>CM038469.1:49312863-50798696 GCA_021464415.1 Lonicera japonica
ACTCATTTTCCAACTTCTCACAAAAATCAATTGTTTTTGCTATCATTTTCCAGCTTGATATCAAACGGAGCCTTATATGATTCTCTCATCCCCACATTTGTTTCCATTAGAAAAAATGTACAAAAATTGAAGTAGGTCTAATATTACGTGTCTTTGATTTGAAAAATGTGTGCCCATACACATGCATTCCATTCTCTAGTAAAGATAGATGCATCCATATAATAAGGGAGAATGGATTTTGAATTCTAAAAATGTATGACGGATAAAAGATTGGATGCTTAGGATGACAATATGCTTTTTCAAGAGTGGAGATGGAACACCCTTTTTTAGGGTTGATAGTCCCTTCGGCACAGCTACCAACTAGTTAAAAACAACTGAATGAAATTTTAGGCACGAACTTTTCATTCTTTTATTTTCAGCAAATCTGCATTCTCAATAACCAAATGAAGTATGAAAGAAAGAAGAGAGCAAGTTTTCCAATTACCAGGAGGACCTGATCGATATAAGGACGTATCTTCTGCTCAATTACTCCATTATCTTCACTGACAGAGAACTGCTGAAACATAAGTGCTTCTTCTTCTGCCTTTTAAGCAACACCATAAAATATAAAATAAAATAAAACATAAAAAGTCATAATCAAGCCAAAAAAAAATTAATAATAATAATAATAAAACAATTTGAAACTCAATAAATGAGCAGAAACCTGCAACATCCGAGCCAGTTCTTCATCAGATAAAGCTAATTCGACTTCTTGAGTGGCTTTGTTTTCTACCTTCTCTTCATCATCTTCTCCTTCAATTGGTATCAACCTACCTTCTTCTTCCACTTCCTCACTGATTGATACCAACCGGAGCTTATCTGAAATTGAAATGAGATCCGAGTCTTCCGATACAAGCTGATCATCTTCTCCGAATATCTTACCACGTAGTTGACAACCAATTTCCACATTTCACAAAAAAATTAGAACTACGGGTGTGTTTGATAGCAAGTATGCAATTAGGGTAGCAAATGTTCAAATTCTAGGCAATTCTTTTTCTAGAAAATTTAATTCCATGGAAAAGTATCTAAAGGTTGTAACTATTTTCTAGGTGAAAAATATGTACTTTTTTCATATAATGATGAGACATTTTCTAAGTTTTCACCTAGAATTGAACTTTTTTGCCTTTTGAGCTATTTTCCGCCTTACATAGAATT
Source organism: Lonicera japonica (assembly GCA_021464415.1). Classification (NCBI taxonomy): domain Eukaryota; kingdom Viridiplantae; phylum Streptophyta; class Magnoliopsida; order Dipsacales; family Caprifoliaceae; genus Lonicera; species Lonicera japonica. The sequence goes on from CM038469.1 coordinate 49,314,058, forward strand.
CATTTTCTCTGGGGGAGACCAAGAATTTAAGTTCTTACTTTTATCATCCTGCTTAGAATTACATAGAAAATGAGGCAATCAAACACTACTAAAAGATGGACAAGTACATATTTTCCAAGTTTTCTGAAGGGACCAAAAAAGTTGTTCTTCAGTCCAAGCTCATCAGCTTGCCGACCATACTGCTAAATCTGACCTCATCAGGAAATGGTTCTACTTTTCAGCAAGTGACCATTGCACATGTCACTGCCACAGGAGTCCGAGCAGCTGTTACTTATGACAGTAATAGCCCATCAACCATTCCTCAATATTTGGAGGATCCCATTAACAACTTGTAACGGCTAGTCCTATGCATTTATAAATAGGATTAGCCCTCACAACAGATCATCTGAAATCATCTAAACTATCGTACTCAGTTCTCTCTACTATTTTTTCTACATCATTGTAATTTCCGTCGTTGTCATTAAAAACCCTAAACACCTCAAAACAGGGTGGGCGTACACTAGACTACCATCAAAGGAGGGGGAACCACCCTTCAAAAAAATCTTGCCTTGTGTGAGTGTTTGCTTTACATTTCCATTTAATTCTTTGTGAGGTATTTATGTTGACCTTAAATTTTCCATAGAAAACTTTGTCAACCAAACACACCCTATATAATTATAATTTATCACGCATATATAGAGAAAGAGAAAAGAATGCTGACCTTTTGCTCATCCGGAGGAATCGAAGTAAGAGAGAAGAGCTGGAATTTGAAAACCTAGAAATGAGCATGACGGGAGCAAAGAAATGTGGTTAGAATTGGGTAGTTCAGTGGAATTAGTCCTCTTCCTTACTCCATTCGCCCAATTTTAATAAATAAATTTTTTTATCATGCTATTCAATTTAGAAGCGAATAATACCATCAACAAAAATTTCAATCAACAAAAATTAACATATACTTTCGGTTTAAATTTCTTTTTTTGTTGAGATAATTTACTCGTTATAACAACCATTTACACTAAATTTAATAAAAAATTCATCCTTGAAAATAACATTCAGAGAAAAATTGAAGGAATAGAGTAAAGTTAGGTGAGAGAGAGAGAGAGAGACTTCTAAGCCATCATTGGTGTCGTATTCAACGTCGATGTTAGAATCGGCGTGGTGAACGAGGAACTTGCGAGCCACCATGTTGTTTGATTTCTTTCTTTCTCCTCTTCTTTTCTGTGAATGATTTTGAAAGATGAATTAAGCGTTAAGGATACTCTGGTGGGTACTGGGGAATTGGGGATAAAAAGTGAACACAGTAACTATCCACTGTTGGCGTCATTTGATGAGATTCCATAGAAATAGAAAAAGTTTGCTTCTTTCCTTGTTTTGGAGTTTTTCTTGTAATCTCTCACCGTTTTGGTATTGTTGATCTTTGATGCCAACGTAAAATGGTAAAACTTAATTGATAAATTCCTAAATTTACAAATAAATCATACCAGCTAACCATGCTTTAAACATGATGATAAAAGCACATCTTAGCACCACCATTAAAATATAATGTACAACCATCATGTAATTCATATATAGAGCGGTGAGGCCACAATTTAGAGGTGTTTTTAACATTACTTTAACGTCAATCAAATGTAAAAAACTAAAAATATAGAAAGCCCCTTTGGAAATAAAAAAAATAATTTAATTTAAAAATGGTGTGATGCTAAAGGTATTGCAATGTTCACTCGGGGACATCACCTTTTTAAAAAAGAATTGTTTTTTCTTGAAGGCACCACTTATTAAATGGTGGTATAACAAAGTAATGAAAAAGTATATAGTGTCCTAAAATAGATATATATATATATACACAAAAAACACATATATGATTCGATTGAAATATACTGATGTTCCTCAAGCTAGTTGTAAATTCCTTATTCCACGACTCTATTCCACTAGATATGTTTGTGTCAAAGTTTAATAGCTTTTAAAACGTCCGCTAAGAATTCCCAGAATTTTCTGGAAATTTTCTTAACGGAACATCCACAATTATTTCATTCATACCATTTCACCCGAACATCCGCTGTTATATCTCTCTGACATTCCATGGATTCTTAAAACTTTTGAGAATCCATTTCGTCATTATTCCATGCACCACACATCAACCGGAATATCCATTCATGCATTTCTAATCAATATCGTATTTTGTTATTTCGTGCATTTCCATTGCACTAGATCAATCACAGGCTTATCATAACATCATTCCTAACATTTCCATAACTTTTATAAGTCCTAGAATATAACCCTGGCATTCAAGGCATAAATCCCGGAAGAACCCTGAAGTTCAAATCACATGCGATAGGCCAAAAAGTTGGAAAAATGCAAGGAATCCCTAACCATATAGCCTTGGGATACAGGGCCTGATCCAAAACCCGTTGAGGAGGTTTATTTGGGTATTATTATTGTAATACCCCGTAATATTATTAGTGTAAATTAGACACATATTTCTTGGTTGAGTATGGACTAAATTGTAAAGTTGCAAAAGTTCAGGGTTAAAATAATAAAGTTATGAAACTTCAGGGTTAATTTTTGTAATTAAACATAAAGTTAGATTTTTATTTCCTTAAGCCACCGACTCCACTGTTCCACCATTTTCATTCCTTGCTTTCATTTTTCGTTGACGAGCAACAGTAAGAAAAAAGAAAATAGGTACGAATATTTCTTTTTAGCAATTGGTCATCAAAACTTCGCCGAATCGAGTTGAGCCATAAAGGAAAATTGTTCTATACGTTGAGGGCTACGCAACGATATAAGAATTTTAGAGTTGTACCAGTCGGGGTTTGGGTATCAACTCAAATTTTATTATTTGGGGCTAAATATTCTGAGGTAGGGGTTTAATTAATTTTAAAAGCTGGTAGTATAATTTTATTATATATGAATCATCATATTTTAATTGTCTTTGTTTTAAGAATTATTATATGATGATGATGTTTTGTGATTTATAAAGCCATGTGTATGTTATTTGAAGCAAGATATACCATTATACTTGATACATTTATATTATCTGATATACATGAGATATTCCTTGGATGTATAAATATTTTATATTTATAAAATTAATTAATTAATGAATTATATACATTAAGGGACATGTATAGAGATTTGTTGTGATTATATGGCATAAGTTGTTCCAAATATTCATTTATTAGCATGTTATGCATACTGTACATTGTCATTGTGTCAACCGAATTCTTGGAGACTTTTTGGCAAGCTCGGATTATTCTTATGGCCTATCATGTGGGCATATATCTTGTATTTATGGTGCCGAAAGTTTCTTATATCTGCTGAATTATTCTGGGATGTGATATGGTTCTGTGATGGGTTTGATATGATTGTTATTGTGGCCCTTCGATGATGAAGGGAATATATATTGACTAGTGCTTGCCGATGTGAAAATAAGTAGAGCTCGGTGCCCTTGGGTTGAAAATCCCTAAACCTCCGGGGGACAGCAATAAGGTCGGTTGTTTAGAGCCAGCGGTGAGTAGCCCGAAAATCTAGATCTCGGCAAAGCACTAGTGATTCGGTGATATGATATGGATGGACACGTGGTCCAATTATATTATGATATGATGATCTTTGATGGGCTGAATGATATTATATTGTGGTTATATTCGACTTATTCTCTGGGGCGGTCAGGCTCGTTATTCTTCTTATGATTATGATTCGGCCCAGCTTTGGTATCTCATGGGGGCGGTCAGGCCCATTGTTATTATCATTATTATGATTTGGTTCGGCCTCAGTATTCTTTCGGTATAATGGTTGACATAAGGGATGTAACCTGCATATGCACATACATGCAATTATTTTATTGGTTGAGCCGTGATTTATAATTAAATAGTTAATTACGTTTCGTACGTAATATTGCCTGTTATACCCCCTACTGAGCTGTGAGCTCACCCCTTTTTATGTAAACCAATTTAGGTATCCAAGAGACGGATATGACAGAAGAGGCAACTGGGTCGAGAACTAAATAGAGGATCTCTGATACCGACTCATTTTTGTTGTATAGGTGTGTACATGGCAAGCCACAACTAGCCTGGGTTGTTGTTTACTATGTAATACATGTTAACATAGTGTGTATGTCTTTTAAATTTCATGCCTGTGTATATATGTATATTGCATCCATGTTTTATATTATCGCCCGTAACATGAGTATCAGGGTTGTTTATTCTAGGTTATGTGATTTTCTTGGATTTATTATTTTATTTTTTTTATTTCAAACCTACTTTAGTTCGTCTAAGGTGGGTTAGTAACGCTCCAGGTCTTAATTACAGGTATTATCCTACTAATTAAGGCGGGGGCGTTACAATTATGCTATCGAATTCATGCTAAAACTGATAAAAACACACAAATCTACCATAAACACGCTTTTTTTAGACATTTATACTTGTGTTGCTTTGACAGCGAGTTAAGACATCTATATTTTTGTTGCTCGAAAGTCGAGCATGATATATACTTAAGCATTAAAATGTTTTATGTCGCCTTAGAGCAAGCTAAAATGAGACCTTATATTCAAGGTCGATCATCGGGTGTCTACATGATTCTGTGAATCCTGGATTAATCGAATTTGAGATTTTCAGGCTAGTGCTGTGAAAACGATTCGGCTTAAAACGTAATATAGACACTTTATTAGTGACTATACTCAGATTTGTATATTATTCTTTTGAATTTTTTAGTGCACAGTGACATGACCTATTTTTATGGGATAACATCATAGCATATATTTCATATTGAATATGATATAGCTAACCAATAGAGGGGTGAAGAATGAATCCTTACTTTATCATTATATGAGCCACTTGGATCCTACGTGATATTTGATCATATATGATATTTCTCTTATGCCTATGTGACCTAAGACTATGTCATGAATATGATGCTCGATGGTCTAGCTTTATTTTAGCATAGGGTGATGGATGATACCATACGTTGGGTTTAATCAGATTGAAATGAGGACTTGGGGAAAGTTATTCGATAATAAACAATGTTTTGTTACTTATTAGCTGGTCAGCGACCACATCGAGTTTGTCTCAAATAGAGAGTCATGGGTTATAAGCTAGATTATGCTAGTCTAATGTTCCATCATCTTGTGGATATCACCTTTTAGAAGAATCATGGACTCATCTATGGGATGTCCTTGACTAGATTATTCAAGTTTTATGAAATTGTGATTGAGGATGAAACTGAGATTGTCGTACCCACAGACAATAAAATTTATAGTGCCAAAATAATTTGGTTGATGAAATACCACTTGGTTGAAGGTTAATAGGTCTCAAATGATCTTTAAGATGGAAATGAAGACGATGACATAGAAAATGACGAAAATGAGCCTTAATTTAATACCAGATTTAGTGAAGAACAAACTCATCCATCTCAAGCTACACCTCCATAAAGTTCTCGCCGTACTTCTCACACTGTACCCAATATTACTCCGAATGAAGTTATCTTACAAGCCATCAACAACCTTTTTGTCAACATGAATGCCCAATTCGACCGTATTGAGAATCACCAAAGAGCTCATGAGACTGCCTCATCCACTATCATCTGGAGTACGTATTTCCGGCGTGGACTCCATGGCAAAGCAACCTTGATTGGCAAACACGGCTTCAAGATCTCCAAGGACCTCCACATCATCCCCCACAAGAGTAAAACTCTCATTTTTGTTGACAACAAAGGGGGAGAAGTAGTATGTGTGTATGAGTGACTTTGGTACACACTCTTTATTTTGCTTATGCTTTTGCTTTATTGTTCGGTTTTTATTTCAGTTTAAAACTCTAAGCATTTTGATTTGTTTTGGTATTTAAACTTTATCTATGTAGTATGTTGTTTTAACTTAAAGTTTTAAGTATGTTATAATGTTTGATATCATATCTTATTGATATATATGATCTAACACATGCATAGTTTTAGAGGGAATATCTCATTTTTAATTCAACATATACTTTTTATCTTAAATACATATTAACTTGTTATCATTATCAAAAAGGGAAAGATTGTTGACCTAAAAGGTCATTGATCTTATTTTGATAATAACAATATATTAATCATGTGTAATCTAACATATGTGTTAAATCAAGTATAGCCAGATATCAACCATTATCTTACGTGGACTGAACCCAACAAATCGAAGCCGAGATCACTCTTCCACAAGTACAATCTCAATGGCTAGCACTACATGACATCATTGATAAAAAAAACATGAGATTATATTTTATAAAGAGGTCATCAAAAGAACATGTGAATAATTAAGAAACTTATCAAGCATTCGGAGACTCATTAAATCCATAATCGAGTGAGTGCTTAGGTTTATTGTAAATTTTCTTGTTTGATCATTATAATAGCTCAAACTTAATCATACATCTTTTATAGATTGATACAAACAAGCTTGCATATGAATTTATTTGAAAACACAACTCTTTACAAATCGATTTTTAAAATAAATTCATATTAAATTCAAATGAGCATTTTTTTTGAGTTTTTACGAAAATAGGTGTCTTAGAAACATGTTTCTAACATATCCTAAGCATTAAAATTAATTTTTGAGCAAAATTGTGAAAGTCCAAAAATTGAGATTTTGACTTGATGAACAGTGCCCATCAGTCGACTAATGAGTTTTGCTCAGTAAACTGATACCTCATGATATAATTGTTAGATTTCTGATTTTTTGCTATTTTTGAAAATATACTTATACCTATCCTTCAAAACGGTCATATCTTGATTGGGACTACATATAGGACTTCTAAGACATATTTAAACCACATGGAATCACTATTTTTCATCTGTTCTTCTTCAATCTTCAATATTCAAAGAGATTCAAGTCATTTGTTTTTATTAATCCTTTCTAATTTGAGTTATAAATCTTACTCCTTTCGTTCCACAAAGATAGACTCATTTTTTTTCACACAGATTAAGAAACTTCATTTAATGTAATTGAAACCATAAATTTTTTTCATAATTTTCCTATTATACCCTCATTTACTTTCTTTCTATAATGAATACATTGGATTGAAATCACATGCCCCAAGAAAATGTGAGGAAAATTTTGGAGTTGATAACAATGTAATTAAATAAGGGTATATTAGAAAAAATGAAATTATAGTGCATTCTTTAAAAAGCAAGTGGTCTATAATTTGGGATGGATAAAAATGGAAAATGAGTCTATCTTTGTGGGACGGAGGGAGTAATCAAATTTGATAACTTTAGTGTGAGTTTTATTATACATCTTTGTAAGCACTTGAGAGTCATTGTTCATTGGTGTGTGTCTCCAAACAAAGTATCTCTATTCATTTGTGAGAGGTATTCTCATTATAAGAACAAGAGTAAATCTTGTGTTAAATGTAGTGATAAAATTGCACTTGTAAGAGGTTTGAATTTCACGTGTAAGAAAATCGGTTAGTAGAACTTCTCGGAAAAACTACTCGGGCGTGGAAGTATGGTTTAAACAACCGAACCGCAAAAAAAAAACGTCGTTGGTTCTTTTAATTCAATCTTTCTAACTCAAGCTCATTATTTAATTACTTTTATTCTTGTTGATTGCTCTTAAGATTGTTTGATTTTCTTATTTACTTGATATATATTTAGTTAAAGTTTTATTATTTAAACTTTTCTTGAAACTATTTTAAATTCCTGATTAAGTTTCAAAAACCCTATTCACCCCCCACTATGATTGTTTTCCGACCTACAAGGGGCAATTTTAGTAGTTAACCAACACTTTCACCGAGATTCAAGAGCACACAAAGAGACAACGTACATTGAAGACTTGTAACCAATTAACAAGCTGGTTCAATGATTCTTTCCACATGTTTGAGTTATTCTCGTCAAAGGGATATCTACCCATTTAGATTCGTGAACTTACAAATATTAATTGCTGCAACAAAAACAATAACAATTTTTCTCTTTGGAAAAATGTGTAAGAGCAAAACAATTTTATAACTAAAAATTGTGTTATTATGTTATAAGACAGTAACACCAAATGTAACAATTTTATGACTAAAAATAGTATTATTATGTTATAAGACAGTAACACCAAATATTTTTCATGTTAAAACTATCATTGTAGAAAAATGAATGTATAATAGACTTTTGAGCAAAAAATGCAACTAAAACATTAGTGGTAAAAAAATAATTTGCCCAGCATATATACATTTTGCCAAATCCTAACTCTGCCTTTGTTCGAATTTTTTAGGATCCATTTGATGCATAGGTTTGTTTAATCCATCTTCATGTGAAAAAAAAAGCCTCCACTAGTTAGAACAAATAATCCATCCTAATATTTTATATCGACTAACACTAAACATAATATCGGATAATTTTATATTAATTTATTGTTTTATCCTACACATAAAACACAAATTTAAAGTGTATCTAACAAGAAGGAATAAGTACAAAAACACCTCCTACCTGCAGTCCATTTATACCCTCTCATGCGTTCATATATATATATATATATATATTATCCATCAAGCTAGACTTCAAACTATATATATCATATAAGAAAAGGGAGAGAGAGAGCACAAGGAGAAGAGACATAGGAAGGGGCTCCGGACTACAATACAGAGAGGGTGCGTGTAATCTTATCGTGCGCCACCAGCAGTTGAAGCTGCCAGCATGATCTGATGATTAACTCCTCAAATCTCTTTCTCTGCTTCCTCTCACTCAAAAAGAAACAAAGAACAAATTAAGTGATTTGATTTGATTCTATAGATCATGTTGGCAGTTTCACCTGTTGATGGGGAAGCATGAGAAACCTCAATCATCACAAATTAAATTTCAATATAATTCATATTCCCTTTACGTAAACAATTTTAGCTCCTTTCTAATTAGTTCCTCAAGGAATGGTGGTGGAGTATTGAAAAGTATAATCCAAGTATTCAATGGAAGCTACGACAATCCAAAATAAAAACAATTTTTTTAAAAAAAATTTAAACGAGGTGAATATACGGACTCTAACTTGTCATGGTCAGTTTCAAATTCATTCCTCAATAAAAATTCAGCTCTCATTCTTTATTAGATTTTTTTTTTTTAAATATATTTATTTCTCCTTTTTAAATCCCTCCATCAATTTGAATTCTAAGGAAATTAAAACCCTACAAAAGTTGGTTAAATTAGTGTTTTCTATTTATTTATTTATATTTACCGATGATATATGTTGATCACATTAGTTAGATTATAAAATTTATCAAATTAGCTGGTTAAACAACATTACTCCTTCGCATGTATCTAGCTAATATTATCTCTCTCTGGATGCATTACTTGGGTTTATTCTTCCTTTTCTTCTATTTTTCATTTTTAGTTTATTTTGGTTTTTGATCAAAATTTGTCCATGAGATTTCTATTTTAGTGGGTTTTTTATTCCATAATTCTTGATGGAATCAAATTTTAAGATACAACATCATTTGACACATATAATATATATATATATATATATCGTGCATGCTGCTTGAACTATTGTCTCTTACATGGATTTTTTTTTGACATGTCAAATAATTTTATGGAGAATGCTCAAAATTTCATGTTTTCTATTTTAGAGGTGTTTGATGAAACAAATTGATTTTACTTTTTTTTTATGAAACAAATTAAATTAATTTTACTAATTTTCCAATTTCTTAACAAAGTCAAATACATGACACGTAAGTACCCCCATCCTAAGTTTTAAATTTTTTATAACATTTTTCATGAAATCCATTGTTTTTATAGTAATTTGTTTATTATATAATTCAATAATATGTGGACTGTTTATTTATCACATAAATCAATAATATGTGCACTTATTATATATAATTAGACGTACTGGTTGTGATCATTATGTCTTCAGGCTTCACGTGAGGGTTATTGAGACCATTATATTTTTACGTGATTGCCCGGGTATCATACTTAAAAAAACATGGATCTGTATTAATTACTTTAATATTAACTTAATACATTAAGTGAATTAGATGAAAGAGTTACAAAATTAAGAGCTTTTTTTTTGTGTGTTAACAAAAGATGAAATAATTGAAGGTTATCCAGTCAAGAGTTAAAATATACCATAAAATATTACAAGTTGTTAAGATATTAAGCTAGTGACAGGATTTCTGTATCTCAACGTGGTTGCTGCTTTTGAGATCCACATTCATGTCATGTGCATTGGGGTTTGAGTTTTTAATGTATATATTAGATTAGATGTGTTGTACTTTTTGTATGTATATGTTTTGATCTATGCAATATTTATTCATATATATTTGCTTTTAATTTGTTGTTTTCCATGAATTGGGATTGAATACCAATTTATATTTGAATTAAAATTCTCTTATATTTTTTGCACATTTTCGAGAAAAACACAGTTTTTAACATTGGTGGAAAACAAAATTTATTTATTATGATAAAACGTGATGAAATGATTATACATGTATCAAAAAAAAATGAGAGACAAAAATAATAAATAATTGTCATTCATTTGTTACTATTTACTATTACTGATTTTCATTTTGCATCATTTTTTTTGAGAATCCAATACTACCTGATGGTTAATCTCAATATAAAATATTCTCAAGTTTTTATGTTGGTTTTAAACACTTATCAGGTAATCTAACTAAATAATATCACTGGATATTCTTATTGGCACGCATCAGATGAATTATACATTTACAAGGTGTAACCTATGTAATGCACTTGGTAAGAATCTAAAGCAAGATTACTCAATAATTAATATTATGAATGCCACATTACAAATTAATTAAATAAATTCCTACAAATCGAAAAATGGTCTTTCGTGACATATGCCTTCAAAATTATTATCGTTAATGTTTTTCCAATAAACTTGATGTTCAAGATGGGGAGCGGAATCCCCAAATTTAATTTGTTTTGTATTTAGTTTTATGATGATTGTTGTGCAAAAAATAGAATTCTCTGGTTGGACAAAGATACACATGCATAACCTAGCTTATAATGTAACCTACTCACTATGTCTAGAACCTTTTTTTTTTTGTCTGTCAACCCTTTTTAATCAATTTCTAATATATTTTTAATACGCTTTTATACATTATTTTTATATATAGATATTACTTAATATATAAATTATAGGAACAATAACTAGGAGCTGAGCTAGTGTTTATTGTTCCTATGTACAATTTCCCCACTAAAAAGAAATTTTTGTTGCAAATTTAACAATTCCCACTAAAAGTTGTTTATTATGTATACTATTTGTGGCTAACATAGTTTTTCCTACTAATTTTGCCACTAACAATGTGGCGGGAAAAAAAGGCGCGTTGGCACCAAATAAAATTTTGAAATTAGAGGGGAAGCTATTTTTCCTGCCAAAAAATGCCTCTTCATCGGCGAAATAGGTGGTCTTTTGTGGGAAAATGATCTTATATTAGTGGGGAGAAAAAATCGCCACTAAAATTGATATTTGGTAGCAAAATTATTTCCCCCCAAAAGGTTTACATAAGTGGGGAAATTATTTTGTTCGCCAGGAATACTTTTGTGCAAGTTTTTGCCGGCAATGTTGTGGCAAGATAAAGTTCCCCACAAAAATTTTAGTGGCGATTTTTCAAATTTTAGCGGCGAAATTGTTTCCTACAATTTTCTTGTAGTTTTATTCCTTGAGGATACAAAGCTAATGATTCTGTGAAAGTGTACTACCAAATATAGAGACCTTATAACCAGTTTTATATATGTTACTCTTGTAGACGAAACACTACTAAATTTTTTAAAATAAACCCACACTGTGTGTAGTAGAATTTAAACACTACTCACTAGTTCTAAAGAGTAAATAAAAATAACATCTCCATTGTGATTTATTTCTTCTTATCGGAAGCCCAATGGCTGAACTGATAGAGCCGTATCCATACCAAAATCTCCCCAAAATAAGGCAACCTTGAATATCATCCAAGCATATATGCATGCATGCATCAAGTTTTCTTACAAGAAAGGTTGGGATTGCAAGGATAGTAGGGAGTTACGGTACGTGTGTAGACCGTTGGTGCAATATATATTAGGGCAAAGTCTGCAAAAATAATATACGCGTGCCCAAGAAATTAGACAGGAAGATGGGAGGAAACAAGAAACCGTGGCCAATTCCAGTCATATATGTCTCAAAGGTTTTTAACGTGAATGTTCCGAGCTCTAATGAAGATACCAAAAGTGGGACTTTCGGTGGCGTAGGTGGTATTAGCAGATGGAGGCGGAAGCTCTTTGGCCTTCTCAGAGATAGGGGTTCCCTTCCCACATACGAACTCCAACCAGTACGTACCAAAAGTTGTAGATTCAATTCGGATTGAGATATTGCAGCATCCTAATAACCATAAGTTATAATGGCATATTCGTTGCCATTTGTGTCCTATGTAATGATGTCTTGCAATTCAAATTGCCATTAGTGGTTTAATTTTGTGAACTTCTTCTCATATGGTGGCAGCTCTTTCAATGCACTTTCTTAGTTCTACTCGTCATAGGGAAAAGGAAGCAATTACCAAAGGACATAATATCATTCACATTCCAAGAACCCTAAATCAACTAGAAAATTTGGCTGGTAAATGAATCGGAGAGTTTTGGAATACAAGTGATATTTTATGTTCTTTATTACTTACTATCATCAGCATATATATATATTTACTTCTAAAGTTTCAATGCAATCAATTAATGTTCTTTAAATATAACTCGATCTTAGACATAGGCATTTAACAGATAAAAATTGAAAAAGTCTTCTTATATAATTGAGCTATCAAATGAACGACCACAGTTAGTATATATATGATTTTGTTTGATCTAAAATTATTAAAAAAAATGTTTACGATACACAAATACGTACACTTGGTGTTCAAACACAGAGGGAGGAGGAAGGAAAAAATTAAAGAGGTTGAGTGGAGAAACCGCCCCTATTTCCGGCCACTGTCTTAAAATCCCACCCCATGTTGGTCTAAAATTATAAACCAAGTCTTTGCCAAAGCTCTCAAATCATCGGCTGACATACCTCAAATTTTATTTAATTAACTTAAGGTAACCAAAAGATCCAATTAAACGCCAATAAATATTACACTTCTCCTAAATTAAATTCGAGAAATGTATATGAAAAAAAAATATAGTCCGGGCCCAATTTCAGTTTCAATTTTTATTTTTGTACTCCATTCCCCGCCCACGTTTAACATAAATCCAAGGTTAACTGTTCAAATAAGGAGAAAAGCACAACAAAGTTCTCTTACTCAATTTTATTTGTGGCTGTACACAATTACTAATAACAAATGGATTGCACAAAAATATCCCCATATTATATTCTTCAAGATTCAAGATTTTTTTTTAATCTTGACTACATAAAAACCAGAAATTTCAAAATAATGGCTGTTGTTATATTTTGAATCTACTTTATATATATAAGATAATGCTTTGGATATGATTTTAATATTAGTTTACTAATTAAGAGTAAAATAAAAATAAGAAGTTTTATTTTTGATCATTGCACTCAATTGAAATTAGCCAAATTCACTCTAAATTTTCGGTTCCGCCACCGACTTCTACTCTTATAATTTTCAAGATCTTGGAACTCTTGAAAATATTCTTTTAGGTGAGGGATTTATCCCACATTTTCCCTTTTCATAATGAATAACCACCTTGCTCAATTGCACATTCACAGAAGTTGTATTGTATGAGATTCGAACTTGTGAACTTTGGATTAGATTTGTTTTTTTTTGTTAAATAGACTACTTTTTAATTTAGTAGAAAATTTTCATTTCAACTTATATATTTATCTGCACTAAAAGAGAGCGCACATGTATCACGTACGCTTGACTAAATAATTAGAAATGAAGGACCTGGTCAGTGGTCATATTTGTGTCACTTTGATTCGTGACGAACAAGAAAGCTACTGGTCGTCAGTCACCGGCCAAGGCATATGCAATTATTTTAAATGTAGGCTTCGACAACAATTCTACATTTTGGAAGCATTCACGGACGAAAATTTTGGTAAATATTAATGTAACCTAAATTTCGGTAAAAATAAATTAGTCCAATAATAAATGATAAAAAATATAAAACAAGAAAAAAAAATAGTCATAAATAGAATTAAAGATAGAGGGCCCGTTTGGTTGTCCTTCGAATTGCGAATTATATAATTTACAATTAAGTAATTTTCAAAATTTTCATTTATTAGTATTTGGTTGTGTAAATTGAACAATTGTAAATATGATAATTCAAATTGATTCACAAAAACTCAAATTAAGTCATTTCAAGTAAAACTTGAAATTGCCTAATTCTAGAATTAGATAATTCATTCCAACTTTATTTTTCGGGAAGATCTAATTTCTACCCGTGATGTTGATACATCTAGACAAAATTTTAAATAACATAGAACAATAGATAACATATTTTTATTCTAACAATTGAAATTTCTCGTTTAAGTTTTCCAAACACTACTTGAATTAGAATTGAATTATTCATAAATGAGCAAATTCACAATTCTTCACTCGAAAATTAACTAATTCTAAAATTAGGTAATTTACGCAACCAAACGGACCCAGAAAAGTTATCGATGTTTCGATTGAGACATGTATTGGACACATGCTAAATCCTTGAGACAATATCGCTTTTATTATGGTATTTACGAATTCATGGACACTAACTTTTAGAAATCCTTGAAATAATATCGCTTTTGCTATGGTACTTACGAACTCATAGATACTGTCTTCCAGAATACAAAAATCAATGCATATTTAAATAACACTCAAATTAGTAAGTATTGGCAAATTAAATTGATGATTATTGCTCTCTAATACTTGAATTGGAGGAATCAAGAAGGATATGAAATACAAAGTTAGAATTCAATATTTAGAAATAGTGAGGGATCGAGGTTTATTTAAAAATTCATGGCTCTTCGGAAATCACACGTCTCATCATAAAAATATTCTTTTGGACCTAAGGGTATGTCCTTCTCAAGGACACGTTTTTCAAAATTTATAAACGGGACTCTTAATGAAAGAATACATTCATTAATCTTAAAATTTATTTTCCCTCACATTTAAATTATTAATTTTAAATAATTCCTACAAAAATATTTTGGAAGTAAAGTTTTTTTTATAAGGAATATTAATGTTAAATTCAACGATTTAATTTTGAAGTCTCATAAACTGTATTCTATTGACGAGAAATTTACTATACACAAACTAATCTAAATCATTAATATAAAATTAAGGGTGCTGGCACTTGTTAAAATAATATTCTTATTACTAGAATATTATATAACTTAAAAAGTATACATTATAATTTTTCGGCGCTTCGACAATATGAGATTATGATTAGCAAAAATTAATGATCAAATTATATATATAACTTTAGCTCTTAAAATAATTTTCTTCTATTCAGAGGAGCCGTGAACCAATTCGTATCTTTGGCCGAACACTCTTAGACCATCTCCAATGTTAATGAAATAGTATAGTGTAAAAGTGGGTATTTTAGCTTATTAACGAAGCTCAAAATACAGCGAAAAATAGCTCTCACAACACATCATGTATCATCAGGAGGGAAATATAAAAAATTTTTTGCTGACACATGATATATTGTGCACTGTTCCACGACATATCATGTATCGTGGCGCGCAGTATTCTCTCTCTTTTTTTTTTCGGAATGGGGCAATTTGAAAGGCAGGAATTTCCAAAGCAAAGAAATCTATTCAGCAGCATAGTCTCTCTATATAAATATCTCTCTTACCTTCCATCTCTTATATATTTCTTAAACCATGGAGGAAACAAAAGGTGAAACTTTCTCTTTCTCCTCACACGACAAATGATGTGTCGTGGAAGTGGTGAATCCTTGCCCCGACACAAAATAGATTGTCTAGTGTAAAAAATTGTCAGCCTACATATTTAATTTGGCTTTACACTATCTGGTTTATTTTTGGCCTTTAACACTACCGAATGGGACAGCTAAAAGTGAAAATATCCGCTTTTAACTCCAGCGGTGGAGACGGTCTTATGTAAAATTGAATTGGTGTCTGAATATAATTGCACACGCGTGATCTACCATGGTGGCATATATACAATTCAAATAATTATATTAATTATCTCTAGCTCGTAATTAAATGCTTGGGAGTAAAGTTAATTTAGCCTAAAATATTTGTAACTGGTAGTATAAGAAATTTGGATTTCTATGTCAAAACATTTCGTGGCGATTTTTTTTAACTCCTAGATTGCCATTAAAGATTTGTTTTCATCAATGATTCTTCTTGACAGTCACTGTTACCAGTTGTTTTATAACATAAACATTTTCCCTTTGAATGTGCCTTAATTAGAATAATAATACCAGTTTTACTCTTAAACATTTCGTCACTGAAAGATATTTCTCTTGTGATACTATTATATATATATATATATATATTAATCTCATATATTTTCACTATACATAAAGTAGTGCCTTGGAGATGCGAAAGTTTATAATTCTAAAATATATACAGTAATAAAAATTATTAAATCTTTTGGGAGATCTACATTACCTAACGCTTGTCTCGGTTCGCTTTCCTTTCAAATAAAAAAAACACTTGTCTTAGTACATGTATAGAGTTCACTTGTCTTAAACTAAGATATATGCTATATATAAATTTATAAAATCTATATATTGCGCATTATCTAAAGAGATAATAAATAAATGACGTTAGTTTTATTATAAATCATGTAATAAATGATTGGTTTGGGTATATACTCATAAGTTAAATTCATGTAATATATATTGATAAAAATAATCGGCAAGTATACCATCGTTAGAATAAATATGCTAGAGAGAAAATGTGCATAAAAACCAAGTGCACAGAATGATGTGTGTAAAGCAAATAATGGAACTTACTATAATTAAATGGTGGAACAAAATGGTTGGATAATTGGACCAACATGCAAATAGTTAAGTTAGTGTTTGATGAATTATTTCATTACTTCTAGAGGAGATGAATTTTATAAAATAAATAAAGAAAAATAATTCTTTTTATTAATTTAAGTATCTCCAATTTGTGTGCACGCATAAGAAGGAAAAATAAATTTCAACATAGTTGCTTTTGATGGAGGGAGTATTTCCAAATTCGGAAATCATCTTCATTTCTTTTCACTAAAAAAATTCAGCCATTTATTTTGTTAGAAGGTTGCATGATCATTATTTTATTTTATTTTTAAAAAGAGATTATATTCCAAGCCGGGCTATACAAAGCTGATTTTGAGATGTACAGCTAGAGCTTTGTGCAAAAGTTAAAATAGAAGACCTTTTTACAATATATAAAATATTTAGGGAGCCTCGATTTGTTAATTCATATAAAGTTAAGATGGATTTCAACTGCGCCATATCAAATAGTTGTGTCAAACTTTGTTCAAATTGCATATTTTACCCCTACGTTCTTCTTTTTCAATAAAAAATTTGCTTGTGGCAAGGCCTTGAACCTTAGATATTAATTAAACATGTTAAACTTATACCTCATTACTAGACTAGCTACTTACCATTTTTATTTTATTTTCAAGTTCAAATTAGACATATTCGAGTTGCACGCAGTTCTCATATCCAAATTAGCCATATATATATACTATGCAAGTATAAACTTAATTTATACTAATTTGACATTCGAATTGGTTAATTAAATTTTAAGCTGGCCACTCTAAATCACTAGAAAAGTCAATGGTTAATCCAACTTGGAACCATAGCCGGCCAAATAATGTCTTACCTATACATTCTTATAGAAAAGTCTCATAAGTAAATAGCCAATCATTACAATATCTAAGCCATTTGCCTCATTCCCTTACATACATAACCACCTTCTTCACTTACAAACTCCTTACTACCTACAAGAGAACATCCCTAGCTAACAAATAGCCTTATTTACTTTGTTGAACTTTTGGAATAAGAAAAAAAAACCTAAAAATTTAAGTATCTTTATTTTATTTTCCTTTTAATGCAATGGAGTTTCCTCCTAACCTCCTACCGGATGAGGCAAGCCCTGAATGGATGAACAAGGCCGACAATGCATGGCAACTAACAGCTGCCACGCTAGTTGGCCTGCAAAGCGTCCCAGGACTCATGATTCTCTACGGGGGTATGGTAAAGAAGAAATGGGCCATAAATTCGGCATTCATGGCCTTATACGCTTTTGCGGCAGTGCTAGTGTGCTGGGTAGGTTGGGGTTTCCACATGGCTTTTGGAGAAAACCTGGTCGAGTTCTGGGGAAAACCCACGGTTGCATTGGACCAGAAGTTTCTCCTGTCACAAGCGTTTTTAGGGTACTTCCCGAATTCGACGATGGTGTTATTCCAATTCGTGTTTGCTGCGATTACCCTTGTTTTGATTACAGGCGCGGTGTTGGGTAGGATGAATTTCATTGCGTGGATGATGTTTGTGCCTCTATGGCTCACTTTTTCCTACACTATAGCAGCTTATAGTATATGGTGCCCGGATGGATGGTTGGCCAAACTTGGAGTTATTGATTTTGCCGGTGGGTATGTTATTCATGTCTCTTCTGGTGTTGCTGGCTTCACTGCAGCGTATTGGGTAAGTATCAAAAATTTTAAGTTGATTTATTAAGTTACTCGTTAACGCTAGACAATAAAAAATAGTATAAATTTGACATGGCAGACAAAAAAAAGAAATTATAAAATAAACCTTTTATACGTAAAGAATCTTTTAGACTATGTCTTATTGGCTTCCCATATGTATATATATATATTATTATTTTTTTCATTTTTAAAGTATTTTTATCTTTCATCCATTTTTATTTCATAAGATTTATATTTTAAAAAAGTACACAAGATCTATTAAATGCGCTAGCTCCATATATATATATATATGTCAATTAAATTGATAATTGAATGTATAAAGAGACACTCATAAACAACATAGCTTTTTTTTTTTGGAGGTAACCTTTTTTAGACTAATCTATCAATTAACCTTTGTGTCACCACTCACACAGAGGTTGATTGCAGACATTCTCACATGTTCATAGATAAAAAATGTTTCTAATTAATCCAAATGTGTATTTGGATATTATCGGGGAGTCAATTATGGTACTAATTAAAAAAAACGAATTTAAATAATGTGATATAAGTTATTCATTGGTATATTGATGCCACATCATGTGTGCTTTTTTTTGAGTCACAATCTTAAGTTCTTCTAAAATTGTATTGGGTGATTGACCTTTTACATACACGCTTAAAGTTTATATATTATCTCATTTACTCCATACTAATATACTATTTCATTGCTACATTTAATTTGGTCATTAAAATTTGATTTGTGTTGCACTTTCATCTAAAATTTAAACTAATTGTCACATAGATTTTCCATAGAAAAAAATTAACCAGTCCTCCAATTTTAAATGAAAGTTCAATCTGGCTCAAACTTACAAATATATAATATTCTCGTATTAGAGATGCTTAATTTTATATGAATGGTGTATATAACTTGTACGTACGTACATACGTACATGCATGTAAAGGTGGGACCCAGAACCGACAAGGACAGAGAAAGATTTCCTCCGAACAACATGCTGATGATGTTAACAGGGGCAGGCTTGCTGTGGATGGGGTGGAGCGGATTCAACGGTGGTGCTCCGTACGTGGCTAGCAGTGATTCGTCTCTAGCCATACTAAACACCCATGTATGCACCGCTACAAGTCTAATCACATGGCTCATTCTCGACATCTCCTTCTTTAAAAGGCCTTCTATTATTGGTGCCGTACAAGGAATGATCACTGGCTTAGTTTGTATCACTCCTGCCGCAGGTATATATATATATATGTGTATATGTCTCTTAGTTCACCTTTCTCTTATCTCATTCTAGCGACTGAAATACGCTTCTGACAAAGGAGGTTGAATTGACGAAATTGAAATATCTTGGACTGAAGTGAGATTTATTGTAAAAGTCACAATTTGGCCATGTTTGCTAAGACTAATGTTCATTTAAACCAATTTGCAGGAGTAGTGCAATGTTGGGCAGCAATTCTCATGGGAATAATCTCAGGCAGTGTTCCATGGTACACAATGATGGTCCTCCACCACAAGATCAAGTTACTGAGGTACGTGGACGACACATTCGCCGTCTTCCACACCCATGCCATTGCTGGAAGCTTAGGTGGTATTCTAACCGGCTTTTTCGCGGTCCCCAAACTAAGCCGCCTCTTTTTCTTGGTGCCTGACTGGCAAAAGTACATTGGCCTTGCTTACGCTCTCCAAACTGGAAAGTCTTCGGCTGGGTTCAGACAAATGGGCGTTCAACTTGCAGGACTAGGCTTTGTAATATGTCTCAATATTGTCACCACGAGTTTGATTTGTCTATTCATTCAGTTGTTTGTTCCTCTTAGAATGAGCGATGAGGAACTGGAGATTGGCGATGAAGCGATACATGGAGAGGAAGCGTATGCCTTGTGGGATGATGGGGAGAGGTTTGGGAACCCTAAGAATAATTCCGTTTATGATATTGATGACTTCTCGGCAACTATGTCGAGGACGAGAAGTCATGAAGTTCAAATGGTATGATACTGTCTTAATTAATTGAACACAATTTCTAAATCCAACCTTGTCATATTTTTCCTTTGTTGTAATGTAGTTGAAGATATATTCCGGCGCGTGGGGTAGAATATTAACATTTGTTGACATTACCAAGCTATTTGGATTGAAGGGAGAAAATGAAAAGAAAATATTTAATTAGGAAAGGAAGGAATTACATGTAACTTAACTGTAAATTAAAACCCATATGACTATATATATTTATATATTATTTACTAATTTAACCATTAATGCTTGATTTTACGATTAAAAAAAAGGGGAAAAATAAACATTAGAGGAGGCATTGGAAGAAATGTAGTGCCAAGTAACATTAGAGGAGCCCTTGATTTTTTTTTATTTTTTTTTAACACATTTGGGGTATTTTTTTAAAAAAGAAAATATAGAAGGATCTATGTATAAAAATTTATAGTTTAAAATACCTATAAGTGTAAGAATTTAAACTTTAGAGACCATTTAAAATTTAAAAAATAACTTTTAAGTCCATTGACCACACATCCCTTGTCCTCTTTTTTCTTCTTGTTATTTATTATTCACTCATACACACAGTCGCTGATTCACGCAAAGCGAAGCCAGAAATGTTAACTAGGAAGGGCTGAAAGGCATAAGAATAAAAATCATAAATTATACTAAAAAAAGGAAATTTTTCATTTCGTTTGTAGTTAATATTGGCCCATATATTATCTTTTATACAAAAGTATATATAGTAACTTGTATCTAGTGAAATATAAATTAAACAATAACTGTACAAATTAAAACATATAAACTAATAAAGGGCGGAAGATAATAAAGAAATTCTTATCCGGCATCGTCAAATTGACAAGCAACAATAGAACAAATCAAATAATTAATAATTATCAAATAGTGAACACTTCGAACATTTAGATACAGACTTGGTGTAATTTTTTATGTCTAAGCTTGAAGAGATGGAACCATGGAAGAAGACTCATGTTACAAGTTCTAACAATTTGTCCTAAAGATGGAAGAAGGTGAACCGAAAAATACAAATGAAGAAATCTATAAATACGTATTTTGCTTTTAAAAATAGATGGGTAGCATATTTGTAAATTTAAAAGAAAATGTGAATATAAAGATGGGTTTTGAGATAAGCGTATATAATTTTATAAAGATGGACTACTTGTAATTGGTAGAACAAAAATCAAGAGTATTTAAAAAAAAAAAATTGCAAAGCTAGACCCGGGCTTAAGGGGCTTGCCCTCTGCATGTGCTACCACCTGATCCACAGCCCACTCCACTCAAAGATTATGTATAAAATATATCCACCGCCAGCTGTCGCAGTCTTGCTGTCGTCGGCCACTGCCATAGCCCACGTTACCATGATAAATTTATCATTTGACTAATATTAGGTATATTTTTTAATTAATTGTTTAGTATTAGCTATATTCTTGATTAATTGCATAATATTAGTTTATATTAGATTAATTGAAGAATTATTAGTAATTGCTCAATATTAAGAGCAACTCCAAGAGATTAGGTATAAAAGTTTTGCTCTCTTAAATAACTAGTGAAAATATATTTTAACATCTCCAACAGACTTGGTAAATTTTGAAAATAGATTACCGAGTGGCATTAGGCTCTTCATATCTGGCGAGCATGACCTGCTAGCTACTTTATTTTCTTTGATTAAAATATTGTGGGAAATTCATTTCATTTCATTTCTTCTTCTTTCTTTTTTTTCTTCTTTCTAGATATTATCCTTTTTTCTTTTGAAAATGCAACTAATTTATCTTTTGTTTATGATAACTACTAATCACTTGTATACATCAACATATACTAAAAATAGTAATAATAAATATAAATTATCAATTAATAATTATTCCATGAAATTTTCTATATATACGTAATTAATGGCTATTTTTCTTTTAAAAAAAATAAATGGAGTTTCAAGATGAAGAAATTTTTTATCATTCTTCCAACCAAAGTCCTCAATTTGCAGACACAGTGCCAAATTATTCGACTCAATTTTCAGTTGAACCTTCTCAATTTAATCCTACAGTAGAGTCTAGCTCAAAAAAATCTCGAACATGCAATTTTACCAATGAAGAAGATATTTTGCTTGTAGCGGCATGGATTAATGTAAGTTTGGATCCGATTCAAGGAAATGAGCAGAAACATAAAGCTTATTGGGCACAAGTCCACAAGTACTTTCATAAGTACAAGCAATTTCCTAGTGAACGTACCCAAGTTTCTTTAATGAATCGCTAGTCGACAATTCAGCTTGTAACAAACAAATTTTGTGGATGCTATGCTCAAATTGAGTCTAGAAATCAATGTGGCTTGAATGAACAAGACAAGGTGTTTATATTTATATTTAATTATTTTATCATTCTTGTGAATAATATGATTATTTTACTAATATTTACTCGAATCTTTTTTCAGATTGCTAATGCAAAACTCTTGTATCAAGAGTTGAACAAAGATAAGCCTCCATTTCAATTTCAATTTGAACATTGTTGGAATATACTAAGATGTCACCCTAAGTGGTTGGAAGATGGATCAAAGAAAAAAATTACAAAGAAGTACAAAAGTGTTTCTTCCTCGTCCCGCTCTTCTCTTTCTACTCCAGAAATCCCAATTAATCTTGAGAAAGATGGCCCAAATTTTGACTTTGTAGACGATTCAGATAGACCACTAGGAAGGAAGGCCGAAAAAGAGCGAAAGAAATGAAAGAGTAAAGAACACGACAATGAATCTTCAAATGTGCCTCTTGTGTCTTTGATACAAGAAATGAGAGAGGAAAAAAAGCAATATAATGACAAAAGAATTGAATTACTTGAAAAGACATATTCGCAGGAACAAGAAAGAATACAACTCAAGCAAATGGAAGAGGATGAAAGAATCATGTTGATGGATACTTTGATGATGCCCCAAATGCTTGCAGATTATTACAATCGACGTCAAATGGAAATCATTGCTAGAGGATTTAATAAGAATTAGAACATTTTTATGACTTTTTTACTTCATAATTAATGCAATATTTTGATAGTCAACTTATTTGCTGATCTATTGTAATGTTTATATTACAATTTTAATTATTGTAATTTTTCAAATAAATTTAATTTGCAATTTGAAATTTGAAATTTGAACTTTTAATTTTTAATTTTTCTTTTAATTATTTCCTTGAGATCCATTAATGTTCCAATGGCTATATTCTCAACGGCCATATATTAACTGCTATATTCCTTTTACTTTTCTTTATAAATTTAAAAACTTCATCGTTCTTTTCACTTGCTCTATTTGTTATCGTTACATTTCGTTCTCATTTTATAAATATGTCTAGTAATAATTTAATGAATATGATTCTTGAGGATTTCTCATACTCCGATGATGATATAGAGATATTAGCATTAGTTGGTTTAGAAGAAGAACAACTCGATAAAAGAAAAAAGTTGAGAGGATGGCGTGGTTCTGTTGAAGGCCATGCAGTTTTATGGCGTGATAAACTTTATGGTCAAAAAAGACTTTTTCTTGACTATTTTTTTAAAATTCAACGTATCCTGCAAATATGTTTCGCAGGAGGTTTCGAATGAACCGGCCATTATTTCGTCGTATTCAACTAGTTGTAGAAGCCCACAACCCGTATTTTGTCCAAAAACGGAATGCAATTGGAGTACTCGATTTATCTTCCCTTCAAAAGATAGTTGCTGCAATGAAAATGCTTACTTATGGAGTTCCAGCAGATTCTGTGGATGACTACGTGAGGATTGGAGAAAGCACCTCAATTGAGAGTTTAAAAAACTTTGTTAAGGCAGTGGTTGAAGCTTTTTCTGACCAATATTTAAGGTCACCGAACAGTGATGATATTGCTAGGTTGTTGAAGGAAGGGGAAGCTCGAGGATTTCCAGGTATGTTAGGAAGCGTTGATTGTATGCACTGAAAGTGGAAAAACTGTCCAACTGCTTGGAAAGGGATGTATTCTGGTCATGTCCATGAACCAACACTAATTCTTGAAGCTGTAGCTTCATATGATCTTTGGATATGGCATGCTTTTTTTGGATTACCAGGGTCACATTATGATATCAATGTGTTAGAACGATCTTTTTTATTTACAGAGCTTGTCGAAGGACGTGCACCACCGGCTAATTATTCAATCAATGGTCATGACTACACAATGGGATATTATCTCGCTGATGGGATATATCCTCAATGGTCAACATTTGTTAAAACAATTCCGTGTCCATAAGCTAATAAATGAAAATACTTTGCTGCTGCTCAGGAGTCAGCGAGGAAAGATGTAGAACGGGCATTCGGAGTGTTACAAGCACGCTTTGCTATTGTGCATGGACCTGCTCATTTTTGGCATCGTCAAACACTAAAGGATATTATGAAGGCATGTATCATAATGCATAATATAATAATTGAAGATGAGCGACCTGTCCAAAACTCATATTATAATTACGAGACAAGTGCTAAAATTCCTAACATATCAATATCCCAAGAGCGTACGCGAGAAGTTATGGAGTTTGTTCGAAGTCATTGTCAAATTAGGAACAGAAAAATGCATTCTCAACTATAAGATGATCTTATTGAGCACTTATGGAAGTTACACGGAGCTTGTGATGCATGAAATTTGATTGGAAAGTTAAATTTAAATGTAAGGTTTCTATTTTTCATAGTTGATATCAAATTGTTAATTTTAATCTTTAATCTTTAATTTTAAATTTTGTTTTTAATATTTAATATTTATTAAATTCATTTTTTTAATTATCTTATTCAATTTAATTATAAGGTTGAAATTATAGTTACCAACAGATTAATATTAGAAAAGAAAAATGAAATTATAATTATTAGTTAGTATAAATAATGAAAAAAAATAAAAATAACAAAATAGCAATAAAATAATGGCAATAGAGAGTGTTGTTGGAGTTATTTCTTAAATATAGCTCTTTACTTCAAAAGATGCTCTCTAAAATAGAGAGCATTGTTGGAGATGCTATAAGTCTAGACCTAAATCATGCAATTAATCAAAAAATAGACCTAACATTATGCAATTAATCAATAAATATTAGGTCCATTTTTTTGTTAATTCAATAATATTAAGTGATTTAGGTTTAAACCCTTAATTTTTATTAGTTCTGAATAGGAAGAGATTTATTGTAATTTGTAATATTGTTCACGTTATGTATTTGAGATATACGAAATATTACTACTATTAATATTATTATATGTGCATTAAAATTATATGATTTTAAATGTACTTTTGTGCGTTTTGAATTTTGCTCCCCTTAAATGAATTCCTAGCTCCGTCACTTATTACAACAGCAAGCCAAACCAGTGACGGAACTATTGGGGGGCTGGACCAGGCTACAGCCCGGGTCCAGCTTCTGCCTACCTTAATATTAGTAGTCAGCCCCACAGACCCATTGAGTTCTCAGCCCATTCAATATATGAAGGCATTTGTCTCTTGTCTCTATATAAATGATCCAACGAGTTGATTGTAATTGTCATACTTAACTGTATCCTTAATGATTTTACTTTTACTTATTATTTGTCTTGATTTTAATTTTATATAGTATTGTTGTCTCACTTTCAAAATAAAATAAAATATATAATATGTGGATGGGATGGGATAGTGCAACTATTTAACATCATAATTTTTTTTAGACGGGATAGTGCAACTATTTAACA
The DNA here is from genome assembly GCA_021464415.1 of Lonicera japonica. Lineage (NCBI taxonomy): Eukaryota > Viridiplantae > Streptophyta > Magnoliopsida > Dipsacales > Caprifoliaceae > Lonicera > Lonicera japonica. The sequence continues at coordinate 49,340,212 of CM038469.1, forward strand.
TCATAATTTTTTTTAGACATAACTTATAGTTTAAGTGGCAAAAATTCTCTTTATTAAATAATAGATATCTAGTTTGATTATCTAACATCAATTCTATTTATATAAGTAGTGCTATATAACTTCACATTTTGAATGTGAAACACTAATTTGGGACGTCACAAAAAGAACAAGGATGATTCTTAATTTGGAACTAGTGGAATAGTACTCACACAAAATTGCTGATTTTTTATTTATAGTTTAACTATAACATTATTAGCCTGGCTCATTATGAATTTCTGCTTCCGCCATTAAGCCAAACCTTTCACCAGGTCGATCATTCAAAACCTTCTCCTCCGGTAATTTGTAACCCAACCTTCTCCGACAAATCTTAAACTCATCCGATGTTTCACTCGTCAAAAGCATAGAACAGATATATAACACATCATAAAATTCTATCTTAAAATGTTAATTTAGTCCAATTACTTCCACAAAAAATTCAGATCGAATGCAACTATTCAAAATACGGGCTTTATTAGTTAAAAATACGCATGAAAGTCAATTGCGTAGGGAAAATAATAATATTCAACTTTTCTTTTAGCACGTTTTACGATGAGATTTTTTTTTCTGGAACAACGTTGATATACTAAATTACTTTTTATCATAGTAAAAAAGTTTATTTTTGTATACATAAAATAAAATGCAACTTGTCTGTTATATTAATTAACCAACGAAAGTTTGGTTTGTTCATTAAATTTCAGATATTAAATCAATAAATTACCATTCCCACTTTAAAAAATAAAATGCAATTTGAACAATGATTCCAATCAATAACATAAATGCGAAGGAAATAGTTATCTACCACTTGACTGAATACTATCACACGTTTTCAAAATCTATATAATATGAGTGGCTAAAAATTGTACATACATTGACTTTTTGCCAGACCCACCTTGAACAATCCAAGTAATGACATCTACAGCCCATTATCTTTAGGTCCATCTCTATTGTAGGTGAGAAATTGCCTAGCTAAGGAGGATATTTTCATTTAACAGCCAACCAATACTGGTATGCCAACAAGTAAAACATAATTGAGCTGGGAGATTAGTGATAGAAAATAATTACTTATACAAATATAAATAGGGTCAAGGATATTTATTATTTTGGAGTAGTTCCCAAATTTGTTCATTATAGTAATTTATATATCCCATCAATACTACTGTAACCTTATTATATACATATAAATATGATTGAAAAACTCACAGCTAAGTGTTCAATTCTCTTCTCTCTATATTCACTCCACGTTCTTCATTTCTTTAGTAAAAACTCTAACTATCTGTAATTATATAGTTTTTTTTAAGCTTTCAAATTAATATATTCAACACACACAATGGAGGATGTAGTGCTGGATTGGGAATTATAACTATCGGTGGAACCTGTCCATAAATAAATCTGGTCTTCCTTCTATATTCTCTTGATTAAATAATTGCTGGCTGGCTAATATTGTTCATCTCCATTCATATTTTGTTGGTCGCCAAATAATCAAATCAGGCTTATTCCTTTCAAATTGAGTTTAGTTAACTTTTTAGCCACCCACATAAAATATTATCAAGTACAATATTTCACATGCATAAAATATGGACAAAAATATGCAAGATGAACTGCTAGCTCATTATTGAAGAAAGTTCATTATTGGAGAAGAGTGAGTCCATTTTAACTTTTCATTATATTTAATCATAAGATGACATCTTATCTTATTTTTTTACATATTTAATTTCTAATGTTTATAATGAATATATATATATATATATTAAATAGAATAAAATCATGATGTTTCCTTAACAGCTAAAGAAATCGACCAATTTTAAATCAATAATAAAAAGAGCAAATTTAACTAATTCACAAATTACAGTATTTCTTAAGTGGAAGGAAAAAATAAATGCAATTTTTTTTTTCTCGATTCTCAAACTTGATAGGATCAATTTTATTTTATTTTTTGGTAGGGGGGTGGGTTGGCATGGCACCCCGGTGTATCTTCATATACCCTCTTAAATTTTGGTGTATGTTTATATATGTATGGTTATGCATATATGATCATGCTTCTCCCCAAATTATGGTATACTTTCATATATCTCTTATATTTTATTGTATATTTATATACTCTTTTCAAACGATTGATTTCTAAATTTATTAATACATTTTATTTACATGAATAAAAACTTTTGCCTCTTTTCAAAATTAATTTTTGATTTTGTCCCCAAAACCAATTCTAAGTTATTCATATCTAAATTGTAGTAATTTACTAGTAATATCGGCTTCCTCCTAGTTTCACTTTAATTTACTAGTAATTGGTCACTGCATACCTCATTGTGGCACTACTTGTCGAACAAGTCCAATTTGGTGACGTAATGATATCAACCTTCTCCCCAGGTCAAATCTTCTGCATGTCTAGACATTATTAATGTTTTTGGCAAATTCCTAATTAAAAACATTATTTTATTTATTTCTATTGAAAAAGTGATCGAGATTTTAAATAAATAAAAGTTGAATGAGTGAATGAACAGTCAAATGAGTGGATTAGTCTATTAATAATAAAGTTCATGACTAAGATTCAATAGATTTTGTATTTGTGTTATGCACTAAACGAAAAGAGTTGTTAAGTATTTGTACCAAAGAAAAGATATTTATTACTTTTATTTTTTTATTTTTTATTAAAAAAGAAGAAGTTATCTTTTGTTAAATAAAATAAAATTAAAATTATGAAGGTCCAAACGTTGAACACGACCAAGAGCAGAAAGCAACATATATATATATGTTTATTTTGCATCTCTTACTATATGTATAAAGGCGGTCCTCATGTTGACCAACCCAACTAATTTTTACTTTTCCCTTTTATATATGTTTTGATTATAATATATTTGACTAGCTTCATCGCCTCGATATCATACAATTAATATATAGTATAAGGGATTAATAAAATTATAACTTGACCAAAACTATATTACAAATCCACCTCAATAAGCACTAGAAATATTTTGTCCATCTAGAAGTGTTAGTCAAGCTTTTCTTTTAAAAAATAACCATTCACGTATTCAAGCAAATTAAAATGATACAAGTTTAAAGTAGAGTAAACTACCAACGGGGTACATGAGACAATAAAAATTACCAGTAAGGCACAAGAGACCATAAAGATTATTAACAGGGCAGTGACAGATAAATAATTACTAAAATTATGTATTTTTGGTAATTATTTACTAAATTAGCATGAAAAGTCTAATTATTTATAAAATGGGCAGAATTTTCATTTAACTTTTATTGCTTCCCCCTCTCTCTCTCTCTTTTTCTCAAATTCTTATTTCCCCCTTAAGTTAATTTGTTGAAATTAATTAAAAATTTAATAATTCTCTCTTTTAATTAGTACACAATTTCTCCTTTTTATTAATCAATTTATTTCTCTCTCTCTAAAAGACAAATACACACCCCAACTTTTTTACCATCCTCCAGCCATCCACTTGACCATTATCAAATTGGACACCAATGTTTACTTTCTCCCTCTAAAAAATTGAACTCAAATCTTCCACCACCAACAGCGTCACCACAAAAATTATATTATAGTATATAAATGCATTTGATGCTTAACAATGCACATGTAATCAGCAAAGCATGGAAGCAGCATGGTTATACACTCCCCTCTTGGTTCTCCTCTTATTTCTATCTTTCAGGTTCTTCTCACGACTAAAGAACCTCCCTCCGATCCCATCTCCGGCGCTTCCGGTTATTGGTCACCTTCATCTTCTAAAACAGCCTCTCCATCGCACCTTCCACCACCTCTCCGAAAAAGCCGGTCCAATCTTCTCCCTCCGGTTCGGGTCCCGTCTCGTAGTGGTAGTGTCGTCGCCATCGGCCGTGGAGGAATGCTTCACCAAGAATGACGTCGTGCTGGCCAACCGCCCCCGTTTCATCATAGGCAAGTATATAGGCTATAACTACACTACCATGGTGGGGTCCTCTTACGGAGACCACTGGCGCAACCTCCGCCGCCTCAGTGCCCTCGAGATATTCTCCTCCACTCGCCTCAACATGTTCCTATCGATAAGACAGGATGAAATTCGGCTCTTGCTGCGCAAACTTTACCAAAGTTCGGCCTCAAAGGTCGAATTGAAGTCGATGCTCTCTGAGCTATCATTTAACATCATAATGAGGATGATTGCCGGAAAAAGATACTTTGGTGAAGATGTTGAAGACCAAGAGGAGGCAAATCGGTTCAGAGAGATGATAAAGGAGGTATTCCAATATGGGGGAGCATCAAATCCCGGAGATTTCTTGCCCCTTTTACGGTGGATTGGTTTTGGAGGTTTTGAGAAGAACCTGGCCAGGCTTGCTAAAAAAATGGACGTCCTCTTGCAAGGACTAATAGATGAGCGTCGGCGTGATAAGAGCAAAAATAGCATGATCGATCATCTTCTTTCTTTACAAGAATCACAGCCAGAGTACTACACGGATCAAATCATCAAAGGCCTCATGATGGTAGATACATACTTAATTTTACCCTATTTGAAATTGGCTTACTTAGTTAATTGGCTAAATAACCCATCTTGCGTAGCATGAGTTCGATTCCTGCAGAAACACTTGGAAACAGAGACAAGCAGTTTCTTAAGCGGGATTTGTCCCATTCCAATGCATGTGGGGATACCTTGTGGCAAAGACACAGAGAAAAAAAGTTAACTAAATCCAATTAATTAATTAAAAGCTTTTTAAAGTGGTGTTTTATATTCATCGTTGCAGGTTATGATAAATGCTGGAACAGACACCTCGGCGGTGACAATAGAATGGGCAATGTCACTTTTACTCAACCATCCAGAAGTATTGAAGAAAGCCAGAGCTGAATTGGACGCTCATGTGGGCCATGATCGTTTAATCCATGAACAAGATTTACCAAAATTGCATTATCTCCAAAACATCATCTCTGAGACATTTAGGTTGTTCCCCGCAGCACCATTACTAGTGCCGCACGAGTCCTCGGCCGATTTCAACCTGGGGGGATACAACGTGCCACGAGGCACAATCTTATTGGTTAATGCGTGGGCCCTACATAGGGACCCCGAGGTGTGGGATGAAGCCGCAAGGTTCAAGCCAGAGAGGTTCGAATGTGGGGAAGTGGAGGCACACAAGTTGATCACCTTTGGGATGGGAAGGAGGGCCTGCCCAGGTGCTGGTTTGGCTCAACGAGTGGTGGGTTTGACGGTGGGCTCGATGATTCAGTGCTTTGAATGGGAGAGGATAAGTGAAAAGGAAGTCGATTTGGCGGAAGGGACCGGACTCTCCATGCCTAAAGCTGAGCCACTAGAGGCTATGTGCCGAGCCCGCAATTTTACAGACAAGATTCTATTCTAAGCCGAAAATATATAGCATTTCACACACTTTGATGTCATTTGAGGTGTACGTACTTTAGGCGCTCAGAATTATTTTCCCCTTTTTTTTAGGTCCTGATTATTGTTGTGTTAGGGAATATTTCCATTAATTAATAAATGCAAAGATTGTCGTTAGGGAAAATGTCTAACTTTATTCAATTAAAGAATGGGGTGTGTGTATGTACCAGCCTGTGGAATAGATCAAAAATAAAGAAAAAAAGAACGCATGTGAACGATCTCGTTTCACTGTCATTTTCCAACAAGCATTCCGTAAGTTGTTCGCGCTACACAGCGCGATTTTTTTTTACTAACTTACCGGTTGACGTAAAAAGTTCTCGTAATTTAATTTATTTTTTTTTTCATTATCATAAAACGAAATTAAATGATTTGATATTTTTTTGAATAAACTTTCCCCTTCCAAGCCGAAGATTACTTTGCTCAAATGCTCCAAATAGGTGAACTTTAGCCTTATCACTAAACTCAACTTCATTCTTCACTTCGATCATCTTGTAAAGTAAATCCATATAAGATACCGAAATTTCCTTCTTTTAATTTCATATATGAGTCTCTTCCCTATAATTTTAATTTATTTTAGCAACAAAAAAAAATGTAATTAACTTTGATAGTAACATGAAAAATGTTAAAAAAAATAGTTTGGGTGAGAAGATGAAAAATAAGTTGAGCTATGTTGTGAGATTAAGATATCCGATCCTCTATCTCATGCTCATTTTATGAAGTACATAACAATTAATCTCTCCATATACCTCTACTTATTTTCTAATTTTTTGCATAAATTAATTGTTTTTCCTAATATTTTTTATATTGTCATCAAATGGAGCCTATATATCTACGTTGTGATGATTCTATAAGAAATTATTTAGATAATTTAGATTTACCATTGAATTAAGTCTAAAACTTTTGAACCCTAAGGTACAGTTTGATTGTAGTTTTTGAATGTTTAAGAGTTCGTTAAAACTATTTTTCAATTCGATTTATGTGTGGTACACTATTTTTAAAAAAAAAAAGGTACAGGTTGATTATGCCCGTCTATATACATCTTATGGTGTGTTTGATGTGCCGAATAAAAGAGTCAGGTAACATTATTTAATTCCATCTGAACAGGATAAAACAATCCACCTTTTAGGTGTGATTCGTTAATCCTTCTCGGTGGGATACATTAATCCCTCTCGGTGGGAAAATAAGTTTTAATGGGATAAATAATTTTTCCGGATATTTAATCCCGACGAACACCAAACATAGAATAAGATAAAATTATCCTATCTCATCATTTCATCCTGCACATCAAACACGGCCTTTTACCCCAACAACAAAAGAAGACATAGAGGTGGGATTTTTTACGTCAATTTTTTTAAAGTTTCTCATTCCTGCAAGAACTTTCAAAAAGAGAAAGTAAAAAAACAATTAAAAAAGTGACAGCTAAGCACCCTACTATTTTACCATGTCAGTGGGTAAATTTCTGCCTTAAAATTAAGTGGTATGTTTCCAGTGATCATCTAAGACTCTCGAAATAGCATGGCCCAATTTTTTTAAAACCTTTTTTTTTTTTTTTGGGGTATTTGAAGTTTCTACTTTTTACAAATACACTTCTAATTTAGTAAGTGTTTGCCAAATTTTTTCATGAAAATTTTGGCAAAAGATGGAATCCATCTTTTATTGGTACGTGGTTAATAGCCTAATTTTCTAGAAAATTCTAATTTCATTTAGTTTCATGGTACAAGTGGATGATGCGAAAAATTAGGGACTTATTCTCTTAAGGGGTGGTTTTTCTTACGTTTGAATGCTTAATGAAAGAGTATTAAGCATTTAGAGGTGCAATATGATATTTGTTTTTTTTTTTAAATCATTAAGAGGTTAACGGTTATTTTTTTAATGATTAAGCATCCAACATTAAGATGCATTAGTCCTGCTAAACGCTTAATACTGAATTTAAATCATTGTTTTATACAAAAACATAAAATTCAGAACTTCATTCAGAATAAAAAACAAATAGCATTTTTAGAACTTTGATTCAACATTTAACACTCAACAATTAGTAATAAGCATTCAGCAATCAAACGTAAAAAAAAGCAACTGCACCCTTAGTCTATCCCAAAGAAAAGAAAATAAGTTATAGGTAATGTGAAAAATGGTTGAAAGACCAAAAAAAAATTCAATTTTAGGTAAAATGTGAGCAAGACATCAAAACTAGAAGAATATATCAACATTGCAAGAAAAAATAGATATTTTTCACCTATAAATAAATAAAATCAAACACCTTTAAATATTTTTTCCTATAATTAAATTTTCTAAAATAAATATTACTTATAATTTAAATAATTTTCACCCTAATTCCATATTTATTATCATACACACCTTAAATAAGTAAATATTTCAAGCATCAAAAAGTAGCAAAGGTAGTGACCTAGTGGTATTCAATTGAGATTTTAAAAAGTCATTAAATATCTTATAGTATTTTATTAGGATTTTAAAAAGTCTTTTAAAATCTTGGAGTATTCAATTATGATTAAAAATATTCTTTTAAAATCTTATGATATTCAATAAGTGGATAGATTTTGATGGATTTGAGAGTATTTTTATGAATAACAAATCCACCAACAAATCTTCTCTTCAAACGAAAGATTTCATATGAATTTCTTTTTCATCTTTTTCCCAACCCTATGTATAATTTATTCTTCTCTCTATAATCTATTAAAAATCCTTTCACTCAATTATTTTTGCGGATTACTCAATTTCATAATATCTATATCTGTGTTAAGTTATTCAATATTTTTGTCACCCAAATGTGCATAGCATCTGAAAATATATAGAAACAGAGTGAGTGAATCCTTGAAAAAAAAAAAAAAAAGGAAGAAAGTGAGTGAATCCTAATTTTATTTCATTTCTTATAGAAACGACTTATAAAATCGAGAAATTAGTTTTACTTTGGAATGGAAAAACACAAGGTTTTGCCTGGCATACATCAGTATGACGCGACCGTAAAACCAGAGTCGAGTCGGACAAAACGGAAGTAAGCCGCTTGCCTTTGTTCTTGCACGGTGATGGCCGCCAGGTATACCTCTCTCTGTATCTCCCTCTATATATACACATACATATATATATATATATATATATGAAATCCTCATTAATTGAGTATAAACATTGGCGGCGGCCAGGGGCGGAGCGAAAAGATTGGCATTTGTTCACTTCAAGTTTTTAAACAGGCTAATATTTACTAATGTTTTTGAAGGGGGAAAAAATTAATAAGTGATCAAATAGTATTTTGCCCATAGGAAAAAGTTGTGTTTGACGTGCAGATTTTCCATGTTTGGTTTTAGTTTGGATTGGATATTGGGATAGATTATTAATCATGTAAGATCTTTTATCCCACAGGAAAAGGATTAAGCAATCCGACCTATGAGTTGTAATTATTTTATCTGTAATGGTGGGATTAAATAATTATCTCCAACCATCCGGCGCGTCAAACTGGCATTGCACTACATTTTGGTAGTCTAGAACTTCAAAATAAGATACACTGACATTTCGTGGGATTTTCATTTTGGCACCTCTAAAGTTTTGGATTCGCTTTTTGAATATTAAAGTATAAAAGAAGAGTGTATTTACCTTAGTCATAGTCATAGATAAGTTTTTGCCACCCTTAATGCTAAATCCTGGCTCTGCCACTGGTGGCTGCTGCAGAAGCAGCAGCAGCAGCAGCAGCAGGCGAATGAGAGCATTCAAGCGGTGGATGAAATGGAAAGGCATAGAGTGGAGCGACGCACTCGATCTCATTGACAATCAAAGCAACCACCAAGGAGAAGGTGGTATGTTTGTGAAAGCATTGTGCGATCTGCACGAAGGTGATTTAGTGGCCACAATACCTAAGCAGAGTTGCCTCACCATCAAGACCTCTGGTGCATGTGACCTCATCGAGTTGGCTGGTCTAGAGGGCTCCCTTGCTCTTTCCTTCGCAATCATGTATGAGAAGAGTTTGGGCCAACAATCTCCTTGGTTTGATTATCTTCAGCTTTTGCCCCAATCCGAGTCCATACCCTTGGTCTGGTCTTTTGAGCAAATCGACTCACTTCTTGCTGGTACTGAACTTCACAAGGTTGTATTCCTTTTTGAGTTGTGCTAGACTTACTCTATTTTGTACTATTTTTTTATACAAATTGATGTGCTACTCATCAACAATGCATTAAGAGCAATATTAAACATACTTAATTTTTTTAAAAACTTTTAATACAAATTGATGTGGCACCAATCAAAGAAAAGAAAAGACAGACAGAGCATTAAATGCATGGCCTCTCCAATTTATTTTACCGGTGCCGCATCACTTTATACAAAAAGTCAGTATAACAAGTTTGATTAGCATTTTCCACAGAACCGCACACTAGATGAGCAATTTCTACAAAACTGGAGTAAGACTGAAGTTTTTCTTTTTATGATAAATGTACCTATATATAATTGTGATGATGTATATGCGTTACACAATTTTGGGTGATGATATAGGCAACACCACAACTTAAAAACGTGCCAAATTTTATGTAGGCAACCAAAGCATCACTTTGGCTGTCTGCCTGTCCCATTACATAAAACATTCAAAATCTATACCAAAACACCAAGTTTGAACTTGGACTTATTTTTGCAAACTAGCTGAAGATTAAGTTTTTGGGTTAGAGGTATGTTGCATCTTAGCTTAGCCATCATTGATCCAACGTGATTCACTTCTTGCTGGTACTGAGCTTCACAAGGTGTTATTACTAGTGCTAGTGTTGCTCCATTTTTGTACATTATTTTTATGAATAATGATAGATGTACCAAATTAATTGACGAAGTTAATAGCTCAAATGATGTCTGGACAGTGCAATGGTCAGTGTTTTAAGTGTGACACTGTATTGTACCTAATGTCTTTCTGACCCATGAATTTAGGCCGTTTAGTTTGGTACATGTACCATTAGTTGTTTTTTAAGCAAACTGAATTGCCACCAATCACTAAATTTGAGGGCCCACTAGTTCATTTGAGAGGTGCCAGGTTAGTTTGTACAAAATCGAGAAAGACTAGCATTTTTCATTTTTATGATGGCAAACATAGACATAATTTTTTGGGTGGAAATTGTGCTCAAATGGTAACATGTCAATTTTTTTTTCCTAATTAAGGAAGGAAACCTTGGGATTGTGTGGTTAGGCGCACGATTCCCCATTGTGTCAAGATTCTTGGGGCCACTAGGGCGTCTCCCGGTCGATAAGCGTCAGGACTTGGTGGGATTAGTTAGGGTGGGCCCTATATACCCACGGATATATAAAATAAAATAAAATAAAAGGTTAAGGAAGGAAACCTTTGTTTTACAAATTTTGTCCTATTTAATATGTTGGGTAGGATGTAGTTCTTTCTTTATTGCTATAACATTGTTTTTAGGGTTTTCGACTGATATAAATCTGAAATTAATCATAATAAACTTTTTTCACTTTTGTAGCTATATTAACCTTTACTTATTTCTCCTTTTCGTTTATGTCATTTTTTGTTCAATTCTTGAGTGCTTGCCTATGAAGCACGAATGCGACACGCGACAGACGACACGCAATTTTTCCAAAATGTAGGACACGACATGTAGGGGGGACACGTTCTTAATTAATTATATATATATGCAATAAACATTATAAATATTTAAGAATTCAATCAAATGAAAATAGATTGCATTAATAGCCCAAATGGCAAATATTCAAAACATGATCACTACATTGTTCCATAATTAAAGCATCAAAAAGATTGTTCCATAATTAAAGCATCAAAAAACACACGCAATTACATAAACTAAGTTGTTCCATAGAATAATAAAAACTAAAAGGAGAATATAAAAATTACAATCACTCGTTCAACTTAACATTAACCGCCTCAACATTTTGAACTTCATCCCCAAATAGCTTCGGCTCATCAAGAGCGAGAGATGCAATTTGAAGTTCTCCAACATCTTCAAGTGTGTCAAAAGTATCCCTGGCAATATCCCAATACTTACTATCTCCTATTGTGTAGGCCTCGGGTTGGGGCTGAGCAGTCGTCGACGGCTGGGGCTAGGGTTTTCTTACGATGGTGGCTGGGAAATGGGGCTAGGTTTTACGGGTTAAAGAGATAAATGATATTTGTTACATTTGTTTTATTTTCAAATTGTATTATTATTATTTTCACCCCTTTTTACGTGTTCCTAGTGTGTCCTCAGCATGTCCCCAGCGTGTCAGTGTAAAAAAAATTATTAAACAATGGGACACTCTCCGACACGCTTGTCCCTCGCGTGTCTGACACGTGTCAGGCAGGATACGCGCCCTCTGAGAGAGTGTCCGTGCATCATAGGTGCTTGCTAATGGAATGGTAATTTGAGGTTATCATGGTAATCTAGTTTGTTTATGTGGGACAAGCCTGCCTTACAGGTGTGCTTGAAGATTTAATAGTCATTATGCTTGTTATTGATGAGAAAAGTAGAGTACAGGGGCTGGCCTCCTATTCTGTCAAAATGGAGGGGCTGTAGTTATCAAAATTGTATACCTTGTGTTGGGCTTTAGTTGAGTAAATTTTCTTTTTCCTTGTTTCAGATTGTCAAATTTTTTCTTGTTATGGCTATTTGAAGTCTGAAACTCAATAAAAATTTGGGTAATTTCATTACATCGGGTTTCAAATGCAATTATATTCACTGTTGATAACTGGCTGAGAAGGAGCTGATTCTTGTGTTTATGCTTAATTCTCTTGAAATTCTATGTATAGATGTTGCATTTGTACTCTTTGAGTTTGGTCCTATATACATGTGCAAATGGACATAATGACCAATCTAGCAGATGTCTACGTAGCCACTCTGAGTTCCATTCAAATGTATTTTGGCATGCAAATAAGTAGAAACACTACAATTTTCATAATCATTAACTACAACTTATGATAAGCTTTTAAGATTTACAAGGATTAATATGCTTGGTAAGCATTTGTATAGATTTTGACGGCCTAAAATTTTGAAATCTGAATTGAAGATTGTCAAACTTTTAGAAATTAAATCACCTGATTGTGATTGAATAGGAGTTTTGATTCCCAATATCTTATCATATTTTCATTTTTGATCATTTCATTCCTTTGTAGGCAGATGGTTAAAGAAGACAAGGCTCATGTGTACAAGGACTGGAAAGCATGTATTTTGCCTATTCTGGATTCAGCTCCTGTGGAGCTTAATCCAATATTCTTTGGCGCCGAACAGTACTTTGCTGCAAAAAGTCTTGTTGCATCTCGCTCCTTTGCAATAGATGACTACCACGGATTTGGGATGGTTCCGTTGGCGGACCTGTAAGTTGCACGTTTTTATTGCATAATGCTTATACTAACTGCTCTTATTGTAGAATTTTGACCGTTTTATCTAAAAAAATCCTAATTTTGATTGTCTTATCTCTCCTTTCCTCCCCCTTTTCTGACTTGCTTTTGATCTTCTATATCGAGAAGTCGTGTTTTACAATTAACAGAAGAAGTACCCAACTCTAAATTTTTGAAATAGACATACCCAAGTCTAATTTTGAGAATTGTGGTAGCACCTAAGTTTATATAACCCTTTTATTTTTTTCACCTAGGTGAAAAATATTTCAACATTATTCATTCTTTATCTCCTTTACTCTTCATCTGATCCTTCCCCAACCTTCAAATCGTCCAACAGCTTAATCCTCTTTGTAAGAAACTTATAAAATTTGAAGGCGCTGCATAAATTTTGCAATATCTTCAGCTCTGCAGTTAGTCTTTGAGTGAGTAACCAATGGTGACAAATCCACAACAATTGCAGGTCTCGAAATATACAACTTCAGATGTAGAAATATTAGTTGCTCTTTCTGTAGAAGAGTTAAATGCAACCTTAGCCAATAGAAGGATGTTGTCCAAACGCTGCCTATGTTAATCATCTCAAACCAAAAGAAGTTTCCAAGGCTTCAATAAGTGACTTCAGTTTGTCCATCCGTGTACGGATGAAATGAGGTATGAGAACTCAATCCAGTCCGGGCTGTGTTTGGCGTGTAGGATAAGCTGGCGGGATAGGATATGGTGTTGGTTAGGATAGGATATGGTGATGGCTTGTTAATCCTACAAAGGCTTCTTATTCCACTGGGGGAGGGATTAAACAATCCTACTTAGGAGGTGGGATTATTTTATCATGTCCGGATGGGATTAAATAATCCTATCCGACCTCTTTATCTGACGCATCAATTGCACAGAGAACTTAATCCAGTCAAGTATTCTTCCACAAGGTATGCCAAAATTGCTGAGAACCCTTCCATCTTTCTTAGATACAGTGAATGTATTAGCTCCCTGGTAATGATCCTTAACTGTCAAAACCAGCTAGCTTAGTGTTCTGTCTCTCTACTATTAAAGTAACTTGTCTGCTGCCCTTCAGTTAACTTATTGAGCGTACCAGAAAGAAAAGGTAATTTGTTGCAAGAAACTTACCTATTTAGCATGCCGGCATGCCGCTTGTGTAAGCTCTATTGACAATTGAGATATTTGAAAGCTTCATGATCGGTATGTAAAATGAACTCTTCATGCCAAAATAGTATCTCCAATGCTTAACAGCCTGCACCTAAGAAGCACATGTACTTCTACAAAGGAGACGTGTCTATATTGGGTACATATTGGATATTGATGCTCTTTGGATGTTCTGGAATATCTATTAGATACTTATTTTACATACCCATAATTAATGAGTAAAAACTTATTTCTTGGTACTTTGGGACACTCTTGGATATGTGTCTGATACTTATTTCTTGGTACATTGTATATGACCTTTTGTATGACAAAGAAATATAACTATTAAGAGAATCAACCAAGAGATCATGTGTGCTCCCTGAGTTTAATAGACTTGTGATTGGTTTTTTCTTAGTAAGCACTTTCAACTTCAGGGTTAGTTTAGTTCGAGTTTTAGGAAAGGAGTTGGCATTTTGGATTCTGGGGAAACCCCACTCCTAGCATTTGAGATTCCTTGCCAATTGGTTAAGACTGTTACTCTCCTTGTATTGAGAAAAAGCAGCAAATATATTATTAAATATAACTGAATTAAAAAATAAAAGAAAAATATCTAGTTATTTGTTAAACATAGGGTTAATTTTGTTAAAAATTTAGTATGAAAGGATTTCTGGGATCTTAGTAGCTTTCACCCTGTTAAATTTGGGAATGGCTGATGGGAATTCTTGTGACGCCCTGAATTCCATTAAGAGGATTAGACCTCCAAGACCCGGTTAATCACGGTGACGTACACCGTTGGCGGGGTGAAATGTTATAAGAAATAAAAATGTATCTTGTTTTAAAATCTCATTTAAAAAATTTCGGCATGTGGAGTTTGTAAAATTTATAAACCAACCTATAAAAATTGAAACCGTTTTCCCCATGAATCAAATCCATATCCAAACATGTATAAAACTCACTCCACATTTAAATCATTTACATAATGTCCTTAATACAAGTTTACTTGAAATGCAATTTTGATATTAGAAATCCAATTTGGTTCTTAAACAAATATATTATACAACTATATAACACCAAAAACTATTATATGACTTAGTCTTTTTCATAAAGGACTATAAAATGGTCCACATACATCAGAGGTTTCTAGAAATGAAAACCAAGCACCACCCACGAAGCCTAACCTGCATAAACTAGTAAAAAAGAGAATAAGCCAAATATGGGCTTAATGGGAACTATATAAGTTTGAATATGAAACTACAATTAGCAAACGCAGGCACATGCAGCTTTTATAGAAAATAAGTGGCGTAGCATAATAGATAGTATGAAAATAATGCAATGCAATCCACACATGCATGCATGTCGAACTCCTCCACCGGAAGCTACTCCACTTACTAACCAATCCCAACCTTATAGTTCCATAAATACAACCCTCTCTATGAATTTACGTCTTTCCAGGGAATAATATTCTAGAATTATCTTACTTGATCTCTAGCTTCCTATGGTTTGTCATGCTAAGGTAGATTCGTCCTAACTAATGCGTGAATCAACACTTTACATTCTATGTCAACGTTATCCCACAACGATCCCATACTTATATCGAAGGTCTGTAACTATGAGCCAAGTATATATCATTTCCACTTTGTTTATAATTCATTATGAATTCTATACTTGGCTAACTAAAAGGCATCACCACAAAGGAATTTTTATAAGTCCTACATCCACATTATGTACCTAAGTATATGAATTATCTCATACTAAACTCTATGTTACATCTTTTATGCACTTAGCCATTCTCTTGATTATAATTCCCACTTTAAATGTTAATATCTTATGTTTATTATGATCCGGCCTAATAATCTAGTTGGGTATACGTGTTCACTTGCCTATATACTGCATCCAAATCAATAATCATTAGTATTTCCCACTTTATGTATTAATACATTATGATATGGTGAAATACTCCTTTATATACCTAATGGTTCGTTCAATTATGTCTATGTTCGTTCTTACGTTATCTATAATAATATCCGAGGCATTACATATATAAAACAAACAAGATATGACACAATAATAACAATCAACAACGTCACATCGGTACTCGTATCATATCTCTAGAATAATGCCTTAATTTCTCCTCATGGTCAACTAGGCCTAGAGCTAAGCTACCCAAATGATCCCGAGCTCTAAACTATTCATGTCTCCTCCATATGAAGTCACTTAGGGACTTGGTTCTATTAAGTGAGTCATTTAGAGTTATGCATAAGCAAGACATTTTTTTGGGATTACACTTCAAATAGTCAACAAGAAGAACACCCATACAAGCCGACTTCAATACTAGGAAGAACTACCACATGAGACTACTTGTCGTAAGGCGAATGTCCATTAGTAGTACTACTATTTTTCGAATCTCGCCATTCCATTAGCAGTGCCACATCGCCACGTGAAATTACTCCGTTACCAAGGAAACTCCTTTAACCCAGAACACATAGTTCAGTGGGAAGGCAAGATACCTCGAGTGGGCTCTCCTTCATGGGATTTCGACCACCAAGTTGAGTAACCTATTATTTTACTTATGCACAGTTTAAAGACTTTCACCTAGGGATAGCAGTAGGCAGTCTTGTAACGAGCCACACGATTGCGACTTGTGTGCTCGGCAATCAATTCAGCCAATATGTGTGACCTTGTCAACCAGAATGTATATCCATCTATTCATAAACAATATATATGTATCACAAGCCACACAACTAATCACACATATGGAAACCAATAGATATATATATATATATATAAATATACGTCATTTAGATAGCTTCGTTATTATGCTTCTTGTTCATAGCTTTATTGTCGTGTCTTTATTCGTGTATTATGGACAATTGATGTATTATCAGTATCTTATATCTTATAGTGTAATTACAAGTGGTACCAAGGCTTTACGAGTTTAATTTGCGCACATATGTCATTCTACCCAAAGCAAGTATCATTACTATGGTTTCCTCATAACCGGTATGATTACTGCAGGCTAGCCTCTTACGATTACGGCTACGGCAACCTAAATCCCGCCATTCCATATGTATAAACATATCTAGGATGTAATAAATTAATATTCTCATCATTAATCCCAATGATGGTATACGTTAGCCACTAAATCCAAAAATTAGCCCTTTTTTGGTAGAAATCTAGAAAACCAAGTTTTTAGTTTTCTACCAAAAAGTCAACTTTATTTTCACACTTTCCAAAATTTAATTTACTTTACTTTTTCTCTCATAAAACTTTTAAAACACCATAGTTTTAAATCCAAAAATTGAAATTAGATAAAATAAATAAATTTGAAACATACCCATTGAGATCTATAAAATAAAATCCATTGACTATTTTTTGAGGTTTTTTTCATGAGTTTTTTTTGAATTGGTTGAAAAAAAGTCTAACAAAAATCAAATCAAATCCAACTCAACTCAACTTTTCAACCTACTTTTACACTTCCCAACAAAAAAAACTCAAAAACTCAATTTAAAACATCCACCAAACAGGGCCTTAGCGTTTAGTTTTCTGCTTTTCGTGCAATTTTCAAGGATAGTGATTTATATGTAAACTAAATGATATAAATGTATATATTTAAAGTTTATAACCCATAATCAACAGTACAAACCATAAAATCCCAAACCTAGTTCATACACTTATTACACAGTGGGTTTGATATAAATCTCCAAGTGTATTAGCTAAAAACATGAAATTAGTTATACATACATGTAATTTAAGTGATAATACGCTAATACCAACTACCAATTAGAGATTAATCTAGCGCAACCCACATGCAATGCACACAACCTAGAGTTTCAAAAAAAACCTCCAATTTGTACAAGAACAATACATGCAACATGTAATAATTTGAAAAACAAGTTTAATACTAGTGTTCCCACCTCTATTAATGATAATCCACAACATTTGAGAGCTAGAAGGAGTGTAGATGCCAAAACCCTAGCTCACCCTTCAAGCTTTCATGGAGAACATAAAGGTGGAAGATGATGAATAGTGATGAAGATGAAGATTCAGGGCTCAAATTCTGATTTATGATGAACAAATCATCAAAACCCTCAAGAATCTCCCCTCACTCTCTCTAGAACCCTATTAAAAGTGGGGGAAGTGTGTGGCTTGAAAATGGGTATTTGGTGGTGATAAAAGGTGAGAAAATCAGGTCAAAAGTGGTCAAAATTCGATTCCAGGGCTCCAAGATCGATCTTGGAAGCATTCAGCCAAAATATTTTTGCTTCCCATATACTGGTCGAATGCGTCCGATGCATTGTTGGTATTTTGTCTATAACTTCTTGCTTGGAACTTCAATTCGGATGATCTATATATCGAGGGAAAGGCGACTCAAAGATCTGAAACTTTCTTCAAGGAAGTTTCCTCAAATTGTGGTTAGATTAATACCAAAAATCCATAGAAGACAGCAGTTTGCAACTACGTTATCGAAAGATCAGATTTTTACAATCAGCTTGCTTCACACGCAGTTTTGACTTATGACGAGCATGAATTGGCTTTCGGTCAAAAACAAAAGTAGTAAAATGGATCAAAATCTAACTAGTGGCATAAGCGGGGAATCAATCGGATAAGAAACGGAGAAGTTATGACTTCTCAAAGATTGCTAAAATTCAAAAATCGGGTAAAGTGAAAACACGTGATTAACATCTTGATTTCAATTCGAACCACCTGAATCATGATACGATTGTTCCTGCAAACTTAATATGCCTAATATGACACGCTTGACGTGTCAAATCAACTAAGAAGGGTCTGGAACCAAAAGTTCATGCCCTAACGGATATTAGGCCTTAATCGAGCTTAAGAGGAGCATTTGCCCGAAAATGGAACATGGGTATTACAATTCTCCTTTCCTGGGAATCCTGGATTCCTTTACCAAAATCCAACCAAACGTTGGAATCTTGAATGAAGGGGAAATTAGGATTCCATGAATGATCCAAAGAACGAACCAAATGGAACCTCAGAGTTTTTTGGCCAGTGCGGCAGTGCCAGACAAGGTATTCTAGTTGTGATTTCTCCTTTCGAAGTAAGTTAATACAGATCATTTTAAAGGGATTAAGTGGTGCCAAATCAGAGAACTTAGAAGCATATTACTCTCTTTGTCAGCATAGATTCCTCACTGAGTGGACTGAGAAATCTCCTTTAGAATCTGGCTTCCAGATGGATTTATCTGGAGAATTATCAAATATCAAGAAATATGCACTGGTTTTGAATTTGGTTGATAACACTTTCTCGAATGAATTTTTTGCAAGACCCGTTTATATTTACCCAAATTGTGTTCCAAGAAAGCTGTAGCAGTTATCATCATTTTCCGCGTAGTAGAAGATAAAGGCGTACATTGAAAATCTGAGGATGAGCGTCTTTAGTGTGTTTTTGCCTCGTTAATCCAGCCGAAAGAGAACTTGAAGTTCTTCAATTCTACTGAAGTTTCACGTAGAATGCAATAGTGATGTCATGTAAACTTCTAATGCCCAAACCTCCCTCATTTGCAGGATACAATAAATACTTCCACTCCATCCAGTGATATTTAAAACACATTTAGGATCCTTTGCTACACATGTTTGATTAAAATCAGCCTAGCACCCAGTGATAGTAGCTTTCCTTTCCACCCCGCAAGCTAGTTTTGAACATTAGAGATAAAACCACCAAAGCAGGTGTTGGATATTGTAATTTGGCTTGTGCCTTAAACAAGGCCAGCATGTATATTTATTGTGGTAACAAGGTTACAATTTAGGAAGGAAATAAAAGTAAAAAATTCTAAACCCCACAATCAAGCAATAAATCCAGCAATTAAATCTCCAACCCGTTAATCATGGTTAATCCCATAAATCATGGAATTTGATTTCCAACAGTAGTTTCTTATCTTTCTGCTCGTGAACAACATACAACCTATACATAATAGGCAAGCATTTTTTAGTAAATCGACTGAGGGAGGCAATAATCTGACATCTTGAGATTTGGAGCTTAGAACTAACAAAACAACTCTTTTGAGAATCGACTTTGTAGCCGTAAACAGCTTGGTATTTGGACAAGAATTCTATCAGATTCTTGGGAGATGTTCTAGATCCACTCGTCAAAATTAGGTCTTCAGCGAAAGAAAGATGTGAAAGAATAAAGAGGCTAGGGCACAAGGGATTTCCTTAACTATTACCTCTAGTAGATCTGAAAAAACCTTCTGCCCTTCTTTTTTTATTGATAAAGGAAGGTCCAAGTCTCTTCATTTTTTACTATAATAACAAAGAAAACCACCCTGCCACACCCCAAGTGTGACTCGAACCCATGATTTCCCGAATCAGGGTGAGCACCTTTACCGCTAGGGCCACTAGGCTTTGCTCATTCTGCGTTACCATTAATGATTACTGTAAACCAGCAAGTACTTATCACTCTCCATATCATGTCAATGAACGGCTCATTTAACCCAAATTTTCTGAGAACTTTTAAGATAGAAAGCCAAGATATTAGGTCATAAGCTTTGGCCATATCACGAATATAAACACACCCCCGTTCTTCACTTTATAATTCAGCTTTTGAAATACATCTTGGGCTAGAAGATTGTCGTCAATGATTCCTCTTTGTTTAGTGAGAGCGCTTTGGCCAAGGGATATCCTTAAGGATTCATATCCGTAACAACTTTCTTGATTTCTCTTCGTTAGGTGCAAAAGTTAATTGAAGGTAGGTTCAAATCATCAACCAGACCATTAAAATTGTTCAACTCTGCAGTGAGCGTTCTATGAAAAAACTCGACCCCAATTCTAGCAATTTCATCTTTAGAGCTGCACTAAACACCATCTTGAGATTTGACTCTGTGAATGTCTTCTTTCTCACTTTTGGCTAGTTGATGCATGGAATAACTTGGTATTTTTGTCCCCATCTTACAGTTAATTACGCGTAGCCCTTTGCATCCAAAATTTCTCTTCATAAGCTAACATGAAATTTGGATCAGCCTTAGCCTTTTTGGATTTACTAGCTTACCTGCAAACGCAATGCGTGTGCAACTTATATACACTTTATCTTAAGAAAATAGTTACCAAAATTGACAATTGGCCCAGTGGCTCAACGTATTCCTGACTTCCTTAGTAGCAAGGGTTCGAATCTTGTTGTAAGTAAATTTTTTTTTATATGAAAAAGGAGATTGCAAGAGTAAAATTGGAAATCAAAAGTATGACGGAGCCTCAAAGGGGTTGAAACTCGTCCTGGCTTGATAATAGTATTGGTTGGTAATTTTGCATTGGTGGAAGTTAATTTTAAGCTATGACGCACGGACACTCTCTTGGAGGCCACGTGTCGGGCCCAACACTCTCCGATACTCTCTCCAACAATTTAATTATAGTCTCTAATACTTGATAATTGATTTAGATGGCGACTACTCCTAGTGTTTCTTCATTGCAACATCAACTGAGGATGAGACAACTAAGCCACTTTTTATATTCCCCTTTTGTTTTCTATCATTCTATGGAACAATTTAGTCTATATATGCTTTTTGATGCTTTAATTATGGAACAATTTAGTGATCATGTTTTGAGTATTTGGGTTATTAATGCAATCTAGTTTCATTTTATTGAATTCTTAAATATTTACAATGTTTATTGCATATATAATTAAGAACGTGTCCCCCCACATGTCGTGTCCTACATTTTGGAAAAATTGCGTGTCGCGTCTATGCTTCATAGATTTTAAGTGACATGTCCTTTTGCAAAGAATATGTGCATTGTCCTCAGATGTGCCCTTTCATGATCAACACGTTCTTAGGCAATGGAAACAACTTTTAGAAAGGGTCATACCTTAGGCCTAAAAGGCGTCTCGTTGACGGGACTTGTCATTTCCGTAAAGACATGAAAAGATCTATATGAATTCATCAATTCTCTAGTGCACTAATTGTTGTGCTACATACGTGGGATGCTATCATCTTTTCGTGGGAAGGAGAAGCCATATGAGACTGTTAGTATTGTAGCGTGGCGAAATATGTTTTAAGTAAACAGTGTCAAAAATAAACCTTGATTGCCAATTTGACAAGTCTTGCATTTTAATGTTTTTTGTTTAGGTCGATTTTTTGTGTTAGATTTTTGACATTTTATTTTATGGTTCTCATTTTCACTGAAGTCCCATAATTTTTAACAGTAACATGTAAAGGTGCTTTTGATAAAAAAGTTGGAAAATTATTGAAAACATTACTAATTTTTATGAAGAGTTGGAAAAAGCATATGAGTGATTTGATGAAATGATCTATTATCACTTCTTTGGCGGTGGGTAAGAAAATTATTCCATGAAAAAAAATGGAAAAGATCGTGAACATCTCACCAAATCACCGTCCTTTTTTCCAAAATCTCACAAAAATTAGTAGTAAATTAATAGAGTTTTCAATCATTTTCCAATTTTTTTATCAAACAGACACAAGAGTTCCTGACAATCAAATTTCCTATTTTTTTTTTTTTTAAAAAGCCTCCCCTTTGGCTAGTATCTTTATTTTTTTCTCTGTTAAACACCTATCCTTTTTACATTTGTATTTGAATATTTCTATCTTTTATACTATCCAGGTTTAATCACAAAACAGGTGCTGAAGATGTGCACTTCACAGCTGTATCATCTCCTTCTGAATCTGACAGTGATAATGATGGCAGCGATCCAAATGAGAACGACGATGCCAATGATGATTCTGAACCCTTGATTCAAAATTTTCAGTCAAGAAATAGCCCTTCTAGTCCTAGTAAGTTGGACAGTTCTTCAGACATGGGCGATAACTCTACGGTCAGGGAAATGATTATGGTGAGAGATGTCAAAGCTGGAGCCGAGGTTGTCATTTCTTTTAATATAGTAAATTAATCGCATCTATAATTTTATATTTTCTTAAACAGAAAAAAAAAAACCCGATGAGGTGGCTTATACACAATTTCAATTTGGTGGAATTTAAGGGCGTATTTGGTAAAAAAAAAAAAAAAGGTTGGGAAATGGTTGAAAACTAATTTTTATGAGAAGCTAGAAAAAAAGAAGAGTAATTTGGTGAATTGTTCTATTAGTTGTCGTGCTTGTTTGGTTCAAGTTTTTGTTGTTTATCGTAATTGTAAATTGGTAACTATTTTTTTGGGTAAATTGGTAAATTTACATTCAAAGTCTTCTATAGTTCATGGCTCAAACTTTGCATGTGAAATTACCATTTTGGATTTCAAGAAAATGTAAGAACTCAAACTAAACAAATATTTTGGGTTTTCCATGGAATAAAATTCTTTGCGCTGTGGGAGAAAATCTTTCCATGGATAATAAGGAAAATGAAGAACACATCACCAAATCACTCATCTATTTTCCAACAACTCGTAAAAACTAGCGGTGTTTTAAGTCATTTTCCAACTTTTTTTTTATCAAATGGAAACTAAATTTCCAGTGTGTGATTTTTATTTGTCCTCATTCCTCTCAGGTCTACAACACATACGGATTGATGGGCAATGCTGGGTTGCTACACAGATACGGATTCACAGAGTGGGATAATCCATACGACATTGTGAATATAGACCTTGAATTGGTACTTCAATGGAGTTCATCTTTATTTTCATCTCGTTACAGTAGAGCAAGGCTGTCCCTTTGGAGGAGACTAGATTATTCTGGGACCATTGGTGAAAACTCCGAGTACTTTGAAATCTCATTCAATGGGGAACCCGAAGTCGAGTTGCTGATTTTGCTTTATATAATGCTATTACCAGAGGAAACATATAGTGAATTGGACCTCAGAGTTTCAACCGAAGGGTGGGCATTAGAAGAACGTATTGTTTTGTCAAAGAAAGAGAATATCGCGTTGGAAAGAGGGTCAGAAGCGTGCAAGAGTATGTTGCTGACAAAAGGGGTTCGAGGTGCACTTTTGAGAATTGCAGATATCCGAGAAAGCTTTTATCGTGAAGCGAGCAGAGACGACGAGATCGAAGCACTGAAGGTGGAGAGAGAGAGGGGAGGAGAAAGAGAGTCGTACCATTCGCGGGGTTTGCGGGTGAGTGAGAGGAGGATACTTGAGAAACTTAGAAATTATGTCTCCTCCTTTGGTGACGTTCCAAATGGAAGTCGCAGTGTAAGGAAGAAACTAAAGAGGAAATGAGAATGGTGGTTTTGGAACTTCATGTTACATTATAGCTCTGTTTGCACTTTTTTTTTTTCCTTCAAATGGTAAGGGTTGTCCAAGCCAGCTTACGCATATCTCAACTAGTCCTTTTTTAGACAATCTTAAAGGTACACTCTCCCATATTAGTCTGGTAGTGCATTTAGGAGTTTATAAGTTCTTTCTTCAAGATGTCAAATTTGAGGGTTTTTGTTTTTATTGCTGATCAATTTTGTAATAGAAGAAAACAATTTTGTGGTGTTGTGTTTCCCAAGGGAAAATTGGGCACAGGTGACAATTTTTTACAAATTAGGGACAAATAACCTTTGTTTTACAAAGTTTGTCCCCATTTTTGCAGGCAATGTTAGATGTAGTTCCTTCTTTATGTATATGTATAGAATGTATATGTATATAGTCCGTTTCTGGTACGCAATAGTTTGCATTCGAAAATTTGTGTATATATATATTTATATATACAAGCGATATCCTATATCTACGGGAGAAGGGGCTTTTAAGCACACACTAATTCATTCTTTGTCGTTGCCACCACATTGTCTTTGAGCAAAGACTTGATTTCACATCCATGTGGATGGATCTTGATATCATGTCCATGTAGATGGATCATGTGATCTCTTTATTACGAGAATAAGGAGGTTGTAAACCAGACACAAGGTGTTGGCTTCCTAATTTTATTTTTAAATCGGCAATTTTAAAGAATACTTACTAAAAAGTTGTTATATTAAATGAGATACATGATAGACCGTATACCTGATGTTTGTGCAATAATAATAAGTTATCCAAAGGTAATTCACAAAAGAAAATGTATCCTAGTGGGAAGATCGTTAGATTTCTTTTAAAAGTTTGTAGGATCGAACCTTTCACGTCTTTAAAATTTAGTAATTTTGAAGAAAATGGATATAATTTTTTTTTTCTTGTTCCAATCACTTTTCTGGGTATTGTAGTTATTTGTTGTTATTATTTGGAAACGCGCAAAACACGTATGAAATTACTGAGTTTTTTGTCCTCGAGGTTATTTTCTGTTTTTAATCCTCCTTTTGAAATGTTTCATCCTGAAGTTACTATACACAAAGACTACTTGCAAGGATAAGCAAGAAAAGGGCAACTAAAATCGTAAGTCAATGTGATCTATGTGATGTGGCTCCTTTCTATATTACTCATTTCTTTCAAACTCAGTTACTCATGGTCTGAAGATAAATCTATAGTTCTATTCTGTGCCATATATGCTTAATAATTTTTGATATTATGTATAGATTTTGAAAATAAAATAAGTACATGAGATTTAGTTAAATAGTAATATAGTGTGTTTAGGTATAAAGTTAATGTATTCAAGTCCCTGCTTAAGCATTTTTATTATTGTAACTTTTGTAGAGTGAAAAATAATTTTGAAATTTCACTGTCTGGGCTTAAGTATGTTTATAATGTAGAGAATTATCTTTTACATGCTTTGAAAATTACATTAAAAATATTGCTTATACCATGAATTGAACCCATGACTAAACAAGGTCTTAGTTGATGAAATTTCGTCACGGAAATTCTCAACAGGAAAATTTTGTATACGCACATGCACAATATTGATCTATCTATTCTATTTTTGAAGTGTGAGGAGGCTTTTTGATTAGTATGTGAATTAGAAAATTACCCTAAATGCTTCGCAAATTATAACAAAAATAATGTTTAAACGGGGATTTAAACTTATGATCTTAAACCCCAAGAACACTGTTATTGTTGCTTGACAAAATATAATCTTATTGTTGATTTTGTTTTAATAATATATTCGTAATAAGAAATTCAAGTATCATATTACACACGTGTGTATGTAATCGAGAAAGAAGAAGAAAGGCTACAAACCACTAGGCCTATTACACACGTGTGTATATACTCGAGAAAGAAGAAGAAAGACTACAGACCCACTACTACGCCAAAAGCTCTCTTCATGCTTTACATATTCCTCACATTATGCATAGAATTTTAGAACAAAATAAGTATATCAAATGGTAATAAAACATATTTATCGTGTAATATGTTCAAGTTTTTGTTTAAGCATAATTTTTAATGTAATTTTTAAAGTGTGAAGGGTAATTAATTTTGTATTTTCTCGTATCTACCAAAAACCCTCACGCGTTATATATAATATAAACATAAATAACATATTATATTATTGTTTAACTAAATATCACATAAGGGACTTGGCTCCTCTCCATTATATTTCCAATCCAATTCTATTCGGTGGAATTTAATTCAAAGGTTAAACGAATGAATTTTTTATTAAACTCGGTCGAGATGATCTGTATAATAAGTATATCATATTATCCACAAAATTTCATCAAGAAATTCAAATCGGAAGTGGGTGTAATAAAAATTTGATGCATATTTTTATTTTCGACCCTTAAAATTTTAGATGATCACCTCACCTACTTCTAAATTGAATCTTTTGATAAAATTTTGTGGGGACGATCTACTTATATTATAGAGATCATCTCCACTAAGTTTTATGAAAAAATTTATCCGCTTAGTTCTCAAACTAAATCCTATTATATGAAATTAGATTGAAGGATAATGGCAGGGAACCAAATATCATTCAATACGTTTATTTTAGAGTATAGCTATTAACACTCAACATTAGTATTTTAGCACTTTAATAAATCTCCAACATGAGTATTGTAGATATGATCTATATAATGAATAGATCACCTATACCAAATTTCATAAAAAAAAATCAACCTACAAATGAGTGAGATGATCATCAAAAATTTCAACGATCAATTTTTTTTTTATCATCTCACCTACTTCTATGTTAAATATTTTTGACTCACTAACGTTCTTATTTGGTGTGTTAAATAACACATTTTATTATTGTTTAACTAAATATCATCCGACTTGTTTATTTATTTCAACAATTTATGCATAGTGGATTGACCAAATATCATAAGATATGTTTATTGTAGAGCATACCTATTAACACTCAACATAAGTATTTTAACACTTCAAAAAATGTCTCAAATAATAATAATATATATAATGTTACTAAAATTAATTGACTTACTTTCTTATTTGGAGTGTTTATTTTATTTCAACAATTTATACATGATACTAATAATTATTGAATTTAATCGAACTACGCAAAAATTGACCCAGGCAACTCATGGCATAAACCGATTTTTTTATTAAATATAATATTTCACACCATGCATGTCACGTTTTAGAACATCTCCAATAGTTGTATATAATTTTTGTGTAAAATTCTATGTATAAAGTAGTTTGATACATAAATGATAGACATATCCATTTTATGCTCGAATGGCACTCATGTGTACATTTGAATAGACTAGTGGAAAAAATACAACTTGAATATATTATTATACTTATGTTTAATAGTTTTTTATGATATTTTTTATAGATAATTTTATATAACAATATATCGTGTTTTGTAACTCTTAGCAAGTAGATTTTAAGTATACAACTTTTACTATAATTCAAACTTTGGATTTAAAGTTAAATTATTTTAATGATTTTCTAAAAAGTTGAGGAGAGAGAAAGATGGTGTGAATGTCTAAAAAAACTATCATAGACAATAAATTTATGAGTTATGTAAATTTTACGCAAAACAAATATACAAAAAGTTGTCGGAGATGCTCTCACATAAGTAATGTTTAAAATTTATATAACTTGTAAAAATGTTAATGTTTAATATTGCCAACTCATTATTATATGTCGTATTTTACAAGGTCACATCCGCTTAACTTTCTTTCTCTTCATCTTTTTTTTTTAATAAAATTTAAAAACATAACAACTTCAATTGTAAAACATGGATTTAAATATATATACATATATATTTGAAATTTACTCATCAATACATATAAATCAAGATTTATTGTTATTATAATATTATTTATAAAAAAAACTAAGAAAAAATAACAAAAATTACTTAAATTGATATTTAAGATGTGTTAGAATATTATTGGTGAGCATATATTTTTATAAAAGTAGGTGCACACATATGAGAGCATTTCCAATACTAATATGTTATTGAATTTATCAAAAATTGCATATGTAAGTATGTCTAAATGCATAATTCCTACATGGTATTAAAAATCTTAATTATGATCAAGTTTTAAAAAAATTATCTCAAATGGCATTGTCAATAAAATTGCTATTTACATTATTCATCAAAATTTTAAATAAAAAATTGTAAAAAATATGAATCTTATTTGATAGATCTTAACAAATATTTTTTAACAATATTTATTTTAGTGAATATATATAATTATAAATTAAAATATTTTTAAATTTAAAAGTAAAATATTAAAACAAAAATGATAATGTGATGCTTAAACATTATTTCACTTTAAATAATGTCATATCTTCTTTTTATAGCATTACATTTATGATCATTTTATATGTTAAAATAATATTTAGCTAGTAGTAACAATTATGTATTACAAGTTTCAATTAGTCGATGTGCGCAAAAATTAACTTGAACAACAAAACGAGTCATGATAAAACTAATTTTATTTTATTTTTTTGTAAATCATGATTATGCATTATACGTGCATCGATTTACGAGTCAATTTCATTGCATTTACGCGGACATTGAAAATACAGTTTGCGGTGTTAAATAAAAATTGAAGGCGATTGACTAGGCGCGGCCCAGGTCAGTCTACTCTTAAGACATAACCCAGAAAACCAACTCCTACGTCAATTCTCCGCTCCTTCTTCCTTTCTTCCAAAAACCTTCATTTCAAATTACCCTCTCTCTCTCTCTCTCTCTCTCTCTCTCTCTCTCTAACAACCCATACAAAGAAATGGCAGAGGGTGGGTTGACTGTTGTAGATGGTACACAACTCAGATCCGTCGATCTCTCTCTCCCCGAATCCATTGACTCCACGATCACCGGAGCTTTCGTCATCGAACTAGCATATTCAGTAGCTTCGTCCGCACTATTCGGCATCACATTGCCCGACAATCTCAAGTTATCTGCTCTCAAGCGCCTCGATTTCGATTTTGACGCCGATAGCTTCCGCTCAACTGAATTGGATAGGGAGCTAGCTTTGTCAAAGGTTAAGGATTTCGTCACTGCGATCGCCGATCAACTAAAAGGTCTTTGTTTCGCTTTGACTTTTCTTCTCACTCAAAATATATTATTTATTTTTGAATTGTTTACAAGTTTACAAAGAGACTTTGTTTACTTGTTACTTTTGATCGTGTTTTACTCAGACTGTACACGGTCTGTGTGATCCATGTATCAAACGATTAATTTAGAACCGGTTTGGTTCATAATTTAAAATTTTTATTTAAGGATCCATTTGGTTGTTCTTCAAATTGTGAACATTTATCTGTGTTTGGTTGTGAAAATTAAACAATTGAAAATAGACACTTCAAGTTGATTCATGAAAACTAAAAATTAAGGTGGCGTTTGATAAAACAACTAAAAACTGAAAGTGAAAAAGCTGTATCTGAGAAAACATTGTTTATTTGAATATAACACATCTTAAAACTGATTTTTTTTAATACGACAATTTTGCCCTTATTAGTTTATTTAGATCATATGATTCTAAGTGAAAATAAAAAAAGGACTATATAATTTAAAATTTTCAACCAAGCTAACCCATTTCATTTGTGTGTATACACATATATCAAATATTTTCTTGTATATATTATATATGAACTGGGATATAATCTTCTAAACATGTATCCAAATAATTTGGGAATCATCATAATCTGTATAATGCAGTCAAACACATATATCTTCTCAACATGTATAAGGAGTGGTTCACTAATTTGCCACTTAAAATTTTTGATGCAAATTTTCAGTTTTAAGTGGCGAACCACTTTATTTTTTTGGCAAACAAACAACTTTGGCCAAACAAACAACCCCTAAGTTTGTTCAGATAAAACTTTGAAATTACTAAATCCTAGAATGGGGTAATTCACTCAAACTCTATATTTTGGGGGAAAACTAGTTTCTTATACTTGATGTTGGTTAGAATTATTTTTTTATAAAACATAGAGAAATTTAGAACACGTTTCATTCTAACATTCATAATTTCTCATGTAGCCTTTCAATCACTCCATGAATTAGAATTGAATTAGTTATAAATGCATGAATTTACAATTCATTAGTCGAAATGGGACACCCACTTAGCTTATGCAGCAAAACAAATGCTTTATGAGAAGATCTCCCTTCGAGGGTAAAGCAAAAAGTCTTATCATGATTGGTAAAAACATCTTTTTGCCTTGTTATATATATTTATATGTCTTGTATCTAGTAGATGAAATGGAAATGAACGACAACACTCAAACTTTGATTGTCTGGTTTTGTTTTCAGATGATCCACTTGTTGTAGCTCTATTGGACGGAAATATTCTTCAGCTGTTTTTGGAGGATGAAGATGATTTTGCAATGATAGCAGAGAATCTCTTCACTGATTTAGATACTAAAGATAAAGGAAAGATCAGTAAAAATGAGATACGAGGTGCTCTTGTCCATATGGGTGTTGAAATGGGCGTTCCTCCTTTCTCAGGTTTGAGTTATCTTCTTACTTTGCAATACAAATTAGCAATACGTAATGCACTGTTACATTGCCAATTTGATTTGCCTTCTCTGTATGCTGTAAACAGTTTTGAAATTAGTTTTATCCCAATTGAGACACTGTGGAATAGGCTGGCGCTAAGCATCCCTAGCGGTACGAAAAGAGAGGCTTATAAACATTATACGAGATTCATCAGCACAGGCACTTCCTGTGATTTATTTTGCTAACATCACCTGTACCTCTTGATTTTTGCTTCTTTGAAGAGATAAAAGCAAAATGAACAAACAAGAAAACGGAAGAAAAAAACAGACAAGTGTGACTGAAGGATCCATAGCCTTGAAATTTTAGCAGGGGAACTCTAGAAGTTGTTTCTCCAAGTGCTTCTGCTATTTTTGCGCAACTTTATTAACTTAGCATTTTTAATATTTCCAAACTAGTAAACTGTACCACCTTAGGGAAGAATTTCGTATTTATCTTCTCCCTCTGGCATCTGGTCTATGATAGTTCTAGCTTAATCTTCTATTATCGCTTGAGTTTATTTATTACTATGTGTAATTACAGATCAAAGCAAAATGGAGTGAAAATGAGAAATTAAAATTTACTTCTTAGAAAGGAACTTATATTAGGCTGCTATATGCTGGACGGTCGATTATTTATTTCTTTATCTATTTTTTTAATACAATACTACAGAAATCACAAAGGGCCCGTTTGGTTGTACTTCAAATTGCGAATTAGATAATTTACAATTAAGTAATTTACAAAAATTTCATTTATTAGTGTTTGGTTGTGTAAATTGAACAATTGTAAATATAACAATTCAAGTTGATTCACAAAAACTCAAATTAAGTCATTTCAAGTAAAACTTGAAATTATCTAATTTTAGAATTAGATAATTCATTCCAACTCTATTTTTTGAAAATATCTAGTTTCTATCCGTGATGTTGATGCATCTAGACAAAATTTTAAATAAAATAGAACAATAGAGAACATATTTTTATTTTAACAA
The DNA here is from genome assembly GCA_021464415.1 of Lonicera japonica. NCBI lineage: Eukaryota > Viridiplantae > Streptophyta > Magnoliopsida > Dipsacales > Caprifoliaceae > Lonicera > Lonicera japonica. Next base: position 49,371,739 of record CM038469.1, read on the forward strand.
TCGGAATTTCTCGTTTAAGTTTTCCAAACACTTCTTGAATTAGAATTGAATTATTCATAAATGAGCAAATTCACAATTCTTCAATCGAAAATTAACTAATTCTAAAATTAGGTAATTTACGCAACCAAACGGGCCCAAAGTAATTCATAAATATAGAATTAAGAGTTCACTACCAATCGTTCTCCATCATTCAATACTTGAAAAAAGTAATTTTCAAAGCAAAAAAGAGTGAAAAATGCCAGCCGTCCTGCCTAGTCACAACCTTGCTGGCCTAGGCGAGGCAACAGACTGGCACCTAGTGCCTATGCGGGCCTAGGCGTCCCAAGGCAGGGATATCACCTCAAATTTGGTTTTTGATAAGGATTGCTAAATTTGCTAAAGCCAATGCCCAGTTGAGAGGATGCTTTGACTATTGTTAGATTTGGTACCATTGAAAATTTGATAAACTATAAGAGATACTCTTCGTAGGCTTGAAATAAGATATTCAGAGAAGTAAAGTCTCCCATGCAGTTACATATCAGATTCTAATAGCCCTTCAGTTGTTCCTCTTAAGTTTGTAATCTTCCTTCTCCACTCCCTGTAAGAGTTTTAGACAAAACATCGGTTTTGTGGCTTGAATTTTATCCTAAAATAAGTTGGACATGAATAATCTTCAGAAATAATGGCTTTTACGAAATTTCAAAAGGCCAAGGAACCTCACAATGGTCTAATACGTGGGTTTGTCCATATGGGATTAGGCTTAAAAAAAAGCCTGACCAGTCAACATACCCATGATAAATAAAATATATGATTTGAAATCCTTTTAACATTAGATGGATGGCCTTTGTAAGACAAGCCATTAATTTATAGCATGATAAACTCAATGTTCAGATGGGGGCACTCTGAAGTTATTAATGACACAAAAGCTTCATAACTTAATGGCCTGTCTTCATGAAGTAAAGGTGGAAAGAAAAAAAGAAGGGTAGAAATGAACAAAGGGATGGATAGCTAGAGTTTTTCCTTTTGGGCAGTAGAGAAAAGCATAGGAAAAGGAAAGAGGTGGGGTGCTTTTTCCTTTTGGTCCACCTTATTCTTTCCTCCCAAAAGTGGGGGAGAGAAATGAAGTGGCTATACTTTTGAGCCTTTTTGTTTCTTAAATATCTCCCTTTTATGTAACATGAAAGGGTGTATTCATAAAATTAACCAAGACCCTTTTTTCATCATTCATTATTTCGTTCCTATGTAACCAAGAGGTCCATGACCCTTTAGGCACGTGACATCTATGTTTGCCTATATGATGGGGTATGGTTAAATGCATTCCACTTTATTATTGTAAGCACTCTCGGAAAAGGTGTAACTAGGTGTTAAAAGTGTTGTGAAAACCATCATAAAAATGTCACCATCGTTTCGGAATGCTAGATATCAAAGTACAATGTGTTTAACCATGTATATATTTATTTTGGCATCTACTGAAATAGTAATATTAGGGTAGTTGGAGTTTAATGTATACATCTCTTCTAGGCTATTAGGAAATGCAAATGTTTGATTCTATTTTTCTGCATTGTTCTGGCAACTAATATGTATTGTTTTCGTACCAAATAGTCCATTTCACGATTTAATATCCTTTTACACTTTAATTTTTGATACGCATTTTCACTTGTTTCAATTCTATTATGGGTACATTGCCTTCGTTTCAATCTTTGTAATATCCAATTCTTACTCGGACACTGTGCGTTCGAACAGAATTTCCTCTGCTAAATGATATTTTGAAGAAACATGGGGCTGAGGGAGAAGAAGAACTGGGGCAAGCACAATTTGCTGAAGTACTACACCCTATTCTAAAAGAACTTTCAGCAGCCCTAGCAGAAAAGCCTGTTGCTATTATCCAGAAAATAAACGTCGCTAATGGTTCTAAGCTAAAACAGGTACTTAACTCTCTCTCTCTCAGAAAAGCCTGTTGCTACTATCCAGAACAATTTTTGTTGGGTGTATTGATAAGGGTTTTTGGCTGCTGAATTTTTTTATGATCATCTCAATAACTAAATAGTTGAACATTTATTTATTTATTTTTCATTTTTCGAGATGACGCCCAAAAACTTTCCTCAAAAAATTCATCCATTTATCCCTCAAGAGGGGAGGTCCTTCTTTCGCTTAAAAGAGTAAATGAACTCCCAAATCATTTGTGTCCACCCTTTTGTGGTGGTTGTGTGTCCGCCCGTTGTTACAGTGGTTGTACAATTGTATAAAAAGGGAAAAAAAAAATTATAAATTTATTTTTTTGGATATGATAATCACTTGTATAAAAAAAAGTAATCTTGAGAATGAATTTTTTATTTTGCTTCTTTAACTTCTTGTTTTGGTTCTTAGAAGATACCATAGTGAAACCTTTGTCATCCATAAATGTACTCTCTGATTTTGAAGTATTTGATATTGAGATCCTAGGGGTTCTTGGTCTGCATGAGATTTCTCTTGATTATTGTTTGTATTAATGGCGCGGGGAGTTGGATCCTTCTACAAATGATCACACTCCATTGAAGCATTTTCTCCAACACTAGTACCCACAATTCTCTTAGGCAAAGGAACTTGAGTACCCTCTGCCAAAAAAAGAGCTCCACTTGATTTGATGAACGCTCCACAGACTCCCTCCGAATTGGAATAACCGCTGTTTTTGTATTGCTAGAGAAAATTTTCCCAATAGTAATGATTTCAAAAGGGCCTTCATTAGTAGCAGCTATTCTAACATCAACAATATCAGCAACAACATTATTTAGTTATTTTAAAAAACTCTTTGTCAAGGACTAGTGGGTAAATTATTTTATTAAGAAATAGTCTTGGGCTACACAAATGGCGGTAACCCTCCCAAATCAAACTATCCCCCAAAGGGATTAGAAACTGCCACTGACGGGGTTCAAGCTGCATGTCAGCCGCCCCTCGAAATGTTCTCTAAAGAGTTTTGCTCTGGATTTGCCATAGTTCCCATGGAATACTCCATCACCATCCCCTAAAGATTTAATCAACTGCCCTCTCAAACTACCATTGACGGGTTCCAAACCCTACCCACTCGTGTGAGGAGTGGAGAGTAATACTATAAGAGTAAGAGCTAAACAACTTTACTAGAATTAAAGGTTTCTTTCCTTTGCCACACCTTCACATACCCATTTTTATCCAGATCCACCAAATCATCCTTATTAGGAGGATGAAGGACTAAGCAGTATGAGCACTATGACCTAATCACAAACAGTGGTTACAATACGAAGGCATATTTTTGTAACTGATTGCAAAAAGCCCTTATCAATACATCCAACCCAAATCCTTCTGGGGAGTCCTTTCAGAATGTCAATCTCTCTGCAAACACATGCAACACAGGGCCTACAAAGACCTGTTGTAGGACTATCCATTTTGAGAGGCTTACCAATCAATTGAGCAATTGAGAACAAAGTATTTTTGAGAGAAAAAGAATAGGAAGGGACGGTAGAGAAATCCAAATAGGAACTATTAAACTTTCTTCAGACACCTTGATATCTGGAGTCCATTTGAATACACGTGTAGGTGCCATGTAGATATAGCAATGCTCTTGAAGCCAAAGACGATGATGATCTTCCTCACAAGTCACAATTCAGTTTTATCAAATTATATTTTGCATCCAACATCCCTAGAGAGTAAGCCAACTTGAGATTAAAGCTTTCAAAAACCTTCTATATCACAATCATAGAAGGCTTATCATGCAAGAATTTGCCGACAAGGGTAAATTAGAATGGAGAAGTACCATGCACCTTTTTCTTTTTCACTTTTTCTAGAAGGAGAAAAACCGGAAATTTTTGTGATAATGTTGAGACTAATTGTGCAGATTTTGGCCAATGAGAAGCATTTGAACGATGTTGCGGACAAGATACTGAAGGAAAATAAAGATGGGCAAGATAGAACAGAAATAATGAGGGAGTTTTTGGTGAAAAATTGCAAAGAAATGGGATTGCCACCCTTTAAGAAAGATGATGAAGTAGTGGTTCTTCTTTATAATGAAGTGTTTGCTGGTACAATGAAAGGAAGTAGTAGTAGTAGTAGTGAGAAATTAGAGAAAGATGAATTGCTTGTTGTTTTGAAGGAGATACTTGAGAAATTTGCAGAGCAACTTGAAGCCAGCCCAGTTTTTTATGATCTTGTTAATTGAAGCTCACACCATTCAAATATGTGATGCTTACGTGCATTTCTTTTGTTTGGTTCATTGGGCTTCACTTCCTCTCGTTTATATGAATGCATTAATACAGGATTTACATATTACCTATTGGATGTATGAATTTTGGCTAAGTTGATATATTAATATATAGCTTATTATATTATTTCGTTTTATTTTTTGGGTTATTTTGAACTAGGCACCCATTTGTTATGAGCCTAGTTTTTAGGATTTTAAATTATGTGTTTTTATGCATTTTAGGATAGTAAATGTAGTGGTTGGTTTGTTTTAAGAGAGGATAGTGGGTAGTTAGGTAATTAGTGCTTAAAGTAGTGAAGGCCATTAGTTTCATGTAATTTCCTATTTAAGGTGCTTTTGTGCAAGTAAAATGGATGTTGAATTTTGTGGATATAATTTGGAGAGTTCTTTGCTCTTTGATGAAAGTTCGGTTTGCCTCGAGTTAGACCACTTTGAAGGTTCCACCCCACTCAATTGCTGTAAAGATTGCTGAAGGACCTTCGGTGGAAAACTGTAAGCATCCAAATAATGCAGATTTACGTGTCTGTCCACTACATGTAGAGGTTGAGTTCAAATTTTGGAACTAAATTGACATGAAATTAGAGTTATGTTGTGTTAATTGTGTCTCGTTGTATCTGAAAGAAGGAAACTTTTGTTATATTCATGCTAGGAAGTGTCTACTTGAATAAAAAATTGTAATTGTGTCTAATAGGATGAAAAAGGTGTAATTGTGTTCACACCTATGTTTGCACCAACAAATTTCCTCTCGTCAGTTAGGCTTATCCGAAGAAGCTCTACAACCTGTGCAACCAATTAGAGAAGACCTCAGGATGGTGGTTCCCATGAAATTAATTTACCAACTTCACCTTTGTCTACTTTTGTCAATCTGGTGTTCATAGGCCGGCAAATTTGGTCGACGAATATACAAACCGCCGGATTCACTAGCAAAGAAAGGGTGAGACATAATGGTAACTTGTATTACTATGTATTCATAATAGGATGAAATAAAATATAAAAATATTCTTAATAAAATTAGAAATTGGGTATGCATGTCTTTATTTAGATATTTTATTATTTCTTTAATGGTTAATAAAATATTTGAGAGGGTATGGTATATATACAAAATTACTAAATTACCCCTCTTTTACGTCAAAAAATATTATAAAATAATATTAAAACTTCGAGAATGAAATACATTCACTTATCATTAAACCAAATATGTACTTAATGTGAAGAATTGCTAAGTATCCTGTTGTACACATGCAATGTGTGTCCCTAGGCCATTATTCATTCTTTCATAGCCGAAAAACAAACATCGAAAGATTATTCAGATAAAAAAAATACAGTACAATTTTTTATAAATTCATTTAAAGTTAACTCAGTTGTTCTTCATATTCTTATTATAATTTTAGTACCCAATCAGTCAATGAGACACAAAGTTTGTCTCAAACAAAACATAAACAAAAAAAAAAAATACAAACTCAAACAAATAAACAATTTTCCCCCAAGTGAAACACCCCCAAAAAAACCTAATTCCCTCACAAACCAGGTTTGTAGTTAACTCCAGCACCTTTCAACCACTTGTCCCCATTGATAAATGGCTTCACTGTAAACTTACTAGCTACTTTACTGTCAATACTCTTCAACCCCTTCCACTTAACCCGATTCTTTGTCGAAGAACCCGGCCCAAAATTCTGAAATTCAGCATAGAAAATTGTGTTGGGGACCGTGGTCCCCACCCATGGTAACCACCCTTTAGGGTCCACCAAACTTCCGATCATCGTGTGCATGTACACCGTAGTCGAATAATTCTTCCAGGGCCGGCCCAAAAAGGTGTGTACGTTAGTCAAGTCGCCGTAGGGCCAGACCGTACAATTTTGTATAGCAATGCCCGTGTTCTGGTTAGGGTCGGTCCTGCCCTGGGCTGTTATAGTGTTTTGTTGCCCCTGCATGGGGACTCTAGGTAGTATGTTGGAGTTTTGTATCACTACGGCCGAGTTGCCAAAAATGAAGTCAACCGTGCCATAGATGTTGCACTCGCGGTAGAACTGGCGGTTGGCATGCACATATAGGGTGTCTTGGAACGCGTCGATGCGGCAACGGTGGAAGACCGATTGGTCCGCACTCGACATTAGGGCCACGGCTTGGTGCTTGATCGCACCCGCGGTGTTGCGGAATCCCATGTCTCGTGCTATAAAGCCTTGGCCAAAGACAGCTACATTTATGCCCAAAGAAATAAATTCAATGAGATTTTGTTTAACCAGGTTCAAAGTTCATGTGATGAATTTTGTGTTAACCATATATAGTTGATTCTTGTACGTGTACATTTGGAAAGTAATAAGATAGGGGAAACCTTATGCCATGCTGTAGTTAATTAGTTTCTAGCTACCATAATGGGCATGCATGTTGCTAATTTTCGCCTATATTTAGTGCATCACATTTTCTGATTTTTAATTTTACTTTTCATGCAGTCTTCTTTAACAAAAAACTGCACTTTGAAATTTTTTGTCATGCAATAGGTTCTAGGAAAAAAAAAAAAAAAAAAAAAAAACCTCTTACCAAAAGTTGCAGAAGAAAATGTTGGAGTACCATCAACAAAGTTTAAGCGACCAGACACAATTGTCGCATCCATTCCATCACCGATCATCATCACATTCCATTTCGGCTTCTCGACCCTAACATTCTCGTAGTAAACCCCCTTCTTCACGTATATGACAAACCTATTCTTACTTTTATCTGGTACCGCCTTTAACGCATCACTAATCCTCTTATACTTCCCTGACCCATCTAATGCCACGACAATATCCGCCTTTATTTTTCCACTCGTACTTTGAAGAAGCCTCCTATCACCGCCTCTCAACCACTGCGGTATTTCATCATTACTCAACAACCGCCGCAATTTAAAAGACTTTGCCAACTTTGATAGCTCACTAATGATAGCAAGACTATTGCTAGTAAACTCCGTTGAGTTTCTCAAGTAGCCAAGAACTGCATTTTTCGTGTTTGCAAATCCATCTATGCATGTTTCTTGGTAAGTGCCCGCGGCACTGAGCCACGTGGTCAAATCATCAATAGCCTCAAGCCACGTGGATAAATCCCCACCATTCGGAAGCGAAATAGTAAGATGATCCAAAGCCAGCCCCAAAAGTTCTCCACAACTTTCTAGGGCGGCGAGTTCCATTTTGTCACTGATCATATCTTTTAAACCCCCACCCTGAAAGTACTTAGCCACTTTGGAGAGCTCGTTTATCGCAACTTGGACGGACAACTTGTAGAGCTCTTCAGGCTGGACTTGGGTCGAGTTGACTAGAGGAGAAAGGCTACGGTGACATGAGTCAGGGTACAGGGTCACATCACAGACGGCTTTTATTGAAGAGGAGATAGAATGCTGGTCACCATTAGCAGACGAATGGGCGCCATTGTTCCTACTTTGCCAAGTCCCGACCACAGCCGAGACTATGACACAAATGAGGACAATGGACGATAAGGCGATGATGGTAACTCTCTTCTTCGTCTTGCGAAATGCCGCGAGTTTTTCTTGGTCAAACTCGTTGACTTTTCCATAGGATTTGAGAGAGGACATCATTTTGATGTGTTTGAATTAAATGTTTTGTTGTTTGATTGTTAAAGGGATTGATCGTTGGTGGGGTTTAAATAGAAATGTGTAAACGTGGGGGGAAATTAAACGTGCAAGGCACTAGTACTGTAGGTAAGTGATATCTTAGCATTTGTTAACGTATTGGGCGGGTGCGATGACATGTAGTATCGAAGTGCTTCTCATGTTGGATATGAAGACACCTACCGTCAGATATAATATATTCCCTCCCCTCAAATTTAGTAATTTACGAGTCATGCAGGGATAATTTTTTCCTTTTTATACGTGCGGTGGTAACCACAATAAAATATTTTATGTGTTGGCATTAGACTTTAATAGAATAAAATTATCACATCTTGTATTTATGGTAGATATGATAGGCATAACTCTCATATCCTATGTTTCGTACACGATCAAAGAGGATATTGTGGTGAATAATTTTTTTTTTTCTTAAGTGTGGGATTTTTTTTTCTAATTCCTTGCCTGTTAAAAGCATACCATTTTTTTCTTTTTAATTTGTTTTCCTTGTTTTGTTTATTCGCCACCTTTAAATAATTCATTAAAAAAAAATCTGATGAAAATACTCAATCCAAAAAATTGATTTTTTCATTATATTTAGAGTTTACGAGAATGATATTTACAAAGTGTTATCTGATAATCTTAAAATAACAAAAATATATTGATTAAGAAAGTGATTCTTATGATGTATATTATTTAGCTTTTTCTGTCTCAATAATTTTTTTTTACAGAGTTTAATTCAATATTCATCAATAAAATAAAAATCGTATTAGAGTTGTTGCTTGTTGTAACCAAAATCAAGTAATATATGAATAAAACATAATATAGAAAAATGTTAATTTGTACTCTAAATGCACATGTAAAGTATGTTATGAATGAAAAGAATTGAGACTGCATGAGAAATGTGTCTCATTAATTTAATACACGTTGGGCTTTTGTCTTTTTTATATTTTATTCTCTTACAATGTGTCATTATGACTTATGTTAACACTACTCTATAATATAAGGGTGATGTAAGCTTTGAGTGCTATTTGTTTTTACTAATCAAATGTTGAGTGCCAAAATTTATCATGATATGATTTTGGGTGCCAATTTGGACGGATTTCGCTACTTAATTAACCTGATCAACCATTAAATCATTTAATCTCTAACCAAATCTACCAATTTTACCCCTAATAAATCCATTTAAACGGAAAAGAAAAAAATATCAAAACAAAATAAAGAAATAAAGAAATAAAGAAAAAGGGATATGAATACCATCCTTTTCTCCAATACCATTGCCCAGTAACCACCATCGGCTCCCTTCCTCCACCCCTACCCCAACCAGCATTAACAACCTAAATAGCCATTAGCACCATCGTTAATTCATCACTTTATATACATCATATATACACACACATATACATCAAAATATATTGCAACCTACTCATTAATTCATCTATATGCAACAATTTCACTTATAATCAACTATATACATTTTGGCGATTTTGGAGTGGTGGTGGGAAAATTCAGTGCAGAGCTCGACTGGGGTGGTGAGGTTGAGTTTGGTGGCTTGTGGGTGTAGTTGTGGTGGTTGTCACTATTCTCGTGGTAATGGGAAGCCATGGCCAAGGTTTGGGATGAAGAGAGAGAAAAATATTAGAATATTAAATAAACCCTAAACATACCCGATTTGCTATTCAATGCATTAGCCGGTGACTTTGAAAATCTTTTTAATCTTGTTTTTTTAATTTTGGATAGCATTGACCTAAGATGTTTAAATTTTGAATTATGGGTAAGTTCATTATCTTCAATATCCATTTATTTATATTAGTTTTAATTTTTACTTTATCATTTATTTATAAAAAGGGTAATTTTGAAAATTACCAATAAGTTTATGTTTAATTAATTAATTATTATTTTGTCCTTCTCTCTAAAGTTCTAAAGTTGTCATTTGAACTAATGGAAAAAAAAATATATCATTTATATTAAGGTCAAGTCTATCTTTGTCCTTTATAATAAAAACCCTTATTTTTATAAAAATTATATAATTAAAAAATATGAATCAACACCTACAAAACAAGATTCACATTGCATATTAAATTTATTTATTTTGAATATCTTAATAGAAAATCTCATAAACAATTCTATTGGAAATGCTTTTTTTAAAGCTTGTCTATACAAAATATTTTTTATACCACATAAAAAAAATGCTTTGCTTATATGTCTATGATTTGAAGGTCTCCGATTCATTTTGCATTGGAGATGATCCAAGAGAACAATCTCCCATATACTTTTTTGGATTAAAAAAAAATTAATGATGCAAAGCTGGTAATAAATAAAGGTGGGTGATAGTAACACCCACCTTATTTGCCTTCATAATTGTAGGTCGAAAAATAACCTTAGAAATGGGTGAATAAGGTTTTTAAAACTTAATGCAGAATTTAAAAATATTTCAAAAAATGTTTAAGCAATGAATATATAACAATATATCAAAGAAATATGAAAGAATAATAAACTCAATGTAAAGAAATAATGAAGAGAAAAGAGTTTGAGTTTAGAGATATAGAACCGTAAAACACAAAGTCGTTCTATTTACGCGGTTCGGTTGTTTAAACCATACGTTCCCGCCCAAATAATTCCCTCGAGAAGTTCTACTAACAAACTTTCTTACAGGTGAAAATTAAACCTTCTTATAAATGTAATCCTTATCACTACATTTAACAAGTGTTATTGTACTCACAACACTCAAATAAGTATGACTATTCTCACCACACTCAACACAAGAAAACTTTATTACTAAATTATGAGAAATCCTCCCACAAATGAATAATATAAATGGTTTGGTGATACACACCAATGAATAATAACTCTCAAATGTATACAAGATACAAATGAAGTTCATAATAGAATTATCAAGATTGATAAATAATTTTAGCTCAAAAAAGAAGGATGTGATCAATGCAAATGCTTCAATATTGTAAATAGATGAATAAAGAGTTTGTATAATGATTCAAGTTTATTTAAATGTGTCTTAGACCTCCAATATATAGTCCCAAAAAATATAAAGCCATTTTAGAGGTTAGGTAGAGAGTTTGTTTAAAATGGCCAACAATCATAAATCCAATGGCTATATTCTGAGGCATCAGTTGACTGAGTAAGGTTCATCAGTCAACTGACGAGTTTTGTCTATCAGGCCAAAATCCCAAAATTTGAACTTTCACAATTTTGATCCAAAATTAATTTTAATGCTTGGGAGATGTTGAAAACATATTTTTAAGACACATATTTTCGTAAGAACTTAAAATAATTCATTTAAATTTATTTTAAAAACCAATTTATGAAAGATGATGTTTTCAAAGAAATTCAAGTCCAAGTTTTTTGTTGAATTCAATTTATGAATGATGCATGAACAAGTTTGAGTTACAGGTATTGATCAATAAAAAAACTTTACATAAATTCTAAGCACTCACTCAATTATCGAATTAACGAGTTTTCAAATACTTAATTTATTTTTTTCGGTTTGATTTTTACTTGAATCATTTGCCTCGAAGCTTTTCATAAATTCCTTAGATCTTTATTCTTCATGAATTGAATTGTTAACATATGTGTTGCTTTTGAAATGTTTGAAATTGATAAGGTAGTTAAGTGTCCAATCTTTTTTGTCTTGTCAAATACTTTGTTGACTTGATTGAATAGAGTTTCAATGATCTTTGTTACATGTCGTGCTTCATTTGTAAAAATCATACTTTTCTTGAATTTCTAAGATAATGAATTACAAACTTATTTCAAGAAACCTGTTAAATTACACATGAAGAAGTTATTGTTTTTATCAAAATAAAATTAAGACCTTCCAGGTCAACAATAATAAAATGATTTACATTACTACGCAATAGCCTATTAATGTGTCACAAACATTCCTTAATTTTAATTTAAACCTACGAATTAAACTAACAATAATTGATTAATTAAATATTACTTAATTAATATTAACTCAAAATCAATCCAAACAAATATCCCAAATAAAAAACAAACGAAAACCTTCATAAATATCCTAAAATAGTCAGGGAACTTGAAGATCATATATGCAAAAAATTATTTAAGAAGAGGAAAATAACTATTAGAGTCTATTCAAGGCCTGCATAAATGAGAATAAGTGTGATTTTATTGGTGTTTCTATGTAAAGTTGTTGCAAATTTGTTGGCAGCCGTTGTTTGATACGTTGTTTTTTTAGTATATACAGAGAAAAGAGAAATAGAGAGATGCTAAGAGAATTCAGCCCACATGAACTGAGTGGTCATTCAAAAGATGAGATGACTGTTTGTTCACCTCACATGCACCGATTATCATAAAATGCACTAGGCTTATTAAATTCGAGTATGTTATTTTTTTGTATACAACTTCATTCAGCCAACACGCCAAACAAGACCGTACTACATTTGCGGCGTTTAGGGCAAAAAAAATACGATTTACTTAGTTCATATGGACAGTGTAAATGCCTAAATTCGATGCATATGAACCGAGTAAAGTTTCATACACCCCTTATACAGATTCAACAACAAATTCATAAATGATTTAATATGTTAAGATGGACGGAGGGAGAATGAAGGAGATTTTAAAGAAAGAGATGAAAGAGGAGAATGTGAGGTCAATAAGGAGATGGAAGAGCAAACAAATGTGCGATGAATGTTTAGGGAAGTAGAAGGAGATGGAAGATGATTTTTTTTAATATGCTAATTATATATATATATATATTATTTAATTAAATAAATCATTAAAGTTAATTATTTATATTAAAGAGGGTAATAGCGATGAGGCATTAAGGACATAAAGATAAGATGAATAAAGCTTTAGTGACAAGTGAAGTGTTTGGCTCATGGGGTGGTAGGGGATGATTTTTCTTTATTTGTAAGACTAAGGCAGTGACTTAGACCTCCTTTAATTCTTTTTTTTAAAAAAAAGTGTTTGAGACACATTAAAAAAATATCAATATCACCCCATAAATAAATAGCGGCCTTGATCACACATCATTTTATTCAATAACATTCCTTTTTATTTATTCAGTATAATAATATCAAATGAATGGGCATATATTATATTATGTGCACATGAATCGGCTAAAAACAAATAGGCTAACTCAGTAAAATTAGGCCGAGTATACTTGGATATACTCATACTATTGAACACATCAAATCTGAAGGCATTAAGAGTGTGTGCCCATAAATAGCCACAGAGTGGGTACCAACTCCCAACAAACAGCAGAGCTCCCTACTGAATTTGGCAAAATACCAATCAAGTGGAATGAGTGGGCTAGCATCTTGTCCATGGACATTACTAGGAACCACCTCCCCTCGTTTTTCACCCTCCTCAAAATCATCTTCATTCTCATCTTATTCTTCTTCCTCTGTATACTCAGATAATTCAAAGTTGTTATCATTATTATCAACATACAAATCACGGGGACCGTCGTATAATTGCTGCGGTGTGGTCGATTGTCGATCCCAATTCGCAGCTGCTCCAAATGACCTCAGATTCGTCCTCCACGATGCTCTCGATTCTTCTGATGTCAACACCACCCACGCCCGAGTGAGTAGTTCTCTCATATTTCTTTCCCTCATTTTCATAATTTTATGTTAGTTTTCCCCATTATCGCTCTCTATAGTGTATTTCAGTTATTGGGTACATCTCATTCATTCATTTATTAGGGTTTGTTTGATGAGTTTTTTGGGTCACTTATATCTATCAATTCCAATCATGCCTTGCCACTCTTTATTAGAGTAGAGTAGTTGCTTGGCTTTTTTCGTTTTTTAACTTAGTTTTGGATTAGTTGTAGTGGCAGAGCCAGACCTAACACTAGCGTTTGTTTCTTCAGCATACGTATATGGGGGAAAAGTTATTATTATTATTCTAGATTAACTCCCTTGAATTGCGAAAAATTTAGAACTGTTACAATTAGCTGCAATATTAGTAAAGGATGCAGTCAATTCCATGTCACAAATTTGCAGGACGTACCAAATTAAGAGTCCATTTCCTTTTCTGGGCATATTCAGTATACCACTTAATCTCAGGATTGTAATGAAGTTTATTCTTAATCACTGATTGTTGACATCAGTGTACTTTTGAAAAAGTGTTAAAGTCAAACACGGCCTCTTAATTTGAGATCGAGAGAGTGGCAGTTTCCCAGCCATGGTTGGCAAACACAATTCAGCTTCTTGTTTCAAGTGTAGCCTTTTGAATTCCTGGAACAATTTCTTTTTCTTTTTTTTTTTTTTTAACTTTTGACTAACACCCTAGTTCTTTCACCTGGCACTTTGATATATGTATGTATGTCTATGTAAGAGAGAGACCACTTCCAAAAGATTTTGCTTCCCAGGGATGGTTAGAAGGGAAGATCAATCTCATGGTACATTCGATGTGGACTATAATCTTTTTTTTCTTCCCATTATTCTAGTGAAATAAGCTTTATGTCCACCTTTGGAGCTGATGTAAATTGTACTTCAAGCAGAGAGCTACGGTAAACTATCCAAATACATGCATGTAAGCAAATTTACAAAGATAATTAGCATCTGACAAAAAGAGCAAAGTAGGGTGAGCAAAAATTGTGCTAAAGAGCTCTATTTGTTGAATGGGAATGAATATTTTTAAACTTGCCAAAAAAATTTGTCCATCTCCAGGGATGTAGATAGCTACAAATAGTAACCTAGACATTGAATTCTTAGTTCTAATGAAAGTGCTATCAAGTATCAACCCTTAAGTCCTGCACCTAAACACCCTTTTTCTTCAACTTTCAACTTTTAACCACCTTGTAAGACCCATCTTGCTCCTTTTCTCTATTCCTCTCTCTTTCCTCCGACCACCTGTGAACAAAAATCTTACCAAGAGCATCCCTAGAACATCACCTATCTAACCTAACCATCATAAAGTTGTAAAGTCACCAAACTGGGAGTATAATGCATGTTTAAGGAAATATGGATGTTTTCAATAGTGGTGAGTTACAAGTATTTATGAGGGTATTTTTAGTTCCGAAAATCGCTTCAGTGATTAATATTTAAATAATTGAATCTGGGCTGAGATGCAAGAAAATGTGGGTGAATTCTTTGTACTTCAAAAGGTTACTAACTTCATGTTAATTGAGAGCGAGTGGGCTAGCCTAGATGGTAAAGGCGGTGGGCCTGGGAGATACCTGGTTCGAGTCTCACCTGGGGTTTGTGTGTGGGGTTTCTTTGTTATTGTAGTATAAAGAAAAAGACTTGGACCTTTAGAAAAAAAATCATGTTAATAAACACTAAATATTTGGTGGACTTATTAGTTGTTTTCTATTTTTCCTCTATACTCCCCCTCCCCTGTATTTAAGGTGCTTTGATGTAGGTCTGACTAATTGTTTAAAGGGCCTTTTCGACTTGGCCCCCATTTTCGGTGCAAAATAAGGCTTACCCCTTGTTTTCATAGTCTTTAGACTTTGTCCCTACATGAAGGGAAATCTCAAAGAATGCATAAGAACAGGGGTTTAAGTCAAATGATTACGTTAAAAAACAATTAGACATTGACCCTCATATTTTACATAATTCTTTGAGATTCCCCCGGATGTCAGGGCAAAGTCTAATATTTGTGGAAATAACTCTAGTTTCACATTAAGAACATGGGGCAAAGTGAAAAGGCCCCTATGTTTAGAAGTTGTATATTTGATGCATTATCATCATGTCAGGCAGCGAGGGAGAGATTCGGTTCACAGATTAAAAAACTATCGGTGGTTGAGAGGGGCACGAGCATTAGCATAAATAGAGAGGTTGATTTGGGGGAAACGGCGCTTTATATAGCAGCAGAGGATGACTCCCTTATTTCACACTCTTCAGTTCCACTTCCTGTGGAAGCTTTTATTGAGAGATTGGATGATCTTTCTATGGATTATTGCTCACACTACAGCTCTTCATTCAGGTCCTCGCCCGAGAAATTTCTCGAGTGTTTAGACAGATACTTGTACTTTGACAAGGTATATATCTATTGCCAGTATACCGCTTTATGTTGGATTATTTTAGAATTATGTTTTTTTTATGTTGCCTCCTATTTTTATGTGAAATTAGACTTGCCTCCGAATTTGCCCCTCGCATAATGGGGAATCTCATAGTATTATGCTAAATTAGGGACTAAGTTGAATCCTTAGGTACTTAATAGGTGATGATAATGACACAGATGCACGAAATGTACCACCCAATGTTGTCAAAACTTGCATTAGATCTTTATCATGTTCCACAATATAGTGTAAGGTATGCTTTAATTTTCATAACAAATATAATAATACTATAATACAAATATGAATCTATATATTTGTGTCTAAGAAAAAGTGAAAGGCAGTTCGATATCAAATTTGTAAATATTTCTTGAATGTTGATGTTCTATGTATTAGAAACTAAAATATTGATTAATTTATTATCACAGTCCCCCTTGAATAAGTTAGAAGTCCACATAATCAAATGTTATGGCTGAAGACACAAGTAGCATACAGTCTTGTTGCACTGCCCGATACCTTCACTTAGAGAATGCACATATTAGCTTTGCAAAATACTCTCCCCCCCCCCCCTCTCTCTAGCTCTGCACAAATTATGTTTCATGTGCATCGTATGATGTGTTTTCGTAATATACGCTAATATATCATAATATAAATTAAAAAAGAGATGTTCATTGTATCGTATCAATATAGGTCAATGTTTTATCGTATCATACGTATCATACAATGGTACCCACCTATGCTAATGTACGCAAGATTGTCGATGATTTCAATTATGCCCTTCCTGAGTGGCAGATTAACTGGTGAAAAAGCACCAAAAAGCCTTCTGGGAAAGTTTTCCATGCAGTCTGCAATCATGAATGAAACAAAGAAAGCGAAAAACTTTTAGGGAGATTAAAAAATTGTAAACTGAAGACCACTTGCCGCTATTTGATTAAGAAGTTACTAGAACTGAACTTGTAGCACACTTGATGCGTGTACAATATTACATATGGTTCTAAATACTAATAGTAACTACATTTTTAAATCATATGTTGGAGTTCGATCGACTGGTTAAGGTGTTTGTGTTTATAATGAAGATTGAATGTTCAATTCCCATTGCAGGTAGTAATTTTTTACCATGAATCAACAATGGGTCTTTGGTAATTTTTGCACCTGCATAGAAAAATTTATCCGCCATCTTCTCCTTGCACTTGACATAATAGAGATATAGATACTTGTTGCATTGAGGATATTATTATCCAAAAAAGATTGGCACAAAATTGACACAAGAATTCCTATTTGTGTCGTTTTCATGTCCAAAGTTTTTAACACGATGTCTTGTCATGTTCATGTCTAAATTTTTGGAATGGAATTGACACGAAATTAGTTTTATGTTGTGTTAATCGTGTCTAAACAAGAGAAATATACTTGTTTCTACTCGTGGTGGGATTGTCTATTAGGATTGTATTCACGTCTGTCAGGGCATGTCATGTTTAGGCGGGTTGTGTTCATGTTAGCTCAAACTAATGTGAACTCGTGTGTCGTGTTTGTGTCATTGTTTTTCTTGTCCTGTGGGGTCATGGCAAAAACACAGCTTCAAAAACACGAATTGCCACCCCACTAATCCTACTGTTTTTCACTTTTTTCAGGGTTTCCGGAGAAAAAATTCAAGGAGCAAATTAGAGCAGCGAGCTCTTTATCTTCATTCAGTATGCAACTCTGCCTTTTATCTTAAGTAGCAATAATGCACATGCGACGCGCATGATTTAACAACAGTAAATGAAATGAGACAATGATTGTTATGTATAACTGAAAGAACAAGTAAGTAAGTGTGTTCTTCAGCAATATAAGGGCTAGTAATTGGGATAAATCGTAATCAAAAATGTCTTTGTGAAGACTTAACTTGTAAGAACCTAAATACCAAAAATGAATTCTCACTAGATAGTTTTGGACTGCCAGGCCTATTTACAATGCAATGCGCATGTGACTCTGTCATCTAAATTTTATGTTTCACCATACATAAGAAAATCATGTGTAGCATGCACTAATTTAACTCGTTAGTACTTTCATACTCCCTATGTCCCACCACATTAAAAGTTCACTATTCCTATTCGGGATGTCTCAAGTAAAAAAGTGAAGTTCCCTTTTCAAAACATAATCAATGTACCAAAACTCACAATAGCAACAAGTTTTGTTCTAAACCATTGATTGTGATAAAATTAATGCATTCTATAAAAAATGTGAAAGTCAATCAGGGACTCTTAATTAGGGATAGATGCAGCATATAGAGTAGATTATTAAAGATAGGTTCTTGAAAAGATCAGTGTTTATCTTTTTGTGTTTTTGGTCTTGGGGATGGCCTTTTGTATCTTTTTTGTTATTTATGCTATCACTCTAATGCCCTTCATTGGGCAAAGAGGACTTAAAAAAAATAAAAAAAATCAGTGTTTATCTGTTCAATAACAATTCTACCTTCATACTTTCTTTTTATCAGGTTTTGACACATCGTTTAGGTTCTGCGTCTATGCTTTCCCTTGTATACTCAGAGATTCTGAAAATGCTTCGTTTGTGGGGTCTCGTAAGTTTTGATGTAGAGATTTTCTTTCCTCATGATTCTCATAGTTCTCCTAGAGGCTATCTTAAGAAGAAAAGCAAGGAGTCTGATCAATTACATATTATGACCACACAGTCCCTATTGGTGGAGGTAACTTCTGCTTGTCTTCTTTGCTCATGTCTTGCTTCTGATTCTGGAGACACTTTAGCACTAATTGAGCCAAATTTTACCATCATCCTTTATGCCCATCTTGGTCTTAAAATACTATGCATGTATCATATTTTTATCAAAGTATGATGAGGATTAACTGGTAGCTGCAGTCTTAATTATTAAAAGACAAGGTTAGAGGCTTACTTGAGTTCAATAGATAGTAGGGGTCCATTTGATAAAAAGTTGGAAAATGATTGCGAAAACAATTAAGTTTTATCAGAAGTTGAAAAAAGAGATGAGTGATTTACTAAGATGCTCTCCATCTTTTCCTCTTTTTTCATGGAAATTTTTTCTTAACCATCCCCCAAAGAATTGGATTCTATTAAAAAAACCAAAAAAGTAATGAGCATCCCGCCAGATCACTATCTTGTTTTCCATCTTCTCACAAAAAGTAATAAACGCGCCTTTTTATTGTGTATTGCCGAGTTTATTTTGGAAAATACGTTAGAAATTAAATATGATCTTCAGCTGTCAGAATCAGTAGTTAAAAACATCTTTTCATAAGGAGATAACCATTGAATTGTGGTTTCTGTTGTTTCTTGTTTGGTGTATCTTTAATCTGTTTTTTAAACTTGTCAGAAAATGAAAATTCTCAAGTGAACTCTATTATAGGAGATGCATTGAGAGATAATACTGAAAAAGAAACTTGCTGGAAGTGGACATGGTCATGATGAGAAAAAGATGTTTGAGTGTTTGACAGTCGAATAGGTTTTCACTTGTCATACAAGCTTCTTTGTCCCTAACTAAGAGTGTCAATACCTTCATCCAAACACAGCGCTAAATGTGTGGACTGTGGACACAAAATGAGGTACTTTTGAACTAAATCATGGTTGGAAGCCATTACTATAGTTGATTTATGAAAAGTAAAACAGAAAAGAAGATAAATCTCTTACAAGAAGAGTATTGGGCTTTATTAAACATGGCTAAGAACCACAACTTTCAATTCACCTTACAATTTCAAGGAAGAAAGGAATAAAAAGGAAAAACAAAAAAGAGAGGGAATTAAATCATTTTGCTGCAGTTAAAGCTGGACACACTAGTCAGAGTCAAATATAGATGTCAATTTTCACAGAGAAAAAGGAAGAAATTTAAAGGGAAAAGAAAAAGAAAGAATGCTAAAAAAAAGAATATATAGAAAGAAACTAATACTACGGGGATTATATGCGACTCAAACACCACTTGAAAGGGGAGCGTAGGGTTCCAAAACTTTCTATCATGCTAGTTATTCCCAGCACTTCGCCGTGGTGCTGGTGTAAAAATAATAAGAGTAAAGGAAGGGACACATACAAAGCCCACTTGGGTTCTTTTAATTGATTTTATGGCCTTTCTCCACAAAATTTTAAGGCCTTGTTTGGATGGCAGTCATTCAGCTCGGGAATGAGTCTCTCATTCCAAATAGAACTCCTTCCCATGTTTTCATTATAAATTTATAGGAATTTAAGATTGTGTAAGCAATTACAATGGTATACACATTTTCAATTAGTGACGGGTATCTCAAATTCTCAATCCCACCCTGCTATCGTTGTTGTATTTGTACTCGCACTATAAGCATGGTCTCGCCGAAATGACCTGCCTAAACCTGTTGATTTTTGGCTGGCGATGACTCCAGCCACATCTCTAGTTAGAGCTCCATTGCCAATTAGCCCTTCACCGTCCATAGATCGATAACAAATTGGGTGCCTGTACACTGATGAGACCTCCTTTTTAGAGGTAGCCGCTATTTGCACACCACAAAACACTCGGTAACACTCCACTTTTCATTTGTCCAATGGCAAGCGAGTAAATGCATGTTACTCGGTCCATGAGGGCCAAGTTGTGAAGCACGGGTACTTCATTTTTTTCAGGGTACCCGTTTGGACAGGGCTCGAGTACGGGTACGGACACGGGTGGGACACAGCTCGGGTACACCACGTGGCGTGTCCAATAAAAATAATATTAAATTTTGTTGGACACGGCTAAAATGGGTGTGGGTACGGTACCCAACACGGCTGGGATGAAAAAATAAAAATTAAGGGGTCAATTTACAATATGCAATGAACTTTGGGTGTCTTTTTATTAATTTTATAAATAGTATATTAAGTTATTAAGAGATGAGATGTCCCAAATATCAATTGACAAAATTAGGTCATGCTCAAACCCATTCTTACATCTCTCCTCTCTTCTCAACGGCTTTCTCTTATCTCAACGGCCCTATCATCGTCGTCGAGTTCTCTTGTAGATATGACTTGTTTATTTTAAGTGATGTTAAATTTTATTTGTTTTTAGTGTTCTTTGAATATGAGTTTACATAATGCATATTATTATATAAATATATATATTTATTTATTAAACGTGTCCCTTGTCGTACTCGTGTCTAAGTTTTTTAAGATTTTCTGTACCCGTACCTCATACTGGTACCGGGTACGACACCCGTACCTGTGTCTGTGCTTCATAGGGGCCAAGCATAAGCCTACATACTCGGTGCTTACGAAAATGAGGGTAATTTTGTTTCTGGGGACGATAAGTGGGTTTAGGTGAGACCTGAGGTTTAGGAGTGGTTACTGCCCAAGGGGGTAATCTTCTACGGGGTGGTTCATCCCATAGATTTATACTGTTAGGATTTAGGAATCCTGTGGCAGAATCATGAACTCCTTAGGAGGGCTGATTTTCTTCAGGGTAAAATAGGGATGGAAGAGGCTTTTCATGAGGCAAAGCATACTTAGAGTATTCTCTTTTCTCAATTGATTGGAGCTGAGCTTGTAAAGCTTTCTTTTCTCGTTCTTTATCTGCAAAGAAAGAGGCTGTTGCTGAAAAATCTTGAATTGTTGTTGCCATATACTGCATTTGATCATTAAGCACTTTGATACGCATCTTTAAATCAGCAATGGCTTCAGACATGTTAGAGAAAGAAGAGACTTTTGCTTCCATTCTCTTGGTTGACAAAGCTATTTGTGAAAGAACTTTGTTTTGAGCAACAGCGTTTTCAGCTTGCCAATTTAAAGCTGCTTCAGCTGTCGTAACCTTTTTCATTTGACCATCAATACCAACTGTAGATGGATCAGGAATTTTCTAACGATGGGTAGTATGTTGGGTGAGGTTATCAAAGTCATCAGAAGGGGGAAAAGGGTTGTCTTCTTCTGACATCATGTAACAGGGAATGGGTGCAAGTTGTACAGGTTGAACCTGAGGGGTAGGGTGCTGGAATATGGTAGGCTGTTTATATGAACGGTTTAAAGCTTTGAGAGCTCTTTGGGCATAGGGTGTAAGTCTTTGTGGTGGTGTGGAAGGTGCTGGTGGTGGAGGTAATGGTGGCGGAGGTTGGCAAGAGTTTTCTTCAGGTGGTGGTTTGGGTAAAGGGGAATCACCGTAGATGACCAAGTAATAAAACTTTCCCGATGGTCCACCAAGAAGTCCAACTGTGGGGTCGTTTTGTTCCCAACGTTCTTGTAACTGCTCCTGAGAATTCAAGGGTTTTCCTGATTTCTTTTTCATTTGACCATTGGAGAAAGAAGAGACTTTTGCTTCCATTCTCTTGGTTGACAAAGCTATTTTTGAAAGAACTTTGTTCTGAGCAACGGCGTTTTTCAGCTTGCCAATTTAAAGCTGCTTCAGCTGCCGTAACCTTTTTCATTTGACCACCGAGTATGTAGGTTTATGCTTGGCCCTCATGGACCGAGTAACATGCACTTACTCGCTTGTCATCGGGCGAATGGAAAGTATAGTGTTACTAAGTAAAGGTGGTGTGCAAATAATGGCTGTCTTTTTAGAGGGTAAACGGTTGATTTCTTTTTGTGATGTTTGGTGGATATGATCTCCATGATTATCTTCACCAAATTTCATAATGAAATATAACCAGTTAGTAAGTGACGTGATCATCAAAAGTTTACGCGGCCAAAAATGCATATACTTCTCAATTATTTATTAAACCCTGTTGACCAGAAAATACTCAAGAAGGTGATTGTCTTTTGAATTTTTTTTCTTGCACAAAATAGAATGGCGCAATGTGAGTGACGAACAAATAAATTCAATAATGAAAATAAAGAGAGTTGAGACTAAGAAGAACAAAGGCAATGATTTTTTACGTGATTCGCGCTGTGATCTATACATTCACGTATCAATATCTCTTGGCCGAGGAACTCAATTATAAGATCCTTACAGGTGATGTCCAAACTAAATATAGTAATCAATAGGAGCTTGCAAGTTCTGTACAATCACTTAAGAATACGCAAACTCCTAGGAGGCTAGGATTCACAATCCTTGCCCAATTCACACAAGTGTATAAATGGTGTATGAAACAACTTTCAAAGAATGCGCAATATTGAGTGGATATACAATTCAAAGCACTAATATTATTCTCAAAAAATAAAACAGTTAAAGGCTCAAAGAAAGCTTCAAGAGAATTTCATGGTTAAGTTCAAAAGCCTTTGTTTTGAGAATGTTGTGTTGTCTTTGAAACAAATGTATGATCATGTATTTATAGCTTTAGAAACTAGCTGCTAGGATTTCAAACAGCAGTCATTGAAGGCATCTAATGATAGTTTGAAATCGTAATGACTTGGTTTAGTGAGGATTCCACACTTAAACCCTTACTTGACAACCATCTCTTGTGAACCAAATTATAGTACTTAAAATACGATGACATTTACCAAGACCTTCAGTCTCTAGGGAGAAGCTAACATGCGCCGTATTGTAATATTCTATTCAAAACACATTTCTATTCCACGGAACAAATGAAATTCGATAATTCTTATTTTTTAGCCATCTCAACCGTAATCCCTATATTCAAAACACCATCCATCAGTTTTTTCATTAGAAGAGCTTGAGCAGCCTTATTATCAAAAACGAAAAAGATTCTCCATAAATTATCTTTGACAAAGAAATTTTCATTTTATACAGGAGTCCTTTTGAATACATTAATTCTTCATGTTTAGCTGCTCTGAGTCTAATTTCAGTTTCATTTACATACAATATTTATTTGGTTAGGTGTATTTTTAATCTTGGTACTAATAGCAAGTTGTATGAGCAGATCTTGAGAGATTTGAAGGACGCTTTCTGGCCATTTCATCGTGATCGTACTAAAAGTTTATTCTTAAGGGCAGCAGAAGCTGCTAACTGCTATGATAGATCAAATGATGTCAATGAAAGGTCTTTTTACTCCTCATGTTGCAATTTGAAATCTATTGTACTATGAAGCACAGACAGGACACACGACACACATTCCGACGCAACATGCAATTTTTCCAAAATGTAGGACAGGCTTTCTGGCCATTTCATCGTGATCGTACTAAAAGTTTATTCTTAAGGGCAGCAGAAGCTGCTAATTGCTATGATAGATCAAATGATGTCAATGAAAGGTCTTTTTACTCCTCATGTTGCAATTTGAAATCTATTGTACTATGAAGCATGGACAGGACACGCGACACACGTTCCGACACGACACGCAATTTTTCCAAAATGTAGGACACGACACGCGGGGGGGCACATTCTTAATTAATTATATATATGCAATAAACATTATAGATATTTAAGAATCTAATAAAATGAAACTAGATTGCATTAATAATCCAAATACCCCAAGTGACTTAGTTACATTATCCTCAACTGATGATGTAGAAGCACCAACTGTTCATTTTCGAAATTGATTTATTTATACATAGATGTGTAGAGAGGGACATAGAAGTAGTAATATCAATTCAAGATGTGTAACGATTTATTTATACATACATGTGTATATGTAGAGGAGGAGGAGAGAGAGAGAGAGAGAGTAGCGTACCTTTTTCCAAGAGAGAAGAGTTGAAGATGATGGGGAAGTTGGGGGTTAGGGTTTTACGGGGGATATGAGATTTCTATTTCACTTCTTCTATTATTAAGTTCTTTTATTATTGTTTGCACCCTCAATATTTTTTATTATTTCAGATTTGACCCATTTTTAGGTTTTAACGTTTAAAAAATATTCGTGTCGGGTTTTATGTGTCGGGATTAAAAAATAATGATAAAATGAATGACACTCCCTAACTCGCATGTCAGGCCCGACACGCGGCCTCAAAGAGAGTGTCTGTGCTTCATAGGTAGTTTACCTAGAAGTCTTCTATTGTACTCTTAGGGTCTGTTTTATAAAAAATGGGAACAATTAGGTATTATGAGAACCTGGAAAAAGAAAAGACTAATTTGGTAGGATGGTCTCCATCTTTTCCTATTTTATGTGGAAAGTTTTTCTTATGAATCCCTCAAATAATTTGATTCCATGGAAAAACAACAAAAAAGAAAAAAAAAGGAAAAAGTAATAGAGCATCTCAATCACTTGGATATTGTTTTTGCAAAAATTAACAATGTTTTCAATCATTTTCCAACATTTTTTATTTATCAAGTGAACCCTTATTCCTCCATACCTCTGCTATTCCTTTAGGCTCCTGAAGTTTGTAATTTGCCTACTTAATGCAGTGGCTTTGAGCTTGCATCTGCCAAGGCTGCTCGGCATAGGCTAGAACGTGGCGTTTGGACCACCGTACGTTTTGGGGATATGAGGCGTGCACTTGCTGGTATGTGAGATATATGGCTTTCTTTCCTACTATTGAACATATAAGTTGCCACCCTTCTAAATTTTGGTTGCTTTCTTTAATTATTGGTGGTAGATGTCCTATGAAGCATTGACACGGGTACGTGACTATGGGTGCCGTACCTGACAGACTTGGAAAATCTTAAAGAATTAGGACGCGACAAAAAAATTATATTTCATTTGATACATTACGAACTTAAATTGTTATGCCATAAATCAAATATATCATAAATACATTTTAAAATATAAGTCGGGCGTCTTCAGTCCACCTAAAGCATTACATCAGTTCTATACTGAATCCTCTACCCTATCTTGCCAAAAATTTCCAAAGAGGAAGTATTATTATTATTTTTTTTTGGGGGGGGGGAGGCAGTCAGTTTTAGTTAAGTTTTACCTTCTTTTTACTCCTCCATTGTTTTTCTTTTGACTGTAAATGGCTCGGTATAGTTGCTTTGAATTCTATGTGGTTAGATTTTTGGCATGGAGGAGGTATCTCTCTAATTTTTCAAAAGAAAAATAAAATGTTACCGTAGTCTAAATTCACTCATTATAGAGGCACCTAATTCTAGACTACCTTAAAGTTGTTTTGAGTGTGAAATAATTGCTTGAATGTATACAAAGGAAAACCATATCCGCTCGTATCTAGTACTAACACCCATATAATGTTTCTCAGCATGTGAACGCCTTATCATCCTAGACTCAGATTCAAAAGAATTAAGAGATTATGGTGCTCTCTTGTACCACTGCGGCTTTTATGAAGAATCATTGCATTACCTGAACTTGTATCATGATACGGAGGTACATTCTCCTCCTTATTGATGAACTAAATCACGACTTTGACCATACTCCCTCCGTCCCTATTTAAGAGTCCATGTTTGATTTTCACAATTTCTAACAATGCATTAATTTCGTCACAATCAATGATTTAGAACAAAACTTGTTTCCTATTGTGAATTTTCGTATGTTGATTATATCTGAAAAGGAAAGTGGACTATTAATTTGGGCGGAGGGATTATATTAATTTATACTTATATACATGTTTATTCCACTTGCAGAAGTTTTCGTTCGATTCTTCTAGTGCGATAGAGGAAGAAGAAGCTGTTGAGAAATTGATCATACGCCTCAATCTCATCATGAGTGAGGAAGGTTGGACCCGACCTTCTGCTGGAAAATATCTTCACAACTCTTCTGAACCATGGTAGTGGTTCCATTGCATCGTATAAAGTCTGCTCCTTCTCTTCGAAACAAAAAGGTTTATAGTATCTCGTACTCAGATCTTGTTAACTCCGTCACAAGGACAAGGATATGAATGAGTGCCTTGACATTGTTCAGTTCGAGTTTTGTGGTATCCAGGGATTCTAAACTGGTAAACTCACGTGAATTCGAATCACAATATCGTAGTTCCTTTACTATGTTTTAAACATTATAGGTGAAATTACCAGTTTCTAATTCCAGGATAATCCAAAAAATGCGAAACAAACAATAACTTGAACGGAATAGCAGCAAGGGGGAATATGGTATGATGGCAATACATGTAAGAGAATGATTGCATAGAATTTAACGTATACTATACACTTTAATAACAATAATATACATGGGTTTATAAAGTGAGTGGAAATGAGAAGTTCGTTGTACCTACTTCCTAGGACTTAGAGTCAATTAAGTTCTCCTTTGATTTGGGTTTTTATTGTTCCTAGGACTTGGAGTCAATTAAGTGCTCCTAGAAATTTTAATTTGTTAAAATCACATATGGAGTCTCGTAATTCACATGGTGTGAAATGTGAGTAACATGCTAAAGCTCATATTCTGCATGTAAAATTACCCCATTTCTGGATTTTAGGGAAGTAAATAGCTCTAACCAAACGAACACCAAAGGTTACGAGCTTCATTTATCTATGTATGGTTTACAATTTGTTAAGATTTGATTATAAGACTATAGAGTGACATCACTATAATTTGTTATCATGTTTTATAGTTCTCTTGCTTTTTGTCACTTTTGATGGAGTATATGTTGTGGTTATGTTTCTATTATTGTTGTGTAGTAATTTTGGACAATTGTTTGCCTTTTTCCACACTACTCCCCCATTTAGAGTATCAAGTTTCAGATTAAGAGTTTCGTTCGAAATGCCAGATTTTTCAAGAATAAGAGAAAAGTTGGGCAATTAGATTTCTTTAATCTCCTACCAGACAGTGAAGCACAAGTGATGCGTGCACACGCCTATTTTTCTTTTGCTCGAGCATCTTCTAATTTAAAATGGAAAGAGAAATCAAAGAAAGATGTTGGTTCAATTGATAAAGCTATTCTTACATGTGTAATATTTGTTAAGGGTATCACATTCAGTGGTGTTAGGTTACATTCGTCATTTGTAGGTTGCTTAGTTTTTTTTATTTTTTTGAACAACAAAGGGAACTATGTTGCTTTACTTCATGTAACAATATATGTGTATTACGTTGTCTTGGCGGCTTGTTCTATATCTCAAGTTCTGTGAAATCTGGTGAGACCATCACAAAGACATTTTAAAATTGCATCACAGGTTTTGGACATAAGAATGACCAAGAAATCATAGATTACTAGATTAACAAGGGTGTCGTTACTTGACCAATTTCTTCAACATCTTTGAAGAAAATGCTCTAGTTGACCCTCGCAAACCTCAAAGTTCTACCTCATATGATCTATGTTTTCTTTCTTTCCAATTTTTGGTGAGGATGATACATAGTTTGAGGTTATCTTCATTAGAAATAAGAAAACGAGCCAGGGAAAAAATAAATTTTTTATATATTTTAAGAGCCAAATATGACACTTGGCCATTCAAGAGTCAAGATGAGCAAGGAAGATGATGGACATTTGGAGTTTAAATTGTTACATCAGTTATTTGATGGTTGTGTTTTTTATGTTGAAAAATATATTTTGTTTGTGCTTTCTTATGAAGAACAAGAAGTGGGTTTGGCTGCCAGCTTTCATGCTTCGTATATCAAACCTTGAGGATAAGGTTCTTTTCAAGGAAGAAGGCAGGAAGTTAGAACTTTTGGTTAAAGGTGAGTTCCTGTAATAATGTAATGCGTGTGGGATTTATAGGTGAGTTGGTTATGTACGAGTTGAAGTTGTTAGTTGGTAGTTATTGTAGA
This sequence comes from Lonicera japonica, assembly GCA_021464415.1. NCBI lineage: Eukaryota > Viridiplantae > Streptophyta > Magnoliopsida > Dipsacales > Caprifoliaceae > Lonicera > Lonicera japonica. Next base: position 49,399,911 of record CM038469.1, read on the forward strand.
TGTAGCGGGGTACGTCATCTGGGTTTCTATATATATTTCCCTCTTGTAATTAAAATAAATGGGCAGAGAATCGAGTCTTCTATGAATTTTGGTTTGTTTTAACGCTAAAGAATCTCTTGTTGATATGTTCATATCTGAAGTGGAATTATTGTTGTGGCTGGCTCCTACTTGAATGGAACATGGCTCCATTCTGTCACCCTTAACAAACACATTTCAAATTAAATTGCATCGGAGGATTTGGACATAGGTAAGAATAGCCAAGAGAACATAGCTTACTAGGATTAACAATTTGAGAAACTTCCCATAATATCTTCTCATATATATGCCCGAAATTGATATAATTTTGTGATTCTTCACTTAAACATCTCCAGTTAAGTTGAGATTTGTTAATGACCTTCTTCAGAATTTATTCTAGTATTTTATATACTTTCTTGCAGTTTGTTTACAACAAACATTTGAACACCCAAGTACAAATTTCGAAGGCCCAACTATCAAAAGGCTTGGTCTAGACAATGTCTGAACTTAAAAAGGCAAAATGTTCGATCCTTTTGAAGTTTTGACCAAAACTCATGGTCTTTCTTAATAAATCCCAAGGGTTGGCCTCGTAGTTGAAAGCTTGGGACTTGATGCCTCATGAAGCAACAAGTTTTAGGTTTGGGGTTACAAATTTTTGGGGCCAGCATTTTGGGAGGTTATAAACTCTAAAATGCACCAAAGGCAGGACTAGTCGAAATGCCGTAAGTTAGTCCGGACAATCCTTATTGGTAGTTTTTAACTCTAAATTGAACTCGCTAATGGGATTTGGAAATTCATAAGCACGGCTAAAAAGAGAAGGAAAAAGTATCCATCTTCCCATTTCTCTCTAGTATGTACATTTTATGCAACAACGCAATCCCAGAGACTCTTTCACCATATGAGACCAACCAACAAAAAAACTTCGGATAAAAATGGACAATACAATCACCGTCTTCACCCATTTGCTTTTAATTTACACGTACAATATGCTTGGCAACTCTGATTTCAACTCTAATCTATACCTCATCTGAAACTATTTATGTATGTGCTATAAGTTTGGAAAAAACGAGACAAAATTTGCCGGTTGGCACAATCATATCACTAAAACCAGCTGTACATGGACGCGGCTACCAGCTATAAATAAATGTTAGAGCCAAAATGTGTAAAAAATATTATCTTTTTCTCTTTCAAGCGTCTTCTGCGAAAACTTTGAAAATGAAATCACGAAAACGCCTAGAGTATTGCTTGGGATCAACAGCAGAGATAGAAGTAGGGTCATAGTGAATGGATTTATAAGCGTGCTCGAGCTTCTTGCTAATGTCGTAATCTTGTAGTATGTCTATTATACCAAAGAAGAGGATGACATCATGGAATTCTCCAGTTGGATCGCCGACTAGTTGAGTCTCGTAACTTCTTACTGTTTCCTCAACTCGTGCCGGCATGTTTATGCCCAATCTCATCGATGCCCACCTGCAAAACTGTGAATTTTAACCGAGAAATCCAGTGCTAGTCCCTAGCTATTTTCCCCTTCGTTTGGGTTTAGAACAGTTAATAAATGTGTTATGTTTTTGGTTTCTTCTGTATATAGGACAACGTACTAAAATTGTTTTACCTCCTTGGTCCCTGTGTAGTCGCATGTTTTTATGGACTAGCTAGGAGAAACGTAATAAATGTGTAGTCCTGTCAACCTGCTATTCTTTTAAAAACATGGACTAGCTAGAAGAAACCAAAATTCTATCTTGTACGCTTGTTGATGGGCTATTGATGGAAAATTAAAAGAGTAAGAACATAAATTCTTAATTATCACCTTCATTCATTTCCATTTGTGACTTTTATAACCAATGAGTTCTCACTATAGGGTTGATTCATTACTGAAACTTTGATGAGAATTGAGAACACAGAAAAAAAATTTGCAAAAAAGTTACTTCACAAATACACTTGATATTGATATATTGATCTGAGTTACCTAAATCAAAATGGCATTTCGATTTTGATCCACTTCTACGCATAAAAGGTGTTAATATAAAAAGCAAGTATTGATGATCATTTTCTTAATTGATTGCATTATTATTTTGTCATCCATTTTCTAGATAACATCCAGATATGATATTATTAATTTACCTAGTCGGATCGAAAAGAAGATCCACGTCTGCCGAGGAAAGTCGAGGGGCTGTGCCTTCACTATTAGATTCTGCAACTGATATTCAAAACATGTATCTATATATCTCTGCTCAGAATGTAATGTACGGGGAAAAAAAGAGAGAATAAGAATAAAGCAGAGATGTACAAACCAGCAGTGCTATGGCCTTCGTCACTTTCTGAAGCTTCTCGAAAGTGAAGACCGATTAGAAGACTGTAGTCCATAATCCTCTCTTGTTCAAGAAAGTCACAGTCCCTGTCGACTTGCCTACAGAAAAAAGAACAAAATATATCTTAATTTGCTCTCGATTCGTTGTCTTCTAACAAAATGAAGGATTGTCCATTTGGATACTTGAATATAATTGTGGCATCATTATAGAAGGATATATTCCCATTTATCGAGAGGCCATTGTAACTCCTCTTACCGTGGATACAAAGGCATTGATTGATGAGGATAACTGTGATGATGAGATTTGTTTGCTCAGGAGATTAAAAAGAAAACAGAAAATCATCAGGGCCGGAGAAAAATAACTACTGTACTACTACGTACAAAAGAATTCAGAGAGTGCGAGCAATATCCACTAAAAACACGATGTCCTTGGAAGACTGCAGTACATCAAAGAACTCTAGAAGAATGCGGAGGAAGCTCTTGTAGAAGATATACCTCAAGGCAAGGAATGGTTAAAGGCTAAGTGAGAAGAGTTCTAGGCACGAGAGCAAAATCAAACACGGAAGATAAGGTATAAGAGTACCAGAAAAGAATTCGAAAGAGAGAGCTAGAGTCAGTGTTGAGGTGGAGTGTTGAGAATTAAACCACCTCCTCTCTGTCTGGAATATGTTTAGGAGGTTCTAGTGGCTTCAATGTTATCATTGCCTCATCTCTCTCGATGTTTCACAACTCTTTATCCCTCGATCTTCCTCTCTCATCTCGTTTCTATCTCTAGATTCTTCCACCTAAGATATCTCTCTCTAGAAATGTTTCTAGATTACACTCTAGAATATTCCGTTATCACTTCCATGCTAGAATGTTTTTTGATCAAGTATAAATAGAGGTATTGGCACCTCCTTTGCCACTAGGAAAGAAGAAGAGCAAGAGGTGAATAAGAGTCTGGTGCGAGTCTCTTGAGAGGTGTCCTAAGAGAGTCTTGTGCAAGTGCATGTCTTGAAAGGTATCATTGTAAGTTCATTTGTGAGTGTCTTTTGGTGTAAGGTTTTGTATTGTGCAAGTGAGTGCCACATTAGTGTTTGAATACATGTAGTAAAGTTGCTGAACAATTGTTGTTTTTGGTAATAAAATTGTTCATTTTGTTCACCAATTGAGTAATTATATTCAACATTATGAAGTTCGAATATTAGACTCATTCAACCTTTAGAGGTGTTAATAAGTAATTCTTTTTAAAAGATTAAGAAGCAGTGTCTTAATTTTACCTCCTAATTGTTCAGACTTAAGCTAGTATCAGAATCTGAATTCCAAGTTTAAATTGCTTGTTATGAGGCTTTATTCTGATAAAAACAAAATAAATAAAATTTCAAATTCGGAACTAAGATCAAAAAAAAAGGATGGCCCCTGAGTCAAAGAATAATTTACCTGCAAAACTCTTGGAACCAAAGCTTTTGCAAGCGAAAAATGAAATTGAGGTCAAGATCCTTGAGGGTTGTGGTTGCATCAATTTGAGCTTCAGGTTTATCAGTTGTTCTTCCAATGGAAGACCCTTTCAAGTCAAAACGTCTATGAATGGCCACCTCAGTACAGAACAAATTCCCCATTATAACAAACCTCACCTGCCTCAAATTAAAAATCATAACCATACCATTACTATAATTTTGGTTCATTCTTTGCGAATTAAATGCAACATACGTATAAAAACGTTATTAACTTGAAAAAAATGTCTTTTTTCTTGTTTTCTACTTTTTATTTTTGACAAATATATACCTTCTTTTGTGCTGGCCCTGTTAGCTTCACACAGTGAAGACCAAAAAATTTGGTAACCAGAGTGTCCTCAAAGGCTCGAACATGACTGTAGTAGGCTGGAAGCATCCTTTTCAGAACCTGCAATAGTTTCCATTTCACAGTTGTGTAGCAATTTCATAAAAGTTTGAGGAAACTATTTTGGTACTGAGGTTTGATCTAAAGAGATGATCCTCTCTTTAAGAAGAAGGACGACGGTCCACTTAGATGGGTCAACGGAAAATTTCATTCATAAAATTGTGTAAGATGATCTTATGATTAGTAGTACATCATCGTGATCGAATTTCATCAAAAAACTTAATCTAGAAGTGATAGAGATGATTATCAATTATTTTTAAACGGCTGAAAATGAACATAAATTTGTTTTACCACACCCATTTCTAAATTAGATTTTTCAATGAACATATGTGAAGTTGATTCGTCAAAGAGATTATTTCTATTAAATTTCATTGAAAAATTCATTCATTTACTCATTCCAATAATCGGAAACTTATAACAAAATATAGGGTACCGCGTTAGCTTTCATTTACTTGGAAAATAATTGAGTTCTTGAACATAATTTTCGGTCAACAACAAAAACTTGGCGGAGAGGTTATTTTCTCATTTTGTGGGGAAAGAAGAAGTAAATTATATAATGGAAATCGATTCTCTGCAAAATTATTGCAATCATGACCATGTAGATGGAAAAAATGGAACCTTGAGCATTGTCCATGGAAAAATATTGCAATCGAACCCACACTCACATGAGTTTAATTGAATGGTATACACGGTCAAGTTTTCCATGGAGACAAAAACTCAGTAGATAGGTGATAATTCAAATCACATGAAAAAAGAGAAAAACATGCTAAACGATGTTAAAAATTTATTAGATGAAAAATTATGCACTCATACAAATAGATAAATAAGAAATTGAGAATTCTCCGTTGTAAAGAGTATGATCAAGCACAACTTCTATCTTTTCAAATTCATCATAAATTGGAATTAAGATGGTACAAAGTTAAAGAGAGATGAAAAAAGAGAACTCACTTTAACTTCAGACTTCTTCATGGTCTTAATCATGTACTTGTCATCATGGGTCAAGTAAAAGAAGCTTCCACTTTTTCCTGGGGATGAAAGCTCCCTAAGAGCATCATTCCCACATATGGATAACATATAATCTGCTGGATCCACCTTAAATAATTTTCTTAGAGTCCTGAAAATGAATAAACATTTTTCATGACCCCAAAAATGTCATGAATTTGAGCCAAAATTCATTTAATTTCAATTTTAATAGAAGAAATTGACCGTTGCTCCTTATTATTATTTTTTCCCGTGTTTGACGTGCAGGGTAAGCGGACAGCTTATGATAAAGTTACCATGTCTTATGTTTGGTGTTGATCATGATTGGATATTGGGATGAATTATTTATCATACGAAAACTTTTTATCCCACCGGGAGAGGGATTAAACAATCCCACATAAAATTATTTAACTTAACTGGATTCGATTAAATAATTATATTGGAACTTCTGACTAAAAACATAAAACAGTCATTATTATTATTTCGTGTTTTTTTCCAATTGAATGTATTGTTTTTTTCCTTGATTATTCCCACCAAAATTATTTATTTTCAAGTGGAATTTTAGTGTAGTTTGTCAAACTGACCTGAAAACCAAGGGGCAGTAATCCTTCCATTTAAAATCACATGACTGGTGAGGAGGGGTGTGCTTTGATCCTTCTGGGGGAAATTTAGTCCATATTTTTTCCTTTGTATCAAAAGCTGTTGGCTTCAAATCATGAGATGTTGAAGGAGCAGGCCTTCCTACTGAGTGTCTGTTATTCATTTACAAATGTAAAAATAAGCCACATAATAATATTCCTTAACAAATTGCACGCTTTTAAACAAGCAAATTACAATAGGCTACTCATATTTATACCACCATGCGCTAAAGAAGGATTTCATCTGTATAATAACAAATAATGAATGTCTATTTGTAAGAGTAAATAGATGAATTTTTCTGTGAAAAGTTTGTAAAGATGATTTACATGACAAACATATCATTTGCACAAAATTTCATCAAAAAAATTCAATTTAGAATTGGGTTAGAAGATTGGGAAAAAAAAAGTAACCAAAAATATATGGACATACATCAATTTTTCACTAAACCTACTTCCGGATTGAATATGTTGCCAAAAATAGGTAAAGTTAATCTATTCATCATATGCATCATCTCAACAAACTTTCACAAAATAATTCATCTATTTACTCTTCTAGATGTAAATCTTAATTTACTCTTTCAAACATGTATGTTCATTTAGGGTCCGTTTGAAGCTTTAAATAAGAAAGTCGTATAGGATTATTTAATCTCATTTAGACAGAATAAATAATCCTACCTTCTAAGTGGGATGTTTATTCCCTCTTCCAATGGAACAAGTCGAGGTCTTTGCAAAATACCTTATTCCAAGCTGGAGATTAAGCATGAGTTCATAATTCTTATGGCCTTTACAAATTGTTTCCCCCTGCCTCTTTGTTTGCCCTAATGCAATTAGTTCCTTCTCCCTTTGAAGAGCCCCTTTGGATGAATTACTAAGATTCAAGTGTAGCTTCCCAAAACTTTCATCCAACTCTTTAGTATACCCATTAATAAAATTTGTCAACCTTCCATCAAGTGACATCCTCCTATTCCTTGGCTCACTCACTTTTGTACCACTTTTCTTGTTCAAAGACCCCCCTTGATCATTATTAGCCCAAGTTGGCATTTTTTGAGAGGGAAAAATGTAAATTTTCTCACCGGGACAAACTAAACACCCACTTAGATCCACTAAATAAACGTCGTGTGGGTCCCAGTTTATAGGACCCGCATGGGAGGGTCCTGGGTAATAAGTTCCATTTTGTTCTTTGGGGTCCTTACTCCAAACCCCCACATAAAAACTTCCATCCGCCCATCGTAATGTCCCGTTTCCTCTAGGGAATCCGTCCTCCCAGGACCCATCGTAACGATGCCCATTTGCCCAAATCATCGTACCACTGCCATGCATCCTCCCGTTTTTCCAATAACCAATGAATTTGTTCCCATTTTTCCATAAGTATCTACCCTGTCCGTCCTGTAATCCCCGTTTCCACTCTCCTTCATATTGATCCCCATTTTCGTACGTTCTCGCCCCTTTACCATGCTTCATATTCATAACCCAACTGCCTTTGTAAGTGTCATTTGACGAACCAGTATAAGTCCCTTCACCATCCAGATACCCGTTCTTGAATTGACCATCATAGGTGGCCCCAGTAGGCCAGCTAAACCGACCTTTGCCCATCGCCTTGCCCTTTAACCACTCGCCTGTATAGACACACCCATCGGACCATACGTACTTGCCCTGGCCATGGGGGCAGTGGTCAGCCCACTGACCCGTGTATATGTCACCATTAGAGAAGAATTTTTGAGTTTGAGTGATGGCATCAATGTCGTCGTCGACATGGGCAACCGACATTGTTGCGAATAAGGTTACTGCCTTTTTCTTCGCGGCTGCTTGGGATTTGCGTATCTTCGCCTTCACAATGTTCCCCAGTTCTTTGCTCATGTCTCTCTAGAATCTCCCTCCACTTTCTTTCTGTACCATCTTCCACTCCCCTTTCCTCTTTCTCAGCCGAGATCAAGCTCTCTTTGTATCATCAATACCACCATCAAAAATTTACATAAAACCATATTTCCACTATCTACACGACACAAAATTTTGCAAATGCAATTTAAATGAGACAACTAAAACAGCCATCAGAACTGGGACCTGGCAAAAATAGTCTCCGGTCCAACCCAACCCAACAAAAGAAAATACATCGTTAGTTATTATACATTAAAATTAAACTATAATTTGTAGGGATTCCAGTTCATTTCAACTCACCGCCTTGTCTAATTCTGGGTCCGACAATGGCTGAACAATATATGTATTTTTTGTGTGTTGTCGTCTATGTTCTTGTATTAATTTGATAAAATGTTTGTCCTTCTGGTTTTTTGTGTATTTTGTTCTTAAATGGGTATTTGAGATTTATGGAAAATTAGGAGATGCTTGGCCTTTACCTCCTTTTAGGACAATTTTTCCTTTTCCTATTTTGTGAAAACTAGGTACTTTTTTTTTCTTTTCTTTCTTTGTTTTTCCGTTTGATTGATTAGGTATGAATCAGAGAGACTGAACAGACACATTGTTATTGGTTTCCGAATATGGCTCCTAAAACTACTAACAAACCTAACAGCTGGAAGGATAGCAGGGGATTGTGAGGATAAATAAATTGTTTTCCATTTTTAGTTTCCATTCATTCATACCAATATAGTTTAATATATTTTGGACTTTGCTAGCATGACCGTCGCCGTTAGTTAGAAGAAGACTAACGGACAAAGTTTGGGACTACAAAAATGTAATTACGTTTCTCAAATCTATTTCTATATATATCTATATTAAAACAAATAAGTTCCCAAAAAAATTTCCGCCCATTTGGTCCTTCTCTTTTTAAATGCTTTATTCTATACTTTTTTTGAGATTTCTATTTTTAGAAACTTCTTTTTTTAATTGAAAAGATCTGATTGGGCATCTATATATAATAACATAATAAAATGGAAGAAGTGTGAAATTTAATGCAAAATTTAATAACGCTCTATTAATCTCTAGTTCAAAATGATATGCTTTTTTATCTTCCTTATTTACTGCTCTTTCTATAATACATTTAATTTCTTAATTACTATTCTAATCCCTTTATTTTTTCTTTCACCTTCCGTTAATAGTCCCCTCCACTCTTTCCTATTTAAGTCTATTATCTCTAATTAATTCTCTTTGCTTCGAATCCCTTATCTATTAATTCTATGTATTTTGAATATCTCTACTCCCTTTAATATCCAATACTATAAAAAAATCTTCTTATGAAATGTTTTCCTAGATTTTTCATCCCTCACTTTTTATTGTAATTCCGTTTGTTAGAAGTTTAGAATAATGCATTTAGTTGATATACATGCTCCCTGTGTGTGTGTGTTTTGGTACTATGAATATTTTTTAATTTTTTTTTAAATATTTGGTACTATGACTTTTATTGTTTCTTTTGTTTGATTATATTTCTTTTTTCTATTGGGTGCTATTCCTTTGTTATTTGGTAGGGTGTAAGCTTTTGTATTGTGGTTACATTAACCTTTTTTTTTTCTTCATATATATAAGCAATACATGGATACATTTGGGATTTGAATCACGAGGTGAAGCGGACGGATTGTACAAGGGTACTGTAGTTCGAACTTGAAACCTCGCTCTTATAATTAATGGCAAAATTGGGACTGTTGTTCTTTGTAATGGAAAAACTAAAAATATTGTGGCTATCAATATTATAGCAAAAAAAAAAGAAGAAGAAAGATTACTATATATTTATGTTTAATTACATTTGGTATTATGTTTTTTCATTACACAAGTCACTATTTTTTCTCCTGGATTATTATTTTTTTAATTACAATAATGCGATCTAAATCCATTCCCTTTTCTAGCCATCGGGACAAACTTAATTATTTATAGTTTTACTATTTTTGCCTGAAATTATAAGAGGATATCACCAGTGGTGAATTATATACTTAACACCGTAAAATAAAATGCAATTTTCATTTATAATAAATGAAGCCCAATTACATTTACAAGTAAAACAAAAAATAGTAAAATATTTATGTATAAAATGGTTTGATCAATGAAGTACAAATAATCCAAAAAACAAAATTTATAGAAAAACCCGCCCATTGGACGGGTAGAAAACTAGTATAAATTATTATTATTATTATTATATGTTACCAACGATCTTGTATCTTAGTTAGCATCCTCCATATCTTCATAATAAATAAGTTGCGGATTCAATTCACATGATTTGCAAATATATTTAGTTTCGATTTGGTTTTTTTGTTTCAAATTATTTTTTTTCAATTTAGTTTTTAATGAATCAATTCGGATTAGTACAACTTGGCATTCAATTTTTGGGTTAGCCTCAATAGCCCTAATCAAACATCCCCTAAAAAAAGTTGATGATATTGCCCATCCCTCTTATTTTTTCTTTTTTTTGTCAGAAACATCCTCCACTAAAAGTTACAAAATTCTTATATTGCCATTCAAAAAATATGTCACAAACATCTTCAACATTAATCTTTTACTTAATGGTTACAACCATTAATCCAGCGGTTATTATCTTTACCCCAATAATTCCCCACCACCCCACCCCACCCCACAACAAACAGAAACATGTCCCACATTCTCAAAGAACAATTGGTAAATTAAATGTGAAGTATTTAAAGCTTGGATCAAAGTTTAGAGTATTAGTAAACTTTGGAGATGGAGATGGTGAAGAAATAAGACATTGAAGATAAAAGTCGTGACGACAAATAAGAGAAAAATCATACAAAAGAGGTATATTTCTTGCTATCTAAACACAAACAACATTTACCATATGAAATGTATTTAAAATAAAGACAAAAATCATATATCTCTCAAGAATAAAGTAATTTTTGTCCAGGCATCACTCGGCCCAATGTAACTAAGTTTATGGGTACTGGACTCGAAATTCATTAACTGAATGAGTATAAACAATATGAAACACCACTTTTGTATCATTAGCCAACTAATTCACGTGTTCTCGACTTTCATGAACAAAAGTCCTTATAACAGACTCGATTTTTACGATCCGAGTTCGTTATTTTTGTTGGTACAAACAAGCATAATTCATTTGAGGTATGAGTATTGAGTGTGTGAAAATACTTCGATTATGATAGTTCGAGTATTGTGCAACTTTCAATGGAGAGGAAGAACAATGGCGAATGCACAGGGAGAAAGAGAATAGTGCAACGATAGGGAGAGAATAGAGGGAGGGAGAATAGAGCACTGGTAGAGGGTAAATAAAGAGGGGGCTTTATTTTGTTATTTTTTTTTATATGAAGGTTAATTATTTTGTATTAAAGTTAATATAATGTATGATAAGACACTATGTTATGGATGATATTAGTGATACAAAGATAGCATTTAAAGGGATGTTTGGCATAAAGAGAATGTTTGTAACAAAAAAATATGGAAAAAAAAAAGAAAATCCCGAAGTTTGGGAGTATTTGCAATCTTGACTCCGAAATTTGAAACCTTGCAATTGTGCCTCAAAAGTAATTTTTCACTGCAAATTGAACCCTCCGTCCAACTCCCCTGTTAAAGTTAACGGGAAGCTGACGTGGCAACCAATTTTTTTTATTTTTTCTGAAACTTCTCATTTTCTATTAAAATGAGAAAATATGTAGGCAATGAAAACACATAAAAAAGCCAAAAAAAAAGGTACCTAAAATTTCTATTGCTTTGCAAAAATGACGTAAAAAAAAAACACTGCTAATTTTCTAACTAAAAAGGGTTATTTAAAGAGAGTTCAAATTCGTGGCTTCCTTGCATGTGTTTATTTATTGTGTTATTTAAGAATTGTTTTATTAGGTTTTGAAATTCAAATTGCAAAAAATATCTATATTACTCATATTACATATAAAACTATTGAATTTTTGTGGTGTGCTTATCAACGATTTTGTTGCAATTTTTTTTGCTCCCACGTCAATATTAAGAGTTATTTTTAAAAAAATTAAAAATAAACATAATAATACATTTAATGGCAAGAACATCCATTTCTATTATAAAATGTGTTCTTTATTTTTTGGATTTACTTTTAAAATGTGTTCTTTATGTATAAATATGCTTCCAAAAAATAAAGAACACATTTTATTTTAATAAAATGTATACGTGAATGCAATTATTGTAAAATAATAGAAATGAATGTTCTCACCATTAAATGTATTATTATGTTTATTTTTAATTTTGTTTTAAAAAAATAACTCTTAATGTCGACGTGGGAGCGAAAAAAAAAATTTGCGACAAAATCATTTATAACCACACCACAAAAATCCAATATTTTTATACGTAATATGATTAATATAGATATTTTTTGCAATTTGAATTTCAAAACCTAATAAAATAATTCTCAAATAACACAATAAATAAACACATGCAAGGAAGCCACGAATTTGAACTCTCTTTAAATGACACTTAATTTTTTTAAAGTGATTGTGTTAGTTAGAAGCATGTAGATTTAGTAAAAAAATAAATTTATTTTGCCTTTTTAGTTAGAAAATTAGTAGTGTTTTTTTTACGTCGTTTTTGCGAAACAATAGAAATTTTAGGTATTTTTTTTGGCTTTTTGATGTGTTTTCATTGCCTACATATTTTCTCATTTTAATAGAAAATGAGAAGTTTAAAAAAAAAAAAAAAACCCTGAAGTTTGGTTGCCACGTCAGCTTCCCATTAACTTTATTAGGGGAGTTGGACGGAAGGTCCAATTTGTAGTGAAAAATTACTTTGGAGGCACGATTACAAAGTTTTAAATTTTGGGATCAAAATTACAAATACCCCTAAACTTCAGGGTTTGCTTTGTTTTTTTCCCAAAAAAAAAAAATGAGCAATATCACCACTTGAAAAGAAAAAACTCTCGACCATGGTAAGGCTCGTGCTTATCACGTGAGTGTAGCAGCAAAGAAGTTATTATTATTTTATTATTATTATAAAGAAAATGGGGAATAACTTGGCGCGCAGTTGCACCACACTCCAAAATCACTAGGGTTTTTGCTTTGCAGTCCCCATTTCACTCTCTCCAGACAAATGCACCGATAAATTCTTCCTTAAACCCAACACACACTCGTATACATCACACAAGTAGAGAGAGAGAGAGAGAAACGATTCCACCTTCAATGGCATGAACCCTTCCTGTAGTATACAACAACCCGTAGTAGTAGTACCTCCAGTCATGGCCTTCACAACCGGACTCCGCATGTTCCGTTGCTACCACCGCCTCTCTCTAACCCCACCCGTTGCAGTGCCAGGTATCCGGTGGGGTGTTTCGGAGCAACGCTTTCTATCGATTCGTTCGGTTCGCCCGATTAAAGCGAGGCGCAGAGAAGTGACAGAGGAGATTGGGGAGAATGGAAATGGGAGTGTTATTGTGAGTGATGGAAGTGGTGGAGAGGGAAGAGAGGGAAGGGTTGTTGCCACGGAGCTTCATAAGGAGGCGACTGAAGCGTATATGGCGTATGCTATGTCTGTTTTGCTCGGTAGGGCTTTGCCCGATGTTCGAGATGGGTTGAAGCCTGTGCATCGCCGAATACTGTGAGTCATCTGAATGCTAGATAGATAGATATTCATTGCTTCGATTTTAGAGGTCGTTTGTTTTTTAGCCTTCGAATGCTGAGTACTAGATGTCTGAACCATGAATGCTTAATGCTGAATGGAATCTCTGGAAAATGCGGTTGTTTTATTTATCCCTGAGTGCTGAATAAATGCCATTTTACAAGTTTACCGATTTAATTGTGATATATATTATCAATAGCTAATGAAAGAAAAGAATAGAGTCGCCGTTGGAATACTTGGCTCTTAACATTGAATGCTGAATTTTAATCCAATTCAACATTAAGAGATGAGAAACTAAAAACATTTCTACCTGTTCATGCGGAATGGACTTCCATTCAGTATTAAGAGGTAAAACAAACACCATACCTGCAGGTTTAGGTCCAGATAATTGTTTTCCCAATTTTTCCATCTTTGCAGTTCGACTGTCTTGGAGAGGAGAGTCAATACTTGTAGCTTAAGAAGAATATGCATTTCTGTTAATACTTGTCATGATGCATTTAATATAATAATTATGTGGAAAGGCAAGGCATTGAAGGCTTTGTTAGAAATACTAGATATAAGGTAGGGGATGGGGCTAGAACTCGGTTTTGGGTGGATCGATGGGTGAGTAACACATCTTTGGCAGCCCTATTTCGAAGACTATATAGAATTGCTAGTTCTCCAAATGCTACAGTTCAGGCCAATGTGTTGCGGGGGGCTGATTCCTCTTATACATGGGATATCGCTTTTCGGAGAAATTTCAATGAAATCGCGATGAATGAGTTCATGGATTTGATGGGGTTGTTGAATAATTGGAGGTTATATAGGTTTGAGTGCGATTCTAGGTTGTGGGTGGGTGAAAAGAGTGGTGCTTTCTCATCTAAATCGTTTTTTGATATCATCTCGGATTTCTAGGGGGTTGATTTTAGGCCTTATAGCATGGTTTGGAAAGGTTGCATACCTTAAAAAGTGAAGGTTCTAACGTGCTGACTGTATGGAAGAGGGTTAGCACGGCGGATGTTTTACAACAACGGAAACCGTTCCTTCAGATATTGTCTGCTTGGTGTGCAATGTGCAAAAGGGGAGGAGAGACGGTGGATCATTTGTTGTTACATTGTTCAATTGCGCAGTATATTTGGGCTAATGTTCGAAGGGAGTTGGGGCTAGTTACAGCTTTTCCAGAAACATGACAGAGTGTACTTTCGATCAATTGGTATATCAAGGGAAGCCGAAAAAAGGCTAGAATTTTATGGAGATGTTGTTGTTTGGCAGTGATGTGGTGCATATGGAAGGAGATAAATTCAAGAATTTTCGAGGACAAGGAAGCAATTGAAGACGGGCTGTGGAGTAGAGTTAAGGCTTTAGCATCATTATGGGCTTTTTCATCCAATGCCTTTGGAGCGTATTCAATTACAGATATTTCATTGGACTGGGCAGCGGTTTTGGGATAGTTTTTATTGCGGGATAGGTCCTATTGATACAGGGAGCTTAGGATTAGTAGTGTGTCGTGCGGATTGATATTTTGATGTTTTTTTTTTGTGCTTTTGTCTTGCTATCTTTAGTTGGAGTGAAGGTATTGATTAACTCTTGCTTGACAATGGAAGTTTGAAGCAGAAAGGATCAACTGATAATGTTTTCTGGGGCATTGTGCCATTGTGGTATGATGGCTGTCATCTGAGCGGCTAAGAAGCACGGATACAGATACACTGATACAGATTTTTCAGAAAAAAGTAGATTACAAATACGTTTGGGGATTTGTTAAATATTTTATATACATGTATAATGGTACATAAAAATAACGTCGATAATATACTACCGTTAGTATTATAATCATTTTGTAGGTAGCCCAAGTGCGAGGCTCTTAGATGTTTTGCAAAAAACAAGCCTGTGAGTGGTAGTTTCGTCAAATGGATCACTCGGTGATCCCAACATATTATTTTCTTGAGAAGTATAAAAGTTTAATAATCTCTTAATTTATAGAAGTTTTATAATGTCTTATGTTGGCCTCTCCCATATTTTTAGAGTACAATTGAGCCTGTAATTTTATTACAAGTTAACCTCCAAACGTACCCCATGCGCATCCCAAACATATCCCTGTGTATTGCAAACATATTCGCACATATCTGACTCTTTAAAAATTTGCGTATCTGATATGTATTGGAAGCGTATCTGTATATGAGAGGTTCTGGTTCACACATTGGCTGGAATATGGGCATGTAGAGGGCAAATTGTTTTTCAATTACTGATTCAGATGGTTGTTCCAATTACTAAAGTAAACATTGCTTACAATAGGTTGCCGCAAGTTGACCTGATAAAGTCCTTTTGCTAATTGCTACTCAAGCATGATGCTTGGTAAGTTGGTATCATAGATCATTTTCATAGGAGAGGGTTTTATGCATTTGGTAATTGTTCCATTGGCGAAAAAATAAATTACAAGCTTATGCAAGACTGTGTCTTTCATATTTGGGCTTTTATCAATGTAGTGGCTGTGAATATTGTTTGCCTGGTGTCTTGTGTGCATGATTTTCGCTTTCCATATGGGGTGCAAATAATTGAATTTTTTTTTTTGATCCGAAACAAAATGCTTTATTAAATAGGAATATAAAAGCATTACAAAGATGAGAGCAATCTTGGTGAACCAGCAGTCCACCAAGCCCCTTAAATCCTCTAGCTAACTGAGGGAAAACAAGAAGAATGAAAAAAAACAGTAAACCAGCTCCAAACAAATCTCCATCACTGGATAGCTGCCCCCAAATTAGAACAAATAACAGAAATAGAAAGGTTGACAAATAAACTAGAAGAGATAGCCCAAATAGATGATAACAGCTTGATTTTAAGCCAGATTTCGGCGGCTTCATTTGATTTGTCTTCAAAAACCCTTGTGTTTCTCTCTTGCCAAATGCACCATGCTAATGCTAGACAACAACATCTCCACATTAGTTTGGACTTCTTTTTATTCCCTACAAACTGCCATTCCATGCTCAAAAAATCCCTGCAAATAATTGAAATTAGATGCGTAAATTTTCATTAGAGGCTTGTTCTTTCTTGATGCTATGGCCTTGAAGGTGTTGTTTTGGAATATCATTTTGGGGATCATTTGTAAATAGGTAAGACTAAGGGGAATGGGGATAATTATATCTACCTTGCCTTTCTCTCTCCGTCTTGTGACACACCCATGTTGTTGTGCTCGTAAACTTGTTCTTGGATTGATTTGTGACTTGGCGAGCTTTGCCCAAGAAAATCTTTCCCCCCATGTTTTGTTTAGTGATGGCTTTACCCTTAAACCTTCCCCTAAAAAAGGTTTACTATTTCCATTTTATCTCTTAATTGCCTAACTTTTTTTTTTTTTGATAAGAAACGACATTTTATTGCATCTCAAAAGATAAAAAAACATCAATGGAGAAGCATGGCTAAGATACAGTGGATGAGGGATCCACTAGACTCAGCGTAAAATAAACAAAGCAATACATATAAAAAGCATTGCCTAACTGTTTAGGTAAAGGTAATGGTGCATCGTTGGCCCATTTTATGATCAATCAGCATTTCATGTAAATGCTCATATATATATATGAGGAATGGGTTTAATGTGTATTAGGTGTACCTTCGATGTATTATATAACTTCTAGCCTTCTGGGATGAAGTAATTAATAAGTCCACTTGTTTACTTAATTTAATTTTTCTGAAATTTTGGCTACAGATTTGCTATGCACGAATTGGGACTTTCATCACGTAAGCCGTACAAGAAATGTGCGAGAGTGGTTGGGGAGGTTATAATCCAAAAAATTTCTCTTGTCAAATGAAATTCTAGATCTGCAGATGTTTATGGAGTATTTTTTTTCTGTCAAATTAATCATTAGCTTCACCATCTCACCTTTTTTTATTCTAGTTTTATTCTGTTGCTTTTATTGCAGGTTCTTGGTAAGTTTCATCCACACGGAGATACTGCTGTCTATGATTCATTGGTCCGAATGGCACAGGTAACATTGGAATCTAAAAGTCCAATTCTTTTACAAAGCCAAAATAATGTCGCAAAATAATTTGCTAATCTGTCGCTGTGAATTATGAGGATTTTCTTATCTGTCATGCTGGTATAGTACTCTAGGTCTTTTCCGTTTTTATAGCAGAGAGATTGTTGAGGACAAGAATAAAAATAAAGTCAAAGCATAGGCTACCCTTTTTCCTTGTTTTCCTTGCTAATTTCCGCTTAACTAAATGTATTTTCCTTCCCTGATTGACCCCCCCTCATTTTACCTCTACGAAGTATCTCCTCTAAGATAATAGACACCTCATTTAAACAATCTAAAATAGACAAAATAAAGAGGAATATGATCCATGGCACCCCTTTGGCTTACCTTCTTCACTATTAGTTTCCTCAAACTCTATGGAACAACGGTCCATCTAATGAAAGTCCGGTGTGATTAAAGGGCTGATCACTGGTGTTACATCTCACACACTTTGGCTAAATACCAATTACCTTTTTCTTGATGTTGGTACCCACAATCAATATTTCTTCTTCTTTGCCTTGTTGACTTCTAAAAATTGACAACCCAAAAAACTAAGAATTTCAATCCAAAGTAAGAACCATTCTTCATCACTTAAAGCAAAAAACTAGAAACTGAAAAATAATGTCACTCACAAGCTAGCAAATATGCCAATGTTTGTTTACTTTAAACCTCAAAACATCTTTCCGTATATTTGCAATGAAATACTTACCAAATATATGCATATATGTACATAATTACACTATGCTATATGCATATTATTTTACATTCCCCCCGCCCGATTTGGTACAAGCAGTGGATAGAGCCAGGGTATAGGAGAGGGAGGGCTTGAACACACTCCATCACTCAACAACTTAAACTATTCTACAACTTGGCCAAGGCCTTGGTCTAAAATCTCAATTAAGATATAAATTGACAAGAAATTTCGTTATTTAACTTTAAGAACCATTTCCATTTCTATCTTCATTAATTTTTATTTTTGAAGTAAATGCAGTTATTGAACTCCATTATATATAGTTGTAACTTGTGTAATCAACTTTTCTCTAGGATTTCTCCTTGCGTAGCCCACTCATCCGTGGGCATGGGAATTTTGGTTCTATGGATGCAGATCCTCCTGCGGCAATGCGTTATACAGAATGCAGACTAGAAGTATGGTTTCTTATGCTTATATATATTTCCAAGTCCTATTTTGACCACCTCAATTTGATTACTTTTAAGAAGCCATTAATTAGTACTTCAAGCATGCTTTATTGTGGTTCTTAAATATGTGTTGTTTTGTTTTGGGAGGTAAAATAATTGTTATTACCTTCCCTTATAACGTTTTCTTTTTGTGTATTCGGTGATTAGCTTTTTCAACCATGGAAAATGGATATGTGTTCTTTCTCTTTATGGCAACAGTAATAATTATGCTTACCTTTTGATAATTCTTTTAGTCCGAAGACTGTGTCCTTCCCCTATGATGTGCTGATTCGTTTTGTTGAGATAAGCATTTAAGTGACATATTTGATTTGGGTTAATTTTATCAGGCACTCACAGAGGCTATGCTGTTGGCTGATTTAGAACAAGATACGGTGAGTATTTTGTTAATCAGTTTACAGAATTATTATGAGTAATGCTATACATCTTGAATTGCTAGGTGTCACTCACTTACTAGTTACTAAAATGGTTCAGACTGATTCGAGATATATATCTCTAAACCAATTCGAGACGTGTTTCATTTTTTATTTGGAGTACTGATATTTAATCTTCTATGATTTGCATTATATGTTTGTATTTTGTTTCAGGTTGATTTTGCTCCAAATTTTGACAACTCTCAAAAAGAACCGACACTTCTTCCTGCTCGGATCCCAAACTTATTGTTAAATGGTTCTTCTGGGATAGCGGTAATTCATTCGTACAGGCTACAACATGCTCTTTTAGTTGTTTAATATTACCACCAGTCCCTTAAAAGTATTCCACTTTGACATTGCAAAAAGTTTGAGGAGAACTCTTTGAATGCATTAATCTTGGTTATAGTTTCTTAACTCTCAAATATTGCCTTACTGCACGTTGTTCTGGGAGAGCTACTTACAGTTAAGTAAACTTTTGACAAAAGGGTATGCTTTTGGAAAGAGTAATGATTAATTTTGACTTGTCAAAATGGACCACACTCTTGGGACCTTGATGAAAAGGAAATGAACTTTCTTTTGATATTTTAATTCGAAGGTTATTCTTATTCCACTTCTTCAGTCCTATGCTTTTGTAAGATACTTCAAAATCTACGGACAGTGTTTTATGTTATTATTTTGTTAAGAACCATCTCTCCCAAAAGCTTAAGCTGTTAAGAGAAGGAACTGTAATGAATATCACGCTTAACACCCTCCCTCACGTGCGACCCAATACTCGCACGTGGAGAGCAGACATATTTCAAATTTCGGATTAACAAATGGGGGATGGAGGTGCCAAGGCTTGAACCTTGGACCTCCTAGAAAACTAACCTCTTATACCATGTTAAGAACCATCTCTCCCAAAAGCTTAAGCTGTTAGGAGAAGGAACCGTAATGAATATCGTGCTTAACAATTTTATTTTGTATGAAGCAGTATTAGACAGTGTTTTCAAAGGCGTGCGTGGGTGCGCATTGATGCGCCTTGAAAGAAAAAAGCCTCAAAGCTTATTTCGAACAGCATTTTGTATGATAGGCTTACGCTTTTTGGTTGAGGCGTACGCCTAGGCATGTGAGGCTTAAGCCTTTCGTGCTTTTTTTTCCCCACTCAATACCAAAAAGACGTAGTTTCTGCACAAATAGAAAAAAAGAAAAGAAGAAGATAAATTTCAATTTGAAACTAAACACGCCGTTTGAGTGTTAAACCAACTGTGGAAGAAGTGAAGAACGAACAGAGAGAGAGAGAGGGGAGATATTTCAGATGGCAGACAGAGGAGGAGAGATTATGGTCTTAGTGAAAATAAATACACTAGGGTTTGTAGTGATATGATCTGTGAGGACGGTTTTGTCCCTGGATTGGTTGGGTTAATACTTAGTAAAAAGCCCCCAAAATCTTGTAAATTGTGGTCTGTGGACTCAGAGAAAGTCCAGATCCAATCTCGATTCATTAATGGGCCATTGATCCAAAATAATGACATGACCCCTAAGTTATCTTTATTAGCAATTTACCCCTTAAACTAAAAAATATGACAGTAAGATGACATTTTTAAAACTATTTTTATGTCTCTATTATATATTTATTAATTTTTTAATATAAAATTAATTTGCACAAAAGGTTTACGCCTCACCTTTGGACAAGCAAACGCCTAGTCTTACGCCTTCGCCTTTTAAAACATTGGTATTAGATAATTCAGTCTAGTTGCACTTCATGTTTTCAGGTTGGGATGGCTACAAATATACCTCCTCACAATCTTGGAGAGTTGGTGGATGCAGTCTCTGTGTTGATTCATAATCCAGAAGCCACAGTATGTGTTAATTCTTTCAATAGTGATTTTCATGTGAATTTTTATGGTTCTCCATATGTGTTATCTGATTGAAAAATTAAATGAGTTGGTATAATTAACTGAAGTGTAAGAACTTTCTGAGTAAACTTTAACATTCCCCTAGGTATATCTTTCGTTGTGTTTTATCATTTATGTTTTGGAAAAAATCAAAGAATAAGTTATGCAATCTGCATCCAATAGCAGACACTTGACACAGTTCATTAGTGATAGGCCCGAGTTTACGAACTACTAATTCTGCAATATGATGCATGCTGCATAGTGTTGTGAATGGAAGGATATCCATTATGAGCTACCATACTATCAGGTATCCATTATGAAGATAGACTTCTAATTCATATACAACTTTAGTACAATCCACTAACATATCCAGACTGAGATGATGTCCAGTCCTTATTCATTTTTTGTAAGAAAACACTAAACTGAATGACAGGAACTCAATAATGAATGAATTTAACCATATTATGCTTCATACATTGTTCATGCGCATAAATCAGTGTACATTAACAGATATACAGAATTGAATAAAACTACTACCATAATAACTGAAAATGACTTAAGTGTCCAGCTGTGTTCTTAAACAATGGTGTGGGTAATTAAAATTTTGGATACTCAAAATTTGTTAGAAGAAATAAAGCATGAATGATCTGTCGAAGAAGGTGAATATGTGATTACAAGCCAATTCAAAGTGGAAAAGTTAAGATCTAGTCCCTAAGTTCGAACATTTTTAGGATGCGGTCCACAACTTTATTTTTTTCAAAGGATGCTGTCCCTGGGCAGACATTGCCTCACAGTATCTCCAGACACTGTGACCAAATGCTATGAAATTGAGTCCTTGCCAGAGGCAAATACTGTAGATTCTATGAAGCATGTTGTGACCAAGGACCACATCCTTCAAAAAAACAAGTGTACTGCATTATTCATCTCAGGACCTAATCCAAAAAGCCCCTTCAAAGTAGGGTTGTGCACAAAACCGAAAAACCTGAAACCGATTGGTTTTTTAATATCTCGGTTCAGTTAAAAAATGGACTTGGTTTTGGTTTTAGTGTGTATAGAACTGCCAAAACTGAACTGAACCATAGGTACACATGTCCTCTTCCTATTGGTTTGGAGTATAACATGTATGCAGTATGAGTTTTTTTATATTTTTCTTAAAACTAGGTTTTGTGCACGTGTGTTGGACGTGGTTTTAGTGCTTGACAAAAGTCATTAAACCCATTAATGAAATAATAACAAATAAACAAAACATAGAATCAAGTGTAAAATTCAATTGATAATTATAAGAATATCATAGAATTAGTCAACTGTAGATGTTGTAGATACATGATAAAAAATTTGTCACGTTGAATTTTTTTAGTACATAGGTGGCCAAGCAGATTTCTTTTTTTTTTTGGTCAAAAGCATACTCTTGATTAGATATATAAGAGAGTATTATATTCTTACTAAATTTTTAGAATTGGTAGATAGTTAATTTTGCCTGATGATGTATAACATGAATGTTTTACCATAGTAGCAAACAATAATATAACACTCACATAAATAATAGATTATATAACAACGAAAATATTAAAATCGTAAAAAAAAACAAATTTAACAAGAATGTTTTACTAGGTCACAACTACAATATATTCATTTTTTTTAAACATAACATTATTATAAATAAACAAATAAGTTTTAGAATATATAAATTAATGCAAAATTTAATTTATAATGTTAAAAGCAATCAAGTAAAGTGAAAAATATACATGCCTTTATTGTGAGCTTAGGAACCAAATTCTAATTCACGCTAAAAGCTTTGTAATTTTAATACAATATATTAAATAGCTTTCTTCTTGAGAAGTTTGTTATGAAGTTATAGAGAAGTCTTGTACAAAACACCTAATTCAACGCAAACTCTAACTTGTTTAATTATTTTAGCCAAATAAAATAGAGTTTAAATTTATTTGAATACTAATATTAATATAAAAATATATGGATTTATGCACTTATACTATATTATTTAATGTAAATCTAGTGTAAAATCTTTATTTAAATTTTTTTTAGCCAAACAAGTAGAGTTTGAATTTAATTGGAATACTAATATAAATATATATTCGAGTTATGCTGTTTTATTTGATGTAAATCTTAAAATCGTTTGTTTAAAATAAAGGGGCATAGTTGTCTTCACAAAAAAGGGAAAAACACTTAAGTTATTCGTACTTTTATATATAGTATAGATTAAAGGATAGATGGCCCAACTGAGAAATTCAACAAGAATAAAAGCCCCAAGAAAAAGATGTGAAAAAAAGAATTTGTAACAAAATTCAGAAATGATATGCCATGGGCCAAACCAACCAATGCCAACCAACCGAACTGACCCAGTTGGTTCTGGCCAGTCTGTCGGTTTATTTGACATACGACATTAAACCGACCTTGTTGGTTCGGGGAGGACGTGTGCCCAAAACCAAACCGAACTATGAACACCCCTAATTTAAAAAGAAGTTTAGAGCGACTCTTGAAGGTTTTGTAAGTTTGTTAGATGAGAATGATCATTCATGGGATTATGAAATCCCAACTTGCAAAGCGAACTGCTATAAATATATAATAGAATCAGATGGAAATATGGATTCATCTCTGGCACCTCAAAATTCATATCTATTTTTCTAGATGTTTAAAAATGCTGTATGAATCCTTTTGCAATAATATATTCTGTTTCTTATAAAAAAGTGTTACATGTATCAGCAGTTTCAAATACTTATCGGTGTAAATATCTGTACAATTCCGATTCAACTAAGACCGGATACCAATTTTTAAATATTCCCTTACACCCCAAGTGATGAGTTTTGCAATAGTTGAGAAAAGAATATTGAGATTTGTATCTAATAGCAAACATGCACGACCATTTCAGTCAGTACTTCTGTTATAGGTTACTTGAGCTAATGAGCTACTATTTTCATATATGACATTATGACCAAATTCTAACCAATTGTTTTGTTGTAATAGCTTCAAGAATTGCTGGAGTATATGCCTGGACCTGACTTCCCAACTGGAGGACTAATAATGGGTAACATTGGGTAGGTTAATTTATTTCACAAGAATGTGTCACAGCATACTCAAATATGTGACAAAAATGTAAACAAGAATATTTTTGTCAACATTTCTCACTGTTACAGACACTTGCAATTATCCATGTCAATGTCATACATCACAACTGCACTGCATTGAGTTGTATTTCCTTTTCGATATTTTAATCAGTCCTCTTTCAGATGAAACTCAAGCTTATGTTAATTGGACCTTTGGGCTGTAATTGATTCTGTGATTTTTGTTTGTTGCTGGAAGTATCTTAGATGCATATCGAACTGGGCGGGGACGTGTCATAGTCAGAGGAAAGACGGATACTGAAGTCCTTGATTCCAAAACCAAGCGTATGGCAATTATCATCAAAGAGGTTGCTATCTTAATCTATAGTAGGAAAAAAAAAATTTAGATGCATATCCACTTTCAAAGTGTGTGGTGAATTGGATTGAATAATTTTTCTTTTCACTTTTGTGTTTTTTTCATATGAAACAGATCCCATATCAGACCAACAAAGCGACTCTTGTTCAGAAAATTGCCTGAGCTTGTGGAAAACAAGGTACTCTTGTGATGGAAATTGTTACTAATTTGTTTTGTCTTCCCTTGAAGCAACTTTGTAAACTGATCAACCTTTTAGTACTTCCAATAAGTCCACAGCTCTGAAGGATTGAGTTTGGAAGGTTTTGTGCTTCTCTAGTGCAACACACTCAAACTTAGAGGCTTAAAAAGGCATAGACGTCTTTGGGTTTTCTTGTAAATCTTTCTTTGACTTCTTATCAAGTCTGCAAGATATAGTTCCTTTCCCACAATTTAACTTCATCTGGAAGCGTGGAGTTCCATCTAAGATTAAGGGTGTTTGCTTGGCTTGCTTTATTCGGGTAGAGTGAATACGTGTGACTTGCTCCAAAAGTTTAGGCCTTATATGCGTTTGTCTCACTTCTTGTGTTTTCTTTGTAAGAATCATGGAGAGGACATTAATCATATTTTGCTCCATTGCAAATTCACTCAAGTTCTGTGGAGTAGATTGTTTAATTTGTTGGGCTTAGTGGGTGCACTTCCTTGGAAATTGGCCGAGACTATGGCTATTAAATGGTCTTTTAAGCAATCTGGAAAAGATCGAAGTGCATTAAGGAGGCTCCTGTTGATGGCAGCAACATGGACAGTCTGGCTAGAGAGAAACAGAAGAGTGTTTGATGATAGATATAGCTCCCCGGACGAAGTGTGGAATCATTGTATTTTCCTAGTTGGGCTATGGGCTAGAGAGCCTTAAATATTTTTAACTCTGTTGATTGTTTCTTGTTTGGTCTAGATTGTGATAGCTTTTTGTATTAGGATTTGTTTTTGTGCCTAGGGTCTGTTGCTTCTGTGGTTGTTAGCAGGTGGTAGTTGGTTTAGCCCTAGTGGATTCCTCATCCATTGGGCATTTTTTGCTCTCCTTTGTACATTCTCTTTCTTTGTTGCAATAAAATCTTGTTTTTTATCAAAAAAAAAGGCAGACGTTGAAGCTATGTAGGATCAAACTCATAACTTATGTTGTAGAACTGTTTTTTTCCCCTCTTTGCAATACCTATTTTGGGCAATATGTGAAAATAAAGTCAAATAACTTGGTCTGTTTAAATTTTTTTTTTTTTTTGATAACCATGGGTATCGGGGCCCCTCCCCCATTAATTCCATGAGGCCCTGGTTGCTCAACCGGGAGATGCCCCCAGTGGCCCAAGAAAGGTTTCACGTAGCAGGGAATTGAACCTGAGACTGTTCGCCTACTCACATAGTCCCAAGTTCGCCTATTGTTCTCCTTTTATTGGTGGGAGTTTCTTTCCATCAATTGATCTGACTAGGTAGTAACTAGTCCAACCAGTCAAGAGACAAGACACGATGCCAAAAGAATTCACATTAGCAGTTTTGGACTTTTATGATTTTTTTTCAAAATTCTAGAACTTATGATTAATGGACAAATCACAAATAATGGCAAAAAGTAAAATGATAATCCTTGACTAGGACATACATATTTACTTCTTAAAATAATCGAAACATCTCCTTAAGGTGCAAGGGATTCTCGTAACCCTATCTTTGGGATTCAACCAAGATGGACTGGCTCCAAACCCAGAGGACAACTATCCTATATTAACACTTGTCTGTTTTAAGAATGCCCAATCAAGTATACCTCATGTCTAGTTTTCATTAATCATAAGCTTTAACTTACCACGGTCCCTTTGGTATTAGTTGAAGCCTACTCAAGAGTCAAGAGTCATTCCTGTTAATTTGAAAGTGTTTAGGTTTGAAAGCCTATGGGGAATTTTCCAAAACCTTCTGGTTTCTCTATCCACCATTGCTACTATGTCATTTTACTTTCGCAGATGTTTTTCTTTTGATAATTTGGTAGGTTATCCCCCTCCCCCGCTTGTCCATTTCTTTTGATTTTACTTGCCAGCTGTTCTCTGAATTTTCAAGAATTCGTTCTTGTCAGTAGTTGGGTGATTTCCATGTAGATGGTCTGAGTAATTCTACTCCCTTAGGCGAAGTGATTACAGTTGTTATCTTGTAATCAATACAAAAGTCTCTGCTGCTGATGTAAATGACATATATAAATTAATTTCTTTGAGTGGAAGCAGTGCCTGCTGTTTTTTTTTAAGATTCCCTGTTTTGCCATTGGTTCTGTCTTTGAATTCCACGCTAGTGCATAGACTTCACATTTCGAGTACATGTGCCTTACTATTAAATGGTATAGACAGATTTTGGCTTTCTTATGTTCTTTATATGCTATCTGCCAATTATGTCGAATGCAACATTCGTGATCATATTTCTTCTGCAATATACTCTGGGGTATTGAATAGCTGGTTTTTCAACTTAGTAATTTTAGTATTTTACCTTGTCATTTGAAGTTGAACCACAATTCACAGTTTGCTCTGGTTGATTTATCTTTTTTTTTCCGTTAGATTTTGGAAGGCATAAGTGATATTCGAGATGAAAGTGATCGATCTGGAATGCGCGTAGTCATCGAGGTAT
Organism: Lonicera japonica; assembly: GCA_021464415.1. Lineage (NCBI taxonomy): Eukaryota > Viridiplantae > Streptophyta > Magnoliopsida > Dipsacales > Caprifoliaceae > Lonicera > Lonicera japonica. The sequence continues at coordinate 49,426,740 of CM038469.1, forward strand.
AAAAATGATCAGCACTCTTGCGTTAACTTTCTATTTATTGAAGGCAACAGTGGTAGCCCTTTATTGGATACACAAAGCTGTGAGTGCAATGATTTTCAAATATTACAATGATTACATTTATTTATTTCCCATTTTACAGCTGAAGAGGGGTTCTGATCCATCAATTGTTCTGAATAATCTGTATCGACTTACTGCCTTGCAGTCCAGTTTTAGCTGCAACATGGTGGGGTGAGTAATTTTTAGATTGTTAGAAGCTTCTAGCACTATAATCTTATTATCTTAAAATGTGGAATGGACATAGAGATGGCGATATTCTCATATGTAAGCTGTGCTGAAGCTAAACATTTCTTGGAGAAGATATTATGACAGCTAAAAAAAATTGAATGCAATTTAAATGACAACTGCTCACAACTGCTTCTAGTTTTAAAAAGAAACTTCTAGCACTCCTCTAGGAAGTCTAAGAATTCCTTACATTGTTGGTAGTCTTGCACTATCATTTTGAGGATGTCACTATAGTTTTTTCATCTGGGGATAAGTAGAAATTCAAAATTTTTGTGGATGTTATCAAACTTTTATCCTCTATTTTGGAATTGATAGATTTTAGGAAAGTTCGATTTTGGAATTCGCTCTGCTCCACCAAAACGCCTCGAATATGCCTCTTGCTTTTTAAAACATTGTTGTTATGCTCCAATGCTGTAATTAGATGGTTTGACTATGACTTTTTCTCTTTCTGTGTTTGACTTTTCTCACAGTATTCTCAATGGGCAACCCAAGCTGATGGGCTTAAAGGAACTGCTTCAGGTGACATATTACGCGCCTATATAAATTTGCACTTTTATGTTTTCATCTTTGAAGTAATATGGTATTCTTGGTGCTCTTTCACTTGGCTTTGATCTGCCCAGATTTATTTTCGCAAGCTTGCCTGCTTTCATGCTTAACTGTGATTTGAAGCTGGGAAATCTACCTTATAGAGTCTTAAGCATTTGTGGGTAAAGTTCATTTTCTGGGGGAGTGATGCATTTTTTTTTTATCGGAAACAAAGCTTATATTGATTGGCAAAATCAGATACAAGCAAAGGGCTGAAAGTGGACGAGGAATCCACAACCAAGCACACCATAAAACAAAAAAGAAAAAAGAAACAACCACAACAGCACAAGCACAAAACAGACTGAAAACCCTACTACAAATCAAAACTGACCCCCTGCCCAAAAAACAAGCCCTAGCCACTAACAACTACAATCAGCCTCCTAGGCACTAGGCAAACCTCTAAAACCTAAATGACATTACTACATAGCCAAACCCCAATCCCTAGCAATCTCTGCAATAGTCATGATTCCAAAATTCTTTGATGAAAATGCCCAAAGTGAAGCCAGATTCTTGATTCTGTCCCAAGTCTTCTCTAATTCTTCTTCAGTTTCTTCAAAGATTCCTTATTTCTATCTCTCTCCAAATACACCACGTCACGGCCATGCAACTACAACTCCATAATGTTTTGCATTTCTTTTTGTCACCTATGAAGAACCACTTGATATTAAGCAATTCATACCAAGAACCCGGAAATATTGCAATCAAGTTGAATTCCTTTCGGACCTTGTTCCAGATTTTTTGAGTAAAAGAACAGTGTAATAACAAATGATCAATGTTCTCTATGTCCCACTTGCACAACACACACCATGATGGAGACAGATGCATAAAAGGCCTTCTGAATTGAACTAAATCCGTTGTGTTGACTTTCCTTAATGCAACTAACCAGGCCAGAACACGAACTTTAGGAGGAATGCCTGATTTCCAAATCATTTCCGCTGGATCAAAGAGGGAACCTACATCTGATCTAGCAAGAATTTTAAAAAGACTTCACCAAGAACATTCCATTTCTATCTTCTTCCCAAACTCTACTATCCTCCCCATCACGGGACACTTCAACACCATATAAAATTCCCAAGAGTGCCCTATACTCCTCTGTTTCAGTAACATTCCTTCATAACATCACATTCCATGAATGTCTTTAGGCAGATTCTCAAGAGAGATTATCAACGACCATAGCTCTCGGATTCTGCACTAGTCTAAACTGTCCTGGGAAATGATCCTTTAAAACCATATGACCAACCCATCAATCCAACCAGAATTTTGTTCTCGACCCATTGCTAACTTGATAATTCACATTAGCCAAGAAGGACTCCATCCCATTTGCAATCGCCTTCCAAGGATTTCTGAAAGTTCCTCTGCTTACTTTGTTCGCATCCCAACCATTCTCGAGTACTCCGTATTTACCTCTAATAATACGGTGCCAGAAAGCACTATGTTCCTTTGGAAATCTCCAAAGCCATTTGCCAAGCTATGCTTCGTTCCTTTTGATCAGATTGCCAATGCCAACCCTCCCATCTCTTTGCATTTGGACAGCGTTTCCCAATCGAGTAAGTGATTTGTTTTTCCTTTATCCACTCCCTCCCTCAAAAAACATCTCATTAATTTTTCAGTCATCTTAGCCACTGAAACCGGGATCTTGAAAAATGAAAGAGAGTACGTAGGGATACTATCAAGAACCGAGTGGATGAGGGTCAACTTCCCCCCGTAGATAAATATCCCTTGAACCACCCTTTGAGCCTCCTTTTAGTAACCTTCTCTATCACCGGATTCCAAAAACTGACTTTCCTCGGATTGTCACCCAAAGGAAGTCCTAAATTAGTACATTGGCCAACAACCAACTACACACCCAATTCTATCAGCAAGGGCCCCCATCTCACCATCACCTACATTAATTCCCACGACTTCCGTCTTGGACAAATTGATGTTCAATCCCGACGCAAACCCTATAGTACCATATCTGACCATTTTATTTTAATGTCAAGAAAGGGATACATGTGATGGGCAATGATACCTAAAATGTGGATTGTATTAGTAGGTGGAAAGGGTAAAGGAATGTAAGATGTTGATTGTTGAACACTCTAAAATGCGGTATGACAGGGCTAGGCTTCTATCGATAATATTGTTTCAAATAGTTTAGCTGCTTCTAGATATTAGTATGATTAAAATGAAAAAAAACAGCCATAATGGATCTGAGAGAGGGAATGGAGTCAGAGGTGACTCGAACCGGGCTCGGTAACGTACCCTGTACCTGTACCAGGACTGCATACCAAAGCGTTTCATGAATTAGGTAACATGTGTGAAGTCTTCATTTCTTCAGAGGTATACCTCTTGAGGTGATAGGAGGATGTTGTGGTATGTTGACTGTCTTTTGGGTGGTTTGGACCGAATGGAACAGTAGGGTTTTCAGAGATCAGTGCCCCTATACTCAGATTTTTTGGGATAGAGTAGATTTTGTTGCTCCTCTCTGCTCATAATATATATTTTTTAATCTGGTATATTGGTAGGATCCACGAGTTCCAGTTCATCTTTAGGATTTTTATTATAAAAGTATTCGTGTAAGCATATGAACTAAAGCACATTCTAAGTTTCAGAATTGATAAATATTGGATAATTTATTAGTTTACTCTTGAAAATCTAACTTTTCTTTACTTCATTTTAGATTGCAGACTTTATATTTTTGCTACATTTGCTGTATTTCTTTTTCCTAAAAGACAACCTCGAGGAATGAAAAAGAAAAATATTGTTTGGATCATTAATTTTGGTGTATTGGATCGGAAGTGTATCGCATTTTTCAGCATGCGGGAACCAAAACGTAAGTCGCTATGGTATTAGCGCTTTTTGGTAACTATGGTCATGAATTACTTTGTAACTTGGAAGATATGGATACCATAGTTGTCAAAAGCTCAAGGCGCACCGAGGCGCCAAGGTCCCTAGAGCCTAGGCGCAAGGTGCCTTTTCAAAGTGAGGCGCACCCCCATACAAAAACTTGAAATATATTATTCTAGTCATAATTTGCACCAACTACTCTAATTTCATACAATCTAAAGCCAAATAAATCATCAAATTAAGATCTAAATAACAAACAAGTCCTCATGGATCATAGTCATTAACATAATAACATCTAAATAACATAATATAATAACAAGTCATCAAGTCTCATAATTTAATAAGTCTGGAAAAATTATGTATCACTTATAATTTAATAATTATGGAAAAATTATGTATACCACTTATTATTTAATAATTCTGGAAAAATTATGTATATCACTTATAATTTAATTAATATGGACAAATTATATATATATATATATATCACTTATAAATTAATAATTCTGGACAAATTATATATCACGTGAGGAGCAGAAAAGGAGCAGAAATAACGTGAGGTGCAGAAATAAACTTGCTCTATTCTTCCGAGAAAAAGAAAAAGAAAGAATGAAAAAAAAATTGCAGCGTAACAGCGTGAGGCGAACTAGAGGAGGAGGAGGAGGAGGAGGAGGGGAAGAAGAAGAACATGTTGAAGATCGATCGACGGAACGAGGAAGAGAAGCTGCGTGAGAGTGAGACGGCGTTGAAGGTGTGTATTAGGGTTTTTTATGTTTTGTTTCAATTGGGTTTAAGTCCTAATCGGTAAAACGCATCGTTTAGAGTAATAAAAAAAAGGTCAAAACATAAAAAAATAATAATAAAAAAAGCCTACCTTCATAAATCCCTCGCCTTGATGCGCCCTCGCCTGGAGCCTAGGTGCCAAAATCCCTCGCCTTTTCGAACGGGATGCGCCTTCTTGTAGGCGAGGCGCAAGCCTAGGCGCGCTTTTGACAACTATGATGGATACATATAATTGGTAGAGCGGAATGTGGATGTAGTAAAGATATCCTCACATATATTATTACGTAGTTAAGTGCTTAAACATTTTGCGTACATATTTTCCTTGCTAGTTTTATCCTTATATAATATAGATGATTACTGCTTATTATTTACATTGCAATATTGCATCGATATGATACTAGATTTAATTTTCATAAGGAAGAAATTGTCATTCATATTCTATAATCTTAGGGAATATGGATATTTATTGATGTGTCCAAAAGTCTCTGTGTCTCACTTTTATAGGATTTTCTGTCTAGGCATGCCTGTGTTTTGTCTTGTTTTTTGGGATGCTTCATAGATTGAGTAACTACTCTTTGTGGAGCTCTTGGCCATTTTGGAGCCCTTTGATCCAATTGTTTAGTCCTTGTAAGATAATTTTGGAGGGTGAATATTCCTTCAAAAAATTTGCATAAGTGGGAGGTACAATTTTGTAAGGCGAATGATGTTCACTTGATTTAACATATATTATTTCATTGTGCTTTTACTAAACTTTGTCAAAGAGTTATGGAGGAGTTCTTTTTAGTGAGCATCGTGCATGTTGTATCTTGGGGGGAGATTATCTTGTTACATTTTTCTGCCTCATTTTTTTTTTGTGTGGGGTTGGGGTGTGGTGGAAGTTTCTATTGTTTCCTCCTTTTTGTTTGACTCTATAGCTTTTTGATTATGGGTGGACTCATGGCCTCTTATTGTTTTCCTTAAATAAGGTCTTCTTTTTCTGCAAAAATAAAAATGTGACCTAATTCGTATAATTTGGGGTAGGTTGCTTTTACTCTGAATTCCATGATTTAGGAGTTTTGAGGCAGATTAGCTATTTATCACATTCAAATTCTCCAGCTTGACAGCATGAGTTGCGAATATTTACTTCCTTCTTTGTATCTTTTGTTTTTATTCTAATTCGAGGATATAATATATTAACCTTTGTGATCCTTTGAGATAAGTTGGTACTTGTAATGAAACTTTCTTCAATTAATCTTTCTACAGGCTTTTTTGGACTTTAGATGCTCTGTAATTGAGCGACGTGCAAGATTTAAGCTTTTACAAGCACAAGAGAGAAGTCATATTGTTGAGGTATATCAAGAATGACTTTGTTGTTGTTTTATTGCTTATTCATTTACATCAATTGTCTTGTCTTCTTGGTGGATCTGAAGTTCCAGTGTTTCTGAAAGCAAATGCTATTATTTATATTCTGTGGGGCATGCACACATGACATATAAATGCCTATGCTGCAGCTGCTAATTAGTCGATTGTTTTTTTCTTTTCTGGAAACTAAGGGTATCATAGTGGGGCTTGATAACATAGATGGAGTAATTAACACAATCAGGAAAGCTTCAAGCCACGCAATGGCTTCTGCTGATTTGAGGAAAGGTGATGCCTCGTAATGTTGTAAATTCTTTCTTATGATGCTTTGTATGTATGTTTGCACCTACTCGGTTTCCCTTTTGATGTATTTTGAGAACACCAGTGGTATTTACATCTCTATTACGTTCCTGAGATATAAACAGAGCTTTACCAGTGCCCGGGTGTTTCCAGAGCCGAGTGTTTTTAGTCAACTCTTCTTTATATGTTGGGAAAGGGGGAGTTTTCCTTCCTTTTTTATATTAGATTATTAGTATATGATCGTATATTTTTTTTTTGGATAAGAAACAAGATTCCATTAATAATATAAATTAAAAGTACAAATATAGAGGGGACAAGGAGTCCACCAACAAAACATAAAACCCAAAAAAAGAAAATAAAAGAAATATAATCCTGCCAAAAACCACAGCCAACACAATGCACCCTTAGAACAGATTATACAGTGGAACACTATTCAAAAATCCAAGCTCTCCAATTGTTCTTGATGTCTTCCACTCTATAATTTTTGAAAGGCTTGGTGTTGGAAGCCCACAACGAAGCCATGAATTTGACTCTTTCCCACAGCCACTCCTTTTCTTCTATCTTTCCTTAAAAAATTCTATAATTCCTCTCTGTCCATAATAGCCAAAAGGAAGCGACTTTGACACATCTCCATAGCTCCCTGCCCTTAGATTTGTCTCTGTAGCTATTGATTTCCAACATAAGAAGTCTCGCACCATCTTTGGGAATGGCCCAACTAAACCCAAATTCTGCACAAGCTTTGTTCCATATGAAATATGAATAAGGGCAGTGCAATAAGAAATGGTTCAAAGATTCTGCATCGCTCTTGCACGGTACACACCAAGATGGGGAGAGAACAATTTGGTCTTCTCTTTTGCAACAGATCATAGGAATTAACCCTCCCATGAGCAACTAACCAAGAGAACACCTTCACTTTTGTGGGAATACCAGCTGCCCAAATGACTTTTGAAGGAGCAAATTGTGGATGCGTTGGAGAATCGATAAGAGATTTGTAAAAAGAAGAGCAAGAGAAACCCTCCCCTTTCAACAACCATCGCCTATAGTCTACACTCCCTGGAGATAATCTAACACCCTCAATGACTCTCAACAAAGAAAGATACTCCTCCAACTCTCTATCATTCAAGTTTCTGGAAAAAGATAAATTCCAAGGCACAATACAGTTCGAGTTTAAAGAGGCTAAAGAAGCAATGGAATCTCCTTTGTTCACCGAGAGTCTATACAGACACGGAAACAAAGAATCAAAGGCTGTCTCACCCCTCCATTTATCCTCCCAATAGTATATGATCGTATATGGTCAAAGCATTTTAACTTAATTTTTTGTTCTCTCTTATCTATTCATATAGTCATTTTCCCAAGGTAGGATTGATTCACATTGGTTATTCGGGTTCTGATATTTGAGTTATAGTTTGACGTCCAGTTCAGACCTCTTTTGAACATGATTAACTAGTTATGTAATTTTACACTCATAGCTCAGAGGGAAGTGTAAGATGTTGCAGATTCTCTAAATCCTGTAAAATTAATTTGACATTGTAGCTGAAAAAGGAGTTTCTAAAAATATCATTTAGAGCAGTGTTCTAAAAAGCGCTAGGTGGAATTCGGGCAGCAGCAGGAGGCCTAACGCCTAGGTGGCTAGGGCTGGGCAGTCAATTATTTATTTATATTTAATACAAGTACTCCAAAAAAATCCAACTTTACTTCAAAAAAGGACACCAAACCTGCATGTGAGATGGTAACTTTTCCTTACAGAAAAAAACTGTACAGTAACATACTCTCAATATACTGCCAGAAAAGAGAATGAAAAGAAGAGGGGAAAGATATTTTCTTACGTCAGTATTGTTATTATTGCTATAGATGATTTGTTAAAAGTTGACATAAGCTATATGGCTTGGAAGTCACCAAAGTTAAACCAAAGATAATCTTATCTCCCAGAAGGTGAAAGGGAATTCTGGTTGTGGAAAAGCCTTGTCATCAGTGATCCTCAAGTCCAGAGAAACTTTGAATCTACTTCTTCTGAAGGCTTGGAGTCCTTTATATTCTGATGTCAATCTCAATTCTCCTCAAAAACGCCAAAAGAACCAGAAAATTATTATAAATAACTGTTGGTCTGTCATCTTCATAGAATCCTGAAATTTTGAGTACGTTTTTCTGTCAAAGTCGGCATTTTGTTTGTTTACATGTATGAAATACACATTAGTAGTCCTCAATAGAACATAGAGAACTGAAGTTTTTACTCATGAAACACGAACAATTCATTGTTGTAGGTCATTATTTTCTTCATTTATTATAAATAACTATTGGTCTGTCATCTTCATAGAATCCTGAAATTTTGAGTATGCTTCTGTCAAAGTCAGCATTTTGTTTGTTTACATGTATGGAATACACATTAGTCGTCTTCAAATAGAACATAGAGAACTGAAGTTTTTACCCACAAAACATGAACAATTCATTGTTGTAGGTCATTATTATTTTCTTCATTTCATTTTAATTGGCTCCTCAAACTTTCTATTTGTGCCCTAGTGTCTGCGGATATCTTGCCCTCTGTCACTGGTGAATTTTGTTCTCATGCTTTTGATTAACAAGATTGGCTATGTTTCTTATCAAGAAAAAAACTATGGTTACGTAATAGGTTTCAATTGAATGTGATTGTTATATATTGGTTAGACAGCTGCTATTTGGCTGTCTACCTGGTGTAAAAATTAGTTCATCCATTATGTTGGCACTTTGCCAACATATAGCTAGTTAATAATTTAATATTTCATCAATTGCAGAGTTCAATTTGTCCGACAAACAAGCCGAAGCTATCTTGGACATAAACCTACGGAGGCTTACATTGCTTGAGGTTCAATTATGATATTGATTTATATCTATGTAATACTCGCTCAGAGCTTTGTTTTTGCTTGGCCTTCATATTGACGAGTTTTTGAATTTTTTAATATGCAGAGAAATAAATTTGTCAACGAAGGGAAATCTTTGAGGGAACAAATTTCTAAATTAGAAGAACTTCTGTCAAGCCAAAAACAGATACTGCAGGTAGATTTTTGAACTAGAGGATTTAGTAGTTTTCTAGTTTTCACGTTTGAAGGCTAAAGATTGCCTATGCATAGAGGGGTTGGAATTTGTATGTCTGCAATACTCTATTTAGCATTTCCTGTTAACTTGACATCGATATAAAATGCACTAAATGGATGGGCAATTTTAAGAATCTTTGGAAACATAAAAGAAAGACCATGGACGGTGAATAGTGTTCCATTGTATAATCTATTTTAGGGGGGTGTTATTGCTGGTGGATTTTGGCTTTATATTTTTCATTTTCTTGGGTTATATGATTTGATGTTGGACTCCTTGTCCCCTCTCAGTTTGTACTTTTTTGATTTATTAATGAAATATTGTTTCTTCTAAATTTTTTTTGATGTGATATACTAAAATTAAACTTTTCTTTTACAAGGCTCAAAAAATTAAGCTAATGCTATTCTCTCTGTTCTATAGATGAGCGTAATTACAAAAGTTCATACTGTTTCTTAATATTGTTTACTTTGAAACTAGGATATTAATTTAGGACGGTGCAGGTATATAGTTTTATAGTAAACTTTATAACTATGCTAGTTTAGTTTCTATTTTATGTTGTCTTAGATATCAAGCTTTCCTATTTTAAAAACCACAGTTGTTGTGGAATCTTAGTTTTATTTGTTTGTGCAACCATTGCATTTCTTGATTTTTCTGAGGATGTGAGGCCCTCTTTCTTGGCATTTATGTAGATTGTTATCCTTTTATAGCATAGAGGTGATCTTTCTTTTTCTTTGTCCCCCCCTCCCCCCTCTCCACTTATAGTTGATAGAGCAAGAAGCAATTGAAATAAAGGACAAGTTTTCCACTCCTAGGCGTTCGATGCTGGAGGAAACTGAGAGCGGCCTTCTTGAAGAAATAGATGTTATCCCCAATGAAGAAATGCTCCTGGTATATTCATTGCCAACACCCTATTTCCACTTCTTATCTTGTTATTCTGAAAGGTTCTCTTTTCTCAAACTCTTTTTTTTTAATCTATTTTCAGGCAATTAGTGAGAAGGGTTATGTTAAAAGAATGAAGCCCGATACCTTCAATCTTCAAAATCGAGGAACCATTGGCAAATCAGTTGGGAAGTTGAGATTAAATGACACAATGTCTGATTTTCTTGTTTGTCATGCACATGACCACGTGCTGTATTTCAGGTACACATCCACTCCTACATTGATCATCGCTGTTTCCAATTTGTTTGTGATTTGTAGCAGCAGCAGCATTAGTAGTAGTAGTACTACCACCAAATAAATTTTAATTATGACCTATAGAATGAATCTAGTTTCATATGTTTGCTGTGTGGTATCATACACTGCAAGATTTATTGCATCTCTTTATGAAGAATTTATTTTATAAGTCTTGGTTGCAGTTTTAACCCTATTTTTGCTCCATTTACTACCTTTTTAGTGCTCATTTGGTTTGAGTTTTTGTCCGTTCCTAGAACCCAAAATCGTAATATCACTTGGAAAGTTTGAGCTTCATCAACTTATGGTTCAACCTCTTGACATGAACTATAAGAGACTTCTAGTGTGAATTTAACATAATAGGGGTCGTCCAGGAAGGAACCAAAACTCGAACCAAACAAGCGCTTATAATGTGAACTAGTGAGGTGAGTTGGATTGGCTAAGTTCAGCAGTGAAGTTTATTCATGTTGTACTTTTTGTACGTACATATACATCTCTATTGCAATTTAAGGTTTGTCAACACAAACTCCTCCCTAAAGTCTCCACATCTAATTTTGGACCCTTGGATGGCTACACACACATCAAGGTGTCAACTCAAGGAAAAAAAATACATGATAAAAATATTTTTTTAACCCCATTGTAAGCATAATAGTGCCATAGGCATGTCAGTTGTAGATGGATGGTGCCGAAGCCCGGTGGCAGAGTCATTTGTAATGTGAACAATACCATAGGCATGAATAACTGATATAAACCTAGTACTTTCTTTTGGCACGGGTCAAATAAGAAATTCTTTCATGATAACAGCCCATAAAAACTTGGCTCGTGTTTTCTCTTCAAGCATGATATTTGACCTTTTTCACTGAGGTTCAAGTGACAAATACACTAAGACCCTATTCACGTCTTATGTTTTTAATACTAGTAGATGTAACTCTTTTCTCTATTTATGATTTGGGTTCTCTCATCCAACTCCCTTTATCTGAGATTCTGAGTCATCAATCATTCCCCTAAATATGTTGAGTTGTCATGTTAAGTTGGTGTTAATTCTGCAATATAGTTATTTTATCGTAGCATTAAACTTCCGTAATCATTATTAGTACTCTCATTTTGTTGCAGTGATAAGGGAACAGTCTACTCTGCTCGGGCCTATAAAATTCCAGAATGCACCCGCGCTGCGGCTGGCACACCATTGATCCATGTATTTAACCTTTGTCCTACCTACAAAATTTTTATGGTGTGTTTGATAAAAAAAAGTTGGAAAATGATTGAAAACACTATAAGAAAAAGAGATGAGAGATTTGGTCAGATGTTCGCCTTCTTTTTGTTATTTCCAATGGAAAAAAATTTCTTATCCACTGCCCAAATAATTTTGTTCCATGGAAAGCACAAAAGTTTTAGAAGATTTCACTAATCAATCCTCTTTTTCCAACTTCTCATAAAAATTAGTAGTGTTTTCACTCATTTTCCAACATTTTTATCACACCCACCCTTAGCTCTTCTTCCATGTTTGCTAAGTGCTAAAGAGTATAATTTGTCTTTCCTGCTGGATCCAGATCTTATCCTTGTCCGATGGTGAGCGAATAACTTCAATTATTCCTGTTAGTGAGTTTGCCGAGGATCAGTACCTTCTAATGCTCACTGCAAATGGCTACATAAAAAAAATATCTTTGAATTTTTTCTCATCCATCAGGTCAACTGGAATCATAGCTATCCAATTGGTTTGCCCTTCTTCTCTTCTTTTTTTTGTTTCCCACTTGAGTCTTGCCTTGATATGTATTACCATAATATCTCTTATGTCTCACTTGTTAGTTGTTAACCTACAGGTTCCTGGAGATGAACTAAAATGGGTCCGTCTTTGCACAAATGATGACCGCGTGGCCATGGCTTCACAAAATGGAATGGTTATTCTGACTTCCTGTGAGATTGTAAGTTTTTGTTTCCTCTATTTTCCGTTTGTGTTCTTTTTGTTCTATTGATTAAAATGGAACTGATACATCGTAAACTGTCTCGTTTTGCCTCAAGTCCAGTTTTTGTACCAATGAGATATCCAAACAGAACAGTATGCACATTGCATGGAAACTCTCCATATCTAGAAGTTCACTTCCCATACTCGAGATCAATATTTTTTTGAAAATAGCCAATCCATGGAAACTTACGATCTCTGGTCTTTGGGGTAGGTTAGCTTGCAGTTACTAACTTATAAAATTCTGAATATTCACCAAATTAACTTCCACAATTTTCCTGGTATTACCATCCCCTAGAAGTCCAGTATATCCTCCATAAACTTCACCTTTTGACGGCACAATGCAACTGTTTTGCTTTTTTTTGTGTATGTCCTTGCTTTTATCAACATATTACTGGAAATTTGAAAAGAAAACTATAACCTATGCAGCCCGGGTCTCATGTAGCATTTCTTGAATACGTTGTAGCAACCAAAGGTGATGTAATATGTGGAAAATTCAACATTTACTAAATAAATATTTGGCAACAACTTTCATGTTCTTTTACCACTGGATATCTTTCGATAATATTTGAGGAGGGAAGGAGGGAAAAAGAATAGAATGAAGGGGAGAGAGAGAGAAGAAAAAAAAGGAAGATCAGAAGAGAGTTTTCAGAGAGGGTGAAGAGATTAGAAAGCATGGGTTGGATTGGTACTCAGGTTACAATATTGTGATTTATATTACTTTCTATTCATGAAAAAACTTTCAAATATTCTAGCTCTTGTTCAATAAACTATTATATTTGCATTAGGTTGTCTCTCTGAAGTTCATAAACTTCGAAGAGAACAACTTAAAAGTTTCTCTCCTGTAATATGTGTTTGATATACGTCATTGCAGTGATGTTTTTATTCAATCCATCATCTCTTTTAGCTGTAGCCATGGGTTATACCAAATCTAAATGTGGTGCAGGCCTAGAGCTTCATACTTCCCCCCCTCCCTCCCTCTCTCACATCCATGCTTATTTTGCTCAGATTCGGGCACTAGGAAGAAATACGAGAGGTTCAGTTGCCATGAGACTGAAAGAAGGGGATAAAATGGCAAGCATGGACATAATACCAGCAACATCCATGCAGAAAGAGTCGGAGAGGGTTTCAGAATCTCCACACAGCATGTAATTGCTTTAACATTATCTGTCTGTGCATATAATATATAATTGCATAATACGAACTTCTTAATTGGTACTTTACTAGGCTGTAGGAATCACTTATTTGCTAGGCTTCATGAATTATCATATCTTTATTGACAGTAATTATGAGATGCACTTACTTGGATCTTTGCTATGACTTAACAAGTATGCGCATTGCCAAAAAATTGGGGGTTTTATTCCTATCTCAGCCTCTGGTATTGACTTATTGATCCAGTTTGTTACTGCAATGATACTCACATGGACTAACAGGAGTACGGCTGTATTTTAAGGATGATTTATTTCTAATTATAAATTCTTTTATCGGAACTTCAGCATCATATCAAGTCTGAGCTGAACATTTGCTTCATTTGTTGATCCCAGCTTTTGGGAAATAAGAAAGACTTGTCCTATTACCCTTGATTTTGTTTCTTTGACTTTTTTTGCCGCCCCTCCCTTTATGTTTTTGTCATCTTCTTGATTTAAATTGATGGTGGCCCTAAGAGGTTCATATTATTTTCACTTAATCAGAAGGACACATGATGCATGTGCATGCCTATTTTCTATGCAATGTGCATCATGTACTTTAAAATGAAAAAAAAAGTCAAATAAGTGGTTGGTTCAATGGATAGGTATTCTTGTCAATTTGAAGATAATGTTCAAACCTAACCACTTGTAAGATATATATATATATTTTAAAAAGCAGGCCCCGAAATTGGAAATCCATATTCTGGTGCTATAACCCCCCTAAAAAATAGAAGTGTAGGTTGGCTTTCTATTAGTATAGATATTCAATTTGTCACTAAAATCATGATTTTCTAGTGAGCATTGTTTATAGTTATTTTTCACATTGTTCCTCTGCTGGTTACTGATACTTTTTCTTAAGCAGTGGTAAATCCCAGAGTGGCCCATGGCTGTTGTTTGTGTCTGAGAGTGGTTTTGGAAAACGAGTGCCTGTCAGCAGCTTCCGTTTGTCACCTCTGAATAGAGTCGGATTAAAAGGTTACAAGGTATGTTGCTCTCTCTCTCTCTCTCTAATGGAAGGTCCAAGTCTCTTCCTCTTACAACCACAAATAACTTGAAGGCTAGGGGACGTAACTCATGAAATCACTATTAGAAGTGGGAGTTCTGGCCAATAGGTAGCCCTAATGGTTGAAGGAACATGTGGTTCCATTCATGTCTCAGAAATACAGTGTGCTTTTGAGGATTTTTTTCTTTGCTTAACTTTATTTTCTTAATGACACAATCTATCTACTGTACTTGCTTTAGTTTTCATCCGAAGATCGACTTGCAGCAGTGTTTGTAGTTGGGTTTTCAGTGGGAGGTAATGCTGTGTCAGTAATTGGTTTGGAATCCTCTGGTTTGTGTATGTGGTAATGTTTTAGTTACTGTTAATTATAATGTGCCTGATTTTTTCTATTATTGAGCAGAAAATGGGGAAAGTGATGAACAAGTCGTTCTTGTGAGCCAGAGTGGAACTGTGAACCGAATAAAAATTCGTGATATTTCTATACAGTCACGCCATGCTAGGTATTTATTTCAAGTTTTCTCTCTAAGTTGCAATTAAATCGCCTCTTTATGTTTTTGCACTGCTGCTAATTATGTAATAACCAAATTAGCCGAATGGTAGATTTAGGCAGAGGTGGTTTAGTGAACATCAGTCTGTTCACGCTTTCAAATATGTTAATCTTTAAGTGGGTTTTTTGGTATTTTCTTCCAGTGGGTTTACTTTGTGGGGAAATTATGGGCAATCTTTCTTCTTGTGAAAGTATAATGGGTATTGGGTGGCATACAACATTCAGGGTGACTTTGATTAACACATGAAAAAGAACTGAATTCCACATGATTGTTTTCCATGGTGAAAATTGAAAACTTACGGTGGTCGAATTATGAATTACATGGAAATTGAAAAGATGAGACTAAATGTTGTAGCACGTGAATTGATTCCATTGAAAATCATTCATTCAAACACAACTAAAGCTGGAAAATACAAAATTCAGTGCATTTTACATTGAAAAAGTAAAGTGCAGTCAAACACACCCTTAAAATCACTCCTTGAGCATTCAATTTTTTTGTATCTCATCCCAGGGGTGTTATTTTGATGCGGCTTGAGCATACGGGAAAAATACAGTCAGCATCTTTGATCTCTGCAACTGAAACAGAGGAGGAAGAGCTTGAGCTCGTGGAGCCAGAAGCTAAAGTTGCATAGGAGTGAGTATTTTGCAGCCATTTTGATAATGCAACAGAACGGCAAGGACGGCACGCAACGGGCAGTTTTGTGACCGTAATATATGTATATTTATACATGTAGTTGTAATATTTATTTATTAGTTTAGTTTGTAAGCATGCAAGATTTTGATACTGTCGGCACATTTAAATGATCTTGAAGCTGCATCAGCATCAGTCCTTTTGCTAGAGCCAAATTGATTGTTATTATAAAACATTATCCGCTACTTGCCTTTGTCTACATGTACTGCTATGCCTATTTTCCTTACTTTTATGACATTTGAAGTTACGGAAAAAAGTTGGATATGATTTGCAGTGGAAAATACGTTTACGACTGCTTGCCGTAAAGTATTATAAATTCATTCGCCTGATTCCAGTGCTTGTTTAGTTTGAATTTTTGTTTGTTTTTGGAATCTGAAATGGTAAACATTGGAAATTCTTCTAAGCCTCATGAATTATTTTTTATTAATTAAAAGTGAACTAGTTTTAGAATTAAACGATTTATGTAACTAAATGGGGTGTGTAACCGGTGCATTGTCTTAGCTTTTAGTTTACGGTTCCATATATATATATATATATAATCTTTTTCCAATTATAAAAGTTGTTTGCTTCCATGAAAGACTATCTAGCGGACGTGTATCTCTTTTTCAATTTTCATGTTTTGTAAAGAAAGTTAAGTTATCCTATTGTGTCTGAAAATATTTGTTAAACCTTCAACCCCCAAAGTCGTGATAAGTTTCTTCTTTTCTTTTTTTAAAAAAAAAAAAAAAAACTAAAAGTCAGGCAAACAAAACGACTAACTACTAACATCATCCACGAAACATCAACTAAAATCAACCGGAAACGGAAGAGCAGAACTAGACATGAATCCTCCCTTACGGGCCAATCTATCTAGTAAGTGCATTTCCAACCCACAAAAGCATAAGAGTGATTTGACTAAACCGCGAAGGCTCTGATGTCCAAAGTCGTGATAAGTTTATACATTTTTTTTCCTTGAATATATCGTGAGTATCCCGACTTACAAAAACAGCGGGCAGGGGAGCTAGTCCCATAATTGGAGGCAGTTCAGGTTTGAGTACATCACATTTGGTACAAGCCGCGCGATTAAAGCTTGAATTCCTAGTATCTCCCTTTCAACTCTCCCCATCTATCTATGTACAAACGCATGTTCCAACGTCTTAACAAGTAGACAAAGATGATCGTGCGAGTGCACGGGCATTCTTACAACCGGCAAAAGGGGAAATCGGGTGGTTGGGATATGAAGAGAGGAAAAAGATGGAACACGCAGCAAAACTCCCCATATGCTAATACTAAATTAAGTTTTATTTTTTTATCATTGACTATGCTAAAATTTGGATACTCTTTACCAATGCAAAAGTCAGAGTGGGGCTTTTAATTTGATACAAGGGGAATGATAAAAAAAAATGAAAACATAAGTGTTTAAAAAAGGGGGATGCTATTGCTAGAGTAATGTACAACTTTAGAAATATATGGTACAACTTTTGAAAACTATACTATGCTCAGGCGAAACCATAATTACTTTGGCAATAGGATAGCGGGGAAAAAAGAAAGAAAGAAAAGAAAGAAGGAAAGTGGTGGTTTAAAATAGAATTAATCAACTTTCACCATCAATACATCTTGGGCCTTCAAATTCATCTATATAAAGTAGTTATACTCACTCCCCAATTACTTTCCTATCAATAACTGGAACTGAGCAAAATTTATACTTTATAATATACATACAAATAACCTAATTTAAAAAGCTTCCCTCAAATCATCACCTTCTGCCCAAGTCTCCTTTTCTTTTCATTTTTTCTCTCTTTCATGAAAAGTAAACAAAAGAGTAAAATACTCACTCGTCTTCGAGGGCTGCTGCAATCTCGTATCTGACTTCTTCGAGATGTTCGTTAATGGTGGTCACAGCTTCCTGAACTCCTTTAATTGCCTCGTTGAGAGCGTTATTGTACTCTGCATCAGCCTCTGCCTCTTCGGTTCCAGCAGCTTCAGTTATCTCATGGACGTGCACACACTCATGCTCCATTGCTTTCTTGAATTTGCACTTGTCATGGCTCACCAGCCGTTCCGAGGGACGGCCCGCCTTCTTTAGCACCTGAATCATGGCCGTCTGTCGGCCATTGAGGGCATTCTCGTCAAAAAAATCGTGTCATAGTATAGATTTACCCAGAAACAATTTGCATACAAAAATCAGTATTTAATCCAAGGGAAGGACACTTTACCTTTTCATTTCAAAATAAGAACTCTCCTTTTTGTTTATATAGCATACCCTTCATATAATTTTCTCTTTTAAAACAAAATATTTAATTACTGCCAGACTGCCGGGCCAATGACCTTGCTAGAGCTCAAGGTGGTTGGCAAAGCCTAGCAACCACCATGGGTGAGAAGGAAATAAAAAAGTTCGGTAAAGGGTATAATTAACCTTTCAAAGAACGGATTGTGTCCTTCTGATGTGCAAGCATTGAGAAGTGTCCTTGTGACTAAACAAATGGGTCCAAACAATCCATTTTATCTGGGAATGATGTATCAGTATTTTCAAAAATGGCTCCTCTTCATTACCCCATTCCCCCAATTTCCCTGAATGGAGCCTATTTTGAGGGCTAAACAAATGAATTTTTTCATGAAATTTCATGTAAATCTCTGCAATTAGTAGGTTATCTCCGCAAAAATTCAACAAGAAATTCAAACCAGAAATGGGCCTAATAAAACTTTGATATATGTGTTAATTTTCATCCATTGAAATTTTAGATGATCGTTTCCCACACCTCTAAATGGAATCTTCTGATGAAATTTTGTTGAGAATTGAGATGACCTACTTGTTATAGAGATCATCTCCACCAAGTTCATGAAAAAATTCATTCATTCAGCCTTAAAACAGACACCACTGAGGGAAATTGGGGAAATGGTGTAATGGAGAGGAGCCAAGTCTAGTACTTTCCATCTCAAAAACGAGATGACAGCCTTTGCTATTTTCACCAAACAAATTCAGTGTGCTAGTAAGAATCAGACTTTGAGACCCAGTGTCAAGACCAGACAGAGCATACAAACAAGCAAGAGCAAAACAAAACAGAAATAGCTCATGGCAAAAGAGGAGGGGGATGAAACGAGTTTTGAGAAAGGCTACTTTTTCAGATGCTTGACTTCCTTTTCAACCCTTCTCAGCACAAAGCATACTAACAACAGCACTTTGCAAAAAGGGAGCAAAACATACCAGATTCAGTTTCTGCTTTTCCTGAATTTGAACAGATCTGAGTAGGCAAGCGAGATCATCTCGGCTGTAATCAGGACTCAGAAACAGAGACTCCAGTTCAAGGACCTGCAATAGTGTAGAGGCTTAGATTAAAACAGATTTGATGGGAGGCTATTGGGGGAGTAGGGATGGCAACGGATCGGTTTTGGCCAAACCAGAACCCGCCTAAATATAGCCCCGGCCTGACCTAGGCGGGTTTTACATTGGAAAACCTGAACCCGCCCTGCTTGCTAGTATACTTGAACCCAAACCCGCGTTGACCAACTCTGACATTTTGCCATCCTTGGGGGAGGGGGTCTGAAATTAACGCTGATAGAATGAGAACAAACTTGTTTGGAGCAATCGTTGAATTCTACTGTGATCTCACTGCAAAGCTGTTGGTAAGCTGAATCTCCCCCTGAATCCATATAGTCAACGAACCCCCTGTAAAAGTATAGCATGTACAGCATTTGAGATTTGTAATCATTTATTTGAGTTAAGAAATAGTAGGTCAAAAATAGAGAAGGGCAGAGACTTGACATGGATCACCACACATATAGATGGAACCCCATGTGGAAATTTGTTAAGCATCATTATCAATGCTAATAGACTATCATATCAATCAAGGGTCATAAATGTTTCCCTGGAAATTAACATGGCCACAGATAACTAACATGTACAAGTGCAGCTCATAGAAGACCTGAAACTAGTGATTGTAATTTGATTCTGTATAAATTGAGATGAAAACAACGATCTCTCTTGATTTCTCATGACCAATTTCTGTGAAAGAGGGGAGAAGAAATCAAGAAATAGCCCAACAC
Organism: Lonicera japonica; assembly: GCA_021464415.1. NCBI lineage: Eukaryota > Viridiplantae > Streptophyta > Magnoliopsida > Dipsacales > Caprifoliaceae > Lonicera > Lonicera japonica. The sequence continues at coordinate 49,446,501 of CM038469.1, forward strand.
CTCCCAAAGTGAGAGGTGAGGGCCAGAGCCATTGAGCTAAAGATCTTGGGCATATATAGGGGTGTGCATGGTCCGGTTGGTCCAGTTTTTGGACAGCACTGATATGTTCGGCTTTGAAATACTAGAAATTCGATCAGACCAATTTAAGGCTTCAGACTGGACTGGAATGCTTCAGTTTTCACATGGTCAGTCTGGTCGGTCTGTTGGGTTGGCCTATACCATTTCCACATTTGGCCCATCAAGTTTGAGACCTAATTTAGCATTCAACTCATAGGTTTTTGGGCCAATTTCAAAAACTATGCCTAAGACTACATGTACAAGAAAGAAACGTGTGCCTTTGCTAAAAACTGGTATGATATTAGCATATGAAGCAAAAGATGCAATATGTTTAGGAAGAACTTTTTTTAAGGAAATAATAAAGCGAAGATGAAGCAATCCAGTCCAGTTTGTATTTTTCAGAAAGGAGAACCAACAAAAAAAAGTAAAACATGGTTGTTTTAAATGTGAAATCATAACAAGCAGTTGTGTATAATTAATATCTTATAAGTTTCTTGGCTCTTCTTGAAAGTTCCTTGCCAAGACCCTTACTCAGCTATAAACTGATCAGCTGTTCTTTAAGTTACCATATAATATTGGAAATTGAGGAACAAAAATAGTCCTAGTTTCGATGAAGTAATTTCACTTCATCATTTAGAAAACAATTTAATATGACAATCACAAGAACACAAGGGTTTTTCTATGTAGAAAGATCCCTAAAATGGAAGGAAAATAATAAAATAAGGGACAACGAATGAGATTTCTTAGAATCAGAACATTACATGCAGAGAGGAAGTTACATGTCACTCGCATCACTCTAACCAAAATGAGCTTCACCTTCACAAAAGGAGACATCCAATGGCTCACAATGCAAGTCCATTCATCTCAATATCACAGTAATGTCCTCTTCATGTGTAATTAATCCAATCTTCACTTCATTTAGACTCATTATGCTGAAATAATCCATTCAATTTGATGGGTTTAATTTTATTTTTTTTGTCAGTTGATCTAGTGAAACTGGAGCATCAATCTCATTGTTTGTCTCTAACACATGTAGGAGTGTAAGAACGCATAGAGAGAAGCAGCTATAAAATTTTCGCTAAAAAACTTGGATTTCAAAAGAGGAAATTGAATCTTGACAAGTTGCACATTGAGAAGATACAACAAAAGATACAAGTATACAAGCTACCCAAGTTGCACATTGACACATCTAAGTCTTTCCGTGACATTAGCATAAATCTTTAACAAAGGAATTTCGCCTCTTCGAATCTTAAATGGACTAGCCAGTTACGATATCTATAACCTTGACCACTAAAACTCTAATTCTCATTTAGCCTTCATGATTCATATTTGGGTCTAAGGCTCTTTGGGATAACCAACTCTTGAAAAAGGTACTAAAATTTATCAACTGGTCATGTTTCGTAACCACACAAGGATAAAATACACAAAACACAGCCACAAATCAGTTCAGAATTCCTGATCAGATCAGATTCATCAAATATCCCTCAGCACTGTCAAAAAATTTTGTTGATGCTGCCCAAATTGCAACCAATAAACTGACATGCTCCCATACATCATCTACATTATTACTCTCCCCTTCAAAGATTCTTTGATTTCTCTATTTTCACAGTGACCAAGCCAAAGCCAGCACTGCACACGTCAATAACATCTTAATTTAGTTGTAATTCCAGGCAAAACTCCAATCAATGATTAGAAAATCGGACCATTTCTCTGGAAACACCCCTACTACACAAGATTGATCAAACAATTTTGCCCAAATTGATCTAGTAAAACTATGCAAGAGTAGGCTACAAGGGTTGCAATTGAATGACTGCCAAAAGGAAAATTGCAAGGAATAGTAACCACTCAACAACCTATTTGTACAGAGAATAAAGTGGAAGCACTTGCGCTCTATTTGTTCACAAACGTGCGATTGTAAGGCTAGGGTGTAGTCACAAAAGCAATAGATGATAACTGTGACCGAGCAGTAAGTTCATATTATAAGCACGAGAGCTAATCTGATCTAAATGGAAGGAAAAAAATATCAGTCAATCCATTGAGGGTTTGCAGGTGATAATTAGAACAAATTTGAGACTGAGGAAACACACTTTCCACGCCGCTGATTACAAGAAAGCTTTCCAAATGCAAAGTTTTAGTGCATAGGATGTCGAATTGCCTGAAGGGGAAAAGGCAAGCAATCCTATCAGCTGACAATCGTAAGTATAAGCACTATTACTAGTATTGTCCTGATTCTATTCAGACCTTGTTTTTTTAATATATATATAAAGGTCATGGCTTTGGTAGTCGTTCATGCTGCCAGATTCTGTGGTATTATGTCTCATTTGCAACTAGCTGGGATATTTGGTTAGAGAGAAATTCCAAAAAAATCAGAGCTCTTCTATGACCCTTCATCTACTGTGTGACCATGTTGTGTTTTTGACTCCTCTTTGGGCGATGTCAATGTGTGCTTTTAGGGGAGTTTTGTTCTCGGATGTTCGTCGTGATTGGACTGCAGTTGTTCATTGATGGATACTTCAGTTTGACTCTGTTTTCTTTGTTGTAGTCTTTTAGTATGTTTTCATCGGTTTGGTGGACATTTTGTCCACAAATTTTTTACTCTATTGCCAGCAAGGAAGAAAAGTAGATGAGAGACAACAACAGAGACCTTGTTACTGACTTTGGACATTGACGTAGATTCAGATGGTGCACCATATAAGCTCGAGCCAGACAAGTAGAAGAACTTGCATCAGTATCTCAAAATTAAATTCAAACGTGGGTTTGATTCACACTCCATGTTCTAAGAAATATTTACCATCCGAAAAGAGGAAAAAACGGAGTCTTTGTCTAAAGAAATGCATTGATGAAGGGCAGAATGGAGGGAGTCACAGCAACCACTATGGGTGCACACTACAACCAACGAGGTGAACAAGAACGAAATCAAGATGTTTATTGATAACTTCTCCCCTTAACTATGGGAATTATTTTTAGACCACACTGCATAGGTTTAAGTTCAACAATTGAAGCACTCTTATGAGTAAAAGTCAACCCAGAATTGAAAAAACACTACTGGCCACCAATGTGATGAAGAACAACAGTTTGCGTTAAGAAGTATGAGGATTTCATGCACAAAAGGAGTCGGACATAACATCACAAGGGACACAATGTTTTGCTCTAAGCCTCCAAATAATTAATAAATCTTTAAAAGATACGGAGAATTTTAAGGAAGCAAAGATCGAACCAGCTTGAGCTTAGATCTTCACTCACTACAAAGCTGAATAACAAATTGCATTCCTAAGGAGAAGAATTTTGTGTGGAATGGGGTTCAAATACTTATTATATTACAAGATTGCCCATTGTCACAGATTTGAGAATTATTTCATTCTTTGATCAACTACATGGAGTCTTGGAAGTATTCTACAATGTTTAATCCACTTCCACCCCATTGTTTTGTCCTTGTTCATTGTGCCAATGGTGTGCAATTTTTTATTTTAAGTTTCATCAATATTCACATAGATAAAAAAAAATTCTTGTAGAAACATTTAACATAGACATTATGCATGGCAGATTCAGGAATTTTATTAAAGGGGGGCAACTTTAGCACAACTTTGTTTTTCCCTTATTAATAAGCGCAAATTAGCACTAGTAGTTTTTTTTTCCCCAAAATTAAAGGGGGCAAAATAGCTCATATAAACCTATTTTATTTTCAAAATTTGTAATGATAATTTAACACTAAAACACAATATATATATATATATATATATATTAAAATTAAAGGGGGTAATCGCCCGTTTTAGATATATGCATACATTAGAAAGTAGCGATGCGGGATTTATAATCTCAGTATGCCACCACACAAATCTCAGTATGCCCCCTCGTGTGTGGTCGCACGTGGGTGAAGACCGTGAAGTAGCCCTTGGATCTTATATAATACTTTCCAGGGCTTCAATTTCCCGGGATTTGTAGTCTCAACAAGGGGCTACTCCACCCTAGAAAAGGGCATTATCTTGCATATGTTTAACGTAGTATCACAACGGGTACTGGTAATTATATAATTGCGATCAGAATTTGGATTCTTCAGGCATCAGGTTCACACACACAAACATAGGATCCTCTGCGTAATAATAGAATTAGGGAAATAAATTAATAATCATTATGGTGATTTGCTTCACTACACTACATACTGGATCAAATCAAATTATATAAAAAATAATAATAATAATAATAATTAGTAGTAGTAGTAGTAGTAGTAAGAGGAGGAGGTACCTTTTAAGTTTTGCATAAGTTTCGGCTCTACGCTGCTGAATTCCAAGAAATCTGCGAAGCAAATCAACTATGATTTTAGAGGAGGAGGAAGACTCCAACAACCCATTTTCTTCGACCTCCATTCTTTCTTCTGATATTTTCACCTTTTTCTCAAAATCTTCCATTGCTCGTTTGCTTGTATTTCTTTCAACTCTCTCTCTCCCCTTTGGCGAGAGTGCACTTCTTCTACTCACTCGGCGGAACGAGGCATGCGTACAAATTAATTAGCATCGTCAAATGGCCCAGGGGGACCAAATCCTGGCCCAAATTTTTAATTTTAAGTGGTAAATCACTTAATTTTTTTGACAAACAAACATAAGGGTGATATAGAGTACATACGCTATATGTATGTGCGTGATATAGAGTAGTAAGATGATAAATTAATAATTGTGTATATACAAATACTCTCACATCACACTTAATATATAGTATAAATAAATAACATATGAATTTATATAATGGGGCAATTAGACATAAGGGTCTATTCTAGTGATAACATAATTGTAAAAAACAATTATAAATTAGTAGTGTAAATTAAGAAACTATACAAAAAAAATACTAATGCTCCTTCCTTATTTAACTAATAACACAATAATACTGATGCAATATCTCATGTTTCCAAAAAACATTTAGCACAGATCCCGATCAAAAATTTTAAAATCAAAACAACTTTCTCTCTCTTGAAATTCACAACGGTCGATTATCAGTGCCAGAATTATTCTGATCAACTCCGATTCATATACTACTAAAAATAGTTTAACACCAATTGTTCAGAACATAATAATTATGTGCTGCTAAAACAATATTAGCACCAATTGTCCAACACTGAAATTGTGCTAAAAAGAGTTTTACTACCAGCAGTCAAACAGAGAACAACTAAATTCAATGTGATAAAATAGATTTAGCACAAATTGTCTAACATTGGAATGGTGCTAAAACCTTTTTAGCACCAATATCCCAACAGGTAACAACTAAATTCAAGGTGTTAAAACATATTTAACACCAATTGTCCAGAACATAATAACTAATTATCTAAGACTAGAATGGTGCTAAATATGTTTTAGCGCTACTAGTAAACAAAAAACAACTAAATTCAATGTGCTAAAACATATTTAGCACCAATTGTCCATAATAGAATAACTAATCACATGGTACTAAAACATTTTTAACACCAATTGTCCAATACTAAAATGGTGTTAAAAAGATTTTTGCACCAATAGCAAACATAAAACAACTAAATTAAATATGCTAAAAGAGATTTAGTACCAGTTATCCAGAATAGAATAACTAATCACATAGTACTAAAACAGTTTTAACACTAATTGTCCAATATTATAAAGGTGCTAAAAAGATTTTAGCACCAATAATAAACAGAAAACAACTAAATTAATGTGCTAAAACAAATTTAGCAACAACTGTCCATACAGAATAACTAATTACATGGTACTAAAATAGTGTTAGTACCAATTGTTCAACACTAGAATGGTATTAATTAGGGTTTAGCACCACGAGTAAACACATATAACTAAACTAAATGTACTAAAACATATTTAACGACAATTGTCCAAAACATTAATTGCTAAAAAAGTTTTAGCATCAATAGTCCAACAGATAACAACTAAATTGAAGGTATTAAAACAGATTTAGCACCAATTGTCCATAACAGAATAATTAATTATCCAACCCTGGAATAGTGCTAAGGTTTTAGCACAAATAGCAAACATAAAACAACTAAATTAATGGTGTTAAAACAAACTTAGCACCAATTATCCATAATATAATAACTAATCACGTGGTGCTAAAACAGTTTGCGAACAAATTGTCCAAGATTATAATGATGCGTTTTAGCATCAATAACAAACAGGAAACAGCTAAATTCAATGTGCTAAAAAATTTATCACCAGTTGTCCATAACATAATAACTAATTACATGGCGCTAAAACAGTTTTAGCACCAATTGTCCAACACAATAATAATGCTAAAAATGTTTTAGCACGAATAGCAAACATAAAACAACTAAATTCAAGGTGCTAAAACAAATTTAACATTAATTGTCCAGAACATAATAACTAATTGCATGGTGCTAAAACAAATTTAATACCAATTATGGCACACCCTTAATTACATGTGATTGAACTAGAGGCATAACGTCTCAATAACATACATATTTATTATACTTATAGATTTATAGTGTAAAATACAATAAAGAAATTACATAATGATTTTGGTTCAGATTTAAAATATTACATCTCATAACAAGTTACTAAGTTTTATTTATTTATTTATTTTTAAATACACATATATATAATAGTTTACTATAATTATTTTGTGATAATGTCCATTCCTTTTACTTGTTCTGCTATGTTTCCGGTGTCTCTTATCAGAGTCATTAGGAACTACATGTAAGTAAATAAAAATAAAACAAAGGTAAGTTTTACAAGCCTGTGAGTTACTAAATGTCTAAATTTAAAGGTTAGATGGTACCGCAAAAAAAATTCGTATATCAGCTAATACGTAGCTAGACGGTGTAAAGTATTGATGTTATATGAAATATAAGAATTAAACATGAATAAAAGTATAGTTTATTTGCAACTCTTTTACAAGTCCATAAAAAAATTTCAATCAAAAATTGGCCAATAAGGAACTAATTCTGACTAACGCTGATGTTCGGCTCGCCATCCAATTATCCCTGGAATGGTATAGGTCACTAAAGAAAAAAGTTGTCATGTTTTAATATGTTAAAAGAGTTAGAAGCTTTTCATATAATTCTATACCCAATATATATTATATTTAAATTTGATAGATCGATACCTATATATAGGATACTTAAGTCCATAAAATAAGTTACAAACTTGATTGCATATATTTGTACTAACCAATTTTTTTGTCCGTGTACTTATATTTAAGCCAAATATTTATATATATATATATATATAAGTAATGTCCATATGTAACTATGTCCACTATTTACACATCCATAGATATATATATTAGTACAGGATGGTGAGAAAGATACAACTGACAATAATTGTGGGGTGATGTAAGCTTCGGCTTTGTTGTATATATATATATATTTCGAACACATCATGAAATCAATCTAAATGTAATAATTGAAGGTTCCTGAGTATAAGTAAAAAAGTGAAATGTATCCATATTATATGCCAAATACATATAGTATATTTACCTTTTGTATTATAGATATAATATGACCGAAATTTACGTATAGAATAATTAATTATATAGCTAAAAAATCAACTTAGTTATATGTGTATACTAGTATGCAAACCGTGCGATGCACGGGCGCTTTACAATTTACTTAGAATCCTGTAAACTCAAATTCATAAATTCATTCAAATTAGTTGCATGTGCAAAAAGTATTGAACAATAGAGTGATAGCTAAACAATTTTTTCGAGAAAATCTCAAACGAAAATATGTAAACTATGATAAGTAAGTTAACATTTTAATTAATTTCAAGGCATGTAACTAATTTAATATATGAAGTGCATTGATTAATTGAGCCTAAGGATAAAACTATTAACATGAGCATTGAGGTAAGAAGTTACCACCTTAATTGAGCAATTGTCAAATGTATATACAAAGTAAAAAATGAGGGTGCGCTAGATTCAAATAAAAGTTACAAACAAAACATGTCAAAATCTAAAGCTGTTGCTTAACAAATCTTATAATTCCAAGTGAACACAACAGTTGGGAATGCAAAGAATCTGTGCAGAACCTATACTCTAATCACATGGACAAAGACTTGTATTGTAGAATCTGAGTTGCCATTTACAGTGAATTTTGGACATGAAGCATTACATATTGTATAAAATTTTGATTTAAAAGTACAACAAAGTTAAAGGTTTTCCATCTTTTCACAAAATTAAGGGGAAAAATTAACAACTTTATCCCCGTAGTCCTAGCCTTGGTAACTATGCTTTGTTAATCCAGCTTCATCATAAATCCCTGCATGCTTGATGAAATTCTTGCAAACCTCTTCCTTAATTAATAATTATCAAAAACTTGAGTGTGTTGCAAGGTTTGGGCTGCAGTTAGATCATCGTAACATTAAAGGAACTTCACAAATAAATCCTCATGCATCATCATTTGAAGTATTTAACATTGAAACTCACAATCAAATAATTTCAGAAGAAAAAATTGTGAAAATTAACTAAAAAGAGGCATAATGAGCCAAAGGAAAAATAAAAATAAAAAATATATAACACTAAAACCTTCACATGATAGCCATTGCCTTTTGGCTATACCATTTAAGGAAAAAAATGGTATAAATAATAGAATGAGACAATGGGCCTATTGTCAAGTTCTTCACTACATACATTTGCAACAAAAAAAAGTATTAGCTGGAATAAATAATATGAAAATAGAAAAGGTCAGAGCAACAAATGTTAAAAGATAATAGAGATTTATGGTTTTAAAAAAAAGGATATAAAAACAAAATACAGAAGATAGGTAATATTCAGTTATTAGGTAATCAAATAATGTGAGATGGATGAAATGCATAGTTATAATTAAACAACTTCATTCATTATCTCAATTAAAATAATTAAACAATAAATATACGTAAACATGTCAAATCCTAGTAGAAGAACATGGACATAACTGTGGGTAATCTAATTTCCCTTAAACGGTATAGCAACAATGACTATTAAGAAATAATAACAAAGAGTTTCTGCTATTCAATAATTTATCATTAAGTTTTGATAAAGATACAAAATTTGAATGGGGTACCAACAAAATACCTTCACATTATAGTCAAATCCTTGAGAGTTGTAAGCATGAACTCCTTGCAAATCTTGGATAAATAGCATATCAAACAATAAAAATTGATTATATAGTAAACTCATTAACACCATGTAAGTCTGAATAGAAAAATCCTAAGCAAGTACATGAGGATATATACAAATGATTTGTTAAAATCACTTAAACAAAAATTGAGAATATATTTAGGCAAAACAATCAACAACCCTCAACATAATAAATAATAAGATTTTTTACTTGTGAGGGACATACAAAGAGATCTCTGCAACAGGTCCAAAAAACAAAAAACGAAGATTATTTACCCATTAATCAATATCCATAAATTAAATTATGGATATTGATTAAATTATGAGAAAGTTGAAAAAGGAAGTAAATAAAGAATAAGAAGAGTTCTAAGAAGATGAAATGGAAACAATTAATGAATAAAGAAAATGGAGAGAGTAAAAGGCGATAAGAAAAATGTTGAATTAGGGTTGAATGAAAGCATTTATTACGGACACGTGTAATCACGGGAGGAAAAGCTTTTCACTCCTTCCGTTTTATATACACAAAATAAATATACCCATTAATCAATATCCATAAATTAATTTATCTCCCTGCCTATATTTAAATTAATTACATAAAGGAAGATTATTTACCTGTTGGACATACATATTTGCCTATTACACACACATATATATGGAGAAACTTCACTAGCTTTCCATCCTATGTCAAAATCATTGGGCTTCATATCTATGTAATTCGTTAATATTTTTTTTCTCATTATGTTCCTTTTTTATACACTAGTGAATTAAATCTAACTTCTATACCTCTTTATAAATCTTAGGTCTCATGCACATATGTATATATATAGTAAGTTCAATATATGGATATTCCACTAGTCCAGTCTGCTGTCTCTTTTAATCATTAATTATTTATTTATTTTTTATACCAGTTGAATCCAAGTAAATATCCATATATTTACCAACATATATACACATCATAAGTATAATATAATTTAAAAAAAACTAGGTATAGGATACTCAGCTTTTTCTTTACTCCCTGGACTGTTGATTTTTTTTAAAAATTTAGCGGTTACTCTATTACTATCTCCTTTCCACTATTCTTCTATTTTTTTTCCTCCGTCTCTTTTTTTCCTATTCTATATATATATATATAGCTAAGAGGGATAATGGAATGAAAGGGAGAGAGAAAGAGAATGAATTGTGAAAGTGGGTCAAAAAGGAGAGGTTCCCTTTCATTTTCTCCACTTGCCCCCTTATTGGTCCACTTGTAATTTCCCCCTAATTCTTATTTTCTCACTTTTCTTTTTCTCCCAAGACTTTTCTCCTCTTTGTCTTATTATCCCTATCATTATTATTATTTATTATATTATATTCTTTTTTTTGAAGATCATTAGAAAAAGTTAAATAGAATAATTAATTACATAATATTAAAACAATTTTAATACTAATTGTTTTAATATTAAAATGATATTAAATAGGTTTTTGCACCACCGTTAAAAACAGATAACTAAATTGAAGGTGTTAAAACAAACCTTAACTATAAAACTCAAAATTATAATCCAAGTTTTTCTTTTTTTAGGGCTAACCTATGTTTAGTTGTGTTAATTTATTTTAAAAAGTATTCCAATTTTAAAGTTTAAAACTTGCACTCAATATGATGTCATTAAAACATCACAAGCATTGGTTTTGCAACAAAATCAGTCTTGGACGTCACTTCCTTTATTTAAATAACAAAGTTCATCTTAAGTTGACATTTGAGTCTTGATTTTCAGTTACGCAAAAAGGCTACTACAATTATTATATAATCTTTTTGTTCAACATTAAAATTTATGTATGAGTTATAGTATATTGATTATTAATAAAATAAATAATAATTTCTGTTAAAAGGAAAAACTCGATTGGAAGAAAGAAATACTCAGTAATTTTCTCCTGCAAAAATCATCCTATACAAGGTCAATTAATAGAAAAATTTACTGAAATTTTATACATAACCCAAAACTTATGCAAATATGAAATTGGGATAATCAAAATTTAATTATTTATTCATCAATTTATAATGCACACATTCAAGTCTATAATTTACGTATAATTAATCTTGGACGATGTTCAAAAGGAATGGCAAATGCTTGCATTTTCCTGACGCAATGCCGACTTCTATTTGTTGGTCGATTGGTTTGTGTTGTTTATTAATATTATTATTAATCTTTAATATTTTGTGCATCAAACAGATTGCACGATAGTTTTATTTTTATTTAGGTATTCATATTTACTATTTCAATGGATTTAAATTGTTGGTTGATAAAAGTTTAAATCTCTCTTTTTTTTTTATGAGTTACAAAAGTTTTAAGAAAAAAAGAAGATAAAGAACTGAAAATATACTCGAACCAACTAAGTTAGGTTGGTCGGATTTTAACCTTGGGTCAGTTCGGTTTCGATTCGAAGTTCGAAACAATGAAACTAGATCATTTTAATTTTGATTTTGGCTTTGGCTTTGGCTTGCAACCCTACCCATGCACGGCCGTGGCTGTAGGATGAATGAACCGTAATTTTTCTAGTACCGGATGAGAAAAATAGCTTGATAGATTTATTTAAGAGTTTCCTAAATTAAATAAAAGACGGGACTGAATAAACACATCTTTATTATAATAACTCGGGGCATTTGCGTTGTTGCATATGGTCATGGTTCAAAGTCGTGGTTTCGGAGGCTGACTCAGCCACTCAATTTTCAATTCGGATATTGGTATCGATTTCGGCGATACGCACCGATTCGCTATTTAAAAGGCTTAAAAAATTACAAAAAAATATAAAAAAAATTCTAAAGTATGAGATTAATAAAATAGATCAATTAGATAAGTATAATACCATTATCTAGTACAAATTACATTGTCTGTATTGAAATACTAATATCTGTTGCATTTAGTAATACAATTTAAAATCATAATTTAATAAATATATAACAATACAATCTTATGATGTACAAATATCTCAACTATAAGTTAATTAGGCCTAAAATAATTATAAGGATTATACTCAACATCATTATTTTGTCTACTATTAGTAGAAGTACTATTTTGTCCAAAGTAATTTGAGACTTAAAAATGAAAATATTAACTTTCACTATTTCTTTCCTTTGTCTCTTCTTTCTTTTCTTCCTTCTTTTCTTCCTTCTTTTCCTCTACTTTTTCTTCTTTCTTTTCTTCCTTCTTCCTTCTTCTTTCTTCTGATCTTCTCTTCTTTAGTTAAACCAACAAAAATTAAGTCAATTTAATTAAGTAAAGATTAATAAATTACTTTGAAACAAATTAACATTTTTTTTCAATAATTGTCAATTTAATTAAGCAAAGATTAACAAATTACTTTGGAATAAATCAACCTTTTTTTTCAATAATTGTCAATTTAATTAAATAAAGTTTAACAAATTACTTTGAAACAAATCAATATTTTTTTCAATAGTACCAAATTAATTCGGCCAAATATTAGCATAATATCAACGATTCGATGTAGTTTTAGTAAAATATCATCAATTTAGTAAAATAATATCAATCTTTACACATATCGTATCGCGACTAATTTCATTCTCACTCAATATGGATCATATCAGATCGGTATCCGCCTTGGGTTAATGGAGTTATATGTGACCTCGCCCGAAACATTAAAGAAGGGCGGTGATAAATGCACCCCTTTTTGTTCTCACTAACACTCTCTAAAATTTTATTAATATTAAAATAAACTTTATTCCAACCGCCCTTTCATTTCACTTTTTTATCCAAAAGTTAACTATTAATTAACTTAATTAATTAATTGATCATCAATCATAACAAACAATATTACAATCTCTTACCACCATATTCTTCTCCTCCTCCTCATTCTCCTCCTCATCTTTTTCAAAACATACATATATATACGTAAATATATATTCGAAAACAAAAGAATATAGATTCTTTCTCCCCTAGCTCCTCCTCCTCCTCTTTCTTCAAAACATATACATATGTTTATAGGGTGCATTTCAAGTAAGGACCTTATTTACGGATCAGGCCATTTGGCATGTTACCCGATGAATTTTTTTAATGAAATTTGGTGGGGATGTTCTTCATCACGTGTAGAACATCTTCACAAAATTTCATAAAAAAATTCATCCAGGAAGTGGGTTAACTATAGAATTAAAAAAATATTATATTTTATATATCTATTTCTGGATTAATATTTTTCAATCTTGTAGTTAACTCACTTGCCGGTTGAATTTTTTGATGAAATTTGGTAGAGATGTTCTACACATGATGAAGAACATCTCCACCAAATTTCATCAAAAAATTCCATCAGAAAGCGTGCTAAATGACCCGGTCCGTAAATAAGATTCTAAAGTTAAGGTTATTACTTGAAATTTTCCATATATTTATATATTCAAAACATACATATATACATACACACACATATATTCCAAAACGAAAGAAAGAAAAAGTGAAAAAAAAAACAAAAAAAATGCATATATATAGATCTCTTATAAAATAAAGGAAAAAAATTCATATCCACATATCTATTTAAGTTTGAGATATTTAATGTCGAGCGAGTAACAATGGAAATACTCTCTCAATGACGAGAGAGTTTTACCACATTTGTTCATTATAAGTTGGACGAGTATATTTAAAAAAATAGACTGTAACTTAAGTTATTGTTAAAATTCTAAACGCTTAATGTTAAACGAACAACAATGAATATATTCTCTCAATGACAAGAGTGTATTAACACATTTATTCCTCATAAATTGAATGTATATATCTAAAAAAATAAATCATACTTTAAATTATTGATAAAATTTGAAATGCTCGATGTCTAATAAGTATTGATGAAAATACTCTTTTAATGATTAATATAATTATAATTATTAAATTAGAAGGTGGTAAAATATGGTGTTCGTGGTAAATTTTTTAAAAATAAGGACACAAGGCACAAAGGGTGCCGGAGAGAGAAAAGGTTGCATTTATCACCACCCACGGAGAATGGAAACGAACGCGAAAAACAAAACATAACAAGAGAGAGCAGCGAGAGAACGAAGAGGGGTAAGAGAGAGAGAGGGGGAGAGCTACTTCCATTTCTGCTGGCGATGCTTTTCCGACAACACAAGTTCGTTATCTCGTAAGATTCGTTCAAGTTCCATTGGTCTCAAATTCTTCGTAATTGCGTCATTAACGGAACGCCAGAGGAGAACGAGGTCACGATCTTTTCAAATTTTGTTGAAGAGACGACATGATTACCCTAGCTCCTTTACAAAATCCTTAGCCCTAGGAGAAAGAAAGGTAATAATAATGCATTCCTTTTCAAATTCAATCATACACCGAGTTGTCTCAGTTCAACTCGTTGAGTAACCCATTTCTGTTGCCTCCTGTTACTTCCGAAAATTAGAGGTGGTTTATTTTCTTAGCGTCCAGCTAAATGCTGAACTTTGAAGGTTAATGAGCGTAAGCTCTAAAAATTGTGTTTGACTATAAATGCTGTGACTTATTAGTAATAAAAAGAGAAGGGGTACTAATAGGAATATAATTTTATTAAAATAAAATTAAACATTAAGCGCAACACCTTCTTCTTGTTTCAAAATGCTTAATTTAAATCCAATTCAACATTTAAGGGATGAGAAAACACACATCATCATCACTTCTTAATGCGGAATAGGTCTTCCATTCAGCATTAGGACTTAGGCGGTAACAACGAACACCACCTAAAGCTTCTCGATTGTTAGTCTTCTAAAATGCAATTGGTATTGTCCTTTCCCTTCTGGCGTGCCTACTTGTTTTCCTAACTAACAATTCTTGCCATTTAGTTTAGGCAGTTTCCATGTTGTCTGTGCTTACAGTTTTAAGCAAACAAATTACAGTTTATCAAAAAAAAATAAAAAAATAGTAAACAAATTATAGAAAAACACTCACCTATTTTATGCTTCTATGGTGTTAAATTTGATAAGTAAATGGTTAATAATTTTGATATATATATATATATATTTGATAACCATGGGTATCGGGGCCCTCACCAACTAATCTTACGAGGCCCTGGTTGCTCCACCGGGAGATGCCGCTAGTATCGAACCTGAGACCGTGCGCCTACCCACACAGTCCCAAGTTCGCCCTTATCGCTGTGGCAACCCCTTGGGTTAATATAATTTTGATATTGGAGACAAGACGAAGGAGGAGTTTGGGTTTAAATTGATTTTGAGAAGGCACATGACCATGTAAGTTGGGGAATCTTGGATCGTCCAGTGGAAAGACAAGGTTTGTGAGAAATGGATGTATTGGATATAGGGTTGTTTATGCTTGATGCTTTAGTAACGGTAATAGAAGACTAGAGGAAAGCTTCGAGTCTCAAACTGGTATTATGGCATTTGATCAAAGGTCCCTTCTCATCCTTTATTTTCATTTGGTAGTGGATGTACTAAGTAGGCTGATGCACAGGGCTTGGGAAAATTATGTAGTTGAGATTGGAAGAGAGAACATTAGATTCTCTCACGTGCAAATTGCAGTGATATGGTATTCTTTGTCCAAAGATTTGTGAAAGTTTGGAAAGGTAGTTGGGGTGGAGCTTCTTGGAGTGCTTAAGGGATAAAATGGATCTAAATCTCCCTGTGAGGCCATTGTGGAAAACTATTAAGGAGGCTTGATGGGTGGAAGAAGGTTTTCTAGTTAGAGGGGGTAGACTAACTATGTTCACTTGGTTCTTAGAAGTATTCACATTTATTTTTATCTCTTTTTTAAGATCCCCATGCATTAATATAAACGAGTTAAAAAACTATTGTGGTAGTTTTATGGAAGGTAGAGGATAAAGAAGAGCATTGTGTCAACTGGGAAGTGCGTAAGTGCAAATTGTATGGCTTTTCTGTAGTAATTTAATCAAGAGCAATCTTCTACAAAGCAAATAGGCTGAAGTGGGCAGCATAAGGGGGCCTAGCACCTAGGCGGGGACTAGGCATCTAGGCGTTAGTCTGTTGATTATTTATATATTTGTTTTTAAAAGCATAATGTTATAAGAAATAAAATTTTGCTTCTTAAAAAGGCATAAGAGTTTACTAACGAAACATTTTCCATAATTTGAACATACACAGAAATCATTTTCAAAACAAAAAGGAGCGAACAATCCTATATCCTACCTGGGTGGTACTCTGCCCGCCTAGGCAAGGTGGCCCTAGGCAGGGAGTTTTAAAACATTAATTAATAGATTGCAATACCTTTGGGAAAATGGTTATGCAGATTTTCACTTGTACTGTTAGCTTCATCACTGCATTTTGAACAATGTAAGTTATTTGAAAGGTAGGTGTACCTCCAACAGTTCAAGTCATTGCATGGCTAGCAGTGAAGATGAAAGTGAAATGATTTGTTCAAAAGAAAAATGCATTTCCCCCTCATGGTTCATCATTTGCAATGAGAATGAATATATTGATGATCTTGTTGTGTTGCAAAGTCACATATTTTTTTCAGGAACTTCAATTTTCATGGAATTTGAGTTGAATGGTGTTCTTCCTTGTGATGGATGCTGGTCCATTGTCACGATTTTATTTTTGTCTTTGATTTTGTCATGATTACCTTGTTCATGTTCTTGGGCCAAGGCTGCCATGTGAACATTCATACTTTGTTCGGAACATATTGTATTATACAATGATGCATAGTAAAACCCAATGGATGAGTGATGAATCTTGTTGTGATGCCTGGAATCTTTCTATTGGCTGTAACTGTGTATCTTTCCTAATAGCTTATTCTTTGTTTTTTCAAACCCCAAATGGAAGAATGTGATCTATGTGAGTTTTTAAGTATGTATCTATTAATGTGGTTGTCTTTGGATAATGTTTTTCTGTCAAGATTATTAGAAAGATTTTAGCAATCTGCTTACTTTGCTAAGTTTAGATTTGGTAAAATCCTTGATTGATTTGATTATTTCAATCATGTATTCTTACCATATTATAGCCCTTTGGGGTTTGGCTATAAATTCAATTGTAATCTATCATGTGAATATGCACTATGGTTTCTTTAAACATATGACAAGTAGAAGAGAGTTGTATTACATATATCAAGCAATAGATTACAACTGAATTTATAGCCAAACCATGAACCTCAAATTTGGAAAAAATTCTTGATTGCTTGCAGCAATCAAGTTGATTAGTTGAATCAAGTAGATCTTCCACCCAGTCTTAACTAAATTATTGAATCAATCCTCATAATCTCAGCATTTTATATTCTGAACTTAGCGCTTACCTCTATGGTGATATTTAACGCATCCACCTTTTCCTCTTGTTTCAGTTGGTATATAAACTTGAAGAACTGCTTATGAACACTATCCAAATATAACTAGTCAGGTTTCGATAGTTTGTTTGATAAAACGGTTATGCCTTATGGAAGTTGAAGTGGTTGATGTAGGAGGGGTGACGAGGGAAAATCATGGGCAAGAAAATACGGAACCTAGGGGTGAAAAACAGAATATGACTGAAAATCGTACCGAGGTTCCCAATCAGGAGGATGATGAAAATACAAAACCCTATGTCGGTATGGAATTCGAATCCGAAGAAGCTGCAAAGACCTTTTATGATGGATATGCAAGGCGAGTGGGTTTTAGCACCCACGTTGGTCAATACAGCCGTAGCAAACCCGATGGGCCTATAATTACTTGGGATTTTGCATGTTCTAGAGAGATCTTAAGAAGGAAGAATGTAGAAAGCTGCAACGCTGTTATTAGACTAGAGAGGAAAGATTCAGATAGATGGGTTGTTACTAAATTTGTGGAGGATCACAACCATTCTACAGTGAGCCCTGGCAAGGTTCATTACCTTCGACCTCGCAGGCATTTCGCTGGTGCTACTAAAGCTGTAGCTGAAACATTTGATCCCCCAGGTGATATCTTGATCTCCATGGATGGAAATCTTGTATCCTTCGATCCTAACCATGGATTTTTTAATACCTCTCCTGTGGAAATGAACCACCCGGCTAAGAACATGGGGCCTTTAAATTATCTTCGGCCTTGTGGCGGAAAGAGGTCTCTAGGAAGAGATGCTCAGAATCTCCTAAATTATTTCAAAAAGATGCAAGCCGAAAACCCGGGTTTCTATTATGCCATACAACTTGATGATGAAAATCGAATGACTAATGTTTTTTGGGCAGATGCGAGATCGAGGACTGCATATAGCCACTTTGGGGATGCAGTTATTTTTGACACAATGTATAGACCGAATCAATTTCAGGTCCCTTTCGCTCCGTTCACTGGTGTGAATCACCATGGTCAAATGGTTCTATTTGGCTGCGCGTTACTTTTAGATGAGTCCGAGGCATCATTTACTTGGCTATTTAGAACATGGCTCTCAGCAATGAATGATCGTCCTCCTGTTTCTATGACCACTGACCAAGACAGAGCTATTCAGGCAGCGGTTAACCAGGTTTTTCCAGAAACTCGCCACTGTATTTGCAAGTGGCACATTTTGCGAGAAGGCCAAGAAAGGTTGACTCATGTATATCTTGCTCATCCTTCCTTCTACGGAGAGCTTTATAGCTGCATCAACTTTTCCGAGACAATCGAGGATTTTGAATCATCATGGTGCTCTCTCCTTGATAGATACGATCTCCGCAAAAACGAGTGGCTTCAAGCTGTGTATAATGCTCGCAAGCAGTGGGCCCCGGTTTATTTTCGGGGCACCTTTTTTGCTGCACTTTCATCAAACCAAGGGGTTAGCTCCTTTTTTGATGGGTATGTGAATCAGCAGACCACAATACCCTTGTTCTTTAAGCATTATGAAAGGGCTTTAGATAATTCACTGGAAAGAGAAATAGAAGCAGATTATGATACAATTTGCACCACACCTGTATTAAAGACGCCGTCACCAATGGAACAACAGGTAGCAAACCTCTATACCAAGAAGGTTTTCACCAAGTTTCAGGACGAATTAGTTGAAACTTTTGTGTATACTGCTAATAAGATCGAGGGTGATGGAGTTATTAGCAAATTTAGGGTTGCAAAATACGAGCATGATCACAAGGCATATATAGTGACGTGGGTTGTTAACGAGATGAAAGCAAGTTGCAGTTGTCAGATGTTTGAGTACTCGGGCATTCTTTGCCGGCACATATTAACCGTCTTTACAGTGACAAATGTTCTCACACTTCCACCCCATTACATACTGAAGAGATGGACAAGAAATGCCCGGGTTAGTGTTGGATCAGATGAGCAAGATATTGAGTCTCTGACGTTGCGGTTCAAAAGTCTATGCCGAGAAGCAATGAAATATGCAGAGGAAGGAGCAATTGCTGTGGAGACCTACAATGCCGCAATGAGTGCTCTAAGTGAGGGTATGCGGAAGATTGCTGCTGTGAAGAAAAGTGTTGCTAAGGTTACAATTCCTACCTCTCTGGGAAGTGTAAATGCTCTAGAAGATACTACTAACAATAAAACCCCGCAATTGACTTCTGATAATATGAGTCCACCGTTGTGGCCTTGGCAAGATGCAACTCCACACCGCTTTAACCTTAATGATGCCGGAGTTCCTCTTGCTGATTTGAATCAACCAAGCTTGGCCCCTGTGTCCGTCAACCGTGATGGTGTCCCTCTTGATAACACGGTAAGATGTAGTTCTCTTTGATTGATTTTATTCTTGTAAATAACCCCCATGGCCCTTAAGCTATCACGCTTGTAACCCTATAGGCTATGTGCTTTGTACCCCCAGTGGCTTCTTGGGGATTATGGCTACGAATGTTTTAGCAACATTATGATATTCGTCACTAAAAGTGCACGTATAGTGATGAAATGTGCAATTTGATGCTAAAAGCATAGCTTTGGCAACAATGTGTAGGTGACAAATTGCATGTTTCATTGCCAAATGTTCACTGTTAGCGATGATTATATTATTTTTTTGCCAAACATTTGTCGCTATAAACCCCAGGGGGCCTCTCCTGTACGAAGTGCATAGTGTAAGAACCGTAGGGGTACAAAAAATAGTTTGTGGGCCATAAGGGTAAAAGTTTGATAGTTTAAGGGCCATGGAGTTAATTTACTCTTTCATTTTAGTGGTGATTCATCACTGGTGATTGTCTCTTCTGACTAGCGCTCTGATTTATTAGGTAGTTCTCACATGTTTTAAGTCCATGACTTGGGTCATAGAAAGTAAGAATTCAACACCAGCAAATAAAGTAGCTGTCATTAACCTTAAGGTAAGTGTGTTTGTTCTTAAAGTACCATAACGTATTAGGGATATTAGGGATATACTCTGATAACTTGGTCATTAATTCATTTTGGGCTTTTTGTGACCTTTCCCTCCATTTTATGTGCAAAATTAGACTTACCCCCCAGTTTTCATAGTTGTTAGAATTTGCCCTCCTGCATGCAGGGGATTCTCAGAATATTAAAGAATAACATAAAATTGGGGTGGTTAATTCAAAGGATTAGGCTAAAAGAATTAGACATTGCTCCCATCCCCACCAGTTTTACACGACTCTTTGAGATTCTCTGGCATGCAGGGGAGGAGTCTAATGATTACAAAAACAGGGGGGGGGGGGCAAGTCTAACTTTACATTAGAAACAGGGGCAAGGTCAAAAAACCCCTTTTTCCTGCACCACTACCCCCTGCTGTTCAATTTTCAAGTATGCAGTCTGTACCACATCAGGAATTTTGATCGCGATTTCCATCCGTAGTCAATCAGCACTGTTGTGCATAAATTGATGTAGGATGCTATAAGATTTTCCTCTTAATATTCTTTCGAGGGAACTGTAAGTGTTGTTCGTTATGTTCTTGTGCTAGTTGATTAGAGAGACTATTCAATTTATATATTCTTCACTTTTTTCTTTTATTTTCTCCAACTTCAGCTACAAGATTATGGCAAGATTCCTTCAGGAGAAACAGAGGTGCAGTTTAGACTTACAAGGGTCACGTTGGAGCCTATGTTAAAATCCATGGCCTACATCAGTCAACAGCTCTCAACACCAGCTAATAAGGTTGCTGTGATCAATCTGAAGGTGCGTAGCCTTGAGATTTTGAACTTCATTTCTTCCTTAACTATATAAATACATATTCCAGTAAGTTTTTTTAATATTAGCAATTTTTACTGCAGTTTTAATTGGTTCAATTCTTGTTAGTGTATCTTTTATTGATGATTTTAGGTTTGTAGCCTTTGTTTCCCTGTTGCCATTTCCGTGACTTGGTGATATTAAATTTAAATTGGGTATGATACAATTGCTTTGGCATTGGAATATTGAGTCCGTGTATGACACCACGTTTTCCTACGACCACAGCACAAAATGATTGTTTTGTTTGGACTCGGATACTAGTGGCATTATATCCTAAATAATTTTTAATTTGTATATTCTTTATCTACCAAAATTTAGTTCCTTTATTGAGGATGGGACATACACAGAAGGAAGGATCTGGACTTAAGGTGGAAAGGGTTCTACAGTAATTAGGATTTCATGAGAAAAAGAGGAGGAAAAAATAGTGACCTATAGTGACCTGTAAAGCTACACAAATTCTGGATATTTATACCCTGGCAATAGCAGAGTGACTACAATATTACCCCTCCCATAATATTTGGGGATTCATCTACCCGATGGAGGACTGCCTTGTATCTCAAATTAAGAGTCCTACTTTCCTTTTTGAGACATCTCAAATTAAGAGTAGTCCCATTTCCCTTTCGGGAAATAATCAGTGTACCATAGCTGACCAAAGTAGATAAGTTCTATTCGTCACCATTGATTAAATTGAGATTAGTGTTTACTTAAAAAAGTGCCAAAGTCAAAGTGGGATAACGCCAATCCCAAGTCTTGATATGAAATTGTTCACAATAAATGAAATTAGTGGATTAGATTCTTGCTAGGATATTTGTATGTATTTATTGAATTTATTGATCATTACATATAATTGAGTAGATTACACCAACAGCCCTTGAACTATTATCCAAATTTCAATTTGGCCCCTAAACTCAATTTTGTATCAATTGAGCCCTTAAATATATGCAATAGTTCACCAGATGCCCTTCCGTCCTAATGGACTGATAAATCCTGACGGAATAGGGTTCTGAAGGTTCTGGGTGTGCTCTTGGTGATGGATGTTCTGTTATGCTGAAACAAGTGGAATCTGCGGTCCCTGTTTCTCAAACCGAGGATGTTCGGGTGGCATTGTTTCCTTTTACATTGATGAGAAATGAAGGTGCCTTGTTCCCCACCCCATTCTTTCCCCTAGAAGCTAAGTGGGCGAGATACTAATCTTTGAGATGGGTACATAGATTATGTACTGATTTTGACAAGAAAAAGGATTGATGAAACTCTGATCATGGTCCATGAGGGGTCTTGGAAACCCTCAGTGTGTGGAGAAATGCCGGAAAACGAGCTAAAGAGAAGGGATTTTAGAGAAGAGGGATTCATCATTGCAAAGGACCTACTATGCCTTGCTACTATCGAGTGATTTAACTCTCTAACGGGATCATAAATGCATATATATGTGCAATTTGGATGGAGAGGAATTCACAGATTTTTTGTTATTAGCAATTTTCAGTTCTTTTGGGACATATTGTCTTCTTAGTTTTGCATTATCCGCATGTAGTGGGCGCTTTTGGAGGATTTCCCTTATTGAACATTTGGGGTGGTGGGAACTGTCCTCCATTGATTACTTTTGGCCTCTATATTTCTTGTGTATACTACACCCAAGGATGTCTTTTCACCTCTCCCTCCCTCCCTCCCTCCCTCCCTCCCCTCTCTCTCTCTCTCTCACACACACACATCAATAACATTTCTTGTTCTATGTATTATCGAAAATGAAACAGACACTGTTAGGTATTGTACTCGACTCAAAATGGACACACTTCTCGAACTCTAATATAATTAGGAAATGAAATAAATAGGACAAGGTTTAATATATATTTTTTTGTTATCATTGATCTCCATCTATTATGCGAACTAATTTACAAATCTAACATCTCATATGCTTTATTTCTTGTTCATTTAATGATTGGGCTATTGAAAACTGAAAATTGATTGTACTTTGATATTTGCAACCGGTGAATTTCCTTGTGGATTTCAGCTCCAAGATACTAAGACAACTACTGGAGAATCAGAGGTGAAATTTCAAGTTTCAAAAGATACTCTAGGTTCCATGTTGAGATCAATGGCCTATATTCGCGAGCAGCTTTGAAAATATGTAAGCACTTTTTTGGAACTATTTCTTATTTATCCAACGTCTTGATGGTTGATGAAAGCTTGAAAAGTGTTCCTCATAAGTGTAGCCTCAACAATTTGCTATATTTTACAGGAAGGAAAGTAGCAAAAATAACTGCAAATCTGTCGAAATAATTAACCAGTGGATTGAACTATCAGAAAAGAAAGAATCCTTTTAAGAAATTGCAAATCAGTATGTTCATTTGTGTTTTTGTTACGATATAAGATAAGTAGATGAACAAAATGAAATTGCAAATACGACAAAAGGTACATCCTCAATCTACTCGCGGCTCCAAACCAACGGGTAAGGATTAAAAGAAGGGTATGTCTGTAAAGTGTTTAGATAGTGAACCCTTAGAGAATACCTGAACCCAATAGTAGATGATATCCAATTAACCGTATCTTTCATTTGAATACCTGTCCTCCCTAACTCTTATCAAAAAAAATACCTGACCTCCCTAACAACCAGATGATGTTCTTTAGCGTCTTAGTCAACGAGTCATCAGCTAATTCTCCATTGCCTCAAATATGCAGCGACTGCCCTAACAGGGTTTTTAAATGCAGGTGTACATTATTTATTTTATATGGTATTGCTTTATTTGATTAGTTAGCTCCTGGTTTCTCAATAGGTTTGAGTTTTCTTCTTCTCCTAGACTTCCCTATTATAAGCAATGGCCTTTGTCTTCATAAGTTATTAGTTGAGATTGAAATTCAGTTTTTAGAGAGCTATAGTTAAAACAGTTTTTATTTTTTAGTTTAGTGTTGCTTCTGCTGTTTTTCCCCTTCAACTTTGCCATGTTACGGTACCCCATGGGTAGAAGTCAATTCCAAAAAGCTAGCTCAAGGGATGAGGGTGCCCATATGGTCAAAAACAGTTTTTATGCGGGACCTGACTTAGCCCCCACCCACCCACCTAGGCATGTGTAATGCGATAATAGACCCTACCCATCCTTGCAATACCTAGCTCTAATATCATGTTACACGGGCACGCCCACATGGTGCTGTGTGTTGCTATGGCCCCCACTAGATTTTTTGAGGAAAAAAAACATATACATAGATAAAAACTAAAATTGTCAAGGTTTTTGGCTGGATCAATACTGTCATGGTTTTGTCCTTGACTAATATAGTTGTGACTTGTGACCATGATTATGAGGATTATCTTCAATTTATTTTTATTTTTATTTTTTTTGATAAGAAACAGAAAATATTATTAATAAAAAGCAGTGTACAAGTTCAGGGGCCAAGGGATCCCCATACAGATTCAGCAAAAAAGATCCCCCAACACTTAAAAAATCAATCAAAGAACAACAGAAAAACATCCATAAAAAATCATCTGTCAGAATCAACACCCAACTATATAGCTACCCAAATACCCAACTCAACCAACAACTCTAAGCCCTTTATAACCAAACAGGAATAACTCCTTCGAGGACAGATTTGTGCCCAATTCTGCATGATGAAGGATACACCCATATTTGGGAATTCTAAGACGTTGATGCCAGCAAAGATAGAAAAACAATTCTTTCAAAGATACACTCTTTATTTAACTCACATCCATCAAAAATTCTATTGTTCCACTGCTTCCAAATCCACCAGGCTGCAGCCATGAAGATGCATCTCCATAGCACCTTCAACCTCCTCTTATTACCAAAGTGGAACCATTGGATCTTTGTGAAGTCCTTCTATCCTTTTGGAACTGCTCCCTGAAGATGGAAAATGGAGAGAATTTTGTGCCAAATAAATGAGGAAAAAGAACAATGCAAAAACAAATGATCCATGTCCTTCCCAGCAGATTTTCAAAGTACGCCCCAACTAGGTGATAAACACATTAAAGGGCTCTTTTTTTGAAGTAGATCATAAGTGTTCAATTCCCTCTTAAAGCCATCCAAATAAAAAGTTGGACTTTTGATGGAATTCCAGCCTTCCACAGGGATTTCCAACTTTCAACCACGGTATTTGGGGAAGATTCAAGAAGAGCATTAAAAAAAGAATGGCACGGAAAGCAACCCGATGGATCCCTCAACCAGTATCTATATAATCAATCCCCTTAAGATGTAATGGAAAATTTTCAATAAGATGCAATAGTGATGCAAATTCCTCGGCCTCCAAATTATTTACATTTCTCCAGAAATCCAAATTTCAAGAAAAGGAAGAATTAGAATCTTTTGAGGTCAATAATTCAACAAACTATTATGACATAAAGGTAGGTTGAAAAGACGAGGAAAACTCAAGAAAAAGGCAACTCCCCAACCCAAATGTCCTTCCAAAATCTAACTTTATACTCTACTAGGCATTGGGCTAACAAGGTATATCGTGCTTTCCAACAAGGTGATTATTGCTTATATGATTTATTTGTTATAGTTTTCACTTTTGGATTCCAAAACATTATATTTATCACTGTCTAAGGTATTGGGGAAGTAAGTGTATCACACCATTCATCCATAGTCAAATAACTTATTTTGGTTCAGGTAGCGTCATAAGAAAATATTTGTCTTTCTATGCTTTACATCATATTTGCCCAAGGCCTATGGGTCCTCAATGTGTTTGTGTTCTAGTTTTGTGGGGTTTGTCGTGTTGGTTTTTGTAACAACATTGATTGTACGTCTCTAACCTCCAACTGGCCCTTTGCCTGAACTATTCTTGTTGGGCTTGCTCTTAATAAACCTACAACTTACTAGTGTTGGGATTTTTAATGCAAAAGTGGAACACAAAATCTCCCAGCACATATCACGACCCATCAAAATGTGTCGGTTTTCTCTACCGAGTGGGTACGCACCACTAACAACAACAACAACAACAACAACAACAAGCCTTTATCCCACTAGGTGGGGTCGGCTACATGGATCAAACGACGCCATAGTGGTCTGTCGTGAATCATATCTATAGTGAAACCATTCACCTCTAAATCCTTCTTAATAGTTTCACCTATAGTTTTTCTAGGTCTTCCTCTGCCTCTAACAACTAGGCTTCCCTCCATATGATCAACTCTCCTTACCACGGCATCTACAGGTCTCCTCCATACATGCCCAAACCATCTAAGTCGAGATTCAACCATCTTTTCTGGAATAGGTGCCACCCCAACTCCCTCTCTGATGGTAACATTCCTGATCTTATCTTTCCTAGTCTTGCCACTCATCCATCTCAACATTCTCATCTCAGCTACACTTAGTTTATTCTCGTGTTGGCTTTTGACCGCCCAACACTCAGTCCCATACAACATCGCTGGTCTAACCGCGGTACGATAGAATTTTCCTTTTAACTTGAGTGGTACCTTTTTATCACATAACACACCCGAAGCTTTCCTCCATTTCAACCATCCTGCTTGAATCCGGTGGTTTACATCTCCCTCTATCTCCCCATCTTCTTGTATAATCCAAGATACTTAAACAAGTAACTTGTGGTATACTTGTGGTGTCCCCAATTGACCTCTAAGTTAGTAGTGCTCCGCCTTTTACTGAACTTGCACTCCATATATTCTGTCTTACTTCTGCTTAAACGAAAGCCATGCGCTTCTAAATTTTGTCTCCAAGTTTCCACCTTCCCATTTAGCTCTTCTCTGGACTCACCCACTAGGACAATATCATCTGCAAACAGCATACATCGCGGTGCTGGCTCTTGAATGTGTTCCGTGAGTACATCTAAGACCAAGGTAAACAGATAAGGGCTCAAAGCTGACCCTTGGTGTAGTCCTATAGTTATAGGAAAATCTTCTGTGGACCCACTATGTGTTCTCACACTAGTCATAGCTCCTTCATACATGTCCTTGATAACACGAATATAGGCAATTCTAACCCCTTTCTTCTCCAGAGCTTTCCACAAAATCTCTCTGGGTACCCTATCGTACGCCTTCTCCAAGTCAATGAAAACCATGTGTAGGTCCTTTTGATTCCTCTGATATTGCTCCATCAAACGCCGCAACAAGTAGATTGCTTCCATGGTCGACCTTCCGGGCATAAAACCAAATTGATTATCTAAAATGTTGGTTTCTTTTCTTAGTCTCCGCTCAATCACCCTTTCCCATAACTTCATAGTATGACTCATGAGTTTAATCCCCCTGTAATTGGCGCAGCTTTGTATATCCCCCTTATTCTTATAAATCGGTATTAGGGTGCTTCTCCTCCATTCTTCCGGCATCTTCTTTTGACCTCAATATCTCGTTGAAAAACCTTGTGAGCCAACCAGTGCCTTTATCACCTAGACCCTTCCAAACCTCAATAGGTATACTATCTGGCCCAACTGCTTTACCACTATCCATTCGTTTCAATGCTTCTTTCACTTCCTTTTCTTGAATTCTGCGATAAAAGGTGAAATTTTGGTCATCCTCTCGCATGTTCAGCTCATCTCCACATGCTAAAATCTCATAACCTTCATTAAATAATTTGTGAAAATAGTCCTTCCATCTCTCTTGTATGTCTTGTTCTTTAACCAGGACATTACCTTCTTCGTCCTTGATGCATCTCACTTGATCCAAGTCTTTTGTCTTCCTTTCTCGACCCTTAGCAAGTCGGTAAATAGCTTTTTCCCCAGCTTTGGTGCCTAAAGATTTGTATAATCCATCAAAAGCTTTAGTCCTCGACTCACTCACCGCCTTCTTAGTCTCTTTCTTTGCTTCTTTGTAAGATTCCCAATTTTCCGCATTCTTACATAAAGACCAAGCTTTAAAGCATTTCCTTTTTACCTTAACTTTATCTTGTACACTATCATCCCACCACCAAGATTCTTTATCCCTATGTCACATCCTCTCGATTCACCCAGCGTCTCTTTAGCTATCTTCCTGATCCCCTCGGCCGCCTTGTCCCACATATCATTTGCGCTTCCGTTTGCCTCCCAAAACCCACCCTCCAGCACCTTGTGTTGAAAGATCCTTTGTTTTTCATCCTTCAAATGCCACCATCTAATCCTTGAAACCTTACCTTGGCCCCTTCTCTTCACTTTCCCCTTAACTCGTATATCCATTACAAGGACTCTATGTTGGGTAGTCAAGCTCTCTCCAGGTATGGCTTTACAGTCCATACAACTCTTTCGATCTCCTTTCCTAAAGAGGAAGAAATCGATCTGAGAGCATGTTGTCCCACTCTTGTATGTGATGAGGTGCTCCTCCCGCTTCTTAAAACATGTATTGGCTACCATAAGATCATAAGCAGACGAGAAATCAAGGATAGATTTTCCCTCGGTATTTACCACCCCAAAGCCATAACCTCCATGCACCCCCCTATAGTTATCAGAAGAGCTCCCTACGTGCCCATTCAGATCCCCTCCTAGAAAAATCTTTTCTCTAAGTGGTATATCCTGAATCAAGCCTTCTAAGTCCTCCCAAAATTTTATCTTGAGGTGTTCTTCACACCCGACCTGAGGTGCATAAGCACTGATCACATTAAAAGTGTCCTGCTCCACTACAAATTTTAGGGCTAGGATCCTATCTCCTACCCTCTTTACATCTACAATGTCCTTCTTCCACCATTTGTCGACAATTATACCCACTCCATTTCTCGATTTAACCTTGCCAGTGTACCAAAGCTTAAAACCCGAAGTGTCTAATTCCTTCGCCTTAGCTCCAACCCACTTAGTTTCTTGAAGGCACATGAAATTGATCCTCCTCCTGATCATAGTGTCAACTATTTCCATAGATTTTCCTGTGAGTGTGCCTATATTCCAAGTCCCAAAACGAATCCTCCTCTCATGAACTAGCTTCTTTACCCGCACCCGTTCACATAGATGCGGGAACCCTTGCTTATTTTTCACTACATCCAGGCGGCGATGTAGCGGCCCTTGCTCATTTGTCACTGGACTCGGACGATCCAGCGCGTTGCTTCTGGGCAACGACCTAGCATTAACACTATTATATCGTTTGTCCATGTCATGAAGATTCGACGAAGTTTGACGTTGGCTGTCGACTGCCTAACACAACCCTCCTCCTTTATCCGGGCTTGGGACCGGCAGCATTGAAGTAACACTGGCGGAGTTATACGCACCACTAACAACTGATAAATAATCACTACAATGGAGACACCTCTCAAGTGGTACACACACCACTAACAAGACCATGAAACTCTCCTCTCTGTCCAAGAGGAGATTTCCTCTTCACTCCATCTTGTTCCCTGCCAATACTCCTCTTTTTATATAAAGGAGCAAAGTGTGAAGAAATGCCAAAAGCCTAAAGACACCCCCTTGTTTATTGGTTTTTCCACATTCAAAGATGATGGCTAGACTTTTGTGCCGAAAGGTATGAATGGGTGGCTTTTTACCACACTTGTCTACCACACTCCAACAATTTATGTGCCTTTTTTTTTCTTCGCATTTTGCTATTGTCATCAAAATTCTAACAAATGGTGCAAGAGTTTCGAGGTACATAAGGCGTTTGATAAAAAGTCTTCATAACATGGGTGTTGTTTGGCTTGGGCACTTGTGACAATCACGATTGGTAATGTTGCTTCACAATTTAGAGTGAAGAGATTTGATGGAATGGTGGACTTTCTCTTGAAGTGAGGGTGACTGATAGCTAATGCGGAATAGACTGACAGTGCGACAACCAAGGTCATTGGTGCAGTTTGATATTCACCTGCGAAGAAGATTGATGTTATTTTAGGGATCTAGTCTTTGCAAGTCTATATCTAGGGACATCGAGCAATTCTGGAGGTCTTGGGAAATGGGAATAATTCGATCTTTGCTCGGTATTTGAACAAAGATGGTGTTGGCTGTGGCTTGAGGAGAAGTACCGCAATTCAAGTGTTGTGATGCTCTATAACGGGGTTCATGTTAGTTCTTGTAATGGGAGGGGAATGTGGTGGGTTTATTTATCTCTGCTTGATCTTGATGGTATTCGTGGAAAATGTGGAAGGAGTGAAGGCCTTTTACATGTGGAAGTTCCATGGGTATTGGTGCGGGTCACGGGTTGACCCAACCCAATTTCCAACATCTTCCACTCATCCACAATGGCTGACACATTCATAAAGATTGTCCCCCCTAAATCTCTCATCTCCTCGTACAGAAAATATGACGTGCAACCTCATGAGATGGACACAATCTTCGTAGGACAAAATCTTTGGAGCGTAGTTATTCAGTCATCACCAAACTAATAAAAGCGCGTCACTCTCAATTATTAAGTCAGATAGTTTGATTGCATCGCATCTAGCACTCTTAATCCCACTTTTTTTTTTTTTTTAAGTCCTCTATGCCCAATCATGGGCACAAGAGTAATAGCATAAAAAACCAAAAAAAGAATTACAAGAGGGGGATACAATAAGGCCATCCCCAAGACCCAAAAAACACAAGAAATATGCCTAAATTGCATAATGGAGTAAGGGAAAAAACCAAAAAGTCCACAAGGCAATTCAAAAAAGGAAGGCAAGGCCTAACAGGAGGCCCAAAAGAAAGAAAAGAGAGCCTAAACATGATGGCCAAAAAACAGAAAAAAGCAAGAAAATTAACAGCAAAAACTGTGCAAAATACAAGGAAGAAAGGCAGCAGAAAATTGAAGCAAGGCATAGAAATGCCTATCAAGCCAAACTACAGCAAAAATTGGCACTGCTGTAGCTAAAGCATAGCTGCCAGTAGTGCACTGAAACTGCCAGAATTGAAGCTGCACATTCTGCTGGCTGGGAGGCATAAAACCAGCAAATCCCTCCTCAGAAAAGAGGAAAAACCTACTGAGGAACTGTGGCATCAACTATTGCTGTTGTTGGTTAAAATTAGTGTTTGTCCCTTTAATGCATCCATGATTATCTAAACAAACAAATTTTGACATAGCTGCTGACCAGCTAATTGATCACAAAACAAGTTGCATAATCAAACACTCTTCCCTAGACTTTGGTGTCAATCCAATTGAAATTGACTGCTTTCCTAGCGTGCACCGCTTGACGGTATTTTCTTCTTCACCCTTGGAAATCATGCTAAAGTAGTGACATCAAATATCCTCTTCATTACATAGTTTTAGGTCCATAGGCATAAGCGAATTAAGTAATGATGGCTCACACAACACAGAGCAGGGATTTGGTAGTGCTCCCACAATTGGTCATCTTAGCACATACATTATGAAATGTATGCTATGGCGCTATCCCACGTGGGCATGTCGCTTGAAAAGAAAAAAAAAGCCATATGAATCCAAGTCTAATCGCTAATATAGTGTCTAAATTGAGTTTTCAGACCAAGGCACTCTCCTAGGAAAAATTGAGCCGGGTCGATCCATGACCCATACCCCCATGGATCATCCACATGTCATTATTTGAATTGAATTGATAACCACCGTAACTTCCTTAGATACACTCCACTTATGTTGGGTCAAATTAGTTAAAAGATGAGAAGAAAATTATAACTTAGTTTTCTCAAGAGATAAAGGAGAACATTTTCTCTCTCCGATGGCTCTCTCTCTCTTTTGCTAAATATATATATATCTCGAGCAATCACCATTAAAGCTTTACAGTTTTCAGACATGAAATATTATGGGGTAACTCTAGTAGCCAACCGAGGTCTTCATGCGATTATGGACATGCATGCAAGCCTAGAAGATGGGAAAGAGTTGGGCACTAACAACAATCAGTATTTGGTCCTGTGGTTCAGGTTTTGTCCGCACAAGGTAAGTGTCGTATCTGACCCATAATATATGTTTTATGTGCTTCAACACAAAGGTTGCTTGGTGGACCATAGACTACGTTCTCTTATGCTTCATCATGTACACATAAATTAACTTCATGGGCATGCTTTGGCCTTGAGTGTGATTACATTTCATATTGAGAAAATCCACTCCAAAGGACTTATTTCAATCCCCTTTCTACCATAAGGGCACGTAACTTTTACCTGACAAATGTAGGCTCCCTCTACAATTTACTTCAGGCATAAGGACATTTTACAATTTATGTTCATCACACGGACACTCAATTTTTCTCTTAGGTCAATTATGCCCTTGTTAAACATTAATCTTCCCTTCTTACCCGTCATGGTCGCTAGAAGCCTCACCAACCACAGCCTTCCACCATTGCCCAAGCCTTGCCACCACCCTGGCGGCTTTGCTGGTTGGTACCGCAGTGGTTGCTGAAGGCCGGCGATGGTGAAATTATTTATTTTGTTTTTTGAAAAAAGACAGAAGCAATTAGGTAAACAAAAGTACTTATCCACCTTTCGAAAATGAAATATAAGGTGTCCTTCTCTTGGATTTAATTATTAAAGGAGCCCTTTCGCTACAATGCCTTAGCTCCCATCAGTGTATATTTTTTAGCATTTTATGAGCTGTAGCTCTTTCTCAGCCAAGCTGTGGGAAAATAGTAAGAGCAAGTACAAGTATTTACTATTTGTCCTGAATTTATGATCTTTTCCTTTTGATTCGTAGTACAAGTTGGGCATTATTACGAAGCTAACTAGGGTTCTCTCGAATTGGTTAAGAGTTTGGCAAGTTTTTAACAACAGTTAACTTGTTACAGCCCTTTCTTCACCCACTTATTATAAACGTTAAAATCGAATTTAAACTACTCGAAGTTCTGTATCAAATCATGAATATTTTTTAGAATTTTGTAACAATGTCGAACCTGACACAACACAACAAATTTGCCAGAGCCCTAAATGATCCCGATGCATGAA
This sequence comes from Lonicera japonica, assembly GCA_021464415.1. Taxonomy (NCBI): domain Eukaryota; kingdom Viridiplantae; phylum Streptophyta; class Magnoliopsida; order Dipsacales; family Caprifoliaceae; genus Lonicera; species Lonicera japonica. Next base: position 49,479,351 of record CM038469.1, read on the forward strand.
AACAAGCTTTATATTCAATGGCTACATAATTCGATACAAATACTATTGAAATCATGTGATTACATTTGAATTCAAGTACGCCAGCTTCAAAAGCTAGTGTCTTTCGGTTGGACAATTGATGCGATGCCCTACATTTTGCAGAGCAATTTGCTGCTTCGGGTGGCAAAGTCTACAGCAAAAATTCTCTATTCTCCTTCTTGAAGGATATGATCCAATTACAAATACCTCGTCATAATCTGAATAAAGCAATGGCTGTATAATTGTTCAAGGTAGTCTAATTACTAGTTGTGTGCAATTATTTTTTGATTTAGCCTTTAGGTAGATGGGTATTGTTTGAGCCTTATTTGTATGTAAATTGTGATTAGCTTGTAGTAGATCCCTGTAATTTCTGGTAGGAAAAAGAAAACAGTAGGATTTTCTTTTAAACTTCAATTACATGGCATATTAAATAGCGCAAGTTGCTTAATTTGATGCACTCCTGTAGTTGTTTTATGTTTATTTTGTTGTCCAAAAACTGGATTTTCGGTTAAAAAAAAAAAGGACAAGCAGTCCAATTTTCGATAGTAGTATAACTCAGCTCAGACCAAAATGTAGCAAAAGTGAGAAAAGATGCAAATTTTAGTAGTGTAAAAGGTTAATTATCCTATTTTTTCATTTGAGATGACATTTTATAAACTAGACAAGGATGCATAAGCGATGTGTGCACACACTTAAAAGTAGTGTTGGTTTGATGGTTATTTTAACCTGAGTTGAAGTCAATTTATTACATATCATTTTTCAATCTTGTAATAAGAGTGCTAAAATTGGAAAACACTAAATTATTGGTGTTGTAATTGATTTGATATAGTAAAATAAATAAGATCTAATAATATGATAAAAATAGTAATGTGTGACGAATCTAAATCGATAAACATCAATTAGTCTATTTTAAGTTCATTGTTTAGCATAATCTAACGTTTTGAATAGTCGAAACATAGGTTTAATATATCTTCATGCTTTACAATACTAAAAGTAGATAGGATTGTATTGATATATTTTTAATTTTTTTAATCATATTTTGTCCTTGGCAAAATAATATTTTAATAAATTAAACTCAATCTTAGATGTCAAAATGATCAAACCACGCGTTTGTCGACTAAAATAATCAATAATGTACGAACACATAAAATATGTCTTTAAATGTTAGTTAATAATTTTTCTTATTTTTTTTACATAATTCTATAGTCATGATAGATCTTGTTTAATTGATCTTGATTAGTAAAATTTAAATATTAATTTTTTTATTAAATTTTGAATATTTTTTTTTATGTTATGACATTTTTAATGTAGATAAAATTTTTGCTGTGTGTAAATATATTGTATATATTATTGATGTGAGTTTTTTAACTTTAATGTGATAGAGTAAAAAATTGTTAACCCCCTCTGAAAAGGGTCATGGTAACCCTTGTATATAATTGGTAAATACAATAAAAAGTGTAAGGTTCATTAAAATTGTTTTAATATTATTTTATTTTATTTACCAATTATATGCAATGGTCACCATGACTCTCTTTAAAGAAGGGTCAACAAATTCTTATTTGATGTGACATTTTAATGTATGTATAAAACTTATTTAAGGGTGTAAAATTAATGCATGTTATATAACATGTGTATTTTTAATCATTAGATTATTATATTGTTTAAAAAAGTTTTGGTTAACAATAATATTTTGTAATATTGATTGGAGCTATAAAGGTACATGACTGCACCGCATTTTTCAATCCACGTGTCTCATTTATTTTATATTTTATAATACTTTCACATTTTTTAAGAAAAATAATAAATAATGGAGAAGTGAAAATCCGTCTCTTATAATAATGTAAATATAAATATTTAATGGCTAAAAAAATGATTTGACTCTTCTTCATTAATTTTTTCCTCCAATTTTTCTAAATGGTGTTCATTTTAAGGGTTGAAGTGATAAATATTTTCATGAACTTTATGTGGTTATCATTTATATAATAAATATATTATTATCATAGAATTCTAAAGATAAATTCAAATTATAAATAGATTTAATAAAAATTTAACGTACGCATTTATTTTTGTCCATTAAAATTTTAAATGCCTCAGCTCTCCTCGAGTATACACCCCGTCCAGTTTCCCTCGGAACATAGCTAGATGACTAACATGAGTCTAACATCTTGTTAAAATAAAAGAATCACCGGCCCTTCTTCTCTCTTTATGACACGCACTGTGAATAAACAATGAGTAAGAGAGTGTTAAAAATTAATACAATGGACGGGTTGTTTGAATTTAGACTTGGCAAAATTGGACACGACACGATTACACGAAACAATCCAATATGAAATTATCAGTTAATAGATATACCTTTATCGGGTAGACCTGATAAGACACGACAAATTAACGAATGGGTTAGCACTGACCCGTTTGACCCGTTAGTCATCCGGTAAGACCCGTTAATAATTTGGGTCGTTTCGTGTTGGATCCACCCGATAACGCAATAACCTGTTAATAAGATATATATATATATATAATATTATTATATTAACATTGGTAATAACTTAAAGGTTGAAGGGTATTGTAGACAATTTAACGGGTCTTAATGGGTGAAATGGGTCAGCGAGTTCGAGTTACCTGAATTCACCTGATTGCTTAACGGGTGAAATGGGTTTTGTCAGGTGACACGTTAATTTAACGAATCGTTTTTGTGTTTTAAAATTTCACCCGTTAAGCTAATGGGTCATGTTCGGTTTTAGTGGTGTGCCACCTAAACCCGAAATCACCAGACACTAAACCTAATTGATACTACCCGTTGCCAGGTCTATTTAAATCCCTACAATTCTCCAAATACCCGTAAGGGCTTTAAAACCCATTAAGATTTAATTTCATCCCAATAATCTAATTTAAATTAATTGATTGATACCCAAACAAGGATATGATGTAGCCTCATCGGAATGAATATCACTGTTAAAGATGGTGGATTGGACTTGGAAGTAGATTGTTGATCAGGATTTGGTTGTATAAATAATATATACACTTGATTAGATGAGATGAAGAGTACTAGAATGTAGGTTTATTTGTATGTCCGCACTGATTCTAACGACAAAAAGGAGTTGGTGGTATGCAATTGAATATTTTAACCACGGTTAAACTCAGGGGCGGAGGGAAGAAAGGACAGGGGGGCCATGGCCCCACCTGGATAAAAAAAAACATATTTCTGTGTACATGGTTTTTTTTTTTTGTAGTGTAGAAAGTCAGGGGTGATAGTATAATTAAATAAGTTTATTGGTTAGGGCCTTTGTGTAATGCAATTTAAGAGTTCGGGGTGTTGTTTCATAATTATAATTTTAGTTAGATATTTTTTGCACATGCAATCTAGTTCCAGCCCCCTTTTCATTTATTCTTGCTGCTTTTTCCAGTTTCTATTCTTCTTCGTTGTTCTGCTTCCCTCCGCATCACTATTTCTTCCTTGACTTATTCCACAACTTCGCACTCCGCTTCCTCCTCCTCTTTCTTCTTCTTCTGCAGCTCTTAGGTCAGATTTTTTTCTTATATTAATCTTTTTATTATTATTTTGAATATTAAAATTTAAGTGTTTTCTTAATAATATATTATTTTGAATATTAAGATTAATACAGTTGTTTGTTGGTTATTGACTTATTGAGGTTTATTTATTTATTAATATATTTTTTTGTTGGTTATTATTTATTAATGTTGATTTGCTTACTAGATTGTTAAATATTAATATTAAATTTTTTTATTGAGGTTGATTTGCTTATTAGATTGTTATTTGATAAGTTAATATTAAGATTAATATATTTGTTTGTTGGTTATTGAGGTTGATTCAATATTGGCTTGAAAAATTCATGAACAATTTTTTTTTGGTTCACCTGAACAAAATTTCTAACTCCACCTCTGGTTAAACTCTTTTATTTTCACATCTTTGATCATTATGATTTAAGTGGAGGACACTTACTGGCCATCTAGCTATATATATCCAGAGAAATTGAACGGGAGTAAATTAAGAAAAAATATTCAATATAATAGTTATAATACCACGCGTTATAACACATTTAAAAAATATACAAAAAAAATAATGACTCAAGTAATTGTAAAGAGAAAAATGCATATTTTCATGAAATGATTTTTTTTGTTCGAGAGTTATCTTATAGAGTATCTGAGCCAACTTTCACACACTTAAATTAAATTCTGTTTACAAATGTGATAACCACTAACTAAATATTATTTTAATAACGCTAAATATTGATCTTTAAAGTAAATTATTCTAGAAGATGTGCACTATAATCTTTGTAGCAATAGTAATCAAAGGGTGTCGAATCTATCCCTCATCTCAACAGAGTCGGCTAGAGGGGGAGGCAACCTAGGCAAATGCCTAGGGTCTCACTTTGAAGGAGGGCACCAAGAAGAAGAAGAAGAAGAAGAAAAAGAATTGCTCTATTTTTTTAGAGCCACCTGAAGTACTCTGTTTTTTTTGGAGCCACCGAAGAAGAAGAACTGTTATGTTTTTTTGGAGCCACCTAAGTCAACTCTGTTGAGAGATTCACTTATGTGCCAAAAATATGGCAAAGTAGTTTACTTGCTCCACTTTGATTACTTTGTGCAAAAAATATGAAAAGTGGTTTTCTTGTTCCCTTGATATTTTCCTTTGGGTTAATATATAGAAAAGAGAAGAAGAAGAATTGGCAGGAGAAGAATTTGGCTCTCTCTACCGAGAGAGAGATGGAATTAGTATGGACATAAGAAGAATTGGTAGGAGGAGTTTGGCTCTCTCTATAGAGAGATGAAATTTGGATTTAATTTCCTCCATTTGAATCTAGAAGTAAAAATTTGGAAGAAGAAAATTTGTGTACCGTAAGGTACAATTTGCGGACTCAATATTTGGTTGATGGGTTTATTTTTTTAAATTCGGTAGCATAAGCATAAATCCCAACAAATTGTTGCCTTAATTTTTTAATTTATTTTTTAGATTCGGTAATTAACTGGTTCTATTATTTGGAGTTTTTTGGTTTTAAATTATTAAATATTATAATTTTAAGATTATTTTGTTAAAAAAAAAAAAAAATAATACAAAACTCTAATTTTCGTAAATATTAAATTTTAATTAGAATCTCATTTTCTCTCGAACCAAACCTATATCTCAAATACTTTTAAATGATGAAATTAATGTTGTGGGGAAAATGTCAGAACTGAAAAAGTATACCTTTCGGTTCCACAGTAAATAGATAAAGCGGAATGTAATCCAGATCCCTAAGATAACAATATTTTATGGGTTAAGGACGATAAATTATTGTTTGATAAATTATTGTAGGCTGTAGTAAAGGACTAAAGGTGCAACGCCATGTCGAATATTTCATTATTACAAAAATTTACCGGCCCTACTAATTCCTCTAATATTTTCACTTTTCAATTTACCCCCATCTGAAAAAGTATATCTTTCGGTTCCACTGTAAATAGATAAAGTAAAAATGTAATTCAGATCCCAAGATAACAATATTTTTCAATTTACCCCCATCTGAAAAGGTATAGATAAAGTGAAAATACAATTCAGGAAACAATATTTTATGAGTTAAGGACGAGAAATTGTTGTTTTACAAATTATGTCTCTATTTTGTAGGCTAAAGTAAAGGACTAAAGGTCCAACGCTATTTCGAATATTTTATTATTAAAATTTTTTACAACCCCTACTAATTCCTCTAATATTTTATCTTTTCAATTTACCCCCATCTGTCCAACCAGAAGCATGGTAATTTTAGCCAATTAAATAGGATAACGTTTTGTTACGCTTGTCAATGTTATGTGAGGATATTTTTTTGGCAGTATTTTTTATATCGTTCGTATTTGTTATAAACACTTTTATTGCTATATCACTAATATTCTTTTAAGATTTATATAATGAAAGGTGGGTGTAATCACACACTTGGCACACATGTAGAGAGTGTTTTGATTAAAGCTCGCCTAAAATCAAGTAATGGAGTGCTAGAATGCTTTTCAAATAAGACCCGCCTAATAAAAAGTAAGTGCACTCACATAAACTCGGTTCAAATAAAAAGAGTGTGTTACTAAGCACTCGCCTAACATCAAGTAATGGAGGGAGTATTTGTGATAAATAATGTGGTGTTAAAATATGTTTTTAGTTTAATTCTAGAGGGGTATTTATTATACATTTGGGAAATGTAAATAACACCGCCCTATTTTTTGGTTCTTAATTTTGGACATGGGATTACAGTTCTTCTCGTTGAGTAAAAATTGATTTGCAAAATCTTAATGTATTAGAAGATTTCTTCAATATGATTGTTTAATCTCATTTGAATTGAATAAAATAATTACCCTTCTTAAGTAAATTGTTTAATCCATCTTCTTGTCGAATAAGAGGTATCTGCATGATAAATAATGCACTTCGATATTTAGTCCAGACCAACATTATGTGGGATGAGATTATCTTATCATATTCCATCATCGTATGTCAAATACAACCTCTATGTCGAACAATTGTAAACTTTCTTTAATTGTTTTATAGTATTTTTTTAATGGACATTGATTAGTACATTTCAAATATATATTTTAGTAAAATTTATTTTGTATTGAAAGTTATTATATTTTAAAATTTTATAAAGGATGAAGAGAGAAAGCCTAGGTGACGGTGTAAATTGAGTGTGTATTTTACACTTCAATTTACATAAATCTTGCGAATTCAAGTAACTCAAAAGACAGATGGAGATCAATTTTTTACAAATTATATAAATTTTACACAACAAAAATATATAATATTCCTAGAGATGCTCTTAGTATAGAAGAAAACTTTTATGCATGATACAATTTGGTAATTATGAAAAAAAAGGTTTTCTCAAAGTCAAATATAAGTTGTGTAGCTTGCATGTCCTAATCTCGGGACATCTCAAAAAGAAACAATAACATAGTAAATTCTTAAATTGAGACGTAAAAAGACTTAGGTGCTATATCAATTAGTAGGATCTTGCTTTCATAAGAGTAAGGTTTCAAGTTCAAACCCTGACAACGCTCCCCCACCCACCTCCCAACCCCTCCCTAACCCCCTGTAGTTTGAACATCGAGTATATCCATATATCGCATGTATTAAAAAAGGTTATATTCTTTCTCAAAAGAGAATTACTGCAAGTAATATTCTTTTTTTTTTTTTGGTATATTACTCAGCAGTGTCCTAGGTCTGGGTTGCACCGGTCCCGACTAATCCTCTACGCCTCGGGAGCTCTCACTAAGTTGTTAAAGGCTGGTCTAAGTGAGTGTCTGCGAGTGCCGAGAATCAATCCGGCTACCAACCGGTCGACCAAGGACTTGCAGCCTAGCGAGTGTCTGCAAGTAATATTCACATCGTACGATTTATATCACAATAAAAAAAATTTCCATCCACCATAATAGTAGGTAAATTATAAAAAATTTATTGATATAAAAGAAAGTTTACAATTGAGAGAGAAGAGAGAGAGCAACGGAAGAGAGAAATAAAGAAAAAAAAATATGAGGGAGCTGTCCCCCTTCAAACCCCTTCAAACCTATATATTACAATCATACAACCGGATTTCAAAATGTTTTAAATCCGCACAGTGATTACAATAATTAAAGTTTTAAAACAGTAACTTCAATAATTCTTGCCGACAGCCATTGATAAATTAACTTGAGGAGGGACCCACCGATTTTGTCCCTTTTCCTTTATTCTTATCTTCATTATTTTCTTTCTTCACTTTACTCAATGCCATAGTTGCTTCAACCTGATCAGCCCAAGACATTCCCATATATTTTTCCATTTCTTCATTTTCATCAAAATCTTGATTTTCTTCATCTTCTTGATTTTCTTCTTTTTCTTCCAAATTTACAGAAGGTGCTTTTGAAGTAGCTTTAGAAGAAATAGACATACTATCATCATCTAAAAATCCCAGATGAGCTATAAAGGCTTTTAACATTTTTTCTTTTATCTCTGCAGGAGAAGCATCAACATAATTCTTTTTGATCTTAGTTGCTGAGTAAACTCTTGATGCATGAAAGCTTCATTTTTTCTTGCCTCTTATTCTTCTTTGACATAGAAATTATATTCTTTGTAAGCATTTAAATCAAGATTCATTTGTGGAATAAGTTCTTCAAACTCATAATTGGGCCACCATTTATAGAACAGGTCACGGGTAAGTATAAAAAGGTTGTTATGAGTTCCAACAGTATATGACCATTAGAAAATCCAAGGTATAGAATAATGGCCAAGAAAAAGAAGTAAAATGGCATTTTTGATAGGGTTTTGGTCATCCAAGTGTTTAGGGTGGATGCGTTTGTACTCTTTAAAGATAGGTTGGATTTTTTCATGGATATAATCTTCTTCAGGTCCGAATTTTATGAACCAATTATAAAACCAATGAGGAAGATCTTTTAAGTTTACACCAAGCTCTTGGAGGCCATCAAATCTAAACCACCAAATATGAGTATTATACGAATTTTGGTATAAAAATGCTTTTGACCAAGCGTCTATATAATCCCAATAGGTGTATTCCTCTTTATAATGGGGTAGACGATTTACACTGTTAGGATTAACTCCCCAGTCTTTAAAATCAAGTGGTCTTTTTATAAAACACTTAGAGAATTGAATCTCTGGTTTTCCTCTAGTACCTGGATTCTTATTTACATGGGTAAGTCTCCCAGTCTTATTTACAATAATTCCTGGTCAATCAAAATATTGTTTAAGTGGTTTCTTTTCTATAAAACACTTAGAAGGAGAGAATTGAAGTCTCTGGATTTTTCCTCTAGTACCTGGAATTTAAAAAACTTTTCTTATTGCTAAACATCAAGGGTAAGTCTCACAGAAAGATTGAACCGATTTTCTGTAACGGTTTTGGTTTACCAAACCATAATGGCTTCCATAACTTATCTCCTTCCGGGTGAAGATCAAACCACTCTTTTCTTTCTTATATTACAAGAAATAGGGAAACCTTCTTGTTTTTCCTGAGATTTACCTCTCACAATTTAATATTCAACAATATTGAAGAATACAATTTAAGCTCACACTAGAGCCAGTTTAAACTCAAATATGATGTATCAATGCAATAGCTTGAAAACTTGAATAATGAGGATATATGAAAAAAATGATCATTCAAGTTTATAAGACCTCATATATATAACGATATGGCCGTTTGAAGTGGTTACAAGAAGTTATGGGTCAAAACTAGATATATAGATTTTGGCCAAGTAGTCGACTCACCCATCTTGTATGGTGTAGTCGACTCACACATAAAATGTGTAGAAGAATTTTAGCACAAGGGGGAATGCTAGAGGTTATTTTAAGCATGTTGGAGTTGGTTTTGAGCATAAAAACAACCGGATAATTTAGATATAATTTTTACAAGAAAACCGGTTCATGTGAAATAGTTTTGCAAAAGTACTTTGATCTAGAAAGAGTTTGAATGCAATGAATGATATATGATCATGTTTGAGAATGATAATAACTTTACATAAAAAGCTAAACACTCACTCATGTGATTTCAAAGTGCTTGAAGTTTCTTTGTTCTTCCAGAAGCTTTTGATTTCTAAAAGAAGATCCGGATATTGATATAATAACCTTGTTTTGAGCAATCATGCTATTCTTGATTTTTCAAATAAGAAATCTATAATCTTAAATGGTTTAAATTATTGTTATTATCAAAATAAGATTAAGACCTTCTAGGTCAACAGTCTGTTTATATGTGCCACGACCGCGGCCTCAACCTCTACCCTCTTGTTCTGAGGAGGTCATTGTTTAGAACCTTGTCAAAAATTCACGAGTCAGAAAGTCTGGTAGAGAATTAGACTTTCCTTTTATAAACTCAATTTTAAAATCAAATACAAAAAGTATAGCTTGCCATCTGGCAAAGATTTGTTTAGAAGCAATGTTTTTAACATCCTTTTCTAACACATCTTTAGCAGCTTTACAATCAATCCTCAAGAGAAACTCTTGATTTAAGAGGTCATCTTGAAATTTAGAAATACAACATACTATAGAAAGGATTCTTTCTTTGTAGTGGAATAGTTTAACTGAGCTGAGTTCCATTTTCCAGAAGTAAATCTGGAGAGGATTTCTTTAGAATCAGCTTTAAACTTTTGCTTTAAAATTCCTCTATATCCTATATCGGAGGCATCAGTTTCAACTATTTTAAAACTATAAGGAGATACAAGTGCCAAGCAAGGCAATTGTTTAACTTTGGACTTTATAATGCGAACAGCTTTAGTATGCCTATCTCCTCAAGAAAAAGGGTTTTTACGAAGGCGTTCATATAGTGGAGCACAGTCTATAGCAAGATTTTTATAATAGTCAGCAATATATGGTATTTAAGGCAATTTCACTCTACTCTTTATGGATTATATTTTAAATTAATTATATCAAATGGATCTTTCTTTACAAAATTTGGTACCGTTTTCCAAAAATACATATTTCAATATTTCATTAATAAAAAGGATATTATTAAAAAGTTTGGGAAGACTAAAAAAATGAAACATAAGAATGTTTCGTGGCTCCTCTCTATATTGGTTGTATAAGATTTTTTTTTCTATTAAAATAAATGATTTGTGTAGAAGTTAAGATAATTGCATTTTACCCCTATAGTCTTTACTAGATTCAGCAATTTATAACACGAACGATAACACGACACAAAATCAACACGAATTTACTGGGTTTTGGTGAATCCTTAACGGGTGCGGGTCATAATCGGGTTGATCCGTCAAACCCATTTATTAAACTAGTCGATTTCGTGTATATTTGCGAGAACCGAATAAAACTCGTTTAACCCGGTAAGAATATATACGAGTCGATTTCAGGTCGTGTAAACCTGTTGTAACCTATGTAACCTATATATGATAAACAAATATTTACCTAAGATTTTTAAAAACTTTAAAATTTTTAACACAATTACAATATACAATGATTTTTAGTTATTGTCGTTGCTATATATATATATAAATTATTGTGTGTATATTTTAGTGGTTAATTACTTAATTGAATTATTAGCGGGTTATTAAATATTATTCATATACGACCCGAATCAAAGCGTTTATCTTAAACGGGTTAAAACGAATTGAGCCGTGTCATTCGTTAATTAAACAGGTTGTGTATGAATTTGAATTTTTCACCCGTTTATTAAACGGGTCGTGTACGGGTGGAGGCACTTTTCACCTGATATAAAATCGACCCGTTACCAGGCCTAGTCTTGACCGCATTTTTTTTCAAAAATGTTCAATTAAGTGTTTTATTATAAAATAATCAAATACTTTGAAAATTGTTGTCTTTCCTATAAAGGTTATAAAAACCGTACTCTAGCCCCTGGAGTTTTTTAAAATTAAAATTTTGACCCCAGATTCCTGGAAATCACTGAAATAACCCAAAATTGAAAAACCAAATACTAGAATAGTACATGTACCATGTGTTTCACAATCATAAGTCAATAACTGTGCAATTCATCCACTAATCACCGAATTTAGGGGAATCGACAATTTTAACCCTAAAGTTTAGGGATAGTTGCAACTTAAACCTTGATATTTCAATTTTGGCAATTTAAACATCGTTGTACATTAATTATTGCAATCCCCACCTTCCATCCACAATCATTTGAAATGGAATAACGGTGTTTAACGTGGCATGCTGGTGTGGCGTCTATGTGGAATGTGATACCCATGAGCTTTGCTAAATACAAATTTACCACTCCATTTTTAATGCTCTTCTCCATTGCATCACATTTCTCTTTACTTACCTCTTATAATGGTTTCCTTTATTTTCTCTCATCCAATCCCCTTAAATCACACCCAAAAAATTCTTCCACCTTTTATTTATTCATACCCACAGGATTCTTCTTGGCTCCCTCTCTTTCCCTATTTTTTCCCTCATTCATCCTCATAGCCAATATCTTCAATTTATTGCAAAAATCAGTTGTCTGATTCAATATATCCCTTTTTGCAAACAGATTCCTCGCTAATAATGTACTTTTTAGCATTGACGTTGTCTCTTCCTTTTTAAACGAATTATTGGTATGTTTCTTCTCTATGCTTGATTTAATTGTTTTCATGAATTTGCTTTCCTTTTGATTTGATGGTGTTGATAAGGTCGGGTTCTAATTCTCGGTGTCTTCGATGAATTTGTCACATTTTGAGTTTTTGTTCAATGGCATTGAAGGTTGAGTGAAGCTTATTTTCTTCAATTTTGCATCCTTGAATTCAAAATTTTGGGGGTGAAGATTAATTTTTGTGAAATTAAAGCAAATTTATTATTGAAAGTAGGATGTTTGTTCAAAAAATTGGAAGTGAAAGATAAAAAAAGGGTGAGATCAGAGTGCATTTCGTGTTATATCTTGGGTTTTATGTTTGAATAATTAAGGGTGAAAGATTAAATGTGTGAAATTTGAGCTTGATTGAAAAGTGGAGGGTTAAATTTGTATTTAGCAAAGCTAATGGGTCTCACATTCCACGTAAGTGCCACACCAGCATGCCATGTCAGACGTTGTTACTCCATTTCAAACGGTTGTGGACCGAAGGTGGGGATTGCAACAATTAATGTACATCGAAGTTTAAATCGTCAAGATTGAAACATCGAGGTTTAAGTTACAACTACCCCCAAACTTTAAGGTTAAAAATCTCAATTCGCCCCGAATTTGCGATGAAATAAAAAAGATAAAAAGTACACTAAATTCAATAAGTGTAATGATATTTGATTAGAAGTTAGACCTCTTACATGTCGTGGTAAATTCAAAATGGTTTGTTTTTCTTCTTCTGTTTGTTCTAGATCTTTGCTTTTCGCACAGTTGTAAATGCGAGATTATTAGTCAGAGACTTATTTGAGGTAGATTATGTTCTTTCTAGACAGTCAATGTTCATTTTGGCAACGGTGCTAATTTTTGGAACCTTTAAAATATGTCATATCCTTATTTTATTTATTGAATTGAAAAAAAAAAGACTATCTAAGACTCGATTTGTGTGGTTCATGAATCATGCGGTTTATGACACTATGAGAATGTGTATAAACTGTGAAGTTATTGCTTTTAGAATTTCATGAATTGTGTGGATTCATCATTAGTGGGGACAGTAATGAAGTGTTAGGTTCATATAACCCGATGGAACAAGAACCATTTGGTTCAACCGCTAAAGTCCGAGAAAATATTTAATAAAACAGTTATAACGCTACATGTTATCACAATTCAATCAAATTGTAGAAAAGTATGCATTTCTCTCTTCTCATTTACATGAGTTATTAATTTTCTGCAATCTGATTAAATATATAGGGGTAGTGATAACATGTGCCCTAAAGGCACATGTTAAACACCTAAATATATAAGGAATTAAGGCTTATATGAAAATCAGTGTAGTATTAAATAAAAGTTGGGCTTTTATTTTTTTCTATATTTAGGTGTTTAACATGTGTCCTTAGGGCACATGTTATCACTACCCAACATATAATAACATATAATGTCATAACTGTTGTGATTAAATGTTTTTTTCTAACGTTCGGTCATCTTCTTGAAATTTGAGGAAAATGTAGTATAGGTGGGCTAAAGAAGTGTAGGTTTATTAATAAGGGGTGGTGATGTTCGCACCCCACAAAACTCTTGCTAACACTCCCACTCTTACTAACACTCCCACTTTTACACGTTTATCTTAATAACATTCCCATGTTATACCTGCCACTCCCACCATTCCCACTTATTTTTGAGAATTAATCCCATACTTAATTAATTAATAACATTATTAAGTAATTAACTACATAATAACATAAAACAAATTATCCTAAACTGACCCCAAAATTTCTCCACCATCTCTACCATCTTCTCAAACAAGCAAAGTTACCATCTCTACCATCTTCTCTACCTAGCAACAAATTTTGGTAGCACCAAAACAACAAATAAAACCTCAATTAATTCAAAATTCTAAGTTTGAGAAGAATGGTATAAACAAAACAAAACAAAACCTCCATTGATGCAAAACTCAAAATTTGAAAATAATGGTAGAAAAAAGAGAAACTTTGTAATAAAGGAAGAAAAACAAGTAAGAAAGAGTTAATGAAAGAGAGACATACATGTTTTTATTTTGTTTTATTGTTTATATGATTTCATAGTATACACATCAAATATATAAACAAAAAACAAAATTTTTTGTTTAAAATACAAAGAAGGCTTACTCGGTTCTCCGTAACCGAGTTGCAGGCTTGTACACTTGGCTGCTCTCAACCGAGTATGAAATCGCATAAAATTTCATACTCTCGGGACCTTCATTCGGTTGAGAGCATCCGAGTGTTGTTATATTATGCTCGGCTGTGAGCAGCCGAGTAATATTAATCACACTTGGTTGCTCTCAACCGAATGAAGGTCCCGAGAGCATTACATTTTATGATATTTCATACTCGGTTGAGAGCAACCAAGTTACAAGCCTGCAACTTGGTTACGAAGAACCGAGTAAACCTTCTTCGTGCTTCAAACAGAAAATTGTGTTTTTTATTTATATATATTGATGTGTATGCTATGAAAATCATATAAATAATAAAACAAAATAAAAACATGTACGTTTCTCTTTCATTAACTCTTTCTTACTTGTTTTTCTTTCTTTATTACAAAGTTTTTCTTTTTTCTACCATTATTTTCAAATTTTGAGTTTTGCATTAATGAAGGTTTTGTTTTGATTTGTTTATACCATTATTCTCAAACTTAGAGTTTTGCATTAATGGAGGTTTTATTTGTTATTTTGGTGCTACCAAAATTTGTTGCTAGATAGATAAGAGATAATTATATAATTAGTGGGTTAATTAACTTTTGAGTTAAATTAAGACAAGTGAGGGTGGAAATAACAATTGGAGCTCTTTTTTTTAGTGGGAGTGTCAAGATCACCACCCTTAATAAGGTGAGTTAGGAAAAAGGATATTAGGATGATGATGACATATTAATATTATTGGTAAAAGAAATGTTGAAAATGGACCGAAAGTAAAGTAGACGGCGCCAAAATTTGAAAGTTTATGTCTAATTAATTTAAATTATTTTGGGGGGTTTCCCAAATTTCATATATATATAATTATAATATATATACGGTGAGGGAGGGAGGGAGGGAGTGAGTGGGGAATTGAAAATGGGTGCTCACCGGAGGAGTAGGATCCAAAATAATCCCGCGGTTGGGCCTTTTTCAGATTGGGAAATGGGAGGGGGAGGAGGAGGAGGAGGAGACTACAACTACACATCCCCAATTCAACCACTTTCTTCTTCGTCTTCTATTTCTCCCTCTTCACACTGTGATCGACCTTTAACTGAACAAGAGCTCCAAGATATCGATGCCCTTTTTCAATCTGCCTCTTCTTCCTCTAATTCTCAGATCAAAATTAACCACCTTAAAGACGACGATGACTTCGCCGATAATCCCCCTAAATCGCGCCGCCGATTACCCAACTCAATCTTCCAGAAACGAGCCTCGACCTCCTCATTTGCAAATACTTCCTCTTCTTTGTTGTCACCTTGTCCTACTAATCGCCTCTTTAATGTTTCTCATTCTTCTACTCCAGGTAACTATTTATTTATTCATTGATTTGTTTCTAAATGTAAAATCCAACTGACTCACCCACTGACTACTGCTGTTTCGTGTTTGGTTGCTGAGAAAATTATTAGTATAATTTTAAATAATAATGTATTAGGTGGCAATTGTTCATCCCAAGTTTGTAAGTTCTCAGATCTGAAGTCTAGAGACTGAACTTCAAATATTTTTTTGTTGTTGTCTCTGAATGTAATTACTTTGATCATTTTGTCCTTCTTTTATCAAGGATAACCAAAAACCTTGGTGGAAGGCAAAAATGATATCATACAATCATTCAGGCTTCAATAATCACATTAAGAGGTAGAAGAGCCTCGTAATGATTTAAATTGCATTTGATTTTTTAACCAAAACAAACATGTTAATTCACTTCTTTGCTGAATTTTTGGAGAAGCTAGAGAGATTATAAAAGTTGGGTTCTTTGCAATGAATGGGGGGCTTAGTGACTCGATCTTACTGGTGTAGTAGTGCTTTTGTGTGGTATCTTTTTGGTGGGGCTTGGGTTGGTGTTTCCTGTTGGTTGGTGATTTCTTTGTTTGGAGTAACAGTAGGGAGAATGTATAGTTTGTTTTGTTTGTGTTTGTGTTTGTAATTATTCTGTTGGTTTTAATGTAGTTCACGTTTTACCAAAAAAAAAAAAGAACAAAAAAAAAACTTGCTTCTGAATTTTTGCATTCAGACTTGAGAGATTCAAAAGAAACGCATCCTTATCTAGAGTTTACATCTAGAATGACTGTGGTGGTAGTGATCTTTTTGACAATTTAATAGATAGTGTCAGTAACAAAATTGCACTTGTTACATTAATTAATAATTAAAAGAGTTCGTTGATGGAACCAGGACTTGGCCTTTTGGAGTGAAAGTACATGCAACTCGTCGTACAAGAGGAAAATTCAGATTCTATTTTGTTAGAATATTTTCCAACCTGTATTATTCCTTTTCACATTGTATTATTCCTCTTGTAGTTGTGTTATTCCCTTTGTCCCCCTTAGATCTAGCTTTCTTCCTTCTTATTCTTGTATATATGAGTGATATATTCTTGTAAGCAAAATACACAATAATAAAAACCTTCTCTCTCTCTAAGAAAAGATGGTATCAGAGGATGGATAAAAATCCTCTCTACTATTCCCGTTCAAATCTCCCCACCTCAGATCTGTTCTTGTTCCTCTTTCAGATCTGTAAATCAAATCTACGAAACAAGTCCACCATTTCCCACTTCCCGTTCAAACCAAACCCACTCAATACAAATCAGATCTACGAAACTCAACAACCAGTAACGTATCTTTGAACACCAGATCCACGAATCACGCAAAGCCAGATCGTCTTTCGGAGCATCAAAAACACACCTTCGAAATCAACTACTTCGATTTGGTTAATATTGTATCCAAAACCATCAAAACTGAACGCCATCCTCATCGTCTGAAGGAGACGATCACACTGAGAGAAAAATCACCACCAACGGATGTCTCACGCGCCCTCACGCGCGGCTTGTGTGAAGAGCCCTCCGTTCCGCCAATCCACGCGCCGTCACGCGCCGTCGCCTGCATATTAACGGCGTTAGTCGCCGTTAGTTAACGCCGTCAGTAACGCCGTTAGCTACTGTCTGTTAACGCCGTCAACGAGTAACGGCGTAACAACGCATCCCCAATCATTGAGTAACAACGCATCCCCAATCATTGTACAAGCTGAAAGTTCTTCGTTCAATATCGGGGTTACGTTGGATGAAACTAATTATGATCTATGGTCTCAGCTTATGGAGATGCATATTGCGGAAAAACAAAAATTCTCGTTTATTCGTGATACGACACCAATTCCGAAAGTAGGTACCATTGAACACGAAGCATGGAGTTCAGACAATCAAAGGGTAAAAAGATGGCTTTTAATGTCCATGAAACCGGATATCATGAAGCGGTACCTCCGAGTTCCTACAGCACGAGAAATTTGGAAGTCTCTATCTAAAGCATTCTATGATGGAGCTGATGAACTACAGGCCTTTACGTTGAATCAGAAGGCTTTTACAGCCAAGCAAAGTGGTCGCTCTCTCTCCGAATATTACGGAGAACTTACTGAAATCTTCAGCGAATTGGATCATCGCGATAAAGTGGTTATGGAAAATTCGAATGACCTTGAATCATACAGAAAGTCAATCCAGCGCCTACGGGTTCACATTTTTTTGGCTGGATTAGATAATGAAAATGAACAAATTCGGGGTGAAATCTTGCGAAAGGATCCGGTTCCGGAATTGGAAGAAACATATTCACTCGTTCGTCGAGAGGATATTCGGCGACGAACTATGAACAGTGACATTTCTCATATCGATGCCACTGCTATAGTGGCTCGTACCCGTGATCAGACTCGAAAAAACTCAAATTGGCAATCTCAAGCAACTTCATCAAGAGACCGAGGAGGCAGATCTCAATATCCCCCTGTTCGGTGTGTGGCCAAACCGGACACTCAAAAAAGGGATGCTATCAAGTAATCGGCTATCCAGACTGGTGGGATCATTCCCGGGATCGACGTACAAGCCATAAGAATGAAAGTGATGGGAAGAAGGCCTCTGGATTACTTGCCACTGCTCACACCACTGGTAAGGCCTTAAATTCTGCCTCTGTTTTGAATAATACATGGATAATTGACTCTGGTGCTACAGATCATATGACATTCGATTCTAGACATGTTACCACTGTTACTCCCTCATCCACTAATTTTATTTCCACAGCTAATGGTGATCCAGTCCCTGTTATTGGTGAAGGGATAATTCCTTTATCTAATTCTCTGAATTTAAACTCTGTTCTTATAGTTCCTTCACTCAATTACAATTTGATCTCCGTCCCTCAAATTACTAATGCCTTAAATTGTATCGTTGTGTTTTGGCCTAATCATTGTGTTTTTAAGGATATTCAGACAAGACAGACGATTGGTTATGGGATTAGGCGGGGCAAATTGTACTACTTGGACCTAGAAGTGAAAGGCACGAATCAGTTACAACAGGCTCTACAGACTGGTACTATTCGAGAGAAGAAAGTTGAAGATGAAATCTGGTTAAGGCACCGTCGTTTGGGTCATGCGTCGTTTAGCTACTTAAGAAAGTTATTTCCTAACTTGTTTAAGAATATTGATCTTTCTACATTTAAGTGCGAAACATGTGAACTTGCCAAGAGTCATCGTACTTCTTTTTCATCATCGTTGAATAAATGCTCAGTTCCTTTTATGTTAATCCATTCTGATGTGTGGGGACCATCCCCGAATAACTCTTTGAGCGGTTTTCGGTGGTTTGTCACTTTTATTGATGATTGTACTCGAATGACATGGATTTGTCCTATGAAATCTAAGAGTGAAGTCAGTTCTTTATTTCAACGATTTCATAAACAGATCAGCACCCAATATAATGCTACTATTCAAGTCGTTCGAAGCGATAATGGAGGTGAATATATGGCTACATCTTTACAGGATTTCTTTCAAAGTCATGGGATTATCCATCAAACTACCTGCCCATATACGCCACAACAAAATGGGGTTGCAGAAAGGAAGAATCGGCATTTGTTAGAAATCGTCCGAGCCTCATTACTTGGGGCAAATGTTCCGGTATCTTACTGGGGTGAAGCTCTTTCATCAGCCGCATATTTGATTAATCGTGTTCCATCAGCAATTCTTGATTTTCAAACGCCATTTGATGTACTTCATAAAGCTGTATTGACTTTTCACGAATCCAACTTATCTCCGCGAATCTTTGGTTGCGTGGCATTTGTTCACTTACCCAAAGAACAACGGAATAAGCTCGAATCTCGTGCAGTCAAGTGTATATTTGTGGGCTATGCGTCTAATCAAAAAGGGTATCGATGTTATCATCCTCCCTCACAGAAGATGTATGTAACTAAGGATGTCGTATTTCATGAAGGAGAGATGTATTTTCAGAAGACTGAACTTCAGGGGGAGAATTATAGTGAAGTTCAAACTCTTGATTGTAGCAACAATGTCCAAGTCGAGATCTCACCACAAGTTTCAGTAATGCCAAACTCGCCGAGTCCAAGTTCGGCACAACCGAGTACACCACAACCGTCAGAACCAAGTTCACTAAGTCAAAACTTACAATTGCCCCCGCCTGACCCAAATGACCAATCATCTCTCTACGACACGTCTATGTCTGAATATCAGGTACATTCTCCTGAACCTTTTAAAAGGCAACTCCCTCCCCGAAACAATAGAGGTATCCCAAAACCAACATATGAACCCGATCTCACCAGCAAAGCCAAATACCCTATGAGTAATCATGTATCTTATGATAAGTTGTCTGAATCGAATAAGTCATTTGTATGTCAATTATCCTCTGTATCTATTCCTAACAGTGTGCAGGAAGCCTTTAATGATCCAACATGGAAAGCAGCTATGGATGAGGAGATGAGATCCTTGAAAAAGAATGACACATGGGAGATAGTTGAATTACCACCAGAAAAAAGGCGGGTCGGTTGCAAATGGGTGTATACGGTCAAATATAAGGCGGATGGAACCATTGAAAGATACAAAGCGAGACTGGTAGCAAAAGGTTACACCCAGACTCAAGGAATCGATTATCTAGAGACCTTCGCACCGGTGGCAAAAATCAATACAGTACGTGTCTTGCTCTCGTTAGCTACAAATCTGGATTGGCCACTTCAACAATTTGACGTAAAGAATGCCTTTTTACATGGGGATTTGGAGGAAGAAGTATATATGGAATTTCCGCCAGGTTACGAAATTCCTGTGGAACATAGAAATAAGGTATGCAAATTGAAAAAATCTCTGTATGGTTTGAAACAATCTCCCAGAGCTTGGTTCGGAAGATTCACTAGGTCGATGAGGAAATTTGGTTACAAACAGAGCAATTCTGATCATACATTATCTTTGAAAAGGTGCAATGAGAAGATCACAGCACTCATAGTTTATGTTGATGATATGGTAGTTACCGGAAATGACTCACAAGAACGAGAAGCTCTAAAGGAATATCTATCTCGGGAATTTGAGATGAAAGATCTTGGCGAATTGAAGTATTTCTTGGGAATTGAAGTGTCTAGATCTTCCAAAGGCGTATTTCTATCTCAGAGAAAGTATGCAATGGATTTGCTATGTGAAACCGGAATGTCTGCTTGTCAGCCATCAGAAACACCTATGGAAGAAGGTTTGAAATTGGAAATCGAAGCTGATCAAGTACCCGTCAATAAAGAGCGCTATCAGAGATTGGTAGGAAGGTTAATGTACTTAGCACATACCAGACCTGACATTTCTTATGCATTGAGTATAGTGAGTCAATTCATGCATAATCCTGGAGAGAAACATATGAAAGCTGTTATGAAAATCATTAGTTATCTAAAGGCATCCCCAGGAAAAGGAATTTTGTTTTCGAAGAATAGTGATATCTCGAAGGTTGAAGGATACACTGATGCTGATTGGGCGGGAAATGTAAGTGATAGAAGATCTACATCAGGATACTTTACATTTGTTGGTGGGAATCTCGTTACCTGGAGAAGCAAGAAACAAAATGTCGTGTCTCGATCAAGTGCTGAGGCTGAATATCGAGGAATGGCAATGGGAGTCCAAGAGTTATTATGGCTAAAACTTTTATTAACTGATTTGGGTTATCCACCGAGAGAAGCTATGATATTATATTGTGATAATAAAGCAGCATGCGATATTGCCCAAAATCCGGTTCAACATGATAGAACAAAACATGTGGAAGTGGACAGATTTTTCATTAAAGAGAAATTGGAAGAGAACATAATTGCTGTACCCCATATACGTTCAGAAGATCAGCTGGCTGATGTTCTCACCAAAGCTGTTTCAAATAGAATATTTTTCAAATTGATCAGCAAGTTGGGCATGTTTGATATTTATGCACCAACTTGAGGGGGAGTGTTAGAATATTTTCCAACCTGTATTATTCCTTTTCACATTGTATTATTCCTCTTGTAGTTGTGTTATTCCCTTTGTCCCCCTTAGATCTAGCTTTCTTCCTTCTTATTCTTGTATATATGAGTGATATATTCTTGTAAGCAAAATACACAATAATAAAAACCTTCTCTCTCTCTAAGAAAAGATATTTCGGCATTCTTTTTGCCACTAAACGTTTTAGTGGCAAATGTTTTCGACCCAAATCGCTGTTAACAATTCACTTTTTGAAATGATGCTTTCAGCTCATTCGCTGCTATTGATTTATTATTAGAAGATTGAATCATTTTTATTGACTAATTTATTTACATTTCTGCGTTTTCGCCTCCGACTTGTGGCCAATATCAGTTTTGCTCCTGAACATTTTGCCACCAAAAGACATTGTTCTTGTGATAATTAAAATTTATATTAGATATTTGGCTATACACAAGCTAATTCATATGATTACAATTAGGGAGGCGATGCTTAACAATGTTTTTGAAAATGTTGGGGAAGTGATTCTTTGTAACTTTGAAATATCCATATCGAGCACTAGTATATGAGTTGAAATTCATGTGTCCTTCACTGCAAGAGTTAGAAAATAAACTGGATGAAGACAAAATCAATAAAAAAAGGAGAAAAAATATTTTTGCACGGTGATGTTCTAAACCAAAGCAAAAGTTTAGTTGGGATAGCAGTGGTTCTCGCTCAAATAAAATACGAGTTGTGTAAGATGATTGTAGGACTGTGGATAGTGAAGTTTCCATTGATTTAATTCAGATTGGGAACAAATAAGTTATACGCCAAAGATGTTGCAATTAAGTTTTTGTGTGGCTCTAACTGTTTATGTACTTCTGAAGACTTTCCCTTTTAATTTATTTTTATCTCAGCTTATTCTAATAAATTTTTCCCTGTATCAGCTAAATCAATGATGAAATACCCTGAAATGACATTTGGAGGTCAAATCGAGTATAGCAGAACAGTTTGTGAGGTGGAGAAAGCTACCAAGGACCTTCTAGATTTCGTTGAAGCTAAGAGAAAGCAAGTGGGTCGGGCTGTTCTGGGATTTGACATTGAATGGAAACCCACATTTAGAAGAGGTGGGAATTTTAAAAATGAAATTCCTTCTTGTCATGATTTTATTCTGCTTGCTTGAAATTTTGCCTCTTCCCTGCTACTTGACACAAAATGCAGGGTCTTTATTCTTCTTCAACCTGTTATTTTGGGGGACGTTTAGGATCTGGTCCCTGAGATATAAACTTTATAGGATGTGGTTCACAACTTTAAAAAAAAATATATGTGGTCCCTGTAGATACAAATACCATATTATTTGCCTTTGGTGAAGACATAGATACATAGATACTATTCAGTAGAGGCTAGTTTTTCTCGGTCATAGATACTAATTTTTTTTGTGCCGATACTATATTTGTGACCGAAAAAATTAGTATATGTGACCTAGAGCTGTCAAAAATGGTATCTACAAGGACCGCATTCTTTAGAAAAAAAAAAGTTGGAGGATTACATCTTAAAAAGTTTTAATCTCAAGGATTGGATCCAAATTTTTCTTATTTTGGTGCATGAATTCACTATATAGATGGGCTTGAATGCTTCAACATTTTGTAAGAGCATTTACAATGTTAGTATGTGCCCAAACGCACATGTTGCAAAAACTACGACTAGAAAGAATAAGTTACTCTGTTACTGTGTGAGAATCGTGTCATATTAGACACACGTTAAGGGCAAGTGTCAACATGATCCTATGATATGGTGTCGCTTTGTATCCAATGCTTTGCTGTTGGGGAAAATGAGAAAAGATGAACAATTATAACGGAAGAAAACAGGAATAAAATTTGTCCAGCGTTTATATGATCTTTTGCTTCCATTATATTCTAGGAGATATAAATACAGAGATCAAAAAGAAAACGACTATAGGGAAGAGAGTTTGAGAGCAATACATAACTCTCTGTGGGTCTGGCTACTCATTTTTTTCTTTTTTGATGCCAAGCGATGATTTTCACAATACAACTTTCTTTAATCCACAACCACCACAACAAGGGTGGACACAACAAAGGGTTCGACAACCAAGTTCATGTGGGTTGGACCTAGGACCTCCTTGTTACGACTTACGAGGGCTACAAGGCCGTTGGCTGTCTGTCTACTCTTATGTATTGTAATCGCTAAATGAACAAAATTTCATACATTCTCTAGATCATAAATATTGTTCTCAGGAATTTCTATTTGGAATCTCTTTTACTCAATTAACTCACTGTGAATTTGTGATCAAGAAAAAATCTATAGTCTCCATGGAAACCGGGCCAGGCTATATGGTCTGACAGATAGAGTGATAATAAGTATCTATGTTTTTTTTCACTTACTAGATTCACAACAAGGCTCGTCTTTTGTTGCGATTGGAGAAAAGTGAAAGTCGCGATCAATTTATGTGGTTCGGACAAAATAGAGCTATTATGCTCCACGTGAATGGAGAGTACAAAAGTTGTGGGCCAGGGGCCTGATGTGTGACAATTGTGGATAAAAGGTTATTTTGATATACAAGTGTTATGTTTGGGGTTTTAAGGGACTAGGAAGTGGCGACTAAGGTTCCTAAGTATGGGACACTTGTAACTAACTATGCTTACGGTTGTGGTTGTTGAGGTTGGATTGAAATGCCACAAATGAGCAGTTGAGCACATTGATTTGTTCCTTGTAATTGGAGACGATGATTGCTGATTGGGGTTACCATTGGTAGGTTTCTCCTTCATTAATGTGGAAGTTCATGGTTGTGGAGGATGCATTGTCTGAGGTTGATTATCCTCATAATTGTTTAGTCATTTGTTTTAAACCAAGATTATAACCTTGTTAAATGTGCAATTCTGATGATGAGTTTACACCATTTATGTGATAATTCTAATATATTTGTTGAGAATATTATTGCAAGACTTTTTATTGAAATCTGTAGGTATTCCGCCTGGGAAGGCTGCTGTCATGCAGATATGTGGTGACACTAGCAAGTGTCATGTGATGCATATTTTTCATTCTGGAATCCCTCAGAAATTGAGATCTCTTCTTGAGGACCCTACGTTAATTAAGGTCAGTTGGACTCAAAAACTAAAAAGCTTTAGGGAGCATTTGATAAATAAGTTGAAAAATGGGTGAAAACAATACTATTTTTCCTTAGAAGTTAGAAGTTGGCAAAGGAGATGAGTGATTTGGTGAAATGTTCTATTGCTTTTTGGGTTTTCTATGGAATAAAATTCTTTGGGTGAAAAAATAAGAACAAGACAGAACGTCTCAACAAAACACTCGGTTTTTTTTTTAAATTTTTTAAATTTTAAAATTAGTAGTTTTTCAATCATTTCCAACCTTTTATCAATGGGCCCTTAGAGTCTGCTAAAAGTGTATCCAAATTATTTTCCAATGTTACATAGTGTATTAGTTATTTATATACTGATTGACAAATAATAGGTTGGTGTGTGCATTGCGAATGATGCTTTTAAGGTTCTAAAAGATCATAATGTGTCCATAGAAGCTTTAGAAGATCTGTCGGATCTGGCCAATCAAAAGCTTACTGGACATCCCAAGAAGTGGAGTCTAGCATCCCTAACTGAAACGGTTATCTGCAAACAGGTTGTTCCTGTTTCTCTTTTTCCACATTTTCTTTTGCCATTTCATTTATCTGATTGCTCATCTTAATTTCTGTTTTGACCAACTCTGATGATCCACTCAATAAATTGGGGGTAAGGGTTTCTTTTCCACACTTGTGAGCAACCTGCTTACTTTGTGCTACCTTTTACATCCAACAAATGAGTCGTAAAATGTACCTGGTTCAACTTGCTCAACTCTGTGCCAAGAGGCTATATTTGGATTGAAAAGATCTTACAATTTAAGATATGAGATTAAAAGTAGTAAATGTCTAAATCAATGACTAAGAAAATCTTCCCACCCAACATGTGCCAAAGGTCGGAAGAACACCCAAATAAAGTCTTTCATGAGATAAAACGAACCAACTCCACCAACATATGTCAGTCAATACTTGGCATCATTAAAAGACCCTGAGTTCATTACAAGGAAACTAAGGAATTCCCTAATGAGGTTTCAAAGAGAACAAATGAATCTTGGAAAATGTACCACAAACCAAAAAGACCATTGAATCTAATGAATATTAGCAGCAAAAGAAGGTAGCAGAATTGGTTAGAGAGTTGGCGTGATCTGCCGGAGACTGTTGGAAATGCTGCTGAAGAGCTTAAGAGGGACAGCAAACATAAAATTTTATTGCTGTCACGTTCTGTTTTTGCCTTCTATATTTTGAGTCATTGACTGAGGGATGGGTTACTAATGTAATTTGGTCTCATACTTGTGTATAGAAATTTTTTAACTTCCCTCAAAAAAAAGGGGGACTAAAAGTATAAACAATTATTGCTACCCTTTTTCTAGAGTTTGTTGTATTATTCTGTCCTGTATACACATTGCCTGTAACTGTAAGCATTCTTCCTTTGCGGTCTGAGTGAATTTCTTTGTGTGGGTGTTGCAGCTTCCAAAGCCCGCCAAAATTAGACTGGGGAACTGGGAGGCTTCAGTTTTAAGAAAGGAACAGCTACAGTATGCTGCCACTGATGCTTTTGCCTCTTGGTACTTGTATGAGGTATTAATCAACACTTTGTTTTCTCTTAGTTGGCACATATCTTTAGAGGGCGTTTACAGAACTCCAATTTTCACTATTTTTGTTTTTCTGTCATCCACATTGCCCAATTCTATTTTAAATGAATATGCATTTTTTTTTTGTGGGGAGTGTGTGTGTGGGAAAAGGGGGGGGGGGGGGGTTGTTGGAAGCCGAGCTGAGCTTTTGAGTGTTCGAACTACAGCTGGGTTAAATAGTAACAAATTGAGCTCAAACCAAGCTTTACATGTTCAAGCTCGGGTTGGAGGAATTTAATTAACTTTAACTTGGCTTGATTATATTAGCGAGCCTAAATGGTCCTGAGCTCATAAACATGCTTTTTTGAGCTAAACTATATAAACAAGGCAGATTAACTTTAGTTGAGCCCATTTGCAAACTTACTCAAGCTATATTCCCTAATTGAGTTGAGCTGGTTCTCTTAGAGCTTGAATCGTTCGTTTGCAAAACTGGGCAACTCCGCAGACTTTGTCCGTCCCAAATATAGAGTCCGCTTTCCTTTTTGGGACATCCCAAATTAAGAGTTCGCTTTCGTTTTAGAACATAATACCAACTTACAATAGGAAACAAGTTTTGTTCTAAACCATTGATGATATAATTAGAATGCATTCCTAAAAAAGGTGAAAGTCAAGTGTGGCATGTTACTTAGCTCGCAAGTCTTCAGGTTTCTGAATTCCCTATTATGGTTTTTCTTTTTGTTGCAAGATGCAAGGATCATTTGCTAGGTTGGATGCCAGTTGGGAAAGAATAACAAAATTTCATTATTTTCATATTTTGCGAACGAACTTAATATATAATACAAGAGAATTGCGAGTTTGAATATCATATTGGCAATTTGTCAAGCTCATCTTGGACCATTTTGAAAAGGAAAAGAAACATGTCCTAAACTTGATTATATATACACATGATTATAATTACAGGCCCTGAAGAGCCTCCCAGATGTTGTGGATAATCAAACCAAGGAGCTACAAGTTGCGGCACAAGAATGATCTTACTGCTGTTACCATCATTATAACCAGATATTGGGATCAATGCGTATTTCTTACTTTTCCCCCTTTCTACTGTAAAAAAAGTACGCATGATTGTGCAGCTTTTCTGCACTGTAGTCTTTCTTCCAACATTACCTACAGTTTAAGATTGAGTTCATATTTATCCTTCGTATTTATTAATATTACAGTATGGTGTTCATTGGCAGTGGTGAGATAAAAAAGTGGAGCTTTTGGTTCCAAATTTGGGGTTTCGGTTCCCTTCTGTCTATTACCAAAAGACTAGGCTCACTAATATCAGTTGATGCATTTGAAAGGATCCTTGGAAGGAAATGAAAAGGATATCTCTGTTTTGAGGTGCAACCCTGAAAAGCTTGAAGTGCTCTTATGAACCACCAATCTTTATGTTCTTACCCAAAATTATCAAATCTCTCTTGCACACACACTAACTAATATCTATATGTTCCCACACAAATGTCTCAAATCACTTGTTCTCGCCTATTTCTATCAGAGTTTTGGATAAGTTTCTTTGCCAAAATCTCCATCTTCAGGTTCTTGAATACAGAGGGCTTTGTGCAAAAATTGGAAGGGGGGCATTTTTTCCCATATACAATTATATTTCTTGAACTGTTTAAAGCAGCGTTTAAATATTAGAAAGAAACTTGCTTCTTCGGCAACTTGCTTCCCTTTAACCTTGGATGGACCCTTCGCAGACAACAGTATTATCTGTTTGATCTCAGCATCTTCAATGCAAGGAGCATTTAGTTCTGCTTGCATGTGAGGTGGTTTGTTAATACCATTTTCTGGAATTTCTGCATCATGCTGTCGATGTTGGTTCTCTCTCAACTGATTCCTGGGACGAGCTGATTCCTCCTAGTTGGAACATAGATCGTGGCGATTGGGTTTGGCCTCTTTATCACACAAAGCATTCAAATGTGGTTCTGAGTTTAACAAAATGGTAAAGACTTTTTGCTGGCAAAACTCATTCGAGACACTGGACAGAATTTGACGGCATTTTGGGGTACAGGCTCTGATGTCATGTTCTCTTGAATTCAATTTTAGTGCAATGGATTGTGTCATTAACATTATTATGAACTGTGGGCAAGTGCTATTCCAACCATCTAATGATTGCCTTACATAAACGGGGAACATTAAAAAAAAAAATGTTGCAGTCTCATTTTGAGTTTTTTTTTGGCAGGAGTGTTCAAAATGTCAATACTATGTGTGGGAGTTTGCAATTGCCTTACGACTGGGTTCCCTCCTACCTCTACAAGGCTTGACCCAGGTGTGCACGAGAATCATTTCATAGACCTCAAGCATAACGGCATAAGGAATGCAATGCTATTATCCGTACCAGGCCTTGGAGAGTTTAGGTCTTATCTGTGTCTGAAGACCGGCTGACATATTAAGTTAGACCCTCGGTTGAAAGGGGTATGTAGTCCCATGGTATATATAATGATACGCTGAAGCATATGCAATCCAGGGTGAAGATATAATTTAGACTCACCTTCTCTCCTCTCTACTCTGTCCACTTTCTCTAGCTCTCTCTCTTCTATTTCCAATTCTCTCTGTTGGTTTACGAAAATTTGAGTAGCTTAATGACCAACAAATTCAACTTATTTTAGATTAAAATATTTTTTTTTTTTCCTATTTATTGATGAATATTCATATTGCCAATGCCAAAGCAATTACCTCTCTTTTAAAGTATGATACTGCTTTGAACGTCAAATGATTAGGTATACCATGTCACCTATTATCCCGTCTTTCCAAAGAGGAGAGAGAAAAAGTAAAGATATAGCCATATATGTAAATACTCGGGAAGGGAACCAAAAAAATATCTGCAAGGGGAAACTCTCACTCTATTATGCCTACAAAGAAATTCAAAGAAAGCCCTGCCCGCCCTTCTCTAGTTGGAGGGATCCCTTGTATTGAGGAGGCTTCCGGGACTCATAACAGACAGCTAGGAACCAGAAGAGGGGCAAGCATAGCTCTGACTGCATTGAATGACAGAAGCGGCAGTGATAGGAATAGCACTACATGGATTGTTTACGCTTGTTACTTGACCAATTCACAACAATAAATATTTCTCTAAATAAAGTCAAGCTAACGAGAGGGAAGGATCCCAAGCCAAGCGTAGTGAGCATCTCGGGACGAACCCAATATAATCTCTAGCATATGGATCTGATAACCAAATTTTGAGAGCAACATCGACTGATTACCAGGAATGTCTTGCTCAAAGCTACCAAATAAATTGGAGTTTAAGGTTTTATAGCAAGTAGTTGCATGAAGTAATCGATTAACCTTGCAGCGCTGTTTTCCGAAAACACTGTTCTCCCAGAAAGAAATCTTACACATCAATTCTCGAGCCCACTGTTATCCGCTACATTCAAATGGGCAGACAAATTGCTTAATTGCCGATTCACTGCACCTACCTACCCCGATCACAAAGGAATGCCTGCTTATTATCTAGTGCTAGAAGCTAACTCCCAGAAGCTCACTTTTCGAGTGTTGCTTCCCGCTCAAGAAGCCCAGCATTCAACTTAAAAAGACGAACATAAGGACTCAATTCAAAGTTTTGGTGATACTACCACCCTTATTAATCTATTATTATAAACCATATAATCATGCATGGGAAGGAGGGATGAAACTCTCTGCACTTGGTCCAAAACAGAATCTCTCTTAAATTAATATTTTGATTTTGATTTTAATCTTTAGTATAAAAATAAAGCCTTCTTAATGCGACCACTTAAAAAATATCCTATGGCCAAAACTACTTCACTGTCATCCAACAGCCCTGAACTTTTACCTTTTTTTTTTTTTTTTTATGACAAATCTTTTACTCTTTCTCTAGACACTCTCTTACCTCTCTCCGAATTTCACTCCCTCTCTTTAACTTCAGGCCTTAAACCCACCATCACTGCCTCCACTCACCGCCTTCGCAGCACAGCGGCATCCTACGTTGTATCCTAAAATCAGCTTATAAAACATTTAAAAATTGCCGGAATAAATAAATTTGAATGTACGTTGATATGTTTGCATTTGGATTGGAATTATTTTTTGAATTGAGACTCATAATTGTTATTTACATTGTTTTGTCTCCAAGAATTCACATAAATGTTAATTAGATTGTTTTATCTCCAAAAATGCATGCTTTAGATATTTCTATTTTGCATAACCTCCATCCGGCTTGAGGCAACACACGTTACTACGCACGATCCAACATTGTAAAATTTAAAAATACTAATTATTAAAATAAAATTAATTCTTACCTAATTTATGCTACAATATGGTTGAAGAAGATAGAGTTACCTTGGAAATTAATACGTCTATGTTGTTATACTTGTTATTAGGAGGGTGATTTTGTTTCTATCAACTAAATCATGTGATTAATCAGCGAGTGTGAATAGAGTCGATGGACACAAAAAAATTTAATATTGATTTAATTTTATAAATATTATTTTGAATAATAATTTAATACTTAAATATCCACTAAATTAATAAATACAACCACTTTAAAAATTTAGATTATAATATTAAACAATGGATAAATCTTAACTAACTTTAAAGTAAAATAGCAAAAACAAAATTAACCCCTTACCCTTTCCATTCAAATGTTAATGCCGTTCTTCCATTTTTCTCATGCACACCGTCCCTCTACCCCTTGAAACTTCTAGTTCGAGGGCTCAAATTGAAATTGGAGTTTCGGTTTTCGAAATCTTCAACTTCAAACAGTCTGTCGGAAGATCCCCAGGGAGTGAAAAACTCTTCGTCGTCATTGTTGTCTTTTTGATAGCTCAGCCGAAAATTGTTTCGAGCTGAGGTATGCACAATTGGAAACATACAGCATGTTAATCTTGTGAGATTAGGTGGATTTTGTTCTGAAAATCTTCATAGACTTCTTGTTTATGATTACATGCTTAATGGTCCTCTTAATGTATACTTGAAGAAAGATGGTAAAAATCTGAGTTGGGATTTTAAGTTTAGGGCTACAATTGGAACAACAAGAGGGATTGCTTATTTACATGAAGAATGTCGAAATTGCATTATTCATTTTGATATTAAACCTGAAAATATTTTGTTAGATGAAGATTTCACGACAAAGGTATCGGATTTTGGTTTGGCAAAGCTAATTGGTCGATATTTTAGTCGAGTTTTAGCCACGATGAAAGGGACGCGGGGATAGGTCGCACCGGAGTGGATTTCCAGTGTGGCAATCACAACGAAAGCCGACGTTTATAGCAATGGATATTATTGGAATTGATTGGTGGTCGTAGGAATGTGGAGGGGCTGCTAGAGTGCGGTGGTGGAAAGGGTGGTGGTAAAGGGGAGAAGTGGTTCTTTCCTCCGTGGGCTGCGAGAAGGATAATTGAAGGGAATGTGGGGGCGGTGGTGGACGAGAGGCTTGGTGGGGTTTATAACGAGGCGGAGATGGTGGGCTGGTAGTGGTGTCGTGTATACATGATGAGGCCTACTATGGGGATGGTGGTGAAAATGTTGGAAGGGGTAATTGAAGTGAGTGTTCCACCACCGCTGAAGTTGCTTCAGGCATTGGTTTCCGAGGAGTCAGTTCGTGGGGTTAGGGAGGATTTGGCGGCAATGGTGGTGGAAATTTTGACCTTCATATCCAGCTTTCTGGGGAATCCAAGGATTCTCGATCATCTCCTCCAGCTCTCAATCAATCTTTGTGAAATTATTCAAAAGTTTTAACTAACATGTTTGGTTGAGAGATGATTTGATTATCTCATGTTAATTGGTGGATATATTTATCAATTTTAAAAAGGGTAATGTTTTAAAACTTTGTTCAAAATTTCCGTAATTTAAGGGTGAATTAATTGCAATATATGGAGAATAGAAACAAAATCACCCCATAATTAATGTTGACTAAAAAGAAAGTTGTATTTGCACTATTGGTTAAGTTAAAATCACTATTTTTACGTAAATTATCAAATTAAATTGAGATTATCAATTAAAACAGCAATAATATTAATTTCAATCTAATTAATAATTAAGAGTAAAAATTATCAAAGTTAAAATGATTCATATTATGTGACATACATATATTGATCAGTGAACAGAAAATAAAAATCTTTGATAAGTCTCATAACGTGCCGGAGGTACCCGCGACCCCTAGTGTTTTAATAAATAAATAATCACCTAACAATGAATTTTCCATGTAAAAATATTCTTGTGACTGCCTTAGCAATGAGGTCAACCTTATTCTAATTAATCAGCATCTCCAATATTTCACCTCAGTTCAAAAATTTACACTACTAATTCATATGAAATGGAAAAAGCCCAACCAATATCATATTCAATTACGGATCAAACTCACACGTTAATATACAAATCCGTAAGGTACAAATTTTACTTTACGCACAAAATTATATCAGCTAAACAAATAAAAACAAGTTGTCAACTTTACTTGCAAAGCAAATAAGTATAACTCAAAAATGAACCAAATTTCAGAAGAAAAACAAACCCACAAGAGGTATCAATCATATATATATCAAACTCCCACCATCTTCTTTTGGATAAAGCTACTGTACTGTACATCCTTTCCCACCGCCATCTGAGAAGAATTACCATCAACAGCTTTACTTACATATTTTGTATTAAGCAAGGCAACTCTAAGATCCACTCATTGACATCTGAACTATATAGACATTTCTATATTTATGTACATATATGCATGATTCATATAGAAGGCCATCTCTACTAATATAAATTTCTCCAATGGGAGTTTCTATATGCATTTCTTTGTGAATATGGCAATTGAGAGAAAATTTCTATCACCATTTCTACATATACATACATGGCAAGAATTAATATTTTGAAAATACAATGCCAACTAAAATAGGAAAGTGTATAAAGGAGAAGATGCTTAGTAGAGTGCACCACTGGTCTCAAACTTCCTTAGCTATGCAGGTAGAGTGCAGCTAGCTGTATCAGTTCTTCCCATTATCCAATCTTATATTGGCGTACTGTTTTTGTGTTACCCAAGGAAGTATTTAAGGAGGTGGATGCCATTATTAGGAGATTTGTGTGAAGTGGAGCTGAAATGAAGAAAACTGGTGCTAAGGTGGCCTGGAAAGATGTCTGTTGCCCTAAGGAAGTGGCGAGGTTGGGTACTAGAAGTGTGTTTGATTAGAATCCTGCTTGTATGATGATACACTCGTGGGACGTTGCAACGAAAAAAATACTCCCTCTGGGTTAAGTGGTGCCGCATTTCCATGTTAAGAAACAGGAATTTGTGATTTGGTTGGTGTCCTATTGATGCTTCTTGGACTTGGAATAAGCTTATGAAACTAAGGGATAAAAAATTTAATTATATTCAGTATATTGTTGGGAATGGGAAATCTATCTGGTTTTGGTTGAATCAGTGGCACCCACTTGGGCCTCTCTTAAAGAAGTTTGGCACCAGAATACTTTATGATGCTGCTAGCGATATGAGCAGAAAGATAATGGAGATCACCACCAGCTCATCTAGAGATCTGCAACTTGTTCATGCGACAGTTTCTTTGTATATAGACCTGATGTAACTTGTGAGGATACAGTGAGATGGACATTAACATCTAATGGTTCCTTCACCCTGAAATCTGCATGGAATGCCAAAAGGGAGTCAAAGCCTAAAGTGGACTGGTCTAATCTACTTTGGCATGGGGATTAAATTCCTAGATAAAGTTTCAATTCTTTGGATCACTTGCAAAGATAGGCTTAGAATAATGGACAAGATGGGGGCAGAGTCCAAAATAGTACTTCCCGTGTTTTGTGTGGAGTACATGAAGAATCCCAACAGACCATTGTTCTTTCAGTGTGCATACTCTAGACTGATGTGGAAGGATGTGCTTAACAGGAATGGTCAGAGATATCAGTGTAACAATTGGAATTGTGAGGTGGCTACTAGCTTCAATGGACAAAGGGGATCAGTTTTCAAGCTAGAGTAGGAAGGCTCTCTTCTGATATTATGTGTATTGTATTTGGTAAGAGAGAAATCAAAGGATTTTTCAAAACAAATTTAGAACTGACAATGTGGTGATTAGGGATATTGAAAGCTATATTCAGGCTAAAGCCTGGCATGTTACTAGATCTTTTGCTAATTGGCTTATATGTCAGGAGTGGATGAGAGGGTGTTATTTTAAATTCCTGGGGTATGCCCCTTGAATCTTGTATATTCTTCTTGTGCTTATAAAATTTTGAATTTCACCAAAAAGGAAAAACTAAGATAAATATGACACCATTGGAGAAACTTTATTTGAGACTTCTCTATCAACAAAATTATACTGCCAAATAGACAGAGAGATCTAAAAGCACCATAATACATGGGATAGAAAAAGCTATTGCAGATGGCCTAAGTGGGTAATACGGAGAGTTAAATGCATGTAACACCAACCAAGTTTTACCCCGAGTTGCACTTTTGTCTATGATGTTCCAATTTATACTCATAAAACCATAAAAGTTTCAACCGTGTCTCACTTTTCTCCAAAATTGGATCTGGCAGCAAAAAACCCTAACGGAATTGCTCATGTGCCGCTCATATTCCACCTCATTTCACCCCTTACTTCCACTGATTTCCTTGAGTGCGAACTGTATTTCTCCAATTTGTCTTCTTTCACCGGTCGTTTGGTAGAAAATGGTGAGTTTAGATTGGATTAGGGCCAAGGCTGTGTTTCTCCAATTTGTCTCTCTCACTGGCCGTTTGGTAGAAAATGGTGAGTTTAGATTGGATTAGGGCTAAGGAAGTGAGGCAAGAGGGGTGCAATGAGGTGGAATACCAGTTATGCCCTCACATGAGCAGCACGAGACCAATTCCGTTAGGGTTTTTTGCCGCCACATCCACGTCTGGACAAAAGAGAGACTCGGTTGAAACTTTATGGTTTTATGAGTGCAAATTGGAACATCATGACAAAGGAAAACTAGGGGTAAACTTCATGTGTGTTAATGTATTTAAATCTAAAATGGACAAAACTGTGACATGAAAAAATAAAAAAAGGAAGCTAAAGGGCTCACCTTTGAAATGGTTGCAGCACAGATCTTCAAGCAGTAGGTTGATCTCTTTTTCTAATTCCAATTCTGCGTAATTCTCGCAAATGACAAGCTATCTCCTCTACAAATTTAAGTCCGTGATTTCCATTTCTAAGCGAATAAATAGAGTGCTCAAGAAAACTTCGGTCTGTCTCAAGTGCTTCCATCCTTACCCTCAGATCGGAAAACTCTTTTTTGATAGTGACTAAATCACCATCATTTTCTTTATATACGATAACATCATCTTTCTGCAAATTTCCATATTCTCCTCCATCATTTTCTTGAAAAGACACACCATTTTCTTGAACTGACCCGCTAATATCACCACTGTCCGTCTCTAAATAAAGCCCATTATTAGAGAATAGATGAAGCTCTTTCTCCAGTTTCTTTAAACGCTGAAAAATATATAATCTTTCGTCTTCAAACTCCAATAAGGAACTCTTTGCAGCATTTATTTCCTTGTCATCAATTTCACAGCGTTCATTGTCTTTCTCTCTTACAAAATTTGGCTCTGTTATATTCCCCATAATTGAAATATCCCCGAATTTCTTCCTATAAAGTTCAAGCTCAGCTTCTATATCTCGAATCTTTATCTCGTTTTCAGCAAGAAGTTCATTTGCTTTCTCAAGAGCCTCACCATCGTACTCAGCTTGATCTTCCATCACCCTTAAACATTGCAAAGCTTCCATGTGGAGTGCCGCTTTCTCTTCTTGCAATCGAGTAATCATGGCCATTGCTTGATTCGTAGCAATCGCAGAGGCGTTTCTTTCTTCCTCTAACTCCTTATACAAAGCACCCATTAATTTCCTGTCGTGCTCGACCTGTCGTTTGAGCCGATCAACCGCACTTTCACCTTCGATATCACTCACCGCACTTCCGTCTAGAGATAAGCTCGACTCGTTCCTCTCGAGTGATACCCTCCTCTGAAGCAAGTGCATTAGCATAGACGTAGAAGCATCCGGAGTTTTCAGTTCATCGATCGGTCCGGACAATCTAGGACTGATGTCATTTAAGGGTAACTCAAGTCCTCGAGAAAAGGATCTTTGGGACAAGAAAATCTTCAAATCCTCGCTACCATTTAAAGAATCCTTTAGGGACCTTTGCTCTGAAAATTTTCCGGATAACTGCCTTCCCTTATTACCAACTGCTAGCTTATAAGCATCACCCAGATCCAAATAATTAGGCATTTGCAAACTAGTGTTGCTTGTACTAGGGTTTACTTCTATGTGTGTTTCAATGGTCATGATTGGCACACGTACTGCCTTAGATATGTCAACATTGTCTGTAACTAACTTTTGCCCCGTTTCAACTGCTTCCTCTGGAATGTCTACTGCAAGAAAGCAACGAACACCTTATATCAGGGACATGCGTCAAAGATAATTTGGACATTTTATTTTATGTACACTTCTGAGCGATTTGGACATCCGATTGCTTGCAGTAAAATACTCATGATTTTCAAAGTCAACTCAGGCACAACAGTCGAGTGCTGGGTGGAAAATTTTGCACAACCGTAAACATTGAGGAAGTGATTACAACAAGTATAAGGGAGATTTAACAACATTAAACAGCAAAATTTCGTTGCTCAATTTTTTTTTTTAAATTACGGAGTTGAAATAAGCTGCTTATTGGTTCAAGTTTCCATGCATTCTAGGAATCTTAAATTGGTATTTTCACGTTGCATTCAAGTGAAGAGGTTGGGATAGAAAGGATTAGATTCCTTTCACCAAAGCTGAAATTTCATATGTGAAATTACCAATTTCTCTGTCCCAGAAAGAACAAAAACTTGAACTAAACAAAATATAAATTTAACATTTTCACGGTTATTGCATATACCATTATCACTAAAAAACTTATTAGCAGTAATGCAGAATAGTAGAATATTAATGATGAGACAAAAAAAGTAAAAACTGGAAGCTAAAAAATAAGACTGCGCTTCTTTAAACAAGTATTTGGAAGGGGAAATAGTGGGACTTAGATTATAATGCTACAAACAAACCGAGCGACTGCATTTACAAATATTTTTCACTCTGTTTCAAATTGGTAGTCCCACTTTCCTTCTCGGTATGTCTCAAATTTATATTCCCATCATTTTTGGGACAAAATGTACCAAATCTCACAAGTCACAATATAAATTAATTTGTATTCTTGACCAACAAGTAGGTTGAAATTAGTGCTTCCTTAAAAAGTACCAAAGTGAAAGTGAGACCATGAATTTGAGATGGAAAGAGTATTAGAAAAAACTGTGACTTCCATTTAGTGGGTGGGAGTTCATAGAAACCCAAGTAAAATAAGAGTGATGAACAAAAGAACTGTTCAAAAAAAGAGAGGAAAACTCACACATCTCTCTTGACACTTGTTCATCAAAAGAAATAAGTTCAGATGTATTGGCCCTGTTTTCTATTTGTTTCCAGTTAAGCTCCTCCAATCCATGCCCAATAGCTGCAGCATTTTCTGCCCTACCATGCGGATTACCAACAACTTCCAGAATCGTTGGATCCAAAACAGAAGGCTCAGTCGCTGAATCTTGATGTATCAACCTCTCCGAGGTTAAATCATCATCTATCAACTGTTCAAGTTGAACAGTGAAATTATTCTTGGAATTTATGCTTTTGTTTTGTTCAATAGTTGTGGATAACGGTTCATCAAGTTGATCGGCCAAAGACCTAATTGACGTAGATTGAAGAATGTTGTGGGCATATCCTCTCGAAATCCACTCCTTGTTGCACGTTCCATGTACATCTACGAGTTTATTCTGAATATGGCAATGAACTAAAGAAGAGATCTCCAACTTATGATTGCCGCATACCAAATCCCAATAAAATCTTGATCTATCCTTGCCCATAACGTGATCGAGTCTCGAGCATAGCAAACAAGGAATTTGTAATTTGTAATCGCGAGCAAATTTTGTAACCAAGTATGAGAAAGTTGCTTCGATAAATAGCATGAACATAAGCAACCATTCGAGAAAAGCCCATCGTAGGGCCATGGCAAAACCCCAAGAAACATTTTGTGATCTAACAGGTGAAGATCCCATCACATCCATTTCCCCACCAGAGCACAAAAAGTTTACAACCAAACACAAGGTAAAAGCCACTCTTCCCAAATAAATATCAATTATCCGACCTGTGTGACATCAATACACCAGCAAAGACAATGGTACAGAATTTCAAACAAAAGTGAAAGAAAAGTACTTCATTGAAAGCGGCGCATGATTTAATTAGAAGCTAAATATATTGAAAAGAATTGAGCATTAGAGAGAGAGAAGCAATCATTTACTCATATAGGATTAATCTAATATTATAAAGCCAACAGTGAATTCAACTGCCCTGTGAATCTGTGTTACAATTTCGAATTGGCAATTTAACCCCTGCCATCTTTTTCATAAAAGATACGTCTCCACCAAGATTCGAACCTTTGCCTCGAAACAAATTGCACAAATGCTTGACCACTTACATTTTTTTTTTTTTGCATAAAGCACACTCTCGACATCAAGCAATGATTTTCAGCGGAGTCCGTAAAGGGAGGATATTTGAATACTTTTAAGCAAGCCAAGGTAAACGAAACTTCTAACTTGCACAAGCGCATGCAACCCTACAGACACGGGACCCCACACACCTTGCAAAATGCAAATCTCATCTACAACTTATACCCTAATATATAGACAAAATTCCCAGTGGATTCGGGTCCCTGCAGGTCTCTGCCCGTAACCGAACAGGTCTACACCCCTTAGCCATCCCTGATTAGATAATATTATATGTTGACGTGTGAGCGTGTGCGCATATTATTATATATATTTGTAGATTATAAAATACAATTTTAAAACACACTCACTACACAACACTGCTGCAATCTATATTATGTAAACTATATATATTTGTAGATTATAAAATACAATTTTAAAACACACTCACTACACAACACTGCTGCAATCCCAATCTCTTTGTTTGATAGTGAATTTTTCCTTGGAACTTCCTGCAATATCTATTATATTGTGAAGCAAGAGTTTATTTCGGAAATTTTTGAAGCTGTTCAAAATTTTGTTTTCCAATTTTTCCCTTGCAGGCTTTTATTTCCCAATAAATTTTATATTATAGCATAAGTATAGGATTCAAGCCCTTGCCACTAACAACGGTAAGCTATGCCAGGACGGGGGATTGCATCGCTGGCCCTTCCTGTCCTTGCTTCACCCAACTAATAAACTCTCATATACGCCCTAAAGCAGAAGGTAATAAGATAAGTTCTCCAATTAAAGGTAACATCCCCTTTCACGTAAAGGATTAACACACTCAACAATTCTGCATAAACACTAAATCAGAAGCTAACAAAATAAAATCCTTCCCAAATAACACATTCTTGCTCACAAATCAACTGATATGCACCTTACAGAGTAAACTGATATAAAAATTCTAAACAGATAAAAAGAGGAAAGAACAACTCCTATGTTCTTCCGATTACTTGCAAGGAAAAGAATTGAATTCCGTGAAATTGTTTTACATGGCCAAATCTTTTCAGGAAAATGAAATTGTAGTGTGGAAGTGGTTTTTGAACTAGGTATAAAATGAGAAGTTAGGCTAAACCAAGTTGTACCACGGGAATTGCTTCCATGAAAAATAATGCAATCCACCACCAGTCCAGTATGCTCTTTTGGTTTGACTTTTTGTTTGTTCCTATAACCCAAAATGGTAATTTCATATGAAAAGTTTGAGCCTCATCAACTTATGATTCAACCTCTTGACACGAACTAAATTGTGAATTACCGATTAGAATTTCACAAATGAACAACAGCTCGAACCAAACAAGTAGTAAAGATAAAAACATGAAAATTTTGAGCATCTTTTTCATTGAAATAAACTGCAATCTAACACAACCTTATAGAATCAATATCTACAGGACCAAAGTCAAATTCATCAACACAAAGTAAAGTAGGAACAGAGATCTTAGATAAAAAAGATTACGTATATCAGCACAGATAGGAAAAAAAAAGTCAACCAATTGGTAAACAATAAGGATCTTAGTCTTAGATTAAACATAAAGGGTCCATAGTACAAAACCTGATCATACGAGAAACCCAGTAAGAGTGAAATTTTTCTGAAGAAGTAAATCGCCAAATCAAGCAGAGACCCTTCTTCTGTTCACATATAAATTCATATAGAGCCAATCAGTTCTGACAAAAACAAAACAAAACAAAAAGAGAAAATATGTAAAAGCAAGAATTATAATAATTCATACATACATACATGAAAGAAAGGTCTGCGAAATTTTCCCAAACAAAAATGTACACGTTGATTTGAAAGAAAGAACTGGGCACAAGAGTAATAAAATAAAGCAAAATAAAGGAAAGGAAAGTAGTATTTGTATTGGTGGAACACCACTACTGACTGTGTAAGTCTAACCTGTCAAAAACAACCGACGACGAATAACGAATCTTCGGCTCTGCTGGACTGTAACTTCACTAAACGACGACTACCGAAAGGTCTCCCCTCATCACCGCCCAAACCTTTTTTCTCTATCATTTTTTTTTCACGGATACTTTAGATAAGAGTATCTGCTATTTATAATCAAAATAATAATTATAATTAATTTTAATAATATTAATTAAAAATATTATCTTAATAGCATAATTAAATTTTAGCAACCTTCTAACTAATAATCAAATATATTCTTTTTATAATTAAAGTTAACAGTTTTCTTCAATAACCAAATGAGAGACCCACTAATTCTATTAGTTAAAAGATGATCTTTTCAAATTTAAATCATTCTTTCCTCATTTTTTTAAAACAAAATTCAAATGGATTAATTTGTGACCAATCAATTTAACAGGACCCACAAATTTAGTTATTAAGAAAAAAATAACCATTGGAGAGACATTCATTGTTAACTTTAATAATTTACTAAATGGATAATCAAAAATCATTTTAATTATTCAATTTTAGTTATTTTATTGGATATGCTCTAACAAGCTGAAAAATAAGAAGATAAAAAAGAATTAATAAAGCCGTAAACAAGACAAGTCGGGCTGAACAAACAGTTGTTTAGTTTGATTTGTTAAACATTTTGAACTTATAATTTTATTTAAGCTTGGTTTGCTTAATTCTTGAGCCGAATTGAAACGAACTTTTAGTTTATTCAAACTCAAATAACTTGATTCTTAACGTAGTTTTACGGTGATTTGGAGCTTATTAAGTCGAGTACATTAATATGTCCAAGTTTGAATTGTTTATTTCACAAATAAATCTCCGAAACTTCTACTTGAACCATATTATACTTATATTATAAGTAAAATGTTATACATTTTGTTTTACGTCATACATTTTAATAAGCATGCTTATTTTTATGGAACATCTCTCCAAGTGAATTAACTAATTTTTAACTTCTCATAAAAATTATTTGTATTTATTATCCCATGACTTCATTTTTTATAGTAACTTACAATAAACCCATTTTGACTATCACTATTCCATGAGGCAAAAATAAAAAAGTGGAAAAAGATAAAAGCTCAAGGTACGTGCGTTACCAACTAAGCTAGTCCACTCGATCAAAAGCTCGCATTTATCCCAGTTAAAATTGATTGCAAAATAATAAAGAAGAAGAAGAAGAAGAAGAAGAAGCAGCAGCAAAGAAATCAATTTTCTGTTCAACACGGTTAATAGAATGCAGTGCACGTTATTCTACTTGAATAAGGGTATATGAATATGAGCTTATTTTAAATTTGTTAGAGGAGATGGTTTAAATGAATTTTTTCGCTCTTCAGCTTTCCTTTTTTCTTTGGTCATCTTTGTCATATATATATATATATATATATTGCTGAATGATATATATTTGATCGAGGATCGGAAGTTATCAATGAAATATATCCAAGTTCTTATTTTCAATGTGAGGGTTTTTTTATTACAATTTTACCGTTTTATAATTTATTTCTTGTGAATTTGAGGAACACGACATTTCGTAACAAGTCTTCTAAAATTTTCCACCGTGCATGGCTAACAGCTAGCTAGCTAGCACAAGACTAACGGAAATTAAAGAATTGTACGTCTAAGAAAAATGATATATGCTTGAGCTAGCAAGCGAATATAATTTGTAGCTCTAAACAACTCAAAACACATTCGGGTGGGTTCCATTCACCGGAATGCAAAATTAAGGTACTTCTATACCTTATGAATGAAGAAAAGTTAGAGATGGCAAATATTCACATGTAGGCCGGCCGGGTACGTAGGGCAGACATTAATTTGGTATCAGGATTATTAAGAGAATATATACTATAAATTTTACATGGGAGGAGTTTGTAAATTAATGATATTATGTATTATATTCCAACGGTGGGACATGATAATTAATATTGCAGGAGAGTTTAATAAGTCAAATGAAAAATGAACAGCGGAAGCATATCAAGAAACATTTGAGGAATATATTGAAAGCCTCCATTCTGGGTACTTATAACAGATCCTTAACTAAGGAATTTTTCATTATGAGCTTTATTAATTAGTGGGTTGAAAGAAAGAAGAGATTGCTAAAATGGTGTAACCGCTTGCACCTACTACACACTCAAGTTGTATATATATATGGCCAAAATGCAAGTTTCTAGAATCCAACCACCGAAAAACCACCCCCCTAGGTCCTATAACTATAATTCTCCTTATTACTCCTCACATTAAAAAACGTAACCCTCCAAACAGTGGCGTAGCCAAGAATTTCTACACGGGGGTGCGCAATTTGAATGAACTCAAAAGTTAAAATAGTAATAATATAAATATGAAATTATTACATTAACAAAAGTACTAAAATAAAGAAATTACCTACAACAATCCTCTCCGAGACTTCATATTTTGAAAACATTGAATGACAACTTTGTTATCGATGGAGTCAAGTACATCTTTCTCGATATAAGCCACCAAACAATCATTCATGAAATCAAATAAAGAATTCATTAGCCCTATATAAAAAATACGGGCATTAATCTCTCTTTTCAACAATTAATATTTATTGGTTTTGATTTAGATTTATTACTCTCTCAGATATAAATTATGTATATGTAGAGATATAAAATCAGCCTATACAAAAAATGAAATAAAATCAGCCCTATAACCTATATGCATTTATAATTTTACACATAAAACTAAACCCTATAATATTAAGCCTTAAAATCAGTTCTACAAAATTAAGC
Organism: Lonicera japonica; assembly: GCA_021464415.1. Classification (NCBI taxonomy): domain Eukaryota; kingdom Viridiplantae; phylum Streptophyta; class Magnoliopsida; order Dipsacales; family Caprifoliaceae; genus Lonicera; species Lonicera japonica. The sequence continues at coordinate 49,522,651 of CM038469.1, forward strand.
CATAAATTCTACCCTACAAAATTAAGCCCTAACATCAACAAGGTAATAGATGTGACACCATGCCCTTATTCTATTTGAAACTCCACCATAAAGTGAACCTTTTAGCTTTTAATTTGTAAATCAATGAATAAAATCTATTCATTTACATAAATGCCTACTAATAATGTAGCTTTTGGGGATCTATCTTATTTTAGTGCTTTATTGGAGAGCTTTTGGAAAGCTTGTCTGTTGACTGGGTACTTTATTAATTTGTTCAACTTTGCTGTTGGCTGATGTTTGCATTCAGTCCCATAAACTGTTGTGCTTTCATCTTGTTCATGGCCTTTAAATCCTTTGTGGTTTCATTGTTGTGATTCTAAGCCCTAAAATCAAGTTCCAACTAATTTTACACAATTACACATATATTGAGATCATATATGATATATTCATTCATGGTTCATAATATATATCATAGATCTTTTCCAACATTTTTCGCTATAAAAAGAAAAGGAAAAGAAAAGGGGAAAAATGGTGTTCTAACCTTGCTCGGTTGCTCCTAACTGTCCACTGTCCAGCTGCGAGCAGTGAGTCGTCCTAGTCCAGGCGTGAGCGGTCCTTGGTGAGGCATGAGCACTGAACAACTTGATGCAATCCACTCGATGAGGCCGTGAGGGTGAGCCGTGAGAGATCTGAGAATAGCGCAAGAGGGAGATAAAGAGAGGAGCGTTGTATTGCTACGTGAGGAAATAAAACTACATACCCTAAACTATAAAACTATGCATATAAGTCCCTAACTTTTTTTTTTTTTAAATTCGAAAATCTCGGGAGTGCGTCCGCACTCCTTCGTACCACTGTGGAGACGCCCCTGCCTCCAAACCCATTCCACACCAAATACCAAATGGCCCTCCCAATTCCATAAATCCAACCACATCACATATCAGTATACTTGCTGAAATGAGGACTACGAGAGAATAGGATGTTGGGAAATATGGGTTTAAAAGAGAGAACACCGGTAATTAGAAATTGATTATTAGATTTCAAGGCTCGAAAAGTTCGATTTTTTCAGACAATAATTTCGCCCTTCCCGTAAATCAGCTAGTACACAGTGGGTATTAGAATATTGCCGTCAGGATTCAATGAAGCCTATAACCTAACTATTGGTATCGGGTTATGTACGTCCTGTACCAACCATTTAGAACACTCTAATTATAAGGCTAATAATGTCAATAGAAGAAGAAAGAAATATGGAGTCAAGTGGTTTTTAGAATTATCCAAAATTGAAGGTTTACCCCTTTATTTGTAGCCTTTAGTGGAGATAGTTCATAAAAAGCTACACCTATTCATTCATGAATGATTGTACCTTTTGGTACATGAATAGGCATGTTCCACATCTCTTTATTTATGAATAGTTGCACCCTTTGGTACATGAATAATCACACCATTTGGCACATGAATAGTCACACCCTTTCATGAAGAGACAAATGGCTTATAAATTTGAATTATATCCGTTTAATCATTCAAGTAGATACCAACGGTTATAGTATCCCAATCTTTAACATATATTATTATATATGTTAGTACTCCATATTTAATAAATGAAAACCAAAATAAATAATTTATTAATATCTTTTTATATTGAAAATATCCAACAATCCCCACCAATTTTCAAAATAAAATAATAATATATTTTGAAGGAAAAACTTATAAAAGTATAAACAGATTACAAGGCATCATCGTAGAAGTCGGTACATAAATGATAAGTGTCTTTTGGACTTGAACTTGCCACTTAGCGCAAACAATTCAAAGCTTGATCAAGACAGTAAGGTGAACGAATCTTGAACCTGGAGCCCTTAGAGATTAGCCGGAATCATCGAACATACTGACTTCGGAGGTAGAATGTTATGAATGCTTTGCACGTTAATGGCCATGTGCATAAATCTTGATCTCATAAGTAACTCTCGGAAACGATCTTGTTTTCCTAGGAAGCGGGTTAACTTTCATTACCCACAAGGTAAATTTACTGAATGATCATGCGAGTCACTATTTTCAATTTATTAAGGACTTAATCCAACCTCGTACATGCAGAAAACACTACTAGAATAAGAAATAGGGTAATTAAAATTTTCTAGTGTTTTCATGATCACATATTTAACTTGTTAGTACCACATTGAACTTTGTCTATATTTTTAAGACATAAGTTGGGTTCCCATCAAACGTGATCGACGTCATTCACAGACCTTAGCCCCATTCTTTTAGATGTCCTAGAGATCATCTCATTGCCTAATCCTTTTGTTAAATAATCTGTCAAATTTTTCTTTGACTCTATGTAGTCTACCGTAATTACTCCAAATTTGAGTAATTGCTTAATTGATTGATGTCTTAGACTAACATGTCTAGATTTGCCATTATAAGTTTTATTCTCAACCTTGTAAATGGTTGCCTTGTTGTCACAATTTATAATGACTGTCGGCAATAGCTTTTTCCAAAGAAGAATATTTACTAAAATATTTCTAAGCCATTCGGCCTCTTTACTTGCATCCGCTAATGCAATCAATTTTGATAACATGGAAGAATCTGAAGCCATTGATTATTTTTTCAATCTCTAAGAAATTGTAGCACCTCCTAATGTAAAAAACCAGCCAGTAGTAGACTTGGATTTTATCTCTAAACTATTCTAGGTTACATCGCTAATTTATGGTTCCTTTCAAGTATCTAAGAACCCTTGAAATTGCATTCCAATGTTCATTACTTGGATTACTCATGAAGCGACATAACATACTTATTGCATAGGCAATGCCTGGTCTTGTGCAATGTATAACATACATAAGACTCCCAATAACACTGGCATATTTTAATTGTGCATTAGTACGACCAGTATTCTTCATTAATTTGATACTTGGATCAATGGGTGTAGGGCCTGGCTTATGACAAAAATGTCCATATCTTTTTAAGATTTTTTCAATATAATGCGATTGTGTAAGAAACAATCCATTATTTTTTCTTATGATTTTAATTCCTAAAATCACATCAACCTCACCTAAATCTTTCATATCAAAATTAGAGGATAGAAACTTTTTAGTTTTTTCTATATATTTTAAATTGTTGCAAAAAATTAGCATATCGTCAACGTATAAACAAATAATAATGCACCCAAATTCATTGTATTTGCAATAAATACATTTATCCGCATCATTGACGACAAATCCATAAGATAAGACAATTGTGTCAAATTTCTCATGTCATTACTTCAGTGCTTGCTTCAAGCCATGAAGAAATTTTACTAATTTGCACACCTTCTTTTCTTGGCCTAGAATTACAAACCCTTCAGGCTATTCCATATAAATTTCTTCTTCTAAATCACCATTTAAAAATGTAGTTTTAATATCCATTTGGTGAATAACTAAATTATGTATAGATGCAAGAGAAATTAAAATTCTAATAGATGAAATACGTGCAATAGGAGCATAAGTATCAAAATAATCAATGCTATATTTTTGTTTAAAGCCTTTTGCTACTAGTGTCGCTTTAAACTTATTTATGGAGCCATCTACATTTAATTTCTTTTTAAAAATCCACTTTGAACCAATGGGTTTAGCACAAGGGGGTAAGTCTGTTAAAACCCAAGTTTGATTCGTCATAATTGAGTTCATTTCATCTTTTATGTCTTCTTTCCAAAAACAAGCATCACGAGACTGCATAGCATCAGTAAAAATGACAAAATCATCTTCTACATGCATGACAAATTTAATAATATTGGTGATTTCATTCTTATTTCCTTCTACAAGATAAACATAAAAATCAGGACCAAAATTACGCTCAATTCTTACTCTTTTACTTCTTCTTGGTTCAATTTTTTGTTGAACAACAGGGCTAGAATTACTAGAAGTTTCATATTCATTATTCTAAAGCAATGAATTAGATGGAACATTAGAATCTCCTAACAAATTATTATAGGTAATAGACTTATTCATATTCTCAAAAAATTCAACATCAATATATTCAATAATCTCAAAAGTATCAAGATTAAGAAATCTATAAGTAACATTATTTTAAGAATAACCAATAAAAGCACATCTATAAGTTTTAGAACCAAGTTTTGGCCTTTTTGGATCAGGTGTTCTCAGATATGCAAGACATCCCCAAACCTTAAGATGGTTAAGATTCGGTTTTCGATTAAACCAGAATTCATATGGAGAAACACCAAGTCTTTTTAAGAGAACTCTATTCAGAATATAACAAGAAGATAGTAGGGCTTCACCCCACCAAGATAATGACAATTTTGAACTAAGTAACATAACATTAACCGTTTATGTCAAAGTTCTATTCTTCCTCTCAGCCACCCCATTATGTTCTAGCGTATAAGGCTCCATGAATTGGTGAACAATTCCATGAACTTCACAAAATTTTATGAATTCATTTGGATAATATTCATCGCCTCGATCAGAACGTAGAACTTTAATTTTACGGTTCAATTGGGTTTTAACTTCAACTTTAAAAGACACAAATTTTTCAAAAAATTCATCTTTACTTTTTAACAAATAAATGTATGTAAATCTAGAATAATCATCAATAAAAGTAACAAAATATTTATTACCACCACGAGTAACATGATTTTTATAATCACAAACATCACTATGAATTAAACCAAGCAATTCAGATGTTCTTTCAACGGAATTGTGAGATTTTCTAGTAATTTCAGATTGAACACAAATGTGGCATTTATTAGAATGATCAAAATTGTAATGTAACATTAAACCTAAACTGTGCATATTTTTAATAGTACCATAATTAACATGTCCTAATTTAGCATGCCATAAAATAGAAGAATCAACCATATAAGCAGAAAAAAGCGTCAGTTATTATATTTAGTTTAATCATACCATTACAAGAATATCCTTGCCCAATGAATGTACCATTCCTGGACAATACAAATTTATCAGACTCATACACTAACTTAAAGCCTCTCTTATTAAAAAGGTCTCCAGAAACAAGATTCTTACACATATCAGGTACATGTAGAACATTCAATTATGTAAGAGTTTTCCCAGAAGTAAAGGAAAATTCCACTGTGCCTTTGTCTTCGACTTTTGCACGGAAGTTATTTGCCACTTTCACTTCATTTCCGTCGTCGGTCTTTTCATAAGTCTTAAAAAGACTACGATCCTTACAAATGTGGACGGTTGCTCCAGTGTCTAGCCACCACCCGCTATCTGTACTAACGACATTGACCTCACACACAGTAGTAATAAATTTTTCTTCGGCCATGTTTGCTTGATTTTCCTGATTCTAGAAACTCTTCTTCCTTTTACAACAATCTCGAGCCATATGACCGGAACTATTACAGAAATAATAATTTTCTTTTATTCTTTTGTTATTCTTGTTCTTGGCATTCTTTTTAAACTGAGTATTATTTATAGGTTTTAGAAAATTATTATTGGATTTTTCATCCTCCATAAAATTAGCCTTAAAAATAACATCAGTTTGTTCATCCTTCGATTCATGGATCCAAGAATCCTCCTCAATACGAAGGTGACCCTGTAGTGACTCTAATGTGTGACTATTTTCTTCATGCATGAGTTTTTTCTTGTAACCATTCCAAGAAGGTGGAAGTTTAGAAATAATAACCCCTACCAAGAATGATTCGTCAAGATTAACTCTAGTAGCTTTTATATTAGATACTATATTTAATAACTCATGTACTTGTGTCATAATAGACTTATTCTATTTTATTTTATAATCTATAAAATTACCAATAAGAAACTTTTGATTACTTGCCTCTTTAATGCGGTATTTATTATCCAGCGCAATCCACAATTCTTTTGCAGTACCAATATTTCGATAAGCGTTGTAGACGAAATTTCCTAAAGCATTTAGGATATGTTCACGGCGTAAATAGTCGGCCTCCTTGTGCTTCTTTCTCTTCTCTTTTAATTCTTTGGAGTTATCTACCTTCTCTTCTGATATCACCTCTAAATCATCTTCAAGTAGATAGGCAAGATGGAAGGTAGTAAGGAAGAATTTCATCTTTTCTTGCCACCTTGTTAAATTTTCTCCATCAAAGCGGTCTAGTCGGATGAAGTCTTGGTTCATAACTTGGATAGAGTGTGCTATCGATGAATTCTCCATTATAAAAATGTAGTTATTGTCTGAAAATTGTTGGAAAATATGGATTTGAAAGAGAGAACACCGGTAATTAAAAAATTGATTATTAGACTTCAAGGCTCGAAAAGTTCGATTCTTTCAGACAATAATTCCGCCCTTCCCATAAATTGGCGAGTACACAGTGGGTATTAGAATATTGCCGTCAAGATTCAATGAAGCCTATAACCTAATTATTGGTATCGAGTTATGTACGCCTTGTACCAACCACTTAAAATACTCTAATTATAAGGCTAATAATGCCAATAGAAGAAGAAAGAAATATGGAGTCAAGTGGTTTTTAGAATTATCCAAAATTGAGGGTTTACCCCTCTATTTATAACCTTTAGTGGAGATGGTTCATGAAGAGCCACACCCATTCATGAATGAATGATTGTACCTTTTGGTACATGAATAGGCATGTTCCACATCCCTTTATTTATGAATAGTTGCACCCTTTGGTACATGAATAGTCACACCATTTGGTACATAAAGAGGCAAATGGCTTATAAATTTGAATTGTATCCGTTTAATCATTCAAGTAGATACCAACGGTTATAGTGTCCTAATCTTTAACATATATTATTATATATGTTAGTACTCCATATTTAATAAATGGAAACCAAAATAAATAATTTATTAATATATTTTTATATTAAAAATATCCAACATAGGGTTATAATTGTAATGAGATATTCTAATTATGACACAAGTGCAAGCAACAACATATGTTTATAGTGGTGAGAGATGAAGCAAAAGAGGAGGAAGGGCTATTTGAGTATAAGGTGATGGTGGAAAAAAATGTTGATGATATAGAAATTTCAGTGCAACCTCAGAAAATCAACTTCTCGTCGTACTTATTAATAGTGGAAGCACCCGGAACTTCATTGATCCTCAACTTTCTCAAGGGGTGGGAAGTAATGGAACCAACAAAGCCAATGGTGATGGCAATCAGCTTATTAGTGATGCTATATGTCCAAAGTTAACTTGGACAGTGCAGGGTCTTACATTTGAAGTTGAAATAATAGTGCCAGCTAGGGTTATGCAAAACACTGAAAAAAATCGAAAACCCGAATTGAGCCAGCCTGAACTGCTCAGTTCTTTTAAGCAAAATGTCTAGTTCGGTTAATAAAATACAAAACCGAGTGTTATCGGTTCGCTTCACGATTTTTATTAACAGAAAACCGTAAAAAACCGGACCGAACTGGTATTTATATATTAAATAAATTTTATACATGTGCCTTAGGTTTTACTAGATAAGAAGAGGGTGCACCATTAGTAATGTAAGCTTGTATGTATTGCAACAAAACAAACTAAAATATCTCACTTTTTCTCTCATTCTCACCACTTTCTACCAAAAAAAAACAAAAAAAAAAACCCTGAGTTCCTTTTCCCCAATTCCATGGTCACCGGCAACATTTCTGTTGCCATCTATTCAAGATCTCCACTAAATCTCATCTTCCAGCAAAGCTTAAAACCAAGGGATGAATAGAAAATGCTATTAAAGGTAAGCTGTAGGTGTTTATACATATAAATTTTGTGTGGATCTCATTAAAAGCTGAAACTTTCATGTAAATTTTAGTATATTTAGTTGAGATTTGTTAATTCCCTTCAACTTTTTGCATATTTTTTAGTTGGATTTTGTTTAAGTTTACAACTTTTTTTTTCTCTATTTTACAAGTATATTTAAATCTTAGATTTGAAGCTCAATCTCAATAATACATTCTGTCCAACTGAAACCGACTAAAACCGAAGGCATTTGAAACCGACGGTCGTTGCTGTGCTCGGTTCTGTTTCGGTCCGAATATCTCCTAAACCGACGAGCTCGGTTCGGTTGACAAATCACCCGCACGGTTCGGTTAACCGAACCATGCACACCCCTAGTGCTGGCAATAGGAGGTTGCGATATGTACCTAGGCAAAAATTGGATGAGAATGTGTAGTCCCATACTATTTGATTTCTATGAACTCAAATTGTCATTTAGGAAATGAAAGAAAATAGTGACATAGCAAGGCAAAAAAGAAAAAGCGTCACTGAGGGATATTTCAAGAAAATCTCTGGTTAAAATGTGTAATAGGAAACCCTACTCCACTAAAGAAATATTGGAATTCTTTGATTTGAAGAATAATATACATGGGTATTTATATACAGAACATTGACAATAATCCCTCCTATAATGAATCTCATGATTCTCTTCTATAATAAATCTACAGTTACAATTGATATAATGCTTTCCTATAATCTTGCTTTAATTACACAATCTTATAAAATATTTATTTTGAATAAGAATGGTCTGACTATACACCCCCTTAAACACGGGCTGAAGCAGGCAAAAGGCCGAGTTTGGAATGTAAAAATTCAAAGGATTGACGAGGCAAGGCCTTTGTGAAAATATCTACAATTTGGTGACCTGACGGTATATAACGAGTTGCAAGATTTCGAAGTGTTACCTTATCGCATACAAAGTAATAATCAATCTACGCATGTTTTGTGCGGCCATGAAACATGGGATTAACGGTCATGTGTAATGCCGAAATATTGTCACAATAAAGTGTAGGTGGATTTGATAAGTGAACCCCAATGTGTCAAAGTATAAGAAAAATCCAGGTGAGTTCAGTAGTAGTGGAAGCTAAAGCTCTATATTCCATTGCAAAACTAGAAGGAGATACTGTTACTTTTTTTTTACTGTCCAAGAGATGCAGCTGCCACCAAGAGCCAGTAACAGATCTATGCGTAGCTGGACAAGTAGCCCAGTCAGCATAAAAAAAGCCAATTAAATCTAATTTGGTATTGGACGATAGCCGAAGTCCATAAGTGATTGTACCATGAACATATCGCAAGATCCTCTTAACTAGTTGAAAGTGAAATATGGATGGGTTTTACATATGATGGCACACATAATTGACAATGTAAGTAATGTCAAGCCTTATGAAAGTTAAGCATTGTAATCCCTTAACAATACTTAGATATAAATGAGGATCATCAAATGGGGCATCATCATCCAGTGGACAAAACTTGGCAGCCATCGGAGTTGAAACGGGTTTGTAGTTTGTCATGCGTGCACAATCAAGTAACTCATGAGCATACTTGGTTTGATAAAGAAACAATCCACCTCCTAATTTTTCCACAGTAACTCTAAGAAAATAAAGAAGGTAACCAAGATTTTTCATTGTAAATTCCTTTTGAAGGGTTTTTATAAGCTCATGCAAAAGAGAATGAATGCTGCTAGTTAGTACAATATCATTGACATAAAATAGTAAGAGAATTACATTTTCTGGTCATTGCTAGATAAATAGAGACGAATCAGCAATGTTGTAGAAAAAACCAATCTCAAGAAGGAAGTTAGTAAACCGATCAAACTAAGCCCTTGGAGCTTGGCGGAGGCCATAAAGTGCTCGCTTCAGTTTACACACATAAGATGGATAAGTTAGGTCTTGAAAACCAGGGAGTTGTTCAATGTAAATGAGCTCACTCAAATTACCATGTAAAAAGGCATTTTTGACATCAAGTTGTTTAAAATCCTAGTTATTAGCGAGTGAAATTGTCAAAATAACTTGAATTGTAGTAGGATTAATGACAGGAGAAAATGTTTCGATAAAATCTAGTTCGGGAACTTGAGTGAAACCTTTGACCACCAATCATGCTTTGAGTCACTCAAATGTACCATAAGATTTTAATTTGGTCTCAAAGACCCATTTGCAACCCACTACATTAACATTTGGATCTCGGGGAAATAAATCCCACATGCCATTTTCGTGTAATGCTTTTAGTTCTTCTTCTATTGCTGGTAACCAACCAGGATGCTTCATAGCTGATATAAAACTCTTAGGTTCTGCCATAACATTGGACGTTGCAAGAAAATACTTGGGATTAGGTTTCACAATTCTATCCCTAGCTCTTATTTTCATTGAGTGTCGTGCTATCAACGGTAGTGGTGACACGCTGCTACCCATATCATTGTCAAGAGTAGCGATTTCTGATGAAAGATTATAAATTTCATTATTATGGGCAGCAATACGCTCTTCTAGATTTGGAACAAGATGCTCTGGGGAGGAGACGCCACAATATCTTGAACTTATACATTTTCATTTACACCATTGGTGACATTTTCTTAAGATACACAAGGACTTTCGAATGGTAGAGATGAGCGATATGTGGTACTTGTAGAGGTAAAACCTGTAGAGATATACCAGTCATCAAAAGAGGTAATATCAGTAAAATTAGAGACTTTAGAAAAAAGTTGACCCGAGTCCTTAAAAAGGAAGGTTGTTTCATCAAAAACAATATGTTGTGAAATTAAAATTGTCCTTATAGGTGGATAAAGACGCATATAACCTTTGTATTGATCACAGTAACCAAAGAAGACACATGGTAGTGATCTCGAATCAAACTTTGTTTTTGCATAGTCTCATAAATAAGGAAAGCATCGACATCTGAGTATATGTAAATAGTCATACTTTGGTTGTGTCCCATAAAGTCTTTCATATGGAGATTTCATTTATAGAACACGTGAAGGTACCCGATTTACTAACCACATTGCTATGCTAAACGCCTCTACCAAAAATAGCTTTGAACTATGGAATAACAATGTTAACTCGAGCTCAGTTATATTTCAGTGCTTTCGTTCTGCCAAACCATTTTGTTCCGGTGTGTGCGGACATGACTTATACTGAACAATTCCATTTTCAACCAAGTAATTTTTGAAACTTGTATCAATAAATTCACCCCTCCATCTGATTAAAAAATTATAATTTCTTTTCCAAACTATATTCTGACATACTTGTGAAAATTCATGAAACGCTGTGTAAAATCACTTTTATGCTTAAGGGGAAAAATCCAAAAAATTCTTGAGTATTCATCAATAAAAATCACATAGTACCGAAACCTTTAAAATTAAGTCACGGGCGTAGATCCCTATAAATCACAGTGCATATGACTAAATAAACAAGTGGCATCTTTATTAATACTTCAAAAGCGCAATCTACAAGCTTTACCCAATTAACAACTTGTGCAAACTCTTTTATTTAAAATAGATTTAGTACTAGAAATCCACTTATTTCAACACAAATAATCAATGACTTGAAAATTTGTGTGTCCCATCCGTTGGTGCCATACTTCTTCGGTAGCAATCTTAAACCTATTTGCAAAAATTGCCACTTTATTCTTTGGTTAGAAGGCATACAAGTCACCGTTCCTCTTCACGAACACCATTATCTCGTGCTTTTCCTTGTCACTAATCACAAAACCATTACCAGAAAATTGAATAATGTAAGGAAACTCAAAAATTAATTGACTAACTAAAATCAAGTTCTTTTTAATTTGTGGCACAACTAAGACATTGTCCAAGAATAGCTTTTTATCTTCGATATCAAGTTAGGTGGAACCAACATGTGTAATCTTTAAAGTATCACCATTTCCCACCATGATTCGATCATGTCCAAAATAATCTAATAAATTATCTAGCTTACCGGGATCATTAGTCATGTACGCACTTGCACCTCTGTCCAGGCAATATGAGTTTTGACTTCCCGCGGTGAATTATCTATTACTTCGACTTGTTTGTGTGAATCCACGTCCTCTTGAGTTGAAGGAATCTTGCTTGCCTCAACCATTGTTGACTTTATTGACGTCCTGTCGTTGCCCAATGAATGCAACATTATGATTGATGTTCCCATAATTGTCGTTGGTATAAAGAACTTTGATGTTTTCATGGGATTGAAGAAAAGGAACTACTTCACTGTAACTGGGTGTTGAAAGTTTTAGCATTGTCGTAATAAAAGATTCATACCCTGGACCAAGTCCGATGAGCAAGGCAAAAATCTTTGTTCAGTCTTTTACAGGTTTTCCAATGGCAGCAAGATCATCAGTTCATCACAAATCCCTTTGAAGACACGAAGATATTCAGAAAGGGATAAGTCTACCTTGAGATGCATCCTTAACTTTTGCTGCAAAGAAAACTCGCGTTCTTGAGAGTCTTGAGCAAATGAATGCAACAAAGTCGTCCAAACCTCGAATGCAGTGTCTAGTCCGACCATTGCCACTAGTACTTCCTCCGTCAGAGTGCCAGCTATCCAGCCACGAAGCAGCCTATTTGATTTCCTCTAGGCCACATACGCTGGATTTAAATCACCGGTCTTTTCTTATGTGTTTACTGCTTGTTGGTATATCGGTAAAGCAGGAAGACTTCCATCGATGAATCCGACCATGTCTTAAAGCTTAATCAGACCTATCATTTAAGTTTTCCATAACAAAAAATTGGATTGGGTCAATTTAATTGACACAAGATTTGCCACATTAAGAGAAGCATGATATGGGTATGATGGTGAGGCAACCATTGATAATGTTTGTAGAAGAAGAAGTAGGACGGGAAGATAAAAGAGATAGGCTAAAAGGATGGTCGCTCTGATAACATAAAGAAATATTGGAATTCCTTGATTTGAAGAGTAAGATACATGGGTATTTATATACAGAACATTGACAATAATCTCTCTTATAATCAAGCCTCGGACAATCAATCTCATGATTCTCTCCTATAATAAATCTACAGTTACAATTGGCATAATGTTCTCCTATAATCTTGCTATAATTACACAATCTGATAATATATTTATTTTGAATAAGAATGGTTTGACTGTGTCCACCTCATATATCAGTCACACAACTAATACACATTACCAATATGTATTTGAAGAACTTAAGTCCTTACCACCCTCAAGAACCTTAGACCATAATATAACTTTAACCCAACTTTGAACCCCCTGATCAAAGGCCTTACAAATTTCCTTTTGTCCAAAAAACATAAATTTAAAAACTCATTAAGAAATTGTTGAGTAAGAGCTAGCCCTAGTCCACTTACCTCCCCAGTAATCCTAGTAAAATAGAAAGATATATAGTACCTAGCGCTTCTGTGTTGACCATTGGAAATTAAATAAGGGCATTATGAAGAATAAATAATAATTTCTTTAATGGAGGAATTACTTAATGAACTTCGTGAGGCTAGAGTGTTTTCTAGGCTTGGCTATCATCAGGTGAGGCTACATGAAGCTGACATCCATAAAACAACATTTAAAATACACTTGGGCGATTTTGAATTTAAAGTGATGCCCTATTAAGCCCACTAAGGTAGCACCAATTGTTTGCAAGGTTATCTAAATATGTTTTTGCCGAACTTAAAATTGAATTCTTAGGAAGGTCATTTTTGGGAGACCTGTAATCACCCTAATATTTAGATTAATTTGCTTATAATATTTATTGCATGTGTATAATACTATAAGTAGAGTGCCAAAAAGAAATATTTAAGCTACATAAAATAATTTATATTATTAAGTGTACATTAATTACATGAATTACTATAATAATTTATGGCCAGAAATAAAGTGGAAGAGAAAATAGTTATACACATATAAAATAAGGGGAGGATTTCTGCATGTTTGCCACTTGGCATATTTGGGCTAGATATGAAAAAAAAGAAAGAAAGAAAGAAAGAAGCAGCCCACTTTTTGAGGATTAAAACAATGGGCTACTATGATTACCCCCACTTTTTCTAATCAATTATATATAATAATTTAATTACTCCTACATCAGTAAGCTACATCAAGATAAGGAGAGAAAACAGAGTGGGTATAATAGAGCAAGGTACTACTAACAAGGGGAATGTTTTTGCCTTGGAGCTCTCCAAGAAGATAAAGGAAGCTACAATAGTTGAGGAACTCTTTTCAACTTCAAATTCGTGATACACACTCTTATGGCAAAAAGTGAAATAACCACTTTTGTCTTGAAAATGACATAGATTGTTATTCTTGTACTTTATTTAAAAGACTTAATAATAAAGTAAGGATACTCTAAATAATATGCCAGAGGGTTTGTAAGATTGAAGAAATATAAGAAGCATGAACTATTCTGGGATTTTTGTTTTCTGAATATGAATTGTTCTGAACCCAAAATCATTTTTATTAGATAGAGCATAAAATTAGTTTTTTGTGCATACCAGGATCATAAAGATCGGATGAGAAATGAAAGAGATAGGAATTTTCAAAATTTAATGCTAAAATATTACATTTTAGGACGGAAATCCGGAGATCCTGATGGAAAATGAATTTTCTCATGTCTATTAAGATTTTCTTTGTTTCTGTAAATTTTTGTATTTTACAGTATTAATGCATGTACCTGTCATATATATGAATTATTTGAAGTTAAACTAGTTGGTTTACAATTTTTCATGCTATACCTAATTTAAAGCCAGAAACCTGTTAGATCTGACATTCCTGTGATAAAATAATTATAACTCCCAAAATAAGTAATGAAAATTACTTGGCGAATTAATTACACTCACTAAGGTACAGTATGACCAAATTTTTTAAATAAAGTACTTGTGGATTGTTGTGTGTGAATTTTTAAAATTGGAGATGCAATATGTCTTTTGTTTACATAGCACAGTACTTTATGTTTCAACAATTTATTTGTAGTACTAAGAATTAACCAAAAATATAAGGTGTTATTGTCCTACTACATAAATTTTGAATCTGAATATTGAATCTACAGTTCGTGGTAGTTTTGTGAAAAATAATGTGCTTAATTATTGGTAAAGCTTCATAAAAGATAAACAAGTATGATATCCTCTTTGTGCTTCTTATATAGTACCCAAAATTTTACATGACAAGTAAATATTGTTGTTTATTACCTTATTTTTCTTGTTAATACAAGATTTGTTCTTAACTTAAGATTCATGACTATTATTTGTTGATTTAGCATGAGATGTTTAAGCTAAAATTAATAGTTATGTGCAAGAACTATTACATTTGTGTTATTCTTGATGAGGCATGTGTGGCGTGTTGTCGGCCGAGGTAAGTTATCCTATAGTTAGTGCACTAGTGTACCCATTAGTACCGAGTGGCGGTGTTTTGGGTACACATACATGATGAAATAGGCATGTGTGCTGTACTATTATGAGATAATTTGATTTTATTGCAAATTGTGGGAAAATGCTTAGGTATGAGAAATTTTGATATCATAAGGTTTAATGGGAATATGTTAACTATTGTGCTTACTTTGTTATCTGCCAATGTTTGATTATCTTTAGTTTGGAGTTGAAAGTTTTTCTCACTAGGTAGTATTGCTCATGTTTTCATGCTTATTTTCCTTTCAGACACCAAACCCGTAGGTTTAAAGTGAGAGAGACGAAATAGGTAACCTTGGCGGTTAGGGGACTAGTGTTTTATTCCATTATTAAGTAATAATAGTAAAGTTTTTTAGTTTCCCTCTCAGCTCAATGTGTGAACTAAGAAGTTTTTATATCCCATTTGTATTGTAGGCTTGGAACTTTATGGACCTCTATAAAAAATTATGAGTTTATATGGGTTTTGATTAGAAATTGTCTAAAGTTACGCTCCAAGGTATGGTAAATTTAAATAAGGTTTGTTAAAACTTGAGATGAATTTATTTAAAAAAAAAAATTAATTAAAATACAAAGAGAATAATAGTGAGATTTTTTTTCCTTATATTTTTGTGCACTCAACTATAATTTTTTGCATGGGAAAGATTTTCTTTTCCTTGTAATGCTAATAACACACAATCAATTCTATGTAATTTGGGGCACAACAAGACTTGATAAAAGATTACAAGGTGGACAATATAAGCCAGTGGCCGCTCCAACTACTCTTTCTAAGCATTGTAACTGGTTATTATAGGAGATTTATGCAAGGTTGTAGGATCTTTGCTAGACCTCGAAATGATCTTTGAAGAAAGGTATTTTGCATGGAACCCTAAAGATGAAGAGGCTTTCGTATCACTCAAACAATCTACGTCCACTACACTAATACTGGCTATGCCAGATTATTCACAACCTTTGACTTTGGACACTAATGCTTGCCATACAGAGGTGGAAGCAATTGTAATTCAACATGGCAAACACCTCTCTTATTTCAAAGCATTGACGCCCAAGTACTTATGCGTATTCACTTGTGAAAAAGAGCTCTTAGCAATCCTCATGGTTGTGCAACATTGGAGGTATTACCTGTTGGGAGGGTATTTCATTATACTCATTGATCGACCAAGTATCAAATACTTGGCAAATCAAAGGCTGTCTAGGCAAATCATGTTACAACGTAAGCCGTCCACAGAATTGTTGGGGTTTGATTATGATATAAGTTACAAGACGGGCACAAGTAACATGACGACAGATGCTTTGTCTAGGCTGCATGAAGAGGGGAGAATCGAAGGTGCATAAAACCTCATTGGTTGCTGGAAATTATGGACAGCTATAAGGCTGACAAAGAGGCCAATGAATTAGTCCAGCAGTTGCAGCAAAATCCAAGTAGCAAGCCGCATTATTATTCTTACTACAATGGAGTCCTAAGGTATAAGAAAATCTTTGTGGGCAACCTTTAAACATTTAAAAATGGGATACAAGAATTGGTTCACTCCTATCCTATGGCACTTATCACAAGGCAAGGGCTCATTTTTATTGTTTCAGGAGGAATGAAATCAGACATTGAAAGCTTTGTTGGTGGTTCTGACATTTATCTGAGAAAAAAACACACACACACAACGAAGGCATCATTAATAATTTCAAGCTTCTCTTGCATCACACCAACTTTCTACATTAATAATTAACACGATAAGAGGTACAATAATCTTACAAAAACATACAAAACAGCCCAACTATTGTACAACCCAATCAGCTGTTTTTTTCTTTTTCTTTTTTACAAACAGCAGCCTCTGCCCTCTGCTTATGTGTGTGCCCAAGAAAGACAGCAAAATTATCCATTTAATATTAAAAAGAGAATAAATAAATTAACTATCAGGCAGTGCTCAAACAGTTCTCCCATGTTCCATATTTAGAGCTGAAACTGCCGCCGCCGCTTTGCTGAGCATACTCAGAAATAACAGCGCGTGCGCAAATGTCCCAGGTGCGCGCTATTTCCCCGAGCGACATTGGCTGTGAAAGCCCTCTCAAACTAATGCTAAACCTCAACTTCGCCTTTACTGAAAGATCTTCATGCTCGCTGCAAAACCAAATTGTTACAGCGAATTCAAATCACAATTTACATAAATCTCTGAAATGTTTCTGCATATAAGCCCAGGAAAAAGGAAATAAGAACCCGTTGAAACAGACACTCTTGAGGCATATTTTATTCTGGGTGAAATATTTTACAATTTGATATAAACCTAGAACAGTGAAAAGTATTTTCACTTGTTCTCGTAGAAAGTTTGTCAATATTATGGAAAGACTCCACACTACGATTATACAATTTGGAATAATGGTATACAAAGTTTGATACACTGACCCGAACCAAAAGGACTTTTCAGTAAAAAAGCGAAAAGGTAATAAAGTATTTTCAACTATACTGAGTGAATTATTTGTTCATATAGAAATGGAAAAATTCACACATTGTAATAGTGCAATTTTATACAAAAATAATGAACAAAAGTTCAATAACTGATATGTGAAAAGCCTTTCACCATTTACATGATGCTTGGGTGAAAATTGTTAACCTCTGTTAGAAACCATCTCTCCCAAAAGCTTAAGCTGTTAGGAGAAAGAACCACAATGAATATCATGCTTAACACCCTCCCTCACGTTCAACCTCAAATTTCGAATTAACAAATGGGGAATGGAGGTGCCAAGGATTGATCCTTGGACCTCCCAGAAAACCAAGCTCTAATACCATGTTAGAAACATCTCTCCCAAAAGCTTAAGCTGTTAGGAGAAGGAACCACAATGAATATCATGCTTAACAACCTCCAAACAAGCATACACTTGAAAAATAGAAGCTTATGTTCACACACACACACACACACACACACACACACACATCAGAATGTATTTCCTAAGGTTGGACAAAATGCATCACTAAGCCATTTATAAGCAATCTTGCAAATTAAAGATGGGTAGACCTATTTCCAAAGCAATTATGGCTTCGCCATAACATAGCACTACTGTAGAAAGTTGTACCATATGCTGTCACAACTGTACGTTACTGTGGCAACTGCCATATTTGTTCTGGCAATAAAGCGGCCACTCTTCAAGATAAGTGTTTAGAAGATTATTTGACCAAGAATGATAATCTTAGATGAATATTTAGGAACTTCGAAAACAGGAAACACGTAAAGGTACTTTCTTATTAGAAACTAGGATCATATAATCTGAATAGAAAAATGCTAGACTCACTAAAAAAGTGCAGAAAAAATTGTACACAAGATGAGGTGACACCTAATGATTGGATGAAGAATGGGTCCCAAATGTATGTCATGACTCATGAGTTCCACTAACATTATTCCTCCAATCAAGAAGTGATTCATTTTTTGTACACTATTTGTGCACATTTTTAGTGAGACTAGCATTACTCGTCTAAATAACCACAAAACCAGGGGGATAAACAATCACTGCAATTTCAAGTTCTAAAAATCCGAAAAAGTGCAATTTAGGCTTAGGCCCCTCGTATTTGGCAATAAAGAAAATTCAAAATCTCGCTAAAATGAGAGAAAATACACAAGCGCCGATAACCTAACAAGGATGATAAGAAGACCAAAGTGAAATGTTTGCTCACCGAGCTTCAACCGGGAATTTGTCCAGAAGTACTGGGGAGCAATTTGGGTAGTTTGTGGGAACGAGCAACCGCAACGGTTGAATCGGTGACTGCGTACCAGCGCAAGGCAAAATTTAGTTTCACACTGTAATACTCCCTTCATGCCAAATTATAAGTGTAGATTGAATATCACGCTTTTTTAGGAATGCACTAATTTCAACACAATCAATGGTTAACAATAAAACTTGCAGCAAGATTTGGTGCATTGAGTATGTTCGGGAAATGAAACTGGATTCTTAAATTGGGACCATCCCAAAGAGGAATAGCAGGCTCTTAAGGTCTGTTTGATGAAAAGGTCGTAAAATGATTGAAAACAAGTGATTTTTATGACAACTTGGAAAAAGAGAGAAGTGATTTGGTGAGATGTTCATCTTTTCTTCTTTTTTCACAGAAAACTTCTCACCCATCCATCAAAGAATTGGGTTCCCCAAAAAACCCATCCCCCAAAGAATTGGGTTGCCCGAAAACACCATAAAAGTAATAGAATATCTCACCAAATCACTTATTTTTTCCAACTTCTCATCAAAATTGTATTCTTTTCAATTATTTCTCAACTTTTTATCAAATGGAGCCTTAGTTTCGGGTGGAGGTGATAAAGAATAATGCATATAGGTAATGATTGACGTTCAGCTTAGAGGACTTGAATTGAAACCTTACCATTTGAGCTGAAGCATACTGTGATTTCAAGTTTGGACTGAGAGCTACAGCATTAAAACAGCACTTAACAACGGTTCCTTCACAATTATCAGTAGCAGCAGCGGCAGCAGTTGGATCAATATCTTCATCGCTGAGATCTACCACAGTGTCGATAAGTCGCTGGTTTATCTCCTTATTTCTTCCATAAGAGCATGGTTAGCCTGCAGTGTGGTGACAAGTTATTTTCTCAACTGACAAATCTATAAATGAGAATCCACCCAAAAGTGTTTTTTTTTTTGGGTCTATCACCCAAAAGTTGAAACGGTGCAAATAGAAGATAAGTGATACATGCATAGTGAAGCAAATTTAGTGGTTTAACTGACAAAGCAATGAGCAACTGGTTAAAGACACGAGCATGAAATTCACTTGTTTTCTGGGGAAAAAGGAATTCTTCAACCATGAAATGCAGAGACAGCTAATCTGATGAGGTTAATTATAGTTGTCACACAAAGAAAGAACACATCAATCCATAGAATTGTATGTTCCTGCATCTCTTAAGGATCAGAGCGTACTTGATGATATAATCAACCCCCCCCCCCCCCCCCAAAACAAACAAAAAATATACTATAAATATATACGTTCACCAGGCGAGGTATGTATCAGGCAGTAATATTCTCCTGGGCAAGGAATTGAGTAAAGAACAAACATCCATATTCAAATAGAACAAATAGTGTTTTAAAAGGCGAAGGCATAGGTCAAGGCATTTTGTTGTCAAAAGGCGAAGCGTAAGCCTCAATGCGGGTGGGGCATTAGGCCTTTGTGCAAGGCTTTTTAGCTCACAGAAAATATATCTAATGGCAAACTAAATAAATACCAATAACATAATAACTTTTAAAATAACAAATAAATTTCAATAAGCAACTACTAAATGCTACAACATTGAATCATATTATTTAGTTATTCTTTTGTAAATTAACTTAAATTAATTATATTTATTATTTTTCAAAATTTAATTAACATTGTCAATTTTTACTTTGTAATATATTTTTAAATAACTACCATTATCTAGTAGTTAAAAGTGTAACAGATTTAGAAGAGATAGAATATTATCTTAGTAGTTCAAGGCAAAAGATAATTATGAATGGATAAGGATCCAGACTCTACAGACCAGAGATTTTCACTTGACAACAACTCTTTTTTGTGGAAAGAAGTTATTCAGTGACAATCAAACTCATTAAAGGGGGGAAAAAAACAGAACACGAAAGACGCACACATATTACGCCAAACTGCCAAAGCGGATACCCAAGGGAATAATGCATATGCTTCAGACAAAGGGTGCATGCTTTAGGTACTACACGCACAGCAACAAGCGCCTTAACGTGATTTTTCAAAGTGCACCAATGCGCCTATCAAAACGCGCATCTCTACGCCTTTTAAAACACTTATAACAGAACATGTTCCACCAGGAAATCCAACTTACCAGATCTCACTGCCATGATTGGGTAAGCCTTTGTATTGGGGTTCAAAATTCATTAGGTATACGAAAGAAATATGATTGTCAAAAGAAACAATAGAACAAATAGATAAAACTTTCACAATAGAAGATGGATGGACAGACAGATTAGAGGGACGTGTTAGAAATAAAAATTATTTACATTCATTATCAGATTGATCGTGTCCCAACTTTTTAAGATTTTTGCATTGGTGTATCTGACATGTCATTTCTGCATCCGTGCTTCATTGACTGTTAGACATGAATACTAGCACAAATGCATCTTAGTTTGGAGTTTCTGGATCCCTACGTCAAGTCTTTTAGAAACACAGCTATAGTCAAATTCGCACAATACGGCGGAGTTGTTTGAGGGTAGTGTAGACATAGTTTCTGATAAGCAAACGAAGGTAGAGGAAGTGAAATGGATGTCATAGTACTCAGCAGACTAGTCTGGTGGGATGGCAATTCAGCAGGACTAATGGAAATTTTCCACTATTATTTGTTTTAAAACTTGTTTTTTCATGTTTGAACTATGAGAAATTTGTTTACCAAACTCTGCTTGTCCATTTTAGAGTAAAGTTAGATTCTTGTAATATCAATATAAATCGAATAAATTTCGCCGCCTAGGAGCTAGGCCCCCACCTACCACCCAACTAATGCCTAGCACTTTTTAGAACATTTCACTGTGCTAGATAAGAAAACGCTGGGTGTAGCATGTCCTTTACAAAACACAGAGTGCGCTTATATTGCCCGTGTCAAAATCCACATATAGCCCACACTCATGGAACCTTTCTTATTACACAAAAGAAAATAAGGAACTTGAGAAATATTACCTCAAGCCTGGGCTTCTTTATATTTGATGTAGCAGTAGACTCTAAGTCAGATGCTTCCGAACCCAACTGCTTGAAACTATCATTCATGCTTCCAGGAGATGATACAACATTTAAGGGCATTGCACTTGTATACCTCTTCATTTTCCTTGTTCCATTGTTAGTTCCATCCTGAGCGATAAAATTTCTTGCCTGTAGACGACACTTTGTCATGGCTACTAAATCCTCACCAACAGCAGCTCTTGACCCATTACCAGGTGCTGATCCTGCTATCCTGTCAATCATACTAACGACTGACCCGATGTCACTAACTGAGGCACCAAGTGCTTTTGATGACATTGACTTCACCTGAAAATCAAGATTATCAAAATTTTGTCATAGAGTCGGCAATACAAGAACAAAACTAAGGGCGCGTTTGGTTCAAGTTTTAGGGAAGGAATCGGCATTCTAGACTATAGGAAAGCTCCTCTCCTGGAATATGGAATTCCTTGCCAGTGTTAAGACTGGAATTTCTCTTTTCTCTTACTGAGAATAACGTGCAAATATAATATTAAATATACAAATAATTACATTAAATTAAATCATAATATATTATGAAATAATACTTTATTATAGCAAATACCCTTGTAGCACAGTGATAGTGTTGGTTGGCATCAGGGATTGGGAGGCCAGGGGTCAAGTGTTTGAAACCCATCATTGTAATTCAAAAAAATATTACTTTATCATAATGCAAAAGAAAAATGATTAGTTCTTTGTTCAAAATTGTGTTAATTTTGTATTACTTCTTTAGCCTCTGTGAACTCAGACTGCCTCGTGTCTTGGAATCTATCCTCTTCCAGAAACTTGAATGAGAGAGAGTTGGACGGGTTCCTTTCATTATTGAGAGTCATTGAGGGTGTTGGATTGTCTTTGGATAGTGTAGATTATAGGAGATGGTTGTTGAAAGGGGAGGGTTTCTCTTGCTCTTCTTCTTTCAAATCTCTTATTGATTCTCCATCACATCCACATTTTGCACCTTCAAAAGTAGTTAGGGAAGCTGGTATTCCCACAAAAGCTATGAAGCATAGACTCGACACGCAACACGCTATATGCAATTTTTCCAAAATGTAGGATACAACACGTGGAGGGGACACGTTCTTAATTAATTAATTAATTAATTATATATGCAATAAACATTGAAAATATTTAAGAATTCAAAAAATGAAACTAAATTGCATTAATAACCCAAATACTCAAAACATGATCACTATATTGTTCCATAATTAAAGCATCAAAAAGCATACATAGACTAAATTGTTCCATAGAATGATAGAAAACAATAGAGGAATATAAAAAGTGGCTTAGTTGTCTCATCCTCAGTTGATGTTGCAATGAAGAAACAATAGGAGTAGTAGCCATCTAAATCAATTATCAAGTATTAGAGACTATAATTAAATTCAAGTGTCGGAGAGAGTGTCGGAGTGTCCGACAAGTGTCGGGCCCAACACGTGGCCTCCAAGAAAGTGTATGTGCTTCATAGCACAAAAGTGAAGTTCTCTTGGTTAGTTGCTCACGGGAAGGTTAATACTTATGATCGGTTGCAAAAGAGAAGACCGAATTATTCTCTACCCATCTAGGTGTGTACTTTGCAAGAGAGATGTAGAATCTTTGAATCATTTGTTGTTACACTGCCCTTACTCACACTTCACATGGAACAAAGTTTGTGCAGAATTTAGGTTTAGTTGGGCCCTTCCCAAAAATGGCATGGGTCTTCTTCTCTTGGAAATCAATAGCTACAGAGACAAATCTAGAGCAGGGAGTTATGGAGAGGTATCAAAGTTTCTTCCTTTTGGTTATTATGGATGGAGGGGAATTGTAGAATTTTCAAAGGAAAAAAAGAAAAGGAGTGACTGTGGGAAAGAGTCAAATCCATGGCTTCGTTGTGGGCTTCCAACACCAAGCCTTTCAAAAACAATAGCAGAAGACATCAATTACAATTGGACAGCTTTGATTTTTGAATAGTGTTCCATTCTAGGGGTGTCGTTGGCAGTGGATTTTGGCTTTATATTTTTATTTTTCTTGGGTTATATGATTTGATCGTGGACTCCTTGTCCCCTCTCAGTTTGTACTTCCTTGATTTATTAATGAATCTTGTTAAAAAAAATGTGTTAATTTTTTCAACAGGAAAAATATAGTAAAGGATTCCCGGTAATCCTCTTAGCTCTCCATTGAATATAGGAATGGATAAAGGAAATTTTCCTTTCCTGGGAATCCTGGATTCCTTTCCAAAGCTCGAACCAAACATTGGATTCTTGAATGAAGGGAATTTAGGATTCCAGGATCAATCCAAAGAACAAACCAAATGCAACCTAAAATGAGTCTGCCCATATAGAAAAAGTATAAACAACATCAATCACATGAAAAACTGAATTACACTAACCGCTTTGAGTAAGCGTTCAAGAGGCTGTTCTGTAACACTGGACTTGCCAGAAACAGCTGCTGTTCCATTACCATGATTCCCATCCGGACTTGAGAACTCTGCAAGCAAAGGAGAGGGAGATATACCAGGCGTGCCAATGGCAAGGGATTGGCCTGGTGGTACCAGTGCACCACCTGTTTGTTGAGGTCCAGCATTTGACAATGATGAAATGCCAGAGTGAACTTTCTCAGATTCTCCTGGCATAGGGGATGGAGCCAAGGGAGTAGAAGGAGATGGGACGATGAAGGGTGAGCTTGCAGATTGCAAAGGGGTGCCAGCCCTAGTAAGAGAATTGAGCAGATTCTGTTGGTCAATCTGAGGAGATGGATGTTGGTTAAGTTGAGGAGATCCAGTCTGAAGGAGTTGTGGCGAAGAAATCGAAAAAGGAGCTCCAGGTTTCATTGGTTGGGGGTGATAAGCTGACCTCTGCTGGCCCGTTGAATGATGCTGCTGAAAAGAACCCGGCTTAACACCCATCTGCTGTCTCTTCAAGTCTGTTAGAAAGTATATGATTTATTGTTAGTATTGAGTGAATATAGGGTTTATATTGTAAAGCAAGATACCTGAAAAACCCTCAAGACTAAAATTACATATATAGAGTTACTACTAACAGACCCTATAGTCACCCAATGAAAATAATAGATCAAATACTCTCAAACAAAGTCATCACCATCAGTCATCTGATGAAGTGGCATCTGGTTGTTTGCGGCCAATTGAGCAGGCTGTTGCGGCTTTGTTTGCTGGTGAAACTGTTGTTGTTGCTGCTGTTGCTGCTGCTGCTGTTGCTGTTGAAATAACTTTTGTTTCTGCAAGAATTGCTGCTGCTGCTGCTGCTGCTGCATTTGGTGATGTTGAAATTGTTGTTTTAATTGCTGTGACTGCATCATTTGTTCCTGTTGTTTAAGATGCTGGTGCTGAAGATTTGACTGTAGGGGATTAAGGTTATTAGGTTGTAGCGTGTTCATCCCACTTTGTGATGATAAGGAGTTCATGTTAACCTGGTGGGGGCCACCCACCGGATTCTGTTGTAAAGATCCACTAGCAACCTGAGTGAATATCAGAATATTGAAATTACATTGGTAGTTGTTGTTATAACTGTGTTATTACAAAGACTCACAAAGTGGGTATAAATAGGACACACAGTAAACCCTAAGGTAACAATATAGGAAAGGAAAGAAAAGGAAAGACTCAATTAATAAAATTCCCTATCCTTTGGTGTGCTTTGACCAAAGATAATAAAACAATACCATAACTGAAATAAATTCAGTAAAGCAAATAATTGGCATAAATGATAAATCTTGACTTCCACCAACCTGCTGCAATGAGTTCATAGCATTATTATTCTGTCCCGGATCTAAATTAGGACCAGATTGTAGTGAATTCATGTTCTGCTGTGAACTTGAAACCCCAGATAAAGGTGACAGCGAATTGTGCTGCAAGTTGCTCAAACTATTCTGCTGCATATTCATTTGATTTTCATGGGGCTGCTGCATTTGAGTCACTTGAGATTGTGGCTGCGGCTGAGATTGCTGCATCAAATGCATATGAGGTGGGGGAAGTCCCTGTGTTGGTATCGAGGAAACAGGTTTCCGAGGCCTATTTGAATTAAGGACATGAATTATTTGCTTCTCATATGGAGCCAACTTGTCCTTGAAAGCAGGTACTATTTGGTTTTTTGAGAGCTGTAAGAAAGATATGAAGCGCTCCAACATTGATTTGAACATTTTGAACTTGTCAAGTTGCTCATTCTTTGGTTGTTGAGGAAGAGAATCATGCTGGAAAATTGTAAGAATCATAGTGCAATGTGAGAAAGAATTGGAAGTTTATATAAGAATGTACTAGAAAAATTATTTTGTCTATCGATCTCATAAGTAACATAACAAATCCAAACTAATGCAGTAAAACAAAAATGTTCTAGCTTACCTGCTGCAATTTACCAGAAATTTTCTGGTACATTTCCGATAGTTCTACGAAGTACATCTCCTTCATGGACTTTATCTGCAAGAGAAAAAAAATTCATTATGGTCTCAAGTTCCGTAGCCTATAAGAGAATATTGAAGCATATACTGACTTGCATGTCATTGATTATAAATGTTTCAGTAAGCCATAAGGCAAACCAATAATGTTTTACAATTGTATTTTATACGACATTGTGAATTTCATCATTAGGTAGCTCTTTCTTATATTTAAAAAAATATGGCCTCTAGCTCTCAATTTGAGTGCCAACCCATAACAAATTTCTTCTTGCCATCAAAGGGAATCTAGGGTTTTTTATGTTTGTTCTGCCACTTCCGGTGGGCGGCCTCTTGCCTGCGCGAGGGCAAAGAATTTTTCTTATAGAATTATCGTTCAATCAATTTTCAATCATTTGGGTTATCTGGTGTGTTCAGCCATTACCTTCTATTCTCATTGAACTTCTGGCCTACTGCAACTGACTTCAGTGTCATTGGTGATTTGTAATGCAATTGTCCAGATGACTCTTTTATTTTTTATGGTGCTACCGACTGTTATCTGGGGGCATTATTTTTTGTGGATGTTGTCCCCGCCACCTTTTGCATGTGTTGTGGTGAATGTCTTGTCCAACCTTTGGCACATGTTGGATTTTGATTTTTCAAATATGAGGTACTTTTTTGGATACACAAATGGAGGATTTGAGTATTTATTTGCAGACTTAAGGACGAGCAATTCTTTTATATTTTTTATATCTTTTTACATTAGGTGTTAATTCATGTGAGTTGTGGGATTCAAGTTATTGTCCCACGTCAGGAATGTCATTATTATTTAGTTCTTGTTTTATAATTATGTACAGACTCTGCTCTGAGTTTGAGCATTCCAAGACATTACAAAATTCTCCTAAAGCGAATAGATGAGACTGGGATCATCTGGTATCAGACTTATGGTCGAGAGATACAAGCGGAGGGAACAAAATGAAAATCTGACATGTTTACTCTGAGAACGAAACCAGAGTTTTACTATTCAATCTTAAGGTATTCTGTTTTCTTCTCTCAAGCATTTTGGCTGATACCAGCAGTTCTCTTCTTCTGAAATCTTTTCAGTATCTTTATAGCCTCTAGCTAGCTTTTATCGCTTGACAAAAAATGATCCTTCTCTAATGAACCCAAGCAGCTTTTCAATCCTAAATAGTAGATCACTTCGAAATTTGTGTTTTCCTTTAAAGTACCACAATCTAAAATGGTAGAAAAATCTTATGGTACCTTTTGATAAATCTCCTCCTGCCAATCTCCGCCGTTTGCATTTCCAGCAGTGGAATCTAAAGAAGCTACAAAAGTAGGAGGACATATCATTAGCAAGTTGAGAATCAGCCACAATAAATTACAAAATAATTAAAAGTAGCGTCACCCATATCTTTTCTAGCAAAGTAAATACATTTCATGCACAAACCATGTCGTTGGAAAATGATTGAAACCACTACGGGTCCGTTTCACAAAAAAATTGGAAAATGATTGAACACTACTAATTTTTATGAGAAGTTGGAAAAAAGAGATAAATGATTTGGTGAGATGTTCTCCATCTTTCCTTTCCATAGGAAAAATTTCTTACCCACCACCCTAAGAATTTTATTCCATTGAAAACCCAAAAAGTAATCTAACATTTTACCAAATCATTCATCTCTTTTTCCAACTTCTCATTAAAATGAGTAGTGTTTTCAATCGTTTCCAACTTTTTAAGCAAACACACCCTTAGTTAGTGTCCCCAAACAGCCATGCCATCACAATATCACATATATGGGGGGCTTCAATGAGGAGATCAAAACATATACATATCATGTCATCACAAGCAAACACAAAAACATAGAAATCGGCTACTAATAATTACTTAGAAGCATGCTTCATAAAAAAAAAAAAAACCATGTCAAAGGCTCACTACAAAGTATATCACAAATTTAATTGATATAATAATAGGGAAACATGGGAGCAGTAAGTTTCCTTATTTGGTTTCCTTTTCGTTTTTTGTGAACCTTATTTGCCCCATATCTTGCCCACATGATGGCATAGATTTGAAATCAATGCTATTCCAAAATCACGGGACTAGAAAAGGATTCTGATACAAGAGCAAAGCCGGAAAAAAGAAAATAACAAATGCCATTGAAAATGCAAACAAATGATTCCTTTTTTTCTTTTCCTGCTAAATTCGGTTAGATTATTGATTTGGATTTCACAATGTAGGAGTTAGTTATAAGAGTGGCTGGACATCGTATTTGCCGCTAAGACCAAACCTACATTAATAAATTCGGGGATAGTCATTAATTAAAATAACTTCTTAACTTCGCATACGCAATGAATGGACACTTGACAACATGCAAGTGACAAAAATCACAATGACGTTCGAATTTCGTTCAGTGTTCCAAGAAGGTAAACTATCACGATAAATGGTCGTACCCAAAAACATGGTCCAGGTTCCTTGCTCTAAACTGTTTGGGATGCAAAAGACAGCACTTAATCAAGATGCATTATGACATCAACAATATGGTCAGTTTGGTTGAAGCGTAGTGGGAGGACTTTCAAGGATCATGTATGTGGTAAGGAAGAACTGCTGGAAGAGTTCTTTGATTCGCTGTAGAGTATCTCCTCGAAAGAAATCTAAGGAATTAATGCTCATCTTGTATACTGTTGTGATTGTTATATTTTGGTTGTGTTCAATAATTTTTTTTTTTTTTTGAAACATTGTGTTCAATAAATTTGTTTCTTCTTTTCTGGTTATAACTTTTTCTTTTCTGAGTAATACTTTAGGTGTCCTATTCGCGTTATCTTTCTAAGTCTTCCCTATTTTAATTGTTCACCGTCTCTAATAAAAGAATAAATACATAAAGATAAAGAACTAGGAATGACATCACAACACAAATAGGGATCAAGCAAATTCTACTAAACAATTCAAAATGTGAGGAGAAGATGAGTATTATGATTATTGGTATATGTTTAATTATAAATATAGATAATTATACATCCACATATTCCAGCATTCATAAACATATCTTGATGCATCTGTCAGTGTAACATAGTATCATTGTAACTTGTGAGTTAGAAGATTCACATTACAATGTCATTCTGATATACTTGTATTCAGAGTTACTGTTATGTGGATATATAACTTTGGTAATTTGATTACAAATATTACAATATATTATGTTTCATCATACACAAGCACAAAAGTTAAATAATTTTAATTGTATCCTAAGCATAATTGTATCCTCCTTTTTTGTTAAAAAAACAGTAGCAACATATCCTTGTTGTGTCCATATGGCGTATTCCTATATATGCTTCTCAGCTCATTTTCTTATTTCTTATTTGGGTAAAATGTTCGAAGAATATTTATATGCTCGGTCATTGCCAAAAAGAGTTCATCTTAATTCATCTTATGATGCTAAAGGAGGTAGTGGAAGGAGAAAAAATCCAAGAATAAGGGATTACGGAGATTGATTGTATGGTTTCATTTTGGTTCTTCGCTTCTAGACCTTCTAGTTTCTTCGATTAATGAGGATGGCTTGTCCTCTGTATGGAAGTAATTCCATACTAAGAATTAACTGAACTTTTGTTTCATGTAACATAATATATCTTTCCAAAAATTACATATATTTATATGACTGAAACTCCTTGCTCTGATTAGATACCAAGAACACACGAAGATAAATGTTAATCATTACATTTCCTAACTGTGGTAGGGCATTAAGCTCCTAATTTTACATGTTTGCCAAGGATAGAAGACATAGTGACAAAGCACTTTGAAGCAAAAATGTTGCAGGTAATAGAATAAAGCACGCAAGCTAAATTGACTGTTTTATCTACTGGGTCCATTTCAATATTCCTACTTTAAACAGACAAGAACCTAATGTATTCACACTTAGTGAAAAGAGATACAGTGACCAATAACAACCTTCCAAATTTGGAAAATATTCATTAGATTCTGTTAGAACTTTCTCAAACCATCCTTCAGAATGAACCAATATACAGAAGTTGAAAAAAACAGGCTTATTGATTCAAAATCATATTCGTTGGACATTCTGAAGAGGAATGATGAGATTATATGTTGGGACTGGTAAAGTAGTAATTACACATGCCAACTGTTAAAGTAGTAATTACACAATACACATGTTCACACCACTTATTGGCACATGCTAATTTTTTTTATGTTGAACGAGTTCTTCCATCTAAAACTTGAACTATGCCTTTTGAAAAACATTATCTGTTTAGGATGCCATTTATAAAAATGAAAACCATTTAAAGATCTCCTTGATTTAATTATTACTGCAGTATAATGATAATGAAAAAAGAAAAAACAGCAGCCAAGTAGAAAGCCAATAATTACGCATATACAAATCCCCAATCCTTGGGCATTATTTAGGCACTCTTATGGTGGTTAAATTATCCTACAATCCCTTTGATAAGGCTAAAATACGCATACATACCCTAACTGTGTTGATACCTATGCATAGTTACCCCATGGTTTTAATATCAAAGTGTTCATCATTTATGTAACTGAATACATTTACGATTTATTTACCCACTTTGCATCCATAAATCTGAAGCAAAAAAAATCCAACATTCAATTAGCATCTACCAAATGACCACGTTTTTCGTTGTTGAAGAAGTATAATTCAACGCATTGAACCAGGATGTTAAAAAATGAATTTATTTTTTTGGAGAGAACTTATATGGCTTTGATCTTTTCTTTTTCTTTTGATCTGTTAGGAACCATCTCTCTCAAAAGCTTAAACTGATAGGTAGTAGGCCAACAATGTATATCATTCTCTTCAACACTCCCCTTCACGTGCAACCCATACTCGCATGTGGAGAAACAAACCAAACCAAAGGTGCACTTCGTGCACAAACAACAACTTGAATACTGCACAAACACAAAGGGGGAAACAAATGCAAGCGGGAGGATTCGAACCCGAGACCTTGCAAAACCTGAGCTCTAATACCATGTTAGGAATCATCTCTCCCAAAAGCTTAAGTTGTTAGGTAGTGGGCCAACAATGTATATCATGCTCTTCAACATGGACCATATAGATGTGTGTGTATATATGTGTACTTATGCCGCTACATACAGAGGAAAGAATTATGTTTTATAAATTGGGTCTCACTTTAACCAGGGTGAGTATAATCATTTTACTAAAATTAAGTAACATCAACAAATTACATTAAGGAAATACACCACTGACTAATAAGTGGGGTTATGTTTTACCATAATTATCAAAAAGAATAAATACATAAATGCAGGTGCTGTTGGTAAAACCACAAGGGAACTGTGTAGTTAGGCCTTTACCTTAAAGGAGATAAATGTAGTCTACGTTTTTCTAACAAGTACATATTTGACGACTCTTCCGCAATATTTTCCCATAAAGGACTATAAAATTTGAAAATATCATGCACAAATTAAACAGAAAGGCAAATACATCAGCAATAGCAAAAAAGGTTATGCTTATTAGCAGTTAAAAATCTAAAGCTTATCAATGACCTCGTATGAGAACTCCAACTACAATTAAGAAAATACTAACACGATTTTGACTTTTGAACATATATTAGTCTCCACAAAATTGCGATAAACAATGCAAACACAAACTTTAAATTCGGTAAAATATGTCCAATTTTGGTCATCTTAAAATTTCGTTTTAAATCTCACTAGATACAACTAAAAAAAAAAAAATCTTGGCCGCTTTGATATCTATAGCTTGGGAATCTTGGCATGTTAAATGAACAAATCAAATTAGAATGTTGAAACATCAATAAATTCTGTTATATAAGTAGAGCATGGACTAATATGTATTACCATAATTGTTATAAGAAAATATATGTGGAATTGTTAGAACCACAAAGGACCAATTGAATATGCCTTATCTTAAAGGAGGAAAATGCAATTTGCTCTTATTTGGAACAAGTACATATTTGACTGACAATTGCGGAGCTTTTTATTGTGAAATATTATATAATTTGAAATTAATATAAGTAAATAAAAAAAAAAGGCAAAGGCAAACATAACTACAATGGCATAAAATGTTACGCGCCGTATCATTTAAGAATATCAAGCTTCTCAAATCATATCAGAATTTCAATTACAATTATGAAAATAAAACATGCTCCTGTACTTATATCATAATACTCCACACAATTACAGTAGTACCAAGCAAAGACACAGTAAAATCACTTAGTATGTCCAGTTTTAGACATCTTACAATTTCATTTTTAAAGCTTACTAAAGAAAAATAGAACTAATACAGATTACGAATC
The DNA here is from genome assembly GCA_021464415.1 of Lonicera japonica. Lineage (NCBI taxonomy): Eukaryota > Viridiplantae > Streptophyta > Magnoliopsida > Dipsacales > Caprifoliaceae > Lonicera > Lonicera japonica. Next base: position 49,555,017 of record CM038469.1, read on the forward strand.
TAGACAGCTTAGATATATTTTGGGCTGAATATCTTGATATGATAAATGAAACTATTAAACAAAATATAGAATGAAGAAGCTACAACTACGAAGGGCCCGGATCTTGAGTTTAACCTCAAATCTTGTTTTCTAAACCTTCAAGTTTAGAAAACAAGTTAACTTACATGAACTAGTCAATAAACAGAAAGAAACTGAATGAAAATTTTCTATCTAAAAAACCTCTCATAGCAGTTTCAACATAAACATTGTTTTGGGGCTTCAGTCTCGATAAACTTAAATTATCCTTTTATTCTTTAATCTTTAATTTTTGTTTATTTTTATTTTCTTTTTTCCTACTGAAGAAATAGAAATCCATGTTCTTGAATTTAGTATTAATCTTTTCCTATCAGAAAAAGAAAAAAAAGAATTTAGTCTTAATCTTGGGTTCTTACGGAAGTCATTTTGACCTACACAGAGATTGGAGGACATTACTCAATTGAGTTTTGCTTGTTTTATTGTCCTCTTAGTCTATTTTCTCTATCTTGTACTCAATAATAGATTGTTCTTTAAATCTAAACAAAATTGCAACCACAAAGGATATTAACATGAAATTGTGTAGTGTCAACCAACACGGCATGATTGGTATAATATGTGTGCAACTCTCCTAAGCCAATTCAGACTAGTTCAGAACTGGAATAATACCACTTGGACATAATCAGTTACAAGAAATAGGCAAGCAATATTCAGATATAATTGAGGAATGTAATACAGTGAACAAGCTAACCTCCTAATGTTTGGGGCTTGAGGAATGGCCATGCCGCAATATTAAATGTGATTGGAGGTCACTTAAGACTAACGTGTTAAGTATGTCAACTAAATAAAGATTAATCTATTAGCCTGAAATGACAAATCACAACTCAAGATAAAAAAAATCTACCGTCTTCGCAACTCGTGGGTTATCATGGTCAAGAAAAAAACAAAACAAAACAAAACAAAAAAACTAGTACCAAATTCACAGACAAAATTATAAATAACATAAGCACGGTTATGTGTAGCAACAGATAATTGAACCAGCATTTAATATTGCATAACTAAATCACATACTTGATGATGCCTCTGGCATGGGTCTTTGTGGTTGAAATAGATGCTGCTGCTTCTGCTGATCAATCATATTTTGCGGCTGAAGCAAGGTACCTGATGTTTGAACCCTTTGTTGCATGTCCCGTTGAAGTGGATTTGGCTGCTGTTGCAACTGTCCTGGCTGTGATTGCATCTGGGAGGCCATTTGCTGCTGCAACTGTGGTTGTGCCTGTTGACCTTGGGTTGGCAACAAAGTCGAGTTGTTCTGTGGAGTTTGTTGTTGCTGTATTGGAACCTTAGATTGTACCATGTGTACCGGGTGCTGATTTGTCTGCATGCTAGAGTTACCAGATGTTCCAAGCAATTGCTGCTGCTGCTGCTGCTGCTGGAGCCCAGAAAGATTACTTTGAGTGCCCAACTGTTGCTGCATATTCACAAGGTTGTTCTGCTGACCCATACGCAGCTGCTGCTGATGCTGCAAATTGGAAAGATTATTCTGCTGGCCTATCAACCTCTGTTGTTGTTGTTGCTGCTGCTGCTGCTGCTGCTGCTGCTGCATATCAGAAATATTATTTTGCTGCCCAATCAGCAGGTTCTGTTGCATTGTGTTTTGCTGTTGCCCCATTAGCTGCTCTGTTGGCAATATTGGTGGTTGTTGCATCAATGTTTGTTGCTGATGAATAACGGGAGCCTGTTGTTGCTGACGCTGTTGCCTGAGGACCGACTGCGGGTGTTGCTGAAGCACTGATTGTGATGATTGCTGTTGAACAGAACCCTGCTGATTGTGTGTTAGGCCAGAAGATGATTGCATCGCAGGAGGCTGCTGCATAACTGATTGCTGAGAAGATTGCAACTGACTTGGCTGCTGTAATAAGTTATTGTTCTGCTGTTGCTGCATGTGAGATTGCATTACCGAGTGCGGGTTATTTCCCTGATTTAACTTCTGCTTCAGAAGTTGATGTTGTAACTGCTGCTGTTGCTGGTAAATAAACTGCGAATTCTGAGACTGTTGCTGTTGTTGCTGGGAAACACCCGGTTGTTGTCTTCCCGGTATCCTCTGAGAACTGGCATAAATATTGGAAGGCACCCCTTGACCACCCATCGAGTTTCCTAAAGAGTTCTGCGGGACCCCAGAGATGTTTTGGATGTTCTGCATGTTGGAATTTTGGCCACCAACATTTGGCATGCTACTTTGTGATAAACTGCTAGACGGAGGAAGCGCAGAGTTTAAACTAGCAGGGCCTTGCACGACAGTTGAGGCAACGCTATTGTGCATGTTGTTCTGGGATAACAGCTGTTGACCTGCTTGAGACTGATTGTTCGGAACCGGTATAGGAAGCAATTGACCTGGGTTGTTGACTTGGGACTGCATTCCCTGAGAGGCTGCCCAGAGAGACAACAAAGATGAAATGGACAACAAGATAAGCAGTGAATGTTCATAAATGAAAGTCTACAAAATAATTTAGAAGTGACAGGAAACTGGATAGCACAAAAAAGAAAAATATATTGAAATCGGTCCCTTTAAAAGCAGCAGAATCAACTCAACCAGCTCAAAGAGGTACGAAAACAGCAGGGAAAAAGGTGTCAGAAAATAGAAAAGAAAATATATTTAATTATTTGTTTCCTTTTGGGTCTTGGGAAGGCTGTGGTTGGAATTCCCCATACAATGTCAAAGTTTTCACATTATTCTCATTTATAGTCACATTAGCCACCACCTTATGGTTGGATAGACAGTACGTCAACAAAAAAAAAAAATCAAAGCAAGCTGTACAATGAAACCTTATTAAGGGAACAAGGAGTAGAGTGAAAACATGGCCCTAAATTGTCCTTCATCTGCCCCATACAAACTAAATTTTCATATGCATATATAGGAAAAGAACTAAGTTTTCAACATGGTAGTGATTCTACAAACATAAAACCATGGAAGCACTCCTCCATTTCATTCTCCCTGCTTTAATTCTAAAGCAATAAGCGACGCGTTCCTCATCTCCCCTTAAAATCAAAATTCAAGTTAACAAACATGGCTTCTCATAAGAATCTCTTGGCCGTCAAGTTCACTATTCTGTCCATGCATGCATTTTTTTTATCGTAAACAGGAATCAATACTATTGAAAAAACAATGAGGTGAAGAGTACATAAGTGGACCAGCAATCCACTAATGAAGAACAGAAAGAAAATACAACCAGACAAAAAAGCCAAAAAGCCAACGTTAACAAGATTATGGCAAACAACCCTCCTAAACAACACGAAGTAAATTTTTTTTTGATCAGAAACGAATCTTATATTGATAAGAAATAGCAATACAAGAAAAAACAAGCAACAGGGGTCGAGAAGACCACTAAAGAGAACAGGACAAATCACAAGAAAAACATCCAAAAAACAATCCACAAGACACTAAAAAAGCTATCCCAAGACTGCCATCCAGTCCCGAGAAATATCTGTAATAGAATACACTCCAAAGGCATTGGATGAAAAAGCCCATAATGATGCTAAAGCCTCAACTCTACTCCACAGCTCGTCTTCAGTTGCTTCCTTGTCTTCGAAAATACGAGAATTTCTTTCCTTCCAAATGCACCACATCACTGCCAAACAACAGCATCTCCATAAAATTTTAGCCCTTTTTCGTCTTCCCTTAATGTACCAACTGATCGTTAGTACACTCTGCCATGTTTCTGGGAAAGCTGTAACTAGCCCCAACTCCCTACGAACATTAGCCCAAATATACTGCGCAATTGGACAATGTAACAACAAATGATCCACTGTCTCTCCTCCCTTTTTGCACATAGAACACCAAGAAGGCGAAATTTGAAGCTCCGAGATTCTGAAACTCTTTAGAATTCAAAGCCCGGAGTGAAGCATAATAGATGATCTTCTCCAACACAATCTCTACTTGCTTAGACCTTCCCTAAAAATTCCTCTCGTTCCTTTCAGTCCAACTGGCCCAGATAACTGCCATAGCAACACACCTTCAAAGTTCTTGATCTCTGCTTAATCCCAATATCAGCCCACTATATTAATAATTCGCAGGAAACAATCCAGAAATACCAAACCAACCAAATATACCGAGCCAGATGTGAGATGCAAATTTGCAATGAAGAAAAAAGTCATCTATAGACTCATCCACTTCTTTGTAAAGCAAACACCGAGATGGAGATATAAACACGAAGGATCTTTTGGATTGAATCACATCACGTATTAAGCTTCTTATAAATCAACCATACTAGAAATTGGAATTTAAGGGAATAACATTATTCCGAATAAATTCATATACGTCAAAATCTGAGGGGCAAACTGAATTAAGAAGGATAGTAAAGAAAGATGCACAAGAAAAAGTCCAAGAAGGATCCCACCCAAACTCTACTATGATACAATCCATTCCTTCCATAGATAGGGGAAATAAATCAATGAGACTAGATAATCAAAGAAACCCATCAATTCCACGATTTCTCAAATCCCATCTAAACTCCAACTCCCAAGAAAAGGAAGAAGCCGAATACCAATGAACCAACCACTTCCTCGATGAAGTAATTTTGAAAGGAAGACAGCCCATAAAGGCAGGGCAATAAATCCATAAGGGAAGCATTACCCACCCAAGAGTCATGTCAAAATCTCACTCTTGATTCCCTAGAGCCTTGGAGTTCAGTCTTTAGAAGGAAACAACTGTATTCTTGTGAGATGGCTTTCAATGGGCATCAGTGGAACCTTCTACCACCACATTTGAGTCCCAACCATTGTTTTTAAGCCCATATTTGCCACTTAGGCTTTCCATGGGCATCGATGTGAACCTTTTACCACAACATTTGAGTCCCAACCATTATTTTTAACCCCATCCACCCCAAAAGCTTAAGCTGTTAAGTAATGGGCCAACAATGTATATCATGCTCTTCAACACGGCTCATGCTCTAAAGGAGATCTCCATAACCACTTCCCAAGGAGGGATTGATTCCTCAAAACTAAATTCTGCATATGTGCATTCACTTCTACCTTCAGTTTTGCTTAAGTTACAGTCCATCCACAAAGTTCTGATTTGTGAATATATTATACACTAGACATTGATCACTGAAATGATTACCAATGGAGCACAGAAGAGTGTGTGTGTGTGTGTGAGTGTCAGAGAGAGAGAGAGAGATAGAGTACTTTTTGTTATTTTATTTTATTTTTGTCCTCAATTTCCTGTTTTACGGTATCCTCCTAGTTCAGGTAATATCATGCCAAAATTGAGCTGCCTTCTTGTCTAGGATTCTACTTTCCTAATCTAATTAGGAAAATTTTAGTTTTAGTATAAATAAAACTCCAGGTCTAAGGTTTTCAATACTTGATTTTGAGTACTTAATTGAGAACCATTCTGCTTTTTCTAGGGTCCCCTTTGATTATTTTAATTATAATGCCAAATTACCCCATCTATAATCAACGTACCCTAGTAGACTTTTCCTTCTTAAAAAACAATAATTTCAACGCGATCAATGATCAAGAATAGAACTAATAACTATAATGAGATTTGGTACAGTGAATGCTCCACAAAAGAAAATTACTCTTAGTTTGAGTTGAAAACAGTAACTGGATTTTTGGCATGCTCCAACTGGAGGCCACAGCTTATACTTATATAAATAAATTAGGGTTACAAGGCTGAAGCAAAATAATAAAAAGACAAAAAGGATGCAGTCAAACCCTAATTTAAGTCTTAATCTAACGGATACCTTTGTAATTATGGGATGTACATAAGATGCCTAATATAACTTAAAAACCAAAATAGCAAAAGATAATTATGATTTCCAACGCTCCCCCTCAGATTGAAGGAGACGTTAAACCAAAATCAACTTGCTGTGGTATGCCGACGCTTTAATGAAAAAGCTGCTCCCTCAAAGTTCTTCCAATAAATATTGCTTCTTTTGTGCTTTAAACAGGCATACGTCCAAAAAAGTACCTCAAAAATCGACTACAATTCTTGATTTAGTTCTAATTGCTAATGAAGTCATGGAAGAGTATAGATCAAAAAGGAAGGGAGGGAGATCCACTTTCCTCGGCAAATTTCTCGGTCATTATAAATGGTAAACCATGTGGCCATTTTGGGGCATTCAGGGGACTGGGACAGGGAGATCCACTTTCTCCTTTTTTATTCATTCTGGTAGCGGATGTTCTTAGTAGGCTTATGAAGAGAATGAGAGATTGAGGTGGTGAGGGGTTTTGAGGTTGGGCAAAATAAGGTAGAAGTATCCCATTTACAATTTGCGGATGATAGCATCTTTTTCGTTCCAAATAAGGATCGGTATATTGAAAATTTGAAGGGAATCCTTGAGGTATTTTCTTTTGTGTCTGGGCTAAGTATTAATTTATCTAAAAGTGTGGTAGTAGGGCTGAATCTGGAGCCCGATAGGCTGTCCAATAATGCTTTAGATTTTGGGTGTGTCAGTGATGAGTGGCCTCTTACTTAACTAGGGTTGCCATTGGGTGGGAACCCTAATAGTATGGCATTTTGGGATCCCGTTATTGAAAGGATTTCAAAGAGGATCAAAGGTTGGCATAAAAGTTGTTTGTTGCAAGGGGGAAAATTGGTTTTATTACAATCGGTTCTTGGGAGCATTCCAATTTACTACCTTTCTATTTTTAAAATTCCAAAAAAGCCGGCAAAATTATTGAGAAAAATGATGAGAGATTTTTTTTGGGAAAGGTTTGGGGAAGGGAAGGGAAATCACCTTGTTAATTGGGAAGAAGTTTCAAAGTCTAAATTAAATGGGGGGTTGGGTGTGGGGAATATTATCAAAAGAAATATGGCTCTGCTTGGAAAGTGGTTATGGAGATTTCCTTTGGAGAAAGATTCACTTTGGCATGCAATCATAGAGAGTAAGTATGGGGCCCATTCTAACGGGTGGGATGCAGGTATCGAGATCAGTGGCACTTCTCGTGCCCTGTGGAAGTCGATGTCTAGAGTGTGGATTGACTTTATTTAAAACATTAAATTAGTGGTGGGACAAAATTCGATTCTGGGATGATATATGGGTAGGGAGTAGTCCTTTAAAGGATCTATTTCCTAGGATTTTCATATTATCTTGTAATTCAGAATATGTTTATTCAAATGGTTTCCTCTTGTCTCCAAGCTTCTCTTGGGATCTGTCTTTTCGTAGAAATCTAAATGATAGGGAGATTGTTGAGTTTACAGCTATGATGGATCTAATCCAAAGTGTTTCGATAAATCAAAATGATCTTGATAAAAGATCTTCGATGGCTCATTCATCCCGTTCATTTTCATGTAAATCATTTTTAATGTCCTTTCTCAACCTTCTCAGTCATATTCGGCCTCATTGTCTAGTTTCATCTGAAGCATGGGGTTCCTACCAAAATTAAAGTGTTTGCTTGGCTTGCTCTTAAGGGTAAGGTTAACACATGTGATGTGGTTCAAAAGAGGAGGCCTTTTTGGTGCTTGTCCCAATATTGGTGTGTGATGTGCAAAAAGTTTGATGAAAGCATTGATCATATTCTTCTTCACTGTGGGTTTTTAAGGAGGATTTCGGTAGGGTTATTTAAGGCATTCGGGATGGTTGGTGCTATTCCCAAGAAATGGTCGGAGTTTGTGGAGTTGAAATGGCACTTTAATAAGGGTCAGGGCAAAGCTAGAGATCTATGGAGATTTGCGGTTCTAGCGGCAGCTTGAGGTGTTTGGATGGAGAGAAACAAACGTATTTGAAGGGAAATCTAGTTCTGTTGAAGATTTGTGGGAACACATTTTATTTCTTACAGGACTGTGGGCCAAGGCGTCTGGCGTTTTAGATAGCTCAGAATGCTTTCCGTTTAGTATTAATTGTAATAGTTTTTTATTTAGCCAAGTGTGTCTTTTGTGTCCTGTGTAGTGTGCCTCATTTTAGTAGGCGGGGGATTGTCAATCTAGTGGAATTCTCTTCCACTAGACTGCTTATTTTCTTGATTGTATATGTACTGTTTTCTCCCGTTTAGTGGCAATAATATTTTCTATTTCGTATCAAAAAAAAATCGACTACAACATGCGCAATAAAAGGTGGAAAACCACATCCACCGCAACATGTCCAAAAGTGGGAACAACATCCACCAAAAATAAGGTCGAACATGGGACACCAAAAAACATACGGCTGAACCCAAAGACCGCCAGGAAAACACAGCCAAATCAAAGAAAGAGGCATAGGGACAAGTACACCATGAAACGCCAATAAATCTGAAGCAGTAACGTAATAGCAACAGACTAAAAAGAGGGAGCCGAATATGCAGCGTGCTGCATCAGACATATATGAGCAGAAACAGACGAAGAAACTGCAATAAAAAGGCGGCAAAAGCATTGTGAAAGAAAGAAAATCAACGGTCAAAAACATAAGGAGTGGAAGCAGCAGCAGCAGCTATAGAAAACAATAAATCTTCCATCAAATGGGCGCAAAAAGGACGCCCACCGAAACGGCGGAAGTAATTGTAAAACCCTAGAGAGAGCATACTCTGATACCAAGTTGGGAAAAGGAATTGGGTTTTCGGCATGCCCCAACTGGAGGCCACAGCTTACATTTATATAAATAAATTAGGTTTACAAGGCTGAAGCAAAAAATAAAAAGAAAATAAAGGATCCAGTCAAACCCTATTTAAGTCTAAAAGATCCCTTATAATTGTGGGACGTACAAAGACGCTTAATATAACTTAATAACCAAAATAATAAAAGATATTTATGATTTCCAACAGTTTGTGATATCCCAAAAAGGAAACGTGGACTTAAATTTGGGACAGTGGAAGCATTTTTTGTTCCATCAATTAGTGGTGGCAACAGGCACTTCAAATGGGAAACACCAAGCTACCCTTGTAGATGAATATCACACTCTGCACTTAGTATAGTTGAATAGTAACTCTTGAGATCTATCAAAAGGCACAAATCCTAAAGCAGAAAATAATCTCAATCAATATTCAACTCTATCACAATCTAAGGAATTCACATCAACATACATACCACTTTAGAAAAATCTACCCACTAAAACTCAGCCGAAGAAATCAATAGTTCAATAACCAACATAAGATGAAGCTTAAAGACCCAAGTTCCCGGGAATCCGAAAACTAAATCAGTTCAATCCAAATTTAATCTTATATAAACTAAATAATATCCAATGTGATAACCGAAACTCCAACATACTTCATGTTGGTCAATCCATGGGATTATTAATGAAGTGGAATGAAGGAAAGTTAATAAAGCCCCTCAAATGCTTAAATGGGAGAGAAAAAATGCAATAACAATAGGTGGTGATGATTAACACACCCTAAACTCTACGTATTCCAGAAATGTAATTCAGGCAATTCCAAAAAATTTAAAAAAAAAAATTACATATATACATAAAATAGCACACCTGGATCTGGGGAATTTTTACTATTAACCGCAGAGTTGGACTGCATGGCATTGGGCATGGGATTAGACTTATTCTCCATCGTCAGCATCTTCAGTGATATTTTCCTCAGATAATCAGACTGTAATAAGAAATTCAGATTTTATTTGTCACGAATAATTCTTGACGAGTAGAAAAAGTGAAAACCTAAACATGCGTTAATCCTACATGACAGGCAAAATATTGAGAGAGTTTAGATCAAAGTGCTACACGACAGGCAAAATATTGAGAATGTTTAGATCAAAGTGAACACGTACAACTATACTATGAAACTGGCATGTTACAAAAAATTAAGAAAAACTCTATAAAGATGGATATACGTATACCTGACTTGTGGCAGCAGTATAAATCTTTTCCTCAAACCTCACAGCAATTTTCTTAAGTTCTTGTAGTCCCTCTTGTCCAGAGAAGGGAAGATGCCTCTTCAAGGTCTCCATTCTACTCATTAAACAATAAATTTAATTTGTTATTGACCATGCAGCCATTGAGAAGACATTTATAACAAAGTCATTAATTTAGCATAAACAATAAATTTGGATTACACAAATTACCAAACAAGTGTTTATAGAGCACCAAAGAAAAACTGCAGCAGCATGCGACAGCGGCAAAAAAAAACACAGTGAGTCCTCTCACAAATAAAATAGTAAACAACATTCAAAAACGTACCAACTCTTTTCGATTTGTGAAGCAACCACCTAATCAGCAATCTAGCTTAGTTTCTAGAACTTCCGGGGTCACTTTATGCTCTTTCCTAAAATATAGTTAGTGAAGATAACTACAGCATTATCAGCCCCTTCTGTTCTATGTTAACCTAATAGTTCTTTTGGAGGACATGGTTGAAACTGTCATTTTTACAAGGACAGGAATGGCGTGAAAAATAACAACACTGAAATCTGAGTAATGGCAATTACTCATTATGGCTTCTTGATATTGGTGGGTGTAATGAAAAAATTACACTATTGTGATACGAATTACAATATATGGTGAAAATTGCAACGTTAAAGGTATTGTGGGGTTTTGTGTAATAAGAAGTCAGGATGTAGAACAAGTTATCAAAAGGATGCGCCAGTCTGAGACCACGTTCGAAGAGCTGATATTGCTAATAAATATGTTTTTGTTTCAATAATTAGATAAAAATTAGAAAGAGTTGATAAATATGGTTGAGCAAAACTCGCACAAATCCGGAACAGAAGATACATATATGAGAGTTTAGACTACCAAAACAATCAGATAAAAAAATTGGAACAGAAATAGCATCAACTCTCAGTATTGTACAATTATGTGATTTCAAGTCCTAAAACATCCATACAATGTAGAAGTCTCCATATCAACTATACAGTATCAAGAACAAAATTGAAAGTTTACTGCAGATATCATGAAAATTGAAAGTTGTGTGCTATGGATGCTTCCACTACCCTCAGAAGCATACAAGACTCTTACCAGTTCCTTATAAGTAAACAAAAACCAACTAATGAAATTACTCATCCAATAACAAACCCAAGAGTTATCATCAGCACAATTGCAGATGGAACCCTCCAATAACAAAATTCTAAACGCAGGAAAGGAAATGAATTCACCTAAACAGCCAATAATAATTATTCGATACAAATACTGAATGTTAAACTCTTAATGTATAATGCTAAACGGAAGCTCTGAAAACTTCACGCATATACATCAATAGCTAAGGAAGCAAAAGAATAGGGGCACCATTGAAATAAAAATTTCATAAAAGTTTAAATTAAGCACTAAGCAAAGTGCTTGCCTGCCGAATGATGAATTTTAATACAATTCAGCAATAAGAGGTAAAATAGATGTATTTTAGCCTTATCAAGGTTATACATATTATATATATATATATATATATGTACAGTACTTGCCTCCTGAACGATGAATTTTAATCTAATTCAGCAACAAGATAAAAATCACAGATTAAAGTGGACAAAAGAAAAATACATCTTGTTAACGATCCTATGTCGAGAATCTGCTTGGAGCTGAGTCCTCCAATCCCCGGTATCCATCGGCGGTTCACCACCTTGAGTAGGTCTCCAGTTATTGCTATCCATCACCTCAACTCACCTACCAAAATTTTCCATAAAAATTAACCCCAGAAAATTCAAAATTCGATTATACAGAGTTAAGAGAACAAAACTTACCTAGAGGTATCGGAGCTAAATAGGGGCCGATAAAGCCTCAAATCGATTATACAGATATAGAGAGAGAACAGATTCCTTCAGAATATTAGGGAGGGACAAATCGAATTCAATCTCAATTTTAAGGACACGGATTAAAAACCTGAAATTTGTGCCCTAATAATAACGACAGAATCGATGATTGTGATGAGAGAAATCAGATTGGAAATTTGTAATATGTAAGAAGACCGTAGCAGCTAATAATAGAATTGCAAAAGAAAAAGGGAAAGTTACTATAATTGAAGATGGTCTCGTGTTATATAATGAAATATAATGGAATTTTATTTAACAATTTTATACGTATACCAAGAGGATTCTCACTTAAAAATTAATTTTATTTGGTTGATTTAAAAAAAAAATTAAATATTTATTATATTTATTAAAAATTAAAAATTAAAAAACATAGTTAGTCATAACTTTAAAAATGTAAAATGTTTTTTTACTCTTTCTTTTTAGATATAGTCATTCATAAAAAATAAGAGGATGAGATAAATTTGTCAAAATAACATTTATTTAGGGGGGTGTATTCAATTCAGATTTTAAAAGATTCTAATTGACTTTTTAAAATCCGTAGATTCTGTTAAGTCTATGGATTGTTTTAAATCCATATAGAATCTGACAGATTTTAATGCATGGATTCTTTGGGATTTCTGCAGATTTTAATAAGTCCATGGATTTCTGCAGATTTTAATAAGTCCATGAATTTATGCAGATTTTAATAAGTTCATCAAAAAAATAAAAAATCAAAAATCAAAAGACAAAAGACAAACAATAAAATAAATTAATTACGAGTTTAAAGTAACATTATCAAAAATGTAAAGACAATTAACGAAATACATTATAAAAATTCATACTGCACCCACAAAATTAGACTTCTCACCCACTAATATTTTTTAATGAAATTGACATGAATTGTTTTTAAAAATTTGAACGATAATTAGCGGTCTAACCATTTGAAATTATGTTAATGCGCGTGATAACCACATTAGTAAAAGAGAGAATAAAGACTTTATATGGACGAAGAATAAATTATAATGTGTTCATCACATAATAAGAAATTTGAATTTTGAGAGAGAGAGGGGGAAGGGGAAGGGGGGAGAGAGAGGGGGGAGAATGTTGAGTAAAGTTCTTAAAAGAATTAGAAATCCATCTGAAATCTCTGGGTAAGTGAGAAGATTTCAAGATGGATTTTTATGTATAAAAAGGCTTTACAATCCACCAAAATCCACCACTAATTAAAATCCTACTAAGTCATTAGACTTTTGAATACCATAAGATTTAGATGGATTTTTTAAAATCTTAATTGAATACATCAAGATTTTAAAAGACTTTTTAAAATCTCAATTGAATACATCAAGATTTTAAAAGACTTTTTTAAATCTTAATTGAATACCCATGAACTTTAAAAGTCCATTAAAATCTTATAGAATCTAAATCCAATACACCCCCCTTAGTATTCAAATGTAATATATTCAAACAAATAACACATACTCGGATATAATATTCAGCTACAAAACCAATAGATTTCTCATATTCACTTTTAAGACTTCATAACTAGTACTCAATTTTAGAATTTCGATAACGAAACAAACGCACCCTAAGTCACATATATATACTATCTATTCAAAAAATATTTCAAATTTGATCCACACAATTTTTAATCGCATATATGTTTTTAAAATTCAAAAATCAGTACCCATTATTATATAGATGATTATTTGGCAAGTGTCAAAGTCTATATACATATAATAGGTTGTAATATGAGTCAAAAGTATTATCTACTATTGAAAAAGTTTCTTCAAACTCAAACACACAATCATTTATTCCTTATAAATTTTCAAGATTCAAAAATAATTACCCATTATTATAAATAGATGGATATATATATATATATATATGACTTTAGGTGAGTGAAATAGTTGAGTAATTGACTTTTCACTCATAAAGTTTATTTACATTCTTATATTGATTAATGTTTCATTACATATGTTTTTGTATTCAAAACATAAGTGAAGATAAACTTTCATCTAAAATTTGGCTTTTCTTTAATATTAAAGACGAAAAATTAATGTACCACATGAATTTTTAGACAAAAAATGGATTTTTTTTGTTATAAAAATGGATGAAACGACCAGGTTTGGATGAAAATACAACTTACCGAAAACCTTTAAAGACTAAAATGCAGCAAAAAAAACATTAGGGACCAAACTATAAACATATTGAAACTCGAAATAGTTTTGGATCATTTGGCTTTTCGGTACCAAAGTTTTGTCGAATTTGGGCTTTGGGTACTGAAGTTTCTGAAAATTGAGCTTTGGGTACAATTTTGCACCATTTTGTGAGTCAACATTTGTTTACCGTTAAATTAACTCAATTTAGCATGTAAAGTACCGTAATATGTTTCTCTTCTAGTCCCATTTTTTGAAGCTTTATAAAGACATGTTTCAGTTTGAGAAACACAAAGAAATTTTTTTGAATTTATTTAGGGTTTATGGTCCCATTTTTTAATTAAGTATGGATTGTTTGTCTATGCTATGGGTGTTAAAGTCAATCCAAAAATCGACCGAACGAACTGAACAGATCCGGACCGATCCGCAAAATCTTGAACCAAAAAAAAAACCGAACCGAAATCGAAAAGTTTAGTTCGGGTTTGGGGTAAGCTAGTCTAAAATCGAACTAAACCGAACCGAACCGAACCGAATTATGTATAAGAAAAAAAATGTTAATATATACTTTAAGGGCACACATTAATTATACTATAATACAAAAAAGATGACATTTTATAAGAATTTATTTCTTATTAATTGCATATTATGATAATCTTAAAAAAATAGTCATTAGTGCGTGCCTTTATTATTTAATTAACTACTTAATGCTAAGGTTTTTTTATCACATACATGATAAAAAAATAATTCATCATTTTATTTAATGTGTTTCATTCTTATAAATGTACAAATAAAATTGTAATTAAATAGAAAATATGGTATTTATATGTTGCTCCTTGTTTCTAAAAAATAATCACTTTAATTTGAATATAAATCATTATTACATTACTATTACTATTATATTTTTATGTTAAATTGATTTAAAAAAACATATGTAAAAACTGAATAAAACCGAACCGAAACCGAACAGAAAAGTTTGGTTCGAGTTTGGGTTTCGAAGATTTAGAAACCGAAACCCAACCGAACCGAAACCGAACTTTTATATTTTGTTTGGGTTTGGGGTACTTTGGTTTCTACCCCAACTGAAACCGAAAACACCCCTAGTCTATACTGTTGTTTTATTTTTTTTCTATGTTGTTCTTTTCTTCTATTCCTTGTATATATTTATATTATCTGTGGACTTTTGTGTGGATATGTGTATAATACTATACTTGTTCTTTTTGTATTTTATAATAACTAATGGTGGTTGTTTAATTGTATATGCATGCAATATAAGGGTTTTGGTTGGGTTTTGGTGGACATATATAGTTCTCATATATGCTTGTTCGTATATGCTTATTTATTGACTTATACAATATATAAAAATGATTGTTATGGGATAATGGGAAAAGCTAAAGAATTCAGTACACCCAAAAAGAAGCAGAAGATCACCTAGGTTGATGGAAAAATATAAATTACCCTTTAACTGTTATTCAACTGACCCTATTTCACTACCTAATGATGAAGTAGAGATGGACCTACCTAGGAATAAATCACCTCTTATGGATGAAACTATGGACTTTCCTAAGGTTGAATCACCAGTTATGGTTTGAAAACATGCAATATCCAACACTAAAGGCAATATCAGGATGACTAGCAGTTAGGTACAGGAGACTACCTATCATATTACGGAATAAAGTTTGGTCAACAGTTTTGCCATTAGTATTTTGGCATAGCTTTGTGCCAACTCTTATAGGAGTACTAGCATGTTTTGCGCTTTCAAAACCAAATTTCTTCGCTAGTTCTTTAGCATATTTATTTTTAGATATGAATATCCAATCATTTCGTTGATTAACTTGAAGACCTAGGAAGAAATTCAGTTCACTAACCATACTCATTTCAAATTCACTTTTCTTGACATCAACGAATTCTTTAGTATGTTCGTTCATAGTAAATCCAAAGATAGTATCATCCACATAAATTTGAGCCACCAAAATTCCCTTATTTTTATATTGAACAAACAATGTTTTATCAACACTTCCCATAGTAAACCATTTCCCTAAGAGATAAAAAGTTAGCCGCTCATACCAAGCTCTAGGAGTTTGTTTCAAACCATAAAAGGGCGTTTCAAAGGTGATAAACATTATTTGGGAATTTAGGATCTTGAAATCCTTTGGGTTACTCAACGAATAGTTTTTCTTGTAAATATCCGTTCAAGAAGGTACTTTTGACATCCATTTGATAAAGCTTAAACTTGAGGTGGCAAGTTATAGCTAAAAAAAGTCTATTGGATTTTAACCTAGCTACGGGAGCAAAGGTTTCATCAACGTCCATGCCTTTTACTTATGTATAACCTTGGGTTACTAACCTCGCCTTATTCCTAGCTATGAAACCATGTTTATTTAACTTATTCCTAAAAATCCAATTGGTTCCAATGACATTTGTATCCTTAAGATGAGGAACTAACTCCCACACTTGATTCTTTTCAAATTGAAGCAATTCTTCTTGGATAGCCATGATCCAATTTTTATCAATAAGTGCTTCTTTGACATTCTTGGGTTCAATTTGGGAAATATAACATTGATTAGCTACCTCATTCCTGTTTTTAGCATGTGTTTTAACACCAGAAAATGGATTTCCAATGATTTTGGAGGTATATACACGTTTTTTAACCTTATAAAGAGATACACCATCATCCATCAATGATGTGTCTCCCAAGGGGATTGATTCTAAGTAAGCGGCAAGGGTGGAATCAACATCTAAAATGGACAATTTGTTATTATCTTAATGAGCTTCGGACTCATGTTTGCTCTCTGCCTCACTTTCAAATTCACTTTCATCACTAAACTCGAATACATCTGTGAATTCTAGTTGAGGCTTATTAAATTTACACACTGCATTGTCATCTACAACAATGTTGATAAATTCCACAATTTTGTGTGTGTTTAAATTGAATGCTCGATAAGCTCTACTAGTAAGAGAATAACCTAGAAAGATTCCTTTATCATTTTTGGAATCGAATTTCCCTGGATTTCCATGATATTTAAGAATGTAGCATTTACTGCCAAAAACAAATAAATAGGCTAAATTGGGTTTTATACCATTCCAAGTCTCATAAAAAGTCTGACTTGTACCAAGACATAGATAGACCCTATTCACAGTGTGACATGCAGTATTGACCGCTTTGGCTCAGAATTTCATAGGAACTTATTTTCCAAGGAGCATAGAAATGAGCCATTTCTTGAATGGTTCCGTTATTTCTTTCAACAATGTCATTTTGTTGTGGAGTGCGGGGTGCAGATAATTCATACTTAACTCTTTATTGATCCCAAAATTAGATAAGATTATGAATTTTTAAATTCTCCACCATTGTCACTGCTAATGGGGGCAATAGTGAAGTTTTTCTGATTTTGGATCAACCTAATGGCACTGATGATAAAATCACTAGCATCTGACTTTTCCCGTAGGAATCGAACAAGGGAAAATCTTGAAAAGTCATCAACCATCACTACTATGTATTTCTTGCCACCAAGACTCTCTGTTTGCATAGGACCCATAAGATCCATATGAATCAATTCTAAAATTTGAGATATGGTAAGAAATTTAAACTTCTTATTGGATTTGTTTCCTTTTTTACCATGTTCCATATACTTCAGATAAAGGTGCTCCTAGTGATGGTAAGCCAAGTACTAGACCTTTTTTAGACAAATTCTTGAGATCTTTGTAATTCATATGGCCTAGACGTTGATACTATAACTCACTTTGATTGAGTGTAGCATTGTTGTAGACAGCAGTTGACTGAGGTAATATGCAGTAGCAATTATCAGACGATTTTTCTCCAAGCAAAACATACTTTCCATCGGAATTAAGAACCACACATTCTTTTATAGTGAAGTTTATACGAAGATTATTGTCACACAACTGGCTTATGACTTCTCAAATCTTTCAATTTGGAACACAGGGAATTACATGCCTCGAACTAGCTTCGATCTCTTTGACAGCCTTGCGCTTCAATGACGGATTCGAGATCTTTGTTCTTGGAGTAGAATAATTAAATTAGCATGAAAGTTGATTCAAAAACCCTAGGTGGTGTTATATGAAAATTGCTTTTTGAAAAGTATGAATTTTGACATAAAAAAGCATTTTTTGATATGAGACCCTATGAGTTAATTTATAGAGAGTAATAAGTCTAACTTCCTAGTTAAAGTAGGAAACATACTAAATTAAATAAGATTTTATGATAAAAATATTGGCCCAAAAAAGACATGCCAGACCAGTCCAACAGTGGAGACTGTATTGGTCCAAAATTTGGAATTTGATTCATGGTGAATTTTCAAGCCAAACCGGTACCCCAACAATTATTGTACCGATCCGAAATGCAGGGCAACAATTTTTTTACTTTAAAAACATATTTTAAATTACTGTTTAAAATAAATTGAATCACCACATAAGAAAATCAAACTTAATTACCAAGTTTACCTAATTGAAACTTGCATTGCATAGAATCTTGGAAATCTAGGCGCACTTGAAGCCTTCAATTCAAACTCTACCTAACTTAATAACTTACAAGCGAAACGGTGATTTTGTTGAAAAAACAAAGCCAACATATTTTAGACCTTACAATAAGGTAAGTGATTGATGGAGTTTATCTTTTTCTGAGAGTAGATATGAATCAAACGAGAGTGGGTTTGAGAAGTGGGATTAGGGATGATATGAAGCAGAAAAGGCAGCATATAACAATATTGGGGAAAAAATTGAAAGCATTGGGGAACAAACTGAAAACATTGGGGAACAAACTAAAAGGGATTTGCCTGAGTATAAGGACTTTGTAGACAAAACATATGATATTTTTAAGGAGGCAGATAGTAATAGAGAGAGTACATATGTTCCAGAACTTGGAGAAAGTTATGAATTACATGATAAGATGGAATGGCCTACAATGAACACATGTAGGACTTACCTAAGGAACCATGCAATCAATAACAAGTTTGAGTTTAAGCAAAAAATTAACAATAACACTATAATTGACTTGAGATGTAAATATGGCACTTATAAATGAAGGGTTTATGTGAGAAAACTTCTTAATGAACTCACTATTAGGCTAACAATCTATAACAAACAGCATACATGCAAAAATGATGAAAGTTGCAAAAATACAAATGCTAATGCTAAGTGGGTTGCAACTGAAATTAACGATTGGCTTAGAAATTAAAAACAGTTTAAACTAAAAAATGTAATTACTGAGATTTGGCATAAGTTTAGTGTGAAACTTTCATATGATTCTACATACAAGGCTATGATCATTGCTTATGAAAATATATTTGGGAAGTATGATGAAGGTTATAAACTATGCCCAGAGTTGTGTAGGCAAATACCAGCTAAGAATCTTGGTAGTATTGATGAGTGGCAAGGAGTTATGTGGATTACAAGTTTGTGGGTTTATGTATTGCTTTCAAAGCTTCACTATATGGGTTTCTGAATGGTTGCAGGCCAATAATTGGGTTAGATTGTTGTTTTTTGAAAGGTAAATATGGAGGGGCAGTTCTTTCAGCTATTTCTATTGATGGGAACAATGGGTTGTTCCCTGTTGCTATATATGTGACTAAGGGGAAAATTATGAAACATGGAGTAATTTTCTTTAAATATTGAAACCACACCTCATAAGACACAAAAACACAATCACTTTCATTTCAGATAGGTGTAAGGGATTGTTGGAGGCAACGGAAGAACTTCCTCCTAATAGTAGGCATAGGCATTGCTTTAAATATTTGTACAAGAATTTTAAAGCTAAGCATATGAGTGATCATTTGATGCACTTAAGTTCGGGAGCTGCCAGAGCATATAGAGTAGAAGATCATGACAAATGGATGAAGCAGTCATACAATGATGATAGCAGTGCACACAAGTTTTTAGTTGATGTAGATACGTATAGTTGGGCTAGGGCATTCTTTGATACAACTACAAAATGTGAGCATTTAACCAACTAGGGGTGTTGTCAGAAATCCGAAAACCGAACGAACGAACCAAACCGATCTGTCATAATCCGAAATTATCCGAACCCAAAAAAAAAAATAAAAAACGAAACCAAAATCGAATGATTTAGATCGATTTTCGGGCCAACCAAATTAGACCGAATTCCTCGAAAAAAAAATAGGCTTACTCAATACCTACTACTCAGAGCCTCAGAACCATTTAACTTTAAAAGTTTAAAGGTAATAAAATACCTAATTCTTTTCACATCCTCCCATAAGCGCCGCACACCACAACCCACTCCCCACTTCCCTAGTCAACGTATCACTCTCTTAAGCTACTGAGTTTCCCACTTTCGCTGCACATCGCCACGGTGCCATACTGACCTTATCCTCAGCTCAGGCTCGTCTAGATCTACTTATAAGTATTGTAATTTTTTTTCACTATATAGTCAGATATGTGTATATATGTGTGTGTGTGTATATATATATGCGTGTATAGACAAGAGAGCTGCAGAACAATGCTTAGCAAGAGGACTAGCAGGAATGGCTAGTTGGATTTGCTGCTACCCTTTGGATGTGATTAAAACAAAGAGTTCAGGCTTAGTCACCATCTTCGATAAAGTATCACAGCATTGTCGATTGCTTCTGCAAGAGCTTCTATGGTCAACGGGGTTATTTTTACTGCTTATGAAATAGCTATGAGGTTCATAGTTAACAACAACAACAATCATGAAAGGATACCGACAGAAACAATCTAAACAAAGTCAATAGTTCAGTATTTGTGCTATTTTTATACAGATTAAAGGTAGGTTTTAATGTAGTTTAATTGCTCTTTTAGTGCTATTTTTTTAATGTAGTTTTTAACTAAAGTATTACCAATATATAAAAAAACCGAATGAGACCGAATCGGACCAAAATTGAATAATTTAGGGAGGGTTTGGGTTTCATAGATAAGAAAACCAAAACCAAAATATAAAGATTGAGGAGGGTTTGGGTACCCCAATCTCTACCTCGACCGAAACCGAATACACCCCTATGACCAATAATTTCTCAGAGTCTTTAAATAACATGATAATTGGTTTAAGGAATTTGCCATTGGTGAAGCTTGTTCAAAAGTATCAATTGATGGTGATGTCATTGATGTACAAAAGGAAGTGTAAGGCATTAGAAGAAATGGGTGATTTTATTATTATTCCAATGATGGAAAAGTTTATAAAGAATTATAAAAAACAATACAAGGACTACACTACCAAAGGGTCAACTGATTGGATCCATGTGGCAATTGATAAGGTGGGGGTGACTTAGACAGTTGACCTTAGAGCAAGAACATGTAGTTGGCAAGTCTCCGAAGTTCCTTGTATACATGATACGGCTGTGATACTACCAAGGAGGGAAACATGAGAGAAGTAAATACAATCATTTTACTTGTCATTTCAATTATAATCAAATTCAAATTCATTGTCTATTTTTAGATTTTAATTCATATTATATGTAAAATTTTAGCTATTGTAGCTCATATTTGACAATTGATGCTTGCAATGCTACATATAATGGTTATATCCATCCAATTGATGATTGTTAATTCTGGAATGAGGTAACTTATACATTTTATGTATGTTTTTAGTTTATTTTTTAGTTAATATTATAACTTGTATATTTGTTATTGAATAGCTCCAGCATAAAGTCCTACCTGCACCTTTGTATAGGCCCCCTAGGAGGCCTAGGAACAATAGAATAAGGCATAGGAATGAAGTAGCTAAAGAGAAGAACCAAAAGAAAAGATATAGTAAATGTGGCATTTTAGGTCATAATACAAAAACTTGTAAAGGGGCACTAGCAACAAATGTAAATTGGAATGAAAAGTACTTCATTTAATGCATTTATGTACGTAGTCACTATTATTAGTCCATTTAAGTTAGTGAAAATAATTAATGTTTGTACGTAGGCATTTCTGTTTGCTTATATTACTAGTCCATGTTAGTTGGTGATAATAGTTCATATTTGTATGTAGTGATGCCTAGGACTGGACCAAATGAAGGTGCAGTTGGTCTAAGTAGGCCAGCACTTGTTATCCTAGCAGCCCCACCTACCAGGGGCAAAGGAAAGGAAAACACTCACAGTGGTAGGGGCACAGGAAGGGGAAACACTGGTAAGGGAAGGGGCAAAGCAAGAGGGAGGTTTTTTTATCCTCCATCTTCAAAGTTTACTTCTATATCATCAGCACCACTTACATCAGGTCCTGGAATTTACCATGGATGGGACTTAAGCCACTCACAAAGGAGCGTAGATCAGTATATGGCTATATTCATATTACATAATTTCTTTGTTAACTTGTTCTTATTAGAAATACATCCAAGTCCTTTTGTTGGTCTAGTACTACTACTGCTACTAGTATTGTTGTTGGGTATGATGAAATGTGTGGTGTAAATGTCAATATTATTCCTTTTGTTATGCCATTTAATTATGGCATTTGAACATTTTAATGTTTTCTTTTGGAATGGTAATGGATCAATGTAAACTTCTTTTATTACAAACTTATTTCATTCATTACACATGCATCTCACTCTTGTAGTTATTACATAAATCACCTAAATTAACCTCTATCTTAACCTTAATGTTTCTCTTTGAAACCTTTGACATGGCTTTCTCTAACCATTTAGAACTATTACATTTTGCACACTTGAGAAATTTTTTGCCAAAACTGTGGTTTCTTGTGCTTGTTAGTATCTTTCTTGTACCTTCACACCCATTAGGACAAATGGTTGCTTTCTAAGGGTAGTCCTTTACCCAGTGATTGATTTCTCCACATCGGAAGCAATTTGAATGATCTGATGGTGTATTAGAAGTTGATCCAACTTTTTTTTTCCATAGCATATTCTAATAAACACATGCCCAACATGTTTGGTATTGGCATTGTAAGTATTTCTTTCCAGAGCTTTCTTTTTTGTTCAGATGTATGAATTATCATTATGCCATGACACATATCTTTTTTACATTTGTTGTATAGCCATTTACATTCAGATGATGAATGTCTATGGATTTCACACATCTGGCAAACCACAGGTTCATCATTTTTGCCACCTCCCATTTTTTTCTCTATATTTCTTATGTCTTTTGTTGCATCTATAATGGTGTTAATAAGTTTGGTTGATGTTTTCTTATTATGGTGGATGGACATACCCTTTATATAAGAAAAATGAAAGTGGATTGCCTCAAATGGTCATTATGCAACGATAGTGTTGAATAAGAGTATTTTTTGGTACCAAATTATGAGTTAATAGTCAACCATGCTTGACTTACAGAAACTTTGGTACCTAAAACTCAAATGACCCAATAATTTTTACTTGACACTTTTATTATTCCCTAATTTTAAATTGAAATTTTTAGTTTTTGTTTGTCTTAAAGTTCGATCTTTATAATCTATCTTTTTTCCATAGTAACATTAATAATCTTTGTTACCCAAATAAATCCACTCCAATATTTGTTCCCGATTTAGGCTAAGTTTAAAAGCAGCAACATGGTAGCCATTTTCAATGTTATATAAAAGCTGTTGGAGACACTTTCACCTTTAAAAAAGGCAAGGTTGTAGCCGTTTTTAACATTTTTTTTTAAAAATGGCTTTTTTGAAAACTTCAATTTTGATGGTGTTTTTATGATTAAATTTGCCATCTGTATTGTTGTTTTTATTACTTAAAAAAAATTCTTCAACACACTTGAAAAAAAATAAAAAAAAATAGTCCCGCACCTTCACTTTTTTCCTTATTATCTTATTTGAAAATTTAAGTTTTTTCTTCTTTCTTTCTTTCCTTTACTACGTTGTCTTTATCTTATTTCCTTATTCATTATTAATTAGTTTTTTAACTTGTGCAATGCATGAGTGCATTTATACATATATATATATATATTCATATTTTTTTTTTTTAATTAGATGAACTGTAAATTAAAGATATATAACTATTCTTTTCAATTGTAGGAGTTTCATAGAAACAACAGAAATAGATTGAAGGACTGTTACTAAATAATAGCATTAAAATTTAATGCAGGACACATGTAAAAGAAAGAAAATATTAAAGCCTTGTTAAAATCTAATAGTATATATATATAAATACAATATAAACACATATTTTTTGTGTAAACACATGTTTTTATTAATTAAATGCATTTAAAATATAAAACAAAATGCCTCTTACACTAATTACCAATTAAAAATAGCCCTTTATTCAAAAAATATTATTCTATCAATGTATAATAGCCCTTCTACCTAATAGATATAAATAATAATATATATATAAATAATAGTGTATATATAATCTAATAGTACATGATATATAAGATAATGGTTATAAGGCCTCGCTCTGTAATACTTTATAACTCTAAGGACGAACTCGTGTTTGATAAAGGGAAGTAGTACTAATTTCATAATTTGGTTTTACAATAAAGACACTTTTCATAATATTAATTTATTTTAAGGAAAAAGATAAATGTTGATAAACAAAAATACCCCTAATATAAATATCTCTTATCATAGACACTGCTTGATAAAGTAATGGTAAACCAATTTGCCCTGCTCCTCCACCAAAACTTTTAATGCCTCCCCTCTTTCTCTATATTCCCATTCAACCATCAAATATTCCCCTCAATCTCACTAACGATCTCACCTCTTCTACCACCACCACCCCTGACTCTCTGATCGTATCGTCGAGAGAAGCTTCGTTCTCATCTTCTTCTTCTTTTTTTTTGCAGGTGCAATCATAAAATAGATATAACTTTTGATTAAATAATTGGATTTAGCAGATTTTTGAATATGTTGTTTGGAAGATAAAGTTATTATAATCACGCAAAAAATCAAGATGATCAGAGCTTGTTTTGCTATCGAAATCGACTAATTTCGACAGCCCAGCGGGATTTGAAAATAAATAAATCTGATCGCAACTCTTTTCAACTCTTTTTTTACGAACTCTATGTTGATCCATATATATATACATATAAATAAATTGAGTATATGATGATCTCATTAATTTTTTTGTTCTCTGTTTTGTATTGGTGATAAAACTATTTTAACACCAATATTTTAGCACCATTAGTGCTAAAACATATTTTATAACATCATTGGTGGTTTTGGTGCTAAAATCGCCTTGATATGTAGTATTTGATGGATGCTAAATCTGTTTTAGCACCGTGGATTTTGTTGTTCTCTATTTTATATTAGTGCTAAAACAGATTTAACGCCATTGGTGCTAATACCAATTTTGATGTTATCTATTTTCTATTTGTGCTAAAACAGATTTAACACTATTGGTGCTAAAACAGACTTTGCACCATTGGTGGTTTTGGTGCTAAAATCACATTGATGTATAGCGTTTGATGGGTGCTAAATATGTTTTAGCACTATGAATTTTGTTATTCTCTATTTTCTATTGGTGCTAAAACAAATTTAACTCCATTGGTGGTTTTAGTGCTAAAATCGCCTTGATGTGTAGTATTGGATGGGTGTTAAATCTGTTTTAGCACCATGAATTTTGTTGTTCTCTGTTTTCTATTAGTGCTAAAACAGATTTAGCACAATTGGTTCTAAAACCAGTTAGCACAAATGTTTTAACACCATTCGTGC
This sequence comes from Lonicera japonica, assembly GCA_021464415.1. Classification (NCBI taxonomy): domain Eukaryota; kingdom Viridiplantae; phylum Streptophyta; class Magnoliopsida; order Dipsacales; family Caprifoliaceae; genus Lonicera; species Lonicera japonica. Next base: position 49,580,373 of record CM038469.1, read on the forward strand.
TAAAACCATTTAGTAATTCTGATGAGACGTGAGATGTTATAAGGATTGGTGCTAGCACCAATTATAATGAGACATGGGATATTATAAGGAATTGTGCTAAACAAATTTAGTACCAATTCTGATGAGACGTGAGATGTTATAATGAAGGGGTATTAGTTTTTTTTTGTACAATATCTTTAATTTATACGGGTAATTTGTAAATGTCCTTTATAATTATGTTATTATTGGAATGAGCCCTTATACCCAATTGCCCCTATATATATAATGGATAATTACACGTGGCAGCTAAAGAATATTTTTGACATTTAATGCAATAAATTCTTCTCACTCCTATTATTTTATATATATAAACTATTATATAATATATCCTTTATTATTAATCTTTGTCAGCCACTACTGTTGATTTTTTATTTTTTTTAAAGAGTCTTCACCTTTTTGCAATGAAAAAAATAATCTTTTTTTTGTTTGTTTTCTCTTTCTTTGTTAGTTTAATGTATTTGTTTCATTGTTATTAATTTTGTCCCTTTTTTATTATTTTTTTCACATTTTTTATTTTATCTTCCTCAAAATGTTCAATAGGTAAAAGCAGATATAACATAATTTTATTTTATTCAGAAAAAAAACAAGCATTGCATATTTCTCAATAATAAAAACAAAAATAAATTATAAAAAAGGTACTTTCAATAAGTAGCACATTAAGAAAAATTATTACATAAAATAAAAAATTAACATAAACATATCCATTTTATGCATCTGACGAAAAAACATTTAGATCCACTAGATGAATCCGAAATATATGAAGACTCAAATAAAGAACACAGGACAACTATTACGCACTAAACACAAGACAAAGACAATATAAATAAATAAACCAAAAAAAAACCAGAAGCACTAAACGTGAACTAAGTTTAACATCTCATAATTTTAATTGGTGATCATCTGCAAGTGTGCATTTGGAGTCATGGCAATATTTTCATTAGTGTATTCAATTCATGTGTTTAAGGTCCTTACTCTCCAAATGGCATTTTGGCACACAATATTTAACAAATTTTAGGGATTCTGTTTATGTAAAGATTCATCGGCATTGATTACTTATTCAAACGAAGTTGGTTGGTGAAGGTCATTGTCCATTAGAGACTTATTTGAGTTGAACTTTACTATCAAAATGACATTTATTAATTGCCTCATTTAATAGATGAAGTGAACTTTGTATGGATGCAACCACTCTCTAGTTATCACCAATCACTTCAAATCAAATCTTGTCAAAAAAAAGTGTGGTCATAGGATTGCCATTTATCCCATATATTGTACAAATGTGATAAGACCACAATAAACATACGACAAGTATTTAGTAAATATCACAGATACACATACCACAAACGTGTCCATGAGTACAAAAGCACAAATGCGAGTGATGAATAATAGGAAATTTAGATATTAGACCATTGGCACATTGATATGATTCAACAAATTTGATTTTGCAAGAATCGATCTACTATTTGTGCTTGAATTTTAACTAGTAAAAAGGAAACTAAATCATCTATTATGGAGGAATTGTTCATATTTGGTTGATAGTAAAATGTGAGTAAGATGATAGTTTGTTTATTTGATTATTTAGATGGCTTTTATATAGTGTCTACGTAAGCATGCTTTTATTTAGTTGTTTAAGATGACAAGACACTTGAAAAATTAACAATTGAAAATTTTAACAAGTCAATAAAAAGTTAAGTAGTTGACTTGATGTTTTATTAAATGATTGTTATTTTGAGTTTACTCGTCAAAATTAAACTTTTGTCATTGAAATGTCAAATCAACGCTTTTACTGTTGAAAAGTTATATCACTACTTTTAGAATTCAATCATCTATAAATAATTATCCCATCCAATATTAATTTATAACCTATTCCACCACCCCATCCTGTATGTAAAATAAATAAATAAATCAACCTCATGGATGTTCTTATTGAAAAAAGAAAAAGAAGGCATAATTAAAGCTTGTAAAGTACATATACTTACCATTTAACCAAATGTCATCTTATAATTATTGTACGAGCAATTAATGGACGTCACATTGCACACACAAAGTATACCACATGACTAATATATATATATATATATACACACACATCTAGAGTGCAAAAATCCTAAGAAAATAATGACAAAAATGGTTCATCAACTCATTAAGCCACCGAATCAAATCAAGGACATCTGTTTATATGTACTAAAATTAAAATTCACGATTATTAATTTTATGTTAAATCATCGATTGTGATTAGTTAATGCATTCAAACTGACCGTTTGGATTGAAAAAATTAAAAGGAAAAGAGAAAAAAGTGGAAAGGAATATGAGAGACTGCCAATTCATTCTGTTCTGCTATTTTTTTTTCTTTCCAAAATTGAGGGTATTGCGGGAGAGATCTCATCTCTCAAAATTTTATTCTAAATCATTTCTCTTCTTTGTTTATCACTCAAATCTTTTGACAAATACAAATGGTTGTTGTTGACCTTGTAGGTCTTAATCTTATTTTGATAATAACAATAAATCCATGTGTAATTTAACATATTCTTGATTTAAGATTATGCTTTCTTACTTGGAAAATCAAAAATATCATATTGCTCAAAGAAAGTTTGTTAAGGATCATTCAATCAATATCCGATTCAACAAAGTAATGGACTAGTAAGAGATTAACCTTATCATTCACATTGCAATGCATTTCATGAAATTCAAGGATCATGCTTCAAGGGAAAATCGAGGGAGAATCGAATTGAAGAAACAATCGAAGTCAAAGACTCGTTAATTCGATAATTGAGTGAGTGCTTAGGTATTATGTAAAGTTTCTTATTTGATTATTTATATAGCTCATACATATTGAAATATCATTCTTAGATTGATCCAGTTTGAATCGCAAAAATCATTTTAGCAAAAATCGGTTTTGAAATAAATTCATATTAAATTCAAACGATCATTATTTTGAGTTTTCCCGTAAATTGGTGTCTTAGGAACTTATTTTTAAGGTCCCCAAAGTATTAGAATTGATTTCGGAGCTTAAATGCAAAAGTGCAAAAATTAGAATTTTTGGCCTTTTGACCTGATGGGCAGTCTGGTCCATCAGTCGACTGATGCTTCAAAATATAGCCGTTGAATTTCTATTTTTTAACCATTTTTGGTACCAAACTTCTACCAAACCTCACAAACGGCTATATCATTTTTGGGACTATATATACACTATCTAAGACACATTTTGAATACCTTGAATCACTCTCATACTTTCTACTTCATCTATCTTCAATATCTAAATATTCAAGAAGTTTTTGATCAATCATTATCATTTGAGCTATATCATCTTGATCAAATAGGATAACTCTAGTGTGAGCTTCAAATTGTATTCTTTACACACTTGTGAGAGTTATTGTAAATTGGTGTGAATCACCAAACAATTAGAATTCATTGTGAGAGGTAAATCTCATAGGAAAAACAAGAAGGTAAATTCTTGTTTAGAAATTGTGAAAGGTAAATTTCACAAGGTTGGTAAGAGAGAGTTTCTTGTGTGAATATTGTGGTCAAGCAATATTTGTAAAAAGTGTATGAGAAGATACACTTGTAATGGTTTGATCTTCACCCGGAAGAAGATTGTTATTAGTGAAAATTCTTGGGGAACTAACCGAGCGCGGATTATGGTTTGATAAACCAAAACCGTGTGGACAAAAAGTCTTGGACTTCAAATCGGTTCAATCTTTCTTACTCAATCTTTTTATTATTGATTGTTTTGCTATTGCTTAATTGTTTACTCTTAGGATTGTTTAATTGTTTATGTGCTTGCATTCCTTGATAAATTTGTTTAGCAAATTTGTTTTACTTAAACGATTTTCGAAAAGTTTTTAAATTCCGCATTTAGTTTTGAAAACCTTATTCATGAAATCCGACCAACAGTTGTGTTTGATGCGCATGACAAGAGAGTGTCCTATCCCATGTTTGATGTTTGTTGGGATTGAATATCTGGATGGATTGATTATCCCACTAAAGTTTCTTATCCCACAGAAAGAGGGATTAACTAATCCCACCTAAGAGGTGGTATTATTTTATCCTCTCCTGATGGGATTAAATAATTCTATCCGACTCTCTAATCTGACGTGTCAAACACAGCCTATACGGATAAATCCAATTTAAAATTCTAGTGTTCACCTAGAGGGTTTCTTGAACCGATTGTCTGCCCACCGAGGAAAATTCTCAATTTTGAACCCTAATAACCTACTAGTGGGAGCAGGTCATTGCACCTACTCTGCGCCCACAGAGTATAAGCCTCTATATTGCCATGTAATCGATGATCTCGATTGACAGAAATCAAATAGAATAGATAACAAAAATGCAAAAGAAAGGGAAAGTTGTATGTATACGATTACGAAGATGGTCGTTTAAATATGCCCCTCTCTAGTTTGCTATGGAATTTAAACAATTTATATATTTTTTTCCTATTTAAGAGTGGGAGTATAACTCCAATCTCGGTTAAAGACGCAATATGAATAATTCAATTCACAGCAAGATTGTGACGGATTAAGGCATCTTTACAAGATAAATGCAAGCAACACTCTAATTCCACTACCAGCAACAACACCTTCATACCATAATAGTATACTTAAATTAAAATGACCTTAATAATATAAGTACTCCAATATCCTAATGTAAATCTTACTACCCTAAATACACTTAAACAAATTACGAAATATGTTTTAAGCGAAATCTTAAAATTCCTCTCATCACAACCCTCCCGGTACAGCAACAAGGGAACTTGGTCAATTTACTCAGTTGGAAATATCAAACATAATAATAGCAGTCCTTTTACGAAATTTAAAACAGCTCATTAGAAACCTGTTCTTTTGCACACTACATATTTAGGGAATTTGTACTATTACCAGCAGCATTGGACTGCATAGCATTGGGCATGGGATTGGACATATTCTCCATAGTCATCTTCAGATATTTTTTCCCAGATAATCAGACTGCAATAAGAAATTCAGAACCTGTGCTGTGAGTAATTCTTGACAAGTAGAAAAGCGAAAACCTAATCATGCAGTAATCCTGCAAGACAGGCAAAATATAGAGACGTTTATATTCACATAAATAAATGAACATGCACAACCATGCTCTGCAACAAGCATGTTACAAAAAGGCAGCAAAAGCTTAACGAAAGAAAGAAAATCAACGGTGAAAAAGATAAGGAGTGGAAGCAGCGGCAGCAGCTATAGAAAACAATAAATCTTCCACCAAATGGGAGCCAAAAGGCCGCCCGCTGAAAAGGCGGAAGAAATTGTAAAATCCCGGGAAAACGTACACTGAGACCAAGTTGGGAAAAGGAATTGGGTTTTTGGCATGCACCAACTGGAGGCCACAGCTTACATTTATATAAATAAATTAGGTTTACAAGGCTGAAGCAAAAAATAAAAAGAAAATAAAGGATCCAGTCAAACCCTATTTAAGTCTAAAAGATCCCTTATAATTGTGGGATGTACAAAAGACGCTTAATATAACTTAATAACCAAAATAATAAAAGATATTTATGGTTTCCAACAGTTTGTGATATCCCAAAAAGGAAACGTGGACTTAAATTTGGGACAGTGGAAGCATTTTTTGTTTCATCAATTAGTGGTGGCAACAGGCACTTCAAATGGGAAACACCAAGCTTCCCTTGTATATGAATATCACACTCTGCACTTATTATAGTTGAATAGTAACTCTTGAGATCTATCAAAAGGCACAAAGCCTAAAGCAGATAATAATCTCAATCAGTATTCAACTCTATCACAATCTAAGGAATTCACATCAACAAACATACCACTTTAGAAAAATCTACCCACTAAAACTCAGCCGAAGAAATCAATAGTTCAATAACCAACATAAGATGAAACTTAAAGAACCAAGTTCCCGGGAATCCGAAAACTAAATCAGTTCAATCCAAATTTAATCCTATATAAACTAAATAATATCCAATGTGATAACCGAAACTCCAACATACTTCATGTTGGTCAATCCATGGGATTATTAATTAAGTGGAATGAAGGAAAGTTAATAAAGCCCCTCAAATACTTAAATGGAAGAGAAAAAATGCAATAACAATAGGTGGTGATGATTAACACACCCTAAACTCTATGTATTCCAGAAATGTAATTCGAGCAATTCCAAAAAATTACATATATACATAAAATAGCACACCTGGATCTGGAGAATTTTTACTATTAATCGCAGAGTTGGACTGCATAGCATTGGGCATGGGATTAGACTTATTCTCCATCGTCAGCATCTTCAGAGATATTTTCCTCAGATAATCAGACTGCAATAAGAAATTCATATTTTATTTGTCACATTATTCTTGACGAGTAGAAAAAGTGAAAACCTAAACATGCGTTAATCCTACATGACATGCAAAATATTGAGAGAGTTTAGATCATAGCGAACGCGTACAACTATACCATGCAACTGGCATGTTACAAAAAATTAAGAAAAACTCTATAAAGATGGATATATATATACCTTACTTGTGGCAGTGGTATAAATCTTTTCCTCGAACCGCACAGCAATTTTCTTAAGTTCTTGTAGTCCCTCTTGTCCAGAGAAGGGAAGATGCCTCTTCAAGGTCTCCATTCTGCTCATTAAACAATAAATTTAATTTGTTATTGACCAAGCAGCCATTGAGAAGACATTTATAACAATGTCATTAATTTAGCATAAACACAAGAAAGGCAGTCATATAAAATTTGGATTACACAAATTACCAAACAAGTGTTTATAGAGCACCAAAGAAAAACCGCAGCAACATGTGACAGCGGCAAAAAAACACGCAGTGAGTCCTCTCACAAATAAAATAATAAACAACATACGAAAATGTACCAACTCCGTTCGATTTGTGAAGCAACCACCTAATCAGCAATCTAGCCTAGTTTATAGAACTTCCAGGGTAACTTTATGCTCTTTCGTAAAATATAGTTAGTGAAGTTAACTACGGCATAATCAGCCCCTTCTGTTCTATGTTAAACTAATAGTTATTTTGGAGGACATGGTTGAAACTGTCATTTTTACAAGGACAGGAATGGCGTGAAAAATAACAACACTGAAATCTGAGCAATGGCAATTACTCATTATGGCTTCTTGATATTGGTGGGTGTAATGAAAAAAAGTAAACTATTGTGATACGAATTACAATATATGGTGAAAATTGCAACGTTAAAGGTATTGTGGGGTTTAGTGTAATAAGAAGTCGGGGTGTAGAACAAGTTATCAAAAGGATGCGACAGTCTGAGACCATGTTCGGAGAGCTGATATTGCAAAAAAATATGTTTTTGTTTCAATAATTAGATAAAAACTAGAAAGAGGTGATAAATATGGTTGAGCAAAACTCAAACAATTCCGGAACAGAATATACATATATGAGTTTAGACTACCAAAACAATCAGATAAAAAATTTGGAACAGAAATAGCATCAACTCTCAGTATTGTACAATTATGTGATTTCAAGTCCTAAAACATCCATACAAAGTAGAAGTTTCCATATCAACTATACATTATCAAGAACAAAATTGAACTTGAGCTGTTGAAGCACCACTAGTTTATCTGCAGATATCATGAAAATTGAAAGTTGTGTGCTATGGATGCTACCACTAACCTCAGAAGCATACAAGACTCTTGTCAGTTCCTTATAAGTAAACAGAAACCAACTAATGAAATTACTCATCCAATAACAAACCCAAGAGTTATCATCAGCACAATTGCAGATGGAACCCTCCAATAACAAATTCTAAACACAGGAAAGGAAATGAATTCACCTAAACAGCCAAAAATAATTATTCGATACAAATATTGAATGTTAAACTCTTAATGCATAATGCTGAACAGAAGCTCTGAAAACTATGTATGATTTTATTTGGCTTTGGAATACTAAATTTACCCTTACAACTTCACGTATATACATCAATAGCTAAGGAAGCAAAAGAAGAGGGGCACCATTGAAATAAAAATTTTATAAAAATTAAATTAAGCACTAAGCAAAGTGCTTGCCTGCCGAATGATGAATTTTAATATAATTCAGCAATAAGAGGTAAAATAGATGTATTTTAGCCTTATGAAGGTCATACATATATTCTATATATATATATATGTACATTACTTGGCTCTTGAATGATGAATTTTAATCTAATTTAGCAACAAGATAAAAATCACAGATTAAAGTGGACAAAAGAAAAATACATATTGTTAACGATCCTATGTCGAGAATCTGCTTGGAGCTGAATCCTCCAATCCCCGGTATCCATCGGCGGTTCACCATCTTGAGTAGGTCTCCAGTTATTGCTATCCATCACCTCAACTCACCTTCCAAAATTTTCCATTAAAATTAACCCCAAAAAATTCAAAATTCGATTATACAGAGTTAAGAGAACAAAACTTACCTAGAAGTATCGGAGCTAAATAGGGGCCGATAAAGCCTCAAATCGATTATACAGGTAGAGAGAGAGAGCAGATTCCTTCAGAATATTAGGGAGGGACAAAGCGAATTCAGTCTCAATTTTAGGGTTATTATTTACCCTCCACATGCTTATCAGCAAAGGGCGTTTAGTAAATAAATTGAAAAATGAAATTAAAATTAAAAATTAAAAAAGTTGTTTGTTTAGTTTTAAAAATTATATTTAAAAATGTGTTGTTTGTTTGAATATAACACATTTGAAAACTAATTTTTTTTAATACTCCCATTTTGCCCTTATTATTTTATTTTGAACACATGATTTCAAATGAAAATAAAAAAGATAGTATTATATTGAATTAAAATTAAATATTGATAATCTATCTTCCGATCCTTGAACCAAATATAGAGCAACTCATTTTTGCTAATCCACGTGGTAATATTCTCTATATAACTTGTTATTTCCTCATCTTGTTGAAATAATTGAAAACCACAAGAAAATGAAAAAAATGATGATTGAGAAGATAAAATATGCAACTTTAAATTAGACGAAGAAAATTTTAAAACATAAAGACACAATAATATATTAAATTAAAGTTAATTAAACATTGATAATCGTTCTTCAAATCCTTAACCATGTGATAATAATTTTAGAAGTTTAAATACTAGGAAAATTAAAATTCCAAATGATAATTTTCACTAAGTAAATGATTTGCAATTTCGTCCCGCAAAGCGATCATTTGTTATTGTGACTATGTCCCGAATATTTGTTGATAACTTGGTGGAGCTTCTATTAGCTCAACATCCATAAGTAGTTGTTCAGGTACTTCTACGTCTTCATTTTCATATACATTAAATAACTCATCGTTGAGTGAAACGTGATGAAGAAAATTATGGATTGCCATACATGCAACTACAATATGGACTTGCATATGAAAAGAATACAGAGGCATTTTATGCAGTATTGCAAATCTTGCCTTCAAAACACCAAATGATCTTTCAATCACATTTCTTAACTTGGCATGTGCGTGATTGAATTTCTCCTTTCTATCTATTGCATTACTACCGCGTCGAAAATCAGGCAACCAATAGCGTGTACTTTTATAAGGACACGTGAAACCTCTCGTGTGTGTGTATGCAGCATCACACAAATAATACATCCTTACAATTATTGAAACACAATTCACCTCAAAGACATATAATAAAGATTAACTATAATACTTAAAAATAGTTAATAGTGAACATCACCTTCACCTTCTGTGTGCGTGTGTGTGTGAAAGAGAGAGAGAGAGAGAGATATTTTACCTAAATGCGGATAATGGAGGTGGATAATGGCGTTTGGACTGAAGGCGACGTTTGGACTAGAGGAGACGACTAGTGGTGTGGAGGAGCGAAGTGAGGACTGCGTATGTGTTTTGTGTTATGACATAATGAGAGCTGCGTAATTGTGAGAAAATAGTGGGGTTATGATGGACATTTTATGCTCATTAAAATTAAGTTTCAGATTTAAGTGGTAACTTTGCCACTTAAAATTTTGGATGAAAATTTTGAGTTTTAAGGTTCCGTTTGATAGCAACATGAAAAATGAAAATAAAAACAACTAATTTAGGTGAGAAGATGAAAAATAAGTTGAGGCATATGGTGAGATATTCTCAATCTCATACTCATTTTTGTGAGTATAAGTCCTCCATCATCCTTTAATATTTTGTGAAAAAAATTTATCCACCATCACCCAAAGAAAATTTTGTCATGGAAAAAAGCAAAAGGCAATAGTTAATCTCACCACATACCTCAACTTATTTTCCATCTTCTCATCTAAATTAGTTATTTTTCTTTTCATTTTTCATGTTACTATCAAACGGAGCCTAAGTGGTAAAAACTAAGTGGTCACTTAATTTTTTTAATTAGTGAACAACTTTGTCAACCACTTAAATATGAAAATTTTAGGGTCCGTTCGGTAGCGTTTTTGGAGGCTTGTTTTTGTTTTTTGAGACCAAGAAGGGATAAAAAATGCGTTCGGTGGGATGTTGACAAAAACACGAAAAATGTTTTCGGAGAATGAATTCAAGTTTAAAGCATAAAATGCAAAAACGCCAAAATGACGTTCTCACCATTCTCACTCTTGCAATTTTTGTTTTCACTGTTTTCGTTCTCGAAAAATGTTTTCATTGTTTTCGTTCTCGGAAAATTCGTTTTCTCGTTTTCGTTTTCTGAAAATATTCTCAGAAAACATTCTCCAAAAACGTTACCGAACGGACCCTTAAGTTTTCAAATTTAAGTGGCAAGTGAACAAGGCCTAACACCACCCACAAACACCCCTTAAAATCAATTTTTAGTCACTAAGACCTCCTACCCAATTAAAAGTTAATATATCGATCACTTAAAAGTCACACTCATCTCACATAAGATGAATGTATTGCTAAGGACTCGCATACTATAAGGCAATGGAATGTTGAGTGTACTAGAATGTTTCCAAATTATACTTGTACTCACTCCACATCAGATGAATGTGTTACAAAAGACTCGTCTAATATAAGGCAATGGAGTGTTGAGTGTACTGGAATGTTTCCAAATTATACTTGCCTAATGAGAGGTGAGTGAATTCAGACACATTCACCCCACATCAGGTAAATGTGTTTCAAAAGACTCGCCTAATATAATGCAATTGATTACTGAGTGTACTAGAGTGTTTTCAAAGTAGACTTGCTTAATGAGAGGTTAGTAGGGCTAGCAATATTTGACACGGCACGCTAATCCGGCACGAACTTGACACGAGTTTAGCGGGTTCAGGTCAAGTATAAACGGGTGCGGGTCAATTTCAAGTCATACATGCTTAATCTTCAAACTAAACGGATCGTGTTCGACTTAACTTACTAACTCGAAATTGACCCACAATTAACACGATTTTTTTTTTTTTTCAGTTATATATATTTTTTTATTTTGCCTTCTTGATTGGACAATTATATTCTTATTTTTGAGTATTAGTAGTATAGGATAATTATTATGTTTTTTATGATGGATAAACTAGTAATTTTTTATATCTTTGCTTCGGTGATGGAATGCTATCTATTTTGACTCTAAATTATTATCATATTATTTTGATTAAACATTGAATTTTGGTATTTTGTGATACTTATTATTACTTAAAATGTTAATTGTGTCGTATCGAGTTACTGATTTAACACAACCTGATTATTAAATGGGTTAGTTGGGTCTTGTCGTATAACCTGCAAAATAAACAGGTCGTGTTCGAGTTAATATAAATGACACGATTAGTCAAAGGGGTCGTGTTCGCGTTGACACTAATACTGTAATACTTGTGTATTAACACAACCCAAACACGACACGCGAACACGAACTACAAGCCCTAGAGGTGAGTGAATTCACACACACTCACCCAACATCAAGTGAATGTGTTGCAAAGGACTCGCCTAATATAAGGCAATGGAGTGCTAAGTGTACTAGAGTGTTTCCAAATTAGACTTGCTTAATGAGAGGTGAGTGAATTCACACATATTCACCCAACATCAGGTGAATGTATTGCAAAAGACTCGTCTAATATCAGGCAATAAAGTGCTGAGTGTATTGGAGTATTTTTTAAATTAGACTTGCCTAATGAGAGGTGAGTGAATTCACACACACTCACCTCACATCAGGTGAATGTGTTGTAAATCACTCGCCTGACATAAGGCAATAGAGTGCTGAGTGCATTGGAATGTTTTCCAAATTATAAGAAATCTAATAAGAGGTGAGTTAATTCATACATTAATAAGAGAGGCTTGTTACTTTATTAATATAACAAAACTAACATATAAGAGGTTGAAACATTTAATTCAACCTAACTTTACAAAAATACGTATACGAGCTTTACATTTTCAATTTAAGCCAACTTTACAAAAAAATTAGATATATAACAGCTTTACATTTTCAATTGTACCAATCTTCACAAAAAAAGAGAAACACTTACTATGTGACATGTACGTATAACAAAAAAAATAAAAGCCTAAGCAATCATTAATCATTTGATTATGATTAGTGAGTCTTTTATTCTAGGGTCGGGTATATATCTTTCTTTGTAAAATTGAAATATATCGACAAAAAGTTGCTCCCAAGCAGCTGCCTCAGGAGTTCGAATGCACTATCATCTTTAACTTAACATTTTAAATTATACTCATTATTGACAAACTATCTTTATTACGTGCTTTAAGCCCACAAATAACAACTTTTGGTTTCACCCAGCAATGCTCATCTCAACAACAAATTTCTTTTGATCTTTCGTCAATCTTCCTGCAAACAGATGCCCAACTAAGGTATTCGGTAAGTCAAGAATATGAATTTCGCATATTATTTTTAACTTCCATTTATCCATGCCGATACTCAAACCACGTAGTGCAAATGGACAATTACACTTCTTCATGGCACTATCTATTTTTCTAGGTACATGTTTTTGTGGTTGGTTATCACAAGGTGCCCCTCTTTTTTCACAACCCAAAATTACCCATGACCTCTTTCTAGTAGTACCTTGGTCAAACTTCCGGGTAACTACTATAGTTTTAATCCATCTTCCTTTTCGTTGAGCCTAGTCAACTAAACTTTCCCAATAATTAAATACATACTAAATAAATTTAACAAATATTAGTTGCTATTATGTTGTTATTAAATAGTTATTACATGGTACTAAAGTATTATATACTTACTTCGTTTGTTGTAAAAGCGTTACTCATGTCAATTGCTTTATCCGGATTATAATCATCATTACTAGCCTCTCTTTCATTAACATGCTTAACAATTTCATCTCCACCATTAGAATTAAGATCAACGCAAATAGGCCTTTCTACTATATGATCTTCTTCAACATCACAAAGCTTATAATTAAGATCCTTTGGAATATCTTCTTCAACAATATGCTCGGTACATTTGAAAATATAAGCCGGTTTAGGAGTTGGTTGTAATTGTACTGCTGTGAAATCAATTTTTTTAAATATTGATATATCTCCCCCATATGCTAAATTGAAGTGATAAATCCTAAAATTATATTCAAAGTTAGTTTTGGCTCAGTTTACTTTGAGAGAGTATAATGTGTTTGTACACACTCGCTTATATTAAGGTGAATGTGTTTATACACACTCGCTTATCTTGAGGTGACTACATTTGTACACACCATTAATTGGGCTCCGTCCTCTAAATGGAGTGTTTTTCAAATTAGGTTCACCTAATGAGAGGTGATTGCATTCACAAAGACTCGTCTCACATGGGGTGAGTACGTTGTTAATCACTCGCCTAACATAAAGTAATGGAGTGTTTATTGTACTGGAGTGTTTTCCAAATTAGGCTCGCCTCGCCTGATGATAGGTGAGTTAAATAACACGCACTCGTCTTACATGGGGTGAGTGTGTCTGTACACACTCACCTTATTTAGGAAAAGTTGTAATTAGATTGCTCTCCTTAAATAAACCGAGTCAAGCCTGGACAGAACTTGTCTTATACTATATTTTTTGGATTACATATTTATTTCAATTTGAATGATGTAGAATGATGTATGAAAGCTTATATATACAGTAATACACCAGTAATAACAATTATAATACCTCTTTGGCTTCATATTGGAGTGGAATTACACCACTAACTTTTTTTTTAACTTCTTCTTTCTCCACCGTCTCATGAACAATGCTTCTTCTTTATTATAATCCAGGCTTCAAACTACCCACCAATAATATTTATGCTTCAATTTGGTTATGATTTCTTGATTTTGAAAGCTCAAATGATAAAGAATTGAGTCTATCATCTCTCTCTTGTTTTACTTGAAACAATAGGTACGTGATTATGAATGGGGGAAAATGGGAGATATATGTTTGATTATTTGGGTTAATGTTAGATTAGTTCATTAAAAATTGAATAAATATATAGGTAAATGTTTATAACTATTGGGTAAATAAGTTAAGTGATGGTTAAGTCAGAAGGTGTTCGTGACAAAAAAATGGGGTATTGAAATGTGTTTTTTATCAAATTATAGATGGTGGTGTTAGTGACAAGAATGAGGGGTGTAAATAATACCATCCCCCATCCCCACTCCAATCTTATAGTATTCAATTAGGATTTTAAAAAGTTTTTTAAATCTTGTGGTATTCAATTATGATTAAAAATAGTATTTTAAAATCTTATGGTATTCAAAACTCAATAAACTTTAAAGGATTTTATACATTGATAGATTTTGATGAATTTGAAAGTATTTTTATAAATAACAAATCCACCAACAAATTTTCTTTTCAAGCGGAAGATTTCACATGGATTTCTTTTTCATCTTTCTCGTAAACCCTAGGTATTATTTTTTCTTGTCTCTATAATCTATTAAACCCTTCCACTCTATTCTCTTTATCCAAAACCTCTTATTTTCTCAAGCCCTATATATTATTTATTCTTCATCTATATACTTTATTTAAATTCCTCAACTTCATTCACTTTATCTAAAGCCTTTTTTTTTCTTTTTAGGTATTGTTACTTTCAAAGTTTTAATTATCCAATTAGTCATCTTATTCCAAAATTATATATATGTTGCCCCCTTGATTTTTTTCTCCCTTTTATGAATTTTTTTAACATAATAAAAAGGGCAAAAAAACCGTCAATCCGTTGGGTTTTTTGACTCGTTCAGAATTGTCTACGGCGGATTTATAATTTGCTTATTACTTTAAAGTCATAATCAAAATTCTTTTATTATTTATCCTTTGATATTTTATTAAAATCCATAAGAATTAATGAATTTAATAAAGAATAATTTTATGGAGACACATTTAAGAGACGCTCTTAAAGGACATGCTGAGTTGGCAAATCACCTAATTTTCTTTTCCTTTTTTCAGTTAATTTTTTTTCCCAAAATAACTCTTTCTCTCCAACTCTTCCATGGTTGCTCTCTTTCTCTCCCCTATACTCAAAATTTTGATCTTTGCTACCACCTTTCTATTTTTTCTGTTGAAATTTCTATCGCCACCGTGAGGTAGTGGCTAATGGTTCTGCATCTCTAAGGATATGCGCTTTCTGGGGAGGTGATATGTTAGCCACTGGAGAAATGGCTCATAATCCCTTTCTCTCACCGGATAGTTAGTTTGCTTGAGATGGTGTTGTTACTGCTGCAATGATGTAGCAGTGGTCGTGACCGCAGTAAAAAGTGCTGGTAGTGATGGTGCTATGGAAGGATATGTAGATATATAAAGATAGCGGTGCATATGGAGGGGAGGGGGAATAAGCTCGTAAACGGGTCGGATTTGAATCGGATCAAGGTGAATCAAAATCCATATTTGAAAAGGTTTTTGAATCGGATTCGAATCGGATCATGTAGCAGATCACTAAAATATCGATCCATATCCAAATTTGTTCAGATTGGATTTGGATCGGATTATATACGATCCATTTAAAATTTTAATTATATTATAATTAGTTTGTAAATATATATAAAAAAATAATGAAATTAATATAAAAGTTAAACTTAATAAAAATCAAATTTATTCTATTCTTATAAAAAGAAACTTATTTAATACTTTTTGGGTTATATTTATTTTTTTATGAGTATTAATAATAATGTGGTAAATAAAAATATAATAAATTTTAGCATAAATGTGTATCTTTGATTCAATCGGATCGTAAACGGATCGGATCGATGTAAATTCACATCCAATTTAATCAAGGCCTAATGGGTTCGGATCGAATTTGAATATACATATCATAAATTTTAATTCATATCCGACTAAAATGATCGGATTCAGGTACAAATCCAATCAATTGACAAGTCTAAAGGGGAATAGAGAGAGAGGGTTTAATTAATTTTTGAATTGTTTTAAATATGAATCACTAAATTATTAAGTAGACTACCACCTAAATGTGTCCTTTCTTTATGTCTATGTAAAAATGCTATTTATTAAAATTAATTAGACACTATATAAATTTAAAATATTTTATAAACAAAATTTACAAATTTTAAAAACTTTACAAAAACATTTGAAAGTCTGAATAGACCTTTCTAACTTTCCCTTAATATTTTGCAATTATATTATTATCTGCTCAGGTCTTCTTACATATTACAAATGTCCAATATGATTTATGTCATTACAATCATTGATTATATCGTTATTATTAGGGCACAAATTTAAGATTTTTAATCCGTGTCCTTAAAATTGGAGTGGGGATGGGGGATGGTATTATTTACACCCCTCATTCTTGTCACTAACACCACCATCTATAATTTGATAAAAAACACATTTCAATACCCCATTTTTTTGTCACGAACACCTTCTGACTTAACCATCACTTAACTTATTTACCCAATAGTTATAAACATTTACCTATATATTTATTCAATTTTTAATGAACTAATCTAACATTAACCCAAATAATCAAACATATATCTCCCATTTTCCCCCATTCACAATCACGTACCTATTGTTTCAAGTAAAACAAGAGAGAGATGATAGAGTCAATTCTTTATCATTTGAGCTTTCAAAATCAAGAAATCATAACCAAATTGAAGCATAAATATTATTGGTGGGTAGTTTGAAGCCTGGATTATAATAAAGAAGAAGCATTGTTCATGAGACGGTGGAGAAAGAAGAAGTTAAAAAAAAAGTTAGTGGTGAAATTTCACTCCAATATGAAGCCAAAGAGGTATTATAATTGTTATTACTGGTGTATTACTGTATATATAAGCTTTCATACATCATTCTACATCATTCAAATTGAAATAAATATGTAATCCAAAAAATATAGTATAAGACAAGTTCTGTCCAGGCTTGACTCGGTTTATTTAAGGAGAGCAATCTAACTACAACTTTTCCTAAATAAGGTGAGTGTGTACAGACACACTCACCCCATGTAAGACGAGTGCGTGTTATTTAACTCACCTATCATCAGGCGAGGCGAGCCTAATTTGGAAAACACTCCAGTACAATAAACACTCCATTACTTTATGTTAGGCGAGTGATTAACAACGTACTCACCCCATGTGAGACGAGTCTTTGTGAATGCAATCACCTCTCATTAGGTGAACCTAATTTGAAAAACACTCCATTTAGAGGACGGAGCCCAATTAATGGTGTGTACAAATGTAGTCACCTCAAGATAAGCGAGTGTGTATAAACACATTCACCTTAATATAAGCGAGTGTGTACAAACACATTATACTCTTTCAAAGTAAACTGAGCCAAAACTAACTTTGAATATAATTTTAGGATTTATCACTTCAATTTAGCATATGGGGGAGATATATCAATATTTAAAAAAATTGATTTCACAGCAGTACAATTACAACCAACTCCTAAACCGGCTTATATTTTCAAATGTACCGAGCATATTGTTGAAGAAGATATTCCAAAGGATCTTAATTATAAGCTTTGTGATGTTGAAGAAGATCATATAGTAGAAAGGCCTATTTGCGTTGATCTTAATTCTAATGGTGGAGATGAAATTGTTAAGCATGTTAATGAAAGAGAGGCTAGTAATGATGATTATAATCCGGATAAAGCAATTGACATGAGTAACGCTTTTACAACAAACGAAGTAAGTATATAATACTTTAGTACCATGTAATAACTATTTAATAACAACATAATAGCAACTAATATTTGTTAAATTTATTTAGTATGTATTTAATTATTGGGAAAGTTTAGTTGACTAGGCTCAACGAAAAGGAAGATGGATTAAAACTATAGTAGTTACCCGGAAGTTTGACCAAGGTACTACTAGAAAGAGGTCATGGGTAATTTTGGGTTGTGAAAAAAGAGGGGCACCTTGTGATAACCAACCACAAAAACATGTACCTAGAAAAATAGATAGTGCCATGAAGAAGTGTAATTGTCCATTTGCACTACGTGGTTTGAGTATCGGCATGGATAAATGGAAGTTAAAAATAATATGCGAAATTCATATTCTTGACTTACCGAATACCTTAGTTGGGCATCTGTTTGCAGGAAGATTGACGAAAGATCAAAAGAAATTTGTTGTTGAGATGAGCATTGCTGGGTGAAACCAAAAGTTGTTATTTGTGGGCTTAAAGCACGTAATAAAGATAGTTTGTCAATAATGAGTATAATTTAAAATGTTAAGTTAAAGATGATAGTGCATTCGAACTCCTGAGGCAGCTGCTTGGGAGCAACTTTTTGTCGATAGATTTCAATTTTACAAAGAAAGATATATACCCGACCCTAGAATAAAAGACTCACTAATCATAATCAAATGATTAATGATTGCTCAGGCTTTTATTTTTTTTGTTATACGTACATGTCACATAGTAAGTGTTTCTCTTTTTTTGTGAAGATTGGTACAATTGAAAATGTAAAGCTGTTATATATCTAATTTTTTTGTAAAGTTGGCTTAAATTGAAAATGTAAAGCTCGTATACGTATTTTTGTAAAGTTAGGTTGAATTAAATGTTTCAACCTCTTATATGTTAGTTTTGTTATATTAATAAAGTAACAAGCCTCTCTTATTAATGTGTGAATTAACTCACCTCTTATTAGATTTCTTATAATTTGGAAAACATTCCAATGCACTCAGCACTCTATTGCCTTATGTCAGGCGAGTGATTTACAACACATTCACCTGATGTGAGGTGAGTGTGTGTGAATTCACTCACCTCTCATTAGGCAAGTCTAATTTAAAAAATACTCCAGCACACTCAGCACTTTATTGCCTGATATTAGACGAGTCTTTTGCAATACATTCACCTGATGTTGGGTGAATATGTGTGAATTCACTCACCTCTCATTAAGCAAGTCTAATTTGGAAACACTCTAGTACACTTAGCACTCCATTGCCTTATATTAGGCGAGTCCTTTGCAACACATTCACTTGATGTTGGGTGAGTGTGTGTGAATTCACTCACCTCTAGGGCTTGTAATTCGTGTTCGCGTGTCGTGTTTGGGTTGTGTTAATACACAAGTATTACAGTATTAGTGTCAACGCGAACACGACCCCTTTGACTAATCGTGTCATTTATATTAACTCGAACACGACCTGTTTATTTTGCAGGTTATACGACAAGACCCAACTAACCCATTTAATAATCAGGTTGTGTTAAATCAGTAACTCGATACGACACAATTAACATTTTAAGTAATAATAAGTATCACAAAATACCAAAATTCAATGTTTAATCAAAATAATATGATAATAATTTAGAGTCAAAATAGATAGCATTCCATCACCGAAGCAAATATATAAAAAATTACTAGTTTATCCATCATAAAAAACATAATAATTATCCTATACTACTAATACTCAAAAATAAGAATATAATTGTCCAATCAAGAAGGCAAAATAAAAAAATATATATATAACTGAAAAAAAAAAAAATCGTGTTAATTGTGGGTCAATTTCGAGTTAGTAAGTTAAGTCGAACACGATCCGTTTAGTTTGAAGATTAAGCATGTATGACTTGAAATTGACCCGCACCCGTTTATACTTGACCTGAACCCGCTAAACTCGTGTCAAGTTCGTGCCGGATTAGCGTGCCGTGTCAAATATTGCTAGCCCTACTAACCTCTCATTAAGCAAGTCTACTTTGAAAACACTCTAGTACACTCAGTAATCAATTGCATTATATTAGGCGAGTCTTTTGAAACACATTTACCTGATGTGGGGTGAATGTGTCTGAATTCACTCACCTCTCATTAGGCAAGTATAATTTGGAAACATTCCAGTACACTCAACACTCCATTGCCTTATATTAGACGAGTCTTTTGTAACACATTCATCTGATGTGGAGTGAGTACAAGTATAATTTGGAAACATTCTAGTACACTCAACATTCCATTGCCTTATAGTATGCGAGTCCTTAGCAATACATTCATCTTATGTGAGATGAGTGTGACTTTTAAGTGATCGATATATTAACTTTTAATTGGGTAGGAGGTCTTAGTGACTAAAAATTGATTTTAAGGGGTGTTTGTGGGTGGTGTTAGGCCTTGTTCACTTGCCACTTAAATTTGAAAACTTAAGGGTCCGTTCGGTAACGTTTTTGGAGAATGTTTTCTGAGAATATTTTCAGAAAACGAAAACGAGAAAACGAATTTTCCGAGAACGAAAACAATGAAAACATTTTTCGAGAACGAAAACAGTGAAAACAAAAATTGCAAGAGTGAGAATGGTGAGAACGTCATTTTGGCGTTTTTGCATTTTATGCTTTAAACTTGAATTCATTCTCCGAAAACATTTTTCGTGTTTTTGTCAACATCCCACCGAACGCATTTTTTATCCCTTCTTGGTCTCAAAAAACAAAAACAAGCCTCCAAAAACGCTACCGAACGGACCCTAAAATTTTCATATTTAAGTGGTTGACAAAGTTGTTCACTAATTAAAAAAATTAAGTGACCACTTAGTTTTTACCACTTAGGCTCCGTTTGATAGTAACATGAAAAATGAAAAGAAAAATAACTAATTTAGATGAGAAGATGGAAAATAAGTTGAGGTATGTGGTGAGATTAACTATTGCCTTTTGCTTTTTTCCATGACAAAATTTTCTTTGGGTGATGGTGGATAAATTTTTTTCACAAAATATTAAAGGATGATGGAGGACTTATACTCACAAAAATGAGTATGAGATTGAGAATATCTCACCATATGCCTCAACTTATTTTTCATCTTCTCACCTAAATTAGTTGTTTTTATTTTCATTTTCCATGTTGCTATCAAACGGAACCTTAAAACTCAAAATTTTCATCCAAAATTTTAAGTGGCAAAGTTACCACTTAAATCTGAAACTTAATTTTAATGAGCATAAAATGTCCA
Source organism: Lonicera japonica (assembly GCA_021464415.1). NCBI lineage: Eukaryota > Viridiplantae > Streptophyta > Magnoliopsida > Dipsacales > Caprifoliaceae > Lonicera > Lonicera japonica. The sequence goes on from CM038469.1 coordinate 49,601,590, forward strand.
TCATAACCCCACTATTTTCTCACAATTACGCAGCTCTCATTATGTCATAACACAAAACACATACGCAGTCCTCACTTCGCTCCTCCACACCACTAGTCGTCTCCTCTAGTCCAAACGTCGCCTTCAGTCCAAACGCCATTATCCACATCCATTATCCGCATTTAGGTAAAATATCTCTCTCTCTCTCTCTCTCTTTCACACACACACGCACACAGAAGGTGAAGGTGATGTTCACTATTAACTATTTTTAAGTATTATAGTTAATCTTTATTATATGTCTTTGAGGTGAATTGTGTTTCAATAATTGTAAGGATGTATTATTTGTGTGATGCTGCATACACACACACGAGAGGTTTCACGTGTCCTTATAAAAGTACACGCTATTGGTTGCCTGATTTTCGACGCGGTAGTAATGCAATAGATAGAAAGGAGAAATTCAATCACGCACATGCCAAGTTAAGAAATGTGATTGAAAGATCATTTGGTGTTTTGAAGGCAAGATTTGCAATACTGCATAAAATGCCTCTGTATTCTTTTCATATGCAAGTCCATATTGTAGTTGCATGTATGGCAATCCATAATTTTCTTCATCACGTTTCACTCAACGATGAGTTATTTAATGTATATGAAAATGAAGACGTAGAAGTACCTGAACAACTACTTATGGATGTTGAGCTAATAGAAGCTCCACCAAGTTATCAACAAATATTCGGGACATAGTCACAATAACAAATGATCGCTTTGCGGGACGAAATTGCAAATCATTTACTTAGTGAAAATTATCATTTGGAATTTTAATTTTCCTAGTATTTAAACTTCTAAAATTATTATCACATGGTTAAGGATTTGAAGAACGATTATCAATGTTTAATTAACTTTAATTTAATATATTATTGTGTCTTTATGTTTTAAAATTTTCTTCGTCTAATTTAAAGTTGCATATTTTATCTTCTCAATCATCATTTTTTTCATTTTCTTGTGGTTTTCAATTATTTCAACAAGATGAGGAAATAACAAGTTATATAGAGAATATTACCACGTGGATTAGCAAAAATGAGTTGCTCTATATTTGGTTCAAGGATCGGAAGATAGATTATCAATATTTAATTTTAATTCAATATAATACTATCTTTTTTATTTTCATTTGAAATCATGTGTTCAAAATAAAATAATAAGGGCAAAATGGGAGTATTAAAAAAAATTAGTTTTCAAATGTGTTATATTCAAACAAACAACACATTTTTAAATATAATTTTTAAAACTAAACAAACAACTTTTTTAATTTTTAATTTTAATTTCATTTTTCAATTTATTTACTAAACGCCCTTTGCTGATAAGCATGTGGAGGGTAAATAATAACCTAAAATTGAGACTGAATTCGCTTTGTCCCTCCCTAATATTCTGAAGGAATCTGCTCTCTCTCTCTACCTGTATAATCGATTTGAGGCTTTATCGGCCCCTATTTAGCTCCGATACTTCTAGGTAAGTTTTGTTCTCTTAACTCTGTATAATCGAATTTTGAATTTTTTGGGGTTAATTTTAATGGAAAATTTTGGAAGGTGAGTTGAGGTGATGGATAGCAATAACTGGAGACCTACTCAAGATGGTGAACCGCCGATGGATACCGGGGATTGGAGGATTCAGCTCCAAGCAGATTCTCGACATAGGATCGTTAACAATATGTATTTTTCTTTTGTCCACTTTAATCTGTGATTTTTATCTTGTTGCTAAATTAGATTAAAATTCATCATTCAAGAGCCAAGTACTGTACATATATATATATATATATATAGAATATATGTATAACCTTCATAAGGCTAAAATACATCTATTTTACCTCTTATTGCTGAATTATATTAAAATTCATCATTCGGCAGGCAAGCACTTTGCTTAGTGCTTAATTTAATTTTTATAAAATTTTTATTTCAATGGTGCCCCTATTCTTTTGCTTCCTTAGCTATTGATGTATATACGTTAAGTTGTAAGGGTAAATTTAGTATTCCAAAGCCAAATAAAATCATACATAGTTTTCAGAGCTTCTGTTCAGCATTATACATTAAGAGTTTAACATTCAGTATTTGTATCGAATAATTATTTTTGGCTGTTTAGGTGAATTCATTTCCTTTCCTGTGTTTAGAATTTGTTATCGTAGGGTTCCATATGCAATTGTGCTGATGATAACTCTTGGGTTTGTTATTGGATGAGTAATTTCATTAGTTGGTTTCTGTTTACTTATAAGGAACTGATAAGAGTCTTGTATGCTTCTGAGGTTAGTGTTAGCATCCATAGCACACAACTTTCAATTTTCATGATATCTGCAGATAAACTAGTGGTGCTTCAACAGCTCAAGTTCAATTTTGTTCTTGATAATGTATAGTTGATATGGAAACTTCTACTTTGTATGGATGTTTTAGGACTTGAAATCACATAATTGTACAATACTGAGAGTTGATGCTATTTCTGTTCCAAATTTTTTATCTGATTGTTTTGGTAGTCTAAACTCATATATGTATATTCTGTTCCGGAATTGTTTGAGTTTTGCTCAACCATATTTATCACCTCTTTCTAGTTTTTATCTAATTATTGAAACAAAAACATATTTTTTTGCAATATCAGCTCTCCGAACATGGTCTCAGACTGTCGCATCCTTTTGATAACTTGTTCTACACCCGACTTCTTATTACACTAAACCCACAATACCTTTAACGTTGCAATTTTCACCATATATTGTAATTCGTATCACAATAGTTTACTTTTTTTCATTACACCCACCAATATCAAGAAGCCATAATGAGTAATTGCCATTGCTCAGATTTCAGTGTTGTTATTTTTCACGCCATTCCTGTCCTTGTAAAAATGACAGTTTCAACCATGTCCTCCAAAATAACTATTAGTTTAACATAGAACAGAAGGGGCTGATTATGCCGTAGTTAACTTCACTAACTATATTTTACGAAAGAGCATAAAGTTACCCTGGAAGTTCTATAAACTAGGCTAGATTGCTGATTAGGTGGTTGCTTCACAAATCGAACGGAGTTGGTACATTTTCGTATGTTGTTTATTATTTTATTTGTGAGAGGACTCACTGCGTGTTTTTTTGCCGCTGTCACATGTTGCTGCGGTTTTTCTTTGGTGCTCTATAAACACTTGTTTGGTAATTTGTGTAATCCAAATTTTATATGACTGCCTTTCTTGTGTTTATGCTAAATTAATGACATTGTTATAAATGTCTTCTCAATGGCTGCTTGGTCAATAACAAATTAAATTTATTGTTTAATGAGCAGAATGGAGACCTTGAAGAGGCATCTTCCCTTCTCTGGACAAGAGGGACTACAAGAACTTAAGAAAATTGCTGTGCGGTTCGAGGAAAAGATTTATACCACTGCCACAAGTAAGGTATATATATATCCATCTTTATAGAGTTTTTCTTAATTTTTTGTAACATGCCAGTTGCATGGTATAGTTGTACGCGTTCGCTATGATCTAAACTCTCTCAATATTTTGCATGTCATGTAGGATTAACGCATGTTTAGGTTTTCACTTTTTCTACTCGTCAAGAATAATGTGACAAATAAAATATGAATTTCTTATTGCAGTCTGATTATCTGAGGAAAATATCTCTGAAGATGCTGACGATGGAGAATAAGTCTAATCCCATGCCCAATGCTATGCAGTCCAACTCTGCGATTAATAGTAAAAATTCTCCAGATCCAGGTGTGCTATTTTATGTATATATGTAATTTTTTGGAATTGCTCGAATTACATTTCTGGAATACATAGAGTTTAGGGTGTGTTAATCATCACCACCTATTGTTATTGCATTTTTTCTCTTCCATTTAAGTATTTGAGGGGCTTTATTAACTTTCCTTCATTCCACTTAATTAATAATCCCATGGATTGACCAACATGAAGTATGTTGGAGTTTCGGTTATCACATTGGATATTATTTAGTTTATATAGGATTAAATTTGGATTGAACTGATTTAGTTTTCGGATTCCCGGGAACTTGGTTCTTTAAGTTTCATCTTATGTTGGTTATTGAACTATTGATTTCTTCGGCTGAGTTTTAGTGGGTAGATTTTTCTAAAGTGGTATGTTTGTTGATGTGAATTCCTTAGATTGTGATAGAGTTGAATACTGATTGAGATTATTATCTGCTTTAGGCTTTGTGCCTTTTGATAGATCTCAAGAGTTACTATTCAACTATAATAAGTGCAGAGTGTGATATTCATATACAAGGGAAGCTTGGTGTTTCCCATTTGAAGTGCCTGTTGCCACCACTAATTGATGAAACAAAAAATGCTTCCACTGTCCCAAATTTAAGTCCACGTTTCCTTTTTGGGATATCACAAACTGTTGGAAACCATAAATATCTTTTATTATTTTGGTTATTAAGTTATATTAAGCGTCTTTTGTACATCCCACAATTATAAGGGATCTTTTAGACTTAAATAGGGTTTGACTGGATCCTTTATTTTCTTTTTATTTTTTGCTTCAGCCTTGTAAACCTAATTTATTTATATAAATGTAAGCTGTGGCCTCCAGTTGGTGCATGCCAAAAACCCAATTCCTTTTCCCAACTTGGTCTCAGTGTACGTTTTCCCGGGGATTTTACAATTTCTTCCGCCTTTTCAGCGGGCGGCCTTTTGGCTCCCATTTGGTGGAAGATTTATTGTTTTCTATAGCTGCTGCCGCTGCTTCCACTCCTTATCTTTTTCACCGTTGATTTTCTTTCTTTCGTTAAGCTTTTGCTGCCTTTTTGTAACATGCTTGTTGCAGAGCATGGTTGTGCATGTTCATTTATTTATGTGAATATAAACGTCTCTATATTTTGCCTGTCTTGCAGGATTACTGCATGATTAGGTTTTCGCTTTTCTACTTGTCAAGAATTACTCACAGCACAGGTTCTGAATTTCTTATTGCAGTCTGATTATCTGGGAAAAAATATCTGAAGATGACTATGGAGAATATGTCCAATCCCATGCCCAATGCTATGCAGTCCAATGCTGCTGGTAATAGTACAAATTCCCTAAATATGTAGTGTGCAAAAGAACAGGTTTCTAATGAGCTGTTTTAAATTTCGTAAAAGGACTGCTATTATTATGTTTGATATTTCCAACTGAGTAAATTGACCAAGTTCCCTTGTTGCTGTACCGGGAGGGTTGTGATGAGAGGAATTTTAAGATTTCGCTTAAAACATATTTCGTAATTTGTTTAAGTGTATTTAGGGTAGTAAGATTTACATTAGGATATTGGAGTACTTAAATTATTAAGGTCATTTTAATTGAAGTATACTATTATGGTATGAAGGTGTTGTTGCTGGTAGTGGAATTAGAGTGTTGCTTGCATTTATCTTGTAAAGATGCCTTAATCCGTCACAATCTTGCTGTGAATTGAATTATTCATATTGCGTCTTTAACCGAGATTGGAGTTATACTCCCACTCTTAAATAGGAAAAAAATATATAAATTGTTTAAATTCCATAGCAAACTAGAGAGGGGCATATTTAAACGACCATCTTCGTAATCGTATACATACAACTTTCCCTTTCTTTTGCATTTTTGTTATCTATTCTATTTGATTTCTCTCAATCGAGATCATCGATTACATGGCAATATAGAGGCTTATACTCTGTGGGCGCAGAGTAGGTGCAATGACCTTCCGCTCCCACTAGTAGGTTATTAGGGTTCAAAATTGAGAATTTTCCTCGGTGGGCAGACAATCGGTTCAATAAACCCTCTAGGTGAACACTAGAATTTTAAATTGGATTTATCCGTATAGGCTGTGTTTGACGCGTCGGATTAGAGAGTCGGATAGGATTATTTAATCCCATTTGGAGAGGATAAAATAATACCACCTCTTAGGTGGGATTGGTTAATCCCTCTTTCTGTGGGATAAGAAACTTTAGTGGGATAATCAATCCATCCAGATATTCAATCCCGACAAACATCAAACATGGGATAGGACACTCTCTTGTCTTGCGCATCAAACACAACCATATTGTAAAAGATTATGTTCTCTGTATAATCGAATTGGTTGGTTTTTCATATTGAATTGAGGCCTTGTTGACCCTACTATAGCTCACTGTTATTAACGAGTTAATAGACTCGAGTAGCTTTAGATATAATGACTGGAGTTGGTCAAGGCACTGCTGTGGGCCGAGCTATAAAAGGTATTGCGAGACAGCCCGAGGCAGGGGGAATATTTTGCCATGGATTGCTTGGAAGAGCCATTAAAGGCACCCAATTGCATACAGGAATGGCACAATCAGATTCAAGAAACTAAGGAATATGATATAGCATATGAGGGGCAAGAAGATAGGCCCATTTATTTGTCAAAAGATTTGAGTGATAAACAAAGAAGAGAAATGATTTAGAATAAAATTTTGAGAGATGAGATCTCTCCCGCAATACCCTCAATTTTGAAAAGAAAAAAAATAGCAGAACAGAATGAATTGGCGCTCTCTCATATTCCTTTCCACTTTTCTCTCTTTTCCTTTTAATTTTTTCAATCCCAACGGTCAGTTTGAATGCACTAACTAATCACAATCGATGATTTAACATAAAATTAATAATCGTGAATTTTAATTTTAGTACATATAAGCAGATGTCCTTGATTTGATTTGGTGGCTTAATGAGTTGATGAACCATTTTTGTCATTATTTTCATAGGACTTTTGCACTCTAGATGTGTGTGTGTGTGTATATGTATATATATTAGTCATGTGGTATACTTTGTGTGTGCAATGTGACGTCCATTAATTGCTCGTACAATGATTATAAGATGACATTTGGTTAAATGGTAAGTATATGTACTTTACAAGCTTTAATTATGCCTTCTTTTTCTTTTTTCAATAAGAACATCCATGAGGTTGATTTATTTATTTATTTAACATACAGGATTTGGTAGTGGAATAGGTTATAAATTAATATTGTATGGGATAATTATTTATAGATGATTGAATTCTAAAAGTAGTGATATAACTTCTCAACAATAAAAGCGTTGATTTGACATTTCAATGACAAAAGTTTAATTTTGACGAGAAACTCAAAATAACAATCATTTAATAAGACATCAAGTCAACTACTCAACTTTTTATTGACTTGTCAAAATTTTCAATTGTTAAATTTTCAAGTGTCTTGTCATCTTAAGCAACTAAATAAAAGCATGCTTACTTAGACACTATATAAAAGTCATCTAAATAATCAAACAAACAAACTATCATCTTACTTACATTTTACTATCAATCAAATATGAACAATTCCTCCATAATAGATGATTTAGTTTCCTTTTTACTAGTTAAAATTCAAGCAGAAATAGTAGATCGATTCTTGCAAAATCAAATATGTTGAATCATATCAATGCGCCAATGGTCTAATATTTAAATTTCCTATTATTCATCACTCGCATTTGTGCCTTTGTACTCATGGACACGTTTATGGTATGTGTATCTGTGATACTTACTAAATACTTATCGTATGTTTATTGTGTTCTTATCACATTTGTACAATATATGGGATAAATGGCAATCTTATGACTACACTCTTTTTGACAAGATTTAATTTGAAGTGATTGGTGATAACTAGAGAATGGTTGCATCCATACAAAGTTCACTTCATCTATTAAATGAGGCAATTAATAAACATGTCATTTTGATAGTAAAGTTCAACTCAAATAAGTCTCTAATGGACAATGACCTTCACCAACCAACTCCGTTCGAATAAGTAACTAATGCAGATGGATCTTTACATAAATAGAATCCCTAAAATTTGTTAAATATTGTGTGCCAAAATGCCATTTGGAGAGTAAGGACCTTAAACACATGAATTGAATACACTAATGAAAATACTGCCATGACTCCAGATGCACACTTGCAAATGATCACCAATTAAAATTATGAGATGTTAAACTTAGTTCACGTTTAGTGCTTCTGGTTTTTTTTTTGGTTTATTTATTTATATTGTCGTTGACTTGTGTTTAGTGCGTATTTGTTGTCCTGTGTTCTTTATTTGAGTCTTCATATATTTCGGATTCATCTAGTGGATCTAAATGTTTTTTCATCAGATGCATAAGATGGATATGTTTATGTTAATTTTTTATTTTATGTAATAATTTTTCTTAATGTGCTACTTATCGAAAGTACCTTTTTTATAATTTATTTTTGTTTTTATTATTGAGAAATATGTAATGCTTCTTTTTTTTCTAAATAAAATAAAATTATGTTATGTCTACTTTTACCTATTGAACATTTTGAGGAAGATAAAATAAAAAATGTGAAAATAATAATAAAAAAGGGACAAAATTAATAACAATGAAACAAATACATTAAATTAACAAAGAAAGAGAAAACAAAAAAAAAGGATTATTTTTTTCATTGCAAAAAGGTGAAGACTCTTTAAAAAAAATAAAAAATCAACAGTAGTGGTTGAAAAGATTAATAATAAAGGATATATTATATAATAGTTTATATATACAAAATGATAGGAGTGAGAAGAATTTATTGCATTAAATGTCAAAAATATTCTTTAGCTGCCACGTGTAATTATGCATTATATATACAGGGGCAATTGGGTATAAGGGTTCATTCCAATAATAACATAATTATAAAGAACATTTACAAATTACCCGTATAAATTAAAAACATTATACAAAAAAAAAACTAATACCCTTTTCTTATAACATCTCACGTCTCATCAAAATTGGTGTTAAATTTGTTTAGCACAATTCCTTATAATATCCCACGTCTCATTAGAATTGGTGCTAAATCTGTTTAGCACCAATCTTTATAACATCTCACGTCTTATCAGAATTACTAAATGGTTTTAGCACGAATGGTGCTAAAACATTTGTGCTAACTGGTTTTAGAACCAATTGTGCTAAATCTGTTTTAACACTAATAGAAAACAGAGAACAACAAAATTCATGGTGCTAAAACAGATTTAACACCTATCAAATGCTACACATCAAGGCGATTTTAACACTAAAACTACCAATGGAGCTAAATATGTTTTAGCACCAATAGAAAATAGAGAATCACAAAATTCATAGTGCTAAAACATATTTAGCACCCATCAAACACTACACATCAATGCGATTTTAGCACCAAAACCACCAATGGTGCTAAGTCTGTTTTAGTACCAATAGTGTTAAATCTGTTTTAGCACTAATAGAAAATAGAGAACAACAAAATTGGTATTAGCACCAATGGCGTTAAATCTATTTTAGCACTAATAGAAAATAGAGAACAACAAAATTCATGGTGCTAAAATAGATTTAGCATCCATCCAATGCTACACACCAAGACGATTTTAGCACTAAAACCACCAATGATGCTATAAAATATGTTTTAGCACTAATGGTGCTAAAATAGTTTTAGCACCAATACAAAATAGAGAACAACAAAATTAATGAGATCATCATCTATTCAATTTATTTATATGTATATATATATGGATCAACATAGAGTTCGTAAAAAAAAAAGAGTTGAAAAGAGTTGCGATCAGATTTATTTATTTTCAAATCCCTCTGGGCTGTCGAAATTGGTCGATTTCAATAGCAAAACAAGCTTTGATCATCTTGATTTTTTGCGTGATTATAATAACTTTATCTTCCAAACAACATATTCAAAAATCTGCCAAATCCAATTATTTGATCAAAAGTTATATATGTTTTATGATTGCACCTGCAAAAAAAAAGAAGAAGAAGATGAGAACGGAGCTCCTCTCTGCGATACGATCAGAGAGTCGGGGGGTAGTGGTGGTGGAAGAGGTGAGATCGTTAGTGAGATAGAGGGGAATATTTAATGGTTGAATGGGAATCTCGAGAGATGGGAGGTATTAAAAGTTTTGGTAGAGGAGGGGAGCAAATTGGTTCACCATTACTTTTGCAAGCAGTGTCTGTGATAAGAGATATTTATATTAGGGGTATTTTTGTTTATACTAGGGGTATTTTTTCAAGTGTGTTGAAGAATTTTTTTTAAGTAATAAAAACAACAATACATATGGCAAGTTTAATCATAAAAACGCCATCAAAATTGAAGTTTTCAAAAAAGCCATTTTAAAAAAAATTTGTTAAAAACGGCTACGACCTTGCCCTTTTTAAAGGTGAAAGTGTCTCCAACAGTTTTTATATAACATTGAAAACGGCTACCATGTTGTTGCTTTTAAACTTAGCCTAAATCAGGAACAAATATTGGAGTGGATTTATTTGGGTAACAAAGATTATTAATGTTACTATGGAAAAAAGATAAATTATAAAGATCGAACTTTAAGACAAACAAAAACTAAAAATTTCAATTTAAAATTAGGGAATAATAAAAGTGGCCAGTAAAAATTATTTGGTCATTTGAGTTTTAAGTACCAAAGTTTCTGTAAGTCAAGCACGGTTGACTATTAACTCATAATTTGGTACTAAAAAATACTCTTGTTCAACACTATCGTTGCATAATGACCGTCGAAGGGATGCAGTGCCAGAAGAGGAACGAACCCCCGAGTTTATAGACGGGGTATTTACCCAAGTTGTTGGTCCCGATGGGCATGGGTGTGTGCGAACTTATGGAAAAGGTGTCACCCCACAAGTTGTTTTTGGTAAAGGAAATAGCATTGAAGAAGATAAGTTCAACAAGATACGCGAGGAAACTAGAACAAAGTTCAACACAAAGCTTGATAAACTAATTAGAGAGCGCGATTCAGAGATCAATCGAAGAATTGAAGAGGCTATGACAACTATGCGAGCTTCCATTCGAGATGAAGTTCTAGCGGAGTTGCGTGGTGGAAACGGCCCATCTAGCATTGGCAATGTAATTTTATTTATGCGACGTATATATATATCTGTTATAATTTACATTCAAAATATTTATACTTATTATAAGTTTTTAATAACTCAAATTGTATATGCGTAGGTTCCTACATCATCAAGTGTTCACCGCCCAGACCTTGACCTTGACTTAGACGAAAGCTTTTCTCGTGAGGTTAGTGTATTTTTTTAATTAAAATGGTACACTTCAAACTATTTATAGTACATTTCAAATGTACTATAAGGAATATTATTTATTTATTTTTGAGTAGTGTTGGTCAATTTCACAAGAATATTTTAATGTCCAAAGTCCCTCTAATTGTATTTGACAACTTTGTGAGATCTGGTGTAGTGTTTAATTAGTAAACAGGGATCGATATACCTTCTTTTTTTTTCAAGAATTTAATGATGAAAATATTACTTTGACCTATTTAATGCATGATAACATTTATTTTTTTCCTCTTTTTTTCTTTCTTTTCTTATGTTTTAGGAAATGAATGAAGAGGAATGAAAGTTGTGCAAGAAAGATTACTATAATCGGCTTTGTTTTGGAAAAAACGTTTAGAAGATATAGACAATGATTTCATTTGCTTTAGACTATGTTATTGCACATTTTTAGAATTTTTGATTGATATTGAATAAGATGATTTGTTTCTTGGTGGATAATATTTTTGGATATTATATTTTGGTTTGGTTTAGACTATGTAATGGAAATTATTTAGTTGACGTTATTCAGTGTTGCTTTATTCGTATTCAATTGTTTTGTTGTGATTGATATTTTAATAATAACAACGTTCAAATATTAGTCGGACAAGGCAACAATCCTGTGACGTTGCTCAACAATATTTGTGACAGCTAATAGAAGTTGTCACAAATAGCGCACAACACTTTTTGTAACGGCTACTAAGCTGTCACAAATATGATACCTGTTTGTTTGTAACGGGAACAAGCCGTAACAAATATTCTATTTGTAACGAACAAAGTTACGTATTTGTAACGGCAATTGTCGCCACAATAATAATATAAGTAACGTTTCAAGCCGTCACAAATAGACTGTGACAATAAATTGGCAAAAATGATAGGTCTTTTTGTAACACTTACAAAACCGTCACAAACTCGTCACAAAAAGTATTTGTGACAGAATTTTTCCGTCACCGAGTTTTTGAGACCCCCCTAACTTGTAACGCTTCGAAAACCGTCGCAAAGCTGTCACAAATGCGTTTTTGTGACGGAATTTAACCTTTTGTGACAGTTTTTCACCCGTCACAAAAGGCCCTTTTTCTTGTAGTGCAAATCATTAAGAACAATTAAAAACCGAACTGTTAAAAATGTGCACTTTAATACTAAGAACTGAACCGAACCGACCTTTTTCTATTCGGTGCGGTTCGGTTATCCGGTTCCCAGTTCAAAAATCCCACCCCTACATTTAGGGGTGTAAATAACACCACCCTAAAATATTGATACATATATGTGTATATGTAATATTTAAAGATATAATTTATCATATTTATTTTGTATATGTTGACCTTAAAGTCAATTAATCTTATTTTAATAATTACAATAAGTTAATAAAGTGTTATTTAACTCGGTTGTTCCAACGATGATAGCCATTTTAACCGACATATCTTCCGACCAAGTGTAACTTCAAACCGAAGCAAATCTCACACAAGTTTTACAAACGCCTCTACTCACAAGAAATGAACTCAAGTGATATGCATGTGCTATACAAAGTCAAGAAAAGATCTAGATCATCAAGCAAGTGAAGATATCCACAAGAATGATCTCCACATGTTCTACAAGTTATCAAAACCAAAAAATGATCAAGAACATCAAACAAGTAAAGATACGCACAAAAAAATCAAGCATCACGAAGACTCGAATTATCATTAAATGAAGTGAGTGCTTAGATTTTATATAAAGATACTTTATTGATCAAATCCCTATAGCTCAAACATATTCTTACATCTTTTAAAGATTGATTCAAACTAGCTTGAAATTGAATTTATTTGAAAAACATCATTTTACAAAAATCGAGTTTCAAAATAAATTCATATTAATTTTAAATGATCATATTTTAAGCTATAATAAAAATAAGTATCTTAGAAACATATCTTTGAGGTTAAAAAATCATTAGAATTTTATTTGGAACTAAATTGTTAAATTGCAAAAATATTTTTATTTTACATTTAAAATTCGCTCAATTTTTGCCCAGTTTTGATCTAACGGTAAGATGGAGGCCTTCCCAAACTCCGATCATTTTGCAATTTTTACAGTAGTTAGACAACATCTCCCGACAATTTTGACTAAAATTTGAGCATGATCCAACGGTCTAATTGGAAAAAATTAACAAAACAATTTTGAATTATTTTGTCAAAACTAGCTGTTGGAAAGTTTGAAAATGTATACCTTGGAGCCAAAACCTCTCTTAATCATCCCCAACGGCCATATGGTTTTGCAAGCTATATATATATGATGTCTTAGACATGTTTTAATACACTTGAATCATTCTACAAACTCATTTTACATATGTACAAAGTTATTCAAGTATTCAATTCATTTAATTGATCAATCTTTCATTTTTGAGCTATATACTTTGATCAATTTTGATATCTCTTAGTGTGAGCTTCATTTGTATTTTTTCATATACAAGAGAGATATTGTACATTGGTGTTTGTCACCAAAACTCATTTTGAATCATAATTGTGAGAGGTGTATCTCATAGATTAGCAAGAGAGATTTCTTGTGAAAGTATTGAGGGTGTTTCAATACTTGTAAGAGTGTGTGAGAAGAATACACTTGTAGAGGTTTGATCTTCACCCGTAAGGAGATCGGTTATAGTAGAAATTCTCGGAGAACTAATCGAGCGCGGAGTAGGGGGAATAAGCCGAACCGTGTGGACAAAAAATCTTCGACTTTAAATTGGTTCAATCTTTCTTACTCAATCTCTTTATTTATTTGTTATATTAATTGATTGAAGTTGATTATTCTTGGGATTGATTATTTAATTCCGCATTAAGTTTTTAAAACCCTATTCACCCCCCCTCTAGGGTATTTTCCGACCTACAGTATAGAAGTAAGGAAGTTAACTATCTCAGGCCCCAGAAAGGCAATGATACAAAATAATAAAGATATCTCAATAATTAATAAGAGAAATGTATAATAGAAAATAAAAAGGCCATCAATGATTTATTTGCATATACTGTAGCTATTGAAATATCAAATGGTAATGATAATATTAATACATAATCATGTACAATAAATAAATGTCAACAAATAAAAAATTGACCAAATAAAAAATTGCCATTAAGGCGGAGTTGGAATTTCTAAATAAACGTGGTATACTTGGACTTATAATACAAACCCCAAAAAGTATTAGCCTTTTATGTTTCAAATAAGTGTTTGTAATAAAAATAAATGAAATAATAAAATCACGTGAAACAAGGCACTACTTGTGGCATAAAATTTTCTGTAAAAACTTATGATTGATTATGAGCATTATATTCCCCCAATTATGTATCCAATATATACATTTCAAATATTATATAATTTGTTTAGTAGTTGTTGAAATACTATATATGAGATTCAAAGATATTGAAACTGCTAATTTATACAGGATTTAGACTATAACATGTATATGAAAATCCTTAATGGATTAAATTTGCCTGAAACAAAATCGAAGAGTGCGTACTCAATACAACTAAGACATTATTTGTATGGATTTATCAATTTCAAAAGAATGCAGTATAATCGTCTTAGCAAATATTTGTCTAAGGAAAGAAATAGAAACAATCTCATTTGCCATGTGTTTTTACAAAAAAATCCTCAAAAATGATTTTAAATAGTAGCAGTTTATGTAAATACATTAATTAAAACTCCTGAAGAGTTCAAGAAAACTGCTAAATATTTGAAAACTGAATGTGAAATGAAATACATTGTGAAAATAAAATTTTATCTCGACCTACAAATCAAGAGATGCTTTAATGAGGATTAGTTCATTAATCTAACAATACATAATTTGTTGAAATATTTTATGGGTGAGGTACAACCACTGAGCACTCTCGTGGTTTTCTGGTCTTTACACGTAAATAAAGATCCATACCGTCCTTAAAAAGAAGATAAAGAAATATTGCTCCTGAAGTACCATACTTAAGTGCAATTGGTACTTATCACTATGCATTAGATGGAACATTTCCTTTTTTCTTTACTTCTTTAATTTATATAGCTCAGCACAACTAAACAACACTAGATATGTATCAAACATATCAACAAATATCTACAATAAGCCATTGATTTGATTTGATTTTATTCACATAACTCTTATGGTTCTAGGTTAATAGGTTACGCCAATCCATGATATTTTTATGATTATCATAAAGTATGATCTCATTTGCATTCAATATTTTCTAGTGGTAATGCTATTATTTCTAATGATATAATATACAAATTTTAGTGCCAATTTCTTCTAATCACTTTAAAATTTTAGCTTTTTATGAAGGTAATCAGAAATATATATGATTGAGATCTTTACTTCAACATATTTGTAATTCTCGTTAGTTGTCTTCTATTACAAATGTTTTAAGTGTTATCTATGAAAACAATGCAGCATGTATAGCACATATTCAAGAAAATTTTGAGGTGACAAGAATAAAACATGTTTTACATAAGTTTTTTTCACTCATGAACATTATAATAACACAAAAATTGAAGTCAAATAAATCCGCTTTAATGACAGCTTACTAGAGTTTGCTCATGAGGTGACTGTCGAAAACGATATTCTAAATATTAGTTTATGAGATTGGTGTAATTTGACTTCATTATCAAATCAAATGTAATTGTTGTTATAAGGGGGAGCATCCTAAAATGTGCGACCTAACATTTGCACGTTGTACTCTTTTTCTTTTAACTAAGTTTTGTCCCATTGAGTTTTCTTAGTAAATGTTTTAACGATGCATCTTATTATGCTTTTGATGAAAGTTCAAGAAGAATGTGGTACTCTTTTTCCTTTGCTTTGGTTTTTTTCCACTGAGTTTTTCTTAGAAACGTTTTAATGAGACAACTGTCATTAAATTATGGCATATTGAACATTCAAGAGGGAGTGTTATAAAATATTGATATATGAATGCCCATATGAAATATTTAAAGATACAATTTGTCCTACATTGAAATTGTGGTATGAATGAGGATATTACATCATATTTTATATAGAAGTAGGAATGTTAGTTCTTGATAAAAATAAAGTTAACCCCCACCCATGTTACATATCAATTGAATAAGAAGATTTATCTTGTTCTCTTCTTTTTCTCTATTATTTTAACAATATATATATACCAAGAGTATGGATGATTGAGTCTATGTCCATTTACACTTAAAAGATAATTTTATTTGGTTAATTTAAAAAATTTATTTTGGATATTTATTATATTAATTAATAAATAAAAAACATAATCATCTCTTAAACTTAAAAAATTTAATTTTTGAAAATGTAAAATGTTTATTTTACTCTTATCCTTTTAGATATAATCATTTTATAAAAAATAAGATGATAAGACAAATTTGTCAAAATAACATTTATTTAGTATTCATATATGATATATTCAAACAAATACCACATATTCAGATATAATATTCAGCAACAAGTCATATCATGTTCCAAAGATACTATCCATTCAAAGAACATTTTAAATTTGAGCCATAAAATTTTTAATCGCTTATATATTGTTAAGATTCAAAAACTAGTAGCCCTTATTATATAGATTACTCCTTATTATATAGATGACTATTTGGTAAGAGTTGAAGTCTATATACATTTAATAGGTTGTAATATGTGTCAAAAGTATTGTTAACTTTTGAAAAAAGTATTTTCAGCCTCAACCACACAATCAATTATTCTTTATACATTTTCAAGATTAAAAAATAACTGTCCTTACCATAGATACTAGATTACATGCACATGCGATGCATATATTACTTAGATATATTTAATTCAAACTAAAATATAAAACAAAAATGTTAAGTAGTAGATTACTTTGTTAAAGGTCTAAGGTTTAAACATTCTTGCAAGCAAATTTTCAATGAAAAAAAGGCTGTAGAGGTAAAAAAGGAATTACAAAGATTTGACACAGCTTTAGACAGTTGAATTGAGACTTCACTTTATAATATAGAATATATATATAAGTATGAATGTAGGTGAGTGAAATAGTTAAGTAATTGACTTTTTACTCCTAAAGTTTATATGTATTCTTAATTGGTTCTTAATGTTTTACTTCATACATTTTAGTATTCAAAGTCTGAGTGGAGATAAACTTTCATCTAAAATTTGGTATTTTCTTGATATTTTAGAGGAATAATTCATGTACCACTAGGGATGGCAAAAAAACCCAACCCGACAGATTTTCGACCCGATCCAACTTGGATGGGGCCGGTTTTTTTAGACCGGGATGGGTTTGGTAAATTTTTTTAAACCCAGACCGGGTTCGGGGCGAGTAAGGGTTTTACCCACTAAAAACCTAACCCGACCAGACCCGCTTGCATGTATATATAGTATTTATTTAAAAAAAACAGAATATTTTTTTTATCAAATGTGAATCATTAGATCATATACATTAACACCTTCCCATCTCTATATTTTTTTATATTTATAAATAATAATAATTATAAATATAATAATAATGATAATGATAATGATAATAATAATAACAATAAAAATAAAAATAATTCAGGGCGGGTCGAGGCGAGGCGGGACTCCTAGGTATGCTTTATGGGACGGGTTTGGGTTTTAAAAAAAAAATTTGTCTCGGGTTTAGGGTGGGTTTGGAGCGGGTAATATACATGCGGGTTGGGTTTGGTAATGGCCAAATCCGCCCCATACCCGACCCATTGCCATTCCTACCTTCCATATGAATTTTCCAACAAAAAAAAAGGATTTTTCTCTCCCACATTTTAACATTTAAATGTTAAAATGTGGCAAAACATTAGGAAACAAATTATGAATACACGGAAACTCGAAATAGTTTTTATTGACCGCATTTATTACTCCGTAATTTTTAAATCGAGATTTTTTTTTGTCTTAAAGTTTGTTAGCTTTCTCTTACAATCTTACTCTTCAATCTTTTTATATATATATATAACAAAAAAAAAAAAAAATAACAAAAAAGTCACAACACCACATCCACCTCCGATCACTTCCCTTTGTCACTTCCACCCTCAATGCATCATCAACACCACCTCCACCTCCGATCTCCACCCTCTATCTCCGATCTCCACCTTGCATCCATCATCTCCACCACCCCCGATCTCCACCCTCCATCCGTTATCTCCA
This sequence comes from Lonicera japonica, assembly GCA_021464415.1. NCBI lineage: Eukaryota > Viridiplantae > Streptophyta > Magnoliopsida > Dipsacales > Caprifoliaceae > Lonicera > Lonicera japonica. Next base: position 49,619,701 of record CM038469.1, read on the forward strand.
CCACCTCCACCTCCGACCTCCACCCGCCACAGATTTAATAAATCTGCCATAGATTTATATATACGTGTATATATACATATGTATATATGTATGTAGAGAGAAATTGATGTTGGGGTTTTAGGGTATAGATTTTTTCACTCTCACAGCAAAACCCCCCATTTTTTCACTTGTCGGAGGAGGAGATTGAGGTTTTTGGATGAAAAAATATATACGTGGAGGAAGAGAGAGGTATTAGAAGCGGTGGTGATTTTTGATAATTTCTTTTCTTTTTTATTTTGAAATGTTAACTATAAGGGTACGTTTGGCGCGCCGGATAAGGAGGTAAGATAGAACAGGATAAAGGCCGGATAGGATAAAAGTCGGAATTAATCGGATAAGAATTATGTGAGATAGGATATGAAAGGAATCAGTCGGATAAGGATTAAGCGGGATCGGACAGGATAATGATTAGTCGGATAAAGATTTAATAAACTTTCCATTTGATGAAGTTTCGGATTACAAGTTCAGATATTATATAACACAACTTGCTTTTCTTTTAAAAATATATGCAATTTTAATTGTTGTCCACAATTTTTTTTAACTAATGCGATTTTTCGATTTATAAATCAGTTTCGTAAAAATCTATTTCGGAAGAAAAGTTCTATATCACATACAATATTTACGAATTAGGCATTAAGTACAATTTCAAATTCTAATGTTACCATTTTTTCTAAAATTAAAGTTGTTTATAAATACCTTTATTTAATAAAAATAAATAAAAATACTATATTATAAAAGAAATAAATTTTATTAGTTGAGTTACTGTGATTTTGGGTGGTTGAAAATTTTCATTAACAAATTTAATTATCTAAAAAAGTGTAAGGAAAAAGATTAAAATAAAAAAAAATTATATTCATTTTGTTATCCAGCAGTCATGGGATAAAATAATACAACCTATAGGGTGGTATATATTTATCCGGTTCTAAAGGGATAAAATGATAATTAATTCCGAGTGCAATCCAGTCCTGAGTTGAGCCAAACGCGGAATATGATTAAAATATCCTATCCACCTTTGCGCCAAACGCGAGATACACTGGATAGGATTAATTAATCCTATCCTGTTTTTAATCCCGCACGACAAACACACCCTAATTGGATTTGGTAGGTTTAAAGCACATGCAAATCACGTGTCTATTAATTTTAGATGGAAATCGATAAAATTTGTATCAAAGTCTAATTATTAAACAAAAGAGTATCAAAATCTAATTTCGCTCATTATTATGAGACATAAGTCTAAATTACGTTAAATTTTAATATTAAAATATATATTTTTAATTATATTTCTCTTAAAAATAGTTATTTTTCTTATTAGATTTACAAATCAAATTTTTCTATGGCCTATAAAAGCTTATCATAAAAAATAGTTAATTTTCTAATCAAATTTTCGACAATCTTCTTTTCTTTTTTTCCCAAATTGCCAACCGCTAAAGCCTTACATTATTAAAATAGAGAGATAAAATAAGTTTGAAAAGCCCAAAACGCACAAGGAATAAGGACTTGGCCTCCTTGAGAAAAAGGTATAAAGAAAAAACAATCCAATAGGCTTAATGAACTAGCCCATCAAAGCTAAGCAAACCAGTCCTAGAATAGACCACTAACAAAGTTAATCTTCCTTCCTTTTGCAACAAAAGTTTCTCCTCTCGACCAGCATATAAACCAACACGTCCAAAAAGCATGATTTTACAACAATAAAACATACATACATTATTTATTTTTTTGGTATACACGATAAAACATACATAGATTGCATTTAAAGGTATACTCGTCAAACCAACTAAAAGCAACTGGGCATTACAACAAACTGGAAAACTATCCAATACTGCATGAAACTTAATAATATCACAAGCAAAACCCCTAGAGAAACACAGCTGCCCTCACTTTCGCAAGTCCATCTTTGTCGCATAATATAAGATTAGAGACGCATTAGTTTTACATAAACCCAACATCCAGAGAGTAGAGAAGTATTTTAATTTTTTATCGTCTTTCAAGGGCAAAGTTAGAAAGTCAGATGATTAGTCGTGGTGGGCCGCCATTTGACTGAGGCGGAAAGTGCCTTCATTGTTCTTATGAACCTCAACCTTGAATTTTTCTTCTTTGCCATCACCACCCCTCTGCACCTTCAGAATCATCTCAATATTTGCCGAATCCTCTACCACCTGATAAATAGACATAAGAAGGCATTATCAAAAACCAGTCAATCATAGCTCTCTTCTAAAGTTCTATCCACCCACCCACCTATATATATATATATATGTATGTATATATATAGATATTATATACAGCCCCGCTCTAAAGAGTTTGGTCCTCTCTTTAACAAAAGTGAGAACTGTCCATTTGGAGTACAAGAATGACTTTTTAACGAATTTGATGTAGATGATCCTATTATGACTAGATCACCAACCAAATTTCAACAAAAAATTATCTCTCTAAGTGTGGTGAGATTACACATCTTTCATTTGCACCAGATTAACATATTGCTGATTTTTCCTTTTTGACATCAATAACCAATATACTGCTAATGCACTATGTATGAAACATAAGTTGCACCTATCGAAACAACTGATAAAACGCAGTATCTGATTGAAACTCAGATTCTTCCCAACCCTGTCTTCACTATGCTTATGTCAAAAAAACACTTGTGCTGGAACCAGCGAAATTTTCAAATTGAGACACACATACAAACCCAACAAATTGGTACAAAGATCAGAAATTGTGTGTAAAGATGTTAAAACACCCCAAATGTTGATCACAAGTTCTGTGGAACATGAAGAAATTTGTTTCACATTATAGCAATCACCTATTCAAACATCGCACACACTCCGGATCACAACAGCCAGCAAAAAACAGTTAATAAAATTTAAGAACAGTTCATTGGGTGCTGACCTCGGCTTTTGCATGAACGATTTCTCGAAGTTCGTAAGGAAACAATGAGTTGGACTTCTGCTGTATGCTCTTAACAGCGTGATCTGCAGCATCCTTCACAACAGGATCATGCACTGGCACTGCTTGCCATCCTGAGCTGTGGCCATCTGGTTTTCAAACACAAAACAATACCCCAAAAAAAAAAAGTGTTAAACAAACTAAATATTACGGACTTCTTAGTAGAGGAGCATAACTATCACTAGAGTAAGAAAAACTACAGCAGTAAATAAGACAAAACACTGCTACTACTACAACTAGCACTGCCATTTCCACTACTATAGTTCAACACATTCCTAGTTTCATCGATTACCCAATACCCATCCTCCAGCTCAGATGCTTATCCAGAAATAAGGTTGGTAAGCATACAGAATGCAGAGACCATAATGACTTATGCCCATTTGAGAATCTCAAGATACCTGCTCAAAAAGTATCTGCTTCATCAATCGTCTTTCAGATTTGGCACATCCTTGATCTAAGCTGCTGTTACAGAGAGTTTGGTTTTTGTCATGTCTTACAAGGAAGGGTAGGGACCTGGTTTTTGGCAATGCATTATGACAGTTTTTTGGAGTTTGAGGAATGAAAAAATTCAAAGCATGTATGAAAACAAGAGGAGTGGATCTGTGAGAGACTAAATTTTGTTGATCTCTCCCTTTTGCTAAACATAGAATAGTCGGCCTGCAATCCTTTCGCATTTAGACTTCTAGGGAGAAGTATGTATATACGATATTTTCCTTTTTGGCATGGCATCATTCTAATACCATGCCCATGGTTAGCCTTGGTTCATGTACACCTTGTAGAAGGGATCCCTAGTTCTTGGTGCTTTCTAATGACTATTGGTTCACTAGTAGTTTTAAGATGGTGATTGTTCTAGTTCTAGGACCTAGAGTTGAAGTGAACGTAAAATATAAAATCAATATTTGCGGAAAGGAAATTAGTTTCAATATGGTTGTTACCTTTCTTAACACCAAGATCAGAAGGTGTTAGTGACGGGGCATCACCAGCGTGCTTGAACTCTTGCAATTCCTTGTAGTTCAACCACGGCTTTACCCAAACCTTTGCCTCATAGATTTTTTTCTTCCCCGAATCGATGGCCTCAAGTGTGAGATGATGCAGAGTACCAGCAACAACCTGCTCTCGGGCTTTCACCACCCTCGTGAACTCAAGAAGTGCATTCTTCAAAAACATTCAATACAAAGTCAGCAGTTGTCTACACAGACAAAGACGGGTGTGTATATGCGCGCGTGCACGCGCGCCCGAGAGAGAGAGAGAGAGAGAGAGAACACTAAATATCAAGTTCATAAATATTAGAATTGGAGCATCCAATGCGTGTGCTTTTTAGAATGATGATTTGGGATTTGTATTCTCAACACGCCCCTCAGGTATCATGTGAGTTTAGCCACACATGAAATGAAAAACATTAGCAGCCTTCAGTAACTGCAGTCTGCAGCCCTTGGCCTTGGAATAGCATAAACTTATATCATGTTATAGTTGGGGCACTGGACTTGGTACCAACAGCCACAAGATGAGTGGCCACAAATCTAAGATACATTAGTGCAAGACTTTGGCTTTTCAACTTGAGTTTTATGAAAGCAACGCAAAATTAGTGAGAAATATCTAAGAATAATGGCAAAGTTGTTCAAATCATCAAAACTTAATATTTGTTTGAGTAGCATACCTAATATATTTATTTTCCATCAATTCATTGGCTTTACCCTCTAAAACTACGTTCCCATCAAGCCCAATCAGATTTAGTAAACTTTAAGAACCAGAAAGATTGCCCTGGTGTATGCTACTCGAACAAATATTAAGAGTTTCATTTTAATCACATGATTAATTTGGTTCCCACCATGTGATGTCCAAGAAGATCGTCAAGCCTCCCTCTTTTTTGACTGCCACTATCATTGCAGTTCAACCAGACCAAGTCAAATATTTCAGGTGAACATTTTCTGAACCAAGTATTTTTTTAAAACAAGTGAACATTCTTGATAAATTCTTTTTTATTTTATTTTTTTAAGTAGTTTGATTTGTCCTAGGATAATGTCATATGTTTTATTGGAGAACTTTTTTTTTTCTTTTATCTTTTAAAACAGTGAAGTTGCAGACTTTTGTGGTATTATATTTGAAAGGTAAACTGAAAAATGGCTGCCTAGCACCAAGGGACTCCAAAAGCCCTCTCACCACCTGTCTAGGGCTTGGTATAAAATTGGCTCTGGAGATCAGTTTGAACTTTGAACATAAATTATCACCGGACTAGCATCTAGTGCCAAATCCAAAAATATTAAGACGTCTAATTCTCAACGATGTGTTGCAAAAAATTATTCCAATCAGGGTATTCAACTCCAAGAAATATAATTCCCATCACTACTACTACTACTAGCCATGGGATACTACAGAGAGTGTAGGATACTTCTGACATATGATTCCAGGTTTAGGCCAAATCCAATCACTACCCATAAACATCCTTCCCACAAGGAGCCATCTCAAGTACAATTCTCGGGCAACATAAATATAAAGGGGGAGTACCTTCTGAAGTCTTGGGAAATACCCCCACAATCCTCCATTCTATATATCCCGAACTGGGTCATTATGGTACATTGGTACCAAACTACGGCGAAGTCTCACAAAAACTGCAAAGAGGGTACACATCTCATTTAACAATGCCCTCTGGACTCTTTAGAACCCCAGAAGTTCCACAAAGATTGGTGCAACAACCATGGAAACAGTCGCTCGTTATTCCGACAACCTTTCCACCTCCTACCGAATAGATGAATACTACATTACGTATAAGTCTCCTAATGCTCGTCATTATACAACATGTACATAGTTGAAAACTACTTATCAACCTCGGTTTTGTGTCTAATATCCACTTAACTTGATATGGGTGCAGGCCAAACTCAATTTCTTCGCTCTTACTTGACGTTAGTGTTGGTCGTACTTTGTAGTTATACATGTCCATCAAAGAAACATATAGAACTTAGGCAAACTCTTAAGGTGGAACATGCCCCTTCATAAAACGCCTGATTAGTAATCTAATCAACTTGCAGATACAAAAAGCAACACCCATTGTGCATCCTGTAAATTATTTGAGAAAGTGGGGTCAATTGTCACAACAATGCAATTTGTCTCGTTATTTACGAGTATCCCCGTGAAAACTAGATATGCCAAACATTCATCATGTTGCCTCGATCTGAGAAGAGAAAGTAGTAAGATGGCTAGTTATGTTTTTTTCTATTCCCCCTTTGCCTTGGTTTGACTAGCATTGCAACTGTAGTATGGTACTATAGTCCTATGCCCACCTGGACATCATGTGTCATGCCACCTCAATACTTACGTGGCATCAGTATTTGAAGGGTGCCACCCCCTCAGGCCCACTTGACTGGTAGACTGCCTTAAGCCCAGGGTGCCAAACCCTTGCACTTATAGGCCCATGGTCTATCTAATCTTGGAATATCATCCCCACAAGGGCAGAAACTAACACACCAAGGGGACCACATCCTGCATCTTTACACCGCGGTACCCTTATATTGCCCCGGCTTTGGGCAGACCCCAGGGAGCTCCACGAGCTCAATGCCCAACGCTGGTACACGCCCCTTGGGACCCTTGAGGGTATTTGATTTGGCGGCTAAATCCAAGGGCCTCGCCAAGGTACTACTACTAATAATAATATTAATAATAACAGGGGGCTGCTAATAACACACATCATATTACTCTCTAACACTCCTTTGAAAAAAAATGTTAATTACTCTATTGGCACACACCACTTTTTTATTTTTAATTAATGATTAAAACATTAAACTCAAATTAATAATAATAATTAATAACACTAAATTATTTAAACTCAAATTAATTATTAATCCCATTAATTAAATACTTTCTTCCTCCTTTTCTTCTTTTTCTTCTTCTTCTTCTACTTCATCATCATTCCTCTCCACCAACGCTACCGCCGCCACCGCCGTCCAAATCATTATCCCTCTCTAAAAGAAGTAGGATACTTATATTTTTGTTACTTCTTTACATTTCATTTCATTCATAAATCATTAGATACAAACAAACGCAAAAAAAAATAAAACTAGAGCACGAAGAATGTTTACTCGGTTCCTAAGAACCGAATGTTGTTCATCATACTCGGCCAAAAGGAACCGAGTATACCACAGGTCATTTTTCATCATAAGCTTTGTGTTTTACTCAACTCCTTTGGGCCGAGTATAATGAACATCACTCGGTTCCTAGGAACCAAGTGACGTATACTTTACTCAACTCCTTTGGGCCGAGTATAATGAACAGGAACCGAGTAAACCTTCATCCATGGCAGAACCGAGTGAACCTTCGTAGTCTCTTTCTCTCTCTCTCTCATGCACACACACAAGGGAATGGGTGACACCATGCCACAAGTAGATGTAAAACATAAGATCTAGTAGTAACATTGCATCAAGCTAAGCTGTGAATAATTGGTTCATTCGTGAAAAAAGTTGGAAGAAGAAGATTAAAGATGAGCTTTGTGAGGTGGGTGAAGTGATTTAATTTATTTCTTTGAATTGTAGAGAGAGATAGAGGAGAGTGTTTTTAGATTAATCTTAATTAAACTTTAAATTAGATGGAGTGTTAGGAATGTTAGGAAGACATAATGTGTACTCATGGAGTGTTTAGAGAATCAAATGGTGTGGATCAATAGTAGCCCTGATGATAATAATAATAATTCCATTCCAACTTTATAACTCTAAAAATTGTGATCTGTGCATTAAAATATTTCACAAAAACAAAGAAAGGGTAACCATTTAGTAGGGTTTAGAATTCATATCTTTTAGCCGCGCTGTTCATATATGCAACCGTACAACTCGATTGTTTTCATATATACGTATAAAGGGGACCCATTTTACAAATTTGCCTTCAGCCCCCAAATTTTCCAGAACTATCCGGCCCGGCCGGACAACTAAGTGTATGAAACAGTAATTAAATTCCTTGGTGGGAGTGTGGAACACAATAAAACTATCCAAAATCTACAATAGAATCACAATTGAGACCCTCACAACACTATAATTTGAACTTCACCTATAAACATTATCATTGGCTATCAAAGTCAGAGAAAAAACCAAAATAAATAAATCGAACATTGCAGACATGTGTTAAGAGTACGAAGCAACTTGAATTAATTAAAAAGAGAGAAGAGATTCTAAAAAAGGGGGAAAACTAACCTCTTTTTTGTTATGTTCTTCAACAGCGAATCGAGCGAGGGAATCGATCTCAACGCTGTTCTCAGATCCTTCGCCGGAATCGCGAACTCCTCCAAGAGTTGCCATAGCTTCGTCGCTGCAAAAGCGTGCTTCTTGTTGTGTTGCAAATGTAAGGAAAGATATTTGTAGAAGAAAAAGAGAGAGAGAGATAAAGCAACGGCACTTCTTATTCATTTGTGTAATGTAATGCTGGTGTATGTATGGGTATTTATAGTGTTTCTCCGCTTTTTGGGGATTAAATTAAATTAAGGCATTTTTGACACGTGGTGTACGCGTGTCAGTTGCTCAGTTTGGGCTTTGCTTAATGTGTAAGCATCTCGCTATCGTCGACGTGCTAAAAGTTGTTAATCACTACGTCGACGGTCATAATCAGAGCCGGCCAGGAGCTGTACGGCTAGCCAACTTCACATCGCCTGACCAATACTCCTATATTGCGTTCCACGCGTAATATAATATAAAAAATTATTATTATTATTAATCGAACAAAAAAATATTGTAATAATAAAATAAAAAGTTTTTTTTTTTTGAGAGAATAAAATAAAAAGTTAAATAAATTAAATACTATGAAAATGAAACACTAAATTAAAATTAAACTAAACTATTAAATTAAATTTACAATAACATATATTAAATTAAAGAAAAAGCACTAAATTTTAAAAATATATATATATTTACCTTGAAGATACCTTGCAGTGGAGATAGAAAAACTAAAATTACTTAGAAAAAAATTAGTAGACAATTTCATTTCACATTTGTTGTCAATGGAAATAATTTTTGACAAATCAAATAGTCATCAAATTAATAAAATTAAATCTACAATAATATGAACAATATTTAATTTTTAAAAAAAATACTTAAAGACATAATCCAAAATCGAAAAAATTGCTAAACTAATAAATACACTAAATAACATTTATGAATAAATGAAGAATACAAAAAAAATATAAAAATCATATCAACACGCATCACAGAAAGTAAAGAACAAGAAAAATCGAAAAACAATATATCATTAAAGTATAGAAAATTAGGTTCTAGTCCCATAGTTTGAATTGCGATTGGTTAAAGGACATACATTTTTAAGCTATTGTTTCAAATCTATTCTTTTTGTTAAAGGACATTGTTTTGTTTAAAGTCCATTTTATTATTTTGACATTTAAAAAATTTAATGTTATCATTTATATGTATATTCTCTTATTTGCCCTTTAGGTAACCAATGGATGCCTCCCTTTATTTTAGTTTAATATTGTTCGAATGTGTATTGAAATGGTAGTTATTTTCTATATGCCTGTAACTTTTATTTTGATATAGTTATGCCCCTATATTCTTTTTTTTTAAATAAATAAATTTGTACACGATGATTAGTATTCACTATAGTTATTTTTAACTTTTCCTAATTATTTTTGGTTATAGTCTTTTTCTTATTGGTATTGTTATAGAAAGTCAAGATATGTTAGGTAGGATCTTATATACTGTTAATGTATTAGGTAGGATCTTACAACAATGTCAATGTATTTTTGGTAGGAAGGTAGACTTTTAAGGTTGTATTTGTGTGTATATATATGTGTGTTATTCATCCTTCAATATACAAGAAATATATTTTCTTCACTGCTCTTTTTTTTTATTTCATGGTATTAGAGGAAGTCAGGGTTCCAGTTTGTAGCTCAATTAGCTCAGTTTCTTTTCAGTCGCCAGCTTAGTTTTTTAAGGTTTCTAAGTTGCGATTTCAATTTACCTATATACGGCCTCTATCTATTAACACCGCCGGCGTAGTTAAAAAGCCTCTCTGCTGATTGGCTTTCGCCCAGAATCCGATGGCCGGAATCCCTGCACGTGGAGCTCACGCACCGTCCAAAGTTACGCCATTGTCACCACTCGCCGGCGCGTGAAGGCGCGTCCGACGCCGGAATATCGTCGTTCAATCTCTGTCTGACTCGGCTGGTCTTCTACATTACGTTTCCGTGATTTGCTAGGGTTGTTCCACACCCGTTTGTCTTCTGGGGTTATTCTTGCACCATTGGGTTGCTCATTTCTTGGTTTCCAGGTGTGACTGAGGATTATTACAGTATTGTTCTACCTCCTTTTGTAGTTAAAGTTGCTGATATCCCATATTTGAGACTTGTTCACTGATTTGCTTGGTTTATCTTTGATTTGTGTGGCTCGATTTCTACCTTGGGTGTGTATAACGCATTTCGGTACGGTTTCACCCCTACTTTCTAATTTGTACGCTGTTTTGTGCTCTACTTTGTTCATGATAATTTTTGATTCTCGTTATAAAATTATTTAAGTATGTCGGAGCAGAAGGTGGCAGTTGTTTCTGATGTAGTTTCTGTAATCAAAAAAATCACTGAACATAAACTTAATGGCTCCAACTATCTTGATTAGAGTAAAACCATTCGAATTTATTTGCATAGTATCGATAAGGATGATCACTTGACTAGTGATCCACCTTCAGACAATTCGAAATAAACGTGGCTGAGGGAGGATGCCCGGTTGTTCTTACAAATTCGAAATTCGATTGACAATAATGTGATTAGTTTGATTAACCATTGTGAATTGGTTAAGGAGTTAATAGATTATCTGGATTTTCTATACTCTGGGAAAGGAAATATCTCTCGTATTTATGATATGTGCAAAGCCTTTTACCGTGCAGGAAAACAGGACAGATCTATTATGAGTTATTTTATGGATTTTAAGAAAACTTACGAAGAACTTAATATGTTACTGCCGTATAGCCCTAATGTCAAAGTCCAGCAAAGTCAGAGAGAGCAGATGGCAATTATGAGTTTTCTAGCTGGTCTTCCGACTAAATTTGAAATTGCTGAAAACCAGATTCTTTCTAGTCCTGAGATCTCATCCTTACAGGAAGTGTATAGTAGAGTTCTTCGCACATAAGGGACTTCATCAGTTCAGACTCCACCAGTTCTGCTAAATAGTGCTTTGGTTAGTAGAAATAATGAGTCTGAATTTGGGTGATCACAGTATAGGGGAGGTAACCAATGAGGAGGATATCAAGGAGGCAGATCGAATAGTAACAATTTTGATACTCGCGCACATGATTTTGGAGGGAGTGTAACTCGGGGACAGGGCTCTGAAGGAATCATATGTCATTATTGTCATATTCCAGGGCATTTGAAGCGGGATTGTAGGAAGCTTCGAAACAGGACTCAAAGAACTCACTCGGCCCATATTGCATCTACCAATGGTATGGTTGAAAAATCAGTTCTTATCCCTACAGACGAGTATGCCAAGTTCTCTAAGTACCAAGAATCTCTAAAGTCTTCATCCCCACCAAGCACCTCAGTCACTGCAATTGATGATTCAGGTAAACCAAATACATGCCTTGTCTCATCCTCATCCAAATGGGTCATTGATTCCAGTGCTACGGATCATATGACAGGTAATTCTAGTATCTTTTTTAACTTTCAGTCACATGTATCCCATTCTAGTGTTACTTTAACAGATGGAACATCACCATCCGTTCTAGGGTTTAGAACAATATCCCAAAGAATATTTATCTTCAACTTTTCAGACTTACATGATTAAGAACGGTATTCTTCATCAAACATCTTGTGTTGATACTCCATCTCAAAATAGAGTGGCAGAACGAAAGAATAGACATCTTCTTGAAACTGGAAGAGCCTTATTATTCCAAATGAATGTTCCGAAACCATTATGGGCTGATGCGGTTTCCACGGCATGCTTTCTCATTAATCGAATGCCTTCGTCTGTTCTTCAAGGTAAGACTCTTTATAGTGTTCTTTTTTCAAAGAAGTCATTGTTTCCTATTGAACCCAGAATATTTGGTAGTACTTGCTTTGTTCGGGACGTCCGTCCATAAGTTAGTAAGTTAGACCCAAAGTTTTTAAAGTGTGTGTTCCTTGGGTATTCTCGCCTTCAGAAAGGATATAGATATTATTTTTCGAGTCTGAATAAGTACCTTGTCTCGGCTGATGTTACATTCATAGAAGAAACACCATATTTTTCGTCCTCCACTTTCGAGAGTCAGGGGGAGGATGATGATTTGTTAGTGTATACTGTCTCGTTTCCTGAACCCGTTACTAGACAAGTACCAGTCCAGCCTCCCTTTCAACAAGTATATTCCAAATGGAGACCTCATGATCCATGTCCTCGACCATCTTCTTCTTCATCAGATTTAGTGGCGAGTGAAGATTTTTCTATTGCCTTACGCAAAGGTAAACGTCAATGTACTTATCCTGATTCTTCTTGTGTCTCTTATGATCACATGTCATATTCATCTTGTTCATTCATTGCATCTCTTGATTTTATATCTCCCCCTAAAACTGTTCACGAAGCAATCTCTTATCCTGGATGGTGTAATGCAATGATAGAGGAAATTGATGCTTTAGATAAAAATGGTACATGGGACTTAGTCACTTTGCCTACAAGAAAACAAGCTATCGGATGCAAATAGGTGTTTACTGTCAATGTCAATCCTGATGGGTTTATTGTTCGTTTAAAAGCCCGCCTTGTTGCTAAGGGTTATGCTCAGACATATGGAATTGATTATTCTAATACTTTTTCTCATGTTGCTAAATTAACATCTGTCACGCTATTTATATCTCTGGCAGCTACTCATCATTGGCCTCTGCATCAACTCGACATAAAGAATGCTTTTCTTCATGGTGATCTTCAGGAGGAGGTCTATGTGGAGCAACCTCATGGATTTGTTGCTCAGGGGGAGTATAGGAAAGTCTGCCACCTTCGTAAATATTTGTATGGCTTGAAACAGAGTCCTCGTGCTTGGTTTGGGAACTTTAGCCAGGCTATTGAGACGTTTGACATGAAGAAAGCAAGTCTGACCACTCAGTGCTTTACAAACAGTCTGAAGCAGGCAGTATTAAGTTGGTTGTGTACGTAGATGACATTGTCATTACTGGGAATGATACTACAGGAATCATATCTCTTAAGTCCTTTATTCATGGTCAATTTCATACAAAGAACTTAGGGACGTTAAATTATTTTTTAGGCGTCGAAGTCACAAGAAGTAAAAAGGGTATCTTTCTATCTCAGAGGAAATATGTCCTTAACTTATTAACTGAGACAGGGAAGTTGGGGGCAAAGCCGTGTAGTACTCCGACGATTCCTAATGTACAGTTGACAAGAGATGGTAAACCATTTGAGAATCCTAAGAAATATAGAAGATTTGTGGGAAAAGTTGAACTATCTTACAATGACTCGCCCATATATTGCATACTCTGTTAGTGTGGTGAGCCAGTTTATGTCATCCCCAACAGTTCATCATTGGACAGAATTAGAACAAATTTTCTGTTACTTGAAAGGAGCACCTGGACGTGGTATCTTATACGCCGATCATGCACACACTCGTATTTAATGCTTCTCATATGCTGATTGGGCGGGTTCCAAGGTGGATAGAAGATCCACATCAAGCTATTGTGTCTTTGTTGGAAGAAATTTGATCTCATGAAAAAGTAAGAAGCAAAGTGTTGTGTCACGATCTAGTGCAGAATCAGAATATAGAGCTATGGCTCAGTCCGTGTGTGAAATAATGTGGATATGTCAGCTCTTAATTGAAATAGGTATTAAGACTTCGATACCAGCAAAATTGTGGTGTGATAACCAAACTGCCATACATATTGCATATAATCCCGTGTTCCATGAACGAACGAAACATATCGAAATTGATTGCCATTTTGTTCGCGATAAGATACAGCAAGGATTAATCTCTATAAAATATCTAAAAGACTGGAGAGCAATTGGATGACCTTTTCACGAAAGCCTTAAACGGGATTCGGATTGATTATCTTTCTAACAAGCTGGGCATGATCAATGTCTATGCTCCAGCTTGAGGGGGAGTGTTATAGAAAGTCAAGATATGTTAGGTAGGATCTTATATATTGTCAATGTATTAGGTAGGATCTTACAACAATGTCAATGTATTTTTGGTAGGAGGGTAGACTTTTAAGGTTGTATTTGTGTATATATATGTGTGTTATTCGTCCTTTAATATACAAGAAATATATTTTCTCCTCTGCTATTTCTCTTGTTTCAGGATATGTGTGAATCAGTCGTTTGGAATTCAAAATTAAGCCCTCAAGAAGTCATTTTCCCATTATCTTACTTGTGCATGTCGATATTAAAACTCGTCTGCCTCTTTTACTTTAAAAAAAAAGAAAGAATAGTGCATAGACATTTTTGTAAATCCCTTAGGAATTTAGCAATTACAATTGTAAAACGTAATTGCGTTCTAATTGTGACATCTTATGTAATACCCCGTAATATAATTAGTGTAAATTAGACACATATTTCTTGGTTGAGTATGGACTAAATTGTAAAGTTGCAAAAGTTCAGGGTTAAAATAATAAAGTTATGAAACTTCAGGGTTAAATTTTATAATAAGCAAAAAGTTAGATTTTTCTTTCTTACTTACCCACCGACCTCCACCACCTAAATAAGTCTTCATTTTCGTTCTTTCATTTTTATTGTTTGTCGAGTGACAGAGAAAAATAAAGAAATAGGTACGAAGCTTTACGTCTTAGCAATTGGTCATCAAAACTCCGCCGAATCGAGTCGAGCCTTAAGGGAAAGTTATTCTATACGTTGAGGGCTACGCAACGGTATAAGAATTTTAAAGTTGTGCTGGTCGGGGTTTGGGTATCAACTCAAATTTTATTATTTCGGGCTAAATATTATGAGGTATGGGTTTAATTATTTTTAAAAGCTGATAGTATAATTTTATTATATATGAATCATCATGTTTTAATTGTCTTTGTTTTAAGAATTATTATATGATGAGGATGATGATATTTTGTGATTTATAAAGCCATGTGTATGTTATTTGAAGTAAGATATGCCATTATACTTGATGTATTTGTATTATTTTATATACATGAGATATCCCTTGAATGTATAAATATTTTATATTTATGGAATTAATTAATTAACGAATTATATACATCAAGGGACATGTATATAGATTTGTTATGGTTATATGGCATAAGTTTTTCAAATATTCATTTATTAGCATGTTATGCATACTGTACATCGTCATTGTGTTAACCGAATTCTTTGAGACTTTTTGGCAAACTCGGATGATTCTTATGGCCTATCATGTGGGCATATATTTTGTATTTATGGTGCCGAAAGCTTTTTATATCTGCTGAATTATTCTGCGATGTGATATGGTTCTGTGATGGGTTTGATATGATTGTTATTGTGGCCCTTCGATGATGAAGGAAATATGTATTGACTAGTGCTTGTTCGATGTGAAAATAAGTAAGGCTCGGTGCCCTTGGGTTGAAAATTCTTAAACCCCCGGGGGACAGCAATGAGGTCGGCTGTCTAGAGCCAGCAGTGAGTAGCCTGAAAATTTAGGCCTCGACAAAGCACTAGTGATTCTGTGATATGATATGGATGGACATGTGGTCTAATTATATTATGATATGATGATGATCTTTGATGGGCTGGATGATATTATATTGTAATTACGTTCGACTTATTCTCTGGGGTGGTCAGGCCCATTGTTCTTCTTATGATTATGATTCGGCTCAGCTTTGGTATCTCTTGAGGGCGATCAGGCCCATTGTTATTATAATTATTATGATTTGGTTCGGCCTCGGTATTCTTTCGGTATAATGGTTGACACAAAAGAGGTAACCTGCATATGCACATGCATGCATTATTTTATTGGTTTAACTATAATTTATGATTAAATAATTAATTACGTTTTGTACGTAATATTGCCTGTTATATCCTCCTACTGAGCTGTTAGCTCACCCTTTTTTATGTAAATAAATTCAGGTATCCAGGAGAAGGATACGACAGAAGAAGCAACTGGGTCGGGAACAAAATAGAGGATCTTTGATACCGACTCATTTTTGTTCCCGACCCAGTTGCTTCTTCTGTCGTATCCTTCTCCTGGATACCTGAATTTATTTACATAAAAAATGGTGAGCTAACAGCTCAGTAGGAGGATATAACAGGCAATATTACGTACAAAACGTAATTAATTATTTAATCATAAATTATAGTTAAACCAATAATATAATGCATGCATGTGCATATGCAGGTTACCTCTTTTGTGTCAACCATTATATCGAAAGAATACCACGGCTAGCCTTAGTTGTTGTTTACTCTGTAATACATGTTAACATAGTGTGTATGTCTTTTGGGTTTCATGCTTGTGTATAGATATATATTGCACTCGTGTTTTATATTATCGCCCGTAGTATGAGTATCAGGGTTGTTTGTTCCAGGTTATGTGATTATCTTGAATTTATTTTTTTATTATTTATTTCAAACCTACTTTAGCTCGTCTAAGGTAGGTTAGTAACGCTCCAGGTCTTAATTACAGGTGTTATCCTACTAATTAAGGCGGGGGTGTTACATCTTATTTTTATATTTTTTTTAAGAAAATTATTAACCAGACATTATTTAATACAAGGTACGTACGTGGCATAGACATTTTAATAAAGTCATAGTTGAGTTCGAATGAAAGATATTTTTGTGTTACATGTTTTAAAATTTTAAAACGTATAGGTTAGACATTTTTTAAATAAATAAATGTATACGTCACAGACATTTTGTAATTCATGGTTGAAAATTGTAGGAAAGACATTTTGTATTATATGTTTTGTACTTTTAAAAAGTCTTAACTAGACATTTTTTAATAAATAAATGTATATGTCGAAGATATTTTATAATTCATTGCTGCAAAATGCAGGGAATACATTTTTTTTTCGTACCAGTCATTTTTTTGGATTTCATATGAGAAAATACGTTACACAGTTTATGTAGATATATTTTTTTTACTCCTCTCTATGCGGGCGTGTTATCTTTTTTAGCATATATCTATAATAATAAAAGAGCATTGTTTTTGAATCTTAAAATTGTATAAAAAATTGTGTGACTAAGATTTAAGATATTTTTTTAATGATTGATAGTGACTTTGGCACAAGTTACGACTTAGTCGATATAATAACGAGTTATGGTTCTTATATATCAAAAATATATAAAGAAATAAAGAATTGTACGATTGAAATTTAAAATAATTTTTGAATAATTAATAATGCTTTTGGTACGAGTTACGGACTAGTTACTTTACACTACTCATTTTACTCAAGCTCACAACATATTTTTCCTTTGTTAATAAGGTTGTCGTTCTGTACTAATATGTGGGCCTATATTTACGGAATTGCCACTTTTAATGTTAGGCCTACATTACTATTTTTTTACCTCTTTTTTTCCAGCCCAATATTGGTTGGTTATTTCTTTCAATATTATTTTTTAGTTTATTAGTAATCAATTTCCTTTCCATAACTTTATTTTGTGTATTGATATTATATACGGAAATATTAAATCAACGTGTTTTGCTATTGCCTTTTGTTTTCCATTTCTTATATGATGATTCCAAAAAAATAGTATCATTATTATTGAAGGTCAATACCTTACATACGAAATCTATATTTTTAAGAAACCCTAAGCGAAATGAAAGTTACATGTTCGCACATATCCACATATTCATTATCAAATTGATTAAAGATTTCTTGTTATACTGGGATATTTTTTGTATATGCGATAAACATTATCATCCTCTATGGAGCGATACAATGCATTATATGCATTATTTTCTATTTACATTGGTGATCATTCTTTTGTTACGTGTGGTTACACAATATGCCATTGATGATACATATCAAGGTATTTACGTTGTTAAGGTTTTTGCTCATTCTGTGCAGCATATGGATTGAATTGGATTTTGTGGGATCTAAATTCAATTTTTAAAGAATCTTCTAACAAAATGTAAGCATTTTCAAATCCGATTTGATGTTAATTTGATACTATTTTGATTTAATATTATTAACGTACGTATGTTACATCTTCTAATCTGAGAATATCTTTTTGCTTTCCAAATATTTTATATGTTCACACCTTACTGTGAATGATACATACTTAATCAAGGTTTAGGATTTTCACACTTCCATATCCCAAATATATTTATTTTATATGCCTAATTGCATTCTCCTATTTATGTAATTATTATGCTGCATACATCTATTGTTTACATAGATTGTATGAGGTATTATTTATATATATACATTATAGTTCATATACTCCTGATTTATGTCTACAATCAATGTTTATATATATATATATATTTTATTAGCTACAATTTTTTTGAAAACTGGTAATTATGGCTAGCAATAAATCCGTTTCATTGGATATATTTACTTTAATTCAAAAATATTTGAATCTTAAATTTTAGTATATCAGTTTTGAATTTGAGATAGATTTTATGAATTATCTGTAATTTAGGTGTTTGAGTTAGTGGTTAAATGGGCATTTATGGTATCATACATTTTTTAATTCAATTTACGATTTAAAAATTGTTTTTTGCTTAATTGTCCTTCTGTCAAATTGTGGTCCTTCCATAAAAAGTTTGGACTTTAAACAATGGGGAAAAAGGTTGTGTCCTTGAGTTGATAGAGAACACAACTAATATCCTTTAAACCAAAAGCCCTTTTTGAAAAGCTACAATACTCAAATTATCATAGCAATTAATAGTCAAAATACCTTCTCATAAAAAAAAGTTTGATTTTCCATGCATGATTATACATATTTCCATAATAATTAATAGTGAAATTCACAAGCAAAATTCTTTTAGAAAGTCACAATACTCAAATTACCTTTGTCAATTACCCATTACACTACACTTTGTGTATAGCATTAATTCCATGGATGCTTTTAATATGTTCACATGCATGCAAACTTTTGTCAGATTAGCCAACTTTTATATACTTATAAATTATAAATTAGTCATATTAAAATTAAGATTTTTTATTTTTTTATTTTTTTATTTAATAATAAAAAAGGTAAAAATTTGAAGAAGAAAATAAAAATTACTATAATCTATTTAATTAACATGTAAATTTAATATAAACTACATGAAGCTAGCTATATTTTTTATGTTTTTTTTCTTTTTACTATTTTAATAAAACTATTTCAATTTCACACTCTATCCTTTTTAAATCTCCAACAGTTCAACTATTTTAGTTTTATAAATAATTACCAATTTACTTTTTGTAAATAACATTTCTTATCTCTCTCCGATCAGTCCCGCCTCTCTATCATTATTACTTTATTAGTTTAAACATAAACAATACAAAAAAGTTTCAATCATATTTATTTCAAACTAAAATATGTATGTTAGTACATTATTATTTATTTATAATTTTTTTTTACATATCTTTATTCTTTTTTAAATAATCGCATTTTTTCTATTGTATTTTTTTGTCATATTGCAAGTTATTGTGGATAGTTCAATTTGTTGTGTCACATTTTATTTAATCTCCAATGAAAGTGATATTTTTTTTGATATAATTATTTACACAACTATAGATTATGTAAAAGGTGGTATATTTTTTACACAGGGCCTTCCAAACCATAGGATTAATCCTAATTATAATAATATAATTTATATATTATGAGGGGAGGAATCGAACAAAAAACAATATTTCACATGATCTATGACCATAATAATCTATATTAGCTTGGAATATCTTACCTTCAACACTAGAAGGTTGGTCATGTAGTAAACATAAATCTTGATAAATGCTTCATGATAGGTATAGGCAGTGACGGAGTCAGGATTTTTAGTCGGGGGGGCAAACACTAGAATCACAACAAGATTTTTTTGCATATACTATAATAAGACCAAAATCAAAATATCATATTAAAATACTTAAGGTTTTACACATCAAAAATCAAAATGACATATATTTAGTTACAACATTCCTCTTCGAGGAGCTACTACATTGTTGGTTGCTACTACTGAGAAAAAAAGATGAAAGTTATGTTTCAAAATAAAAAAAAAACACCAGTAAGAAGAAGAAATGAGAGAAACGGACGGAGGAGGCGGCAACTGCTGCTTTGTCTGCTTTCCTTTATAATTTCCATATTATAAGAGTATAACCTAATCAGTATTACAAAGTTAGACCCTAGACTTATACTCATATTTACACAAAGCGTCCCCCGCCTAAAAACTTTACATAACATAACTTACCTCATATATATTACATCGCTGTACCCTTCAACTTGTACATCTAATCGCACACTGCATCCTCTCCAAAAAACTCAATTCACTTACATAATGACCCCTACTTTTTTTCTTCTCACACATAAGCCCCTATACTTTATAAATATTTTTGAAAAGCCCTAGGTGCCTCCGCCCCTGGGTATAGGCACCCGTTTAAAAAAATGTTTGGAAAAAATAAATCATCCACCTTTCATATCCAACTAGTCTATGGCACACTTAAATGCGTATTAGAATATTTAATAATTATTCTTCACATTAAAATATATAATGGCATTTTATATGACTAAGCAGCTTGTATAATTGAGAGATGTACCAATTTGGATATGAAAAAGATTACGAGTTCAAGTCTCATGACTATCTTTTGGGATGGATGGGAGCAATTTTCATTGTTTAAAGGTAAAATATATTAAATATTTGATATAGTGAATTGACAAATATTAAAAAATGCCATATTTTATACACCAAAAGCTTCTTGGTAATTTGTTGTTATTGCCTAAACTGTGCTAATATTATCTTTTGTTTGCTTTATAAGTGAAAAGTGGAAATAGTTCAATTTTGTGCCAAAATTAACTAACAATGCAGCAAAGATGTGTCAAAAACCAATGGCAATTGTTCCGGTGGTTAGGCAAGCTTAAAATTGATGATTGGTCATGTTCTAAGAGGTGTGGAAGTCCAAATCCAAGAAGAAGTGCATTAATATTTAAGTGCGCGAAAAATCTGCTTTTGATCATTTAGGTGATAGTTCGGCATTTTGATCATAACTTTGCGCTCATAACTCAGAATTTTGTGTTCTATATATGGTTGGAAAGAAGACTCAAAGGGCTATAACTTTCGTGTTTTGACGATCTTCATATTCTAACATATTGATGGTGAAAAAAGGCCCTAAACCTACTGCTTACGCACAGCTGCGAAAATGAGTGGTTTTATTTCTCTCTTACGGGCCCTCTCCCAAATCATTTATCTCATTATCCATTATGTAAGCCCACATAAACATTCTCCAGTAGCCCATATTTTTAATCATCCCATCAACTAAGCTCATTATCTCTTTTACCTTATCAAGCACATTCCATTCCTAAAATTAACTTTCTTACTTTCCACTCCATCTAAATTAATTCATTTTCTAAACCTTCCATTTTTCTCCCATTAAACCCTAATTCTTACACCTATAAATAAAGGCCCTTAGCCCCCATTTTAGACACACAACCACAAGAGAGAAATAAACTTGTGAAGAGATAAAGAGAGAAGGAGTCGCGCGCACCACCGCCAGAAGAATCATTCAACCGGAGTTCTAAATTTCAAGGAGAGTTTTATTTATTGCAATTTTTATTATTATTTTGTAAGTTCTTCTTTGATATTGAGATTAATATTTTAATTGAGCAATTAAATTGATTTAATATCATTCTTGTGTTCACTATTTATGATGAAAGGCTAATCTCATTTCAAGGGGAGAGATGAAACCCCGATATTTAATTTAACTTACATTATTGCATGTAATACCCATGTGCTTAATTTAATAAAATATTCTTTTGATTGACCTCCAAAAGAGGCAATCCAATTTAGTGTGATTATTGATTTAAGAAACAAACTACACACCATAGAATTTTCTTGAGTTGGTTTTAATCACTAAATTCTCTTCTAAATTTTAATTGTTAATATGGATGGGTGTTGAACCTTTGTGTTTTCCTTAAGTGACAATTCATTGGAAGCTTAATTTTAATCCATGTTATTATTTTTATGAATGAAAAAAATTGGATTTTACAAAAGATTTAAGATAAAAAAATTGGTTTTAAGGTTATATCTTGAAATTACTAGTTTAATTGAATATTAAGATCATGCTACATACCATAGGCGACTCATAAGTGTTTAAGTAAATTAGAATTTCTATTTTATCTTGGGTACATACATGTGGTAATGAAATAGTTAAATTAAAGTAATTGGTGGTGGATTTTTAACCCTTGATTTCTCTCAATATTTGATTAATCTCTCTTGTGAATTGCTAATTAGTTATTCTTTAATTTTAATTTTAATAATAAAAAGAAAAGAAAAATACTTTCCAAAATCAAAATTGGTTTTAATTTGGCAATCTTAAGTTTTTTCTATAATTTTCAATTCATTCCCCTGAGATTTGGGTTGACCCCTTATTTTTCTACTTTACTACGCCTAATTAGATTTTTGCAGTCTTGATACGACTAGAGACGCGCAACATGAATGACATGTTAACAAGTTGATTTGTGTCAAATCTTAATGAAAGCGAGTCATTTTTGCATCTACTTGAATCCAATTCGATAAACTATTGGGTAATATATTTAGAATTCGTATATAACTATCAGATGACACAACACGACTTGATAATATCAGTTAAGCAAATAATATTCGTAAAAAAAATTATTTTCTTTTTTTTTTAAAAATATTTCACTAGAAACAAGATAAAAATAAACCACATTACTTCAAAAGTATGGATAAATATCCATAAAGCTTAAAATAGGTATAAACGCTAATACGATTTAATAAATTTTATTTGTATTAAAAGTAAAAAAAAAAAAAAAAACACAAGTTTGAGTCATACTGTTATAGGAATACCGGTTACCTTCCCCCTCTCTAGTGGCGGATTATTAACTTATAACTTTATGTCGAGTTGTATCATATAATATGTGATTTTGTTAAATTTATTAGTGATAAATAAATCTATTTCTTATGTAGAAGGACCTGAGTTTAAATCCAACCTTTAATATTTCAGCATAAGCGTTAGTAATATATATATATATATATTTTTGGTACAAGGTAATAATTTTTAGGGCTGGCATTTTTTACTGAAAATCGACCGAAAAAAATCGAATCGATTAAAAAATAAACCGAAAGTCGGTTACCGAATTAATTACGATACAGAATCGGTATTCAAAGTCACATGGTTCGGTTTTACTGAACCGAACCGAATTTCTAGTTTATATATATATATATATTAAATATTTAAGTTAAAAGTTAACTATTTTTTTAAAGGGACAATTAAAAAAAGGTCTTATTAGAGAAATATTTTTACACTAAAGCCAAGGAATAATTTTTTTGTAAATAAAGGGCCTATTTTTTATTTTATTGATAATATGACATGTGTTTTTTTTTATTGTAAAATGACATCCAAACCCTTAAAATAAACTAAAAAATACCAATATGCATTAAAATATGGACTGCAATATGAACTTTGCAGTTGATATTTCACTGCAATATGAACTTTGCAATCCATATTTTTGGTGCAAAGTTTATATTGCAGTCCATATTTTACTGCAATGTGAACTTTGCAGTCCATATTTCTAGTGCAAAGTTTATATTGCAGTCCATATTTCACTGCAATATGAACTTTGCAGTCCATATTTCACTACAATATGAACTTTGCAGTTCATATTTCACTGCAATATGAATTTTGCAGTCCATATTTTTTGTGCAAATTTCATAAAGAGGGGTAGTTTAGGTAATATATAACATGTTTTTATTAATTAAATGATATTTAAATTTATTCAAATACCTTCATTTAAAATATAAAATAAAATATGCCTCTTACACTAATTACCAATTAAAAATAGGCCCTTCATTCAAAAAAATATTATTCATTGGATTTTTGATAAAAATCAATGTATAATAGGACCTTCTACATAATTTCTAGTTTTTTAAAAAATATTTCACTAGAAACAAGATAAAAATAAACCACATTACTTCAAAGTATGGATAAATATCCATAAAGCTTAAAATAGGTATAAACGCTATACGATTTAATAAATTTTATTTGTATTAAAAGTAAAAAAACAAAAAACAAAAAACACAAGGGGTGCTAACATAATAGAAAAATAGGAGGTTTTCTCACCATGCTCCCAAGTTCGAGTCATACTGTCATAGGAATCCCGTTTTCCTTCCCCCTCTCTAGTGGGGGATTATTAACTTATAACTTTATATCGAGTTGTATCATATAATATGTGATTTTGTTAAATTTATTAGTGATAAATAAATTTATTTCTTATGTAGAAGGACATGAGTTTAAATCCAACCTTTAATATTTCAACATAAGTGTTGGTTATATATATATATTTTTTATTTGGTACAAGGTAATAATTTTGTGTTCCATGCCAAGATAATAATGTGCTTTTAATGTTTAACGCGTGATCATTTTGTGATGTGAAAGAAAATAGAAAATCGAAAATCAAAAATAGGGTTTGGCGCCAAAAGAACCCAGTCAGTCCGTACTCCTTTCCGAAAAATCTCGACGTTTCTTCTCTCTCCCGTCTTGTCGTCTTGATTTTGTGGATCGACTGAACGAGTCTACCATTTAATTAGCGATATAATAATAGTCGAGTCAGTGTGCAACGGAATGGTGAAATAGCTGATACATATCTATCAGTAACGCTAGTTTCTAGGGTTTCGAGCTCCATTTTTTCGATTTATTACTACCTATTTCGCCTGATCGCTATGGAAACCACCACCACAATTGCTGCTATTGCAACACCGCCTTCTCTTTCTCGCACTACATGTGGCTCTCTCCTCAAGAAACTGCAGGTTTTCTTCTACCTATCATTCATATACGCAATTGTGCTCTCAGGCATTTCCACTTTGATCTACTTTTATCCCTGCTACTAAAATCCGTCACTGAAATGATACATCGATCTGTTGGTTCTGAGTATATATTTCTTCACTAGTCCTTCAATTGGTTCTGAATGGCTAAGGGTGTGTTTATTTTCTATTTTATATAAGCCCATATCCCAATCTAGTGTATTTACTTACACGAACAAAATTGAAGACTGAATTAGGTCATAGAGCTTCGGCTGTGCCTTCCATGACACCACCACAAAAAAAAGGGAAAGAGTTAGAGCAAGGGAAAGATGGATTAACTAAAATAGAATTTAAGGATGCAGTAGACCCATAGTGCTTTTGGCACTGGTTACCACTAATAATTAATTATGAGAAAAGGGCGGGAGGCTGGGGGTGGATGGGTAGGACGAGGGCTAATGTTTAATAGTGCTTACAACATTAATCTAATTATAGGCTCTCATTTATCTTTTACTTTTTGGCCAATGTAAAGTTTAATACACTGGATGAAATTTGATAGTTTTGCAGCCTTTTCTCTTTGCCACGATCCTAAAATACTTTTAGTTAGCTTCTTGCCTAATGAAGGAAAAGGAAAAAAGAGAGGATGGTCCTCCACTTTATTGATATATATGATGAGGTCTTACTTCTTAGTCAACTGGTGGTGCACCCTATCCTGGGATTTTTAGAACCATTCAGCCCCTTGTAATACTCTCAAACCAATTGTGTGGGGGATGTTATAATAGGTTAGGCAGCAGTCCACCACTGGATGCCTGGGCAGGGAATTTCTGAAGAACCAAGTTTGGTAAGTATCATGCATTCCTTTTTTCTCGCTGTTAAGATCAGGACATATTTCTCTTGCCCACAATTCGCAGAGAAGCTTCACGAAGTATGAAGCAAGGCGTTACTCTTGAGCCAATTTTGTTGGGAATGTTATACATCATGAGTTTCTTTTTGTTGCTATTAAGATCAGGAGCACATTCCCCCACCCCCAAAAAAGAAGGAAAAAGAGAAAATCTTTGCAGCATGAAAAGTGAGTCGCGGGAATAAAAAGTAAAGTTTTAATCTTGTAAAGTTTTATTTGTCCTTTTCTAATGGACTCACACCACGGGCTAAAATTCCCAAGCCGCACCCATACAATCCAAAAACAAGTTTGCTCCTCTATCTGCCAATTTATGGGATAATTCTACAGAAGATGAACCTATTCAATCATGGGAAGCCTGGGCAGATGCTCAATTTGAGACTGTCATTTCTAAGAGTTCTAATCCAAAGATTTACTTCTCCAAAGCTAAGCAAGAAAGGATGAAGAAAGCTTCTACTAGAGAAGTGATGTAGAACAGGAGCGGGCGGGAAGGACGAAGAACACCGTCTTCAACCTTGGGCTCTTGATTTCACAAGAATAAAACGAAAATTCATAGAATTTTCCGAGAACAAAGAGATTTCTCACATAATTTTTATTAATTCATAATTGCTTGGTTACAATGATATTAAATAAGCATTATTTATAATACTAAAAAATCTAAAATCCTAAACCTACCTCAAATTAAAAAAAAATTCCTTCACATAAGGAAATTGAATTATTATAATCTAATTATATTTAAAACCTACCAAAACAAATATTCAAATTTCAAAAAAGACTATAAATAAAGAAACTATTTACCCTAATTAATAAATTTAAAATAAAAAGCAATAAAATAATAATATGGTCTTCATTTCCATTGCATCATTCACCCACTCTTCAAAAAAACTCGTCCTCGAGTTTAATGAAGAAAATTGTTGTCGTCTGTACCAGCCGATAAGATATTTGGTTTGTTTGACAATCGAATCACGAATTTCTTCACATTTAATCTTTCCCCCAAATTTTTTTTTCTTCTTGTTGTCCATGAAATATTGTGCTACTTGGGAACCAAGAGGAGTGATGAACATGTTGACGCCAATAAAATCGACGTCTTCCAAACTTTCTTCAATTTCTTTTTCATGATAATTATTTTCAAATAACTTCAAACCTCTTATACAAGAATCTTCCATACTTTTAAGATTTTCAACAAGTTTTGGAAGATTATTCATATCTTGATGTGGGACAATAACATGTACAAGTGGTGAGGCGGAATATTTCAATACTTCAACAAACTTTGTTTTTTCATTTTCCTTTGGCACATCTTTAACACAATTTTCACTTGATTTAATATAGACTTCCTCAAAATCATCATAAACCCAATTAAAATTTTTGTTAATGGAAAACATTATTTCTTCAAAATCGTTTGAATAGTATTCCTCAATCAAAAGAAATACCATTAATCCGCACGTATTGGTGGGAAGACCACCAAATCTACGACGATCACGTTGAAATTCGTCCCACCATAATTGTACACTTCGAGTAAGTGCACCATAAATATACTTAGCACCTTCGACTTTTGAGACCTTAAAATCATAGAAATACCTTTTGATTTTTAATAACCAATCTACAAACTCGTGTTTGTTAAATTGGCCATTAAAAATACGCCATTGATTTTTTTGTAATGTGGGTGTTCGCTCACGTTGACCACACTCGTAAGAGTAGCGGGATAACGCATCGCCTCGTGATCGGTGATGAACATATGAATGGCTCTTGCGATCAACGTCAACAAGAGGGTTGCTAGCCGCAACATAAGTTAACATAGCAATAGGGCGAATCTTGAATTCGGAACCTAGCTCTGATACCAACTGATGTAGAACGGAAGCGGGCAGGAAGAAGAAAGAACACCGTCTTCAACCTTGGGCTCTTGATTTCACAAGAATAAAACGAAAATTCATAGAATTTTCCGAGAACAAAGAGATTTCTCACATAATTTTTATTAATTCACAATTGCTTGGTTACAATGATATTAAATAAGCATTATTTATAATACTAAAAAATCTAAAATCCTAAACCTACCTCAAATAAAAAAAAAATTCCTTCACATAAGGAAATTGAATTATTATAATCTAATTATATTTAAAACCTACCAAAACAAATATTCAAATTCAAATTTCAAAAAAGACTATAAATAAAGAAACTATTTACCCTAATTAATAAATTTAAAATAAAAAGCAATAAAATAATAATATGGTCTTCATTTCCATTGCATCAAGAAGCCAACAAAATGAATCTGTCAAAGTTCAAGATGATGATGAAGATTTCACTGAGTGTGAGCTTAGACAGTTCGAAGAAGATATTAGTCAAAGAGAAGCAGTTGAAGCTGCAGGTGTATTTTTTTTTCATTGAGTTTTTAGTATTGGAACATCAGAGGGCTCTGTGTTTGCTACATCAGCTTTTTTGGTCATGGCATTTTTGATGTACTGTTATTGCTTTATGGACTGCAAGCTTTGGCTTGTAGTCAACAAGACAATCCACTTTTCTTTCTTTTGTATGTTTGTTAATGGCTTCATGCCTCTTTTGTTTAAGCCTCGGAGGTGGGCTTCTGTCACCTCCCTCCTTTTATATTTTGTTTTTGGAATGGATACTCTGATGCCCTAGTTTGGGGTTAGAGAGTTTTTTTTTTTTTTTTTAAAAGGAACCATGCACAACAACTGTACTGATCTGTGCTGGGTGAAGTCTTTTGCGCTTCCATCCCCAAAAAATGGCTCATTCTAGAATTTATTTAGTTTTGTACTTTCATCGACCTGCAATGTGTAAGGAAGTTATTGAAAATTTGAAGATCTCTTTATATGCATTTGCATTTGTTATTCCTTTAGTCATAGACAGAAATGAGTTCCGCACTCTCTCTACATCTCGGTAATATCCACAGTCCCAGCAAGTCTTACTACCTTTACCCAGTTCACATTTCTCTCTCTCTCTGCCCCTCCTGCCCTCCCTCGATTGGAACCAGAAATTTTAGTAAACACTAGTTACAGAAAAGATGAACCAGAAGTCTACCTTGAATTTTCATACACAATAAGAGAAGTACAGTATAATTCTACTAACGAAAGATTGAAGATTTTTCCTCCTTTGCCTATTTGAACCACCATTTCGCTTTGGACAACTGCCCACTAGCACCTTACTCCGCCTCCATCTGCTGGTAAAGCAACCTTAACTAAATCAGAATCTCTCTCCATCTACAAATGTTTGGCAAAATATCCATATTCGAAAAAGCTCAGATGAATTGGCCCACAGAGATGCCAATAATTTTGTTTCCCCACAATTTCTCCTTTCCATCTCTATATATTCAAAGAACTATAGTTTTCTCATATGCAAATGTATGTTTTAAACTTTATAAACATATGTATGAGCCCATATATAATTCTCAAACATTGGTTTCAAATAGGAAATATGGGATGAAATTGGGGAGAGTGATAGTGAAAGGGACAAGATGCTTCTACAACTTGAGCAGGAGTGCCTTGACATTTACCGTCGGAAGGTAGAAAAAACAAGAAAGTATAAAGCTGAATTGCACCAGTCACTGGCCGAGGCTGAAGCCGAAATTGCCAACCTTATATCTGGCCTTGGAGAACGAGCTTCCTTCCCACGGGTATAGTCTTTATACTTCTACATGGTTGTTGTCATTCTGTTTTGCTCATTATTTGTTGATAACTTTCCTTTTATAGTATGAGAAACAAAAGGGAACTCTTAAAGAGCAAATGTCTGCCATAAACCCTTTGTTGGAGGATTTAAGGTTGAAGAAACAGGAAAGGATAAAGGAGTTTTCGGAAACGCAGTTGCAGATTGTTCAAATATGTGCAGAAATAGCAGGAAATGACCCCACGATCAATTCTGCTGAGCTTCATGTGGATGAGAGGGATTTGACCAGTAAGAAGTTGGGAGAGATGAAGTCACACCTTCAAGAGCTTCAATCGGAAAAGGTTTATTTTGATCAAGAAAAATGCAACACTCAAAAAGAATGTGCATAAAAAGTTGTAAACAAGATGAGATGCCACCTCATGATTGGATGAAGTGTGGGTCCCGCATGTATGTTATGGGGTCCATTTACACTCTTTCTCTGACAATGAAGTGACAACTCATTTTGTGTACACTTTTTATGCACATTCTTTAGCGTTACTGTTTGGTTAATATGACTTGCAGATGTATTTTTAAATTTACAATTGATTTTCTTTTCACAGTTTATGGTTAATGACCCTCTTTTTGATATCTTGCCTGCAGACTCTTCGTTTGCAAAAAGTTAATAGCCATATCAGTACAATCCACGAGCTTTCTGTTGTTTTGTCATTTGAATTCAACAAGATAATAGCTGAACTTCATCCAAGTTTGCTTGATTCTACAAATGGTCAATTGAAGAGCATTAGCAACGAGACCCTTGCTAGATTGACGGGTGAAGTCCAATCACTGAAGCAAGAGAAACAACAACGGTTAAAGAAGGTACCAGAGCGAATTCTCCCTACTGATTAGTGGGTAATATGGGCTACTGTAAACTTTGGTGATATTGCATATAATCAGTGATTTGTTAGTTTTTGTGTTGTTTTATATTTTTTTTCTCTACCTACAATATTCCTTTAATGTAGCTTCAAAATCTTGGGAGCACTCTTATTGAGCTGTGGAACCTCATGGATACATCTGTTGAGGAACAAATGAGATTTTACCATGTGACTTGCCTAATATCTTCATCTGTTGATGAAGTGTCAAGGCAAGGAAGCCTTTCTCTGGATGTAATTGAGCAGGTGATACTTCTTAATTATTGTCCTTGGAATTACTTATATATTAAGAGCGTTGTTTATAAGTTATAATATTTGGATTTTTAACATTATCCATTTCCTTATTGATAGACTGAAGTCGAAGTTGAACGTTTAAATGTTTTAAAAGCCAGCAAGATGAAGGAGTTGGTATTCAAAAGGCAAAATGAGCTTGAAGAGATTTACAGAGAGGTTCATATGGATGTAGACAGCAAAACAGCTAGGCAGATTCTTATCAGCCTTATGGATTCTGGTTCTATCCAATTCCTTATTATATGAAATTTACTGAAACTGTTTATGTGTTTTAGCATTTTTGCCAATCCCAAATTCATATATAAAATGTATGTTAGTGTGCTTATATTTTCTATGAGTACCAACTTCCTATCAATATTATCTTAAAGGGGCCGATAAATTTTTTCACTAGAGTGTGGGGAGGATTACTCTGCCTACACATGTATGTCATTTCTATTTACTACTACTCTTTGAGGTTTAGCTTTAAGTACTCCCTCCTTTCGTGCTCATGATTAAGAAACAACTCTTGAAACCATTTTTCCCTAAACGTCAACTGCCTGTTTGTACATTTTTCACATTCAATCTTGACACCATTATTGTGTTCATACCTGCTTCTATAGGTAATGTTGATCTATCTGATCTTCTTTCAAGCATGGATGATCAGATTGCAAAAGCCAAAGAACAAGCTTTAAGTAGAAAGGATATTTTGGACAAGGTGGAGAAATGGAAACATTCATTAGAGGAGGAGAATTGGCTTGACGAGTACGAAAGGGTAATGTTTTATCGAAATTTATGTGTTTGTGCAAAGTGCCTGGTCTGTTGGTTAAAGCATTAACAATATCCATATTTATTTGTTACAATTGGGTGCAGCTACAAATAACTTGTACTTTAGTGATGCCAAGTTCAATTTTTTTGTGTACTTCAGTGCTTTGCTTTTGACTAGGCAGAATTGGGCACCCACCCAGCTGCCCCGCACACACCCATTCCTCTACCAGCCCGGATCCCCATGCCCTTCCCAACCATGCCCAAAGCCCACTGCCTCCAGACCCGCCACGTGTCTCTATCTCTCTCTCTTGTGTGTGTATATATACATGCATATATACACAGATTTATGGTGGGAATAATCTAAGTAATTGTTTAAAGTTTATACATATGAAAATAGCTATATATATATGTAGATATGCACACACACATATGATATTTATACTCCATTACTTGTGCAATCACGGCTCAGTCATTGACTGGCGAACTAAAATGTATAGCTGCTGGGAGAATTGTGACTGATGAATCACGATCAGCCGCTGATTCCCCTGCTGTTCGATATGTGCCTCAAGACTCATATGAAGGATCTGGGAAGGACCGTCCCTTTAGCAGTGAATTTTCGCTGCTAAAAAATCTCCTGTTGGCGATGAAAATTGTGGCTAAAAGCCCTGTCCATACCAGATCTGGACCATATATAAAAACACACATACTTGCCTATATAGTATGGTTGATAGTTGGTCTGGGTCTTAAAAAGGGGACGGGGGGTCGGGCTCCATTGGGATGGGGAAAGGGGGTGGTGGAGTTGATGGAGGTGGCCAAAGAATTGTTGGCGGATTTTCGGGGTGGGGTGAAGGTGGGGTCATGATGGAGTTGGGGGGAATAGGAAGAACTCTCTCTCTCTCTCTCTCACTTTTCCTATTTTATGTTTTTCTATGTTTTATTTTCTTTCAATATTTTCCTTTCAAGGTTCCTTAAAAGCTATGAGGTGCACGTCTCTCTCCCTCCTCCCTACTTTTCCTATTTTATGTTTTTCTATGTTTTATTTTCTTTCAATATTTTCCTTTGAAGGTTCCTTAAAAGCTATAAGGTGCATGCGTTAGTTGGTTTTTAACAGTTTTGGATGAAAATAGTACCTAAGTCTAATATTTGAATAGGGTAGGTACCAAAGTCTAAAATCGACCATTAGTGCCGTACTGACGTACCTAAGTCTAAGCGACCCTTAAAACATATTTGGTGGTAACAACTACATGTGACTAGGAGTTGAGTTTGAGAGAGAACTTAACTTTTAATGTTAGAAAAATACTTTGTTTTGGCCACACTGACAAATTTTTTTTCCCCAAAAAAAGAAAGAAAAGAAAAAAAATACTTTGGTTGATGATTTTGCACAGATCTCGCATTGACTATGGATCATACTTTTGTAATGGTCCTTTTCTCCTAACTATTTTGTGGAAAGGAAGCAAAAGTAAGTCTCACAAAAGAATTGGATGAAATGGCAGTCGATGCTATTGCTATAATGGATATCTATGCAGTGTAAAAGTTGACTGCCCTGTCAATGAAGTGGACCCTGATCTGCATTTGATGATAATTTACTCCCTTTATCCAGATCTGGATTGGATTTTGAAGTCTTATTGTCAGATCATTGAATTAACGGAGTTGGATCATGACTAATCCGATCGAGAACTTTCTGGAGGTGTGTTGCTGTAACTGTAATCTGGAATTATGGACAATTTGAACCAAAGAAACAAGGGAACATTTTAGGGTAATTCAAAGCAAGCAGAGGCTGTGTTGGAGAAGATGATATCTGATACTTCACTAAGGGCTTCTAGTTTTGTTGGAAATGATATCTTTTTTATTAATGTTAGGTTATTAATAATCGTTTGTACTTCTTATAAATAAGTGATCTTACAGATTTAGTTGTTTAATAGTATTTGATGAGATTTAGATTTAAATTAGGATTTAATTAGATTTAGTTTTTCCTTTTTAATATAAATATAAGCTCTGGTCCCCAGTCTGAGTAAACCAAAGACATTATAATATTCTTCTTGTTCTAACGAATAATGAGTTTTGGAATCTCGGAGTGTCCTTCATAGATCAGCTCCAGTAAACACCTTTAAGTAGGAGAGGACACCGGTTTATGTACTTGCCTGGCTCTAGAGGGACAGTGGGTGCTCGGATCAAAGTTTTAACTGTTATTACCAATACCTAGAAAAACCATAATACAAAAATAAGAGTATTATGGTTGGGCAGTGCTGGAGGTGGTATCTTTGATTAATTCTAATTATATGTGAGGTGTAGGTTGTAGGTTGTATATTTGTTTTTTCCACTCTTCCTGTTGGCGGTCCACCTATATATATATGAGTTTATGGTGGTCTAAAAATAATCCATTGAAGGTTGAATTAATTATTTATCAATTAGATTACATCGGAGGGGGGGGACTTCAATGTTGTTAGATTTTTAGAGGAGAAATCAAATGGAGGAAGGGTAACAAAGAGCATGAAGGATTTTGACTCGTTCATAAAGGAAACAAAATTAAGAGACATTAGAATGAATAATGGACGTTTCACATGGTCAAGTCTAAGAAAACGTGGTGTGCACAAGAATTGATAGATTTCTATTTTCAAGTGACTGGGAGGAAAGCTTTTCAAGAGTGAGGATGGAGGCACTTTCTAGAAATGTGTTTGATCGTTGTCCGGTGTTATTGGACATGTCATTGTCGAAGTGGGGTCCGACGCCATTTAGATTTGAGAACGTGTGGCTTAGACATAAGAATTTTAAAAAGATTTTTTCACAAGGATGGGAGGAAGCAGAGAAACAAGGGTGGGAAGGGTTCAAATTCATGAATAAATTGAAGACTTTGAAATTTATAATTAAAAAGTGGAATATTGAATGTTTTGGGGGCTTCTAGATTGGATAAGATAGCAATAATGGAGAAAATAAAAGAGATTGATTTAAAAGAAGAATCAGGTAACATTGATGATAACTCAAGAAAAGAAAGATGCGAGTTGAAAGATAATTTGGAAAAAGTAATTTTGAAAGAGAAAATTTCTTTGAGATAAAAAGCAAGAATCAAATGGGTTCAGGAATGGGATAACAATTCAAAATTATTTCATAAAATCGTGAATATGAAAAAGTGCAACAATTTGATAAATAAATTGGAAAAAGACAATGGGGAAGTTTTGGAAGAGGAAGAATCGATTATGAATGAAGTAATCATGTTTTTTGGAAAATTGTATTCGAATGATTTGAAATCAAATTGGAAGTTGGAGGGTTTGGAGTGGGCGCCAATAGAAGTAACCAAGGCAGACTGGCTTGAAAGACCCTTTATGGAAGAGGAAGTAAGAAGTGTAATTATGGAATGCGAGGGCGAGAAAGCTCCGGGTCCCGATGGGTACACTATGGCTGTTTTTCATGAACTTTGGGATGTCTTGAGAGGCGATCTAATGGGTTTCTTTATGGAATTTTACGAGAATGGGGTGGTTAATAGGTGCATGAATAAGACATACATTTGCTTAATTCCAAAAAGGCGAACTCATGCAAAATAAAGGACTTTAGGCCAATAAGCTTAGTGCCAAGTTTATATAAGATATTGGCAAAAGTACTCTCATTAAGGTTAAGAGAAGTCACGGAGAAAACAATTTCGGTGTGCCAAGGGGCACTTGTTAAAGGAAGACAAATACTATATGTAGTTTTGGTAGCCAACAAAGTGGTGGAGGAGTATAGAATAAAAAAGAAGGAAGGTGTGGTGTGCTGTTCAAAATTGATTTCGAGAAAGCTTACAACCATGTGAATTGGAACTTTGTGGATGAGCTATTTGAGAGAAAAAGGATTCAAAGATAGATGGAGAAGGTGGATTAGAGGTTATTTGTCTTTAGTTAACTTTTCGATTTTGGTAAATGGGAGACCTGGAGGGAAGTTTGGGGCAACTAGGGGATTGAGACAAGGTGATTCCCTCTCTCCTTTTTTGTTTACAATGGTTGTGGATTTTCTGGGTAGATTGGTGGAAAAGGCTAGACTACAAGGTGTGATTGATGGTTTTAGGATTGGGAAGGATATGGTGGAGGTCTCACATTTACAATTTGCAGACGATACGTTTTTCTTCTTGTCGGGTGATGAACGCAAGTTTAACAATTTGGTAAAGTTGTTATCGGTTTTTTGCTCATTATTGGGATTGAAACTAAATTTGGTAAAGAGTAAATTTGCCGGTGTTAACATGGAAGTGGAGAAATTAAAGGAGTGGGCTACTAGATTGGGTTGGGAGATTGAGAATTGGCCATTGAAGTACTTGGGGTTACCTCTTGGAGGTAATCCAAACTCTTTGGAATTTTGGAATTCAGTGTTGGAAAAAGTAAAGAAGAAACCTGATGGATGGAAAGGTGGTTGTTTGTCAAGAGGTGGGCAGCTTATCTTGATTGAATCGGTCTTAGCAAGTCTACTAACTTATTTCTTGTCCATTTTTCGTATGCCTTTGAAGATTAAAAATGTTTTGGAAAAAAGAATAAGAGACTTCTTGTGGGATACGTGCGATAATAATAAAAAAGATGATTTAATTAATTGGGACATAGTGTCTAAAGTGAAAAATAAAGGGGGGTTGGGCATTGGTAATTTGATGATTCGAAAATAAAGCATTGTTGGGTAAATGGTTGTGGAGATTCCCCCTTCGTCAAAATTCCCTATGGTACTCCCTCATTAGAAGCAAATATGGATTAAGCGACAATGGGCGGGATTCCAAAGTTGTGAATATTGGGACTTATAAAAACTTTTGGAAATATATTTCTCATGGTCTTGAATCATTCTTGGAGCATACAAAACTGGAAGCGGGTGGGGGTTCCACAATTAGATTTTGGGAGGATAAATGGAGGGGTGAGATAGCCTTTGATTCCTTGTTTCCGTGAGTGTATAGACTCTCCGTGAACAAAGGAGATTCCATTGCTTCTTTAACCTCTTTAAACTCTGACTGTGTTGTGTCTTGGAATCTATCCTTTTTCAGAAACTTGAATGAGAGAGAGTTGGAGGAGTATCTTTCATTTTTTTTTTTGATAAGAAACAAAGCCAATGAGGGTATCTTTCATTATTGAGAGTCATTGAGGGTGTTAGATTGTCTTCGGGGAGTGTAGACTATAAGCGATGATTGTTGAGAGGGAGGGTTTCTCTTGCTCTTCTTTTTTCAAATCTCTTATCGATTCTCCAACGCATTCACATTTTGCACCTTCAAAAGTCATTTGGGCAGCTGGTATTCCCACAAAAGTGAAGGTGTTCTCTTGGTTAGTTGCTCACAGGAGGGTTAATACTTATGATCTGTTGCAAAAGAGAAGACCGAATTATTGTCTCTCCCCACCTTGGTGTGTTCTTTGCAAGAGTGATGTAGAATCTTTGAATCATTTGTTGTTACATTTCCCTTACTCATATTTCATATGGAACAAAGTTTGTGCAGAAATTGGGTTTAGTTGGGCCATTCCCAAAGATGGCGCGAGACTTCTTGTGTTGGAAATCAATAGCTACAGAGACAAATCTAAGAGCAGGGAGCTATGGAGATGTGTCAAAGTCGCTTCCTTTTGGCTATTATGGATGGAGAGGAATTATAGTATTTTCGAAGGAAAGGTAGAAGAGGAGTGGTTATGGGAAAGAGTCAAATTCATGGCTTCGTTGTGGGCTTCCAACACCAAGGCTTTCAAAAACTAGAGAGTGGAAGACATCAAGAACAATTGGAGAAATTGGATTTTTGAAAATGTTCCATTGTATGTTCCAGGGGTGTTGTTAGCTGTGATTTTTGGCTTGTTCTTTTCTTTTTTGGGTTATATGTTTTGTTGGTGGACTCCTTGTCCCCTCTCAGTTTGTACTTTTTATCTATTAATGAAATCTTGTTTCTTATCCAAAAAAAATAAAATCAGATTACATAAAACAGTTGAAATTGAAAACCAGATCACCATAGAGGAATTATAATTGGAGTTCTCACTTCCACTGATGTATAACCCAGCTCTCATTTCCCAGGATGACAACAGATACAGTGCTGGAAGAGGTGCACACAAAAATTTGAAACGTGCAGAGAAAGCAAGGATTCTGGTCAGCAAAATACCAGGTGAGCCTGTACTGTAGGGTATTACATTTTGTTATTTGCATGCATGTCCTTTTTGGGCAAGTATAGATTCAACAACAGACTTATGTACTGCATTGCCTAGTCAATCATATCATATTTAGAGTTTGATATTTTTTATTACCAGAACCATTGATTACACGTTTCATAGTTTACTATTGTAAGTTATGTTTCTTGGTTTGATTCCCTTTTTTAAATAGAAAATGCCTTTTGGTCTTAAGGTCTGATTGAGTTATTAGCTGTCTTCTGTTGGTTTATTGGGTACTTACAGTACTGGATTACACATGGTTGTAAGAGTAAGATCTACAGTGCATGAAATGACCTATTAATTACAACACAGATTTTATATGGATAAAATTTTTGGTCATGTAAATTGTATTGATGTTATTATTACTATCTTAATTAGTACCATGAATATCTCAAACTCTCTGTGACCTCCTCGCTTATCAACAAACTTAAATGAATACTCAGGAATTTAAAAGACTAGTTGATATTTTTTTTTGATAGGAAACAGAAATTTTATTCCAAAAACAATGAAAGACTATACAAAGATCGCCAAGATTCAGAGAATAAGACATGCTCTGGAAATCAAATTGAAAAGCTAGAATGAGAACAAAACACCCTGCTGACTAAACAAGGAACTATCCCAGGCAACTGTTACAATCTAAACAGAATAAGTATTGTTCTATGCTATCAAAAATATTTGAAGCTTTTGCCCAAAGACCCACGAGAAACTGAGCATGACACCATAACTCTTCCGATCTACTCCATCTATCTTCGAACACTCTTCTATTCCTTTCAAGCCATACTAGCCAAGCTACAACCATCATAAAAAATCTCCACAACACACTAATTTTCTTGCCATGCTGCCTAAATCTCCATTTTATGACAATGAATTCTGCCTAAAAGACTAGTTGATATTGAAATACTTTAATTGGTTAAGTGAAAGTTTCGTTCAGGGGAATGCACCAAGAAAATCATTGAGTTATCACTGAGGGTTTATTAACTTTTATGTATTTTTGTTTAGTGTTATCTGGGTCCAAAGTTTTGATTGAAGGAGATTCGTGTGGGTTGATTAAGCTCATGAACTCTGGCGAGTGATATATTGGAAATATGGTATAGTTGGAAAAAGTAATCGGGTTTTGGTGTACTCAAACAGAGTGCCAGCATCTTAATTTATATAAGAAAATTATGATTACAGAGCTGAAGCAAAAATAAATAAAAAGACAGGAGGACAGAATCAAATCCTAATTTAAGTCTTAAATCCAAGGTAGTCAATATCGTGTATTAGTTTGTGTATAGCTTTTGCTGAAAATAGTATTGTGTATTGTAACTCATCGTAAGATACGCTTTGATTTTGATATTTACATAAATATACATTATTTTATACATGAACATGCATACCTAATTACATACACCAAATATACATAAAAATGAAGTAAAAGACATTCTAGTAGCCTAGTACATATTTCATTCAATGATCAAGATTAATAATAATTTGATATCTTAAAGTCTTCAACATGAATAATTTAAAATATTATCATAATTCATCAAAACATAATTAATCACGTGTGGGGTGGAATGATCATATGTAGGATTGGTTGCCTTTGATTTTGTATATTTCATTGTTAATCTAAGGGAAATTTAATCACACAATTAAAAAAAATAAAGAAAAGATATAATATAGATTCATATATAAATAGATAAATTCAAGTAGTAGTAATATTGAAGTCTAAAGTGTATAAAGATTACATTTCAACTCATAGATATAAAGATTTCAACTCAAATCCATTGTTCAGAGTCACAGTTTCTCTCTTTTTATCCCTAAGTTTTAGGGTTTTAGGTTTCAACTCAAAGAGATAAAGATTAAGTTTTCTTCTTATTAAAAAAAAAACAAAAAAAAAATTATCCCAAGGTTTTAGGTTTCAACTCAAAGATAAAGATTAGATTTCAACTCAAAGCTAAACGATACAAAACTCCCAAAAATAAATTAGCCATAGCAGGTTTTAGGTTTCAACGCGATGAAAAAGTGTGTATAGCACGATACAGGTTGAAGCACGATATGAATAACGATAAGCATCTTTTTCTTCCCTAGACAAGACTTATTGTAGGATACGTATCCTGTATCGTACGATACTAAGGGGTTGTAAAGTTTTCAAATTTAAGTGGTTTAAATTTTGTTTGTTTGCTAAAAAAATTAAGTTGTTTACCACTTAAAATTGAAAATTTGGAGCAAAAATTTTAAGTGGCAAATTTGCTACTTAAATTTGAAAACTTAAAACACCCTATTGTAAAATATATATTTTACCTTATTTGTTTCTCATTTTACGTGTAATTTAAATAAACTAATAAGGGCAAAATTGTCATATTAAAAAAATTAAGTTTTCAGATTTGTTATATTATGTTGGAAATTTTGTCAATTAGCCATGATTATGGGAATATCAATGACCCATGATTATGGGAATATGTTAGGATTTGTAATTGATTTGTAATTAATGAAAAATAGTCAATGCTGTAAATTAGGAAACTTAGGCAGCTATCTATATCTAGATTTATTCTTTTCCTTTTTTACTGTAATTCCTCTCCTTATAAAAGAGGACCTTGTACTCATTCAATAATATACAGACACATATTCTTTCATACTTTCTAAGTTGGTATCAGACCAAGCTTTCTCTGAACGTGTCTGAAACCCTAAAACCTGCGGTCTTTATTCCACTGTCCCAAACTAGTTAGCCGTGTTTGAAGTCATGTCTGAGACCACCCAAAACCCAATAGCTGCCATCCCGATGAAAACTTCTGAGACCCAGCCAAACCATTTCAATACTCATTCTGTTCAAATTACCACCATTCGTCTAAATGGTGATAGCTTCCTTCGTTGGTCTTAATCTGTCCGGATGTACATTCGTGGGCAAGGAAAAATTGGCTACGTCACCGGGGACAAGAAGGCTCCTGTAGCAAATGATCCATTGTATGCCACTTGGGATGCTGAAAACTCCATGGTTATGACATGGCTAGCCAATTCCATGGATGAGGATATCAATGCCAATTACATGTGCTATTCCACTGCAAAAGAATTGTAGGATAATGTGAATCAGCTGTACTCAGACCTTGGTAATCAATCTTAGGTTTTTGAGTTGACTCTGAAATTAGGAGAAATTCGGCAAGGAGATGACTCTGTCACCAAATACTTCAATTCATTGAAGAGGTTGTGGCAAGACCTTGATCTCTTCAATACGTACGAGTGGAAGTCTACTGAGGATTGCAATCACAACAAGAAAACTGGGGAAGACACTCGCATTTACAAGTTTCTTGCTAGCCTTAATATCGAGTTTGATGAAGTACGAGGAAGGATCATTGGCAGACATCCTATCCCATCCATTGGTTAAGTTTTTGTTGAAGTTAGAAGGGAAGAAAGTCATAGGAGTGTTATGCTTGGTGTTGAAGAGTATGATATACATTGTTGGCCCACTACTTAACAGCTTAAGCTTTTAGGTGAGATGGTTATTAACATGGTATCAGAGGTCAGGTTCTGCAAGGTCTCGGGTTCGAATCCTCCTGCTTGCATTTGTTTCCCCCTTTGTGTTTGTGCACGAAGTGCACCTTTGGTTTGGCCGGTTTGGCTTTGGTTTCGTTCGTCTATCTACGTGCGAGTGGCTCACACGTGAGGGGGAGTGTTGAAGAGTATGATATACATTGTTGCCCCACTACTTAACAGTTTAAGCTTTTAGGAGAGATGGTTACTAACACTTGGAAAAAAGGACCACTAGTGAGTCACTTGAAAACTTTGCATTGATTACAGATGTTATTGCCCACAAGGTTGCAAATTACCAACGCAAGGGTGATGAGAAGCCACGGGTTTGGTGTGATTTTTGCAACAAGCCACGCCACACTCTTGAGACATGCTGGAAAATTCATGGCAAACCTACCAATTGGAAAGGCAATAAGCAAGGAAAGAAAAGCGACCATGGCATTTCTACTGCCAGTATAGTCGACTTAGGTCCCTTCAACCAAGAGCAAATTGATAGACTCTTAAAGCTGATAAAGTCCAATTCCTTGTCTGGTATTCCTAATGTTTCCTTGGCACAAACGGGTAGAAAGCCTAAAGCACTTTCTTGTCTAAATTTTTCTCCATGGATTATAGATTCCAGAGCCTCCCATCATATGACTAGTTTTTCTCATTTATTTAATACCTATTCTCCTTGTTCTGGCAATGAAAAAATTAGAATTGCGGATGGTAGTTTTTCATTTATTGCAGGAAAAGGACTTATTAAACTGACTG
Source organism: Lonicera japonica (assembly GCA_021464415.1). Classification (NCBI taxonomy): domain Eukaryota; kingdom Viridiplantae; phylum Streptophyta; class Magnoliopsida; order Dipsacales; family Caprifoliaceae; genus Lonicera; species Lonicera japonica. The sequence continues at coordinate 49,661,319 of CM038469.1, forward strand.
AGAAAATAACTGTCAAGTTTGTTCTTCATGTACTTAAATTAGCCTGCAATCTCGTCTGTTAGTAAACTTTCCAAAGATTTTAATTGTCGTATTACATTATTTGAATCACACTGTGAATTTCAGAACCAGAACTCGGGGATGATGATTGGACGTGCTAGGATGATTGAAGGTCTTTATTACTTTGATGAAGTTCCTATTAGTAATAAAAAAGCTCAGAGCTTTAGTAGTACTAGTTCAATTTCTGTTCAAAACCAAATAATGCTATCGCATCTTAGACTAGGACATTCTAGTTTTTCCTATCTAAAACATATATATCTAGAATTATTTAAAGAAGTGGATTGTTTTTCTTTTCATTGTGAAAGTTGCATTTGGCAAAAAATCATCATTCTACATATTTACCAAAACCTTACCAAGCTTCCAAACCTTTTCATTTAATTCATAGCGACGTTTGGGGTGCTTCTAAAATTACCACTTTTTCTGGAAAAAGGTGGTTTGTTACATTTATTGACGATCATACACGTTTGTGTTGGGTTTCTTTGATGAATAAAAAATTTGAAGTGAAGAACTTATTCAAAAAAATTTACACTATGATTAAAAACCAATTTCAAACCAAAATTGGTATTTTGCACTCTGACAATGGAACCGAATATTTCCATGAGCAGGGTGATTTTTTGAAAGAAAAATGCATTCACCACCAATCTACTTGTCGAGATACTCCTCAACAAAATGGCATCGCTGAACGAAAAAATAAACATTTACTCAAAGTTGCACGTGCCATAATGTTTTCTATGCATGTCCCAAAGTACTTATGGGGTGAAGCAATTTTGACAGCTTCCTACTTGATAAACATGATGCCCACTAAAGTTATAAAATATAAAACACCCCTTGAGTGCCTAAAAAGATTTTTTTCCCGAAACAAGGCTGCATTCAGATTTACCTATCAAGGTTTTCGGGTGTATTGTGTATGTTCACGTACCAAGTCTATTTCGTTCAAAACTTGACCATCGAGCCATAAAATGTGTTTTTATGGGTTACGCTTCAAATAAAAAAGGCTACAAGTGCTATGACCCTAAAAAAAAAAAATTCCATGTGAGTATGGATGTGTCATTTTTCGAAAAACAACCCTATTTCATCCAAAATTCTCTTCAGGGGGAGACGCATAAAATGGAAGACACTTTTTTGGATATTTTTGTCCCACTTCCCAACATAATCTGTCATATACAAGAATCATATGTTCCTGATAATTACAACTTAGGAAAACCGGGTCTTTTGGTGCCGAGTGAAGAGGGTTCTTGCACAGGGGGATAAGTATTACAAACTGATCAGCATGACCTAAATTTTGAGCTTCAAGTTTATACTAGGAGGAGATTTCATCAAAGGAAGAAAGACGTGGATGTCAACCCCGCATCAAAACCAAACTGAAAATCTGAGGAATGGCATTGCAAGTCGAGGTATTCAATCTCCTATTCCTATTCCTTCAGCTATGCCCAATAGTTCACCCATTGTCCCTTTAACTACTCCCAATATTTTGCCTGTTATTCCTGATCTTGATGTTCCTATAGCAATTAGGAAAGGTATCCGAAGTTGCATTAAACATCCTATTGCTAAGTATCTTTCTTACCAGAGATTGTCAAAAAATCATAAAGCTTTCGCATATAAAATTTCAGACTTGTTTGTTCCAAGGAATATATAAGAAGCATTGGGTGATCCAAATTGGAAACTAGCAGTCATGGAGGAGATGAATGCTCTAAGGAGAAGGGTACTTGGGAGGTTGTTGATCTGCCTAGAGACAAGAAAACGGTGGGGGTGTAAATGGGTGTTTACAATAAAATGTAAAGCCGATGAGAGTGTTGAGAGGTACAAGGCCAGGCTGGTGGCTAAAGGCTTTACCTAGACTTATGGCATTGACTATCACAAGACCTTCGCTCCTGTTGCCAAAATAACCTCTATTAGAATTTCGTTGTCTCTTGTAGTGAATTTAATTTGGCCTCTACACCAACTTGATGTCAAAAACGCTCTCCTCAACGGCGATCTTGAAGAGGAAGTGTTATGTGTCTACCTCCAGGATTCGAAAAAAAACTTGGGAGTGACAAAGTATGTAGATTGAAGAAGTCCCTATACGAACTTAAATAGTCACCAATGTCGTGGTTTGAACGCTTTGGAAAGGCTGTTACCAGTTACAGCTTTCTTCAGAGTCAAGCATATCACACTATATTTTATAAACACTCAAAAGACAATAAAGTTGCAATTTTGATTGTTTATGTTGATGACATCATTCTCACTGGTAATGATGAGACATAATTAGCAGCCTTCAAGAAGAGACTTGCAAAAGAGTTCCAAATTAAGGACTTGGGAACCCTAAAATACTTCCTTGGAATGGAGTTTGCAAGATCGAAAGAAGGTATTTTTGTCAATCAGAGAAAATATGTCCTTGACCTACTTGGAGAAACAGGTTTACTTGGCTGCCGAGTGGTCGAGACTCCTATTGAACCTAATTTGAAGTTACAAGCTGCCAAGGCTGAAGAAGTGAAGGATAAAAACCAATACTAGAGACTGGTAGGCAGGTTGATCTACTTGTCTCACATGCGCCCTAATATTGCTTTTGCAGTTAGCATGGTAAGTTAGTTCATGCACTCACCGGGACCAGCACATTTTGAGGCTGTTTACATGATCCTAAGATATTTAAAAGGGACTCCAGGGAGAGGCCTACTATTCAAAAAACATGGTCACCTACAAGTTTAGGTCTACACTGATGCAGACTGGGCAGGAAGTGTTATGGATAGGATATTTACTTCAGGCTACTGTTCATTCATTGGGGGAAACCTAGTAACATGGCGGAGCAAAAAACAGAACGTTGTGACTAGGAGTAGTGCAGAAGCAGAATTTAGAGCTCTTGCCCATGGATTCTGTGAGGTTATGTGGATCAAAAGGATACTTGAGGAGCTAAAGTTTTCTCATTTGGCACCTATAAAGGTTTATTGTGACAACAAGGCTGCTATCTCTATAGCCCATAATCCAGTTCTACATGACTGGACAAAACATATAGAAATGGATAAACATTTCATCAAGGAGAAGCTTGATGTAGGAATAATATGCCTCCCGTATCTTCCAACAATAGGACAAACTGCTGATGTGTTGACCAAGGGACCACACAAGAAGCAACTTGATAAACTAATTGGCAAGCTGGCTATAGAAGACATCTTCAAACCAGCTTGAGGGGAAGTGTTGGAAATTCTGTCAATTAGCCATGATTCTGGGAATATGTTAGGATTTGTAATTGATAAAAAATAGTCAATACTGTAAATTAGGAAACTTAGGCAGCTATCTATATCTAGATATATTCTTTTCCTTTTTTACTGTAATTCCTCTCCTTATAAAAGAGGACCTTTGTACTCATTCAATAATATACAAACACATATTCTTTCATACTTTATAAGTTATTCAAACAAACAACATTTTTTTCAGATACAATTTTCAGAATTAAACAAACAGTTTTTTCAGTTTCAATTTTCAGTTGTTTTATCAAATGCCACCTAACTACCATGCTTAAATCTAAAAGATCTCTTATAATTATGGGATGTACAAAAGATGACTAATTAGCTTAATCAACAAAATAATAAAAGATATCTATGATTTCCAACATTATCAAGTCCCCATGCTCTTTATATGTTTAGTCTATAGCCCAGGTATTTAGCTTATTTATTTTCTTATCAGGGAAGGACTGCTTGTACTTTCCATTAATAAATCTTAAAATACTTTCGAGCAAAAACTGAAGTTGCAATTTTGCAAAAAATTGTCCTTCCAAGAATAAGAATAATATATGCGGTCACTATTCATTCCTAGTAAAGCGCCTTTTGAGGATAAGTTAAACCATGCGGGCTTAAGCCTAAACCAGACAAAATCTTATTGGGCTGGACACTGATGTGGCAATACTAATTCAGGCTAGGGCTGCAGCTGGGTCTGCTACTGGGATTGGGTTTCTTGTTCTTTTTTAATAGGAAACAGGTTCGACCCTCAATTAAAAAGTGACTAAATAAGAAGGTAGAGAAACTGTTTATCGGATAACAGCACCCTGAATGGGCACCTTTGAGCATATTGTCTACATGTAGAAGTTGGTAACTCAAACTAGTTTACATCAGCATAAAGTTATTATGGAAGAAAATAATGTCTGTAAACATTGTGGATTATTCTTTTAACATTAATTTATTCCCCTATTTGTAGTTCTTGATTACTAATTCTGAAGCTAATATCTTTCTGAAAATTCAAAACCCTGGTGATAAATGATTTTTGCTAACTTGTTTCTCTAATGTGTTGATACGTATTCTTAATATCTGAGGGTTTAAGTTATTATTGACTGACCCCAAAAAACCTTCATTGTGTAGCTCTCGTTGAAAGCTTAACTACAAAAGTAAGAGCATGGGAGGTAGAAAAAGGAATACCATTCTTATATGATAAGGTGATGCCACAACCTGTACTCTGCCTGATGCCATTTCTGAAAGATGAAAGCTTCTAAGTGAGAATTTTTGAATTTCAGGCCCCTTTGTTACGTCAACTAGAGGAATATAATGTTTCAAGGCAGGAGAAAGAAGAGGAAAAGCGCAGATTCCGGGTGTGCATTCTAAGACTTGGAATACCACTTGTTTTTCTTTTTATTCACTTTTTTCCTGCTCTGTTTCTCTACATAGTAAGTGTTGCAATGTGTTCGAGGCATAGGAGTGAAATATGTCTCCTGTTCTGCCCCTGCCACCAATACGAAGGGGAAAAATCGAAATTGAAGTTACAAAATAAAAAAAGCTTGGGAAAAACCTTTTGTCCCTTCAATATGGGCAATTGGGCACGAGCTACTATATACTGATAGGTCTTTGTTTCCTACTACCGTAGCCCCTATAGCTTCCTTAAATCAGTGACCTCCCTAATCAACTTTTGCTTTTTGCCCAAAGGGTGGGTTTGATTGCAAAGTTGAAAAAACAATTAGTTTTTACAAGGTGGAACAAGAGATGAGTGATTCGGTGAGATGTTCTCCATCCTATCTATATTTTCCATGAAAAAAATTTCTTATCCACTCCAAAAGAATTATTTTCCATGGGAAACAAATAAAGTAAATAAGTAAAATAAGATTTCATCAAATCATTTATCTCATTTTCCAACTTACTATAAAAATTAGTTTGAAGGGTTTTGTGTGACCAATATGGGGTGCTCTGGAAATGATCATTTTTCACGTGTGCATATGTATGTGTATGTATCTATGTATTTAATTTCCATCAGGAACAAAAGAGGATGCAAGAGCAGCTAACAACAGAGAAAGAGGCAATATTCGGGTCGAGACCAAGAAAGCCACTGGGACAAAGCACTGGTACTAATAATAATCCAAACACGATGGTTGGGAGTGGGATTGGTACACCAAACAGTCGCCGTGCTTCTGGTCGTCATGGTGGAGGAGGAAAGGATAGAAGAGGAACTGCTGCTGTAATACCCATTAATTATGTTGCTCTTCCTAAGGATGCCTCAACCCCTCCCAATTAAAAATTAAAAGAAAACACAGTTTACTGGGTATTATTGCATAGGAGAATGAAAAGAAGTGTAGTTTTCGTAGTTCCTCCCTTATATCATATGGTAAAGAATGTATGTTCTAACTTCATCATCCCCTTTTTCCTGTTGAGCAATCCTATATTTACCAATTATTCATACTTGATACATTAATGTGTCGTACATTTTGAATGTACAACTCATTAATACACTGATATACTTATCCGGTAAATAAAATATATAAGAATATCATTTTCCTTTTGGGTGATTTTATTTTTATTTGCAATTTCTTGCAATGAATCCACGTTGATGGGGTAAAATAGTCATTTTACCTCTGGATCAATCACAGGAGGACACGTGGTTACCTCTGTTGACGTGTAAAAGCGTAGCCAGAGGTTTGGATCCTTGGGGTCACGTGTCCAATCAAGCTCATGGAGATGTTAGAGTGATATTTAATTTACATGCGAGGCCATAGATTGCTAGGGCTTGACATCCCGAGCTCCCCCATTGAGCTGGAGCCAACAGTGTTCAACTGCCCTAACAAAGTGGTTGAAAAAAGCATGGATGACTGTTACTAACCCGCAGAAGACACAAAATCTCCCTCACCTACCTTAAATGCATACAAACTGTATTTAATGTTTCGGATTAAGAGGAAAAGCAAGGTGATCAAATTGAGCATGTTGCAATGCTGAGAGAGTGGCTGAAAGCTAGCTACTTTGTACTTGCTAGACATCTTCTCTTATACATATATAAGAAATGATTTACTTTCCTCAACGACAAAGCTATTCACAAAGAAACACAAGGCAAGAAAATAAAGCTAGAAAAAAGAAAGAGAGAGATAGAGGTCTAAGGTGCGGTATAGAGCTCTTAGGCTAGGGCATTTAGACCTTAAACATTATATAACTCCTTTGATTGTTGTATTATGAGAGTAGAGTAATTTGAGGAAATAATCTTTTTGTAATTAGAACTTATTTGTTATAATACAAGGTAGCTCTCAGCTCTATTAACAAAAGGAGAATTAACCCTTATATTCATACAGGGTGAACATCCTCTTTACATTCTTTTCTCATTTTCTTTTGTTTAGTTGTTACTTGCACATTACAAACCACGTCATTTTAATTATTACCCAATCATTTGACTTAGTTAGAAATGGATATGCTCTAAATTTTTACATCAATACATGTTATTAAGTTAATCTGCGAGTGTGGATATATTTATAAAAAAAATATTGATTTAATTTTTATAAATATTATTTTATTAATAATTTAATATTAAAATATCTACTAAATTAATAAGTACATTCACTTTAATTAAGTAAATAATGTTATATGCTAAAAGGTTAAAGTTAAAGTAGAAATAGGGTTAGTGAAGGTGAAAAGCAAAAAATAAATAGCCTCCTTTGTCATTTAATTTAGGTCTCCATTTCTGCCCAATAATTTTCAGCATGAACTTTTTTCGACAGGATTTCATCTTCTAGCTCTACTAAAGTTTATAATGTTGTAACCTGAATTAAATTTTTCTACCAAGCAATTTTCTTATTATTAAAATTTTAGCAAGACAACAAATTAATTTTGGATTTGACGTTAGATATTAAGTTAGGTTCTATTGGGGTTTGTAATGTTGTAACTGAAATTAAGTTTTTTTTTACTAGGCAATTTTTGTATTACACAAATTTTATGAAGATAATATATTGGTTTCAGATCCAACATTAAAATTAATTCAAGTCCTACTGAAGTTTTATTGTTTTACCCGAAATTAATTTTTTTTTCTACCGGACTTTAAATAGGAATATAATTTTAAGTTTAAATTTATAAAGAAAGCAAAATTACATAGAATACACCGTTGAACGTTTAGTCTTTATTTTATTAAAGGATTACAATGAAATAAACCGAGCTCAACACTAATTCATAATTTTTTTCTGAAATTCCAATGTCGCATTAATTCCAATTTGGGCCTTGGGCTTATAATTCTGTTAGTGTATCGTTAAAACCTGTAAAATACCCAAATGCCGTGTGTGTGTGTGTTTGTTTTTTTTTTAATAACCTTGGTTCGGCATTTTAGGAAACGGGATTGGGAGGCCAAAACATGCACTTAGATAGGAATATAAACAGATGTGATACAGACCGCACACTGTTTATAATTTTTATCTTTTTTTTTTTAAAATATATTATTCAAATCATTATCCATATTTCTTCAAATAATAAGTTAAACTATTCTTATTCTTATTCTATCGGATTTATTAAATTCAGATAATTATTCTATCCATTTTGTAATATAACTATAGATATGTTGTTGGGTAATATAATTTAATATAATTATAGATATGTCGTTGGATGATAGAATTTAATATAACTATAGATATGTCGTTGAATAATATAATTTTACCTTCGCCCTCACTCTTGCACAAGGGAAAAAAGCTAAAAGGTCAATTTCAAATTGTTAGTCCTTTTTATATGAAATTCTCGACCGTTCAAGAGATTGACTCTCTTTATTTATGCAATATTTTTATTTAAGTTGAAGAGTGACTACTGATTTTTGCTCTTCCTTTTTAGAGCAGAGATTCCATGTGTAATGTCGATAATAAAAAGAATATAATTGAGTTAGGCACTAGGTAAACATAAGATTAGATTAGCCAGCACATCTTTCCTTATCAACTATGCTATGTTTTTTCTTTCTTGTTATGCTTCTGCTCCTATATTTTGTTTGCGTAAAAATTTAAAGCAATTTTAAAAATATATTCAACTATTTTATTTATTAATTAAAATAATATCTTTTACAAGTTATAACTTGAGAAGTAAAATGAACAATATCAAAACTTGTTGAAATAAAGAATTACATTTTATAGTAAATTTTGACCTGATACAACCAAATAAGATTAATATTAAATTATAAGATAACCACCATATAAATCCAAATTAAAAATCATTATCATTTAAATTTGATACGGTTTCGAACCTTTCATTCTAGCAATTCAAATAAGCATCCACAAAATTCAAATTCGAATAAGGAACAGAGTTAAAATTTTGGACATCCATTTACACCCTATGCAATACTAATACCAAGACTCTTTGAGCTATCTTCGTTCTATTTTATTACCACTGGACTAAAGGCCATAATGCTTTTAAATTTGATAAATGTCTGGAAAATTTGTAATTTGGTACTCAAAAGTATTTCTTGTTAAAACTGATCTACACACGTTGAGGAACAAAACATATACATATATTATCCCAGTTCTTAATTTTCATTTGACATTTATTTTCTAAGTCCTCACAAAAACAAATTGTTTTTACCATCATTTTCTTTCTTATTATCAAACAAAGCCTAAAATTTTCTCTTTCCTCATTTTGAGCTATGTTCTGCCATTGCCTAGAGTGGAAGGTCGCGACAGAAAACTACCACGCAGACATAAGCATAACTAAAAGTACATACATACCCAGATACCCTTCATTCCCGTTTTCATAAATATTCAAAGCTACGTGTAAAATACAAACAAGACTAGGAAGAGAAATATATATATATATATATAGAGGGAGAGAGAAACTAGTCAATAATTTCTCCTTCTTCTTCCTCTATAATACTAACGCTGCTAAATCCACTTATTTCCTTGCTAACTCGAGGTTCAGTTTCAATAAAAACCTTTACACTGCCCTCAGAAACAACTTTCTCTTCAACCAAACACCCCTCGGCCTCTTTAACGACTACATTTGGGAACCTCAAAGGCCGCTTCTCATGCCAGTCCTTGAAATAAGAATTCATCACCATGAACCTAAACACCTGCAACAAATGGGTTTTATCTCGTCTAACGTCGGTAGCCAGAAGCTTATGCAAAAGAGTGGGCTCTCTTTCGGAGTTCAGGCTCGAGAAATTACTGTTTCCCGATCTCTGCTTCTTATTAGAGCTTCGGTTTTGATCATTCGCGTTAGAAGCATCATGGTCCGTGGGGCCCTGCTTCTTGGTGAACCGATTACTTTTATTGAATCTTCCTCTTTTATTAAAATTGTTTTGTTGCCTTCCCTTCTTACCGAATACCCGTTTGTTATCTTCTTCCTTACCACCCACTTGCTTCTCGGAATCTGATAGATAATGCGTTGGTATTTCTGCAACTTCACAGCCTAACTCTGCTTGTTTTGCCAAAATTTCCTTCAATTGCTAAAAATAAAAATTCCAAATTTGTTAGATGGAGGAAATTGAGTTTGTTTCTGTAATATTGTAATTAAAACATGGAGCAGAAATATATCGAATATCAGAAATGCAAGGAAGCCCAAAAATTGTTCCAAAAGTTGTAGCCAAAATGAATTAGAACCAAAAATCTGCATCAGAATCTGGGAATCAGGGAAAGAGCAAGCGATCAATGATTGAAATGCACTTGCTTTTGGGTTGTGCTGATGGGATTTGTTTTGGTCTACATAAATTACTCGTACTATTTTTTCTTTGAGCTTCATTGCTATACAGTCGCCGATAATTTATTGCATGTGAATTGTGCTGGTAGCATTTTCAATAGCCTGGTCTCCTTTTTCCCACATTTCATTGAATTATGGCAATTTTGAAATATCAATTAATCCTTTCAGCTTAAGAGCTTAACTTTTAATCTAAAAGGGAAGAGATTCTCAATTAGGGCTGGAGAGGGTAGCAGATATCAGATATAAAGTAAATAAGTTTTAAGTGGTACCTGGCGTCGTGACATGGCTTCTGCGTCAGCAATCTCACGCTTTGTCAGCTTCTGCAAGGACCAAACTCAACCTTTAGATACAAAGCCAACTTTTGGGGGGAATAATAAATTTGCATATATATACACACATATATAATCAAACCTTCTCGACATTGTCTTTTGATGGGTAGTTCTTCTTGCGCTCCTCACGCCATTGTTGAATTTCTTGTTCCGTATAATTCAAAGGTAGTGATCTTTGTTATATATATATAGAGAGAGAGAGAGAGAATGAGAGGAAGAGTTAAAATGTAATTACAAATATTTAAAGAGGAGGAAAAAAAACAAGGAAGACAGTAGCAAGCACACGACAAGAAACAAGACATGCAGGCAATTACCTCTTCTTTTCGACTTGAGTTTGGTTGCTAGAAGCAGAAAGACCTGATTTTCTTGCCCCGTTGTTATAAGCTGTTACAAGATAAAAATAGCAAATACGGGGAAAAATTTAGCATGCACTAAATATTACCAGTTACATTATAGTGGAAAATAAGTTAATAAAACCAATGTTCTAAAGATTGCCAGGCAGTACTAACCCCTAGGTCAGCAAGGGGGAACTAGCGCCTGGGGGATTAGTCGGGGATTGACAGGACAAAGGATTTTTTCTTTATAATTATAATTTGGAAAAACACAATACCACTAACAAAAATTCAAACAGTACTTAAAACGACATTAATTCTCTTACGTACAACCAGTCAAAGCTGAAGTTGTGGCAACTAGCGAAAGGAAGTTCAGAGTTGTGTGGTGGAGGTGTACACAGAGAGAGAGATCGGCGCTCTTACAGAGAAACAAGCAAATAGTCATAGAGAGTGTTCAACACTTCAACAGGTTTTTGTTTGGATAACAAGTTAAAAATGACGCAAGAAGTTAAAAGATGAAACAGTTAACAGTAAAAATAAAAGTTGCCAATCAAGCCAACTTTTTTTTTTATTAAGAAACATAAAATACTATTGCAATCTGAAAAGGATACAGATCAAGGGGACACGATGTCCCCAATAAAGAACCAAAAAGAACAACTAACACAAACAGTTTCTAACAAGAACAACCACACTTAACAACTAGCATCCCAAAACACAAATAAGCATATCCCAAAACACAAAAATCAATATAAGCATATCTCAGCCCAATTTCTCATAATGATATCGACTCCCAAGCCAGAAAATTCCTTAGAAAGAAACACCCACAGAGATGCCATATAAATCACCCAATCCCAATGCCAATCAAGCCAACTAGAGCGTCTAGGCCGACTAATCCCAATTTATCCGAGTTTTTGCTGGGTGCATAATCCAAACGACTAGAGCTTAATCTCGTCGTCTACTTGGCGCCTAGTGCCTAGGTGGCCGATTTTTAGAAGATCGAATAAAACTAAGATCAAGTGGAAATTCAGATGATCTACTTGTTCATGGGCTAGCTACATTTATGAGGAACAGAACATATATGCTGCACACTCCATCCCTGATTGTAATAAATTTTCCCTCTGCTCTTCTATCTGGGTGTTCATAGCAAGGAAGGCTAAAGTCTTGCAACTTAAAACTCGATGAGTGGTGGAGACTTATTAAACATTATTCCTCTTTGTATATGTTGGGAGTTATGGAGAAGTAAGAATAAGGGCAAATTTGAAGACAACATCTAAGATCACTGGTGGATTAAACAGACTACAGAGAAGAGTCTATCCAAGTTATCCTCAAGGATAAGAAGATTTGTGCTAAAAGACTTCCTCAGGATGACGAATTAATTGCAGATCTATAGCTTCAAAATTGTAAGAGATACAAAGGAATAAATGTATTGCGACTTGCTCCACTAAACCTTATTGCAGATTTCAAGCTTCAAAATTTTAAGAGATACAAAGGAATAAAAGTATTGTGACTTGCTTCACTAAACCTCATACTGAGTGAAGGAGTAAGATTAAGACTGATGTTTGTTCTAAAGGCCCTGGCCCTAGTGGCGGAAGCACTGTTCTTATGCCCAATGAAAAGGAGATTCTGAGGGAGTTTCCAGCATTACATGTAAAAGTAAGTGATTTATTTGGTTCATATTTTCTTTTGTATTTTGAAAACATGTATGGAAAGGAATTGTAGAGTTTTCAAAGGAAAAGAAGAAGAAAAGGAGTGGCTGTGGGAGAGAATCAAAATGATGGCTTCACTGCGTATAGTGGAAGACATCAAGCACAATTGCAGAGCTTTATTTTTGAATAGGGTTTCTAGTGTATTACGCTCTAGGGATGCGATGTTTCCCATGGCTTTATTTTTTGGCTTTATAATTTTCATTTTCTCTATTTCTATGTACGATGGTGGACATCTTGTCCTCTCTCAGTTTGTACTTCTTTGATGATTTAATAACATTTAGTTTCTTATAAAAAAAAATCCTAAATTGGTAAATTCACACTAAGATTTTCTTATAAGTTCGTGTCAAGAGGTTGAATCATAAGTTGATAAGGCCCAAACTTTCCATGTGAAATTACCATTTCGGGCTCCAGGAACAAACAAAAACATGAAACAAATGAGCATTTCCATGTAATAAGGTTGTAGCCCTATACGATGCTGTACAGGAAGCTATTAAGATAAGTAAACATGATGAATGCCTTTTGAAGGGGGCAAATCTCAATGAAATGGCTCTCTCAGCAAAAACTTTCTTCTAGAGAAGCATCTAGCAATTCCAACCTCAAGTTTCAAATAAAAGTAAAGGGGAAAAGGTTCTTTTCTCCCGTAGTTTATGGTTCTCTGGATTCCATAGAGAAGCATGAGGGTTTGTCCACTAATTTTTACTTGTCTATCCTCTCTTTCTCTTTTTTCATTATTTGCCAAAAATCTCATCCAATAGTAAAAACAACTATTGATGAGGGATGTGGGTCGTTACAACCCACCTACCTACCCCCACCCTCCCCCAGTAATGTACTCGTTAGGGTGGGATCACACCAACAATTAGGCTTAGAGTTGGGTCCCCTCCAATACTATACGTAACAACCCAAGTCCTCCACCAAAAGTGGCTAACCCAAGTTATCATTTAGGTTCATTGAATGTTTGAACACACACAACCAATGTGGGATGTGGGTCATTACCGAAATCATGCAAAAGAGTACATTCAGATCATTTCAATACAGAGAAATTTAGTCTTACAAAATTATCGCTCACCAGTTATACATGATAATATGAAACTGAATGCCCTTTTAAAACTTCCAACCCAGATGCCCAAAGTGATGCCAAATATTTTACTGTTCTCACTTTGTTGTCCTCCTTTCCTTGGGATATTCTGTTTATTTCTTTCCATCCATAGTATCCAAAACACTACTAGGAACTTTTTTATCTTCAATCCTCCCCTACTAACAAAAGCTCCATCACTAGAAGATCAACTCCTTTGTTGGTAATACACAATTATTTCAAACTCCTTCAAAATTTTACCCCACACAAAACCAAAGAATTGGCAATGTAATATGATATGATCTAGCAAAGTTTCTCCTTCTTTCTTGCACTAAACACACCGATTGGCTGATAAACAACCTTTTGGGATTCTCCTTTGCAACTAATCATGAGTAATGACTTTACCAAGAGCAACCAACCATGTAAACAGTGTTCTAAAAATCGGGATTTTTTGCCGATAAATCGCCAAAAATCGGAAATCGGGAGTTACCCGATTCAATTTCCATGAATAAAATCGGCTAGGTCAAAAATTGAACCAAAATTGTCCAAAATCGGAAATTGGACCAAAATCGGAAAAAAATGGGGAAACAGAAAAGAAGCTTGTTGAAGAAGAAGAAGAAGCTTGTTGAAGAAGAAGAAAAAGAAGATTCAACGAGCTGAAGAAGAAGCAGCAGCTGTGGCGGGCTAGGTTTCAACGAGCTGCTGTGGGGGAGAGTAGTCTCAATTGCTTTTAAGTTTATTTTTCTATTCAAGCCCAATATTTTAAGTTATTTCATTTTGATCCATTTTAAGTTGTAAATTTTACAAAAGCACTCCTTAAATTTTGGGTATGCATATTTTGTTACTTGAACGTTGAAAAATTAATGTTAATTTGAAAGATATATTATATTTTATTAGTATTATGTTATTTTGAAAACTATTTATGAGTACGGAAATGGTATTATATTTATTTAATTCCCGATTTTTCAAATTATGGGTTTGCCGATTAATCCCCGATTTTTTCCGATTTCTCCAAAAATCTTGAATCCCCACCTCACCGATCTAGGTCCAATTTATGATTTTTAGAACATTGCATGTAAATATTTGAACTCTGGAGGGAGTTCCACCTATCCAAATGATCATATAAGGCTCAAAAGAGACACCCAAATTAGAATCAACAAGAGCATAAAAAACAGAAGATAACGAAAAACCCTCCCCATCTAACAACCACCTCCTCCTATAACACAACCTTCTACCCCTTTGATTAACCCCATCAAACAAATAAATTCAGTTACCTTTCTTTTCTATTGGGAACGACACTTTTTATTGATAACTAGAGGAGAACTACAAGAAAATAGGTGGACGAGCAGTTCACCAAACGTGCTGTCTCACAAGTAAAAATTTTTCCTTTTTTTTATAAATCTCTACACACTTTCGAACAATGAAACGTTCTATTACCATGACAAACTAAGATACAAATCATATGCTATTTTGTTTAGTTCAGTAATCTTTTGCACCAATTGTAATACATCACTGAATTATTATTGTCTGTCCTATTGAATAAATTGAATTGATACATGGGAATGTTTTCCAACAAAAGCTGCACAATAATAGGCATATGAAAAATATTACTATGCTATCACACAAGCATAAAAAAATAAAAAATAAAAAGACAAAAAAGAACACACATTAATGTTTAAAAACAAACTTTAGAACTCGCTACTAAGGAAGAAGTCCCAAACCTTTTCCTCCACGTTCATTATGAAACCTGAACTTCCCATTTGCATTTTGTGTGTGGTTAAACTGAGAACTCATTGATCTGCAAATGCAAACTCAATGCAAAATACAATCCATTTGACCTTTTCGACAGTTACAAGAAGGATAATGATAATAATAAGGAAACGGTAGAAATAAACATACCCTTTATGTGATTTATCACTTTTTGTATGCCTTGTGAAGTTTCTGTTTGGCAAGTTTTTCCAGTTAGGATTTGGAATGTTAACCCCATTCTCTTTTCCAGGATTCCCCTGCAACATTAAATGAAATTACAATTACCACCACACTATTAAGAGAATAACCATAGAACGAGACCGATTTTGTTTCTTTAAATATCTCTCACAATTCTAATTGGTAGTTTCAGATGAATCAAAATTTTAACTCAATAAAGATCATCTGATACATATTCACAATTCCTGGACAAACCCGCATGTTTTCATGCAAGTGGTAACTTTTAGTTGAAATTCCAATTTTCTGTAAAAGATTATCCTGTTAAAAATAGCTCTTGGATACCTTTCAATTAATAACCTTGATCATTATGATTTTCTTTTACAGAAACAAGATATTTTCATCAATGATGGAATTATATAGTGTTTGAGACAAGGAGTCCCAAATGAAATGAAAAAGGAAGCAAAACAGAACAGAACATAAAGTTTAATCTCTCAGCTTCTCCAGAAGCTTTAATATTGTTGTGGCAACTTTGAAGCCCATAGTGAATCAAAAATATAATTATTTCCAATATCCATTCCTTTTCCCCTTGAATGTCTTCAAAGTTCCCAGTCAAGTGAAAATTTGAGTGGTAATAGTATTACTTATTATGTATAAGTATGTTACACCTCATTGGGCCCCTTCAAGATTTTTTCTATATGTAAAATTTATACCCCCTTTGGACCCAAGAAAATGAAGTAACTTCGTTAAATGAAAGTGAAAAGGACAAAAATACCGTCTAAAATTAAGCCAATAAGATATTAACATGTGGCACTTCAAATTTTCTTAAGAAAATAACTAAAAAAGGGGATTGAAACTAATTAAGAATAATAAGTTTTAAAAGTTATTTTTTTCCATAACCACCATGAACCACCTGACCAATACTAGTCCCTTGATTCATCTCCAACACTTCAAAGCCATTGTAGAAGACAATATCAAAATATCACCACTAGACCAACAACTAAACAAAAGTTCAAAATACCCACCCCCATCGAAATCCCTTCCGTATCTCAGAGTTGCCAGAACAACATACATCCACCATCACCATAACCACCATCAACCAAAACCAAATCTTCAATTGAAGCTTATCTGGGCTGTCCATTTGACATAGATATATGTATAAATGTGTATGGGTATGGGTATGGTATGTATTTTTATTACAGATCTAGACACCCATACTATACAGTCAGAACTATTGGAAACTATCAACTTATACATACACACACATACACACCGACTACAAATATGTATCTATGTGGATTCAAGTTTTTTGTTTGGACAGCAATTTGAGATGATGGTCTTTAATGCTAGCTGCGATGTTGGCAATGCTTTGACAATAGCAGATTAGAGAGGGTTCGTTGACAGCAACGACTGTAGTGGGATTTTTGACAGTTCATTGGCAGTGATGGCGATGGTAGGTTGTGGTCAAAAGATTTTGAGGGAGATATTTCCTGGGTGAGATATTAAAGATTAAGTCAAAGGTTTGTTTGGTAACAGGGACTTTAAGGCTTGTTTGGCACCAGGGATGATGTATTTTCGGACAAGAATTACATTAATAAGAGTAAAATCAGGATTACTTAACCTATTATAGAATATCGAAGTATAATTAGGTCACTACAGTTGAAAATTTTCATATCGTGTGAGGCACACTCTGCATTTTCCAATAATTTTAACCGAGAAACGACGAATGGTGTTAAGTGAAAATGAACAATAAATGAAGGAGGTAAACTGTCGGGTAAAAAAGTTGAAGGGAGTGACTCGCAAACCTGAATAACCACAGGGGGGTTTAACATAATTTACCTATGATACAAACTCTAATCTTGCAAACAATGGGATTTACCAATACAAAGATATGGAGAAAACAACATGCAATAAGTGAAAGTCTTCCTCAGTTAGCTTATTTTGAGCTTGTTTTATGATAATTACTTTCTGTCAAAAAGAAAAATTATGCTTGTGTTTTGGCCCCCCAAAATTCGAAATTCTGGATCCGCCACTGGGTGAGATGTTCTTCATATTTTTCTTAGTTGTTATGGGGAACTTCTGATCACCCAAAGAATTTATTCCATGGAATCCCCAAAAAAAATTTAGAAGATTTCACTAAATCACTCATCTCCTTTTTTGACTTCTCAAAAATTAGTAGTGTCTTCAATCATTTCCAACTTTTTTTTATCAAATGCATCCTAATAGAAAGAGCCCCACTGATGTCAAAATCCAAACAAATTCTTTTGCCAAGAGAAACTTGAGAAGCATCATCTGAGCATCATATGGCCAATAGCTTTATCTGCGTGTTTGCACGTATGCATCAACAAGGAGATAGAACCAATGGGGTTGCAACACTTCACAAGCAATGAAGCACGGGTACTCCATATTTTTAGGGGTGCCAATGTGAACACGCGAAGGACACGGACACAGGTACTGGTAAGACACGGCTAAGACACGCCATGTGGCGTGTCTAATAAAAATATTATTAAATATCAATGAAAACGGCTAAAAGGTGTAATAGGTACGGTACCCGACACGGATGGATGAAAAATAAAAACTAAGGGGGTCAATTTATAATATGCAATATATTTAGGTGTCTTTTTATTAATTAAAAAATATATTTACCAGAGGAGATATTCCCAAATAAATAATCGACAAAAGTTAGGGTTAGCACCGCTCAAACCCATTCTCACATCTCAACACTAATCAAACTCATTCTCTCATCTCAACAGCAATCAAACCCGTTCCTATTCGTCATCGGCCTTCTATCATCTTTGTCTTGTGAGTCCTCATCGAAATCGACCTTCTCTCTTCTTCGGTCTTCTCACTCACAGGTATGTCTTATACTCTTCTTCCCTTCTGCTTTTCCGTAATTGGTTCTCTTTGTTCAGATTTTGAAAGAATCAAAGAAATAGTTTTGGTTATACTCTTCCCTTTTGTTTGATTAATTTAGAAATAGTTTTATTTAAGATTGTGTCCAATTTGGATGAAATGTTTTTAGGAGATGAAGAAAATGTTGGAGAAGCTAGAGACAGTTTCCCGTGATTGAGAAACAAGGAGCAACAACTAAACTATTTTATTTAAGTTTGTAGTGTTGCACTTATTTTTCTGTTTTCTTTTTCTTTTTCTTTTGATCGATGGTTTCTATTCTATTTGATGTAATCATTTCTCTTGTGGATATGACTTGTTTATTTTAAGTGCTGTTAAATTTTACTTGTTTGTAGTGTTCTTTGGATATGAGTTTGCATAATGCATATTATTATATAAATATATTTATTTATTTATTAAACGTGTCCCTTGTTGTACCCGTGTCTAAGTTTTTTAAGATTTGCCGTACCTGTACCTTGCACCGAGTAAGACACCCGTACCCATGTCTATGCTTCATAGTTCACAAGTATCCACTCTACTACGTCCACAAGCCTAAGTTCTGAATTATTTCCAACAACAAATTCTTCCAACTCCATTTCATTCAAATTATGCAAAAAAGAAAGGTTTCAATATGCCAAGTTGGGATCATGTAAAGAAGCTAGGAAGCTACGGACGCCATTTTGTTTAAAGAGATGCGGATTAATGAGGATATAAAAAAAAACACCAAATGAATTCCCTTTTCTTTTTCTTATCTTCACCATCCCTTCAAAAATAAAATCCTACTAATTTTCAAGTACATTCTTGAATTCGAAAGGAATTTTTAAAATTGGAAGATAATAAATTCGACCCAAACTAGACAATACCAACCAAATCAACACAAGCCTCCATCCCCTAGATAAGAATTCTCTCTTCCAACCATCAAGTTTCTTCCTCATTGCATCAAATTCCTAGATACTCCAATTGTGTTCAAGAGGTATCCAAGTAACACAAAGAAAAGTTCAACCCCCCCCCAACAAACAAAACAAAACAAAAAAAAAAAACAAATCCCCGCGCTCAGCCCACAAGCTTGGTTTCGTCCATTTGAGTTCCAACAACTGCCCTTTCCCATATTTATTTTCAACCTAGATAGAACTAAGAATCTACAAGATTCTCAAATTATCGTTAAACTTTCTATCATTAAATTGCAAGTGTGAAAATTCAACCTTGTTCCTCCGCGCCCAAAATCCTTTTTTCATCCCTACTCTTCTATCCCGTTCCACAATTTTTGCCAGAACATCAATAGCTATATTTGAAAGAAAATCCCCTAGACACAAGGCTTTAGATGCTGCAAATTTACCCCTTAGACTTTCATTCAGGGAAAAAAAAAAAACTTTCCCAAAACCAAAAACCCCTTATCTATCTCCTCCATCTCTCCTTGAATCGTAGTTTGAAAATATCATCAATAAAGTCCTAACCACATGCTGATTCACCATTTCAAAATCAATATTGAAAACCATCCTTCCTTTTTTCTCCGTCCTTTACTCGTCTACCACCTCATTTGCTACTAAAATGAGATCAAAATTTAACTCCCTCTCAAAAATGTTAATTTAGTTACCAACAACGTCTCCTCCATCACCTCCTTAACTCTCAATGATAACACCCGCAAAATTTTGTAAAGACTGGTTATCAAATTATGGGCCTCAAAACTAGATTGTTCTTGACTAGTTTTTCCTTTAGAACAGTAAGATACTTATTCACATTTCACAATCCCCTTCTCATAAAACTAATTCAAAAATCTCATAACATACCCCTTTAAATATCCCAAGACGTGATAAAAAGCCATAGTAGAACCATCCGAACATGGATCCTTATCCCCACAACACTCTACTACCAAGCTCTTACATTATCATCTTCAAACGATATCTCAAGCCCAATCTAATCCTTCAAACTCCCAAATTCTCCTTCCTATCCTTGGTGTCAAAGATATCAAATAGCATATGATAGAACTATGGGATGAACATGTCAAAGGCGCGCTAACCATAGAAGGATTTAGGTAATGTCAAAGACATGGGATTTTCAGTAAGAAGGAATTTCACACATTAATCCCAACAACATATGGAGATAATCCATATATTAGTTTTGATTATTGTGGTAGCACATTCCATCAACCCTCAAGTGACACAGGGCATGCAAACCGATCTCCTTAGCCATCCAAACCGACCTTTTTTATACCTTAGTAAAATATACCCCTCCGTAACAAATTGACAGTAGTCCCACTTTTCTTAGCCATGCAAACCAAATATAAACTTCTTCCTTCAGATAGATATACTATATTTGTCCGGAAAAAAAATAGATAGATATACTCTAAATTGGCTTTGCAAAATCCATATGTTACAATAGACTGTGATGAGGTTCCAAAATATCAAATATCAATTTATTCCCTTCTTCCAAGCCTCTCGTCCTTCCTTAAAGTCTTCATTGTATGTCAGTTTGAGCCTCTGAGGTCAACCAATCTCTACTGAAAAGGCCAAAGTTTATAGTAATGATTATACTTGTTTTTAACATGAAACAAAGGAAAAACAATATACTTGCTGTGGTCTAATCAATCTATCAAATCCCCATGTCCATGTCCAGAAGCAATTCAAAGGTTGCAACATTTTGTTGTTTGGTTGTTAAATTCATGTAAAGCAAAAGATCAAAACAAATAGACCATATATGACGCTATCAACTTTCACATAGATAGTTATAGTACAAAATGTGTTTCCATATAATACAAATATACAGAAGTGACAGAAGTTTACCTGTGATTTTACAATACCAGAACCAAAGTTCTGAGTTTGCTGCGGTTGACCTGAATGAGAAGAGCTCCCTTGTAGCTGCTGAGGGGCATTAGGTCCTCCATTCGCTTCAGCATTCAGCGGAATTAATCTATGCTGCTCTTGGTTGCCATGTGGCAAAACGCCATTGGAATTCGCCGGCCCAAACGGTGGTTTCATTACAAAGGTAGCACTTTGAGGACCTATACTCTGAGAGACTTGACTTGGTTGCATCATAAAGGTTCCATTTTGAGGGGCCATACCCTGAGAGACTTGACTTTGGAACATTGGCATATTACCCTGAACAACTTGAGTATAGTTTGGCATTTGCATTTGGACAAACTGACCCATATTTTGTATTTGACTTTGCACTGGATTTTGCATTTGATTCTGCATGGAATTTTGCATATGTTGCATTTGATTTTGCATTGGACCTTGCAGACACACTTGCCCGTTTGGGAAACCAACATTCTGGTTGAAGTAGGGAGCCATATTCATGGAATTATTATTATGAGGAAATAACTGAGGGTTTGGTTGAGAAGTATTGATTTGATTCATCGGCATAGAACTAATATTCTGCAGCCCAAACCCATTAAGGAACTGAGGTAGAGCCATAGGGGACATGCCATTTTGCAAAGGAAATTGCCCATTGGGACTGTTCATCATCAAACAAGATGAAGGAGGTGATGGCGCCCCATTAGGAGCATTATTCAAGAAAAAGGGTGGTCTGTTGGGATGGATATTGTAGTTATTGAAAGGGTTTGCAATTTGAGGGTTGTTGATTACACCCATCTGAGGCTGGGATTGTGTGGAATTTGGCATTGAATTACTTGAATTTCCACGAAAATTATTACATGGCATAACCTGCTCGTTTAATATACCAGAAGATTAGGTATGTCAAAAACCATGGAATTGCTACATCATCAATTGAACATAATATATGTGTGTGTGATGAAGAAGAAGAAGAAGAAGAAGAAGAAGAAGAAGAGAGACCTTTTGGGGAGGCGCAGCAGAGGAGGTTCCATTTGCTTGGATTTGATTATTGGGAAGCGAATTGAAGTGAGGACGCATCATCTTCTTTTTATGAGTACAACAAGCAAAACCACCACTACTACCACCAGTGCAAGACTAATGAGATGTTGTCTAGTAGTCTTCTACTTCTTGTTGTGATATAAAGATACACAAAGTGTACGAAACTGCTTCCTATATGAAGGCCAGAAACAAACAACACGGGTTTATTAAAGCAGTACTAGAATGAGAAAATTAATTCTAAAAAAAAAAGAAGAAGAAGAAGAAGAGAAGATAGCTCAATTGCATGCTAGTGTGAAGAGAACACAAAAACAGATGCAGTCATTTTTTTTATTGTTTTTGTACCAATTTTACTTTCTGTATTAAACTCCAAAGTAGAAAAAATTAAAAGCAAACCTTGAATTAATAGTCAAATGAATTTTTTTTAACGCTCCTCAAATCAAGAGTCAATTTTTTTTAATGTACAGCATAACTAAATTACTATCAATAAAGCTCTAATTAGATAAGAATATGCAACTAATTTATATTATCACTCAATTCAATGTAACCTAACAAAAAATAAAGCATGAAAACGATTCAAACCGATGTATTAATGGATGTAATTGGGAGAGCAAAATTTATGCATATATTCAGCCTAGGATATTAGGATCCGCCACCTGTTTTAGAATCACAGGGTCACCATTGCGTATTTTTTGTTAAACTTAGGCAGAAATTTGCCAATGCCGTTAATCTCAAGTAGCTCTTCCTTGCTTCTGGGTATTCTGGTGCTCATATGCTGCAATATAGCGTTTCTAAAGCAAAAGAAAAAAATGGAAACTTGAAAGAAAGGAGAAGTTACACGGACTTCAAACCTAACAAAAATTATTATAGTACCAATAAATTAGGTTTAAAATTCGGAGCTCTTGAATAACAAAACGAATCAAAATTATGGGGAGCAAAACCTTGCTACGGATGAGGAGCAGCAACCATCTTCTGAGGTTGGCCGGCAAAAGCAACGATGGCAGCGATTGGTCGAGGTGAGGGCGAGCAACGAACAGAGAGGGCCTAAGTAGATGTTAACGTTGAATTGAGAAGAAAAGAGAAGACAAGAGAAGAGATTGGTGCGCCATAATGGAGGAAAGGGAAAGCGAGGAAGGGTTTTAGGTTTAACCAGATGGAAGCAAGAAAGGCGCAACAGGGTAGGGTTTTAGAATTATGATGGTAATATATGGCTGCCACTATATGCTTGAAAGTAAAATACTCTAGTTAAACCACGGTCTAACGCATGACACACTATTAATGTCCTTTAACGCTTTAATATATTATCGTTATAAATATACTAGCTTATGAGGTACTCTGTACGTGTATGCGTATGTAAAATAATATTTTTGTATTATAAGTGTATAATTATTTTTGGCTTTTTTATGAAAATTTTTAATTATAAAATTAGTTCACTTGCAACTAGTCAATTAAAAGATTTTGTATCTAAAATAATTTAATTTTACTTGATAGAGTGTTCGGAGGAATTGAAAATGTTATAAGAACATGTTTTAAAATAGGTGTTCTTGTATATATCCACAAAGTTTTTTTTTTTGACTCCGTTTTTCTTTTTCTAATTTGATAAGTTCGCAACCAAATAATCCCTTATTTTTTATTTACAAAAGAAAAAATACCCCTCTTATTCTTTAACGCTACACAGAAATCTACTACACTAGAGATCCATTTCAATTTTGATTTCTCGAGACTCGATTGTGTGCATAAATTCATCTGACAGCTAGTGAACGTTGCACCTTTTCGTTAGCGTCGACAACCTTATCCGTTCAAAGAAGTTGTTTGTTTTTTCAGGGTTTTCCGAATTGAATTATTTCTTAAGATCTTTTGGTTTATAATAGGCTTAAAGCATTCAAAAAAATGTATAAGATATATTCCTTACTATTTAGTTGACGGTGTGTGTTTTATTTGTAATCTTTAATCATTCTTACTTTGGATTATCAATAGAGTTAGTAATAACCTTATAATTAAAATTAAATTTTCTTTGAAACTCGATTATTCAAGATAAAGAGAAATCTGGTGGTATGTTTCGGAGAGAGAATTTATTAAGTATTGATAAGATATGATAAAAAAAATTCACCATAACATTAATTGGTTGTGATGTCAAACAAATTCAACACTAATCATAATGAGTAAAAGCGGATGTGGTTTGACAAAAGTAGCGTTCAAAATTATGTTGGTAACTCTTTAGTTGGGAAGTTGAACATAAAACGGGATGGGCTGAAAGTTGTTGGTGGAGTGAAAAGACTATTTTCGTTGATTTATTTAAGAATACCCTTTAAAACCATCTATGTTTCTTACAATTTTGTGTAAAGTTGTCAACATCAAATATATGTACTATATTCCTTTAAAAATATAGAGTTGGACCAAATTTTCAATATCCAAAATTAAGCAAAGTCTTAATTCAAATGACTCAATTTTAATTTTCATGGTGAATTTTCATATTTAATATTATTTAATTTTCCTAACCAAGCACAAATAAATATAAAAATTGTAAAGTTTCTAATTCATATTTTGAGGGACAATTAAATGAATCATTATTATATGAAAAATTAACTCTGTAATAAATAAATATATTTATGTAAATTTCATATTTGATAAAAAAAATTGTACATTACATATTATAAAAAAGCAAAGCCTGACTAAAAAAATAGTTTAAATGTTCGCTAACATAATTTTATTAATACTTGTTTACCTGTCCTAAATTAGTATTTTGTTTTTTTTCATTATATCTCCCTACATATATATATATATATAAAGAGAGAGAGACAGATAAATAAATTGATAGATAGATAGATTTTTAAACATAAGTTTTTGAGTAAATAAAAATTATTTAATACACGTAGATTTGATTGCCATTATTAAATTTTGATTTAAAAGAAAATTAAATTTGAACCTCTTTTTAGTTGTTAGTAGGGCTGGTAATGAGAAAGTTTTGCAAGCAGGTTAGCAAGATCTACACCCACCCCGTTAAAAAGTATGTCGGCCATGTGCTTTTCCTGATTTGACGGAGGCAAGTATTATATTAACAATTAGAACTCCTTCCATTAACTATGCTTAGATCTAGGGTGGCTATTTTACAAAGGGCAGGACGAAATAACATGAAACGATACAAAATTTCCATGAAATTGATTGAATAATTCTAATTTGTTTCAATAATGTTTAACATGAAATCGTCTTTGTGTCTATATTTTGAAACAAAGTTGGAGATGTATCGTGATAATCGTATCTTGTCATGTAAATTAAGTTTTATTCTGTCTAAATTTGATAAAATCAATGTTTCTACTGGTAATAACGTATTTATTAAAACCTTACGTTGTGTTAATCATGTTTCATCATGTTAATTGGGTATCATTATGTCTAATTAAATAAAATAAACACTTGTACTTGTGCTATGACATGTAGACCAAAAAATTGCAATCATGTCCATTGCTCATATTATATATTATGTAGGTTGTATTCGTATTTTGTAAAAGTAATAAAACTTCATGTCATGTTATCTTAGGCCAAAACATGACAAAAAACACGAATTGCTACCCTTACTTGGATTCTAATTTATTCCAATCTAAATTAATCCGATTTACGAGTTGTAACTATAAAATATTTAAGAGTATGTATTTAAAGAAAAAATAATAAGAAATAATGAAAGAGAATGAGGATGACACTTTAATATTTGAACACAAACACCAAAAAAATATTTTGTGGTAATACTTTTATAACAAATTATTTTACCTGTTCAAGTGGTAAGCAAAGTTTTTCTTGTGTGTGAGGTCGTACGTTCAAATCTCATAGTGAAATTTTAATTATTTTCTAAACATAGAAGAGTATTTTGATAACTCAATCGGCACGCTAAAAACCTTCCTCATGCTTTATTAATAGTATAGATATAGATACTGCTCTTTCAAATTTACACAACCGTCAATTATCCTAAATAGTCTATTATAATAGGTTTTCGTTTGTTATTAAAACACATTAAATAAAATAATTAATCATAATGATCATTTTGTAGTCTTGCTTCATTATCTTCCACCATTTTTTTATTTTTTTTGAAATGGTTAACGAACAAACACATACACACGGGTTCAGAGACCCAACATATTAGATGCATTATCTTCCACCATTTATATGTATATAAAGTATAATTATTTTATTTCATCTAACATTTTCTCACTATATATATATAATTTATAATAAATGTGCTCTAATCTCTCTCAATAAAAAAATGCATCTAATATGTATTTGTTTTAACAATTTTTGATAAAATATTAATTAAAATATCTTATATTATCAAATATCCAAAGTCTTTTTTTTTGTAGTGAATCTAACATATAACTTAGTTTTTGATATAATTTTAATTATAATACTAATATGTATAATATTTAATTTTCGAGAACCTTTTCAACAAAAATCTCCGGTTCTTTTTAACATATAATTTTAATTATAATACTAATATATATATATATATTGTTGGGCATATTAATTTTTTTGGGGGGAGAGAGAAATTAGAAAAGAAAAATGAGACAATGTTAAGTAGTTTATAAATATTGTTAGGCATGTTTTCAAGAGTAACTTTTATGTTTAGTGGTGTATTCGAAATCTATAATTTTTTTATTTTTTTGGTTGAAAAAAAAGGTTAATATGATTTTGCCATAAGTTCGCCACTATCCTTATTCTGGGAAATCAAAATTTGGGTCGTGACATACAATGTAGTGTTTGGACACCTAGGCCTTTCAATCAAGTGTATATGAGTCGGAATTGGTGTTATTCAAGCTCGGCCTTAATAAAATTGAGTATGCTCAAACTCGACCTGCATTAAAATTCACCTTATATGTTCAAACTCAACTCATAATTTATTCGGGGTTTGGGCCTAAATTCGGGTTGGCCCATACAAAAAAATTGAGTAGTCATTCAAATTCACCTTATATGTTCAAACTCAGCTCATAATTTATTCGAGGTTTGGGCCTATATTCGGGTTGGCTCATACAAAGGAATTGAGTAGTCATAAAAGACTTTATATATTGATGCACAGTGACAACATTATCAACATATATGATGTTAGTGTTCCATATATAAGAAAAAAAAAATTACAAATTATTAAATAAACGAAAGCACACCCATAAAAGTTTAATGTAGTCTTGCATTGTACCTAAATTTAGGTAATACCATTGCATAAAAAGATTCTTAAAAATTATTGAAATATTATTTTCCTAATTAAAAGTGCGGCTATTTTGTGTTTAAAGTATAAACATGAATGAAAGTGGGTTTAATAGCTTCAAAGTTACAAATAAATAATAACATTAATAATACGTGCAAGGAGACAGGGCAAGCCTAGTACGGATTAGTAAGATTGGTCATACTAAGGCGGTTATACAACTTTGAAGATATTTTTAATTTACTTGTCCAAGTTGCCAACTTGGACCCACTTGCCAAAGGATCTTTTGTGCAACTTGTCCACTTGCCGTCCACCTTCCTTTGTACTTCTACAAATAGAGATCAAGAGCCAAGCATTTACTAGTTCTAGTTTTAACTTTTAACTTTTAGATTGAAAAGATTAATTTTCTTGTAATTGAAAGAGAATTAAGAGAGAAAAAGATAAAATCTTTCTTATTCTTCTTGTATTCTCTTACATTTGTAATAGATTCATTTTATATCTATTTATACAAGTGTTTCGTTGATTCTTCTTCACCTTGAACATGTTCTTAACATCTATGTAGGGGTAAATCACCTAGCTTAGGGTAGGGGGTGAGTTTATTATAAGGATAAACATGGTTTAAATTCCAATTATTTTAAGCTTCATGCATAGTGTTATCAAATAAATATGCTTGTCTAATATTGAAGATGTTTCATCTTCTTTGAAGGTTTAAAACACCGTAAAGATTATGAAACTTCCATTTAAATTCCTTTTGCTTCCTTATGCCAAGTATATGGAATTCTTTGGTAATTAATGATTATTGATCCTTTGCATAGCATATGGACTAGTGAACACGTATACCTAATTAGATTAGTTGGCCAAATCATAATGAGCTTAAGATATTAACATTTAAAGTGAGAATTACAATCAAGTGATAGTTAAATGTGTAAAGTTTAGTATGAAGTCATTCATGTACTTAGGCATAGAACAGGAGAACTTAGGAGTCCGGGCATGTGATGATTCCTTTGGCGGTAATACGTTTTAGTTAGCCAAGTATGTAATTCACAATGAACTATAAACAAAATAGAAACGATATATACTTGACTTATAATTTCAGACCTTCAGTATAAGCATGGGGTGATTTTGTTTCCATCCACCGTATCTTGCAGTTAATTCGCGCTATTAAGTTAATCTACATTAGTTATTAAGTTAATCCGCGAATGTGGACAGACTGACGAAAATATCATTAATTTAATTTTATAAATATTATTTTGAATAATAATTTAATACTAAAATAACCACTAAATTAATAAGTACAACCACTTTAAAATTTTAAATTATAATATTATTAAACAATAGGTAAATCTTAATTAACTTGAAGTAAAATATCAAAAACAAAAATTAAACCTCTTTTGTTCCTTGCAGTTCTATATCTTAAAGATCACCACATCTTTTTAACTATGTACAAAACTAAGTGGATGTGGGCACAATATAAACAACCAGAACCGATTCACACCAGCCCAAGTTCTGATGTGATCCACTAATTATAATTTCAGCCATATATAATTTAGTGGCATAATGGCACCCTATAAATATAAGAGTGCTTACAATTATAAAAAAAAGAATTCTTCGAAACATTTACTCTATTCGACTATTTTTAAGCCTTTCCCTCTAAGATCTTTAAAACTTTATTGTATCCCACTTCAATCAAATACTTTTATTATGTTCTTTCTCATGCTCTCTCTTTTCATATGGCATTTGTGTTCTCCGACAAAACTCAAAAATTTGTGTGGTTTTGTAAAACCCCTAACCCTAAATTGTTTAATTTTTTTTAAATGTTAATACAAAATAAATTAAAAATGAATCATATTTGGATTAGGAATCTTAATTAAAATGGAATCTAAATTTATGCAATTATAAATTAATTTTAATTGGTGGATATAATTATCATTTTTAAAAAGAATAATATTGTGAAACTTTGTATAAAATTTTCATAATTTAAAGATGGATAAATTGCAAGATATGGATATAAATCAAATCACCCATAAATATGAGATAGTTGTGGGATAGCATTGACATAGAATATAGATTGTTGATTCACGCATTAAAACAAATCCACCTTAGCATGACGAACCATATGAAGTTAATAACCAAGTAAAAGATGATTCTATACCATTATTTTCTAAAGATACGTGAACTCATAGAACATCATATTTATGAAACTTAAGGGCGATAATGACCAGTATAGTTTGATAGCTTCCATCGTTTAAGATGGTAATTGATGCTATTTCGGATCGTTTTTCTAGCCATATTAATGGACCCTCAACCATTGAACTACGAACGTGCAAGAACCTTGGAATTTCGCGGAATGATGGAATGTGGAACGCCGGAACCTAAACCGAACATTTGAATGCAATAATTGAATCTCGGTATAAGTCGAAGACGCCACAATTAATTGATAGTGAATTGATTAATAAGTTAAGAATAGCTTGAATGATTATTTTAAACAATTCAACAAGTTCTAGTAATAACTAAATGTGTGAAACACTCAATTTGATAGGGCTGGGACCGGTTCGGTTCTTGTCCTAAATGATAAGAACCGGAACCGAGAACCGAAAATTAAAAACGGTTCGGTTTTTAGCTTTTTTTTTCAAGAACCGAAAGTGGAACCGAACCGGTTCTAACGGTTCGGTTCTTCGGGGAACCGTTGGAACCGTTAGAACCGTTAATAATCGTAAGAACCGGCCAAAAGCGGTTCTAACGGTTCTTCGGGGAACCGTTAGAACCGTTAAAACCCTTAAAATTGCTAAAAAACCAGTTTAAAACCCTTAGAACGGTTCCTAACGGTTCCTTTAATTAAATTGACCAAGGAACCGAGAACCGAACCGTTAATAACAATTAAGAACCGAACCGGTAAAAAAGTTCACTTTAATAATAAGAACCGAATCGAAATTATCCCAGCCCTACAATTTGATTAATGATAACTTCTTAATAAAAGAATAATGTTCCTCATTTAAATAAAAAAAAACAAAGTCTTAAAATCCTAATTCAAAAAAGAAACTAATTCATACTTAGAAAAAAGAAAATAATAACTCCTAGAATATTCTTAATACAATAAGAAAATTATTAAACAAATCCAATAATTTAAAATAACTTAAAATTGGATTTCTAGATTATTCCAAGACTTTAATTATGGAATTCCACACATTAGGCTTGTCTCCATCACAATGAGCATGTAGTCCTTCATTAGGAATTAGGTTGGATCTCATCATTCCATCATCTTGAAAAGAATTTGTCCTCAAATCTGGCTTACCCATCCATCAATTCAGACAGTCTTTAACAACTTCGACATTTGGACGAAACTTTTGAACTTGAAAATCTCCCATGCCGATAGAATAGGTATTTTGAATACCTTATATTCCTCTGGCAGAATTTAACATGAGATAATTCATGGTCTTCCTTGCCATGAAAATAAATATTTCGAATATCTTCGACGCTTGATTCTCCTTTGAAAAGCAAAATTCCTCGAAGTTCAAACAATGCTGCAATCTGATCCTCCACAAATTGTTAAAGAAACCTATCAAAAGAAAGTTTTGATGAACATCAATGCGATCCACTCCAGCGAAGTCAATATGCTAAACATTGTCAATCTTCAACTCAACTTGAACATCATCTCTTGACTCTTTAAAGAACTTATTATCATCAATAGCTTATTCTCGAGATTCATGCTTTTGAATACGAATATCTTGACTTCGCGCATGAGTGCTACTATTCATTCCAATGCCTTCCAAACACCTGTGTACCTATTGCATTCACAACAAAGCAAGTAAACACGAACTTTCTAAGTTAGCAAATAATCTCCTTACATGTAATACATCTAAAATAACCTTTAAATGCAATGCATATTCATTTAAGTGCTTGTAGTAAAACAATGCATCCTCAAAATAGATAATAACAAATCATATGGTTGGCCTCAAAACATAATTTAACAATATCATTGGTGTATTAGTCAAACCAAATGATACAACTAACCTCTTAAATAATTCATATTTTGTTTTGAAACCCAAAGGCCTTTTTGAAAAACACACGAGTATCACTTTTCAAACCTAATAACTCTATTGGAAAACATCTTTTCAAGTCAATTTTAGCAAACTCATGCTTTAGAATTAACTATTCCTTTGGAATATAGCCTTTTGAATTAAATTTAGAAAACTCATAAAATTTAGGCTTTAAGGACTGTATTTCATTTACCACATTGAGTCGGTCTAAGCATTGAAGTGCCTTTATTCCATCTGGATTAATTTGATTTTCAACGCTATGGATTGGAGGAAAGCCATGTGATATTTCTCTTGGATAGGTATCATCACATTCCTGTAAATGAGACATACTAACACTATGCAAAGAATAATTTAATTCGTTAGTGTTAAAAAACGATTCTTTGCATATAAGTACAAAAAGTTGTTTACAAAATATCACTCTCTTCACTTTACTAGCTCTCGCATGGAAATTCTTTTGTTTCCTCTCAAACTTGCTCTCAATAACTATCATTGGTTTTTTCACTCTACTATATTTTTTTCTCAATCTCTCATTTGTTTTCGCTATATTTTCTTTTCCCTTCATTATCTTTCTTTACCTCACCACTTTCGCTCTTTTTCTTTTTAACTATCATTTACTTTTCTTCTTTTTACAATTTTAACTGATTAGCATAAGCTTACTAAGGTGGTAAAGGTACAACAATGATTGTTCTTTTATTGATCTCGAAGAAGTATTTGTTGGTGAAACCATCATGTCTAATTCTTCTGTCATATTGCCACGGTCGACCTAAAAGCATGTGGTTAGTTTGCATGGGAACCACATCACAAAGCACTTGATCTTTATACTTTTTAATGATAAAGGACACCAACACTTGCTTATTCACCATCACTTCATCGCTATCATTAAGCCATTGAAACTTGTCCTATACAATGTTAGTTTTTTCACAATTATTGTGCAAGCTACATTAGTGCAACTTCTTTCATATATCATAAAACTACACACCTTACCTAGCATTAGGCATATAGTGTGAAAAATATTATCGTGTTGCTCCTCGTTCTCCTTTGTTTGGACATTGAGAGCCATCCTTGTTACGAGCAACTCATCATGGACGGGACTTTTTTCCTCCTCTTTATCCACATCCTCTAGAGGGGGCATAGACTCGTCATCTTTAGTCATGTACGTGCTATTATCCCGAAGAGTCATTACTCTCTTGTTTGGGCATTGAATGGTAATGTGGTCTCTCCCTTAACACTTAAACAAATAATGTCCCGGTTTCGGTAGTAGAAGTATTGGAGGTGTTGGGAGCTACCTTAACTTGGCTTCCACTACTAGCTTCCAGTTTTGAATCATCTTACGGTTTCGAAGTGGTTGTTTTGTCTTCATTTTTCCATGGATCTTGTTTCCATGGCGACGAATATGAACTTTGGCTTGGCCTCGAGGTATCCCTCCTCTTAAGTTGTCGTTCAATCTTAATCGCCATATAAACCATATCCTCAATTTCAACATACAACTGTAATTCAACTACATTGTCAACCTCCTTGTTCAATCCACTCAATAACTTAGCCATGGTAACTTCACGGTCCTCTTTAATGTTAGCCCGGATCATAGCAACCTCCATCTCCGTGTAGTATTAATTAACACTACAATTGCCTTGAGTTAACCATTGCTTTAACACCCCCGCTTTAATTAACAAGATAACACTTATAATTAAAACCTAGTGCGTTACTAATCCACTTTAGATTAGCTAAAATGGGTTTGATACAAATAATAAATTATGATTATAAAATTATTTAAAAAACTTTGATACTCCATCCGTCCCAAATTGCTAGTCCCTCTTTTCATTTTTAGATGTCCCAAAATAAATGTCCACTTTCCATAAAAGATAAATATATACCTATTTTGCCCTTTCGTACTTTCACTTTTCAAGAAAAAAATTTAAATAAAGAAAATGATAAAAAGGGAAAGTCAATGTAAATTAAGCAAAAA
Organism: Lonicera japonica; assembly: GCA_021464415.1. NCBI lineage: Eukaryota > Viridiplantae > Streptophyta > Magnoliopsida > Dipsacales > Caprifoliaceae > Lonicera > Lonicera japonica. The sequence goes on from CM038469.1 coordinate 49,694,502, forward strand.
TTACAATAATGATGTTGGGTCCTTAATAAGTTAGATTTTCCAAAAAGGATCAGCAATTTGGGACAGGGGGAGTATATTATTAATATATATTTGTTTTAGTTAATACAAAGAAAAATATAATTGAAAAATATATTTTAATGTTAACATTTATTCATGATTTGGGAATATTGTGCAATCATGATTTTTCTTAATAGACAAATTAGTACTAAAAAAAATCTTGAAATTAATACATTGTCAAAAGGTTTAAATGTCAAAACAAAGTTTTTCCAATTGAATATATAGAATATGCCAAAAATATTCTGATTAAATTTATTTCCTCTTTTTTTCAATTGAAACATTATTTAATAATTACTGGTTTGATTATAAAATAAATCCACCATAATGCCTTAATTTTATTTTTATATATTTTTCAATGATCTACAAGTCTAGGTGAGATTCATTAGTACCACACAATCATTTTATTTTTTTGGGTATGTTTATCTATACGATGAATACATGCAACTATGTCCCTCTCCCACCCCCATCCCCCTTAAAAACAAAAACACCTTATATTGCTTTATTTTTATACAAATTTTTGAAAAACTTGTATTACAAACATTTTTTATACCACAAAATATACTTAAAATACTGATAAACATTTATACTACTCTAAATTGACATTTTGATATATTTATTAGAAAATTTATGCATATTTATTATAAATTTTTGTTGTATATTATCAATAGATATAACAAAAAAAAAGTAATTTATATTGTTGCATTACTATAATTATTATATGTGAAAAATATAAATTATTTATATAATTTATATTTGAAACCGTATTTTGGCTAAAATATATTAAAAGTCCCATTTTTTCTTGAATTTCTTTTAATAATTTTATAGCCACAACGAATCTCATTTTATTCGTCTCGATGACTAAGATGAACATGAACAAATTTTCAACCCCGAATTAAATTTTGAGCAGAGCTTGAACTTCAATTGCTTAATCCGTACTAGGCTCGCCTTGTCTCCTTTCATGTATTATTAAAGTTATTATTTATTTGTAACTTTGAAGCTATTAAACCCACTTTCATTAAGGTTTATACTTTAAACACACGACAACCACACTTTTAATTAGGAAAATAATATTTTAATAATGTTTAGGAATCTTTTTATGCAATGGTATTATCTAAATTTAGGTACAATGCAAGACTGCATTAAACTTTTATGAGTGTGCTTTGGTTTATTTAATACTTCGTAATTTTTTATTTTTATTTTCTTGTATGTGGAACATTAACATCATATATGTTGACGCATCAATGTATAAAATCTTTTGGGATTACTTAATTTTTTTTGTATGGGCCAACCTGAATTTAAGTCCGAACCCCTAATAAATTACGAGCTAAGTTTGAACATATTTGGTGAATTTTAATGCAGGTTAAACTCGAACTTGAGCATATTCAATTTTATTGAGGTCGAGGTTTAACAACATCAGGTCCGACTTATATATGCTCAATTGACAGGCCTAGGTGTCCATACACTACATTGTATATCACGACCTAAGTTTTGATTTTCCAGAATAAGGGTAGTGACGAACTTACGACAAAATCACGCTAACCCTTTTTTTTTCAACCAAAAATATAAAAAAATTATAAATTTTGAATACACCATCAAACATAAAAAGTTACACCTAAAACATGCCCAACAATATTTATAAACTACTTAACATTGTCTCATTTTTCTTTTCTAATTTCTCTCCCCCCCAAAAAAAAATTTAATATCCAATCTGCCCAAAAATATTTATATATATTAGTATTATAATTAAATTTTTATGTTTAAAAGAACCAGAGATTTCTGTTGAAATGGTTCTCAAAAGTTAAATATTATATATATTAGTATTATAATTAAAATTATATCAAAACTAGGTTAGATATTAGATTTGCTACAAAAAAAAGACTTTGGATATTTGAGAATATAAGATATTTCAATTAATATTTTATCAGAAATTGTTAAAAACAAATACATATTAAATATATTTTTTTATTGAGAGAGATTATAGCACATTTATTATAAATTGTATATATATAATGAGAAAATGTTAGATGGAATAAAATAATTATACTTTATATATACTTAAATGGTGGAAGATAAGGAAGTGAGACTACAAAATAACCATTATGATTATTATTTTCTTTAATGAGTTTTAATGACAAATGAAAACCAATTACAATAGACTATTAAGGATAATTGAACAATTGTGTAAATTTGAAAGAACAATATATATGTAACGATGATAGATTAAAGTGTTAAAAGGTATTAATAGTGCCACTTGTTAGAACGTGGTTGATGTAGAGCATTTTACCTTATATATTATATGATATGATATATACCACATATTTTTACATAGATTAATAATTTTTTTTTAAATAAAGCTTATTAGATTAACCCGTTGCGATTCTAACTTGATTGTAATGATTTTTCTTTAAGTACCCTTACAATATCATATAGTTACAATGCCTCAGCTGGTCGGTAGGTTTTGAATTTTGCATATTGTAAAAAGGTGCGGGTTCAAGTTTTTGAAAACACAACCTACACCAGTTGCATTTAGGGGTGTGCAGAAACTGAACCGGACCGAATGGACTGACCGGACCGGACGAAATAATAGGGTTTTTTTTGGGTTTTATATATATAATGGTCCGGTCCAGTCCAATTTTTAAAGGACTAAACTAGACCGGTCCGGTCTTCGGTCTTGTGAAAAAAAAGCCTATAAACGGGACCAGACCGATATATTTGTTATATAGGAAAAAAATTAATGTAGTTACCATTTGTCCCGGCGGTTGGTAGCTTGGTTTGTTTTGTTTAGATCTCAAGTTCGAACCCACGTGAGTGCATGTTATTTTTTGCTAACATTAAATTAATGTTAGTACTTTGTGGCAAAAAAAAGAAGGAGGATAACCCTAGCAAATACAGCTGGCAGCCAACTTCCCTCATTTCTCTCCATCCGTCCTCTCTTTCTCTCTCTCAAACTCCTTTCTCTCCATCTACGTCATCTCTCTCTCTCAAATTACAGCCGCCCTCTCTTTCTCTCTCTCAAACTCCTTTCTCTCCATCTACGTCCTCTCTCTCTCAAATTACAGCCGCCACCACGCCCCTTCAAACTCACCCCTTCTCTTTCTCAATCCATCGCTTCCATTAATACTCTCCCATTCTAAATCCATGTTTAAATCAAACCCAAATAAATTAATTCACCTTCGTCGTTCTTTTTTATCCTTCTTAGCGTCGTCACTGTCACCTTCTCTGGCGACACCAAGCTGTCACCATCGCCAAACTCCGGCTATCGCTGTTTCTGCCGGACCGATTGGGACCGACCGAACCCAACCTGTTTAAAGTGGTCCGATTTTGGAAGGTTACTCGGTCTAGTCTGGTCCGAAAAATTTTAGGACCGAAGAGCTCGATCTGGTCCGAAAGCACAGTGAACGGTCCGGTTGACCGGACCGTGAACACCCCTAGTTGCATTAGCCTCTTTCTAATCTGCCCTTTATACATATTGAATTTCGCTATAGATTTTGTTCAGAGTATAATATCTTTAATGAATCGGGTTTGGGATGAGTTTTTTTTAAGATCGTTGCGTATGCATTAAAAAATAAAAGCATGGCACAAGTTTGAGTCAGGTTTAGATTTGCGTAAATATAACCCACTTGATCAAATCTGACTTGAATATAATATTATTCTTTAAATACTCTTATAATATCATATATTTACAACGCGTCAGGTCTGCAGGCTAAGTTTGGACTTATACATATGAAAATGGTGAAAGTTCAAGTTTTTCAAAGCAAAAACCTACACTGGTCGGGTTTGATTATTTTCTAACCAATAACTTATATTTTAAATAAGTAGCCAACGGTCTAAGATATTTTCCTAATTAACAAGCAGGGTTTGGGACGAGTTTGGCTCAGTAGTGCCATAAACACGGGTATAGGTGGAATTTTGTAACAAAAATAATGTACCATATCATAACATTACTAATTTGTATTGAATTTCAATAATAATAATAATAATAATAAGTCGGGTAATTGTACCATATTGGTGGCATATATGGTATAACATAACATAACATACCAAAATAATTATGAGATAATGGGTTATAGGGTCTCGCTCTATAATGTTTTATAACTCTAAGGACGGACTCATGTTTAATAAAGAAAAGTAGTACTAATTTCATAATTTGGTTTTATAATAAGGACACTTTTCATAATATTAATTTATTTTAAGGAAAATGATAAATGTTGATGGACAAATATACCCCTAATTAGTTTAAGTTAATGTTAAAAATAACAAATCTCTTTCTCTCTCTTTCTCTTTAGTTCTCATTTATTCTCTCTTCTCTCTCTCTAAAATCAAATACATTGCTCTATCTCTTCTCTAGAATCAATAAACCAACTTTAGCTCCGACCAACGATCTCACTTCCTCCTCCACCACCACCACCACCACCACCACCACTTGACTTTCCGATCGTTTCGCTGAGAGGATCGGAGCACCGTTCTCATCTTCTTCTTTTTTTTTTTATGCAGAGGTAATCATAAAACAGATATAACTTTTGATTGAACAGTTGGATCTAGCTGATTTTCGAATATGTTGTTCAGAAGACAAAGTTATTATATTATTTTGTAAATCAGGACGATCGGAGGTCATTTTGTTATCAAAATCGACCAATTTCAACAGCCCAGTGGGATATTGAAAAAAAAAATTTGATCGTAACTTTTTTTTTACGATCCCTACGTCGATCCATATATATATATGTACATATATATAAATAGAGTGGATGTTGATCTCATCAATTTTGTTATTCTATGTTTTGTAATGGTGCTAAAATCATTTTAGCACATTTTGATTGTTGTTCAAGCGATGCTAAATGCATTTAGCACTTTTTGGAGCGTATTTAGCACCTTTTGATTGCTATCCAGAAGGTGCTAAACCCTTCTGGTTGCTGTCCATGTGGTGCTAATTGCATTTAGCACCTTTTGATTGCTATCCAGAAGGTGCTAAATGCATTTAGCACCTTCTAGTTGCTGTCTAGGTGGTACTAAATGCATTTAGCACCTTCTGGAGCGCATCCAGGAGGTGCTAAATGCATTTAGCACCTCCTGGTTGCTGTCCAGGTGGTGCTAAATGCATTTAGCACATTCTGGAGCGGATTTAGCACCTTTTGATTACTGTACAGAAGGTGCTAAATGCATTTAGCACATTCTGGTTGCTGTCCAGGTGGTGCTCAATGCATTTAGCACCTTCTGGAGCACATTTAGCACATTTTGATTACTGTCCAGAAGGTGCTAAATGCATTTAGCACCTTCTGGTTACTGTCCAGGTGGTGCTAAATGCATTTAACACTTTCTGGAGCGGATTTAGCACATTTTGATTGCTGTCCAGGTGGTGCTAAATTCCTTTAGCACATTCTGGAGTGCATTTAGCACCTTTTGATTGCTGTCCAGAAAGTGTTAAATGCATTTATCACATTCTGGTTGCTGATAGTGTCATAATTAGACTGAGATGTTATAAGGAAGGGGTATTAGTGTCTTTTTTGTATAGTGTCCTTAATTTACATGTCTAATTTTTAAATGTCCTTTATAATTATATTATTATTAAAATGAGCCCTTATGCCCAATTGCCCCAATAATTATATATTATTGTTAATTTTTTTAATTACCATAATATCAATTATCAATGTGTACCAAAGTATAATAAACTACAAAAATAATACCAAATACTAATTACCAAAGTGTACTAAATTAATAAAATAATTACAATAACTATTGTGTACAAAGCTGCACCGAACTATAGCTTAATCAAATTGGCGCATCCTTCGTTTAAGGCCCATAATAATTTCGAGACTTCAATTTCTGGCCCGTTTAAATTGTCCATAAAATTGGCTTGCGTTTTATTTATTGGTTACTGATTACTACTAAAGTATGTTATGTTATTAAATTTTTTTACATTTCTTTTTATCAAAATAAGATAAAAATTTTAGTAATATATTATTATTAACGTATTGTACTAAATCAAAATTTTAATATACTAAATTTTTAAATATAATAATAATATACTGAATTTAACCTACCAAAATTTTAATATGTTATATAATTTTAATATGGTAAGCGGATTGAATACACTCTTACGCACGTATAATCTAGTAATAAATAATACTTTTTTTTTTTTTTTTTGACAAAAGTAATAAATAATACTTAAAATAATAAAAATAATAATAGTGGTAATTTGCACCCGACGCCCACCCACCCACCGACCTACCCATTCTTTCAGCACGCTCTCTCTCATATCCTCATCATCCCGATCAACAACAGGTCATCATCGTCTCCTTCTCTCTTTAGAACTCTCTCCTTTCCGCTTTACCCTTTATATACAACTGTGTAAATCGTGTTTTTTGCTGATTTCCTTCTTGCGTTTAGGTCAAAGTAAAAAATTTGCTTAAGGAGATCTGATGTACTTGCTCGTGGATCTTAACTATATTCAACAACGAGATCGTGATGATTTCCGTCGAACATAAAGGTAATCGGATTGTTTGACTCTCTTTCTTTCTAATTTTCTCAAACACTAAAACTCTCATACACACGTATATAATATATATGTCTGATTAATTGATTATACTAGTATGTTTTTCTCTTTCTGTTATGTTATCTGCACCTGTTGATTTCATACCAAGTTCTCTCATTCTTACTAGTTTGTAATGTAATGCCGTGTCTCTATTCTAGGGCTTTTGATCTAACTGTATGAAAAGTTTTCTGTTTTCGGTGAAGTCCGCATCTTTTTTTTTTTATATATTTGTCTTTCAATTTTATTGTTGTTGAGCTCGTGTAATATATGGAGGCTTGAACGTATTGGTGAAGGTGAAGTAATTAGTTTCATCAAGGTTTTGGGGAGTTAAAATCCGCTTATTTCTATGCACAAAATAAAATTATTTGAGTTTTGTTATTGTTTATTTTTTCCCTGTCAATTCACTGAATTTAGGTTTCTTTACCACGAATTGGCTTAAGATGAAAGTTTCGGAAATTAGGATTTTGTTGAAGAATTGTAATTCCTAAAAAGTTATAGGATATATATTTGAATTCTATAGGCAAAAGCTCTCCTTTTTATAGGCCATCATCTTAATAACAAACCAACACACTAACTACATGCAAATTAAACAAAACCATTATTTTTAACCCAGCATTACATATACAAACCAATACTTAAGTTACTTAGGAGTAATATTGACACTTCGCAGACCAAAAATATACGAACCAAGCAGAAGTTATCCAGGATTGGCTTTAAATGGAAAGCACAACACTTCTATAGCAAACCAAGCATAAAGTTACTGGGTGTGGAATGCTCAACAATTGTATAGCTAATCAAATATAAGTTACAAAGCATGTGCAGCAAACCTAATCTATACAAACCTAACGTAAGTATTATCTTAAATTTTTAGTGATGTACAATTGGGGGTGAGTTGAAAGCACCACATGTGTGTGGAAAAGCAAAAGTATATTATATCAACTTTAGTTAACTAGTGATGCACGAGTGGTGGTGTGATTCTGGAAAAGCGCAATGCACACCAGAACTATTATTTTGAATGTCGTTATTTAGTGATGCACGACTTGTTATAAGCAAAAAGCATAATACATGTATAGGAAACCAAAATCACTGCTCACCAATACCTTGACTTAAGCTCTTTTGCATCTTAAACTTTATAAAAGCATTATTTTTTCAGTTTACTTACGAATTTAAACGCCTGTATAGCAAAGTTAAAGTGTTAGTTAATTTACCAACCAGGCATACAAAGCTTTCCGCGTAGTTGAACTTGGCTTTAATATTGCCAATTTTTGTTTTTTATTTAATTTACTAATGTTACTCACTTGTAATGCAAATTCAATTCTGAATCCAGATAAATAATGCAAATTCTAAGGGCCTGTTTGGTAGATGTTTTGAGTTGAGTTTTTAAGTTGAGTTTTTAAAATATGGTGTTTGGTAGAATTTAGAAGTTTGTTGAAAAGTGGATTTTTTTTTTTTTTTAGAGTTTTTTTCAACCAAGTAAAAATCTCATAAAAAGATTTCAAAAAATAGTCAAAATGGATCTTATTTTATAGATCTCGACGAGTATGTTTTAAATATATATTTTTTATTTAATTTTGATTTTTTAATTTAAAGTTATGGTGTTTTAAAAGTTTTTTTAGAGAGAGAAAGTAAAGTTAAGATTTTTTTTGGGAAGTGTAAAAGTAGAGTTGATTTTGAGTCGAGTTTTTAAAATTTGGGGGGAAAAAAAAATAAACTGGTACCAAACAGGGGCTAACTATTTATTGAGTTTTAATTAACTGTAATGTTATACTTAGTTTTTTTTTTTTTTTGATCATAAACAAAGCTTATATTGATTGGCAAAATCAGATACAAGCAAAGGTGCCGGAAGCGGATGAGAAGTCCACTACCAAGCACACCAGAAAACAAAAGCAAAAACAAAAAAGAACAGCTCCATCCTCAATCACAAAACAGACAAAAAACCCTACTACAAATTAAAACTGATCCCATGCTCAAAAAACAAGCAGTAGCGCCTAACAACAATCATACTCCTAGGCGCTAGGCAAACCTCTAAGGCCTAAATAAGGCTACCGCATAGCCAAGCCCCAGTCCCTAGCAATCTCTGATATAGTCCAGATTCCGAAATTTTTTGAAGAAAATGCCCAAAGTGAAGCTAGATTCTTGATTCTGTCCCAAGTCTTTTCTAATTCTTCTTCAGTTTCTTCAAAAATTCTCTTATTTCTTTCTCTCCAAATACACCACATCATAGCCATGCAACTACACCTCCATAATGTTTTACTTTTCTTTTTGTCACCTATGAAGAACCACTTGATAGTAAGTAATTCATACCAAGAACCCGGAATCCGACAGTAGTTCTTACAATGTTAAGAGAGACTGAAAGATAAAATGTAATTAAAGGATGTGTTGAAGAAGAAAAAGAAAGAAAACATTACAAAGTGTGTATCTATTTGTGCTGAAGAAATAAAAATTACATGATGTGGTTAGAACTTAGAAAAAATTAGGTGGAGGATGTGAAAAAGAAGAAATAAATGGAAAAAATTGATAGAGCTTTAGAATCTCTTTTAGATTTCTAAAGCATCTTATCATTTAGAGGTTTTTTCCATAGGTTGTATAAATTGATAGCCATTGTTTAAGGCCTAAAATAGGCAGTTTATTAGAAAGTAGGCAAGTTATCAGCAACTGTAGAGAGGAATAGATGGAATACATACTGTACCAAAAAGTTGTTCTCTTCGATGTAGTTAAAGTTATGCACCAAGACTTTTGAGCACAAATAGATGGGATGCACAAACACATCATTTGTGCTGTTGTTTGAGGTGTTAAATACTATACAGATGGTGGATGCCAAAACTGTAGGCTCCTGAATATTTACTATTAGGTCCGGAATCAGGATTTTTTAGAATGTTGTACATTCTCGCAAATATATAAGATATTTCTGTACATTTTGCGCTTGTTTGAGTGTTTGAGTGGAAAAGCACAACCCTTGTGGGAAGGTTATGTGTTGCACGGATGGTCCGCCGGATGCTGACAATACAGGCAACTAGGCATGTAACATTTTATTGTTACTCATATATTTAGTGATTTTGATCATGGAGTTAGCAAGGATATTTCAGCAGAAGCTATGGTCTCCGAGTACTGTAAATTTATCTGCTAATCTTATTGTCCAGGAAATTCCATATTCATTTCTTATGGAGGTAGTTCTTCGTTTATGAATTTATCATGTAGACTTCAATTTTAGAAGTAATTTTAGATTATTAAATTTTGGAATATTATTGAACTTGTCTTTAACAAGGAGTCTAGCGTATCCTATTGGCAGTTTCTTTATGTCAATATATTGGATTTTGGTGGCTTTTGTATGTTTAACTTGATTGAAACCTCAAGAAAGATAAATTTTAGGGCTGTAGAATTGGCCAGTTAAGCCTTTTTGTCTGCAGATGCTTGCTGTCTATATTAGAAATCATGCGTATGGGAATCCTATCTACGCTACTATTCTAGTGGATTTTCTAACCTTTGTTATCCTTATGATTAAATGCAAAAGCCATGTTCTTGAGAAATCCCCATTACTGGATATTAGATCCAATACTCAAAGCTGTTATTATGAGGTATCAGATCTTATCCCAACTAAAATTATTTACACTTTGAGACCCTCTTTGTTGTCTTCCTAACTTCCTTTGCACTATCCTTCAGAGGAACTCTTTATACTTCTAAAGTGAATGATGCTGGAAAGGAAGGTTGATACCATTTTGTAAGAACCTCTATACCATTCATAGACAGCAACACATTCCCAACACAAAAAGACTCCACCTCAATCTGCTGACAATGTGCTTAAACCCTTAAACTGAAAATATATAGAGTTTGTTTCCCATAATTATGCAGAATGCTTGAAAATATTGGCTTTCTACACAATTTTCTTGCCTTAAACTGGGAAATATTTAGAGTTTATTTTCAGTACCGCTTCCTGTCCATTTCAAAAATCCTGCTCTGCATACTCTTGATAAACTGCAGTGATATAAATATTTACATCCTTGCTTCCTTTTCAAAAAAGAACACATCTATTTGGAGAGAAATGATTAGTCTTCATCTTGTGTTGGATGATGTTAGAAGTGCTTACTTTTTCCAATAGCTAGCCAATTAAAATTTTGAACTTTTGAAGGTATTACACTCTTCCAAACAATGTTATATGGGCCAAACAGAATGTAAGATGAGTCACCTATTTTCAAAGAAAAATTTACATGAAAACGTTTCTGAAAATAGTTCTTCCCATATTCTTTTATCAAAAGTGTTAAGGTCTAAATTTCAGTGATGAATAATAGCTATCAAATTTGTAAACTCACCAGTTTTCTCGTTAAAATATCTCATAAAGAACAAGTTCCAAGTTGATGACGGGTTGCCACTGGACCAGGTGCTCACTATAGAGGCTACAAACCTTACAATGGGCTATATAGCTTTGTTAGAATTGATTCTGATCGAGGTAGTGTATGGGGTGCATCTAAATCCGTGTATGGAACCACAATCTCTGCTGCTAGCTTTGCATCCTCTCTAGAAATTAAAGAGTTTACTCAACCTTGATGATACAAATTTGGAAAGAAACAACACAGAGAATTCCCACCAATCCAAATATCTTCCAGAATTTTGTTCTCTTCCGATATCCCACCACCACCCTAATTTGAGCCAAAAAGTATTCAGGGGCCAAGAGAAATGTACTTAAAAGTGCAGTAAAAAATCCCTGCTTTGACTATTTTGGAGTCCCCACCCATCTGGGTGTGTGCCATATTTGCTCTTCTAATTAGTGAATGGCAATGAGTATCATTTTCAATAGGATCCCCAAAGCCATCTGTCCAAACTCCAAAGAGCAAAAATTCCCTTTTTTTCTTTATTAATTTCCAATTCCCCCTTCCTCCCATTTCCTTTCTCCTCGGACACATAATCCTAGAAATTCCACAATTTGATCACAAGCCTTTCTCAAAATCCACTTTCAAGACTGCTATATTCTTGATGCAATTGTTCCTGTAGCACCACTTTCATTCTTGTTGCTAACTCCTTCGCAAACAATTTTTAAAGGCTGGTCACTAAGCTTAATGGCCTATTGTCCTGGAACGAGAGTGCTGCCACCTTTTGTGGAATCAAACAGTTTAAAGTAGAATGCATCCACTGATTCATCAGCTATTCTCATAAAATTCTGAGAACTTCTTGTACATAGCCATTGTAAATCTGTCCTGTTTAGGAGTCTTTTCCTCCGCTAAGCTCACCAAGGCAGATATTATTTCTTCCTCTTCATCAGGGGTGTGCACAAAACTGGATGGAACTGGGCCAAACCAATCTGTTTTCGCCGGCCGTTGGTTCGGTTTGGTTGGCATACTACTACAACTGACAGGGTTGGTTCAGTTGGAGCTTATGCCCAAAACTGACCCGAACTGTGAACACCCAAAAGACCTTTCCTTGACATTTTACTTTCTCAACGGGACTGCACTTTTAAACCTTCAATCCAGTGTTTTAAAAGGCAAAGGCGTAAGTCAGGGGAGTAAGCCTTTCGTACAAAATATTTCTTTATTAGAAAAATAAGAAATAATTGGAGAACAACTGCTCACATGTCACAATTGGCAATACTACTTGTCAACCAAAACCAAAAAGGATAATGTCTTTAGGAAAAACAAGACTAGATACCAAAATTAATATGTAATCAGAGCACAAATTTAGCAATTAGTACACACACTTCCTCCTGTTTGCTAAGGAAATAAAATAATATCAGGACTAGAGCATGCAATATACAAGGGATAGAGCTCGAGATACAACGGAACTCGAGGTAGCAATGTCTCTCTGCTGATTACAATGGAATAGACCTCGAAATAGAGGATGGAAGGATCCCCTCAGCTATACGTCATCGTTTTTTCTTTTCTTTTTTGGGTTGAAGGATTTGCGGCTTTGAATCTAATGCAGCAGTATAGTCCAAGTTGTGCTCTATAATATATATATTTGTGTATTTTCCTCACCCTTTTTAGCTAAACAACACGTCTAATGCGGTAGTAGAGCCCCAGTTATACTTAAATATTCTGTATTGTTTGATTTTCTTTTCCATTTAAACTAAACTAGACATTTAATGCAGTAGTAGAGTCCCAGCTGAACGCCTAGGCGTAATTATGTGCACGCATCAACAAAAAGCATATGCCCTCACCAAAAAACATGTGACTATTGTGCAACCTGCACAACTTTTTGTAAGCATGCGTTTTCGCCAAAAAGCGCCCCAAGGTGTGCCTTAATGTGTGCACAGCCACACCTTTTAAAACACTGATATATAGTGTATATACACATTGAGTATATAATTCTTTCAATTTTTTACTAATTTTCTCTTTATCCAGCGCCATGGCTTGGCCATGGTGAATGTTAAATTCCCTCTAGTTATGCACACCTTATATATGTAGATATATACGCTATGCATCTCCTCTTTTGTTGGGCGCAACCCACCCTATCTAAACCTAAAGATATGTCTCTTTTTCAAATACGTTTAGACATTGTCTTCTGGAATTACATTTACATATATAGGGCATATATATTTTAGAGTGAGAAACAAAGTTAACAGGAGAAAGAATGAGTACTTGCGCTATATTTCTTTTCGGTTGCTTTCAGATATTCTCATGTTATTGATTTCATGTACTTCATAATACAATATGTACTTGTTGTAGACATGATAAAGAGAATCTGTGGGGTGATATGTTGTGTGTGCTGTTTAACTGTTTATGTATACTAGCAATCTTCGCACACTCAAAGCTTGTGCATTGGAAAAACTATTTTTTAACAATTATGTGCAAATATTAGTTTGCCTTGGTATTTAAGATTATCAACTTTCAGTTGGAAGGTCATTGGTTCAATTCTTTCTTTTATGCTTCATATCAACTAATGAAGTAATTTAGTCAATCTAAATGTATACCAAAACCCACTCTTCTCCTTTAATATATAGTGTGTATATAATTATATATATGTACAATGTGAAAAGGAAAGTAAATCTAGGTGTATACCAAAACCTACTCTTCTCCTTTAATATATAATATAGATATATATGTATGGCGTGAAAAGGAGAGTAGATATTTGAGACCTATTAAAAGAGAAACGGGATTGTGAACATAATAAAGTAAAAATGCCATATGGTCGCCTCATAGTAGGATTTGGTACGAAATTATATACATTGACTGTTATATCAGACCATATAAGCGCTTATGTTAATTTCCTTCTCTCTTACGAGATTGACATTGCGGCTTGAATTGTCAAAACTGAACCGAGATGACATTGATGATGACCGCTAACTTCTGGTTTTAATTTGCAATTAATTCTAACGTACGACTTGTGTTTCTCAACTGTATAACTTTTCTTAGGATACCAAATGGGGTCAATTCTCCCTATGAAAACAGTTTTTAAGTATGATTTCATATGGAAGCTCATAAAGTTAGAAAAAAGAAATGAAAGTAGTTAGGAATTATAATTAAAATGCAAATGGAAACATCTTAAAATTACTCAAACCAGTGAGCCAGACTACTTCATAATCTTTGCAGAGGTCAAAAAAAACCCAGATAAGGATGAAAATTAATATATCTATTGAACGTCCGTTCTCCCTCATATTGTGAATTAGACATTTTTCGTAGTGATTGTGCAGCACTGTGAGCCAGTTAACTTATGTATTATTTTTTTGAGATGAACTTATCTATCATGCGACCAATTATGGAAATTCCCAGTTCTCTGCCCTCATATATTTTTTTCTCTCCTAATTCTTTTGATTGCAGAAACAATGCAAAGGAACTGTGAGGCATCTGTGGTGGGCCTTCAGAGCAAAGGATATCCTTACACTTTGCAGCGTAATAATGGTACTCCCTCGGACGGTTTTATAGAGCTCAAAGATGAAAACTACGTTCATCCAGGTGGGGATATTGTAGAACCGGACCACTCATCAAGCAGCGAGTCCCTTGAATCTTCAAATGAGTGTTACAAAAATTCCCCCTGCCAACAACATGAATTTGGCTCCTGGGTGACCTTCCATCCTGACTCTAATAATGTGCATCTGTGCCAACTCAATGCCTTTGAGGGCCAAATTTACCCCTTCCCCATGGATAATCGGTTCCAATATGCCCCATTCAATATGTTCCATCAAACTTACCCTTATGAGTACCAGTTTCAAGATTTTCATTACTTTGTAGTTATTGATTTTGAGGCTACATGTGACAAAGCAAAGAATCCTCATCCCCAAGAGATAATTGAGTTTCCATCAGTAATAGTGAGTAGTATGACTGGTCAACTGGAAGCTTGTTTTCAAACGTATGTGCGTCCAACTTGCAATCAACTGCTGAGTGATTTCTGCAAGGATTTAACCGGCATTCAGCAAATCCAGGTTTGTTCTGGATTTTGGTATATGTTTTTCATTATCTTCTATTTTAAACTGTTGTTTAATCTGCCAGTCCCACTGTCTGTAAATAAGA
Source organism: Lonicera japonica (assembly GCA_021464415.1). Lineage (NCBI taxonomy): Eukaryota > Viridiplantae > Streptophyta > Magnoliopsida > Dipsacales > Caprifoliaceae > Lonicera > Lonicera japonica. The sequence continues at coordinate 49,709,523 of CM038469.1, forward strand.
GTCGATGTTTGACTTTCACTGTTTTTAAGTATGCACTAATTTCATCTTGGTTTAGAACAAAACTTATACTATGGTGAGTTTTGATACATTGATTTTGTTATGAAAAGGAAAGTGGATCTTAATTTTGGACTTCCCAAAACAATTTGGGAGTGTGATGGAGCTACATCATTAGGGCCGGATGGCATTACATCAAAAAGTTTTCCAAGGAACTTGGGATTGTGTTAAAAGGGGACATCTCGAAGGTTCTCAGAATTTTTTGAGAATGGTGTTTTAAATAGCAAAATGAATGAGACCTTTAGCAGTAAAATTGAAGGAATTTAGGCTCATTAGTCTTGTCACATGCCTATATAAAATCATTCCTATGACTTTAGCCTTGAGAATTAGGGAGGTGGGTGGTGACACAATTACTTGCTTTCAAGGGGCTTTTTTCCATGGGAGGCAGAACCTTGATTTGGTTTTGGTGACAAATGAGATGGCAAAAGATGTTAGAAGTAGGAAGGAGGAGGGTATTGTTTTTGAACTTGATTTTGAGAAAGCATATGATCATGCGAGTTAGGATTTTTTGAAATTTGCGATGGAGGATTTTTTTTTTTTTGATCAGAAACAAACTTATATTGAAAATAAATAATCAATACAAGCGTAAGGGGGCTAATGGTTTACAAGTAGTCTACCAAAAGCCCCAGAGAAAGAAAAGGAAAACACACAATAACCAAGCATTAAATAAACATCAAGCTGGAAAATAAACAGAAAAAAAGACGAGCAACTAAATAGCTCCCCAAAAACCATGGGGGACCAGTTTAGATAAGGTGTTTTTTTTTTTTAATTTTTTTTTGTCAGAAACAGAAGTATATATTATAGTGAAAAATTTAAAAAACACGGGGGACCTCAGTTCACCAAAAGGATACAAGAAGATTATATATTTATACCCAAAAAACCCGAATAAACCAACTCAGCACCCAAAAAAATGCATAAAGCAAAGTAGCATTGACTACAAAATTCGACAAGAACCAACAACCAGCTAACCCACTTCGCAGCAATCGATCAAATAATCCAAAATAGAAGAAACTCCAAAATCCGGGAACTCTTTAAAAATTAAAAGCCCAAACATTAGCATAATGGGCGTCGAGAGGAATCCGACAAGGAGATCCAGTATCCCCATTCTTATTCATCTTGGTTGCCGATGTGTTGAGTAGATTGGTTAAGAAGGCATGTGATAAGGAACTAATTGAAGGCTTTGTAGTAGGGCGGGACAAAGTGAAAATCTCCCATTTACAATTTGCGGATGATAGTATCTTTTTCATCTCAAACAAAACAAGGAGAATAGTGTTGGGTACTTGTGTGCTTGATGTCTTCTCTTTGCTTTTGGGTTTGAAGATTAACATGTCTAAGAGCATTGTGGCTGATCTTAATATTGATCCCAAGAAATTGTCTAGTATTGCTGAAGAGTTGGGTTGTGTTAGTGGGTCGTGGCCATTAAACTATTTAGGCTTGCCTCTAGGTGGTAATCCTAATAGCTTGTCTTTTTCGAATCTGGTCGTTGAAAAGGTCTTTAAAAGATTGGATGGATGGCATAAAGGTTGTCTATCTAGAGGGGGTAGGTTGCTCTTGCTTCAATCGGGTCTCGGCAGACGGTATTATTCCCGCATACTTCCTTTCATTATTCAAGATTCCAACCAAAGTGGCATTTTCTTTAGAGAAAAGAATGAGGGATTTTTTTGGGAGGGGAAAGGTGAGGGTAAGAAGGATCACTTAGTTAAATGGGAGTTTGTTTCTAAGCCTAAAAAAGTTTGGGGGCCTTGGGGTGGGGAACTTGACTCAGGAATTTAGCTTTGCTTGGTAAATGGTTATGGGGGTTTCCATTGGAACAAGACTCACTATGGCACTCTATTATTGCTAGTAAATATGGCACGCACCCACCCTAGTGGATGGGATGTGAATGCAAATTTCAATGCTTCTCTCCGTTCTCCTTGGAAATCTACAGCAAAAGGGTGGGATTCATTTGTGGATAACACTAAATGGGTTATACGAAATGGTGATAGAATTCGGTTTTGGGTGGGTGGATGTCCTTTAAAAGAGTCCTTCCCTCGTTTATATCGTCTTTCCATGAATCGTAACATTTGTATCCAATCAGTCATCTCTTGGGTTAGTCACTCTAGTTTTTCATGGGATTTGACCTTTTCAAGAAATTTCAATGATAGGGAGAGTGATGATTTCATTTCCCTTTTAAACTCCATTGATTCCATCCGTTTTAATCGTGAGGTTTTAGATAAAAGAGTTTGATATTCTTTCCAGTACTTCTTCAAATCCCATTTTCCCTCAATTCAGTATTATTTGGAAAGGTGGAATCCCCATCAAGGTTAAAGTGTTCGCATGGCTGGCCTCATTGGGGAACATGAGCACCTGTGACTTGGTTCAAGTTAGGAGAGCCTTTATGTCTCTCTCTCCATCGTGATGTATTTTGTGTAGGATGGCAAATGAGAGCATTGATCATATTTTGCTTCGTTGTGAGTTCGTTAAAGTGTATTTGGTCGAAGATGTTTGGTTTGTTTGGTTTGGTGGGGGCTTTTCCAAAGAAATGGAGTGATATCCTGATTATAAAATGGTACTTCAAGCAGAATAGTAAGAGGATCAAGCAGCTGTGGCGTTTTTCTGTTTTGGCTATAGTGTGGCTGATTTGGTTAGAATGTAACCTAAGGATATTTGAAGACAAAAGCGGAGATCTGTTGGAGATATGGGAATTGTCTTGTCTTCTAGTGGGGCAGCGAGCTAAAGCTTCGGGGATTTTTGATGCTTTGGATTGCTTCCTATTTTCCTTGGATTGTGTTAGTCTTGTAGGGTGTTGATTTCTCAGTCAGTTGGGCTCTAGGCAGTTAGTTTTATTGTTGTTTAGGCTGATAGAGTTTTCGGTGGATGCCTTATCTTCTGTTCTCTTCCTCTCTTGTTGATGTAGCTGTATCTCTTTTTTATTCGTATCAATAAATTTCTGTTTCCGATCAAAAAAAAAAAAGAGACTATTTCCATCACTTCCTCTACTTGTCTTGACTTTCCTTCCAAAATTCTCGCATTTCTTTCATTCCAAATAACCCATATTTTGGCCATAGCAGCATATCTCCAAAAAATTATCTATCTTGTCTTATTCAGCACACACTATCAACAAAATCAGCACATCCAATTTATTTGGAAACTTATCAATCTCGGATATTTCTGACAACTGTGGGGCAGTTCTGCTTTGATAATTCAGTGGGGGAATGCTCGCTTTGGATGAGGCGGTTTGTTTTTTAAATTGTTTTATTTTTGTATGATAGGGCTTCTGTTAGCTAGTGTTTTTCTAGTTGCTGCTTGACTGGACCTCTGGTCTACCAACTCTTCTATTGGCTTTGTAAACTGCATTTGGGTGCTTGCTTTTTATGATTCATATCAATAAAAGCAGTTGTTTCTGATCAAAAAAATAAAAAATAAAAAATAAAAGGAAGCAAATTTGCAGGGTAAAAAAATTGTGATCAATAGACTCCCCTGTTTCGGTACAAATGATACACCAAGATGGAGATGAATACATGAAGGGCCTCTTGGATTGAATCACATCACAAGTGTTAATCTTCGTCTTAAGCATCAACTATACCAACAATTGGACTTTAGATTTGGCCTTGAAGTACGAAGAGAATGATAGTATTACAACAAGGAAAAGACTAAGGGGAATAATAAGGTGTGAGAGTTCTCTAGAGATTCTGGATTTCACTAAAACAACAACGGGGACAGGAACCAATTCAAGCCTTGTGACTAGAGACAAAGAAGCCTTTTGGGGATAAAAGCAAACATATGCGGGCTCGGGCTCAAAGCGGAAAATATCTTATCGTGTTGAACCAAGATGTGACATCTTCCTTATGCTATTCTTGTGGATCTCTCAATCTTGTTGATCATCGACTATAAAAGCACACCTTTTATGCTTCATATTGAGCTACTCAAACCAGGAAGCTCCACAACCCTTGAGAAGAGAACAAGACCATCTGACCCTCTCTATGTAAGGAGTTGGATTTTGAAGTGTTCGACCGGTCAAAAAATGTGTACAATGCCTAAATTAGGGTTTTGATCTGGAGAAGACGACCGAAAATTATGGTTAGCCACTTGAAAGGTTTCATAGTGGATTCTCACAATTGATTGTTCTATATATAGCATGACCTAGTTTGAACTAGTCTCCATCACTTTGAACTGTAATTCTAAGTGAGAAAGTCCAGTTTGAACTGGTTTGCAGTGAGAAAGGGAATAGCTAGAATCCTGTTGGGGTTAATGCCCATAGCATGTCATGGACTCATGGTATGTTTGGCGTGTAGGGCCTAAATGGGCCTATGGGAAATAGTCAAGTCAACGGCTTTCGAAAATTCCAAGCCACATAATTTTCGTCTCTGAGAATATAAACTTAATTAAAGACTCCGAGGAGGATCAAATGGGGACTTGAAATACAGAACTTCAATAGATGGAGCTTAGATCTGCGCATTCTTGTTTGAGAGATTAGATGTGACCATGCATCAAGGATGAGGTCCATGGTACACTGTATAGTTTAAACTGGGGCACTTTATAATGATGAAACTAATAATTAGATTAACCAAAATTCACATGTTTTAATATAACATTTCAATTCAAGAGGTCTAAGGCACGCATGTCTAAAGCTGATTAGAGGAAATATGAAAGAGGAGATGGTGAAAATTGGTTCTTAGAAGAGAAGATGGAGTGTTAGGTGATAACAGATTTATTATCTTGGATAAGTTGTTCACAATGGAGAGGTCGAGATGATGCTACTTGCATGGTTAAATTAAGTGGACAAGTTTAGCGTGTTGGGTAATTAATGTATTCCTTTTCTTCTTTGGGTTGGAAAACTGACAGATTATTTAGAAAGAAGATAATAAACACTCAATAGAATGAGAGAGGGGGTGGTGGCGGTGGTGTGCTTTTAGGTCCAAGTACAATGGGGATTATCATCTCTTTGAAGATTGTAACATGAATGCCTCTAAAAGCACCCATAGGCCATAGCTGAACTGGATAACAAAGTCAAATAACACTTTGCCTCCAATCACGCAGAAAGTGCTGCCAAAAATAAGCTCTATTGGTATCCTGAAAGTACCCGTGGAGTCCTTCAACCAAACTCTATTACCTGGTAAAGTAAGAAAGATGAGTTTACATGTAAAATTTTCAATGGGAGAAAACTTAAGAGGTGTGGTTGTTTCACAATTAGATGGAGAACAAGAAAATTAGGCTACACCACAGTTGGACCATGGATATTGGTTCCATATTAAATGCAAGCATTTCACATACTTTAAGAACACATTCATCTCAATGCAATCATTGGTCAAGAATACAACTTATCTACTATCGTGATATTTGGTACATTGATTCTTTCTCAAGAAGGGAACGTGACTCTTAATTCAGGTCATTGCGAAAAGGCAAACATGCCTCTTAATTTGGGACAGAGGGAGTAATGACTTAAGAATTAGCATATAGGCCTCATGATCTATTCTCAGCGTCATCCTCATGAGCCATCAGGCTATATCATAAAAGGGTGTTTATGTCTCAACTCGCATTGGCCCACACCTACCACTTGGAATGTGGCTTTAACCCCCCTACCTCCCTCGCTCGCACTGTATTTGTAACAAGGAAGAGACATGGACCTTATTTTAATCGAAAAAGGAAAGACACACCAACCCTCCCAAGTTCCTACATCCGAACGCAAAAAATGTTGCTTAATTTTTGTGGGGCGTAGGATGTAACTACACTCGCATTGAAATGTTAAATCAATTAGCGAAATACTTTAAATACACACACAAACAATACCATACAGTATTTTTGTACAACTTTCTCCCCCTCGGTTGCTATCCTTGTACACTATATCTGAGAGTGGGTCCAAGTTGACGTGATTTTATAATAGCATTTAAAGGCTGACTTGCTTATTTGAACATATCTGTTTATTACAATAAATGTGTGCGTATAATTTGCTGTAGGCGTTAATAGTACTTAGACACGTGTCATTTATCAATAGGCACCGGTAGTTTGAAACATGGAAAATGCCTTAGGCACAGGTCATTTGTTACATGGATAGTGGAGGCACATATAGCTAACTACAAACATGGATAGTGCCATAGGCATAAAAACTTTCTATAAATGTAATTGCCACCCGCTAGGGGTTATATCTAGTTGGATAAAATTATTTTAGTCAGCTTGTTCCAACGGTTTATGTTTGCCTGCATCATTTGTACTTGGTTCTCCAATGAATGTTATGAACTCCAATAAGGATGATAATGAGTTAGGTCCGTTGCAATCCAAGTAAAAGCTACCTTTCTCCCCGTTGGGAAGAAACAAAAAGGGAAGATAGAAAAGTTGGAGGCTTACCTACCTGTATGCTTTTGACAAAAAAGTATTTTGCTCTAAAAACTATCAAAGATTGTCGTTTTAAGTTTTAACCATGCAGCATTATGTCTCACCTTTTTTTCTGTATATGTGCTTTTATTTATAAACTAATTCTAATTTGTGCTTCTAGGTGGACAGAGGTGTTACTCTAAGTGAAGCACTCCTTAGGCATGATAAATGGCTTGAAAAAAAGGGGATAAAGAACTCCAACTTTGCTGTGGTTAACGTGGTCCAATTGGGATTGTCGGGTGATGTTAGAATCCGAATGTCGTTATAAGAAGATCCGAAAGCCTCCTTATTTTAACAGGTAAGATAGCTGTCTATTTTCAAAAGCAACTGTAATTTTATACGGACTAGGGATGGCAAAAGAGCCCAACCTGGCTTTTTTTTTCCCTGATGCAACCCTAATGCGGCGTGTTTTTTCTTGAACTGGGGCGCGTATGGGTTCTAAATAAAAAGGCACAACGGGTTCAATTAGTTCTTAACCCATTTGACCCGATCCGAATATAGTGTACACTTTTTTTTACCTTCTGTAAATCCCTTACTATATCACTATGGGACTGGGCGGGTTCAGGCATTTACATATGTTAAAAGTAGAGGGTTTGGGTTTTCCAAAATAAACAGCACCGGACCAGGTTCAGGTCGGCTACATATGTAGGTGGATTGGGTTTGTATTTTCCAAACCCTCCCAAAAACCCCACTTGTTGCCTTCCCAATTTATATTGGCATGAAATTTTACAAAACTTGTTTTGCTGCTTTACCAGATGGATCAACTTAAAAGTTCCTTTCCGCGAGGTTTTCGGTGGGGTGAGGTGCAATCTAAAGGAGGCGGTCCAGATGGCTGGTTTGGCGTGGCAGGGCCGGGCCCACTGCGGCCTTGACGATGCCAAAAACACGGCGCGCTTACTTGCTCTCCTTATGCGCAAGGGCTTCAGGTTCTCGATTACCAACTCAATGATGTGTCATCAATCTAGCACCGACTATTCATTGACATGGAAGCAGCATCAGCAGATGTCGGATCAAAACATCACATTTTCACCTCACCACCCCCACAAGATGAAGGATCCGCACGTACTATTACCTCTGGTACATTTTCAGCCATGTTGTTACTGCGGGGTGAAGAGCATGAAAGGCACCATTCGCAAGCCCGGTCCCAGGCAAGGGAGCTGCTTCTTCGGCTGTGGAAACTACACCTCTACTAGAGGTGCTCGCTGTCATTACTTTGAATGGGCTTCTCCTTGAAGGGGGGGGGGGGGGGGGGGGGGATTGGTGTCTACTCCTATCTTTTCATGATCACAGCCTTTATCTCCTGTAAAAAAGTGGAAAGAAGAAAAAAAGCAAAAGACAGACTAATCTGTTAGAAGAGAAGCAAATAGGCGTGTTTGCTTGGTGAGTAAATATAGATAATAGCTGGCTGAAAAGTGTCTGGACTATATGCATCATAAAATAGTGAAAGTGGTCTTAGTAGGGAAAGGAAGAAAGAGAGGGAGATCATCAAACTCAAATGTTTAAAGAAAGCTGACTTTGTTATTGACAGAAGAGTGGGAGAATGCGAGGAATGGGTAGTTAGGAGGATGACGTTTTTTTTTTCATTTTTACTTTTTAAACATGCTCAGAGACATGAATATGCTTGCTTTGGTTATCTAAAAATAATATTGTGAGAAATAGGGGACAAATTTGTTTCCTATGCATCATTTCAGTGGGAATGAATTGAGTACTAGTGTCCGTGTGCATCAATTTAAAATTTTCTTTCTTCACTAGTATTCTATAATAGGGTTTTGACCTCAGCAACCATTTGTCGTTTATAAACTGATGACACCAAACAGGTAGAGAAGGAAAAACAAATAAAATAGGAAATGCTTGATTACGCAAATGTAGAGTAAAAGGCCAATTTGCCCCCTAAACTATTGACCCATTTTAATTCAGCCTTTAAGCTAATTTTAGCTTCATTTGAGCTCTTTTATCAACCTCCGTAAAAAATTGGAGCGACTCCTTTGGATTTTGTTACTTGTCTACTTAGGAATTGTGCAGATCAAGGTATCAACTCTCTATGTTGGAAAGATATTGGCATTGCAATTTCTAATGTCTTTCAGTAGGGGTCCTAAATGCTGCACCATACTTGGACCTACGAAGACTGAACAGAAGCGACACAGTACTATTGTGGTTCATACAAAACGTGGGAAACCAAAGAATAAAAGGCCCAAGCTTGACTATTTTGTAAGGCTGAACTGGTGCATCTTTTTTGGAATAGATATTGATGCATCTTTTTTGTGGATATTGATGGGTAAAAATGGTTCATTTTTTTTTGTGAACTCTTTTGTTTTTGAAACCCAAATTTTGTAAACTATTAATTGATTTTGTGTATGTGTTCAATGCATGCTCTATTTTTTGGGTTTTGTCGCTCGGTAAAGAGGGTTGATGCATGCTCTTTTTTGTGGGGGTGGGTTTGTTGCATGCCATAGCTTGTGTAGAGTTTTGCATGCATGAGCACGTAGTATTCCTATGGTTTACAAGGGAATTCTATTGTAATGATAAGAGCGAGGAGAGCAATTAAAGTTTCGCTCTTATGGTCTACAATAGAGCCCATCCTTAGGTAAGGCCATAAAGGAATAATGCCTTTTTCCGTATCATAACATAACTTGAGAGCATGCACATATATAAAGGAGCTGTAGAAAAGAACAAAGAGGCAAAAAGACATAAAAGGAAAAAAAAAAGGGACTACACCCTCCACTACTTGCCTACATCTCACACTACAAACAAGAAAACAACTTACCATTTGTATAACGGTGACAAGGACACGCCCTAAACGATTCTACTAAATTATTCAAAAAGAAAAGAATGAGGAAAAGTCTAAACTGACCTATCACTTCCTTGTAATAAACACAATGCCTTCCCCTTTAGAAAGATCCTTGTCCTTACGGATTGAAATGAGGAAATTGATTTACAATAAAGGTTGAATCTTCCCAAATTGCATCATCTGGTGCTGAATTTGTCTACTGAATGTACATTTGGTCCACTGGTTTGTTGTGTTATGTAATTAAGCATCTATTAAGGATGGCTATAGGCTCCATTCTGACTTGAGCACTTTTATCAGCATAAGGTAGTTGTTGGATAGTCATTTTCTTTTTGCTGATCCTTTCTTTTCAATTGGGAGACATGAAAAACTGGTTGGATTCTTAATCCAGCAGGTAACAACAACCTATATGCCACTTTTCCGACCTTATCTAGAATTTTATAGGGTCCATAGAACCTAACCGCCAGCTTGAGATTTTCGTAGAGCTACAGAAGATTGTTTATAAGGTTAGAGCTTTAAATAGACCCACTCTCCCACTTTAAAATTTCCGTTCAATCTCACTTTATCAGCCAATGTCTTCATCCTTTTTTGGGCCAACTCTAAGCCCTCTTTCACCAACTGAGACATGAACTTCCTTTGTTGGAGATAGTCTTCTACTGATGCCACTGTAGAAGTGGCAATGTTGCAATGACTTTGTAATGGTGGTATATACCCATAAAGAGCTTGAAATGGAATCATCTTCATTATAGAATGGTATTGGCTATTAAACCAATATTCTGTTAGGGAGCAGCCATTGATGCCATGATTTTGGTTTGTGACCACACATGCATCTTAAATTAGTCTCCAAGTAAGCATTTACTCTTTCCGTATGACCAGAAGTTTGAGGATAGTAGGCTGTGCTCATTTTTAGCTTTGTTCCCAACAATTTGAATAACTCCTGCCAAAAGGAACATATGAAAATAGAATTCCTATTTGATACAATTGACCGTGGCATGCTATGAAGCTTGTAAATGTGGTCCATCAAGATTCTGGCTATGTAGAAGGCTGTGTATGGATGGATGATTCGAACGAAATGATTGTATTTAGTGAATCTGTCAACCACTACAAATATTACCTCATTGCTTCAGATTTTGGAAGCCCATTTATGAAATCCATGCTAATGTGTTGCCATGCTTGCTCTATGTTATAAGTTGTAAATAGCTAGGCTAATTAAGTATGAAAAGTAGCTTAATCTTAGGGTACTAATTACGTAGAGCTTCCATAATGTGTACGCAATTGTGTATATAAGGCTTGTATATTCTCTTATTAGAGTAATAAGATATATAATTTTCCTGCTCATTATAGACAACATGGTTTCAGAGGCACGCATGTTAAGGTTAGGGTTTAGTTTGGTTTTAGTCTGCAGTTCTCTGGCAGACCAAGGCTGTGTGTGTTCATCTACCCAACGTGGGTTTTGGTCCTCATCACCCCCCTAGGAGGAAGCACCACCCGCCGATTAGTAGTTCCCCAAAATTTGGCGACTAGACGACCAGCGCGTGAGGCTCACGCGCCGCTGACAATTACCTGAAAAACGATGCGGAAAATAAGGATTACCTAGTTGTGTTGAAAAATGGTTACTCAATAAAATTCGTTTATTATAAGTGAAGCATAATAATAAACTCTAGGTTTCTACCAATTTTAATTCTGAAACGTTGTAGCTCTTGTCTAACATGCAGGAGAGAACCAATCAATTGAACACACAAACAACACCAGAATTAACGAGGTATCCCTACTTGCGTAGGAATAATCCTCAAAAGCTTATTACTATAACACACGAGTTTACAAACAACATAATCACAATTACAAACTTACAGAACTTGACTCACTCAAGAGCTGCTGTAGTTTCCACCTCTGATGTGTACAGTTCCCGTCGAATCGCTCGAATTCAAATACAACGCATCACGTGCCTCGGACTCATTCTGATTATCTTGACAACAAAAGCGTGAAGCAAGACTTTAGGATTTGTAGTTCTTTTTAAGGAAGAACTACTCTTTTGGTATGATAAAATCAAAACTCTAGGTGGTGATGATTTTTGCTTTTCAAAAACCCAAATATGTTATGAATTTTTCCAAAAGAAAAGCTTCTAAAATGATGTAGCATGGCCTTGTATATATAGAAGATTTAAGGTTTAAAAGGCTATGCAACTTGCTTGAAAAATATCTCAAAGTGAGTTGTCATTCAATGTATTTTTGTGCCTTGGAAAGTGTGAAAGCAAGTTGTACAAAAAGGCAAGTGGGCAAGTGGATAAAAAAAAACAACTCAGCAAAATTTACATGCCGGACCGGTATTGGCTTTTCAGCATACCGGTCCGCAGTTGGATAAGTAGGGAAGATTTAAACGCCGGACCGGTATTGGTTTTTAAGCATATCGATCTGCAACTGCGGATTTCTTGCAATTTTTACTGCAGGACCGGTATTTGAAATAGGGCATCCGGTCCGCAAAAATAGAAAATGCCATATTAATTTTGCTGTGTTTTGTAATTGATTAGAAGTATCCAAAACACTTAAGGTTTGGTTAAGGCTTGTCTAAAATCATTGAATTTGGTTTATTTTGAAAATATCAAAGAAGATTTTCATGATTAAAAAGAAGAGAAGTTCAATTTGAACTTCTATTTTGACTTGGTCAAAAGAAGCTTTTAGAAAATACTTTTTAAGAACCAATAAGATTTCACCACCTAAGCCAAGACTTTTCAAACCTTACCAAAGTAATGTGAAAGAGGTATTTGAAAATCGGCTATCCGAAAACTTGGATTTTTCCGCGTGAGAATATGAATTACTCGAACAAATTACAACATAGAAAAAAAATGTGTTTTTGTCGAAGGAATTAAGCCAATAAAAATTCGACTTTACATTACCGCCCTAATCTTACTCGCCGGCGCGTGGAGGCTCGTCTCGTCGCCGTTCACCATCCGGAAACTTTCATTTGACTCGTCCAGAGGTATTCAGCACGACTGTGTGCTTTGTTTAGTCTGTTATCCCTCTGTTTGCTTCAAATCTAAGGCCAGTTCGATCCTAAATTTGTTCATACCTTTGTTGCTCACTCCGAAATCTGAGGTGTGCTCGCTTCCAGATTTAAAACAGGTTCTAGACGCTGTTTTGTGTTATGCTCGTATTTTATGCTCTATGATTGGTTCGTTCTTGGTTTTCCTGCTATAATTTTATTTGTTCTATCGTGCTTTACAAATAAAATTAGTTGAAGTATGGCTGATAAAAAGACCTCAGTTGTTTTTGATGTGATCTTGGTGATGTCAAAAATCACTGACCACAAACTCAATGGTTCTAATTATCTAGATTGGAGAAAAACAGTTTGAATTTATCTACGAAGTATTGAGAAAGACAATCATATGACTGATGCTCAACCCTCGGATGATTCTAGACATACTTGGTTAAGGTAGGATGCTCTATTATTCATGCAGATCCGAAATTTCATTGAAAGTGATGTCATTAGTTTGATTAATCATTGTGAATTAGTTAAAGAATTACTGGACTATTTGGATTTTATATATTTTGGGAAAGGGAATGTTTCTCGAATTTATGATGTTTGCAAAGCCTTTTATCGTGCAGAAAAAGTGAAAAACAGGATAAGTCGCTTAAGAGCTACTTTATGGAATTTAAAAAGACATATGAGGAGCTTAATATGCTGTTACCATATAGTTTCGATATCAAGGTGTAGCAAAATCAAAGAGAGCAGATGGATGTCATGAGCTTTCTAGCTGGCCTTCCCCCTGAATTTGAAATTGTTAAGAATCAAGTTCACTTAACTACTAAGATATCTTCCCTACAAGACGTTTATAGTAGGGTACTTCACACATAAGGGACTTCATTGACTCCGCCTGTCCCGTACAGTGGTGCACTGGTTAGTCGAAATAATGAGTATGAGACTGGGCGATCACATTACAGAAATGGCAGTAATGGAGGAGGATCCAACGGTAATGAGACCTGGGCACAGGGTTCAGGGGGAGTTGTGTGTCATGATTGCCATACTCCAGGGCATCTAAAGCATGATTGTAGAAAGCTCAAGTATCGAACTCAAAAGGCTCATTCTGCCCACATTGCATCCACTAATGATACATCGAAAAAGTCTGTTCTTATCTCTGTAGATGAATTTGCCAAATTTTCCCAATACTAAGAATCTTTGAAAGCTTCATCTACTCCGATCACATCTGTCACTGCTATTGCTGATTCAGGTAAACCAAATACGTGTCTCCTTTCTTCATCCTCTAAATGGGTCATTGACTCTGGGGCCACAGATCATATGACAGGTAATTCTAACCTCATTTTTACTTTCCAGTCACATAAATTCGTGTCTAATGTCACCTTAGCAGATGGGTCATCATCTTATGTCCTTGGATCTGGCACAGTAACCCCTACCCCTCTTATTCTTTTATCATATGTCTTACATTTACCTCAGTTGTCCTTTAATTTAATATCTGTAAGCCAACTGACTCGAACTCTTAATTATTGTATCTCATTCGTCCTTGATCATTGCTTGTTTCAGGATCTTATGATGAAAAAGATTATTGGTAAAGGACATGAGTCTGGAGGCCTCTATATTTTTGACAATCAGATACCTAAATCCGTTGCTTGTTTTGGCATCAGTTGAGCTTTCGAAGCCCATTGTAGGTTGGGTCATCCCTCTTTTCCTTTCGCTTAAAAAGATTTGTCCCCAGTTCAGTAGGGTGCCATCATTAGATTATGAGTCATGTCAATATGCTAAACATCATCGTCTTAGTTCTAGTCCTAGAGTCAATAAGAGGGCCAAATTTCCTTTTGAATTAGTTCAATATGATGTTTGGGGTTCGTGTTCAGTTCTGTCTAAACCTGGATTTAGATATTTTGTTACTTTCATTGATGATTACTCTCGTGTAACTTGGTTATATTTAATGGAAAGTCGTTCTGAGTTGTTTTCTCATTTTTGTGCGTTTTGCACTGAAATTAAAACTCAATTTAATGTTTCTGTCCACACACTATGAAGTGATAATGCAAAAGAATATTTGTCAACATCTTTTTAAAATTACATGATTTAGAATGGTATTTTTCATCAAACATCTTGTGTTGATACTCCATCTCAAAATGGAGTAGTAGAGCGAAAAAATCGACATCTGCTTGAAACTACAAGGGCCCTATTATTCCAAATGAATGTTCCCAAATCTTTCTGGGCTGATGCAGTTTCAACATCATGTTTTCTGATTGATGGCATGCCTTCATCTGTTCTTCATGGTGTGATACCTTATTGTGTTTTATTTCCTCATAAAGCATTATTTCTTATTGAACCTAAGATCTTTGGTAGTACTTGTTTTGTACGGGATGTTCGTCCGAATGTTACTAAATTGGATCCCACATATTTGAAATGCAGCTTCCTTGGTTATTCTCGCTTTCAAAAGGGATATCGGTGCTATTGTTCTAGTCTCGACAAGTATCTTGTGTCAAGTGATGTTACATTCTTGGAAAACACACCATATTCCCCACCTTCTACTTCTGACAATCCGGAGGAGGATGACAATTGGTTAATCTACATGATTTTGCCTTCTGAACCTGTCACTGAACCAGCTCATGTCAAGCCTCCTATTCATCATGTCTACACCAGACGACATCCATCTCTTGATTCGTGTCCTACACCAGCTACTTCGTCATCAGACCCAGCTTCAAATGATGATCTTCCCATTGTTTTACACAAAGGTAAACGTTAATGTTGACAAGTTAGCTGAATTGAGACTAAAATTGGTTTAAGGGCCGAATGAAATCGATTAATAGTTAAGGGGCCAAATAGATCTTTTACTCCACAAATTTATTTGATATCAATCTTTTTTTATCTGTAATAAAATTTTGATACTCATTTGGATTAGTATTTGACTTAGTCAACTGTTTAAGTATATATTATTTGTTAAACATGGCTTAGCAAATGTTTCCTCTTCTCTTTGAACAATCTTTTTCTTGAAGGCTAAAAGCATAAATATATTATAAACACAAATCAATATGGAGGGGAGGTGACAAGAATAAAGGGACCTCCTCCATTAAAGCCTCAAAATTTGATACTAAAGCAACATGTTTTGCAAGGCGGGCTGCATCGTTGCCCATACGATGCATACAAGACCATTTACAAAAAAACAACCTGGCAGAAGGTCGCATTATATCATTAATAATATGCTCAATAACACTTATAAGGGCCACCATCACCACAAATGGTATTAATCACCACTTGGGAATCACCTTCAAACCACACTAAAGAGTACCCACATTCTACAACAAACTCGACAGCATAGTATGCAGTAATGGCTTCTGCTGAAGTTGAGTTTGCACATAAAGGTAGCTTCTTGTACTTAGCTGCCAAAAAGGTGCCACACTTGTTTCTAGTGACAAATCCAATTTCCACACTAGGTGGTTCATCTGAAACTAAAGCATCAAAATTAATTTTTACCTAATTCACCGGCGAAGAGGACCACTTCACAGGGCCCAAAAGAAGCGCTGTAGATGTCGGATTCGCTTTGCGGAAACACTTCACTAAGTCACGAGCAAGAGTAGTTAATTATGACTAATGGGTATCTTCTTTTCCCGTAAAAAAATAATAAAGTTTCGGTTATTCCAAATCTGCACAAACATAATGCAGCTAATGGTTTTTTATCCGTTTCCAATCCACATATAGAATTTAAAACCAAGTCCGAGCCAACCCAGTTAGTTGAGTCAAAGGATAAATCAAAACCACGAGTAAAGGGCTTGAGAAACTATTGGGCATTTTAACAAAATGTGAATTGTATTCTGTGTTGCAAAATTACAAACCGGGTAGGCATTTAAGGGAATACTCAACCAAGAAGTTAAATTTGTACAAGTAAGAAAAGAATCACAAATGACCTGCCAAAGAGAATGATGCACCTTAGTTGGAACCTTTAGTTTCCAAATGATTTTACTAGATGATTTGTGACACCCCGCCCATGGGGGCAATAAAAATTGAATAATAATATTACTATACACCAAAAATTATAATATTATTAAAAATATAGCGGTATATTTTATACTATTCAAATTACAAAAATATCTAAGGTTTATCACGAGCTCTCATTGTAGATGAAAAACATGTATGGGGAAGTACACTGTACACAAAGAATAAACAAATTTTCACGAAATTAATTTAACAATAACAATGAATACTTTCATATTAAAAAACACACAATGCCTTGTACCCGATTCTCTCATGGTTACATGCCAAGTAACACCATGCCACCCCTACCTCACTACACCCATGTCTTATCACTGGACATTATAAAAGGGCTGTTGAATTATTAGTAAACTCGAAAAGTGTATTTAGATCATGTACCAATCAATCCCCTTGACACTTCAACTAACATGCAAAATAAATAAGTGAAACTATAACAATAATACATAAAGCCAACAATTAATCAAAGAATACAAAGATAAAAATATCAAAGAAATGTTCTGGAACTTAAAAGAATGTATATCGAGTACTTTCTGTGTCTTACAAATAACTGTTGGATCTTTAATCTAAGAATGGGTTTATATGTTCAATAATTTTGTGTTGTGGACTGTCAAATGGTTAAGTCCACTTTAAAAGTGATCAAATAAGGTTTAAGTTATTTGGGTTTAAATGTATCTAATAGGGTGTGGGCCTTTAATGTGTAGATACTTAAGGGTAATTTTATTTTTATGATAGGCTAAAATAGAAATATTAAATAGATAGTAGGGTTTACTATCCATATATATTGTGGTTATGGTACTTAGATCACACGTACGTATTCTGTCCCTTGTGTGCCCCCATCATCACAGAGAGTAAGGGTGTGCATAAAAATTGAAAAACCGAAAAATCGGCCTGAACCAGCCCGATTTAATCGGTTATTTAAGGCTTTCGTTCTGGTTTGGTTGAAAAAAATAAAAACCGATAGGGGTCAGTTCGGTTGGCGGTTAGCGGAGTTACGAAACCCGTAATAACCGAACCGAACCGAACCGAAATAACACGTATCATGCTACTATTGGTTGGTTAAATTTATTTCTTTATATATATATATATATATTATAAGTTAAATATTAAAAACATAAAAAATATATAAACTAAATATATTGATTTTAATGTCATGGCCCAACAATACAAAACATGCTCAAATTCAAGCCTAAAACCGACAATAACCGACTAACTGAATTGACAATAACCGAACAGGCCCCGACCAGTTTTAGGTGTTTGGCGGTTCGGCTCAGTTGACCGTTATCACAAAACCACAGGTCAGTTCGGTTGGCGATTAATTTACACGGTTCAGTTAACCGAACCGTGCACACCCCTAACAGAGAGCATGGGGAAAACCTAAAGGATTCTCTAAAGAAATACGTGTAGATTTGGAAGGCCAACCACTTGGCTAACAAACACACGTTATGGATTCAGGTACGCTTTCGCATGTTAATCTTTTAATTCTTGGTAATACGACATGAACGATTATAAGGTTTATGATTATTTAGAACTAACAAGATCTAACAAGTGGTATCAGAGGGGTCTTCATGTTTAATCATTGAGAATCGGATTTATTTTCAATTCTTGGTTATTTTGGGTGTTTTTTCGAATCTAATAATTTTATTTTTAAACTTATTGGATTTGAGGACTATTGTTGATTACACTTCTGCGGTTTATAATATATAAGATTTTCCGCAAGCTTTTGGATATATATATATAAGCACTCGGAATTTAGCTTTTGTTGTTAAAAAAAAATTAAAAAAAATTAATACATCAGCCGAGATGCACAAAAATTATATGGCTAAATTTGTCCTTATTATGGGTTTGAGCTTGGTGGATTTAATTATCCTCATACCTATATATATTTTGGCTGATTAATGATTGGGAATACTTTTAGTGTATCGATTGACCCATCCTTTAATTCTTGTTTGTTGGATTGAATTTAATCTTATATTAGTATGTGCATAATGGAGCAGACAATATGTAGCTACAGTTGCTTGATTAAAGTACTTGATTTTTTTTATAGTACTAAAGTTTAATAGGGCTTTAAAAGAATATATATATCGATTTTTTTTGGGCAGAAAAAAAAATATTTCCTATAGATTATGTGCTTATATATACACAGTTTACGATGTATATATATAAGGAGATGTGTATCCACATGTAAGGTTATATATATAACGAGATGTGTAAATATAAGAAAGGATATATGAGGTTCAGGCTATATATATACTATGTAAGGATGCATGTATGTATTGGTTTAAGTAAAAGATTCTGCCAATGGATTGCAATATATATGTGGTAATCTGCCATGCATGATGCTTTTATATATATAAGGATACATTTATATAAACTGCCGAATGCTTTATGTATATATATATATATATTTTGTTGATTGCACCATGTTATGTTTATATGTTTATATATATATGTGTGTGTGTGTGAGGATTTTATAAATATATTGATGCTGCCGATTGCGTATACACATATATAAATATAAATTAGTTTGCGTACCGAAATGGGTGTTACGTGTTATACCGGTACGCATAGACACGTAAATTTTAAGGCTTAAGTTTTAGGTGAATGAATTAAGTTATATGGGCCAAGATATGAATATGGGTATATAACCCAATAAGCTTTGACCCAACCAGATTAAATTCAAATATTGATATAATTAAGTATATATATTTAGAGACAAATTAATTAAAATGACATGTCGCCAAAGTGACATCTTTCGTGAAAATTATTTTGTTTTAAAATATAACCGGTTTTGTACTTGTAACTCATGTGAATTTTGACCGGCTCAAAAGAAGGTTGACTTTTAACAGAATTGCATGTACACCTATGGTAATAAACACGTGATAATTATTCAGTTTGTTTTATGTGAGCAATAAATCGGCCCAAAGGAAGATTTATTATTCGACATACCTTTATTATCATTGTTTGATTACTATAACAAGATATCACTTGCAAGTTAGTATTTTGTCCAAAGATGAAATATTAATAGAGCACCCGGTATCTTGAGATGAGAATTACCTTTATTTGAATTTAATATGTTTGTTTTAAGACTTATGTGAGCTTGTTTTGTCTATGTACTGTTGTTTTCTATGAATTTAAAGACTTCAAGTAATATTACTGCTAGCATCAATTGTATTCATGTGCTAAATGACACACTTCATATGATGGCAAGAAAGCTTCTTGATAGTTCTTGAAGTCATGGATCTTGACTTTGCATTAAGGGTTGATCCTTCCCTATCTTTTATGGATTAAAAAAATACTCTTAATGAGAGAAAATATAAAGAGAAGTGGAATTGAATCAAATCACATGTATGTCATGATTATGAAGAATGCCATTATGAAAGCATTAGGGTTACAATATCTGAAAAGATAACTACGGTTAAGGAATTCCTTGTAGACATTGAAAAGAGGTTTATCAAGAATGAGAAGGCTGAAATAGGTACGCTCTTGACACGCATAATTTTAATGAGAAATATGGGCAAAGGCAATGTCAGGGAGTACATCGTGGAGATGTTTCATCTTGCTTTCAAGTTAAGAGCACTTAAGCTAGAACTCTATGAGGACTTACTGGTGCATCTAGTTTTGATATCTCTTTCAACACAGTTTAGCCGGTTTAAGGTGAGTTGTAATTATCAGAAAGATACTTGGTCTCTGAATGAGCTCATCTCATACTGTGTTTAGGAAGAGGGAAGGTTGAAGCAAGATAAGGTAGAAATTTCTTAATTGTCTCAACCTCTAAAAGTAAGGACAAAGGAAATAAAAGGAAGAAGACAAAGGAAGTTATAGATACAGTACCACAAAAGATATAAGAAAAAAAACTGGGCGAACGGAAGATATTGGTGTTACTTTTATGGAACTGAAGAACACATAAAGAAGCACTATACCAACTTTCACGCATGGCGTGATAAGAAGAGGTTGCTTTAATTGTCGAAAGTCAAATGATGGTGAAAGACACTTCTATTTATGTGATGGTAAAACAGTTCAAGTTGAAGCAATTGAAAATGTTTAGATTATTGTTAAAGATTATATTTTATTTGAATCTTAATGAGACATGTATTATACCATCTTTTATACGTAATTTGATTTTAATTTATGTTTTGGATAAATCTACAGATTCTTGTTCCTTCGAAAATATTTTTTTTTAATTTGTTTCATAATTGAAAAAATGATTGGTTCTGATTCTTTGTTAGGTTACGATAATCTTTATTCCAGTCGATACAATTGCTTTATTTAATGAATCATTGTAATTAAGTGCATACATTGTAAAAAAGAAAATTAAACACTGAGAATTCGGTTGCGTTATGGCAGAGGATAGTGCTATTTTGTAGGATACTCTGAAAGATCCAGGGGGTATAAGTTTTATGATCCCACGAATAGTGGATTTTCGAATCGGGAAATGCCCGGTTCTTTGAGGATGTAGAGTTTACGGGGGGAGATATAGTCAGAGATTTTATCTTTGAAGAGGAATATGTTGATATTCCCACAAGTTCCATTGGCATTGATCAAGTTTTCATTTCTAACTTTGTTCAAGACACAAATCAAGACAATGTCAGAGAACCTCCCATTCAAGAAATTGTTCCAGAAGAACAAACTCTACCACCTCAAGAACTTATGCCATTAAGGAGATCCACTGGAGAAAGGAGAGGTGTGGTGTCAGATGACTATATAGTATTTCTCTAAGAACATAAGGTTGACATTGGAATGATGGAAGATGATCTGATCAACTTCCATCAACCATGGAATGTTCTGATTCTTAGAAGTGAATTGATGCCATAAATGAGGAGATTAAGCCCACGAAGAAACAATGACATATGTGATCTTATCTCATTGCCAGAAGACCAAGATGGATTTAAAAGGCGATGTAGAGAGGCTACAAAGCTTGTTTTGTCGTAAAGGGCTTTACACAAAATGAATGCATCAACTATAAAGAAATTTACTATCCAGTTTCTTTAAAATAATGTTTTAGGACCATAATGGCATCGGTGGCGCATTTCGATTTTTAGTTATATTAGATGGATGTAAAGACGACGTTTCTTAACGGTAACATTATTGAAACGATCTATATGGTGCAATTAAAAAACTTTGTGGTGGGAGACCTAAAGAATATGATTTGCAAACTTAAGAAAATTCATCTATGAGATCAAGCAAGCCTTTTGGCAATGGTATTTAAAATTTCATCAAGTGATCATCTCATTTGGTTTTGAGATGAATTTGGTCCATGATTACGTATACCATAAGTTATGTGGGAGTGAGTATATTTTTCTGATTTTATATGTCGATAACATTTTGCTTGCTAACACGATATATGCATGTTGCACGAAATTAAGAGATTTCTAATTAAGAATTTGAGATGAAAGATCTTGGTGACGTCTCTTTTGTGTTAAGCATACAGATACA
Source organism: Lonicera japonica (assembly GCA_021464415.1). Taxonomy (NCBI): domain Eukaryota; kingdom Viridiplantae; phylum Streptophyta; class Magnoliopsida; order Dipsacales; family Caprifoliaceae; genus Lonicera; species Lonicera japonica. The sequence goes on from CM038469.1 coordinate 49,731,118, forward strand.
CCGAGATCGCTCCCGGGGTACTTTAAAATCATCACAAAAGGGTTATATCGAAAAGGCTCTCAAAACAAATGGCAAGCAGGATTGTAAATCACGTGATACCCCTGTAGTTAAGAGAGATAAGGTTAATCTCATTCAGTACCCTAATAATGATATTTAGGAAAATAAAATGCAGAAGATTCCTTATGCATCAGCAATATGGAGTCTGATGTATATTCAGGTATGTACGCATCCAGATTTTGCGTACATTGTTAGGATGCTAAGCAGATATTTAAGCAATCTAGGAATATATCATTTGAAAGCAACAAAACAGGTCTTGTGGTACTTATAGAAAATAAAAGAACTACATGCTCACATATCGGAAGTCAGATCAGCTTAAAATTGTTAGGTATACTGACTCCGATTTTACTGGGTGCAAAGATAGAATTAAATCTATCTTGTATTCCACCAAGAACAAGGGTTTGACGAAATATAGACATCAAGTTTTTAGTTGTTAAGGAAAGAGTTCAGAGTGAACAAGTGTCTATAGAATACGTCGGTACAAACTCCATGGCCGCGGATCCGCTTACTAAGGGATTGCCACCCAAAGTGTTCGATAAGCACATTGTTAAGATCACGTTTCATGAAATTTCCATGCTACACATCCACATCATGATCCATGTCATTCAGTTAAATCAACATGTGTGACCATTGATGGGTCGAGTTACGTCAAGTGTAACAAATGCCACTTTGATCCTATGTTGATATGATTAATGGAACAGATTGGATACAGATACATTTCATTAACGACAACAAATATGAGCTCAATTTATAATACATAATTATAAGGCTACACATATAGCCCAAGTGGGAGTTTGTTGGATCCTTATCCAACATTGGGTTTATATGTGCAATAATTATGTGTTGTGAACTGTCAAATGGTTAAGCCCACTTTAAAAATGATCAAATAAGGTTTAAGTTATTTGGGCTTAAATGTATCTAATAGGGTGTTGGCCTTTAATGTGTAGATACTTAAGGGTAATTTATATTTTTATGATGGGCTAAAATAGAAATACTAAATAGATAGTAGGGTTTACTATCTATATATATTGTAGTTATGGTCCCCAGATCACACGTACGTATTATGTCCCTTGTGTTCCCCTATCATCATAGAGAGCATGGAGAAAACCTAAAGGATTCTCTAAAGAAATATGTGTAGATTTGGAAGGCCAACCACTTGGCTACAAACACACGTTATAGATTCAGGTACGCTTTCGCATGTTAATCTTTTAATTCTTAGTGATACGACATGAACGATCATAGGGTTTATGGTTATTTAGAACTAACAAGATCTAACAATAACATCATAAAATAACAACACGATTTAATAAGACTACCGTTTTCCTCTCTTAAAATCCACGGCTCCCTCTATTCCCTTTTTATTCACATTTCTTCTGGTTTGAAACTAAAAGTCATAGACATATATAGCTCTTAGAAATAAAATGGCAAAATCATTCATAGTGGAACCTACCATCCAAATTAAAGTTACATAAACTTGATGACTAGCAAATATAACGGCCATGTGGCCAAAATTAAAATGAGCAAGCAAATATAATAGTTTTCTACAAACATAAAAAACATCCACGTGGCATATATATAACTAATATAATTTTTAATAATTTCACTTGATCCGGAAAATAGCAAGTCCCATCATTCATTCGATCAACCGCCACCCGAAGAACCCTATAACCATTCTTGGTCGAGTATTCACCAACCGTACCGACAAGAAATTGTGCCTAAATTAGGACTACCAAGTCAATATTTTGAGGTTCTTTCGATGTATTTAGCACTAGATGAACACTACGACTATGTATAAGTTTATACGGAGTTTTTGGTCAAAATAGTGTAGTTTTGAAACTTATTTCGCAAACTAGGGTGCTTTTGAGCTTATTTGGGAGAATAGTGTTAATCATAAAAACGTGAGAGGGTCTCACGTTTTTAACCGTAAGAACGTGATACCAAATGCCTATTTTACAAAGAAAAAAATAAAATCCAATTCGTAAAAGTGTGAGACGGTCTCACGTTTTTATGATCAGTAATTTTTTTTCCCATCTGTGTTCAAAAAAAATCTATCTGTGTTAAAAAAAAAACAGATGGTAAAAGCATCGAGCCCCTTTCAAAATTGTCGGCATCATCTTCAACCAAACCCTCTCCACATCGCCGCCCATCTCCGTCACACCCCGTCACCTCTCTCTCTCCCCATCAATTTCCCCTATCCGCAGGCACCTCCATCCTCGCCGCTCTGCCTCTCTCCATTTTCCAGCTTGTCCCCGGCGTGCCATCGCCGTTTGTCGCCATCGTCGGCGCCTTTCGGTCGCTCTCTATCTCCCTACCTCGCTTTCCCCTCTTGGCTGCTTCCTCTAGCCATAGTCTGATAGCACCCCCTCGCTGAGTTGCCTCCACCATTGCTTCCTTTTATCGTTGTCACACGATCTACTCAAGGTAATCTCATTAACTGATTTTCTCCTATTGATTAACTGATTTTATAGGATATTTTGAAAGATCTATTATAAGGATTAGAGGTAGTATAGAGAGAATGATTTTTTTTTTGCTTATTTGTAAATAATCATGTATGTGTTTATATAGGAAACATGTGAAGGCTTTTTTAATCGGTTCAATTGATCTGAGCATTGAGAGAAAAATTAAAACATATTCAGATCTATACCTTCATTTCACTACCAACAAATCCATACATACATAATTAAGAAAAAAAAATATTTTTACAAAACATTTCTTAGATCTATTAGTATACATACATAATATACACGCATACGCATACAAAAAGAGAAAATAAGAGAATTAACGCCCACCTTTCGATTTCTTCGATCTTGTATTTTTTTTGATTTATAATTATCTAAACATTTGTATATATAAGCATATATACACGCATGTAGAAAGATAATAGATGAAGGGTTAATGCAAGAAAGATGCTTGAGTGGGAAAGAGAGAAAGAAACGGATGGGAAAGATGAAGAAATTGAAGAGAAAAATGCAAGAAAGAGAGAGAGAATGTAAGAGTCTAAGAGAATAACAAAAAAGGAAGAGAAAAACAAAGGAGAGAAAATGGGATCACGTGGGTGGAGGTGGGCGGGGGACAAAAATGATGGGCAATAGCTTTACGGGGAAAATAAAAGCGAAAGGCTTTTTCTCCTTTCTCTCCTTTCTATTGCATGTGTAAATAAAAAAAAATCCGAGTTCTTATTGTATATATAAATTACATAAATTACATAGTTTGAATAATATATTTTAATTACATCAATTTTATTAAAATTCGAATTCTTATTGTACTAGGGTATGCCCGTGCCATCCGGCACGGCGCACCAATTTTTTTTTAATTAAAGACGTTCAGGATGCATCATCCAATTTAAGACACATTTAAAAAATTTACACGTAAAAATAAAAATTTTGTTTTCGCTATTTTGTGCTCTTTATTGAAAAAAAACCTTTCCTTTATTATATAGGAAACGTTTAAAACATTAGTAATTTAACAAAATAACATTTTTGTTTTTGCAATACAAATATCTTCAATTTCTTTAATAAAAAGTATAAAACATTAATAATCTAACAAAATAACATTTTTTTAAAAAATAATACTTTTGTTTTTTTAATTATTTTAGAGAATACCATTTTTTTTAAAAGGAAGACAACAACGATAATTTGTGAATTGTTGTTCTTTTAAGAAATGTATTAAATTTAACATTTAGTGCTGGTGAATATTACATAATTGTCACAACCTATTTAGTGGAGAATACTTCTTGGAGATAAACCACATCCTAGGGTCTAAAATGTGTGTAAGAAAAAGTAAATTTATCAAACTAAATCTAGATATCTGGTTAGGTAGAATTTCAAAAGCTCTTTACTAAAAAAAAACCCTTTCCTTGTTATATAGATGTATAAAAAATATCTAAGGCTATGCAACCAAGCTACACCATACTATATATATATATATATTTTTTTCCATTATTACTTTTTTAAACTTTCTAAGAATATAGATTAATAGGGTCTAAATATGTTAAAATTTGAACTTTGAGTTTAAATTTATGATATTCTAAGATTTAATTAAAAAGTTGATGAGAGAGTAAAAAGGTTTGGTAGAGAGAAAAAGTTAATGTGTATATTTTGTTTAATTTCCGCCTCAACCCATGCCCCCTTTTGTTGTTATGCTATAATTAAAATTTAGAGTTTGAATGTTACTGCCAAGAGATAACGGAGACAAGTCTTTCCTTTTCTGAAGACTATAATGAAACGACTACCCACACATTAATTAGAAACTACAAACCAGAACCCATAACTTCATATTTCATTGGTTTGAGATATTTTTATTAAAAATAAACTAAACTGGGTTATTGTGTTGAAGGTGGATAATAGGAAGTAGACGTTATTGTTTTCGGCTGTATTGGGGTGGCAATATAATTAATGAGGAGCAGGGTTGGACATACGATAAGCCACATGACAGTGGCATTGTCCTGAAAGAAGGCAATAGTTGCTTAGAATTAGTCGAGAAAGTTTATTCTGTTATGGATATTGACCGTACGCCATCCACGCTGAAGATGACTTATAGATGTCCATTTTTTATAACCACAACTACTTGGAATTACTTCCTTCATGAGATTAAAGATGATGGAAGTTTGGACATGGCAATGACAAATGTTTCTAATGCCCTCGTTGTTTATGCAATTGATTTGTATATTGAAAAAGTGGATTTGGATTATGATGAATACCCAATTGGCAAATATTTTCTATTGTCCGGACCATACATATCACCACCGTTAACACATTCTGCCCCTATGTACATTGATTGTTGTGAATGTTTTAATTACTCGCAAGTGCACGAATCGAATACTGGTATAGCTTAGGCAAGAGCGAGGTCGAACCCTAGGGATTTGACGAATGAAACATACGTATCTCTCTCACTAATTATAATTAATTCCTAATCTAGCTTAGAAATTGAATGTGATGATTTATCAACTAAGAATACGAATAAAATAATAAACTAATAAAAATACTAATGAAATAATCAATTAATAAAATACTAGGGTGGCGGAGTCATATATTTGATATCATGTTCCTAATATCCATGCCCAGCAAACTCTACTCTCTGTCTCGCACTAATTTGGTCTCTCGACTCTATTAGATGCGGAAAATAAATTAAATTAAGCCCAATTAAATTAAATTATCTAAGTGTTAATTTTTCCACAGCCAAACGAATGTATAAAATCAAGACACTCACTATATCCGTCAAAACACACCATATATCCGCTCTCAACAAATCATAAGGTGAATCCAACAAAAAATAGTGAGAATCCAATTTTATTTTTATCAATTAAAATAGGCGTTCAATAGGAAAAATTATTTTTAATATTAAAGCATTAAATTGGTAGAGTCAATTGGCATGAATACGTGCAAAGGAATCAATCAAATATACTCATCCTCAACCCTAGAAAATAACCTAGCATAGCATGCTTGCAATTAAAACACAAAACATAATTAAATAATGCATAAATAAATAAATTAATTAAAAACTTACTTGATATGCGCTGAATATATTGAAGAAGAAAATAGTGAAATCCAAATTGATATCCCCGAATAAAATTATGTCTTGTTGTGCTCTCGGCAAAATAAATAAATAATAATAATAATTGAAAAGCTATCTTCTGCGTACTTATCGAAAAAAAATAGCAGAAAGAAGAAAAGAAATCTAATGTGATTTATCGAAAAGGAAGAAAATGAAAGGCTGCCCTCGAAAATCGTGGAAAGAAGAAAAGAAGAAAAATCAATTTGCGGCAGTCTGTTCCCTCCTCTCGACAGCCCCTCTCCTTTTATAATTGACTGGCTGCTTTATTAAATGGGCTTGGGCTTTAATCTTTGGTGGCTTGCACATTGGGCTGCTGGAAGTGGGCCTGGCTCATTAAAAAAAATCCATCTTTATTACAATGGCCCAAAATCGCTGGAATTTATTTATTTTTGCACTGATCGTATTTTGGCCATACTTTCGCACTCCGAACTCCGATTGACGCAAGATTTTCGTCCACGCGTAGCTAACTCAAAGGTATAGAACTTTCGTCTCTGGAGATTTCTTCAAATTATGTACGGATTAATGCCAGAAATTTATTGAACTCAGGCCTTGCGCGCAGCCATTTTTCCCTTTAATTGCAAACTTCTTAATTTAATTACAAATACCTGAAAAGTTTCAAAAATACAACAAATATCATAATATATGCTCTTCAAGATGTATATTAGTGCCCTAAATTGTACCAATTTCTTGGCACATCAAATTCCCCCAACTTAAACATTGCTAGTCCTCGAGCAAAGCAAAAGTTTTAAAATAAATTTTTTTATTAACCTCAAGGTTCTCCCAAGAGGACGAGTGAAGTCTCGTGATGGTTTGCATTGAATATACTAACAAAATTCAAATGCAACGGTTCTTTCTAAAAATTATTCCCTTTCTTTCACCAATGCAAATAACTCAACAAAGACATCAAAACACCCATAAGTTAAGCAATGTGAGACACACAACATCAAAGTTCTCAAACTAGCAATATTAATAAGAATATTTCTTTCTCTCCAATCTCATTATGTGTGTGAATCAACAACAACATAACATCATTGATATCTAAATAAGCAAAACTTGCAAATCCCATTCGAACTATACTTTGACTCAACTCCTCACATGGCATACACTCAACAAATGAAACACTCAAGAATATAGTGTAATTGCACTCATTACATGCGGGCTATAAAGATTAAATGTATTCAAATTCAAATGCCTCTCACATGTATATATGAAAAAGGTTATAAATGAAAGAATAAGAGTTTCATGAAAGGATAAATCCCACTAGAAAAGCGAAATGCATAAATGGATCCCCTCCGCCACTCTTACCTCAAAACCACATTCCAAAGGATCTTTAGGACTTTTTCGGGTTGTAACGCAAGGCTTAGGGCAAGGGTTAATCAAATGAAGGGGGTAAAAAGGGGATTCAAAGATCTAAGAAATACATTGAGATATAAAATTAACACTTTGGGCTAAATTTGACTTTATTCGAGCTTTTCTTTTGCTTCTTTTTCTTTTTTTTTCACATCTCCTTTCTTATACAAATTTTTCACTTTGATATTTCTAAGGAGATTTCATTACTCTTTTTTTTGTTTTCATTTTTTTTTTTTTTTTGTCTTTTTGTTTTCTTTTTTTTAAGCTCACTTTCCACTATTGCCCGTACATAGAATAGATAATCTCAACATATTCTTAGATAAAAGGGTGGGCTATAGATATGGTTTACACTCCTTATTGGAGTAGGGTAAGGATATTGGGCTACTAAAGAAATGTTATAAATAAGGCTCAAAGGAGTGGCTAGCGGTACATAAGTAAGGGTAGGATTAGGCTATATTGAGGTTGCCAAAGATGGCCTAAATCACTTCCTAAGGTTTAAGGTTCTTCAGTTTAAGTAATATCAAGAATCCTTAAAAGAATTGCATTTCATGGACGTACATTTCTAGTGTTCAATCAAAACAAAGAATAATGAGACTATTCAACGAGATACGCTTTTCAAAAATTAAGAGTTGATGTAAGAACCCTAAAATAGGAAGATTGGCTCAAATACTTGCGGGCTACTTAGTCTCCACATTTATGTTGTTCAGGAATTTTTAGTTATGCTCACTCTTCCATCTAGTCATGCATAAGTTGTCATATGTGCTCAAATATAATGATGATAAAAAATCATGAAATTTCTCTTAATAATGATAGTAGGAAAACTAAGCATGCACATGTAAAGTATTAAGACGAATGCGTTATCGTTATCACACCGGCTAGACAAAGGAAAACTTAATATCAATCCAAGAACCATTGCATTTCTTTTTTTTAATTTTTTTTGAAAAAAATTTGCTCAATTTCTAACAAAGTGCAACATGTGAAGTGCGTGAAATGATAAGGAAATTAAATCTCACCCCCCAACTGGAATCTTACATTGTCCTCAATATATAAAGACAAGTAAATAAGAAAGGAAATGATATCACCTGAAAATAATGGAGCTCAACGAAAAAGAATAAACCTGCACTTTTGTTAGAAAGAGAACAAAGAAAAGCAAAATAGAAAATCCAAATATACAATATTATACATAATAGTATACATGAATCATGGCCTTAAAAAAATCAATCCCGATAAACGGGATCTTCCAGAAGCATAACTTCAACTTCTGGGTTTTCTAACTCCAAAAATGGTTTCAAACGATGGCCATTCACTTTAAACACACTACCATCTTTGGGATTTTGAATCTTAATGGCTCCATGAGGATAAACCTGTTGGACTATAAAAGGTCCGGACCATTTGGATTTCAACTTTCCTGGGAACAGATGCAGACGAGAATTATAAAGAAGAACTTTTTGGCCAGGGTGAAAGGATTTCCTAAGAATCTTCTGATCATGCACCCTTTTCATCCTTTCTTTGTACGACTTTGCACAATCATAAGCATCATTCCTTATTTCTTCCAGCTCAGCAATTTGGAGCTTTCTATGAGTTCCTGCCTGGTCATCATCAAAATTAAGCTGTCTAACAGCCCAAAAAGCTCTATGCTCTAACTCAACAGGCAGGTGACATGCCTTACCATACACCAAACGGTAGGGCGACATTCCAATAGGAGTTTTATATGCAGTACGGTATGCCCACAAAGCATCTGTCAGTCGAATTGACCAATCTTTTCTATTAGGATTTACCGTCTTTTCTAAAATATGCTTGATCTCCCTATTCGAAATTTCAGCCTGTCCACTAGTTTATGGATGGTATGCAGTTGACACTTTATGAATCACTCCATACTTCTTCATTAGACCCTCAAATGGTCTATTGCAAAAGTGCGACCCCCATCACTAATGATAGCGCGGGGTGTACCAAATCATGCAAGAATATTCTCTTTCAAAAATCGGACCACCACTTTGTGGTCATTTGTTCTGCACGCAATAGCCTCAACTCATTTTGACACATAATCAACGGCTACTAAGATATAGAGATTGCCAAAAGAGTTAGGAAAAGGTCCCATAAAATCTATCCCCCACACATCAAAGATCTCCACTATCAGAATTAGATTAAGGGGCATCATACTTCGGCGCGTAAGACCACCTAACTTCTGACATCTCTCACAAGCGACACAATAGGCATGGGCATCACGAAATAAGGAAGGCTAATAAAATCCGCACTGCTAAACCTTAGCAGCGGTTTTCTTTCCACTAAAATGGCCTCCACATGGTTGATCATGGTAAAAGAAGAGAACTTGCATTTGATCATCCTCAGGAACACATCTCCTAATTACCTGATCGGGGCAGTACTTGAAGAGATAGGGATCGTCCCAGTAAAAGTACTTCACCTCGGACAAGAATTTGTACTTATCTTGTTTTGTCCAATGATTTGGCATTTCACGTGTGACAAGATAGTTAACGATGTCCGCATACCAATGTGATTGAGAAATATGCATAAGCTGCTCATCAGGGAATGTCTCAGCTATGGGCAATGAATTACCAGAGAATTCAACTATGAGTCTAGAGAGGTGGTCTGCTACAACATTCTCAGCTCTTTTCATCTCTAATTTCTAAATTAAACTCTTGTAGCAACAAGACCCACCGAATCAGCCGTAACTTCGCATCTTTCTTGGAAAGCAGATATTTCAAAGCGGCGTGATCTGAATAGACAAGGACCTTAGATCCTAAGAGATATGACCTAAACTTGTCTAGAGCAAATATGACTACTAGCAACTCCTTTTCTGTGGTGGAGTAATGGAGCTGAGCATCGTTTAAAGTCCTGCTTGCATAGTAAATCACATGAGGGACTTTATCAATTCTCTGACCTAGAACATCCCTAACTGCATAATCAGAGGCATCACACATGATCTCGAATGGAATACTCCAGTCAGGGGATTGAATGATGGGTGCGGAGGTCAGAGCAGATTTCAATGTCTCGAAGGCTTTCAGGCATGCTTCATTGAACACAAATGGGGCGTCTTTAGCAAGGAGATTGCACAGAGGTCTAGCAATCTTGCTAAAATCCTTAATAAAACACCTATAGAAACCAGCATGGCCTAAGAATGAGCGAATCTCCTTAACCGTCCGCGGGGGCGGCAGGTTGGAGATTAAATCTACTTTAGCCTTATCCATTTTAATTTCTTTTTCGGAGATGATATGCCCAAGAACAATTCCTCTTTGTACCATAAAATGACATTTCCCCCAGTTAAGCACATGATTTTTCTCTTTACATCTCTCTAAGACTAGAGCTAGGTGTTCCAAGCATTCCTTAAAAGAAGACCCAAACACAAAAAAATCATCCATAAAAACCTCTAAGAATCACTCTACCATGTCCAAGAAAATAAAGATCATACACCGCTGAAAGGTGGCAGGTGCATTGCATAGCCCGAAGGGCATACATCGGTAGGCGAATGTACCAAAAGGGTACGTGAAAATTGTCTTCTCTTAATCAGATGGATCCACTGGAATTTGATTGTAGCCGGAGTGACCATCTAAAAAATAGTAGTAAGCATGGCCGGCTAACCTTTCCAGCATTTGGTCAATATAAGGAAGGGGAAAGTGATCATTCCTAGTCATTGAATTCAACTTTCAGTAGTCAATACAAACACGTCATCCTGTCTGAACACGAGATGGAACTAACTCATTATGCTCATTGGCTACCACTGTAATTCTTGACTTTTTAGGAACTACTTGCACAGGGCTCACCCACTCACTATCGGATATTGGGTAGATAATACCCGCGTCTAGAAGCTTGAGTACCTCGGCCCTGACAACTTCTTGCATCACTGGGTTTAGCATCCTTTGTGGTTCCCGAGAGGGTTTGGAGTTCTCCTTTAAGTGAATCTTGTGCATGACAACTGACGGGCTGATCCCTTTTAAATCTGTGATAGACCACCCAATAGCTTCCTTATACTCATGAAGGACTTCAAGCAATTGCTTTTCTTGATCATTATCGAGATTAGAAGCTATGATAACAGGCAAAGATTCTTCTAGACCTAAAAAAACGTACTTCAAATTATCACGTAAGGGCTTTAGGTCTAGCTTTGGTGGTTCTTCAATGGAAGGCTGTCGAGGAGCTGACGAAAGATTGAGAGGCTTTGGCTTTGGTTGGAAAGAATGAGTACCCATGACAGGCACTGAATCTAAGAGCGCATTGACTTGCTCTATAGATTCATCTATATCGAAATCACAACCAAAGTGGGACAAGGAAGCCTCTAATGGATCCTCTTTACAAGTTTGCAAGAAAGATTCCTCTATTAGACTATCAATCAAATTGACTTGCCCAAAATCATCATCATCTGTGTCTATTGAGGTCTTGCTGATATCAAAAACATTTAACTCAGCAGTGAGGTTCCCAAAAGAAATTTTCATCACTCCATTTATGTAATTGATTAGGGCGTTGGATATAACAAGGAATAGTCGCCCTAAAATCATAGGAATCTGGCCTCTTATGTTCTGAACAGGCTCAGTATCAAGGACAACAAAGTCCACTGAAAAGTAAAAAGTGTCTACCTTAATCAGAACATCTTCAATGACACCCCTAGGAATTTTGACTGACCTATCAGCAAGTTGGATTGTCATTGGTGTAGGATTTAACTCTTCTAAATGCAACTGCACATAAACATAATATGGCAGTAAATTCACACTAGCCCCCAAATCTACCAAAGCTCGCTCAATATGATGATCTCTTATCTTGCATGAAATTGTTGGACAACCACGGTCCTTATACTTAACAGGGATCTTGCATTGAATAATGGAGCTTGCTTGTTAAGCTAAGAATGCCTTTTTCGGAACATTTGTCCTTCTCTTTTGATTGACCAAGTCTTTAAGAAACTTGGCATAAGAAGGTACTTGCTTGATAGCATCAAGTAGTGGAATGTTTATCTGAACTTGCTTAAACACATCCAAGATTTTTTCGAATTGAGTACCTTTTTTATTGTCTTTTAGCCTATAAGGAAATGGGGCTTTAAGAACAAAGGTTCTATTCGAGAGATCTTCACTTGCTTGTTTAACAGAAGGAACTTGATTGACAACTTGAGGTGAAGACTCAACCTTGGCTGGAATTTGCTCTTTTTCTTCTTTCTCTTCCTCCTCGCTATCTGGCATTCTCACTTTATTGTCAATTACCTTTCTCGACCTAAGTGTGGTGATGGCTTGAACTTGCCCATGTGTTGGTGCATTTGGTGGGTTAGGAGCGATCCCACTTGAGGAAACACCCTTAGGATTCGGAATTGGCTGACTCGAAAACTTACCCTTCTCTCTCTCACCCAATTGACTCGCCATTTGACCCATTTGACTTTCTAACCTAATGATAGCTTGAGTGTTCATGAGGCCGTTATTCTTAACTTCTTACAAAAGTTGGCTCGAAGTCTGATTATTTTGGGTGGTCACTTGGATGAATTGCTTGAGAGTGTCCTCCAAAGATGAAAATTGTTGTGGAGTGACATGGGGTGATGGAGCAGGTGGAGCAGGTTGGAATGGTGGATAAGAATTAATAGGAGGACGAAAACCAGGAGGTGGCTGCTGTTGTGGAACACTAGCTGATTGGGAACCCATATTAGGTATGGGTTGAGCTTGTGTCCACGAAAAATTTGGGTGATTTCTCCAACCCGGATTGTATGTCTCTGTGAATGGGCTATTGAATTGCTTTTTGTATTCATTCATCGCATTTACTTGTTGTGGCATGAATTCAGAGAATCCTACCATAAAGGGGCAAGTTTGCGACGTATGCATAGGGCTAGCACACATAGAACATCCTTCTGCTTGAATTTGATTGACATAATTGCTATATAACCGCAGAGTTAACGCTTCAAGTTTCTTTGAGAGACTATCTAACTGCCTTTTAGTCTCTACATTTTCAGATAGCTCATAGATGCCCTCTTTCTTAACTTCCTTCTTAACTTGAGCTGATGAATTTCTATGAGAAGAGAAATCCCATTGCTGAGAACTCTCGAAAAGATTCTCAAGGAAATTATAAGCTCCATCTTCTGTGAGACTAAGGAAAGTACCACTGTTCATCGACTCAATCATATTTTGATTGGTTTGAGTCAACCCATTGTAAAAGAACTGGACTAGTCTCCATGTTTCAAAACCATGGTGGGGACATCTCAAAAGTAGTTCCTTAAATCTTTCCCATGACTTGTAAAATTTTTCATTATCCTCTTGACAAAAATCAGATATCTGCCTTCTAAGTTCATTTGTCTTTGACATGGGAAAAAATTTAGTAAGAAATTTGGAAACCAAAATCTCCCAACCAGTGATGGACCTAGAAGGTAGCGAATTAAGCCACGCCTTTGCTTTCCCTTTCAGGGAGAAAGAAAATAAATGCAGGCGAACTGACTTATCAAAAAAATTTTGAAACTTGAAAGTGGCACAAATTTCTAGAAAATCCTTAATATGGAGGTAAGGATCTTCTTGATCAATTCCATGAAAATTAGGAAGAAGTTGCATTACTTGTGGGTTAAGCTCAAAATGGTTTGCGGTAGTGGCAGGTAAAACAATGCATGACGGTGGGTTGGTAGTGATAAGAGAGAAAAACTCCTTCAAAGTTTTCGCCTCTTCTTGTTCATCGGCCATTGTTCCTTCCTCAAACAAAGGATTGAGTTCTAAGTTCTCTATCCTATTCAATCTCTTAACACCGCGCTTCCAAACAATGCTCATACACTACTCTACTCCTAAGAGTTTTTTTTTAAGGGAACTAGTATAAAGAAATAATCTAAATTAGTGAGATGGCGGAAAAACGAATTTTCAAGTCCCCGGCAATGGCGCCAAAAACTTGTTGTGAATATTTTAATTATTCGCAAGTGCATGAATCGAATACTGGTATAGCTTAGGCAAGAGCGAGGTCGAACCCTAGGGACTTGACGGATGGAACATACGTATCTCTCTCACTAATTATAATTAATTCCTAATCTAGCTTAGAAATTGAATGTGATGATTTATCAACTAAGAATACGAATAAAATAATAAACTAATAAAAATACTAATGAAATAATCAATTAATAAAATACTAGGGTGGCGGAGTCATATATTTGATATCATGTTCCTAGTATCCATGCCCAGCAAACTCTACTCTCTGTCTCGCACTAATTTGGTCTCTCGACTCTATTAGATGCGGAAAATAAATTAAATTAAGCCCAATTAAATTAAATTATCTAAGTGTTAATTTTTCCACAGCCAAACGAATGTATAAAATCAAGACACTCACTATATCCGTCAAAACACACCATATATCCGCTCTCAACAAATCATAAGGTGAATCCAACAAAAAATAGTGAGAATCCAATTTTATTTTTATCAATTAAAATAGGCGTTCAATAGGAAAAAATATTTTTAATATTAAAGCATTAAATTGGTAGAGTCAATTGGCATGAATACGTGCAAAGGAATCAATCAAATATACTCATCCTCAACCCTAGAAAATAACCCAGCCTAGCATGCTTGCAATTAAAACACAAAACATAATTAAATAATGCATAAATAAATAAATTAAAAACTTACTTGATATGCGCTGAATATATTGAAGAAGAAAATAGTGAAATCTAAATTGACATCCTCGAATAAAATTATGTCTTGTTGTGCTCTCGGCAAAATAAATAAATAATAATAATAATTGAAAAGCTATCTTCTGCGTACTTATCGAAAAAAAATAGCAGAAAGAAGAAAAGAAATCTAATGTGATTTATCGAAAAGGAAGAAAATTAAAGGATGCCCTCGAAAATCGTGGAAAGAAGAAAAGAAGAAAAATCAATTTGCGGCAGTCTGTTCCCTCCTCTCGACAGCCCCTCTCCTTTTATAATTGAATGGTTGCTTTATTAAATGGGCTTGGGCTTTAATCTTTGGTGGCTTGCACATTGGGCTGCTGGAAGTGGGCCTGGCTCATTAAAAAAAATCCATCTTTATTACAATGGCCCAAAATCGCTGGAATTTATTTATTTTTGCACTGATCGTATTTTGGCCATAACTTCGCACTCTGAACTCCAATTGACGCAAGGTTTTTGCCCACACGTAGGTAAATCAAAGGTCTAGAACTTTCTTCTCAGGAGATTTCTTCAAATTCTGTACGGATTAATGCCAAAAATTTATTGAACTCAGGCCTTGCGCGCAACCATTTTTCCCTTTAATTGCAAACTTCTTAATTTAATTACAAATACCTGAAAAGTTTCAAAAACACAATAAATATCATAATATATGCTCTTCAAGATGTATATTAGTGTCCTAAATTGTACCAATTTCTTGGCACATCAGATCCATTACCATAACAAGAGTTTTATGACCTTATCAATGAAGGTCCTCATATTTCTCACTTCGGTTCCACTTTGCGGCCATCAAGACGCCTCAACTTTGGTGGTACAAATAAAAAAGGTCACAAATCATCTCAACCGCTACCCGAGTCCACGTCGGGGGGTGTAGGTGGTATAGATTATGTCTTGGAAGTAGAATACGACATTGGAGAGGACGTAAACACCGAATATAAAGTAATGCAAAATTTGAGTAATAGAAAAAGTGATGAAGGGGAAGAACCAAATGAGATTAGGCAGGTTGATAATGATATTCCGCCATTCTACACACGATTTCAAGTTACAAATGTGGACGAGGAGGTGTTAATACAGGAGCAGCTTGTGGGTGAAAATGAATTGCGTAAAGGGCTAATTTACGAGACGAAAGCAGACTTGAACACTGCCGTGAAATTGTTAACAATCAAGAATTCTAATGAATATATTGTTGATGAATCGAAGACAGATATATGGGCAACTAAGTGTAAATTACATAAAAAGGGTACAAATGGCGTTTTCGTGCGTGTAAGAGGAAGAGAAAGCATGGTCAATTTGAACTAACCAAGTACGAGGGTCCCCACACATGCAGATTTGATCATTTGAAACTAAGCCACAAACATCTGGACTGTAACTTCATTGCAAACAAAATAATTCACATGCTGGAAGTTGATCCAGCCCTTAAGATTGGCGTTATTGTTCTTTATATGAAGGATCAATATGGCTACAAAGTCTCTTATTGGAAAGCATGGAATGCAAAGCAGAAAGCGATCGCCATTTTATTTGGCGATTGGAAAGGGTCCTATGCGATAATGCCAAGATACTTGGCGTCTATTAAGTATAACAATGCAGGGACGATCCCTGAGTTGAGAAGCAACCCATTTGATGCGAATAATTGTGTTTTTGACAAGAACTTTGGGCCTTTGGCGGTTCTATTGAAGGTTTTGTGCATTGCCGGCCTATTATTAGTGTAGACGCGGCACATCTCATGGGCAAGTATAATGGGAAGTTATTTATTGCAATGGCCATGGATGCAAATGAGGGTATTTTTCCGCTTGCATTCCGATACAGAGAGGAAGAAAGTTATGATACCTGGCATTATTTTTTAAAGCGGGTTTGGCATTAGGTTGTTAAGGGACGAGAAGGTATATGCTTGCTTTCTGATCGCCAAAGGGATATACTAGCAGTAATAAATTCTGATGAACAATTTTAAGAGCCGAAAACGTATTATCGGTTTTGTATGCGCCACATTCGTAGTAACTTCACAAGCAACTGTAAACCAGATAGAATGTTAAGGCTACTAATGTGGAAGGCTACTATTGCTTACCAGTTGCCAAAATTCATTCACTACATGAAAATGATAAAAGCGTATGATGAACACCAACAGATTGAAGGAAAAAAACCGTGGAAGTGGTTAAATGAGATTCCACTCAAAAAGTGGACTTTTGTTTATGATGGAGGGCATCGATATGGGGTTAACTCGATAAACATTTTAGAGGTATTCAATGGGGTTTTACTAGGTGTGAGGTCTTTGCTTGTCACTACGTCCATGCAGCTCATATTTCATCGCCTCGTTACTTATTTTTGTCAACGAAGACATCAGGGCGTAGAAAGGCAAAGTGAACCAGAGTTAGAACATACCCTGATCATGGCGATTAAATTAACGGATCTCGAAAAGGATGTCAACAAATACTGTGTCTTTAGGCATAATCTTTCTGAGGGCCATGCGGCCGTCACATCTCACAAAGGTAAAGTTAAGAATGTTAACATTAAGGAACGCACGTGCAACTGCAGGATGTGGTCTATTTATAAGTATCCTTGTATTCATGTCATGGCGGTGTATGCTGATTTAAGATTGCAGCCAAAGTATTTAATTGATCTATATTTGAGTCTTGAGGCTTACGTGGCTACTTATGCTCCTGCGATGAATCCTGCTTTGCCAAACGAGTAATGAGGGGAATTAATCCCATTTACTGTAACTGTTTTGATCCCTAATCCTATTCTTTTACAACATAAGGGTTGACCGTCAAGGCGCATTCACAACGAGATGGACTTAAGTGATCAACGACGAAGTAACCATTGCAGACTTTGTGAGAAAGCGGGACATGACCGACGTACTTGTGGCCGGAATAAGAAAAAATGAAGTTGTGTTAGTTGTTTTCATTTTTAGCTTATAAAGACGATATGTAATTTACCTATTTCTGATTAATTATCACGCACTGTTTGTTTCGGCTTCTTATGATGTAATGTAATCTTCAAGTTTATTTTTATTTTAATGTAATGTTGTATCCTGAATTTTAATCTTAATATGATATTTTTGTGACTTAATATACTTTAATTGTTACTTATATTATTATACTTTATATTAAGTTGATGTTAATTACGTTGTGGTACGATTAAATCTAATGTACATTTCATATTTTGTGTGTTGGTGTAAATGGATCCAGGTCCCGAGGACCGACGCGTCTTATATTTACAGAAGCACCACAGATCGTCTTCTATTTGGGATGGCGAGGATCCTGGTTTATTAGAGGTACGTAGGAACGACACGAATTTTAGGCATAGAGATGGACGGCCTATTATATTACCTGAGAGAGTGCAACGATTACTTTTACGAGCTGAATTTTATAGAGTGTATCGTGTAGGCCATATACAATATGACCACGCTTTGATCATTGCATTGGTCGAGCGATGGTGACATGAGACACATACATTCCATCTCCATGTTGGAGAGTGTACTATCACATTACATGATGTCTCCATATTGCTAGGATTGCCAGTCGTGTTTAGTTATGTATTAAGCTTTTAATTAATGAAAAAATATCTACGTTTTCTACTATACGCGTGTTCTCTACTTAAATGTAGACACATTTGCTTTTGATATGTGTTGTTATGAGTGATGTGACGAATCACTTCAAATATAAATGAAATTGTAAAGGGCATTGGATTTACAAGACATGATATGACCATTCACTATAAAAACTGTAGAAACTGTAGAAACCCATGCGTCAAGCTTCATGAAAGGTGAATTTTTTTCATTGTCTTGTCACCTACTGTAGAAACCCATGCATGATTTTACAATACATACATAAATCTGTGATTTAGCTGGTAGGAGACTTTTACAGAATTGTCGGCACATTAAGCTGAAACAGTATTTATGATTAAAAACTTCAGTCATAAATCAACACATACATCAATGCATGATTTTACAATACATGTTTAAAAAAAGCCAGCCATTTCACTCCTATATAAGAATCATATTCATATTACTCTCATTTCACTCCAATCTTACTATAAAAATTCACCTATCATCTTACTCCCATCTTACTAAAAACAAAACATGGCCAACTCGTCCAGAATTGATGATTTGGTTCCCCTTCTTCCATTTGAAATTCAAGGAGAAATACGAGATCGATTATTGCGAAATGAAGCTCGTAGAATCATATCAATGTGTCAAAGGTTATTGCGAACTCCACCTCCTCTTTTGAGGCCAAGCAGTTTTTTATATCATTGGCCTAATCTCGAATTTCCTTATCGTTCACCCCTTGCATTCGTGCCTTTGCACTCTTGGACGCCTTTATTTTATGTATATCTGTGGTACTTGCTAAATACTTATCACATGCCTATTGTTTTCTTACCACATTTATACATTACGTGGAATCGATGGGTATACTATGACTATACTCTATTTGACAAGTTTTGGTTTGAAGTGTTTGGTGAAGACTGGAGGGTGGTTGCTTTCGAACAAAGCTCACTGTATCCATTGACTTCGCCTATTGATAAACATGTCCTTTTGATAGCAAAGTTTAATTCGAAAAAGCCTGCAATGGACAACGGTAATCATGAACCAACTCAGTTCGAATGGGTAACCAATACAGATGGATCTTTGCACGGACACGACCCAGAAGATTTGCTGAACAATGTATACCAAACTTCCATATGAAAAGCAGAGTCTTTGAACACCAACATTGCATACAATATTAAAGAAATGGCAACGACTCCAGATACACATATGCAAATGGAAATTGATTAAAATAATATGTTTATTTTAATCAAACGGACGTAGATGGCTACGATTCCTCTATTTTCACTTCGTCCGAGGGATGTAATGCTTCTTTGTCTAAAGTATATGAGGGATAGCTTTTATGTTCATTTATAATTTCAACTATATGTAATGGTTTATCGTAAGTCCACTTTTCTTCATGTATCTTTTTAAATAATTTTGTTAAATAAAATTAGTAGTTATGTTTATTGTGTCTAAATAATTAAATTAATAGTAATAGTAGATAGAATAATATAATTCATATTTTAATAATAATCGAACAATCAAAGTAAGATAAGTCCTAAGATTAAAATACAAAATAAAAAAATAATTAAGGAAAAATAATTGCTTCCATGAAATAAAGACGAAAACAAAAACAAATGATCTAGAAAAAAATTTTCATAAAAACACGACTCCATCAATCTCATGTGATTAAAAAAATCAAAAATTATTTATTCGTTAAATAAAGACGAAAACAAATGATATAGAAAAAAAAATAAGAGCATAAAAACGTGACTTTATCAATCTCATGTGATTAAAAAAGAAAAAGGAAAAAATGTGAGAATGAATCAATTTTTTTTTTCATGAAATAAAGAAGAAATTAAATGATATAAGAAAAATAAAATAAAAAATATGGGGCCTCCATCTATCTCATGCGATTATTCAGGGAGGGGGAAAATTTACTTAACATAGAAGTGTGAGATGATCTCACGTTTTTTACACATAAAAACGTGACATCATCTCACGTTTTTATGTGTAAAAACGTGAGAACATGTCACTTTTATGGTTGGTAATTTTTTTTTTTGTAAAATAGGTGTTTGAGTTCACGTTTTTACGGTTAAATCTCACGTTTTTATGATTAACCCCATTTCCCCAAATAAACTCAAAAGTACCCTAATTTGCGAAATAAGTTTCAAAACTACCCTATTTTGAGCAAAAACTCAGTTTATACGTGTATTTATTATAGTACACTTATTAGACTTGCCAACTTAGTGTTATATATCTTATGGACAAAATAGTAAAAAGCATAAGATCATAGTTGCTTAAGAAGTAATAAAATGTGTCTTTCGTAAAATCCTAGCCCAAGCATTATTTTTATTTTAAAAATACGAAATGCGATTTTATAGCTTACATGTGAAATCACATAATTTAAATACTTCTAGTCCATTTGTTTATGAGAGTACATCTACTCGCTGCTTTTGCTGAGAAATATTTGGGAGAAGAATGCTTTTAAAAGAACTAAAAATATATATACAAATACATAGTGTTATCTTATGGGCAAAAGAAAAGAAAAGAAAAGTAAAATGTAAAAATCTAAATGTAAAATAATTATTGCGACACAAAATATAATAAATAAATAAGGGCTAAAAGTGAATTTCATATATTGAACAATTTTAATGTTGTTTTATTTAAGCCAAATGCACAGTTGTTTATTACGACACATACAAACAGTGTAAAGAACGAAAGCGAGAAAAGGATAAAATGAACTTGATGTGATCAGAACTCGAACTGCATCTCTGAAGTGTAGTAGAGGTCATTAAGATGAGAGGCCATGGCTTTGTTCATTTGTGGAGGCCCACACCTAAGTACCTGCAAATAAAATTCACCAATTTGTATAGCTCAGTTGTTAAAGATTGCTACCAAATCTAAACATGTGTTCACAATCATAAGTTACACTAAAAATACTCTAAAAGAAATACTCCATTTCCAATTAATACTTTATCTATCTCAACTCGTTAATCGGTGAGACTATTGTGAGAATCCATACCGTGGCCTCGCGGCTACGACGTGAGCCCTCTGGTGGTGGCGCCTCCATGTCTGTTTTTTCCTTTTCCTTATGGGCGGCATAGGGATGCCATCGACATGTTTCGAGTGTCTTTTTAGATGCGGGAGTTTGAAATAGAGACTCGAGTTCGTTTTATACAAAAACGAACAAAAAAGGTGTGTAAGGGGGATACATAACTTTCCCTTTTACACGTTTGTTAGCAAAATCATGGTTGGGAAACTATATTATGAATTGGGAAGGTGCTGGACGCCAGATCAACATCTTATTTGAAGGCAACTCCTAGAAAAGGCATTTTGCTTACAAAGAATAGTGATTTCTTGAAAATAGAAGGGTATACTTATGCTGATTGGGCATAAAATATTGGTGATAGACGGTCTACAACAGGATATTTCACATTTGTTGGTGGAAATCTCATCACATGGCGAAGCAAGAAACAAAATGTCGTTTCTCGTTCGAGCACTGAAACGGAATATTGAGGTATGGCAGTGGGAGTCCATGAATTATTGTGGATGAAGTTGTTATTGACTGATATAGGTTATCCGCCGAGAGAACCTATATAATGTTATACTATTATAACAAAGTAGCATGTGATATTGCTCAAAATCCAGTTCAACATGATAGAATAAAGCATGCGGAAGCGGATAGATTATTCATTAAAGTGAAATTAGAGGAAAACATAGTTGCAATGCTTCATATACGTTCGGAAGATCAGTTGGCGGATGTACTTACTAAGGTTGTTTCCAACAAGATATTTTCCAGGTTGATTAGCATATTGGGCATGTTCAATATCTATGCACCAACTTGAGAATGAGTGTTATAATATATTATGTTTCCTTATTAAGTTTCCTTATTGCAGTAATTTCCTTATGGTATTATATTTCCTTGTTTTCCCCTTATGAATAACCTTATAAATAGGGCCTTCTTGTACTAATTCATTATTAATAAAATACAATTCATATTCTCTCTCTAAATGTCAATAGAAAATGGATGAAAAGGATAAGGTATAGCGGATGGATCTTCGTATGTGTACCAGCTTCTCCTTCCCGAGTATTTCCACTTGGTTGCTTTTTAATGAAGTAACTACCACTCAAGGTGGTGAAAATGCCTATTTTTTAGTTTAAGACATCCTCACACTTTCTAATTTTTCTCTCCAGGGTGTCCTTTACTTTTTCTCTCTTTTCTTTCTTTCTCTCAGAATTCTACACCACAAAAGCTTACGAAAAATGGCTAACTTTTGGCATATTTAAAGGACCTAGTAGCATTTTTTGCACAACATAGTCATTTCATGCGAAAGTTACTTTTTGCAAATGGGCTTATCCTAACATGAAATGATGACTGACATATGTCGCACAACTGTGTGAACGTCGTGTGACAAGCTGAATGTTATACGATCATCTTTTGGGCACTCAACCAGAGGCGAAGTCAGGAATAAGTTTCAAGTGGGGCCAAATTAATAAGACTACAAGATTTTTTTGCATATTATAAGGCCAAAATCAAAATATTATATTAAAATACTTAACGTCTTATACTAAAAGATGAGCTAAAGCAGAGTTGCGAAAGAAGAAGAAAAAAATAGAGTTGTGGAATAATAAGAAAAGGAAGATAAGTTGTTGTAGAAGTAGAAGAAGAAGAATGGACAAAAGGGGGCTGGACCAAATGATAACCTAATCTATAATTATAAATTAAACCCTACTCTGAACTCTAACAAATAAAGCACAAAGGTCCCTCCCCACTAGCTAAAAACCCAAAATAAAATAAAAAAATATAAAAAAAATTTGAAAGTCCAAGTGGGGCCATGGCCCCCTTGGTCCTAAGCTGCCTCCACCCCGACACTCAACCCATTTTCTTCCCCTCTTGGACCTATTTTCATGCATGCTTGGGTCCTTTGGGTTTTCTAATATCTTGATAAGTCTTTAGACTCAATGCATGAGTAATGTGGAGTTGGGTCCTGCAAGAGTCGCAAAATGTGGTGTCTACAACTATTAATTAGACACATTTTAAAAGGTAATTGAGACATTTTGCGGATTATTTGCCAAGGATCCAAATCCAGCTAGATTGTCGAGACTCGAATCAAATAATAAACGAATAAACTAAGACCCGTGAACAATGTATAATTTCCCTTGTCTAATTATCTGTGTACGTTGCTTTGTTAGATTGCACTGCTTGAAAGCGTTGGGGCTCTAGTTGACTAAAAGTCGCCCTATAGTAGCTATTCAGCCAATAGTAATTTCTGTATTCTAGGAGGACACACTTAAGTAGGCTATGAGTACCCTCTTTTGTAGGGCTATCCAATCATTAGGTTATTTCACTGACCTATTTTGTCTTGGCTTCTTCCTTGCCCTCAGGCAGCTCTTCAGCGGTCAAATACTTGACTATAGGATCCATCCACGATGGTGCAAGGTCGGCATAATTAACCTTCCCCCGTGGTAACTAGGTTTCTTTAGGTGCTCCACTGCTGTCCTTTTGCCGACGTCCTCTGCTAGTAATGTGGCTAGGTTCGCTAGTTGATCGGTGCTGGCATTGTTTGTTCTAGGAATTTGGGTGATAGGTATTAATTGTTAATGGTTTCCTCTTGTACTTCATACTCTTTTTTCACTTAATTGACAAGCAACTGACTTACACTATAGGTCTTGATCTAGTTTGCCCTTTAGTATTGGGCGAGTCGTACTCCTGCTATCAGCGATTCTTACTCTGCCTCGTTGTTTCAAGCTTTGAAGTCGAACTTGTGGGAATACTCAATTTTTGTCCCTTTTGGTGTCGCAAGAAGTATTCCAGCTCTGCTTCCATTCAGGTTAGCCAAGCCATTGACCCATAGACTCCATACTGTCTTAGTCGGGTCTAGCTAGGGTTGTCACCTTGGCATCTCTAGATGCCTTATTGACATGGTAGACCGGTCATTGGACCCAAACTCTTCTTTGATCAGGGTCGAGCTGATAGCTCAATCTGCTGACAGCTAAGTAGGGCCTTTGCTGCCAGAGGCGGACGCACGTTGGGACATGAGGGGTCGGACGACCCCTTGGGAAGTTGGAATTTTTTTTTTACTGAAAGCACACCTCAATCGTCTCTCTCCCTCTCGATCTTTCCACTGATAGCCGGTTTTTTTAACTATTAATGCAGTCATTCTGAGAACTTACTTTTAGTTTGGGGATTGATTGTTTTGTAGTTAATATATTTATATTTCGGGTCATAATTTTGAGCATTCAGTGAGTTCTCTTAGATTACTTCAACCTTTTACCTTGCTCATACAGTAATGCTAATGTAATTCTGTCTCTGTTTTTCTCATTTGTTGGGGTGTGCGTGTGTATTGTTGGGGTGGGGTTGAGTAACTGAAGTAACCGACATTTTTTCCATATATTACTACTAAAGACAGAGCAAGCACCGAGCATGCGTATCAATAAACTCATTTTGCAGAAAATTGTCATGTGGTGATAGATTATCTTTTTTTCTTCCAACTCTTGATATGTAGAAATCTTTGAATTATTTGGGAGTGTATCTTACTTTGAAATTCAGATAGAAGGCGTTTCCAGTTTTCAAGTTTTATGTACTTCTTTTTCATTTGTTTCCGAAATATTGATCACACAACTATTCTGGTATTGAAATATAAAACATGAGCTACTTAAATAGGGAATTACTAAATGCATTCCATATTGGCACTTGGCAATTAGCACTCCAAAGTGATATAGAGTGAGACATTTGTTGGGGTGTGGGTGTGTATTGTTGGGGTGAGGCATGTAATTGATGGGCTTCTTGCGGAAGACAAATTATCAATCGTTATCGTGTGGAGATCTTTATTCACATAATTGATGAGCAACTTGCGGAATTAAATGATCGTTTCAACGAGGTAAGTACTCAGCTACTTATGAATTATGAATGAAAGTACTATCTTTCTATCTTTTTAACATTATTTTTCTTGTAGAAATTTTTTGAAACTTTTACACTAAGCCCCCTTAGCCACATAATTCTGGATCCGCCACTGTTCGCTGCTGATTGAAAACTCAACTCAGTTACCGCAAGAGTTGACATTACTTATAATAGTTTTAGCTTTCCGAAGCATTTTTCTATATCTATATACCCTGCTAATTAGATGTGTTCCAAACTTGTGCTCTGGTAGAATTACTTACTATATTTTTGTAACTCCGTTCCACAGTATCCCGTCCGTATACAAGTAGATTAAATAAAATTACGGAAGAGGATAAAGTTCATCATCTATATATATATAGCTCAAGACAGGCCGGAACAAAAAAATTCATGTTAATTAGGTCAAATTACACAATTTAACATAAAAATTATATACTAAAAAAAATGGAATATCTGCCAGAACTAATTAAGCTACTGGTTTGTGGTGGAAAATTAATATTGAAAGAGTACGTGAAAGATAGAGATAAAAAGTATGAAGAAGGTAGTACCTGAATATGAGGAGATGGTGCAGGGCAGTGGCTTTGAATCATGTCCTTTGATATGTGACCAATCCCGCCTTTCCATCTCTCCGGAGGCTGTGAATTTTAATTTGTTTAACCAACAACATAACCAGTTGTAGTTATTATTATTATTTTTTTAATATAATCAGTCTATCAAATTTTACGATTATAAATAAGTTAAAGTTTTTAAAAATTGATTACATTAAAATTACCGTGTCCTTACATAAGCGTAAAAGTCTCTCCAAGTACCATTTGTCCCCCCCCCCCCCCCCCTCTCTCTCTCTATATATATATATATATCTCGATCAGGCGCACTCACAAGCACATTTTCTTGTACCATGACTAAAAGAAATATAATCATATCAATCCTTTGTACCATTATGTAAATCACACAAAATTTTGAGTTGTTACGTGACTGTACGTTTCCCCTAATCTTATGGGAACTACCTATTTTAAGGCCTCGTTTATTTTACGGAAGAAAATCAATTTTTTTATTTTTTTTTTGTGGAGATGGAAAATTAAAGTTCCTGTCAGGTTTCATTTCGTGTGTTTAGTAAAGCATGAAAAGTATTCAGAAAATAACATTTGATTTTCCTTCAATTATTTGGTTGGTACAGTAAAGAGAAGTAAAAATATATTAATATTTCAATAATACCCTTATATTTTAAAATAAAAACAACTTCAAAAAAATTGGAAATAACATATTGAGGTAGGGGTATTGTTATTCAAAACTTTTGTAATAAACGTTGAGAAATTAGAAAGGAAAATCAATCCCATGAGGTCTGAGTGGAATGATTTCCCTCCTACTTTTCCATTTGTCAAGAAAATATTTCCGGAGATTTTGCTTCATTTCTTGAGTTCTCAAATTTGCGAACCAAACGAGGTTTAAGTTCTTACCTTTTACTATCTTTGTCATTTTTAGATTATTTATAAAGCAATTACAATTAGTAAAAGAAAATATATACATATATATATATATAGACAAATTGTCAACGTGAGCCCCACTTATACGAATAAGATTTTGGATATAAAGTTCTGAGAGGAGTTCTAGAAAAGAAATCAAGGTAAATTTAAAACATATGGAGTAGAATATAGGAGAAATCGAGTAATAGTGAGGCAACTAACCTGACTAAGAACATAGTACACTTTAAAATGGTTTGGAAATTTGCTTGCGTACCCATCTAGTTCTTCCTGAAAAGAATGACAATGAATTATACAATGCCTAATGCATAAAGTTGGAATAAATACATTTTTGCATGTGAAACTATTTGAGGACCAAATACGAATGGGAAAATAGATAAGGATCGCGTACAAATAATATTTTCATACTATTAACAACATTTTTGCTCGCTAAACTATACTTCACAATCCTCGATCAATAATTTACACGACTTGCTTTTTGTATTTGATTTTATCATTCGACAAGTCATTATAATTAAGAAAATACAGCATCCACAATATATGTGATTTTGGAGACATGGTCAAATATTTATTTAAAATTTGTTTGCAAAAATAACACCAGCTCTAGATTTTTAATAGAGTGGTATACGTACTAGAAGGTCCCCAGAAAACCTCAATGGTTATTACGAAAAATCTTAGTACCTAGTTAGAGGACTCTGCTAATTTGGAAGTCATATATAAAGCCCCAAAAATGTAACTGAAGAACATGCATGATCGATAATTTAAATTTGTTGTTGTTATTAGAATCACAGTACAAAAACTTAATTGAAGAACATCCGGAAATTTATTTTGTTGTCAAAACTGCTTTCCTCCATGGCGAGATAGATGAGGGAACGCGCATAGATTAAAGAAAGCAGAGGGTTTCTTAGTGAAAGAAAAATATAATTAGTTTGCAAGTTGAAAAAGAGCTTGCATATATAAGTGCAATCCAGCTTTCAAAGTCCAGCTACAGAATTTGGCTACTAGGTGATCATGACATGCAACTGACAAGCTAGTTGAGATATGGATGAAATCACATAGTTTACTATAAGTGTTAGGAAATTAGCGAAAGGATTATATAAGTGCAATCCAGCTTTCAAAGAACTCAACATTTCATACAATGACCTAGATTCGATCATATCGGAGTCTATGTTGCTTTGGAATTAATGTATTTTTTTTGGGGAGGTTCAGGTTGTAATTGAAAATATTACACACTAGTTAAAATTTTGCTCATTCGTTCACCAAGATTGCTACCACATAGCTAGAAACAAAAGTTTTTCTTAATTCAATAAGTTTTCCGAAGTAACGAATGGGAAGGTGATTCACAGCATATATATATATCCAATATGTATGTTGGATAAGGAGGTCTATGATTCAAGATCGATGACTGTGAGATTATTACAAAGTGGCTTCAAATGTTCGATCACCACTAGTGAAAAAAACTTACATTGTGGACCTTAATTAGAATCCACATTTTGTGGTCCTTTATTCCCGACACACTATTGATATATATAGTAGCTCCATTATTATTACGATTCTTAATTAATTGAAGATGGGTGGCTACATGAACGTAGTAAATAAGTACAACTAAGTATATGGATAACATAAATATACAAGCCAGCCATTAGGGTGGAAGTTGTTTTTGGTCCTCGGAAATTGAAAGTAGGTGCAAATTCTCCCGGTCTGTGGCCTACCATGTGATCTGTGCTATGCTACTTATGTTTAGCTTTGTTTCGATGACAAAATTTAATATAGTTGAGTCTTAGTCTTAGTCTCAGTTTCAAGCCTTATATATTTAAGACTTTTCGGATAAGCTCCATGCAATCAAGCTTTACTCAACTTCCCAAATGCATTATCCATATCCCATTGAAGTAAAAAAGTTTAGGTAATATTGAACTTTAGTGTGTTAAGAGTTGGAACCTTAGTAGTGGTTGGATACAAATTGGAAATAAAATGATGTTTGAACTTTGAAAATTTATTCTTCCAATAGACTTTTGGTTTAATTTAAAAGATGTTTGCACTCGCGTTTTAGCGATTTTAAGTGGTATAAAACTAGTCCCAACTCATTTGGTACTTTAAAACCCAATTTTCACAAGACTGATAATATCTTTGCCTTTGTTCAATGCTGATTTCACCTTTGATAGTTTTGGAGCTTGAAGAAACTCAAAATATGCATGAAAATAGATATCTTTCTATTACCTTCGTGTGGGTTCAAATGTTGCATCACGGAGTTCAAAGGAAAGTGGATTGATGTTTCAGAAGTGGATCACCTTCAACCACCAGTATTTGGTTTCCGATTTCTTGTCCTAATCAATTTTGGATTTACAGGCATAAGGCGTTTTGAAGACCAAAGGTCCCAACAACCTAGGTTTTTCTACAGAAACACCAAAGTTCAAGTTCTTCAAGAATTTGACCAGCTCCCGAATCCCAAAATCAAGATATATATATATATATATATATTTTCCAGATAGCAAGACTAAATTGAGAAACATACCTTCAAAAGAATATCCTCAAATGAAGTATTAGCATAGATAAGATGCACCTTGGTTTTATCTTTCGGATTTTCCAATATGGCTCTAGTGAGCTGAAGCAGGGAGAACAACAACGGTGTAATATAATTAGAAACCACTGCGTATCCTCTAATACATTTTAAATATATACCACCATACAAATTAACCTGAAACATTGGTGTAATGCCACTTCCTCCAGCAAGCATCCCAAATGCTCTTACCTTGGCCTGGTTTGTATGTGAAACGCCCCTTTACCGATCAAATTGTATCACATAAGTAAGTTACCAAGAGTAAGTAAGAGGAAGGGAATTATATAACATTGTTTCCTTAATTAAGTACTCAATTGAGCAATTGAAATTTGCAAACTAGCAATGTAATTAATGCATTTAAGTTGCAAACGAACTTGCACTTAGGAAAGTTCAATAATAGAACATGCATGTTTCCATCCAAGCTAACTTAAAGGACATTTAACATTAATAGTTGGATGACTGTGTTCCAAGAGTATCTTTGTAGAAAATGTACAAAGACGAAGCAGGCATCTTCGAACATAATTTTTTGTGGGGACTCTAATTTGATATTAATGAAAACAAACAATATTGGCAATTGTAAAGCGTGGACTAGTAGAATTTACCATGGATATATATATATATATATACATGCATTATACATTCACACGGTCCCAAGTTAAGAGGCGCTATTTAATTAATCAAATTTTAATGAAGGTTATAAGTTGGGTGTGATCAATAGTCGAGGTTGAAACTCATTCAAAGATAATTGCCGATGCAAATGTCAATTGGAAAAGACCTGTATGCCCGGTAGGAAACAAAGAAAAATTAATAGCAAATTACTCATTAATTCCATGCAATAATCATGATAGATCATTGACACTAATAGGCCCCCTTGAGGAATACTTAAGGCCGACTCGGTCCAGATCCAAGGAAAAACAACGGACCACTGAACACATATGTAAGAAATTGGCTAATAGCAGTTAATTCATAGCTTAAACAAAGCCATCAAAGGTGTACGTATAAGTAGACCTTCCCCAATTTGGCCAGAAATTCAAAATACTGGCATGGAAACTATTCGAGATAAAGACAGTCTTCATCAGCAAGCCTAGAAGTAAGGGATTACCACAACTGTATTTATTTCCTTGTCAAACTCTTGTACAACATAAGCCCATAACCCTATCTGCGAGAGACAGTAAAAAGTTACAGAAAGTTGTACACAGAAGAGAACCCTGAAAGTTTTGCTCAATAACTGTCAAGTAGTGAATTCTCGAAACAAGTTAATTCTCTGCGTTGTGTCGTTTTTTGTGATTGTTTTCTACGATATCAATCTATTTGTATCTGACCCAATACTAACCATCTGGCATCTGCAATAGCTTGGCGCTGTCTGTGGTTGCGACCAAGTTGTCAAGCAACGCTTAATTAATTACCTACAACAAAGGAATTGCATGGCTCCAAAAAATCTTGGCTTGCCAATCCTACTCCATTGGACGAGTTAATGATAAGATAGTAATTATGGCACATGCTAAAAAATGTTTCAAATAGTATAATATAGTATTATTTCGAATATTTGTTGCATTAATTACATGTAACATGCTTAGGCTCTGTTTGATTGCAAAGCGAAAAAGGAAAATAAATTGAGTTAGTTTTGATGAAAAGATGAAAAATAAGTCTGAATGATAGAGGTGATATCCTCTTGATTTTTAAGTTTTTCCATGAAGAAATTTTCTTTGCTTGGTGGTGAATTTTCCACCAAAAAGATTGAAGGTTGGAAGATATATACTCATAAAATGAGTAATATCTCTCACCTTTTTTTTTTTTATCTTTTCACACAAATTAACTAATTTTATTTTTCTTTTCCATCTTTACAATCAAACAGAGCTGTAATTATTTTAAAATTTTAAGTGCTTAACGGGCATTTAATTTATATTCTTAGGACATATGTCAAGTCAAAAACTTTGAAACAAAAATAAAAGAAAAAAATGGGTACCGCTGGTCCCTTCACGCCTAGCCGAATCCCTTCGCGCATCTCTCTGAAATAATGTGACATCCTTCCCTTTGGATACATCTATAATTTACAAGAAAAAAATAATAATGTATAATCACATCTGTTATGTTTATGTAATTATGCCTAAAAGAAAAAATGTTAGTGTTCAATTTGGGGTGGGTGGGTTGGTGTTGGGGGGGTGTTGGATATTTCTACCCAATAAACACTTGACTCTACCTCAGCCAAAAAATAGCCTCCAATTTTATAAC
The DNA here is from genome assembly GCA_021464415.1 of Lonicera japonica. Lineage (NCBI taxonomy): Eukaryota > Viridiplantae > Streptophyta > Magnoliopsida > Dipsacales > Caprifoliaceae > Lonicera > Lonicera japonica. The sequence goes on from CM038469.1 coordinate 49,762,381, forward strand.
CAATACACTTCTTTTAATTTAACACAAAGGTTAATTAACCCAGTAATTATTTCCTATTATTATTTTAAAGATTGCTTTTGCCCTTTGCCCTTTTCACTTCCACCAATTCTCTTCTTCTTCTATCTAGCTCCCATTATTTTTTAAAGATTGCTTTTCCCCTTTTACTTCCACCAACCCTAGATTGTACCTCCTTTTCACTTTCATCTAACAAAAAATGATTCGCATCTAATAACTAAAAAAAAAAAAAATTAGTATACAAAAAATAGTATATATGTAGCTGCACTCAGTTGCGGGATATCGAGAATATATGGACATACTTGGTTAATCATAGCCGAGTATGTGTATGTAATTTTATCAATGCTCTAACCATCAGTCGGTGCTTATGGGCAGAATCTCATGGCACATGCTCACTTGACATCAAGCGAGCTATTGTTCTAAGCACTCGGTTCATGTCTAGCGAAAATATATTAATCTCCAATAATATATACTCGGTTCCTCCTAGCCGAATTTGTTACACCAAACTCGCTTGAGATGCACTGAGTAAAGTTGTTTCAGTGCTTTTTTGTTATTTGTTCATTGTTTTCATATTAAAATTGATCCATGGTTCATATATGTATATAATTATATATACAATGAGTTAGTGGGACTTCAAACATAATTTAGATGAATGAATGACTTTATATGTTGGATCTACATTCATTCATTCAAGAATATATATATATATGATATATCCATGGTTCATATATTTATGTATATATACAAGAATTTAGAAAAGTTCTTGCAGGATTTCAAACAGTAATCTTAGATTAATTCAAGAATTTAGTAGTCATTGTTAAGGAGGAGGATCGGAGGGGGGAAGAAGAAGAATTAATGATTAATTATTATTATAATTAATTCTTAATCTATGTATGTTAAAATGGGAGTGGTAAATGAACTAGTGAAAATGAGTAAAAATGGAGTTAGTGAGAGTAGTAGAAAGAGTAGAAGCAGCAGCAAGTATTTTTTTTGGGTTGAAAATATCACCCCCTATAATTTTGTGTAAATGTTGAAAGGGCAGGGGTGAACTTTAAGATGTGCCTAGCACAACAAGACACGCTAAGTTTTATTTGGTTCACTCTCTCGAATTAGAATTTTCTTTGTTTTTCTTTTTTATTAACCTCTAGTTTCGACTGAAAGTTTTCTAAATCGAGTTCTAACAGCCATAAAAATTCTTGGTAGTCAGTGTTTGTGCTCCTGTACAAGCGATAATTAATCGAGGTGTGCAAAAACTGACTCGGACACTCCAAAAAAACCAAAAGAAAAAAAAAGTACTTAAGTATTCTTTAAAAATAAAAATTACATAATTAATTATTTCAACTCACCTGGCTAAAAATTCTAAGTCTGCCCTGTACGTGTAGGAGGGTTTGCAAGTAAAATATACGACAATGTCTTATTTTTTTGGGCTCTGAACAATATTTTGTAAAAATAAATAAATATAGAATTTATTTTCACAGTAAAGAGTCATATATTTGATTTTCAAGCTTTTTTGTGACTAACCAATTAAACATGCATGCATAAGACATTTCATTTATATAAAAAAACCATCTTATGTTAAAAGCAATTTTATTGAATGAATTTTCAGCAAACCAAATAGAATTAGGTGTAGACAAATAAATAAAAAAACAAAATTCTACCTTTACTACTAGTTCAAAGTAACCAACATCAGAATCCAATGTAATGGGAGTATATGGTCTGATAACTTCTTTGCCTTCATTGTCCTTTCCTCTGTTCCACCAAAAATAGCATTATGGAACAACTTGTCGTAAAAAATATTAAGGGTGCGTTTGGAAATTTAATTACCGAGCTTTGGAATTATAGCAAAAATTAATTTAAAAGAATTTCATTCTTGTTTCAATTCAAATTTCAAAGCTTGAAATTAGGTTTCCAAATACATTATTATTGTACCTCTGTCCCTATTTTAAAAAAATATTGTCAAGGATTAAAACAGAAGTTTTATTAAAAAAAATGATAGTGAGCTACACTAAAGGGTAACTATCATCAATCAACTGTCTCTTAAACTGATTTAAAATTGTTCCTAATGAGATTCATATGAAAAATAGGTAGTAATACTATTTCAACTAAAAATTTACTGCTGTAAAAGGCTTCGTCTGTAAAAGAGAAACTAGGTTAAGCGAAATGCTCTGGTAGCAAGAGTATATTGAACAAAGTAGAACAAATTTTCTAAATCCAATAAATAATCACCAGAAAAATGCGCTACATAAGGATTTAATAATATATTATAATTTCTAAAAAGAATAACAATTTGAAGAAAATGAGGTCTAAATCCAATAAACAATAATCAAACCTGCATCTTATATGTTGTCCGACAGGGAGGCCTAAGACTGAAGTTGGTGTGGGAAGAGAAAATGTAAATCTGTCAGTATTATGGTTAAGCCTTCTTTTTCTAACCAGTTTGAATTCCTTGAATTTCTGTGGATCTAAGCACCCTACAACAAATCAAAGCATATTTGCAATTAACATACACTTAATAAAGCTACTGCTATATAGATTTACCCAATAATTTTGAAAGATAATAGACACACTAGAATCCAGTAATCGCAATGTGTATAATATTATACGTGATATTATATAGATCTTTAAAAACACTTTAATTAAGATCATGTTATCGTGTTTCACCAAGTAATAAAGAGACGTTCTCGTCATAGTTAAGACGATCGTGAGTCAAATTACTCCTAATCAGATTTTATTTATTTCCTAACATGTAAAGGGTGTTTGTAATTTAATATACACACAATACATCTTCCATGAGTTTAATTAATATATTTTGTATATACATACAACAAATCTTTAACTAAAATAAGGGATGTTAATTTAAAGTGGTAAGTAGATATAAAAAAAATAAAAATAAATTGTAGAGATGATATATATATGATGAATTATCTAATCTCCACTGAATTAATTTTATGAAGAATCAAATTTTATCAAAATATTAAATATAACCATTATGAAGTGGCTAATCTAATCAAATTGTGAATGTATATAAGGAGAAGGAGATGTTATCGTGTGTGTTTTAATTGCTTGCGATAAGAATCAACAAGTAAAAAAATAAAAATAAGGTCCTACAATGCATCAAATATAATACATATTCTAATGCGGGACCTTAGTATTTCTATTCAAGATCTCAATATTTGCTCCAACGGCACCAGTTAACAGTTTGGAGGAGAAAATTAAGTTGGGTTCTCGTTTAGGTTTTTGTTTGTTCAATTGTTTTTGGTATTAAATTTATAATTTTGCAAGAAAGTTTGAATAAAATCAATTTATGATTCATATATGAGTTATAAAAGAATCTTAGTTTTAACTTACTAGTTTAAAATTTTAAAAATAAAAACTCGAACTAAACTAGCACTAAGAGCGAATAATGATTCATTCATTCACAAACCTTTAGGTCTCCTTTTGGAAAAAATGCAGGCGGCAGCAGCAGCAATCCCTGTTGTGAACGTGGGAACAATAACCAATTCCCAATTCCACCAATAAACCCGAGAAATCCCTTTCGGTAATTTCTACGAACACTTGGCGGGCGGAAACCGTCAAGCAATAGGATCTTTGATCAAACCAAGAATCACCAACACAAACTCAAGCAAATATAGATGGAAGATAAATAGCAATGACAATCAAGAGCAAAATAAAGCAAGAAAGAACACACCGTGTTTTTGTGGAACCCTTTGGGTCTTCCACCAAGAGGGAGAAACTTTATTGATAACCAAGAATTTACACCAATTCTTTCACAATAAATCTAGATCAATGGAACAAACCTCCAAAGATCACCTTCACCTTAGCTAAACCCTAGCTAAACACTTGCCTTTCTTATTTTCACTCTAACAAAGCAACTCTATTACAAGTCTATACAAAATAGAAATAAGCCTTTCTATATATACCAAGTGAAAAAACAAGACAATTTCCTTTTACCCGCCCAGGTGCAAAACACATTTTGCACCCATTCTCGAGTACACTGACTTGGTGCAAAACACTTTTTGCACCTCCGCCGTCCAAGTGCAAAACACATTTTGCACCCATTCTCGAGTACACTGACTTGGTGCAAAAAACTTTTTGCACCTCCGCCGTCCAAGTGCAAAACACATTTTGCACCCATTCTCGAGTACACTGACTTGGTGCAAAACACTTTTTGCACCTCCGCCGAGTATTCTGTTTTGGTGCAAAAACTGATTTGCACCCAATCCGCATGCACTGTTTTGGTGCAAAAAATGTTTTGCACCATACCTGCTTGCTTGGCATTGATTACAAGCCAAACACAACAATCCCAACAACACTAACAAGAGCAACCACAACCCCAGAAACCTCAACATGCCCAATTTGTAAGAGCTGATCCATTATTATCCACATTGATTGATATTTTCACTTAATTGGTAGGTACAAGTCTTAAAATACACCGTACAATTTTGCACAGTAACACTTTATTTGAAAATAAAGCTACCATATCCATATATACTTTGCTTGTTCTCTCGTCTATCTTATTCTTCTTTTTTATCTTTCTTTCTTTTCCCCGTTTTTTTTTGGGGACAGAGAGAATATTAGTAATAGACTCGAGCAAGTTTAGTTTAATTTCTTTTTTGCAAAAATAAAAATAGGGTGACATTATTGCTGAAGCAGTTTTCGTTAATGGCAAAGCAATATAAGATACTTAAAAGTATACAAAACCATTCAATGCATTATTTGCTTTGGCATTAGTGAAAACTGATTTAGCAATAGTATTACCTAAAAATAAACCTTGTCGATATTTCTACAGACGTTTTTGAATTTAAAATCATACTAAATCTGTTGTATATATATATATAGTTGTGTGGGAGCAGCTTGACTATGCTGCTTGGATTGTTGGAGTCGCTATCATAGTCTTATTTTTGGGGGCCAGGAACATTCGCGCATTGCTATCCTTTATGAGCCACAAATTAAAGGAGCTCAGAAGTACATTAATGGAGAAAAGGATGACAAGAAATTTAAGGGTACACACTGTACCCCCAAGGAACTTGAGGAAAGTAAGTGTAAAGGAAACGGAACAGACTAAGCTCCCTTCCCGAGGGGCATTGAGATCACTCTACCGGTGGCCACCCTGGGGAAGTTTATGAAGCCATCGAGGGATCAGACTATGTCTGGAGGGGAAAATATATGAGGGCATGTACCCCCGAATAAGAAGGCACAAGACAAGTACAATCGGTATCATATACACCAAAGATTACAACACCAATGAATATATTATGCTGCACCAAACCGCTCACAACCGAGCAAGACGCAACGCGGAGATATCACACAAACTTAAAAGGGTTACCCGATTGAAGCAACCAATACACCAGAATTAGTGATTTATGACCGCTAAAAACAATCATAAAGGCAATTTATGACTACTTTTGACCGTCATAATTAACACCGAGACAAGTTTTTTTATGACAATAAAAAACAGTTATAATAGTGCTTTGTCAAGAGAGATCTGATATAGTCATAAGTAATTAAATTATGACTGTTTTGTCACCGTCAATGACCGTCACAATTTAAAAAATTGTGACCGTTTTAAACAGTCATAAATTATTGGCCAATCAGTGATAATTTTACAAACTTGTGATCGGTAGTTACAGTCAAAAGTTTTTGAAAAATTATTAGACAATAGCTTTGTCATTGTAAAAATAGTGACAAACAATTGAATTATTTAAAAAAAAGAAAATTAAAATACTGAAAACCCAATTTTTTTTTACCTACTAAAAACATAATTTAATTGCAATTCAGATATACCAGCAATCGATCATATATGCCAAGTTAATTAACAACTACCAAAGCTAACTAGTACTACCAAAAACATCAAATACTTAATCAAATTAAATTCCCAGTAATAAAATGGTTTAAAGCTAGCTTCTACAAGTTTTACCTTGGTGTCGTCATAAACTCCAATAATCGACCTAGATGATAGCTTCTTATAGGAAAAAATAGTTGATTACAAACACATAAGAAAATTTTCTCTCAAACTTTAGCTCTCAAGTATTTTTAAGCCTAGACAAGTCTCTTTAACAAATGAGCCAAAATTACACAAGGATCACGAAAGCCACAAAAGTTCACTGCCACACCATTAAGGATCATGGTCAATTCATAGAGAGCCAATCTTCACAGTTAAGTCAGCGAGATCGGCACTATCTAATGGGTCGCGCTGGCTAATGGGGGAGATTAACACAGCTAGAAAAGCCTACTCTCATGCCACTAAACCCCTGAGGACATTTATGTCTGCTCAGCCAGGAAAATAAATTGTTGAAGAAGAGAAAATCCATAAATTTTGAAGTTGTTGACATGCATGCTACCCAGCCCACAACGACCCTCTCATAGAGTCATAGTAGTTGTGATAGCTCATCAGCAATTTTTGCATGAAGAGAGTCTTAATGGAATGGGAGCTCAATCATCTTTAAGGAGGCTTTCTAGAAGATGAAATTTATTCACACAAACCTCAAGTTTTGACTGTTACTAATCGTAACCTCCAAGGGCTTACACCCAAGCAGAAGATAGTGAGGGCCAGTTTAATTGGTTAACATCCCCTTGGATACAGCCAAGCCCAGCAATCGCATCCAGAATAGGTCCCAATTAGAAGCTCAGCTCTAGGAGTAGCTCATTCAATTCCTACGCGCGATTCCAGGCTAAGGTTTTTGCTTAGAGTCGTAAGGACATGCTTGGCATCAAACTAGCTATCATTGTCCATTGGCTTTGGATTGACCCAAATCATAGACCAGTTCGACAGAAACGAAAGGGAATGTCAGTTGATAAGTGGGAAGCAGCGAGGAAGGAACTCGAGAAGTTAGATGCAACATCCTGAATTTTAAAAAATTATATATATATATATATGTATGTATGTATGTATGTATATGAATATTTGGCTTAAATTATCTAGATATAGAATTTATTTTTAGAAAGAAAAGAGAACAATATTATTGCACGAGTGGCACCCATAAGCTCTTCCATATTTCTTTTATAACTCCATGAGCCACCCATCAGCTCTTTCGTGTCATCTTGTATATAAGTTCTGTTAGAAAATGGGTATTAGAAAACATTTTCTCCAAAATTGAATTTTAAAAAATTATATATATATATTTATCGTGTATGGTTAATGTCAAAATGTAATGTATGAGTGAGCAATTGTAGAAAAATGAGCAATGAAATAGAAAAATCCCACATAGGAAAAGTGGCTTAAACTAAACACATGAGAATGCCTTATTGAATGCAAGATAAGAGGCTCTCTCTCGCGCACACAAGCGCAGGAGGGGTGCAAATCATGGACCGAAATAAGCCTAGAACCATGGTGGCTCGTGTGTGCCCGCACCTGCGGACACGAATGCCGGACCAAAAAGCCTTAGCTAAGAACGAAAAATGATAATGATTAATGGTCTGTTTTATTTTGTTTAATGGCCATTATTCCCTATTGAATTAAAAAGGAGATTTCTGTCTCATTCCAATACACACAACCAAAATTGACAGTTCAAAGTTTTTCCTCTCCATTGAACCTCCTTCGCGTTTGTTCTAGCTTGTAGGTTTTCTTCTCGGTGGTAAGATTCTAACATCTTCAGTTCGTTCAGTGTACCGAGGTACTTAGGTAACACTGAAGTACCGTTTCATCCTGGGAAACAGACGTCGTCCGGCAGCCTCCAAGCACTACCGAGGGGCGGCGTAACTGTTTTAAGGAGACTGTGGATATCACAGGACTCGGTTTTAGTGTCGATTAATTTTGAGTATTATCAATTTGGAATACAGAATTAAATTTGTATCATATAAAGTTTCTAACAAGTTCCAGATATTATCTAGCTACAACTTATATCAATCTTAAAGAGAAATGGAAAAACAATTGTAGCTTGAACGAAACAAGAGGAGAGATATTTTGTAATGGATATGGCAATAGTTTCATGTGGGAAATTCATCAAAATACACAGATGTGTTTCGCATTGTTTATTTATTAATCAGGGTAACGAGATCTATATAATATATTCTTCTTAAAACTCTAGAGTATATTTTTGTTGTTTTATTCGTACTCCTTTTCAATTTTGTTCTAGTAAGAATTCCGCAAGTTTTGTTTGAACTTAGTTGATTATTTGTATTTTGTTGGTTCAATTGGTGCATTTTTAAGATTTTACTGCCCAATAAATCGGAGAAACCACAGTCGTAAATAAGCAGGTTATGGCTGTCGACTTAGAGAGGTGAGGTGCAGCATGGTGGTTCTTGACATAATGACATCCTAGCAAGAAAAGGCTAGGTGCGAGTAATAGCGGAGTCAATATTTTGATTAAGTGGGGGCGGAATCAAAAGTACATCAAATTGTATTTAAAACTTTAAAATTTTAATGCAAACATTTTTAACTATGATCTTTGTCAATGTTATTGAAAATTTCTTGTTCAATGTGTGTCACCAAATAAGCATTCATAAATTCATCTCCCATTCGGTTGTATGGTGCACCCTTGATGATATTCATTGCCATGAAAATTTGTTCAACACTTGTCGTTACAAAAGGTAAGAGTATGGCCAACTTGATAAACAAATACACCAATAAACAGCCCATTTATTTGTCGATTTCAACCATTTTTTGGGCAATCTCTCCTATATATATATTTCAAAAAACACCCCATATATAATTTATTTATTTTTTTAAATAAAAACAAGTGGGGCGTTTGCTAGTTGCCCTTACATGGCTTCGCCCAGGGGTGCGAGTCCTGGAATTGTAATAATTGTTTTGACTAGCATTATCAACACCTCGATGAAATATTGTCTCTTGGGCTTTGTACTCTTGTCACGAGATTGTATTGTAAATCTTAATATGTATTTTACATAAAATGGAGTAATATTTGTTTTTAGATAAAAAAAATTGGGTATATAGTATTCGTTTGAGGTAATTGGGCATAAGGGTTCATTCCAATAATAATATAATTACAAAGGTACATTATAAATTAGCATCGTAAATTAAGGACAATGTAGGAAAAAGACACTAATGTCATTTTCTTATTTAATTAATAACACAATAATCCTAAATATAACATCTCACATCTCCAAAAAAAAATTAGCACCAATCCTAATCAAAACAATTCAAAATCTATAACGGTCGATCATCAGCACCAATTCTCTAGAACATTCTAACTATTTACATGGTGTTAAAACAGATTTAACACAATTTTTGTTCAAAGTAAACAATCAAATGGTGCTAAAACTATTTTAGCATCAATTGTTCAATACTAGAATGGTGCTAAAACAGATTTAACTTCACATCCAATTCTACACATTAAGGTGCTAAAATAGATTTAGCATCCATCCAATACTACACATCAAGGTGCTAAAATAGATTTAGCACCAATTCTTTATAATATAGTAACCATTTACATGGTACTAAAACAGATTTAGCACCAATAGAAAACAATGAGCAATGAAATTTAAATGTGGTAAAACTTATTTAACACTATTTTTGTCCAAAGTAACTAATCACATGGTGCTAAAATAATTTTAGCGCCATAAGTGAATACATATAACTAAACTAAATGTGTTAAAACAGATTTAACACCCATCCAATACTACAAATCATGGTGATAAAATATATTTAGCACAAATTCTCTAAAACATAATAAATATTTACATGGTGTTAAAACAGATTTAGCACCAATAGAAAACAAAGAACAATGAAATTCAAATGTATTAAAACAAATTTAGCACATTTTTGTCCAAAGTAACTAATCACGTAGTACTAAAAAAGTTTTAGCACCAATTGTCCAACACTAGAATGGTGCTAAAAAGATTTTAGCACCACATGTGAACACATATACTAATCTAAATGTGCTAAAATAGATTTAACACCCATCTAATATTACACATCAAGGTGTTAAAACATATTTAACACCAATTCTCTAAAATATAGCACCATTTTTGTCCAAAATAACTAATCATATGGTGCTAAAATAGTTTTAGCACCAATTGTCCAACACTAGAATGGTGCTAAAAAAGGTTTTAGCACCACATGTGAACACATATAATTAAACTGAATGTGCACCAATTGTCCAACACTAGAATAGTGCTAAAAAAGTTTTAGCACCACATGTGAACACATATAATTAAACTGAATGTGCTAAAACAATTTTAGCACCCATTTAATTTTACAAATCAAGGTACTAAAACAGATTTAGCACAATTTTTTGTCCAAAGTAACTAATCACATAGTGCTAAAACAGTTTTAGCACAATTGTTCAACACTGAAATTGTGCTAAAAAAGTATTAGCACCAATACAAAATAGAGAACAATGGAATTCATGATGTTAAAAGAGATTTAGCACCAATAGAAAAAAGGGAACAACGGAATTCAAGGTGTTAAGACAGATTTAGCACCAATTGTCCAACTCTAGAATGATGCTAAAAAGGTTTTACCACCACAGATGAACATATAATTAAACTGAAGATGTGCTAAAATAGTTTTAGCATCACTTGTCCATCAACAAATTAAAGGCACTGTTCAAACAACTTCAACGCAATAAAAATAAAGCAGTTTATTTTAATTTAAAAATAAACAAATATGATGTGATTTATTTTGAAAGAAATCTATTGAGAACGAATAGAACAACAATTGAAATAAAAATAAATATATAAGATCGGATATGTGTATGTGTACGGATCTTATATATATATATATGGATATTGATATTGATTTTACCTCGGGATTTGAGGATAAACATAACTCAGGCATCAATCTGTTTGGGAGGCACAATGGCACCATTTTCTTTTGCCTTCTCTAAACTATGTGTATGTAAGACAAAGAGAATAATATGTATTTTTTATAATTAGAATACAGGATATTTTAGGGTATTTTTGTCCATCGACATTTATCATTTTTCTTAAAATAAATTAATATTATGAAAAGTGTCCTTATTGTAAACCAAATTAGGAAATTAGTACTTCTTCCTTTTATTAAACATGAGTCCGTCCTTTAGATTTATAAAACATTATAGAGCGAAGCCCTATAACCCATTATCTCTATTCGTTTTAAGCTCACACCCAACATGTAGTTACAAATTGGCGCATCACATATACATAAGTAGCCAAATTTGTCGAGGAAGTTCATTGTCTCGACTAATTAGCTAGGTAATCTAAGTACTAGTGAGGAAGCCTAACAAGTAGCGCAGACTATAATGTAGATTTTACTGACCTCAACAAGGCGCGGTTTAAAGACGGTCACTTTACCTAAGTCGACTAACTAGTGGATATGATGCTACTTATCAGCTTTATGGAAACCGATCCTAGGTCACAACTATATCCGAATCAATGGACTCCAAGGATAGGGAGAAGACGACATTCATCATTGACTTTATTGCCACCATTTCGTGTCTTGTAGACTCTCGAATACACACATGACCTACCAATATGGAATTGAATGTAATGTTCAACTTATATCAATCTCCTTACCATAGTAACTTTGTCTAAATCGACTAAAAAAAAGTCCATGTTGTCCTATATTTCATCTATTACCCATGTTATGGTCTTTTTTGTTCATTTGTAATGGGGGATCCACCTTCCGGGCAGACATATGCCCTCCTTAATTTTATAAAGTATATATTTTTACTAACAGTTTTGAGAGAAAAATAGTTTAGTACGTATAATATTATGGGTGTTTTCAATTTCGGTCGGGATGAAAATTAAGAAACCCAAACCTAACCCGAATTTAAAAGTTCGGTTTTAGTTCGGTGCGGTTCAGTTTTAGTTTTAAAATCTTTGAAACCCAAACCCGATCTAAACTTTTTAGTTCAATTTTATTCGGTTTTTGTATATCTTATTTTAAAAAATTAATTTATAATATTGGCTCAAAATAGTTGCAAAAGTGGCTCAAAACAGTGAAAGACAACAGAGGCATGGAGCTTTGAGTTTAAGACTTGAGAGAAACAACACAGAGGCTAAAATAAAAAGAATAAGAGATGGGTGTGTAATTAAGTTAGAATTTGAAGCAGAAAAAACTGAAAAGGAAAAGTGTCAAAAATATGTTAATATTAATGATAGGGAAATGTGAGTCCATGCCTTTAAACATTTTTACATTTAAAGAGGACACATAATTTTATTTCACTTAATATTTTACTCCTCTACTTACTTTGTTCTGGGGGCAACTATGTTAAACATGATTAATTATTGATATTTTTCAAAACGAAAGGCTAAGAAAAGAAGTTAGCGTGAAGAAATTAATTTCTAACCACTATTGGCTTACTTGTGAAGAATTATAATATTGATTGAACATAATGATCTTAATTGCCAATTTCGTATGATATTATGTACACATGATATCATGTTTTGTGTTGAGAGTAAAGTTCAGTTTGGTTCAATTTTAGAGTGGCCTAACCTAAACCAAAACCAAACCTCTTCGGTTTTAGTTCGGTTCGTACATTTCGATTTTGATTTTTTCTTCGGTTTGGTGTTTTTAAGATCAATGCTGATCAGTTTGGTTCAATCGGTCGATTTTCAAATTGGCCACAACACTTCTATATAATATAGAACTTTGCCCACTTTATTATAGGACAAAATTTACACTTTGCCCATTTTATTACATATATTTGTATCAACTTTATCTCTCATATTTTATAGATATTTTTTGCCGAACTTGATGTTAAATCCCGACTCTGTCGCTGCTCATTTGGGCAAAATTTATTCTCATAAAGATATTTTTCTTTAACAATAATATTACATTTATAATAAGTGTTTTGAATATAAAAACAAAAACTAAAAATCATATATCACCAATTATATGGTGTAGATTGAACAGGCTTTTGTGATCAAAGTTTTAAGTTCGAAACCTAACAATTACATTTTGATGGCTTTAATCTTAGGGATTGTTTGTTTTGACCACTTAAAACTAAAAACTTAGTTTTAAAGAGTGTAAAATACTTATTTTACCCTTTTGAAAGCAAAAACTCACTACGCATATCCCCTCTCCTCTTCTTTTTTCCATTACGCACATAGATCCCCTTATCTTTTTCTTCTTCCCACGACACAGATCATCTATCTCTCTCTCTTCCATCTACAACGCAGGTACGTATCTCCCTTCCTCTTTCTTCTTGCAATATCTTTAAGGCTTTTTTGGTGTCTGCATTTTGTTTATGATTCATTTGGGTGTTTGATTAATCGTGGTTTTTAGGGTTTTGTTTATGATTCATTTTGGTTCTTGATTAATCATTTTTTAGGGCTTTATTTATGATTAATTCTTTGTTTGTTGAATCTAGCTTTGATATATGTTTCCTTGTTTGCTGAATTTGGGGCTTTGTTTATGATGTTTGATAATTATCATTTGTAATTGATAGTTTTATAGTATTTTAACTCATAAAATTATTGCAATTGACTCAAAGGATTTAAATATATGATTATCAATGCTTAATTAGTTTTATTTTGATATAAAATTATGTCTTTATGTTTTAAAATTTTGTCAAACTTACAAAATTTAATTTTTGAATTTTTGTAGCAAAGTAATGTTAGCTCGGCTGAAAAGTTTAAATTATATGTTCTTTTTTATTTTCATTTATAATCATGTGATCTAAATAAACTAATAAGAATAAAGTTGTCATAATAAAATAAAATTCAGTTTTCAAATGTATTATATTCAGACAAATAATATTTTTTTCTGATACAATTTTTAAAATTAAACAAATAAATTTTTCAATTTTAACTTTTTTACGCCACCATATATGAAAACTTGGGCTGGGCTGAAATAAATTGGCAAGGGCTCGAGTTCTGACACTACAAGGCTCCTTAATCTCCACCGGTAAAAATAGTTTACTTTATGGTATTGTTCAATTTTATTTTTATTTTTTTTCTTCGATTTTTTCTTTTCAAGTTGAGCAGTCCAGTTAACCACCAAGTCAAGCTCCGCGGCCAGAATTTACTCTCACTTAGCCGGAGGTCTTGATTTCGAATCACACATTCATATACTAAAAATAAATATATAATTGAGCAATCTAATTTGCATTCGAGCCGTCACTAAATAAACAAAATAACAAAGTGTTTCATTTTTGTGTTACAACCAATTTACTAATGTACAATCTTCAACTCTGTGGAACATACAGCAGCAGCACCAGAACCAGCAAATACAATCCTAACAATAATAAATTTCTACCCTTTGGATAGAGAACAATGAAAACTCAATAACATATTTTCTGATGCAGCCTAAAGAATATGACTAATTTACAAAAACAAAATCACAAAAAATATTCATCTCCGCGGAGGATCAAAGATTGGGTTCATTTCTATTTCCGAACCTCTGAATTCCCTTAAATTACCCAATTTCTCGGCTTCTCTTGCAATTTGAATGTCGCTAGGTCTATAGTATTGAATTAAAACTTTTACAACGAAACGAGGTAGCATAGATCCTACTAAAATACCAAGCATGCATAACCAAAACAATCCCGTTCCCGTAACTTCGAAGATAGCCCTGCAAAAATATTAAAAGAAATTCATTGCCAGTCTTTGCTCCTCTGCAAAATCTACCGCGTGCATTAATTAAAAACTCTATAGCTAATTTATTTTCTTGGAAAGGCAAGCTTCAATGGGTTTTTTTTCTTGGGTAGTCAAAAGTATAGGTGAAGGGTAGGTTACCTAAGTCCAAGACCACGGCATACCACAACAAGGCTCAATTAGCAGTTACCGTGGTTATTACGGATTGCCCACTAAGAAGGACTTAGAGGTTTGCTTTCTTTTGAGAGACTGGGACGGTAGTTAGTTAGTGGAATTATAATTGAATGTGAAAATAAGAATCAAAATGGCATATAGAAAAAAAAAATTGTAGTTTTTTTATTAGATTACAAGTTACGTTACTTTACTCACCACAATAAAATAAAAAATTAATAAAAGTTACACAAATGTGGTGGGTTATGAAACTGCAAAATATGCTCTTTCAACTCGTATTGGATACAATTTTATATTTTTATCTGCAGAACAATATCTAATGCCCTAAAAAAGTTGGTCTATACTCTATACTCAATCCAATTGTATGAAAACCCTAAAATTAACACATTCAAAAACTATAAACTGAGGCAGGTTATGTTTTCATGCTTTTAGATTTTGTTCGCATTTATGTATCATACTATAACCCTACGGGTTTACATGATTGAAATAGATAAACTAAAATTTTGATCCAAGTACTCCCTATAGAACGTGTGATTGTATCCAATTTGTGTTGGAACTTGGAAGAAACAACATTCGAAACCCTTAACCCTCATAAATTTTGTTTTAACCCTTAACCCTCATAAAATGATTGTCAGCTTTTAGATAGAATTTGATTGATTAATTGAAATATGATACTGAACATTCCATCCGCATGGCCTTTTAAATTGAAAATTTGGATTATTAATATCTTCGGATATCTATCAATTATTAACCCAACTCAAAACATATAAATGGGTAAAGTGCCTATATTCACCCATTACTTGCTTGCTTGGAATATTGTAAGAAATAAGCAAAATTATTCTAGGTTTGGTAGTTGGATATGGAGTCACTTTATACCACTGAAATGGTCAATTATGACTTGGAGGGCTCTTAGGGGTCGACTTCCGATTGATGATGCAGTTCAAAAGGTGGGAATTCACTTGGCATCTAAGTGTGTGTGTTGTTCAAAACCAATAAGGGAATCTTTAAAGCATGTCTTTGTTACTAATGAGGTGGCTAAAATAGTTTGGAATCACTTTGAGCAAATCTTGCATATTCAGAGCAATTCATCTATTCTTCAACTTAAACTGAGCAAGTGGTGGATGACAAAGGTACGCTCTCCCTGTTTTAAAGAAATTCTTTCATTTATTCCGATTTGCATTTGTTGGGAGCTGTGGAAAGGCAGAAATGAGTGTCGTTTTGATGGAGGGTCGATGGACTCTAGGCTGGTAATTTTTAAAGTAAAACAGGCAGTCAAATGTGTATATGGTGGAGAGGGTCTGTTGGCCAAAAGGTGTCATAAGGATGACCTGATGCTAAAAGAGTTGGATCTTAATTGTCCGATAATGCAAGTAGCAAGGTGTTTAGTTACTAAGTGGGTTAAACCACTGGCTGGAAGATAAGATTTAAACTGAATTTGGATGGATATTCGAGAGGTAACCCGGGCTTGAGTGGTGGAGGCAGTTTGCTACGTTCATGTTCGGGTGAGGTGTTATGGGCTCAGGCCGATTTGTATGGTCATCAATCTAATATGATAGCAGAAACTAGGGCTCTACTACAAGGTTTAGATCGATGTTACGCTGATAATGTGTGTGGTTTAGACGTGGAAGTGGACACTCTAATTTTATTGCAAATTTTGGAAAAAAAGATCGCAATTCCATGGGGAGTGATATATGAAGCTCGTAGACTTCTATTCTTGTTGAGTTGCATGGATGTGCAATTAAGGCATACATATAGAGAAAATAATGCTGCAGCTGATCATTTGGCAAATATGGGATGTTCGGCTCAAAAAAAGTTAGTCTTCAGAGGATTTACAGAATTACCGAGAATGCTAAAAGGGATAGTGAAATTAGATAGGGCAGGTATTCAAAATCTGAGGTTTAAAACAATGTAAATGTTATAGTTACTTTTCTGATATTAATAAATTAGGAGCAGTTGCCTTTTGGTCAAAAATAAAATATAAAATTCACCCATTACTTGCTAGTACAGCGCTCACATTCATGCATACAGAAAATTAGTTACGCCTATGGCATCTTATTCATTTCGCTCATGGGTGAAAAGTGAAGTGGTGAATCCTTTTAGCCTAATGTGCATTGGACTTGGCTCACTATTCATAATTTCGTATGAACAAAAAATTTGTCCTAAATACGGGAATATATTTCACCATATTATATTTTACCCGTGAGATTCATAAAAGCAATTATGCGCATGCGAAAGAAAAGCCTGTGCTTAGATGTAATTGAGGTAAAAAGAAATCATACCAGTAACCAGGTAATTGGGGCAAAGCATCAATCACGATGACACAGATGAAAGTCGCAATTATAGATCCCCAAATTGCTGCATGAGTAACCCAAGTCCACCGAATCACATCCATAGCTAAGTGTATATTAACCATAACAACTACGGCAAGCGTCCAAAGATCTCCTATGCTTGATCCGTCAATGGTGCTACCCCAATACGCAAAAAGAGACGCGAAGAACACGGCTATGCTTTGCCACAAAGTGTCTATCATTGTGATCCAAAATAACTTGGAGTTGTAGCTTTCTCGTCTATGTCCGGCCCCATAAAGCTGTGGATATTTTAGTAGAGTATTCCTACTTAGATCCTTGTCAAGAACTCCAACAACTATTGTCGGGACCGAAGTGTATATTACGGAGTACAACACGCTGCTCCATTCAGTGATTGCAGTTGTCAAAGTGAAACATGTAAAAAGCACATACCTGGGCAGAACACGTATATTTTGTCAGCTAATGGAAGGGCTCTAGAGACATAAATAACTCGAAAATGTAACAAAAATATATGCTGAATATTGATCATATATACAAACATATATATATATGGGGCTACTATTGACACACATCAAAACACACACTAACATTTCAACATTGACTCGCCCCTTAAGGACCCAGTGTGTACATTGGCTCGGCCCCTAAGAACCGAGTATATGTGCACATACTCGATCCTTAGGGGCCGAGCCAGTGTAATTTTTTTTACCCAAAAATGGCTCGGCCCCTAAGGACCAAGTATCTGTGCACATACTCGGTCCTCAGGGGGCAAGTAAATAGGACGGAGTGTTAGTAAGTGTTTTGGTGTGTGTCAATAGCGCTCACCTATACATATATATATATATATCAAAGCGTCTCTTTGAAAGGCATCCTTGTAAAGGGCATCCTTGTATTATCTAAAGAAAGGACTTTTTGAGGGGGAAATGGCTTGAGTTTTTTTTTTATGATGTTGTCGGAGACAATCTCCACGATAAATAGATCATCTATAACAACTACCAAATTTCATCAAAAAAATCAATCTAGAAGAGGGTGAGAAAATTCAATCGCCAGAGATGAAGATATATACTAATCTGGAAGCGGGTGAGATGAAAATTTGATATATATGTGCATTTCTGGCCATTGAATTCTCTCACCCACTGCTGGATTGAATTTTGTGATGAAACTTGGTAGAAGATTATCTCCAACAATATCACAAAAAAACTCAACCATTTACCGCCTCAAAAGGGGTGTACATTCTTTAGTTAAAAGAAGGATGCTCTTCGATGCTCTTCGATGCACCGATATATATGCATATATATAGGACGCCTATGGGAAGGACCAGTTAGTTCAAGGACTGCCTTTTAGCAGCCAAATCCCGTCACTAAATGCATTGGGAACTGAATTTTGCAAAGAAAATCCGTCACTAAAAGCCTTTCCGCAGAAGAATTGGTCAATAGACTAAAATCAGTCTGTGTAGATATATATATAGGGAGGGGATCTAGTATACAGGACTGGTCTGTACCAGATCCACTCTATATATCTATAACAATGGATCTGAGCATCTGTTTCTCCCTGGAGTACACTCACCAGAACAAGACAAGAACGAACACCGCATTCCTGTAAAAATTATATAATATCATATATCCCATCCGCTGGTAATTCCAATGCCCGTGGACCAATAGAAGAGGAACCAAGAATCTGAATTGTCCCATTGCGAAATCCGATGCCATCACAGCTTGCCGACCCTCTTGACCGCTGATGCCGATTCCCACATCGGCCATTTGAATCATTGAAACATCATTAGCACCTGCAGAAATTATTTCATAGAAATTTCTATTATCACACCAAAATTGCTAAATGCGGGGAAAAAATATATTTTTGCATTTTATTGCTTTTGTTCTTTATAAAGGATTACATGTCGAAATAAACAAAATGTTACTTACCATCCCCAATGGCGAGGGTCATATCATCGGTCCTGTTCTTTATGAGGGCAACAATTCCAGCTTTCTGCAAGGGAGCCACTCGACAACACAGTACCACTGTACATTTACTTGCTAATTCGAAGAGCTGCAACATCAAGAAAATTTAGCTAAATTAGAGTGTAGGGCAAAAATTGAGAGAGACTGGGAGGGAGAAAGGATCAAAGCCCCATGTTTGACTCCTGGAAATTTTTAACTAGTACACATGTAAGTTACTCCCTCCATTTAAAATTGATAGTCCACTTTCCTTTTCAGGATGTCTTGAATTGGTAGTCCCATTTTCCATTTTGGACACAATCAATGTACCACATCTGACAATAGAAAATGAGGTTTAGTCTTGACCATTGATTAGGTTAACATTAGCAGTTTCCCTAAAAATGACCAAAGTCAAAGTGGGGCTATCTTTTCAAGACGGAAAGGGTAATATAGGAGTAAAGGAATATGACCCCCATATTCTTGGAAATTTACTTTAAATAGTTTTCATCGTCATATTTAACTTTGTCCCTCTTACCATATATTGCAATAATAGATTTTTGTCCCTTAAAAATTAAATATGGGGTTTGCTAGAAAATCATAATTTAAGTATTGTTATTAGGTGTTATTGGGTACACTTCGTAATTCACATAAATAAGGGATCTTATGGATTTAGTCTTCAATTAGGATTTGATCACATAGGCTTTTTCCTCATTGTAACCCTAATTTTTTATATATCTAATATTATAAAGCCAACGCGGAGTTCAACCACTTTCAAAGCTGTGTCACATTTTTGAAATGCCTATTTTGACCCTACATTCTTTGTTTTCTTTAAAAAACATGCTTGCAATAGGGTTTAAACCCTTGCTCAAGGCTATGAAAGTATAGCATATGCGTTTAACAACTAGGTCACTTTTCATCACTTCTAATTATTTTCTTCAAATTAAATCTATACGAGTCATACACGCATCGCATGTGCAAGATAAGCTAGTAAATATAAGCTCTAGCCCTCAGTTTGAGCAAGCCATTGACAAAATCTGTCTGGGTTTAAAAGCACATACTTGTTGTTCGAGTTCACTGTCAAGGATATAAACAAGGCTCGTTCCGTCAATGATCAAGGCAACTGGATGACTTGTACCATCTCCATCACTTCCTCCTTCAGTAATGCGCAAGAGCTTCTTAGACATAACCAAAGCGTCTTCTAAACTCTTTCGACAAGATTCCTTAGAATTATTGTTTATTACAATCTGGGTCATCTTGCTCGTTAACAGCTTAGATGAGTAACCGATCGACATGGCTGTTTCTTGCTTGTCTCCGGTCAAAACCCAAACTTTCATACCTGCGATTCTTAACGACTCGATTGCTTCAGGAACGCCTTTTTGAAGCTTATCTTCGACCCCCGAAGCGCCTAATACGCTTAGATTGGTTTCTACATTGCTAGCAACTTTTCTTAACAAAGCTGCTCGTCCAATCAGAGCATTGCTTGCCGTCTCATAAGAAGATTGCCAGTGCTCAAATTCTGATGAGTTAAGTTCGCGCATTCCAACCACAAGGGTCCTTAAACCCGTTGATGAATAAGAGTTTAGATGGGATTCAGTGGCAATTACTACGTCTGAGTTCAGGGATTTGTCTATTACACTAAGCATTGTTGTGTCGGCTCCTTTTACAAAGACTTTTACTGTTTTATCTGGGCAACCTAATATAACCGACATCCTCTTTCTGTCGCTGTCGAACTCGTGCAAACCCAAAACACTGAACCTGCGCTGCCATAATGGGGAATTCGCCAAATTAGAGAAACAATAAATAAAACTACATAGTATAAGAAATAAAAAGAAAAGAAAGCAGCACCACATGAATTCTTTATACCAGAACATTTGGTACACTCGATGCGTGTACAATATTGTACCAGGTAATTAAGCTATTTTAGGTCAAGGGTATTAATTCCATTAAACTCTTATTTTTTTCTATACTAAAGAGGGAATTTTCTTAATTCAAGCACAGGGAAAAGGGTTCCTTTCACTTAATTTATAGTAAAAGATAACTTTGTCGCCACAAAAGGCCACCGCGAGATAAAATGATGTTATAGTACTACAATTAAAAGGGGAGGGAAGAAAAAAGAGCAAAAAGGAGAAAGAAAATTGCAAACTTAAAAGTGAAAAAGGATAATTGCATGTTCATTTGCTATATAATTTGTCAAATGAGATAAATACAAGAATGCAGCTGTAAAATATCAAAGCTGAAAAGAATAGTATCACTCACACTGAATTATTAAAGGATTTGGGTATAAATGAAGTATCAAGCTTCTACCTAAAAATGGTTTGAGTTTGAAACTTAAAAATACAGAGCTCTTCAAGGATCTAACTTTTCTATCTCTAACATAACCAATACTACAAGCCCCTGTTATGATTAACAGTAGCTCATGCCTCGTAACCAACAAACCATAGCTATATTACTCAAAATCAATCATAGAAAACAGTACTATCAGTCTCACAGTAGTTTAACAATTACTAAGAAGCATAGAACACTCAGAAAGGGTGAAGAAAACAAGTGATAATTAACCATTTCATTATATAACCAAGTACAAATTCATCACTCACACTTAGGGGTGCTCACCAGGTCGATTCAGCTAGTTTAGGTTTTGAGCATATGTCTCAACTGAATCGATCATGTCGGTTTTATCTAACATGTCAACCGAACCAACGGGCAATGGCTAGATGAGCCTACTAAATTAAGGGCCTTTTTTTTGTCAATTTCATCGATTCGTTTTTGGGACATGGGTTGCTTTTACATTTGTTTAATATTTTTCATGGGACTATTCAATTCCTGAATTTTTTAGACAGGCCTACTAAATTAAGGGCCTATATTTTTATTTTATTTTTAATTCTTGCGAAAGATCTATGTCATATGACCAACAAACACGCACCTATAAAAATGTGACACGTGTATATCTTGAACGGTTTAGTTTTGGTTGGTTTTCTGCACCTAAAAACCGAAAACCGAACCAATCCTTAACCAAACCGAACCGGGAAGTTTAAAACTGACCGGTTTGGCTTGATTTGGTTTTTTGAACATCCATACACACGCCAATCATAACCATGTAACAGTACTTGCAGTAGCATAAGAACTACGGAGAGCGAAAACGTTCATAAAAGTGAAGAAAGCAGCTCAAATGTACCTTTGTCTTTCTCCTTGAACATCAATAACTATATGCCCAGAGGTTCGTTCTACAAGCATAAACCCATAAGCAGCAGAAGCATAAACTAGAGCCTGCTCATCTGGGGATTCCCCTTGATAATCTATCAACTTCACAGAAGGATCTGATGTCTCTGTAATAATAGGCACAATAGTATTGCAAGCAGCCAATGCAAGGAAGAAATCATACACATGCTTCCCTTGGATTGTATTTTTTCCACTTTTTGATAGTTGTAAAAGCTCTGGATCAACCATTACTTTCATCTTTGGCCTCAAAGTAACCCCGTCCACTGATGTCATACAAGATAGCCGTAAGATCAATGTTCAGATTATGCAATACGGCAACCCCGTTCTAAAGAGGACACTCAGCACTTCGAGAAAAAGAACAACCATCCATTTGAGGGGTAAATGGATGATATTTTTTATGGGAAATATGGTAGAGATGATCTCCACGATGAGAAGATTATCTTAACCAAATTTCATCAAAAAATACAATCTAGAAATGGGTGCAGTTAAAACTGATATATGTATATATATATTTAATATGTATGTGTTTAATTCCGGCCAGTGATATATTAGATGACCGTCTCACCCACTTCTAAATTATATCTTTGATGAAATTTGGTGGAAATAATCTACTCGTCATGGAGATCATCCCCATTAGATTTCGTAAAAAATTCATCCATTTACCCCTCAAAATGGAGGCCCCTTGAGATAACTGTCAGAACAGGGCTGCATATATATATAAAATATATTCTTTTATTACAAATGAGCAAAATAATTCATTGCATACCTTGAATGCTGTATCCATCTTGATCACTTTGTAAACTGGTTTTTGTGCCATCATAATCAACACCCCAAATGCTCGCACATCGAAACTCCATTTTGTTCTCAGTCAACGTGCCGGTTTTGTCCGAGAACACATACTTAATCTGCCCTAAATCTTCATTTATGTTTAGAGCCCTGCATTGGAACCTAGCGTTCGAGCTTTCATCATACATCCTATTATCTCGTATCATAAAGTAGGCCTGACCAACGCGAACAAGCTCCATAGATATGTACAACGAAATAGGGATCATAATTTGGAACACAATAACCGCCATTAAGAACGTAAAGAATATTTCCATCCCCCACCCGTAATAGTTATAATTATCCTCTTCCCCCTCTGAAAAGTCCTTTCTTCTATAAAATGGTATGTAATCAAGCTCATCCCTATGGCGCCTCAACCAAACACCAGCACAAATGGAGACTATTGTACACAAAGCAACAAGAAAAAACGATAAAATAATTATCTCGAGGTTCATATGAGTCTCTAGACGGCTTCTTTTTGATGGGGCACCAGAGCTATTGAGCATGGCCTTAGTTTCCCTGCCAGCATAAACTGCAACCCCGAGTGCCCAAGTAGTGTTCTTGAGCATACATCCTCGTAGCACAATATTGGATGGTCCAAGCGAAATTCGCTTTCCGTCAATCTCCATGATTGCTTGGAACCCGTATATATTCCTATTCGGTTTCTCACACTTTATAAGGCCGTTAATCTTCTCCTCTAAATTTCTCGAAAGCGTCTCTTGCTTTGCGTACCGCGTCTTCAGATTTGACTCACCATCAAGATTGATGGTCAGAATGTAAGCAACTCCAGTGGGGTCGCTGGTCGAGAGTAGTACCATATCACAAGGGAGAGTTTCGTTTGCGGAGACTTTGATGATCTCGCCTACCCGAATGTCTTTCCATTTCTTCTGCTGAAATTGATTATTCACCCAAACCAAAGCTAACCTGTTGTTCTCGATTCGGTCGGACTGGTGCCTCCTCCAATCTTCATACGCATCCTTAACTGCCGTAACTAACAATACAATGGCTAATGGCATAATTGAAGCTCCTCTACCGAAAACGGCGAGCTGGGGAAGCTGGTTGAGGATAGCAATTACAAGGAAATATATGTATGCAACTCTATGAAATTGCTCAAACAAGTTTCGAGGCAAGAACGTAAATACAGAATACTTTCCGGTCCTAATGGAATTCCCCGAGAATTCAAATCTCTCGTTTGTCTTCATCGGATCATTTACATAGACTAATCTCGCATCCTCGTCATTAATCTCTTTCTGTGACATGCTAAAACCTTCAGAATCCGCCCCCCTCGATCCATGCCTTACGGGTCTTGATCCCAGATCAGCAAAGCTCACTTCCCTCGGGGAATTAGAATTCCCAGCTGAGCCTTTTGACTTAATCGACGAAATACTTCTCAAAGACGAGGAGGGCTGGATTGAATCAGGGATGACAGGGGAATTTTCTATTTGGTTATTGTTTGATTTTGATTCTGAATACATCCCAAAAGAGGGTTTTGGTTGATCAGCAAAATTAGTCGGGGTATAATAAGGAATCTGAAAATCTTGAGTACCACCTGGGGTTCTTGGTGAAGGGTTCAAAAGAGGCCTTTTTGAGGTCATGATCTACACAATATCAGAGGCCTCTTAAATAAATAAATTCACCCGGTTCATCCAAATTAAAACCCTAGCTACCCAGATTAGTACTACTGATCTGAACCAAAGAAGTAGTGGGTATTATCTGATTAGTGTTGTTGTTCTACTACAAACACAAACTTAAAGAAGAACAAATACAGATAGGCAATCAAATTGCAAGGATAAATATGTATAATAATTAGCTAATAATAACTTAACTTACTTTTCTTTACAACAACTCGCTGTAGAGAGAGAACGAGAGAGATTAGTGATTGATTCTTCTCCCTTTTGGATTGGGCTTCTCCTCTGCATATATCTAAAGGAAGGAGGAGAAAAGACAAAGGTCAAAGGCATTGAGGAGAGGGCGAAGATGGCAAGAAATATCGACGGCAAGATATCAAAATCATAGAAAATGAAGAGGGAGAAAGGTATTTTCCCACACGAAAGAGAAAAGAAGTCTAGAGAGAGGAGTTGTTATTTGCTGCTGGTCGCTCGCTGTTCTAGAAGAAGATGTCCGTATTTGACCGGCGTGACAAAAATTACTTTAATTTCTCTTTTGGTTTTGGTTTGATTGACGAGGGAATTCAATTCAATTATATTCTTATTGGGTGGTGATGTTGGCACCCCCAAAATCTCTTGAAAACACTCCCACTTTAATTCGGTCATTCGCAACCGAATAACGTATACGTTATTCGGTTGTGAAGGACCGAATACAAAATTGCAAAACTTTGAAAAAACTTGAAAATGCCTTACTCGGTTGTCAAGAACCGAGTATAAAATTTAAAAAAACTTGAAAATGCCTTATTCGGTTGTTAAGAACCGAGTATATAGACTTATATTCGGTCCTCAACAACCGAATAATAGACACTTTACTCGGTTGCGAATGACCGAATTAAAGTGGGAGTGTTACCAAGTATTTTTGGGGTGCCAACATCACCACCCTTCTTATTGGGCTACTGTTATTTACTTTGTCCATCTTGGCAACCAACCAACCACCGTATGTAATGTATGCTTGTTTGTTGCTTTGCTTTAATTAATTGTTCAACGTTCTCTCTGCAGCATGTCAAAACCCTCTCTCCCTCTCAATTAACTTGCAAAAGTTATATAACATAGAGCTCTGCTGTTTTACGCTACCTCTTTACCCGGCTATTTTGGGTAATTTACTAATTAATTAAGCAGGCCATCTCAAATAATTTCCTTCTAAATGATATTTTTATTTTGGGTAAGGTGTTTTTGGTTTCAGTTGAAATACAAATTAAAGTATTTCAAATTCAAATCAAATATAAAATTTCGATTTTCGTTTCTAAAATTTTTATACCCAATCTTAAACAAAACTTTTCGATTCAACTTTATTCAGTTTTGATATATATTTTTTAAAATCAATTTAACATAACAATAAAATACTAAGGGTGCGTTTAATTGCAAGTATGGAAAGAAAATAAGTTCTGAGCAATTGAATTGCTTAAAATTGAGTTGCATGAAAAATGTCAATTAAATGTGTTTGATTGCCTTAATTTTTTACCTTAAAAATATTAGTTGTATTATGGCATTTTTAATGTAGAAAAAATTATTGGTATTTTTTTTACATAATTCTATAGTCATGATGGATCTTGTTTAATTGATCTTGATTAGTATATTTTAAATATTAAATTTTGAATTTTTTATTTTAAGTTATGGCATTTTTAATGTAAAAAATGGGTAAAACATTGTTTTGAAATTTGTACAATTTCCTAGAAAACAAAAACATGTGCCCCCCCGGAAAACATTTTCATGGTTTTGGGGGAAAATAAGCAATGATTGTCAAAAAGATGGAATTTGACCACCTGAAAAATTTTAGCAATTAAACACACCAAAAGTGACAACTTGGGTGAAAAATCTCTATTTTTTATGAAAAATTATGCCAATCAAACACACCCTAATAGTAATGTAAGATTAGTTCATATTCAAATTAAAGTCATAATTTTCTCGAAATATGAAGCAAACGTATATAAACTATATTTTCTATTTAGTTACTATTTTATTTGTACATTTATAAGAATAAAACACATCAAATAAAATGATAAAATATCTTACCATCGTGTATGTGATAAAAAAAAATATTAGCATCATGTAGTTAATTTAATGATAAGGGCATGTATTAATGACTTTTTTTAAGAGAATCACAACATGCAATTAATAAGGAACATATTCTTATAAAAGTCCCCATTTTTATATCATAATATACTTAATGTGTGCCTTTAGAGTATATCTTAACAACTCTCATTTTCTTATACATAATTCGATTCGGTTCGGCTTAGGACTAGCTAGCCTCGAGCCCGAACCAAATTATTCAGTTTTGATTCGAGAAAATTTTTTCAATTTTCGGTTTTGATTTTTTTCCAGTTTGGGTTTAACGGATCGGTTTGTTTGGTCGATTTTCGGATTAGCCTTAACACCCTTACCACAAGCTGTTACATTTTTTCACTTTGCCCTAGAAGTTAAAAACCTAAGTCTAAATCACCCCCCTCTAACTATTGACAAAATTACCCTTGTTTGCTCATTGAGGATTAGGGATGGCAATAAAATTCAACCCGATCAATTTTTGACCCAACTCAACGCAAATGGAACAGGTTGGGGGGGTGTTTATCATCGAGTCGGGTTTAGGGTTTGAAATAAAAACCTTCAAGTTTGCAGAAATTTAATTAATTTAATTTGACTTGGCTTGAATATAGTATTTTTTTATAATATAGTATAGTTATCATGGGTCTGGTCAAGGCAGGATGGAATGGGTTTGAATTTTTTAAAAATAAGCCCGCCTCGGGCAAACCCGACCAATTGCCCTATCAAGATATCTAGAAAAATAAAAGTGTTATTTTGCCTTTGGCCCCCAATAGTTATGTCAAAATTGATCTTAACCCCGAAAGTTCTAAGTATTATAGGTTTGACCCCCAATTTGGATGGTTTCCATCCATTGATGGCTTCAACTATTTGTTGAATCATATATATTTATCAAAAGCCCAAATACGCCCTTATGTTAATCTAATAAGAATAATATAATTTTTAATCACTTTACTCACTCGATGGGTGTGTATATATATTAATTATATTTATGCTTCCATCTAGAATCACTCAATCACCTTTTCAATTTTCCATCAATCAAGTGGCTGAACACCGCTAGCTTGTGTAATTTAACAAGTATGTATTCCTAAGCTTCATTTTTATGTTGTTTTTCTTTCTTATTTTTACATGCAATTTAGGCCAACAAATATTTTATAAAATAACAATACCTCTTGTCTCTATGTACATGCAAGAATGATTAAAGTAATCCTCTATCTTGAATTGTGGTAACACACTTAAACTTACTATTAAAATTTCCAAAAAATATTATGTACTTTTGAAAGATATTTATGTGCTTTTGTAAAAAAAGGCACGTACTCTCAAAAAAAATTTAAGATTTATTTTACTTAACCCACTTCTCCGTTTTCATGAAAAGAATAAATGCTTTAAAATAAGAACCAAACAAAATGTAGAAGGAAATACAAAATGCAGAGAGAGAATTCGACATCTAACTTTGGGGGTCAAGGTCAGTTTAGATATAACTATCAGGAGCCAAAGGCCAAATAACCCAAAAGAAAATCAACGCATTTCACTGTTGCGCCACTCGAACCAAACTTCAATCGATTTCTCTAAATTCAAAAGATGTTATATAAGAACATCTTTTATGTTGGGGTAATGAATTCAATTCAACAAATTAATATATATAGATTCAGTGTATCACATATATAAGTCCAGTTACTAACACTAAAAATTTATGCAAACAAAAAGGAAAATCACAATTAAATAAGTAAAGGATATTAAAAAACTGAAGTAAAAAAGCCAGCAAAACACAAAATGCAAATCAAATTTAAGTAGGTTAGTTATCAACGTATACACACACATATATGTATGTAAATATACATATATATAGATAGATAGATAAAGGATAAAAATATTAGCAAATTAGGTTTTAACCCAAAATTTTGAGGGTTTGTATACTCAAACCCATGACATTTTGTTAATTAGCGAATAACCCATTTTTTTGTATTTAGCCCAGATTTCAAAATAAGTTCTTCCTAGATATTTTGAATATTTAATTGTAATTTGACGGAGTTGTCCTTATTAATAAAACAAAAAGGCATAATTGTTAATAATTGTGGTAGGGAATATTTAATTACGTTTTTCAAAAAAAATTATCTTTTTTCTGAGTATTATCCACTTGACTAAACTAATATGTAATTATCTCATATCACTTGACAAAAATGACAAGGATAGCTATCTATTTCTCTCTCTCTACAATCGTGTATGGAGATTTTATTGTGTTCTTTGATTCATTAATGTTTTGTATAATTAGATCATGGATTATAATTCGCATTCTCTTCCTCTTTCTTTTGATATGAATATCACCACCAATAATGGTCGTTTGAGTCACCTCCAAATTGCATTGCTGCCTTCCTACTCTAAACTCCGACCAAAACTCTACCAATCTCATTATTACAATCTAAAAGCACTCCATCGCATACGGAAACTCCACCGCAATAACCACCATGGCCTACTGATGTCCCTGCTAAACTCTACTTCTACTTTTGGTATATATGAGTTTGGGTATGGGGAATTGGGGTTTATGTTTTTGAGTATGCGGGTGTAAGAATGTGAGGAATATTTGGGATTGGGTGGCATTAGATCCATATTGAGGTAAGCCTTTGCCTCATCTCAATTTCTTAACCAAGTGGGATTAAAGGAATGCACCCGCGTGTGGTAGCCATTGCCAGGCGTATTGCTAGGTCCATTTATATTCCCTATTACACAGTAATCATATTATGCAGTAGCCATGTCACGCAATAGTCATATTATAAGGTATGTTATTTAAGCTTCTTGATTTTATAAAGTCATCAAACACTTAATATAATTGTTTCACAAATAAATTTCGTAATATGTATTATGGCAATCATATTACTTATTATTTTTTAAAGAATTCAAATATGTAATATGTCTAATATGTGTACATTATAATCTGTCTGAATTTGTTAAGGATAATTATTATTTGTTAAGGATAATGCATGAAAATATTTAACAATGTTATCTCTAATTAATTTATTTGACTTAAAGTTTGACATTAATTTCAAAATTTTAAAAAGTGGATATAGTTATCTTAATTTCCGTTAGTTTAAATTTTAAAAGTCATTTAATTTTAACGAAATGGAAAAAGGGCAGATTTGGAAAAATGCAAAATAAATAAAATATATATAATCAATTATTAAATAACAAATTAGTAATTATCCAAAACTTGGGCCAATAACTAATTAATCAAACGAAGTTGGTTAAATGCAAAACAATTCAAAAATCATAGGACAAACACAAAAAGCCCATAAAAATATCAAGTTAGGAAGGAGGAGATACAATAAGAGGTGGCTATGGTAAAAGTAATTGAGAATTGGGAGTTGAGATGAAGGTTTGGGCAATGGGACGAGAATGGATTAGTTGTATTTGAAAATATGTTATTTAGTAGGACGCATAATGTGATATTTAAGTTGGAATAAGGTGTGCATATGTTAGACCGTGCAAAATCACATATTACACGATAATATAAAACAGAATTATAAGTTATAAATTAGTGAATTTTTAATAAATTCAGAGGGTTATTTGCAACATTCACTTACCCTTAGACCCTTCAACGAGTTTAGCTCACCTCTTTGACCTTTTAAAAAAAATCAACTTTTAATGGAATTAAAATTTATTGAATCATGCTAGGTATTGTATCCATTTTAGAATTTATGAGTATTTATTCCTATTTTTTAAGTAATTTTAATTCATTTTTATTTTTAATGATTTTTTTATAAAAAAATAAATTTAAAAAAATTATACTTAAAAAGAGATAACAAATCAAATTGTATACAAATTTGTAAAAAATCACCCAATAGCTTCACGTGTTGTATTTAGGTGAAGGAAAAAATGATTCGCACTCGTTAAAACCTAACACGAATTGACCCATTGCCATGGGGTGATCCGTAAACTCGATTTGGTTTATATTGCAAGAATCCGACGGGGACTTATGTAAATGAAAGACAAATAAATCACAATGCCAACAAGTAACATGATTCAGTTTAAAAAGATACATGTTTCATAGTCACTTTCATTTATCTTGCTAGTGTTCTTTAGTGCCCTACTTTAATGGATTTTTTAATCATCTAGGGGGTTGAGAGTTCAGGAGCCTTTATATAGGAGGTAAAGCACAAGAGTTATACATAGTAAGAAATTTTAATATAGTAGTACAAATTGAATTAGGTAACTTGTAACACCCGGTGTTTATATTAATGTAATTAAGTTTCATTTGGCTTGCTTGGTGTGGAAAATTGTTGTAAATGGTGACTATGTATGAAAAAAAATTAAGATTCCCGCATATAAATCGATATCGTCCACCAAACTTGCAAAATTCACCAAAATTTCATTTTAACTCTTTTTTAAGTGAATCCAAAGCCATATATTAGATATTAAACCAAATTTTAAGATACATATTTGGTATATAACAAGCGCATGTTTTCCAAAAATAGGCGATTGTTGGAAGACAGCCCTGGATCAAATTTCTCTCGTAATTAGACAGGTGTCTGTTGAGGAAAAACAGGCGCTTGTTTGTATGTCGGTTTGTACATTTTAAAAGGGTTCTTGAGTTATTTTTCACTTAAAAACCACCCAACTTGAGAGCTCTTTCTCCTCTATCAATTTCTTTCTAGATTTTCACTTATATCAGCATTTCCGGATTCCGGTTCGGCTTTAAGAAAAGTTGTTATACGCGTCGAGAGGAACGGGGTGATATAGGGATTTCATAGTTTCATCGGACAGGGCTCTGATAATCCCATTTCTTCCTTTCTTTCAGCTTTAATTTTTAAGGTAGGGGTTAAAATGATTTCTAAATCGTAGTATAATTTCTATTTGTTGAAAATCTTTGTGTTTAAACCCTATTTGTTCCCAAAGGTTACAACATGATTATTAAATTTATGTTTCATGTTTTATAAAGTTTAAAAAGTATGATTTGAAGCAATATATGCCATACACACTTGAAATTTATGTGGTATTGGAATCATATAATATATTCTATGTTTGTATAGATATTATATGTTGATAAAATTGAGGTGTTAATAAAGAATACATCATGGAATATGGATTGAGGTTTTTTGAAGTGTGTATGGCATAGATTATTCAAGTACCCTTTCATTAGCATATATACATGTTTTATGATTTACAAAGATTTAAATATGAGATTTGAAGCAATATATGCCATCTACACTTTATATTCTTGTATTATTAAACCACATGAGGTATTCCATGGATATATGACTATCATATGATGATGGAAATGATTGTTGGTGAACTATATACACCATAGGATATGGTTTTGGATTTGTTGAAGTGTATGTGGTATAAATTATTTCAAATGCTTATTGAATGGCATGAATACATACATTGCATTCTTATTGTGTCAACCGGACCTTCAACATCTTCGTGGCAAGCTTGGGAATGCCTTCATGGCATATGGCTTATTTGTTTATTTTATGAAGAGCTCATTTTTCTTATTATGACGTGGAGGGCTTATAATGCCCTTGGCGATATTCTTGGAAATAATGTGATCTTAGAACGGATCATATTGTCATATTTTTGTGTTCTCCCGACGGAATGAGAGGATAATTGTACATTGTATAGTGCTTGCCGGGATGAAAAAATAAGTAGGGCCCTGTGCCATTGGACTGAAAATTCCTAAACCCCCGGGAGAGCAATGTTTGGCTGCCTATAAGCCACCGGTGATGAGTCTGCGAACCTAAGCAATTGGCAATTCACTATGGATTCTATTGGTGGTTGTGGTCATGTGAAATATGAACGGTTGGTTCCATTATATCATTGTGATGGTATTGCCTTTCTTGCGACGATAGACTACATTCTTTTATCCACGATTCTCTTTTATGCGGTAAATGGTTAGCACGAGAGGTAACATGCATTAGCACGTGCATCCATTATTTTAATAATGATAGTTTTAATTTGTAGTGTCAAACAAGTATGATTAGATAATGCATTATTATACATATTTTTTTTAGATACCATGCCCTTTATTTCTCCCCTACTGAGCAAATAGCTCACCCCATTTTATAAAACAATACAGGTGTTCAGGAGTCTAATGAGGACAAGGAAGCGACGGGACCAGGATCAAAATAGAGACTCTAATACATCTATGTTTTGTTATGTTTGTGTTATCATGGGAAGTCAAGGTTATCCCTTAACATTATGTATTATTTTGAGATATCTGAACCTGGTTTTATATAACCTTGAAAGCACGTATGTATATTTATGTACATAGCCACCATCTTGTATATTTTGTTGATTGACACGTGGAGTTTTGTAATTCACGTTTGTTTGACACGTAGTATATGGGTTGTTGGATTCTTTATTTATATACAAACTCATTTTAGTCATTCTATGATGGGTTAGTAACGCTCAAAGTCTTAATTGGGGGTGTCATTTCGGTAATTAAGGCGAGGTGTTACGTAACTAGTTCAATATTCAAAGAAAGATTCTTTATACCTTATCTTGTACAATTGTCTTACTTAGTGAAATACTGTTTTAATTATCTTTTAGATACAATGAACCTAGTCATGGACTTGTTTAAGAGTAGGCCTACGGTTTGGGCTATTTGTGTAACATAAGTGATTTTGGGCCATGCTGGGCCTGGTGTAGCCTGTTGGCTTTGGTGGGCCAATACTTAAATTAATCCATGTGCCTTTTATAACATGTATGAATTTTTTGTGTACTTAAGCCGAGCTACAACCTACGGCTTGCTCTATTTAATTTTTGGGTCTGGACCCAGGTTAAACCAATATATTTGGGTTAACTACCCCCAAAGCCCGTAGTACCACTTGACATCCAAATGGCTTGGTGCATTTGAATTTTAAAAATATATTCAACTTCCTTTATTTGATCGTCTAGGCATTATTTTAGTAAGAGGTGATATGGGCATACTTCCACCTTTTTTTCCCGAGGAGACCTTTTTTCATTCGAGATATATGTTGGTCGAAAATATTTACTAAACAAATATATCAAGGAAATAATTAATTTCAAGCAATCAATCCCAAGACAAGCAAATAAGCAATCTCAAAATACAAGTAATAATATAGCAAGTAAATAAAGAGCTTGAGTTAGAAAGATTAAATCAATTTGAAGCTTAAGACTTTTTGTCCACACGGTTCGGTTTGCTAAACCCTACTTCCGTGCTCGGTTAGTTCCTCAAGAATTTTTACTAATTCCAATATCCTTCCGAGTGAAAATCAAACATCTACAAGTGTTGTTGTCTCACACACTCTT
This sequence comes from Lonicera japonica, assembly GCA_021464415.1. Lineage (NCBI taxonomy): Eukaryota > Viridiplantae > Streptophyta > Magnoliopsida > Dipsacales > Caprifoliaceae > Lonicera > Lonicera japonica. Next base: position 49,796,290 of record CM038469.1, read on the forward strand.
ACAAATATTGTTTCACCACAATATTCCTACAATAATCTATCTCTTACTAATTTGTGAGATTTACCTCTCACAAATACTAAACAAGAATTAACCTTTTTGTTATCTTATGAGATTTACCTCTCACAATTGAATACAAATTATTTGGTGATTCACACCAATTAACAATAACTCTCAAGTGTTTAAAGAATACAATTAAAGCTCACACTAGAGTTACTTGTTTGATCAAGATTTATAACTCAAGTAAATAATGATTAATCAATACAATTCTTGAATCTTATAATGTTTGAAATAGATGAAGAGTATAGTATAAAGATGATTCAAGGTGGTCAAAATGTGTCTTAGATAGTGTATATATAGTCCCAAGAGTGATATAGCCGTTTTTTAGGTTTGGTACCAAAAATGGTAAAAAATCAAAAATCAAACAGCTATATTCTGAAGCATCAGTCAACTGAGTAAAGCTCATCATTCAACTGATGAACCCCTTAGTCGACTGAGCAAAGATGCTGAGTCGACTGATGGGCTCTGTCCATTAGGCCAAAATTTTAATTTTTACACGTTTGCATATAAGCTCCCAAATTAATTCTAATGCTTTGGGGACCTCAAATATATATACCTAAGACACCTATTTTTGGGAAAACTCAAAATATGATCGTTTGAATTTAATATGAATTTATTTCAAAACTAGTTTTTGTAGGAATGATGTTTTGAAATGATTTTGATTCAAACTTGGTTTTGATCAATCTAAGAATGTTGTATCAATATATATAAGCTATAATAATTATCAAATAAGAAACTTTATAAATAATCCTAAGCACTCACTCAAATGTCGAATAGACGAGTCTTTTAATGCTTCGATTTGTTTCTTCAATTTGATCTTCACTTGAAGCTTTTGCCTTGAAACTTTTACAAGTGATCATTAATCTTTGTGCTCTATGAATTTGCATTGTGATGATATTGATCTTCGTGTCTTGTCCAATGCTTATAGATGAATGATCTCGGTTTGGATTGATCGGTTTTGGTCCACGTATGATGATCATTGAAATGTGGCTATAATTACTTCAACAGACATGCTAAATTACACATGATTGATTTATTGTTATTATCAAAACAAGATTAAAACCTTCTAGATCAACAATATCATTTTATCGTCTTAGGTTTCGGTGGCCCATACTTCACCGTAGATCCTTAAGTTCTCTTATTCGGTCACCTTGTTTTCTAATTTTCCTTTTTTTGTCATTCCCGTGTTATTTGTCAATATAGGAGTTTATTGAAACTAAGGCTAGGTATTTTCTCTATTGTGGCCGGTCGTTAAGAGAAATTAGGCGAGCTCTTTTAATGGCTTCCGATGGTGAGCTCAATGAAACTCCAAGCGATGGTAATGCCCTGATAATGCAAGAAGATATGAGAGTCTTTGATGTCCCTTCCTCTTATACTTTACATGTCACAACTGATTTGTACAGTGCATGTTTTCTCCAGACTGGTCAGATTTATTTTTATAATGAGGTGTTTAAGGCCAGTTTTAGGCTTTCCGTGCTTGCATTGGTGAAATAACTTCTTATTTTATGACATTGCCTATGTCAGCTGAGTTTAAATAGTTGGAGAATACTAATGGGTTCTATTCAGGCATGATGGTGCCACTTTAAGACTAAAGGAGCTCTTATACTACTATTAGCTCAAGGACGATTGCATTTGTTCAAGTTTTGGTGGTTTAGCGTCGAGACAAACTGTATGCTGGTAAAGACCCTATCTTCCAACAGTTTTAGGAAGAGCGTTACTTGTTCGTTTTTAGGAAGAATGATTATGGTGTTCCTAGCATTTGGAAAAACACCATCGAGGAGGATAAGTTGCTTTCTTGGTATAGCCAAACTACTATTTCTTTATTCTAACTCCTCTTTTTCTTTCAACTTGCAATATAGAGCACGCCCTGACAGAGGTTGTATTGATTCGAATTGAAGAGGTATAAGCTGATTAAGCTAAATATTACATTTTAATACTTATTTAAATGACTCAATGTGCATGAATTTGGTTTAAAAAATTCAAAATTATTCGGAATTGAGTTGTAATCATAAAATTGGATAATGTTTTTATTTCTAGTGGATTTTAACTTTTTACAGGTTAAAAGTAAACAAGTACAAATTTGGGAATGAATGAAAGAGGTTAAAAAAATCTAATAAAGTAATCCTAAGCTAAGAAGAATTGATTTGAATCAAATCCGAGAAGTTTTAGGATGAATTTGAACATTATCGGAAGTAAGTATGTTGTTCTATCTAAATTCTAGCTAAAAAATAATCCGTATGAAATTGGATTTAATTTCAGGAGCTATAAATAAAAAGAATGAAGGCACAAATTATTTAAATTGCTGTCCTAAGAGCATCTCCAATGATAGTGTAAAAATTGACTTGTAAATCATGTGTCAACCAACTTTTACAAAAAAAAAAACATGAATATTAAAAAAAATATAATCCAATGGTACTTTTGTAAATTTTAAAATAACCAATAAAATTTCAACACTTGTTTATTATCAATTTAAGCAATTTATTATTATTTTTTTCTTGAATTTTTTTATAAATAATTTAATATTCACAATGTATCTTGATTTATAAGTATTGATGAACATATTTTAAATATATAGTCTTTATTAAGATTCATATTTTACATTTAAAATTATTATATTTTTAAATTTTATTTAAAAAACGAAGTGAGAGAAAATTAATGTGGTATTGTAAAATAAGAGTGTATTCTACACAACTATTTTACACAAACTTATATTTTTAAAAACTACTAAAAAAAATTTAAAAATTATATAAATTTTATATAAAATAAAAATATAAAAGACGGTTATAAATGCTAACCGTGATGGTCAGCACGTTATCTTCCTATCCGTTGGTCTTGAGATCAAGCCCTAAATACACTAGGCTTTCTCCTACTTTCCATTATTTTTTAAAGCCAGCAGGGTTACATATGGGCCAAGCCCATCAGCAACGCGGCCAGGTCAGCACCCGACTTCTCAATTATAAATATAGGGGCCGTGGCTATTGAACAGTTTGTACGGCAAAGGCAAACACAATTTTTACTCTTAATTTAATTTTACTTTTTTTAAAAAAGTATCCCCCTATGTTTTAATATAATAATCTTTTTATGTATAACTCGATATATGACATTAAAATTAATTATAACAAAAAATAGTGATATTTATTACTATAAGTAATATTTAATAACAAAAAATTTAAAAGCATAATAAATACGTCAATACAATTATATTATAAATAAAATAGATATTTGTCAGAGTTGAACGTATTATTGTACAAAACAAATCTTTAATAACAATAAGAGATTGCAAAAAAAAAATATTACAAAATTTTTTATTGGTGCAAAATATCACCACAAAATTCTAGTTTGTTTGTAGCATAAGTATGAATCCCGTTGTCCCCACCGCACACCCACACCCACACCCACATCCATCCCCCCAACCCCACCCACAAGGCCAATTCCTTGATCCGTCTTGTCCATTTTTCTTTTTCTTTTTTCTTGTGAAACTATTTTTTTTCCACCTTAAAATAAATGAAAAAGTCAAAGAATATTTCACCACATAACTAAAATTTTAACTTTTCACAAATATTAGTTGTACCATAAGTTTCTATCTTATTATTAAACGGAGCCTTCAAGATAAAAAATTTCGTCACCAAAATTATGTTTTTTGTCACAAAAATAACATTGGTGACAAGAAATTTCATCATGATGTGGTTACTAAAATTGAGTCACTAAAAGCCTTTAGTGACAAAAATGATTTTTGTCACAAAAGGTTCTGGCAATTGAAATTATTCACGCCACTATAATTTAGTTGCACATTTAGGAAGCACATACCACTAAGTGACAAAATTAAGAGTTTCATCACCAATATCTTAGTTGTCACAACTTTATTCTAAGTTTCATCATTAAAGAAATACATATTTTAATGAAAAAAATAATCTTTAAAAGAGTACATTATGTAACAAAAATTTATTTCATTACAAATATTTCATCGTTAAAAATGCATATTCTATGACAAAATATACTTTTGTCAAAAATATTTTGACACTTGTTAAACAATTTATTATACTCCTTCCCGTCCTTTTACCTTATTCTTATTGATAAATAAGTTTCTAACATAAAGTTTTAAAATACATGTTAATCAGACCCTATAAATTAAACACACCGACTCTCAAAAGAAACTCTTATCTCTAATCATAATTAATCTATATACATATATAGCAATAATCACATTGCAGCCAAAATTTTATGGCCTGGCCTATTAGCTGACAGCACTACAGAGCACAGTAGCACCCACTTCTCACTCACTCCTATAAAGGTCATGAGTTGTCACATATACATCCTCAAATTTTTCTTAATTAAAGGTTATCACTCTATCCACCCTAACTCTTTCTTAATTAATTTTCTCTTCCATTACCGTCAAAGGTTATGAGTTGTCATACATAAGCATTGGACTTGATCACATGTGAATCTAGAATTTGGAATTTAGAGAATTAAAAAATAAATATTATTTTTTTTTGACATAAAAATAATTAACATGAAAGCAAACTCAAAATTAATTAACTCCCAAAATCCTCAGTTGTCTTGTTTTGTTTTCTCGGTATCTCTACATTGGCAAATTTTATTGTTTGTAAAACTAGAGGGTTTTTTTTTAATTTAAAAAAAAAAAAGAAAGAAAGAAGAAGGCTCAAAAAAATCAATTAAATATAATATATTCATTCATAACAAATAATATTATTATGAATCATGTTAACGTTTACTTTAAAGAACACATATTAAATATATATGTTTATAATAATTTTAATTAATTTTCTATTGTTATTACTCGAAAATTTAAAAATCTAACAGCCCCGAACCGACACTGGAGTTTGAGTGTAATCCAAAAATTATTACGCGTACAGCTAGCTTTACCTGATCCAATCCATTTTTCTTTGGAAACACCTCTTCCCCTATCATCATATTTACTTGTGAAGGAATAAAAAGGACCCACCACTGATCCACAGAAACTTTATATATATATATATATATATCATTATATGATCCCTACATTAATTCATTGTAATAATATAATGTATATAATTATATGCAAACACAGAGAGCAGAACCTTACCTTACTGCAGGTCTACTGAAAAATAAAATAATTAATATTAAATTATATAGGAATTAATATGTGTCATAAAACCTTGACTTAAAGCATCTTTTACATCAAGATCAGGACTGCCACTTTCCTCTACACTCTACCCTTGCACGTCACCCTATACATACATACAAACAATGTAATGAAATAATATATATATATATATATGCCTCTAGTGTACACTCTGTCTATTCCACAACCGCAACAATAAAAACACCAGTACGAGTACAAACCTGCCAGATATTATGGTTTTTTTAATTATTATTTTTTATCTTGTTATTATTATGTGAGAAAAAGAAGATAACAGAATTTGCGTAATCCAGATATATAATATATTGCTAATTTTTGGAAAAAAAAAAAGAAGAACATAGATTAGAATACTTGTAAAAATGATTTGAAATTACGTAATCTACCTATGATCACTAAAAATATCTAGCAATCCAAGATCAATACACATGTACACTCCACAAAAATATGTGTATCAAAATACATATGGCATATATCCTAAATTAACTAAGAATTTATTTTCCGTTTTTGAGATATCCAATATATGATCAGAACACTGAACTTTTTTAAAATATATATATATTGATTGTGATGAAATTAATATATATATATATATTATTAAAAAAAAATTAATAATAACTTGTGCTAAATAACCCTTAAAAAAATATCTTATAATTTCAATCTATCATATATCATTTAAAAGTATGATACTAATTCTAGGGAGGATGACACTTGGGGCGGAGGGAGAGAAGGAACATGCCCCCCTGATTATTGGAAAAAATGTATTGAGTATTGGGTGGGTGTGTTTTTTTTTTTTTTTTTTTTTTTTTTTTTTTTTTTTTTTTTTGTAATAGCAAAAAAAGTCAGGTGAGTACGTGTAATTAAAAAACTTGGCCGGAGGAGGGACTTTTGTGCGATATACTCTAAGAGTTCGGGGTAGTTTGGGGTAGTGTTTTGTAATTACAAAGTAAGTTAAGTAATAGCTTATGTAAATGGTCTAATTCTGTAGTTCCATTTTATTGCTTTTGCTGTCGTTTCGCTCAACTCATTTTATTTTTCTTCTTATTCTTCCTTCCGCAGTCGGCAGCTATCTTCTTTATTATTCCACAGCTCTGCTTACTCCTTCTACAACTCTGCTTCTAGGTCAGATTTATTTCTTATATTAATTTTTTTTGTTATTATTTTGAATATTAACATTTAGATGTTTTCTTAAATTTTGACTTATTTTTTTTTTTGATAATATTGATTAATATAGTTGTTTGTTGGTTATTGAGGTTTATTTGTTGGTTATTATTTATTAATGTTGATTAGCTTATTAGATTGTTATTTGATAAGTTAATATTAATTGAGATTAATATATTTGTTTGTTAGTTATTGAAGTTGATTCAATATTCGGTTGGGAGATGATTTCATGAATGATTACTTGATAACATATATCAAGAAATATGTATTTGAAGTTATCGACAATAAATATATCATTTAATGCTTTTAAAATATAAAGTATTGAAGGAGAATATTATAATTAAATATGTCATTTTAATTTTTGATGTATAAGACGTTAAGTATTTTAATATAATATTTTAATTTTGGGCTTATTATAATATATATAACAAAAATTTATATGATATTAATTTAGCTCCACTTGAAATTTATTCTTGACTTTGCCTCTAAATGACACTTATATAAACACAAATTATTATTTAAAACAAAAAATTTACAATTTATATATAGCTACGTTAACTACTTAGATAATTTTGAGTTATTCCATCGAAACCTACCTACACCCGCACATGGTCGGTCTATTAATTTGGTATAATATTGAGCCGTATGGAAACTAGTTAACTGAAAAAAGCAAAAAAAAAAAAAGGGGAAAAAGGTTCTTTTTTTTTTCCTTTACACATATATATATACACACACTTAGTCTTGCATTCTTAATATAGATTTTCCCGTATGCGTACCTAAAAGGAACGTAACAGGTCCCCTCTCCCACCCATGGCGACTTTGCATTCCCAAAATGGCAAATTCACGTTCATGTTTGCAATATTGATCATTGTTATGATGATGAGTATGTGCATGGTGGATTGTACTCCTCCAGAAGATCCCATAAAATGTTCATCAAAAAACTCAAACTGTACCATCACAAACTCGTACGGCTCCTTCCCGGATCGAACCATATGCCGTGCAGTCGAGGTTAAGTACCCCACAACGGAGCAGGAACTCATCGAAGCAGTAGCAACCGCAACAAAGAAGAAAATAAAAGTCAAAGTAACAACTCGATATTCTCACAGCATTCCAAAGCTTGTTTGCCCTGAGGGAGAGGATGGTCTCCTCATAAGCACAAAGTATCTCAACCGCACTTTAAGGATCGACGCTGAGAACATGACGATGACAGTAGAGAGCGGGTTGGTGCTAAGGGAGCTGATTAAAGAGGCAGCAGAGGCAGGGTTGGCTTTGCCATATACGCCGTACTGGTGGGGTTTGAGCATAGGGGGACTTATGGGGACGGGTGCTCACGGTAGCACGCTATGGGGGAAGGGGAGTTCGGTTCATGACTATGTCGTTGAGGTTCGGATAGTGACTCCGGCTGGACCCGAGGATGGGTATGCTAAGGTTCGTAGGCTTGTTGATGGGGATGAAGAGCTGAATGCAGTAAAAGTCTCACTTGGTGTTCTTGGTGTTATTTCACAGGTATATATATATATAATATAGACGCACAATTTTACATACTTACGCATACATAATCTTAATAATAGCTAAATTCCTGCAAATAAGAATATATGTTTTTAATCATACTACATTGGGTTATTATAATCATTACATACATATGTATGTATAAAATTTTAAACAGTCTATATATGGAACACGGATTAATTCACACCATTACATTACTGTTTTTCATGCAATATGTACAATATTATAATATGTACTTCCCATAAACGATGAAGTCGAAAAATAAACAGTCCAAATAGGATAACTCTATATATATATATATATTTTATAAAAAGTTACTTGAAACAAGATTTGAACCATTATTATTATATATTAATTAAGCCACCTACACTCAGCTTAATTAACCACTGAAGCATCTTTTATTTTTATTAAATACTTCTCCCCAACTTTTTATGTACATGCGAGTGATACACAAATCACATATACATATGGCTGGTTATTAATTAATTATTTTTATTATTATTTGTTATTAGAAGTGTGCATTTTTTTTATATTAGTTTATGAAGGGAGAAAACCCCTAAATTTATTAGCTAGGATAGGAGAAAAATCAACTAGAGAGTTACATAAATTTGACCTCTATGAAATGTTTTAGAAATGATTAAGAATATTGTTTGATCGGGTTTACGACAACTCTTTTGCACCTCTACACCATAATAAAAAGAAAGAAGAAGAATATTTTTTACACGTGTGAAACAGAAAGCAAGAAAAACACAATTATATATTCGATTCTTAATCAATCACTACAAATTCTTCGTCTTTGTCTTTTCCCTTTTTTTTTTTTAACAAACTTATAACTCATTTTAGGGAAGGGAATACAAAGCGAATCTGGGACACGCCGATTCATAAATGAATTGGCTTTTAAACTTTGAAGTTTTATCACCAAAATATAAAGATATGTTTTTTAGTAATCAAACTTCATTAAACTTAGGGAACTTCCAAATTCTGGTGGACCGAGATTCTTGGTCACCAAGTCCTATACACTCTAATAATACTAGAGAATTATTAGCCGTCTATGGATTAATTGCTACGCGCAAAATCTACAATAAAGACGGAAGATATCTAGAGAATTAATAAAATGTTAAAGAGTAAAAGACAAAATTGGGACAGATCGAAACAAGTATATAAGTAATGTGAAACTAACATGAATTATATGTCCAAATGTAGACTCTTTTTTTATCCCTACAAAAAGACGTGGCCAAAATTATGTTTATTCTCCCTTACGCGGAACCATTTATCGAGAAACTATGCATATAGAGAAGGACCAAATTACGGTGAACCCCTTGAACAATTGCCTTTTGGCACTTGACCCCCTAAACTTATAAAAGTGACAAAAAAAAACCCTTGCAATATGAGGCATTTATTTTTCTAAGCACCCTTCACTCAATACATGCAATTTTCTTCAAAACCCAAGTCATTTTTCTTTTCTTCTTGTTCTCTTTCTTCTCACCTTGAGAAGAACGGCTGTTTTGGTACAATGGCGGATCCAGAATTATGTTGTCAAGGGGGCTTAGGGTAAAAGTTCTGAAAACGTTGCATTATAGTTTTGTTATCAATACAAGCAAAAACATCTCTCTAAATGTAAACAATCAAGTTATCATTCACATGATCGAAGCACTGTTTAATAACAAGGCTATGAATCCGCCTTCCTAATTAACATGATCCCAAAACAGCACACGCATTTAGCAGGCTAGCAAATGTAAAATTATCACCCTTAATACTCTTTAACCGCATTAATTTGAATACCCCAAAAGCATTCAACACATAGCAAGATACCATCACATTCTATAAAATCACATCTCTCTTTATAACGCAATCAAATGCACGCCTCATTTCTTCAACTAATCCAAACTTAGCATACAAATCAACAAGAGCACTATTCACAAAACAATCTACACACCAACCAAATTTAACTACAACATAATGCAACTACCCACCAATCTCAATGTCATCCAATTTAACCGAAGTATGAAGTAAACTCGTAAATGTAATGTAATTAGGGGACACTTTTTGTAAAATCATTTTCTTAAAATAATGAAAACCCAAATGCAGAATTGACTTCAACTTCCCACTATAGTCAGCTAGACCACATATCAAAGTGTTCCAAGTTACAACATTTCTAACAGGCATTTCATCAAACAATTAGTAGGCATCAAAAACCTCTTTGCATATAACGTAAACATGCAATAGTTGATTTCCTAAGGCCAAGAGATTACAGAATCCTAACTTTATTACATGTGTATGTATCTGTTTTCCGTCAGGAAGAAATCCCATTTTTGCAGCAATTTTCAATAAATTATAAATTAAAGAATCGATTACGTGCGAATTGTTGAAATGGGTTGACTCAAGATTCGCCGTTGAAGATCTGGGTGTAGCGATTCTCTTCAATGGGGGTGCAAGTGCTATGTTCTATTTTTTTTCCCTTTTAACGTGGCCTTCCAAGGGGTTGGACGATCCCTCTTGTGCCCACGTCGGTCGGCCTCTGGTTTGGTAAAAGCGGGGTTCATAAATTATTGTGGCCCTACGAACATCTAATCTCTATCTTTCAACAATATTTCTTTAAGGTTGTACATAGGTAAACATTACTTATTAGGTGATCAAATTATATTTGTTAAACTCTGTTTTCTTTTCTTTAGGCATTTATTTTTTCCTTTCTAGAATATTTTTGCTTCCATTAAAATATATCAATGTTTTTGCTACTTTTTGTGGTGCAATTCTTTTGTCATAGTGTCATTCATACAATAATGAAGTCTCTGTAGTTTGTAAATTGTAATTCAAATATTTAGGGGTTATTCACTTGCCACTATATTTGCTACTTAAATCTGAAAACTTGAAATTTTCAGATTTAAATGGTTTAAAAAGTTTTTTATTAACCCAAAAAAATAAATGGTCATTTAATTTTTACTACTTAAAATTTAAAATTTTCATTCAAAATTTCAAGTGGCAATTTTGCCACTTAAATCTAAAACTTAATTTTAAAATACGTAAAATGTCCATTTTATCCTCTTTCTTTTAACAAAATTACAAAGTCAAATAAATGCTCCATTTCGAAGGAAAACAACCTTCAGTTTGAAGAATTGTCAAAAAGGGTTATTATGTTAAATCCTTGGTTAGTCTTGTCTGAATGTTATCGGGGATGATTTCTTTTCGAAAATTATAATGAGGCTGATAGGTTTCCTCTGTTATTCAGTTGTTACAAATCTGCTCTAATTTCCTTATACATTGGCTTTATTGGTTTTTGTGACAATTTATCTTTTGTTTTCAAATACATTCTTTTTGTTCTTTATTTGCTCCTTTTATTTTGTATCCTGTACAAGTTTTGTCTCATTATGATATTATTTAATATCATGTTTTGGTTGGAGTCTTTGTTGTTAATAAAGTTGATCAACTGATGCACAATGTAAGAACTCCCTTTGTTTTTCACTTTAAAAGAGAAACACAAAGAATTTAGATTGTCTACGCATCATTTTATATGAAATTCATTTGACACTTAGACCTTGATTAATGGAAATTAGTTGGACAAAATTGTCATACTAAAAAAAATCAGTTTTCAAATGTATTATATTCAAACAAACACCATTTTTTTAAATACAATTTTTTGAATTAAACAAACAGCTTTTTAGTTTTCAGTTTTCAGTTTTTTTACTAAATGCCACCTTAGGCCATCAACGAAGACCAAGAAGGGTCATTAAATTACAACATATTAATTATATATTTTTACTGCAGGTGACTCTGAAATTGCAACCAATGTTCAAAAGATCCATCACATACATAACTAAAAATGACTCGGACCTTGAAAATCAAGTGGCTAACTTTGGCAATGATCATGAGTTTGCAGACCTAACTTGGTACCCAAGTCAACGTAAGGTAGTCTACCGGCTTGACGATAGAGTTCCTTCCAACTTCTCCGGCGATGGCTGGATTGACTTCCCAGGGTTTCGGTCCATACCTTCACTTGTCCTAGCAGTTTTAAGGACTACAGGTAAGCTCATTAATATGCAACCTATTTTCTTTCTTCACCCCCCACATCTCTCTCCCTCTTTCTCTCTTATACCACATACAATATGCAACCAAAAAGATTACTGAACATAATTCTACATTCATATATATACACTGAATGATCAATGATGTATAACTGATTTGGTTACTCATATGATAATATAGGACTATTACAGTATTACTTGCATGTAAGACCCATTTAATTTTACTTAATTAAATTTGTTAAGCCTCCTAAAAATAGGGTCATAGTCATGTATCTTATACCACTAAAAACAACTACACGTGGCTAGGTTTTTAGCCACCCACCGTACGTGAATGATCAAGATCCTGAATTTTTATTTGTTGCATGACCATTCACATAAATTAGTAAGACATTTTATATATGTACCATCTTTTTTTTTACTTTTTGAGTATCAAAGATTATCTATGATTTAATATCTGAGTATGTATATGTTTGTTATTGATTAAATAGAGGAAAATCAAGAAAGGCTTGGTGATGCTGATGGAAAATGTATTAGTGCGAAACTTACTGCATCCACATTGAAGACTAGTGCTTACGGTTTGACAAACGATGGTACTTCTTCTAAGTCCAAAAAAAAGACGAATTTTCTAACCCAAATCAGAAATCATTTATGACTTTCTTGTGATTGAATTAAACAGGAATAAGTTTTACTAGCTACCCTGTAGTTGGGTACCACAACCGTCTCCAAGCTTCGGGAACTTGCCTTGATAGCCATAAGGATGCACAAATCACCGCTTGTCCATGGGACCATCGAGTAAAAGGCTTGTTCTTTCACCAAACTACCATTAGCATTGAATTGTCTAAAGCAAAGAGCTTTATTCAAGACGTGCAAAAGCTAGTGGATTTAGCGCCAAAGTCCATGTGTGGCGTAGAACTATATAATGGCATCCTCATGAGATATGTTACAGCCTCAAGTGCTTATTTAGGCAAACAAGAAGCTGCACTAGACTTTGACATTACGTACTTCCGAAGTAGTGACCCAAAAAGCCCCAGAATGTACGAGGATGTATTAGAAGAGATAGAACAGTTGGCAGTGTTCAGGTATGGGGGGTTGCCTCATTGGGGAAAGAATCGGAACGTGGCATTTGATGGAGCAATCAACAAGTACAAATATCTCAAGAAGTTCCTCAAGGTTAAGAAGATGTATGACCCATTCGGGGCTTTTCTCTAGCGAGTGGACTGACCAAGTTTTAGGATTAAGCAGTAAAGTGACCATAATGAAAGCGGGATGTGCTCTGGAAGGATTGTGTATATGCTCGCAAGACATTCATTGTGCCCCAGACAAAGGTTACTTGTGTCAACCGGGCAAGATTTACAAGGATGCCAGGGTTTGTACTCATTCCAATAATCAAATTCCGGTTACTAACTAGCTACTACTATTGCTTCACCAATTTAGGCCCAGGACAGATAATCCAAAGCGGGGAACAAAACTAGAAACAAATATTGTAACAAAGCTAATTAAGGAGCATAACTTCGTAGGCTGAATTATATATGATCCTAATATTGTATTGTATTCGTAAACATAAACAAACTTAGTTGTTTCTTTTTTATTTGATTAAATATATCTAAATTATTTGTGCAGCATAGATATATGTTATGACAACTGATAGATCGAGCATACAATGCAGAAAATTTTGAAATGAGCAAGATTAAATTTTCGAACATCTCTCATAATTTTTGTGTGATTTGCTTCAAACTTTTAAAAATTGATAAACAAGTTTTGAGATATATATATATTATGCCTATATATTTTGAAGGATAATAACAGAAGTTGGAAACCTTTTATATCTATTTGTACGTATAGCCATAATGTGGCAGTTATTACTGTTAGAATTTGTGTATAATGTTTCCACCAAAATTGATAAATAAAAATAGAATTTGTGTATATTGTTTCCACCAAAATTGATAAATAAAAATAAAACAATATAAAGCAAGCAACAAACGCGAGCTTCACAAGGAACCTGTTGAAAAAATTGTCATTTTGCGCCATTTTGAGAGCAATTTTATTTAAAACTAAACGGTCGGTTTTGAAAGGTTATTACGGATTTATGTTCTTCTCCGTGAGTACATTAAGATCGTATGTTTATTTGCTTAAAATGGATAACGGGTGAATGAGAAATTGTCACCCAAATCGAGCTACTTAAGATCGAAATGAAATGGAAAGTGTTAAATCCCACATTGAAATTTTGTGGGAAAAGTTATGAGTTTATAAATGACAACCTTTCACTAATTCATAAGCTTCTAAGAAAAATAAGGCTCTCTCTCGCGCACCCAGGCATGAGGGGGTGCAAATCTTGGACCGTCCCTTCGAAAATGGCTAGTTGCGCGGGTGGTAAATTAATTTTGTTTTTCTTCTCCATTTTCATTGAATTTTGAATTATTGTAACAGTCAAATTAATTTGGAAAATGTCTGAATTATGGCTCATAATTAACCAAAACGGTTTTTGGTTTAAATGACGCATTGTGTGCTTAAGGTAACTACTCTAATTTCGTTTTATTCTGGGAAACAGACTCCGTAAGCAACTCAAAGCACTCCAGTGAGGTAGCGTAACTGTTTTAAGGAAAATTGTGTAATACACAAGACTCAATTCAATTTTCTTCTCGTATTTCACCATATTATAACATATAATATTGTTTTTCACGGATATTTTCTAACAATCTTGAAACAGTTATTCCTTACGTAATTTTTTGGCTGTGTATAGGTTCTGGAAAAATTCCTTTTCGAACAGTTTTTGAATTTTTTTTGCAATTTACACATTCGGGAAGAAAAAAAATATTGAAATTGAATTATTATTTGTTTAGTTTCTGAATTGTACAACTTTGGAAAAAAAAATTCTAATATGTTGAATAGAACAAACGGTTCTAAAGATAAAAATAATAATTTAGTTTGTGTTATTGAATACATTGTCTTTCTGGAATAATTTAATATTTTGATATCAATCTGTGTGTTTTTGTGCTTAAGGTACAATGACTACTGAAACTAATCCTAGTGTCCCTATTGCTCCGATTGCACCTATGAATCCTTTTACGATTCTAACTACTGCTCTTGCCTCAACTTCTGTTACTGTTGTGAAAGGCGAAAAGCCTGAAAAATTTAATGGACAAAATTTTAAACGATGGCAACAAAAGATGATGTTCTATTTGACCACATTGAACCTTGCTTAGTTTTTAACTGAGGAACGACCTAAGCTAGAGGAAAATTCTCAAGATGTCCAAGCAGTTAGTGCCGTTGACGCTTGGAATCATTCAAACTATTTAGTCTGAAACACGATTATGAATTTCTTCGCTGATTCTTTATACAATGTTTACATTGAAAAGAAAATAACTAAAGAATTGTAGGAAGCATTGGACACAAATATAAAATTGAGGATGCTAAGGTGCCAAAAAGTTCATTGTTGGCCAGTTCCTATATTTTAAAATTGTGGATTCTAAAATTGTTATGAGCTAAGTCCAAGAACTCCAATTGATCTTGCATGAGATACAAGCCGAAGGGATGTCTTTAAGTGAAAGCTTCCAAATGGCATGTATTATTGAAAAATTTCAATTTCAACCATCATGGAAAGACTTTAAGAATTACTTAAATTATAAGCGAAAAGAAATGAGGGTGGACGATTTTATTGTTAAACTTCAGATCGAAGAAGACAACAAAGGGTCGAAAAAAGGTAGGGCCAATACCACTTCTTTTGTCACCCAAGTAAATGTGGTAGAACATATTAAAGTTTGAAAAAGAACAATAACAGCAATAACAAAGGCAAAGGGAAAGTGTTGGGGCCGAAAGGAAGAATCTTTAAAAAGTCGAAGTTTCAAGGCAAATGTTTCAACTATGACAAATTAGTCACAAATCCTCCGATTGTAGTTTACCCAAAAGAAACCGAAACAAGGAAGTAAACATGATTGAATGAATTGCTCAAGAGGTTTCGGATATTAATCTCTTGGCAGTCATATCTGAGGTGAATTTGGTGGGGTCTAATCCAAAAGAATGGTGGATTAATACTGGTGCCACCCGTCACGTGTGCTTTGATAGGAGTTTGTTCTCCACCTTTCAACCTATTGAGAATGGGGATAAAATGTATATGAGGAATTCTACCACATCTGAAATTAAAGGTGAAGGATAGTGTAGTAGAAGATGACATCTGGGAAGGCTAATTTTGACTTTGAACAACGTGGTGTACGTGCCTGAAGTCCACAAGAGTTTGGTGTCTGGTTCATTATTGAATAATCATGGATTCAAGATTGTTTTGAGTCTGATAAGTTTGTTTTGTCTAAATCTGGAATGTATGTTGGGAAGGAGAATATGACTGGAGGTTTGTTTAAATTAAGGTAAAAAACACTAAACCCCCTTCTAAAAGTGACACTAAATCCCCATAAACTATTAGATGTTATCACTTAACCCCCAAAATTAAATAAATGCCCGTATACAAAGTTGGGAAAAAAATACTAAACCCCCTTAAACTATCATTTTTTAGCACTAACACCACCCCCCATCCTTTAAAAGTGACACTAAACTCCCCTAAATTATTAGATGTTATCACTTAACTCCCAAAATTATATAAATGCATTAAACCCCACATCCTCTTGACACTAAACCCCCATAAGCTATTTGTTATCACTTAACGGTTTAGTTTAGTGTCACTTTTAAAAGATGAGGGGGTTTAGTGCTAAAAGTGATAGTTTTAGGGGGTTTAGTGTTTTTTACCCTTTAAATTAAATGTAATGACTATTATTAATAATGAAAATAAAACTACTTATTCTGCTTATATACTTAATGTTTTTCAAATTTGTGGCATGATAGACTAAGGACATGTTAATTATGATTCATTATGGAAATTAATTAACTCATATCATATACATGCATTCCAAATTGATTCTAAACTTAAATGTGAAATTTGTGTTGAGGCAAAACAAACAAGGTCATAATTTCCTAATGTTGAAAGAAACATTAAACCCCTTGATTTAATTAATCCATAATGATATATTTGATTTAAAAATGACACAAACAAAATGTGGTAATAAATACTCTATTACTTTTATAGATGATATCACGAAATACTGTTACGTGTATTTCATTCAAAAGTAAGGATGAAGCAATAAAGAAAATTTGTTCTCTATAAAAACGAAGTTAAAAATCAACTTAAGTAAAGAAAATCAAAGTACTTAGAATGTGACAGAGGAGTTGAATATAAATATCCATCTGCGGAGTTTTGTACTCAACATGGAATTATTCATGAAATGACTGCATTTTATTCACCTCCATTTAATGGAGTAGCTGAACAGAAGAATCGTACATTGAAAGAAATGGTGAATGCAATGTTGATTAGTTTCGGTTTGCTACTTAATTTGTGGGCAGCAGCCATTCTTTCGACTAACTACCTTTTAAATAAGGTGCCCAAAAAGAAAGAAGAGAAAATTCAATATGAGTTATGGAAAGGAAGAAAGTCGTCCATACAATTATTTACACATGTGGGAATGTCTTGCTAAAGTGGTTATACATCCACCTAAAGTAATGAAAATATGATAAAAAAAACTGTTGATTGCATTTTCATTGGATATGCACAAAATAGCAAGTGCTTATCCATTTCTTATGTATGAATATAATATACCTTGATATATACAAAAATACAATCATAAGAGTCGAGAAATACATCATTTTTTTAAAATGTGTTTTCCATGTAAAAAAGAAGAAACGAATTCTTCTAAATGAACACATGAGAATATCAACGATACTCATGAGGAAAGTTGAGGTAGAGCCTAGACGTAGCAATAGGGTAAGGACAAAAAAATCATTTGGTCCATATTTTTTGACGTATATGCTAGAATGTGAACCTCAAACTTATGAACAAGCTATAAATTCAAATGATGGAACCTTTATAGAAAAGACATCATCAAAATTAAAATTGATTCTATTTTGTAAAATCATACTTGGGAACTAGTGGATCTTCCACCTAGTAGTAAATTCCATCTATTGGTTCAATCAAGTACATCAAATGGACATTTTTCAAAAGAAAATATGGAAAGCAGTCTATAAATGGATGGCTTCAATTAAGAATAACAATGATTAGTAAAGCTAGAGGGGGGTAAATAGGGCTTCAAGAAACAAAGTTAATTTCAATCACAAAGTATAAATAACACAGAATAGAAAGTTGAACCGATACTTTTTGACAAAACTCGGTTAATCCGAGAAATTCCACTATAACCGATGAAGATCAAACTTACAAGTGACTCTTACATTATTCTCAATACTCACACAAGAATTCACTCTTGCTATCGAGATAAACCTCTCTTAAATTTGAAAGAAAAGATGACTCTAATGTACAATATTAGTAATGAAGCATTTAAGCTCACACTGATATCAATTTGATCAACAAAATATAGCTCTTGATCAAAAGCAATGTTCAATCTATGAGAGTGGTGTAAAAATGATTCAAGTGTATTTAAATAATCTTGGAATGTGTAATAAGTCTAAGATGGCCGTTTGAGTTGGTAAGAGTTTGGTGCCAATGGTTTCTTAATGGACTGAGGCTCCTTAGTCGACTGAGAGCCTCAGACTAAGCCTCTCTGCTTAGACTGATGAATTTCCCAATATGGAAATAAGCTCTAAAACAATTTTAATACTGGGGAAGGTAAAATATAGGGACACCTATTTTTTTTTCAAATAAGATCATTTCAAAATCGGTTTTTACTGAAAAGATCTTGAGGAAACTTGGTTTTGAGTTGTTTTATTGAGCTTATTGAGAATCAAACAAATCGTTACAAAAAAAACTAGCACTCACTCAAATAAAAACAAATGAAGCTCTGTTTGTATTTTCGTTTCTTTTCTTCTTTGGCTCATCATTCTTCGCAGATGTGTCATTGATTAGAGCATTGATCATAGAAGCTTTGTGATGTGTGAGATATTGATAGCATACAACTTTGTAGGTGAATGATCTCTATTCCGACTTTTCGATTTTGTCCAAGTGTGATCAATTTAATGTGGCTATAACTTTAAACATCAACTTAATTAAATTACACATGATTAATGTTATTGTTATTATCAAAACAAGACTAGTGACTATAAGGTCAACTGATTCAAAATCAATGAATGTGACAAATGCGTTTATGTCAAAGATACTGAGAATGGATATGTCATTGTATGCTTATATGTAAATGGCATGCTTATTGTTAGAAATAATGATAAGATAATCAAATTTACAAAAAATATATTGAATTTAAGGTTTAAAATGAAAGATATGAGATTAGTTGATATTATTTTGGGAATTAAAATTATAAGACTTTCAGAAGAACTTATATTAAGTCAATCTCATTATGTAAGACAATATTATTGAATAATTTGATAAAGATAATTCTGGGGATGGCTAGAACACCCTATAGACTTAACTTTACATTTATCCTAAAAATAAAGGAGGAGAGCGTTTTCTCAAGTAGAATACTTGAGAATAATAGGCAATCTAATGTACTTAATGAGTTGTACAAGGTCAAACATGGGCATATGCAGTTAGCAAACTGAGTAGATATACGAGTAATCCTAGAGCCGATCATTGGAGATCAATTGCTAGAGTACTAAATTAAGTACTTACGGTTTACTTGTAATTATGGACTGCACTATATTATTAGATATACAGCTGTACTTGAAGGATACAGTGATGCAAATTGGATATCTAATGATAAGGACTCCAAATCCACTAGCAGCTATGTATTTATGCTAGGGGTGGAGCAGTCTTGTGAAAATCTTTCAAAACAAACTGTGATTACTAGATCCACTAATGGAAATCTGAATTTATAACATTAAACAAATGTGGGAGAAGAGGCTAAGTGGTTACGGCATTTTCTAGAGGATATTCCAAGATGATCAAAGCATGTGCCTCCAATTCATATACACTCTGATAGTCAATCAGCAATTGGTAGAGCATAAAGTAATATGTATAACGGTAAATTTTGACATATTCATCGAAAACATAATACCATTTGACAACTACTCTCAACTCGAGTCATCCCACTTGACTTTGTAAAGTCAAAAAATAATATTGCAGATCCGCTAACTAAAGGATTAAATAAAGAGTTAATTGATAAGTTATCAAGAGGAAATGGAGACTAAAGTCCATGAATAAATAAGTCATTACAAGGGAAACCTAACCTTATTTGACTGGAGATCCCAAGATCTAGATTTAAAAGGGACAATTAAATTATAAAAGCTATGTTGGATCACTGTGGGGAGTTTTCCCATGACCATTCCATATGATGAAAACAGTGATACCGGTAAGGAAAAAGGTTAAGTTAAGCTTTTAATGACTCTTATACATCGATATAAATCGAGCAGAGTAATGTGGGTTACTCTTAATTAAGAAGTCACATATGTAAGAGGGAAAAAATGGTTGTTTTCCAAGGGAATTGTTTAGGGCATAATTCTTATTAAAACTTTTATTAAACCAAGGCGTATATTCATGGCCATAACGAACATAATTGTAAGAATTGAAATGTGTTAGAAAGATTTCTTGTATGAAGATATGACATCATTTACACAAATAACATAACAGTTCAAGGACATCGAGTTTACTGTTTAGTTAGTAAAGTAAACATATGCTTCCACAAGGGAAGGTTCAAGGGGTAAAACCTACCATATCCTATGCAAGTTTCGATCGCCGAACTTTATCACCAAGTCTGTCAAGTCTTTGGTTGTCAATTTCATTCATGTGGGGAATGTTGAAAAAATTGTCATTTTGCGCCATTTTAAGAGCAATTTTATTTAAAACCAAATGGTCGGTTTTGAAAGGTCATTACCGGATTTATGTTTTCCTCCGTGAGTATCTTAAGATCCTATACTTATTTTGCTCTAAATGGATAACGGGTGAATAAGAAATTGTCACCCAAAGTGAGCTACTTTAGATGGAAAATGAAATGAAAAGTGCCGTTAAGTTCCTACATTAAAATTTTGTGGGAAAAGTTATGATTTTATAAAGAATTACCTTTCACTAGCTCATAAGCTTCTAACGAAAAGTAAGGCTCTCTTTTGCACTCCCAGGAGCAAGGGGGTGCAAATCTAGGACCGGATTTAGCTTGACACAAGCTTAGCTTGTGTGCATCCACACATGCGTACACGAATGTCGCTCCGAAAATGGCCAGCCTGCGCGGGGTCATGTTTTGCACCCGGAAGCTAAATTAATTTTGTTTTTCTTCTCTATTTTCATTCAATTTTGAACTGCTATAACAGTCAAATTAATTTAGAAAACGTCTAAATTATGACTCAATTAAAATTTAGTAAACGTCTAAATTATGGCTCATAATTAACCAAAACAGTTTTTGGTTTAAACGATACATTAAACACCACGCTCCCTCACATGTGTATAAATAGACCCCTTCTTCTTTTGTTTTAGATACACTTCTCATTCGTAGCATACTCAGTTGATACACACTACAAAAATCGTTCTTCCTCTCCTTGGTGATATTGTTCAAACCGTGTTCAGTTCGTAGTGAGTAATGTCTTCTATGCTTAAGGTAGCTACTTCTAACTCCGTTTTATCCTGAAAAACAGACGCTGTAAGCAACTTAAAGCACTTCGGCAAGGCGGCGTAATTGTTTTAAGAAAATTGTGTGATACACAAGACTCGGTTCAATTTTCTTCTCGTATTTCACCACATTATAACATATAATATTGTTTTCCACAGATATTTTCTAACATAACCCATGTTAGCGTGTATTCTAGGATTGGGGTGAATGGTTATTTTAAGGTAGTGTTTCATAAATCAAAGTTCATTTCTAAGGTAGTGGTTATTTTTACCTTCTTAATGCTGAATGTAAGTCTATTCAGCATTAAGAGGTGTTATTGGTGTTTGTTTTCTTACCTCTTAAATTTGAATTGGATTAAAATTCAATAATAAGCATTAAGAGGCAATCCATGCGCTTAAGAGTATCTCCAATAGACTCTCTATTGCCCTCATACTCTCTATTATAAAGAGTTGTTTTCTTACCTCTTAAAGCTGAATTGGATTATTCAACAATAAGCATTAAGAGGCAATTCATGCGCTTAATGCTTAATATTTAACTTTAATTGAAATTTTATTCCATTGATACCCCTACTCTTTTGAGTCATTAAATAGATTTATAAAACACTAATAAGAGTAAAATTATAACATGCGATGTATTCAGCATTCAGAACTAATTAAAACCAAATACATTTTTAAAAGTTTCATTCAGCATTAAACATTCACAATTCAACATCCAGTATTTAGCATTTAAAAGATAAAAAAACAAACGAACCCTAAGTATTGCATGAGAATTTTGTTAACGTGTGCCCTTAATTTTGTGCATCACTTACTGCATGTTATTTTTGATATTTCTATATTTAAGTTTTTATCATATACACTAATGGCTCATTTGGTTCAAGATTTAAACCATTCCAGGAATGCTATATTCCATTCCGAAACGATTCCCGCGTTTGGTTCAAGTTTTAAGTCCGGAATAAATGATTCCAGGAACAAACCTTTCCCCCCAAGTTCTCCCATTTAAATCATAAGGAATAAACCATTACCAATGGGCATCTTTTTTAATTTTTCATGTTAGGACCAAAATAACACTCTTCCTTATGAATAAATAATTCTTTTTCCATCCGTGTATGAAAATATTGTTTGAAACTATTTTTTTTAGTTACGCTACTGCACAAAAATGATAAAAAAAAATAAAAAATTGGAACTTTTTTCCATTCTTTTTTCCTGTTGTAATTTTTTTTTAATTACAAAAATTACAATTTTTGTAGGATAGTTATTAGCTAGGCATGTGTAATTTTTGTAATTTATTATAGTAATTGTCTCTTTTGAAAAATTAGTATGTGATGTCTTTTCATCTTATAAAAAGAAAAGTATTTTTGTAATTGATACTTTATTCCATTCCTATTCCTGGTTGAACCAAACATCGGCATGGCATCCTAGATGCCAGGAAAGAAACTTTCCAGGAATCAAGTATGCCCATTCCATTCCCAAAACTCGAACCAAACGAGCCCTAAAGGCACACGTTAACACTACAAGTAAAATTATGTTAAGCACTTTAAATATTCCATAATCTTCTTTGTAGACAAGTCTTTCTTCTTTTCGTAATTATTCGTTCTGAGTGGGTCACGTCAACACCAATTTTCTCATTGGCTTTAAACTCGTTTAAGCTAAATGTATATTCAACGTTTATCTATTCGTGGAGTAAAACATGCTCGGACCCATAAACCCAAGTTTTAGAGTGCAAACCCCCACACCCTAATTTGGACGACCCAAAGTTCCTAGAAATCATATTTAAAAACAAATTTTATAATAGGATCATGTGTCCAAATTAGAACTCAAACCTTTACTTGAAAATGAACGGTACATATTTACGAAATTTTGGGTAATAAGTAAAAATATTTTTTAAAGTTTGACCCAAATCCCTCACTTATCCCTAAAGTTTTATTTTTAGTCGAAACATCTTTAAAGTTATTAATTTTCTCTCGCTCGTCCAAAACTGGATGTCTTTTTAAAAAGATGGACGAAAAACGAGCGTGATTATCTCGAGCCACTCTTTTAAGGACATTTTCAATACTCTAGCTTTATTGGGACAAATTATGAAGATTCTCTCTCTCTCAATTACTTGCTAATCTCTCTAATTTTGCCAATGGAAATATTGGAGTAATTTGATGCTTTATTATCCTGATTTTGTACACTCTCTCTCTCAACTACTCATTAATTTGCCTTAATTTTCTATTTATATCCATTTGCAACAATTGGGATAATTTGATTTTTATGTAGGTGATTAGGCAACGAAATGGGACAGGAAGAGTGATAGTTTGTTTTGTATATTAGAGAAGCGAATGTCACGGTCTTTGAGTACTGATCTACTCCTAGACGCACTTGTGAGGATCAATAGCTGCTAGAAGATTTTTGCCAAGCACTTCAGGTTTGGCCGGCAAGAGGATGCGCAAGATAGAGTTTCTTCGATATGTCCATAATACATGTCTCCATCTCAAGAAACTGCAGCGACAGCAGAGAAGAAAGTTCATCAATGGAGGAGGAAGGGACAGTGAGGGTTTCATTGGCGGTACTAGAGTACCGAAAATGCTCCTTAAAAGAGTGGCTTGTGACAATCACACACATTTATCATCCATTTTTTTTAACGGGCTATCCAGGTTTGAACGAGTGAGGGAAAATTGAAAACTTTAAATATATGTTTCAACCGAAAATTAAATTTTAAAAACGAGTGCAAGATTTTGGTCAAGCTTTAGGGGTCATTTTTCCTAATTATCTAAAAAAATTAAATCCACCTGGTAAAACATACCTGTCATTTGACTTGAAGATAACTTCTCACTCCACTACATTTTTTTATTTTTCTTTCGACTCACCCCCATTTTCAATTTTTAGACCCAAATAACTTCTTTCAACAAGTTCAATTTCACTCAATCTTTTTAACGTCACCGGGCATAAGTTCTTGTAACTCAACTTTACCCATTTTTAATGTCAAAAAGGAGTTGAAGAAAATTTCTCCTTTTTTCATTCTCAAAGTCTTACTGCTGCATCTAGAAGAAGCTAAAAAAAAAATTATATGATATTTATTAGTTTTGAGAACAAATAGACCTTGCCCTGCCAAAGTCTTTCTCCTCCGCATTATGTCCATGCATTTCACCATAAATTTACCGAAAAACTTAAAAAAATATTTTTTTCCAAACCCTAAAACTCTCTCAGCTCGCTGTAAACACCACTCCCCTTCTTCTTCTATAGAGAAGGGGAGTCCTCTCACTCGTTCGTATTTAGTTTGCCGGCACCTTTTTGCAACCATCCATGCACATTGAAGCACGTAATTACATTAATGTGCCTGCAATGATAGAGTTGTTACATCTGATAGCAATAAAATATTGTAAGCTCGTATCAATGTTCCAGTCCGACGTAGTAAAATATTATATGCTTTTGACTCAAACCCGCATACTTTTGCTTTTATATATCTTAAAAGACCCTTACTAGAAAAAATTAGTGATCACACATGCATATATACTCACAGTAATATCCAGTTTACTTAGGCGATGAGAAACATCCATATTGTGGCATGCCAACATTTATTGAAACCACACTGGGCACATACTGACATACATTACCCCCACTAAACTAGGTCGTTACACTTTTTATCAACTACCCCATGTTATTTCATTCCTTCAATCAATTCTCCCATGGTTCATTTTTGACTTGGTTCGAGGAGAGAGTGGGAGATGGAGTTTGAGCTTGGGTGCTCTAATTGAATATTCAAGTCTTTTACCACTTAAACCCGGATGTGGGAGCTAGTGTGGGACACTTAAAGAGGTAAAAAGAGATTAGGGCTTGTAATTAATTTGGAAAAGCATGATTTTTCAATAAATTATTAAACATAAATGGAGTGAATCCAAGTTTAATTAAGATTGAAGTGCACACAAATTCTCTTTTACAAAATTTATCGAGTAGTTAGAGTAATACAACATGCATGGTTAATAAAAAGTGTCTTAGTTACCACTTCGAATAAGTATTTTACCCCACTAATTAACATGGTCTTTAACGATATTTTTAGTACAATTTTTAGAATAGTTTACATACGTTTGTGATGAATTTTAGAGTGTTACTGTGTTTGATTAATGGAGAGCTAATATGTATACCCTTAGTAAATTAATCTATCTATACTTGTAGGTGGTGTAAAACTTCAAGTTATGCAGCAATGAAATTAAGGAATGGATTTGCGGAAAGCAATGAAAGAAAATTAAACCAGGCAATTGGAAAATACCAAAATATACGATGGTTTAGTAATGTGCCTACATCCACATTCTAACCTAAGATATTCGTACATTTTTCATGAAATTTGTGAGTCCCTTTATGGGACTAACATGCTTATAGGGATCATTTAATACAATTTGTTTATATCTCAGACAGTACAAAATAACTTTGATTATAATATAATGTCTATGTAACATCTCATATTTTGAAGTACAAACTAATATATTTTTGTGTATATGTATATATAATTTTTTGTATGCTAGTCCACGTCGAGGTATAGTATATTATAATTTGGATATCAACTTTCTTAGACAAGCGGAGGAGTTGGCCCAGTGGTAAGTCTCTCCTCCGAACTCCCGGGCAATCGAGGTTCTAATCTCACCCGTTGCAATTAAGTAGCTCCCCTTCCCCAATCCCCTTAGGAGTAGAAATTAGAAGTAGGATTTCATGTGTTAAAAAAAAAAAAAAAAAATTCTTAGACTTTAAGGTATTGTTTGGTTAACTTTATAAAAATTATTTTTGGGTTTTTTTATTAAAAAAAATTGTATTTGGTTTACCAATTTTAAAAACTTCATTCAAATAAAAAGAATCTTTTTTGTTTATTTGTTTAGAAAATTTTAAAAAATATATATTTTTTAAAATTTTAAAAATAGTATACTAAATACAAATTAAATTAAAAGATAATTTTAAAAAAAAAATTAAATATTTAAAAATTCCAAAATAAAAGAAGTGTTCTGTATTGATAAGGATAAAAATTATATGCAAGGTAAAGGTAAAATTACCACTTAGACACTCTTTTTCTCCACCTGTCGCAAATGAGACACAACCTTTAACTTTCTTTATTTTATTATATACTACTCCAAGCCTCTAAATTTGTTGGGAGCGAGTGGAGAATTATATATAAAGTAAGAATGAGAAGGGACGAAGAGGTAGCTTAGGATTTTGAGGTGAAGGGCAGTGAACTTGATGGTTAGTTATTGGTTTTAATTTATATTACTATTTTTAATGGCAATGTTATTTATATTCCCTATTTCCGTCATAAATATTCTCTAACGATAAATTTTTAAGCACTAACATACCCTTAAGACTAATGAGAGGTGAGTGGAGGTGTACACACTTACCTCACTTGGAGAGAGTTTGTTTGTAATAACTCACCTAAAATCAAACAGTAGATTACTAGAGTGTTTTTCAAATAAGGCCCGTCTAATGAGAAGTGAGTACACTTACACAAACTCAGCTTACATGAGGAGAATGTATTGCTAAGTACTCATAAAATCAGGCAATGGAAGGGGGTGTTTGTGACAAATAAGATGATGTTAAAATGTGTTTTTAGTTAAATTTTGGAATGAGTGTTTGTGATAAATTTGCAAGGTGTAAATAACATTACCCATTTTTAAAGTGAGGAGTTGAATTTAACATATATTAATTTTTATAATATTTATTTTTTGTTCAAATCCTTTCATTAAATTCATTGTATTGATTAATTTAAGATATTTAATTATTTGACTTCATTGATTGATGTTATTTATTAATGTTGATTAGATTATCGTGAAACTAATTAGTGCAAGGTTAAATTTACTCGCCAATAAGTCCTAGTAAATCACAGTCATGTAATCCTTAGGATGAAGCTTCGATGTGGTGAGATGGTGAAGCGGGTAGTTTTTAACATGTTATGAAAAGGGACTGGAGTATGAGGCTAGTTGGTGGTTTATTGGAGTTGTTGCCTTGAATGTTGTTTATATATTTTATGTTGATAAAATAAAATATTCGGTTGTGATACTTTCATTTCTGTATGTTATGCACATACCGTCTATTTTTGTAAATAGTGATGTTGTATTTTCATTATGGAGTTTGGAAGATTGTAAAATAGTAATTTATGAATTATTTTAATATAAAAATGGATTTGATTTGGATTTATAATTTTTATTAGTTTTTTTTACCTTCTTGGGCCAGGGCGTCACAGTCTATGTATTTGTCCCTCATCTTTGGAAATATTCATATATGTTCATGTTGCAGTCTTTTACTTGGAATGTATATGCTTCCGAGTTTTTAAGTTGTTTTCATATTTTTGATTTTCAATTTTGTCATTATAACTTTATTTTTAAAAAAAATACGCTTGTAACACAACTCAAACCTTCACTATTGAACAATCAAAGCTTATTTTTAACCAATAGGCCGTTTGTTAATTTTGTTAAAATAAATTCAAAACATATACATGTGAGTCACACACGCATCACATAAGCAAAGTAATTTAAGTGTATATACAATACTATATTTTAAAATGAAAAAAGAGAAAAGATTTCAATATATTTTGCCACGTGTCCTTCATTAGTGGAGCATTAATATCAACATTATTGTTTGCACCTCTTCTTTTTAAGGAATAACCAATTCATTTCTTAAGAGCAATTTATATGTTACTTTTTCTTTTAGCTTTTGCTCATATATATAGACATCCAATACATGTTTTTGTGTATGACTAATTCTAAAGTGATTAAAATTAACCCCGTGACTTTATTCTTTTGTGCAGCTTGAGCAGGGTGAAATAAGAAAGACAATAAAGTTTTGAACATAACGAGAAAATAGATGATAAGAGTTTTTCTTAAACACCTTTCAAGTTTAAGGGGAAAAAATTAGCCATGTTTTTTCCACTTTATAGTTAACATTTTATTTTAACATATAGGTCTATGCATCGTTATAAGTTAGTATATATAAAGTACTTATATATAGGCAGGCTCGACATTAGGGATTATTACTTTTGAGATGGAGATGGCGATTATTAGTTTTGTAGGTATGGTCGTGTGGGAGATAAAAATTGTATTTGAGCTTTTGTCCAAGCCTAATTCAATAAGTCCATATCATGGTTGGCCCACGATCCAGAATTTCCAAGTTCTTTTCATTATAAAAGTAAAGTTATTTTGCCAAGCAGGATATTTTCATACAACAGTCGACCACCATTTGGCTACCACAACTATCTGACCAAGATGTGTTAACTTGATGATGACCGACAAATCCTAGTTGGCCAACAAGCAAATGAAAGCTAAGTTAAAGGGTAAGTAATGGAAAATAATCACTTACGCAAGTGTGAATAGGGTTTAGGACAAATATTATCTTATAATAGTGCCCAATTTTACCCTTCATAATAATTTTCTTATTTTATCAACTTTAATGTAACCGTATCATATACATATAAATAAGAAGGAAAAATCTATAGCTATTCAATTTATTATTTCCCATCTACACTCATTCACACACACGTCATGAAGGATGTACTACTGGATTGAGAATTAACGCCACATGAAGAACCTACCCTTCAATAAATTTGGTATTCCTTTAAGTTTATTGTTTTATTGTTGGATAATATTGTTCATCTCCATTTTCTGGTTGTCAATTGATTTTACTAGGTTGATTATCCCAAATTGGGTTTGGTTAACTTTTAGCTACCAACATTAGGTGTCATGTCTATTTTTTTACGAGAAAGGAAATTTTGTAAGTGTTGGTCAAAAAACAACCTTAGAAAGAAGGTGAATAGGGTTTCTGAATTAAAAAATTCTAAGAAACTGTATGAAGAACAAATGCAAAACTATAAATCTAATGAGTTATCAAGGTAAATAACCATAATATTAAAAGTGAGTATTGACAATAATAATTGAAAAGCTTAAGTTGAGAAAGACAAAACCGAATGAGTCAATAATGTTTTGTTTACGCGACTCGGTTGTTTACACCATACGTCCACTCCCGAGTAGTTCCTTCCCCTAAGAAGTTCCATTAAATGATTTTTTTAAGGATGAAAATCAAACCTTCATACAAAGTGTAATTGTCCTCGCTACACTTCTCACATAAACACTCTTACTCTAACAATGAAAAAAACTCTTAAATGAATAATAAGATTGTTTGATGACATACACCAATGAAGTTTACTAACTATATTAAAGTGTTTGAAAAGATACAATGTTAAAACTCAATTTTAGAGTTAGAAAGATTTAATTAAAAAAAGAAGAAAATTAATTGCTAAAATCAAATGCTCAAGATTATTTTTAAAATTAATAAAAATGATGCCCAAGATCAAGATGAAGTTCAAGATTAATTTATAGATGAATGAATGGATTGGAAAGCGTTTTTCAAGTGTATAAATACCCAAAATGAGATTATAGCCCTTTGGAACACAATATATCTGTTTTAA
The DNA here is from genome assembly GCA_021464415.1 of Lonicera japonica. NCBI lineage: Eukaryota > Viridiplantae > Streptophyta > Magnoliopsida > Dipsacales > Caprifoliaceae > Lonicera > Lonicera japonica. The sequence continues at coordinate 49,826,130 of CM038469.1, forward strand.
TGAGTTTTGGAGTGCAAAACATAAAAACTTTATGTCAAGCCCTCAATAGTCGACTATTGAGGCCTATTCAAGATAGCTTTATAGCTTTTAAGGACTATTAGCTCACTAACCTTTTCTTATCTCATAAATGTAAATACCAACTTTACAAGAAATTAACCTCTTAAATTATAATTTTAGGTTAGTAGAGAGGCATGATGAATAAAACCAAACATCTTTTTGGGATATGTGTATGATTTAAAAAACAGTTTTAATTATAATAAAATGGACATGTGATAAAAATTCATTTTGAAATAATGAGAACATATAATTTCAAAAATGATTTTGAATAAATTTGAACAATTTTCTTATGATCAAATACCAACAACTTTAACATTAAATTCCTAATCATTCACGCACATTAACTTCACTTGGATTTTTTTGAAGCTTTTGAATGTGTTGAAATAAAACCTTTAAATATTCATTTTTTAAGTTAACTAGGATGCCATGTCACTTTGAATAAGTTCACATCACTTTGAATATCTATTATAAGTCCATGTGGCATTCTTGAATTTAATGCTTTGTCAAAACATTATCCATATTAGATTAATCAATTGAATTCAATAATAAAAATAAACAATATTAGCTCAACAATAACGTTTCCTATTTCTTTTCTTTCATTTTTCTTTTAGTTTTTCATAAAAAAGAAAGTCTAAATCTTTTCTTTTTATTGCAATAATTATAATGAAAATTCTACTAGAACTCGAGACATTTTCTAAATTTGGGTGGGTACTTTACCAACTAGATTAGCCCACTCGCTCTATTTTGTAAGTTACAGACATCTAACCTATTTTTTTTAATTCTCTTTATTTCTTGTTAAAAATATAGTTTGGACTTTCACATTATTTTAAAAATATACTAATTTCATCATAATTAATTATTTAAAATAAAATTTGAAATCTAGTATTAGGTTTTATATGTTGATTATATTCTCAAAAACAAAATGAACTCTTAATATAAACATCTTAAACAAATAGTAAAATTTTAATTTAAGCTTTCACGTGCCAAGTTTCAAGCAAATTGTGTAACACTATATTATATACAATAGATGATAAAAGTAATTTGAATTAATTAACTTTTTTATATTATGTCTAACATTTATTTATTTGAGTTCTCTTATAAGACTCGACTCTTCTACTTTTAGAATTAGTATTTCTAATAAAATACATTGTTACGTGTTTTCTTCATAATTATATTTAAAATAAGTATATCATCCTACTTATACTAAATGAAAAAAAATTCTCCACAATTTGTTTTAATCATAAGGATAATTTTTAATTTTCATCCATTAAAAAGATATATCATCTTATATGCTCAATTATGCCATTAGCACAATTCTATTTTTTTGCTATCATTATCATTAGTGTAAGAATCCGCAAAAGCGATTCCCGAGTCTCAACCTTTAGTTTAGAGTCTAGAACATCGGAACGGATTCCATTGTTTCATTTACGTTGATAAAGTGATGAATAACATCAGTTGTCCCTATATTCTATTTTAAATGCAAAAGGTTCGTTCAGAGTCACCGATATGTTTTACGAGAAAACGGACAAAAAAACTTGTGTAAATGGATAAAGGCTACAAATGAGCTATTTCCTTACACAGTTGTCTATGAAACCAAGATTATATAGGGTTCAGGAACTATATTACAATTTGGGAAGATGTTAAGCACCCATTTCGCCCTTTCGGTCTCTAGTGGTTATATATTTATTCTATGTTGGAGAACTTAGATGCTTTTACTGATAGTCTATTACTTTATAAAAAATATAAAAAAATAATATTTTTGGAAAAAAACGGGGAATGGGGTGAAAACCTTGTATTCCGTAATTCGACATTTGGAATTTTGTTTAAGATATTTAATGACAAAGTTTAATTTAACTGATTGTAATCATATGATTGATTGGATAGTTGTTTTTTCAGTAATGATATTAAATATCTTGTTCAGTTAATTTAGAAAAAGATCGGATTTTATCAAAACTGATTTGATATGGAATTTGAACTTTGGGGGGGGGGGGAGAGTATATTGAATATATTACAGTCTATGTAAAAGACAATCTATCCAGGTTTAATTCCTAAGTAAGTTTTATTTATCCAGTTTTTGAAAGTTTTAGTCTGATGATAATAGACTTACTTTTTCTGCTTTTGTAAATAATTTTTATCAGAGTTTTTATGAAGTTATTTTGTTTGAAAATAATAAACTATCAATAACTTGACAATAAGTTCATTCAATTAGAAAGTGGACAAAATAAGAAATAAAACAAGTACACAGATATATAATTGAATTACTATAAGAAATCTTAGTTACTTTCCCAAATATATATATAAATGAAAGAGAGAAAATATAATACGACATAAGATGTTCTGGCAAATATAAGCTTTTCTTCTCTAGATACTTTTGAGAATTCTACCCCAGAATATAACACTTCGAGTGTTGAGACGTGGACTCGAGACTTTCGTCATAAATTAGCGAATATGTAAATCAGGCTTTAAGATTTCTTGAAAATCATAAAGTTGTAGAGAATTAGAGATTTTTTCTATAACAAGAATGCTATCTTTCAACCCTTGGGGATGCAGACATATTTATAGTGCTGAGAGGGTTTGTCGCGCGATAATCCTTAACAGTGGGTAGATTGTTGCGCGATATATGCCATGTAATGCGACAAACTGCTGAACTGTTGCATTTGACAGATTGATGTGTTAGGGGGTGGATGGTCTATGTTTGGGGAATTTGTCGTACAACAAAGATAGGTTTGTCGTGCGACAAACCCTAAAACAAACACTTTGTCGTGTGCCAAACGTTCCCAAAAATCAGTTTCTAGTGTGCGAGTGAGTTTCGGGCTCCAAGAGTAACTTCCAAGGACTTTTAGGATTTTTGCAGGGGTCAAGAATATAAGATATAGACAATGGTTTCATTTTCTTTAGACTATATTATTGCACTTTTTATAATTTTAGATTGATATTGAACAATATGATATATTCCTTGGTGGATAATGCTTTTGGATATTATATTTTGGTTTTGTTTAGACTATGTATTGAAGATATATTTAATTTATGTTATTCAGTTTTGCTTTATTCGTGTTCAATTGGTTTGTTGTAATTAATATTTTAATAATAACAACATTCAAACATCAGCACACAACGCACAATCTTGTGACGTTACTAAATACTTTTTGTGACGGCTAATATAAGTTGTTTGTGACGGCTACTAAGCTGTCCTAAATAGGGTACATGTTTATTTATAACGAGAATGAGCTGTTACAAATATACTATTTGTAACTAATAAAGTAACGTATTTGTGACGGCAATTGTTGCTACAATAACAATATAAGTAGCGTTTCAAGCCGTCACAAATAGACTGTGACAATAGATTAACAAAAATGACAGATTTTTTGTAACACCAATAAAACTGTCACAAACTCGTCACAAAAAGTCTTTGTGATGGAATTTTGCCGTCGCCGAGTTTTTGAGACCCCCTAACTTGTAACGCTTCAAAAACCGTCACAAATGCCTTTTTATGACGGATTTTAACCTTTTGTGACGGTTTTTCACTCGTCACAAAAGTACTTTTTCTTGTACTGTGTCTACAATTAGTAGTTACTAAGCCACCACTTCCGCCACCACTGTCCACCGAAGCTTCTGTGAGAATTTCTATATAGTGCAAAAATAAATTTGCACTTAAATTTACATTTTTAATTGATTGTAGATTAGTGCACTAAAATTTATATATTAATTTATTTATGAATTTAGTGTAAAAATAAATTTGCCTTAGAATTTATTTTTTTAGATGTGCAAAAACGTATTTACACTAAAATCTATATTATTAATTGCTTGCAATGGTCCAAGAGCTCCGACAAGGACTTCAAAAGTTATTGTGGGAGCTTCAGTGAGTTCGTCAGGGTTTTAGTGGTGATTGCTAAAGTTCTGATGGTGGAGAATGGTGGCAGTGGTAAGTTGTTATTCTTATTTTTTTTAAGGAAAAAAAGAAACGAGAGAAAGATATTTTGATGAAAGAAACGAGTGTCATTATTTTAAAATAAAAAAAATAACATGTCTTTCCTTCAAATATAATTATGGTTAAAAAAATTAAAAAAGATGTTTTTCCCTCAAATATAATTACAGAGAGAACTCTTTAAATGGTTCATTGTTGTAATTGAACATAAAAGAGGGGTCCCACTATTTATACACACCAAAATACTCACCAACACGCTATCTCTTCCTAACACTCTTAAAGTACAATATTATTCTTCCCACCGCTCCCCTACTTAATATTTAGATTAATTAGTATTAATATTATTCTTCCAAAAACTCTCATAAGTTTTTTCACAAATACTCCACCATTTCATCAACTTTATCCCTCCACTACAATACTTCCACCATTATTGCCACCACCATCTTCACTCCTCTGGTCCTCTTTCAACCTCATTCCTTATAATAACACGAGTAAGTGTATATATATGTTGTCTATATATATATACACACAATCTATATACACGCATTATATATATATTTGTGTGGATCTAGTTGTATATATACACGATATATAGATATATATATACATGTTTTTTTTCACTCGCTAATTAAATATAAGAAATAGAAAAGAAGATCAATGAAGAAGGCAGGAAAAAAGAAGAAGCAACTGACTCGTTTTGTTCCACCAAGTATCTGCATTTTTTTTTGGTTGCCCATCATTCATTCATTTATTTTATATCAAGTAAGGGAAACATAATCGGTTTTGTTTCACTGAATATGTGCAATTTTTTTTTGTTTCCCATCCTTTATTCGGTCATTTTCCACCAAGTAAACTTTTGTACACTTTTTTTTCCTTTTCTCTAAACTGCATCAATAGAGGAGTGTTTCCAAGGCGTGTTTGGATTGAAGGGTTGTATCTAGACATAAGAGTTGGCTTTAAGTGATAGTGTGAGTTTGTGAATAGAGTGGTAATAATTGAGTATATTAATTTTGGGTTATTAATGTAAATGATAGAATTATTATTTGGATTATTAATTATTAAGCATTAAAGTAAATATAAAATAGAGTAGTGTGTATATAGAACGAAAACTCATTTAATCGCAACTTTGTTTTTGTCACATAGGCGGCGTTAGTGTTTAGTCGTTAGTCTCATCTTCTCCACAAACGGCGCATAACTTGGGGAAAGAAAATGACGAGATTACCCTCCATCTTGAGTGACAAAAATGTCTGAAAATGGCAACCCTACAGTGAAACCAAACACGGCTTTACCCCGTCCCATCCGTCAGATAACCAAAATTAGGGCCATTCCTCGAATCGAATCGAATCGAATTTGGACTTTGGAGGGCTGGGGAGAAGGGGGTTCGTCAGATAAGCTCACTCCAACAGGAGAACACAGAAAGATAGCAAGAAAGAAAAGGAAAGTGATTGATAGAAAGAAAGAAGAAAGGGCAATGATATAAAGAAGAATTTTGCCACCAATCCACCTACAAAAAGAGAGATTTTTTGGGTATGTGTGTATAGCTCTTGTACAACACTTACACTCCTAATCTATGTTTAATGATTTACCTATAATTTTACTTGTTTTTGAGCTAAATTTGTTAATATTTCCCTTGGTTTGTGAGTTTTGCATACTCTTTCAAATGCTTCAATTTGATATAACTTCTGTACACGTATAATATATATATATATATATATGTTTATGTTTATACACATATATATTCCTCAATACCAATAGGGTTTTTGAATTGATTGTTGGGGTCATTCAGTTGCATTAGCACTGGTGTTCTGTTCAGATGGTGTCATTTTGCTTTGAGATTTTGAGCCTGGTATTGTATTATATTCTACTTGTGGTTTCATCTGTATTTGTAATTTGTTCCTATGTTTTTTTTTTTGGATATGTACTTGGGCCATATTATTTTGATAATCTTTTTAATGAATAATTTGACTTTACTTTGATCATAGGGCAAGAACATAACTTATTTTGTATTCCATGAGATTTGGTGGTACCTTTTATTTTCATATTTAACTCTTATTCTGGAAGATTCACACAGGGGAGTGGAACTCTGAAATTGGGACAGATTTTAGGTGTGGGATTTCATCGATTTCCTGACATTTTTTCAGCTAGGATTTTTTCAGTGGGATGAGGCATGGTAATGTTATAATTATTAGTGTGGGCTCATTTTATATTTGCCCAAGCATCACTCGAGTGGTAATTCTGATGTGGCAGTGGGTATGGGTTTGCTGGTTTGTTCCTGTGGATGAGCTCACTGAGAAAGTGGATGTGGTACTTCGATGACAATTGTTTTCGATTAGCTTGTTATGATCCCAAGTCCCACATGGAAGAAAATGGATGAATCGCGGTTTGTATATGAAATTATGAACCCATGGGCATGAACTTAACTGGTATAACAGTATTGTTCTTTTGTGTTCTTTTTCTTCTCAACACACAAATAAGAAGACAGCAAGTAATATTATATTCTCTCCTACACTCCCAGAGGGAGGGAGCCTACACCCTGTCTCCGTTCCTCCTCTTTCTTCCGCTTCTCTTCTCACTTACAACTTGAAGTCCTCTTCCTTTTTTCTTTCAAGCTCCCAAACATGTATAACACTTATGCCTCTTCTTCATATATTAAGGTCTAAAAAACTTATTAATCTTGCTTGGTTTTTTCTTTGGCAAAAAGTGTACGAGGAAGCATTTAGAAATTATGGTGGCTGTTTGGATTTGGAGTGCCATTCATATAAGTTTCAAACATTGCCATTTCTCTTCCTTCAATTTTTGATCTACCAAAATGTTGTTGTGTTGGCCTCTTTCTCGTTTATACAGCATGCTGAAAGAGATTTCCTTACGCTATTATAGTTATTCGCATTCTTCAGTTCTAAGTCGCTCTTTTGTCTATTCAGTTCTAAGTCGCTCTTTTGTCTACCTGCATGGATGTTGATGAATTGTGCTAATTGTTATCTTTCTGTTGAAGGTTGCATGTTTTTTAGGCAGAGCTCAAGTTTAACTATTGGATGACAAGAACTTCAACTTGAATCAGTCATGGCAGAGGGCGCTGAAATTGAGGATCGGGTGGATTTTGATGATGACAATTACATTGAAGAGGAGATGGACGATGATGTTGAAGAAGAACAAATAGAGGACGAAGGAAGTGAAGGAGGTGATGATGAAAACAATGAAGAGCAAGAGGATGACTTGAGAAGTGGGGATACTGGGAAAGAGCAATCTCCGGAAGAAGATAGAAACCATGTTGCTATTGAACCTTTAGAAGATGAAGAAAAGGGTTCTTCGCCGATTGATGAAGATGAAAAAGAGAAGCATGCCAAGCTTCTTGCCCTTCCTCCTCACGGCTCAGAGATTTTTATTGGTGGGCTTCCTCGTGATGTTTCAGAAGAAGAGTTGATGGATCTCTGTGAATCAATGGGTGAAATAGTTGAGGTTTGTTCTAATGCATTAAGGGAAGGAGGGTAGGTGGGTGGGTACTGATTACTCCCTGGGAATTTTGTTAATACAAGGTTAATTTTGATTAATATTTTTACAGGTAAGGTTGATGAAAAATAGAGATACTGGTGAAAGTAAGGGGTTTGCCTTTGTAGCTTTCAAAACAAAGGATGTTGCACAGAAGGCCATTGAAGAGTTGCACAACAAAGAATTCAAGGTAAGGTGGTTGATCTTTCTATGAAGGTGGCCGTATTTTTGGGAACTTGATATTTGAAACACTATTATTATCACTGCAGGGTAGAACATTGAGGTGTTCTTTGTCAGAAACTAAATACAGATTGTTTATTGGCAATGTTCCAAAGAGTTGGACTGACGATGAGTTCAGAAAAGTCATTGAGGAAACTGGGCCAGGGGCAGAAAACATTGAACTCATAAAGGTGTATTTTTGGCTCCTGAAAATTGAACCAAAATGCGTAAAGTTTATATCTGCCTATTAAATGTGAGTGACCGTAAAACGGCTGACCCTAGAGATAAAATTAAAATTGTTTTTTGTTACAGGATCCACAAAATCCAAGCCGTAATCGTGGTTTTGCTTTCGTTGAGTATTGCAACAATGCCTGTGCTGATTATTCCCGACAGAAAATGACAAGTGCAGATTTTAAGCTGGAAGGGAACACCCCAACTGTCACCTGGGCTGATCCAAAGACCACACCTGATAATTCTGCTGCTGCTCAGGTAAACTACTGAGGAACATTCTGAATTCTGTAGTCTAAATTTAAAAAATGCCTCATTGAGGCATTGAATGACTGGTAAATGGTATTAGCTAAGGGTGTCTTATCTTATACTCTTCGTCTTTTATTGATGGGTGATGATTTGAGGTTCTTTACTCTAGGCTGTGGGCACATGTAAGAGGACCAGAAGATACAGTCCGAGTGAGAACAATGTTACATAGAACGTGGGTCGCCTGGGGAAGGGGGATGGGTAAGGGTTACATTGCTTTAGTTGTTAGGTGGTACAGTAGGGGTAGAGTTGGTTCACTACATGGGAGCGTGGTATCCATAGAAGTACTTTTGCTGTTAGTATGATTGACAAGTTTTTGGTGCCTACAGTATACTGGATTGAAGAAAAGCTGGTATTCATTTTGGTTTAATGATATCTTGACCTTTTATTTTTTTCTCCTGGATTCTAGGCCTGTAGTGAAATCTAAGGTCCAATCTCAGTATGTAAGCTTCTCAATTTTTTGCTTTCGCTATGTTAGGTGTGATGAGCCTCTATGCTACACGTGTGAGTGAAGCACATTTGTGAGCTCTAGAAGTCACGTATATAAGTAATCTAGATCTGCTAGCCCCAGTTTAGTTGGACCCGAGCTCCACCTTGGAATGGGGTCTGTTTGGCACAGGCTCCAACATTGTGCACATAGTTGCCAGAAAATGCCAGTGACCTACCTATTAACGTATTCGTATGTAGGTTCCAAGGCATTGTACACTTCCCATTATAATACGCTAAATTTAGCAATGTGAAAAGTATTTATATATTTATTTATTCCTCAGGGTTGTTTTAATGAGAAGGAAACATGAAAAAGCGTAGCGAACTTATGTTGTATTGCAATCTAATAACAAATAATTTAGAGGTTTTTCCAGAGAAGAATTAAGAAAAGCATAGGATGCATCAAATGCTAAACTCAGAACGTGATTATCTGACGTGTTGATAGGCATAACAATGAATATGCGGAAGTATTATTTTTTACCACATTAATATCTAGAACTATCTCAAAGAGGAGCTAACCCACAAGCAGAAGAAAATGATGATGAAATGTTTCAGCTGATCCCAGCACATACAACGATGATTAACAATGACTTTTTGTTCGTGTCTTCAAATTATCAAAGCTTAACTTCCTGCAAAGAAGCAGACCTGCCAAGACAGGCAACATACGTAGTTACTTTCATCCTCCAAATGGCCTTCTAAGAAAAGATGGCAAACCTCTGCAGGATACTGGAACAGTGGAAAGAACAGATAGTGACATAACATTTTGTTTGGAATAACACTCTTGAGCAAGCTGAGGAAAGGCTCCACAGAACTCATCTCAGAATCCTGAAAATTTCTTCAAATCTGAGTTGCCCTTGCTATTTAACTACCTGATTCAAAAATGTCTGCTACCCAAGCATTCACAATTAATGATATTATATGTGAATGGTAAGGTGACTTTTTGGAATTTCACAGTTTACTAATAAAATAACCCAAAAGTACACTTTTGGGAACGTCCACTGTCAAGGTCACTGAACATGTAAGTCAACACTCCCAAATGGAAGATGGGGAGGGGAGGAAAAAAAACACTTGAAGAAATATAAGCAGCTTCTGAAACGAAGGGGACTAAACATGGCACTTGCCTTCACTATGTAGCTTCCAATATAACCGATACCTCCAAAATTAAAATCTTTCTTTCTATCCTTCCCTTTGAGTTGCTCGCCCAGCTGGTCTTCTCAATATGCGCATGGCCATCGTTATATAACTTCAGTTAATTTCACTTCATTAGATTGTTCAACTAATACTCCAAAGAGCTTTTGACCAAGTGATCAACTTGTGCCTTCTTTACATCAGTGAGATGGGGCACACCAAAGTGCATTCACTAGTGAAGTGGTTTTCATTTATGCAAACATGGGTATGGACTTCAAGCTCTGTTCCTCCAGGAAACAGAGAGTTCCAATTTCAAGGTGGGGATTGGGGACTGCAAAATGCAGAACAGGTTTGAGTGGTTATAGTTAGTTTTAATTAAATGCTATGAAACATTGGTGCAAATGCAAAGGGGGAAATAAATGCAAAGGCTAGGACTCAAACCCGAGACCTTGCAAACAACCTGACCTCTAATACCATGTTAGGAACCATCTCTCCTAAAAGCTTAAGCTGTTGAGTACTGGGCCAACAATGCATATCATGCTCTTCAACACAAATGATGTCGGTGTGGCAATCCCAAAAAAATAGGATTCACGTGTGTCAAGCAGTAAAATAATAACATACTTATATTGTGTAATTCATTAATATTTGTATAGACAATACATCAATTTTTGTAGAAACAACACATTTAGTGCTAGAGAATCTCAAAGAAACTTGATTCATGAATCTCCAAAAAAAAAAACATTCTCACAACTAAGTAAAAAGTTTCAGCATACTTGACTCTCTCTCTCTCTCTCTCTCTAATATCTCTTTCTCTCTGACTAACATATCTATGCTCTCCTCTATCTCTTCTAAAGATTCAAACAAACCATGCAGCTTCTCCATAGCTAATAGATGTAGGAATATGGTTAGAAAAGTACTAGAGATCCTAATTAATTTCAGGATTCTTTGAGAGTGCTACACGATTTATCTAGAATCCTACAAGAATCCATAATTAAAATTTTTAAGTAAATTGGACTCTCGTCGATGCAAATGGTGGAAGAATTGGAATCTGATTCTGGCTTTGACCACTTCAAAAATCATGCTTCATGGATTAAAAGAAAGAAGGTAAATGTGGTGGATACCATAACATGCTTAGTGGTCTTATTATTGTTCTACTTCAAATTATTAGTTGGTATAAATTCACGAATATGATGGATTGGTCCAAAATATTTGTATATTTGCTTTTTTTCTTTTTTCTCCATTTCAAAAGTTTGGGCATACTTTTTCATCCATACTACTCATGTAAAAGCCATCACAATTGGAAGAATTGATGCAACACGGGTTACTTTTCAGTCTGTTAGGTTTCATTGATACACTATGTAGGATGGTAGTCTGTTTAAGGTTGTTCACCGGGACTGATTAGAGGCATAACCTGCCAATCAAATTGAAGCTTATCTGAGATACTAAGCCCCTGTTTGGTTCAATTTTTAAAAACCAGCCTTCTAGTTTTCTACCAAAAGTCAACTTTACTTTCACACTTTCCTAAATTCACTTTACTTTCTCTCTCATAAAATTTTTTAAAACACCATTACTTTAAATCCAAAATTCGGAGTTGGATAAAAAAAATATATTTCAAACCTAATCATCAAGATCTATAAAATAAGATCCATTGTGACTATTTTTTGAGTTTTTTTAATTGGTTGAAAAAAACTCCAACTAAAACCAAATTTATTTTTCAACCTACTTTCACACTTCCCAAAAACTCAACTCCTTTACTAAAAAACACAACCAAACAGGCCCTAAGAATAAGAAGATACCTAAGCTCCTGGTTATGGACGGTGAGAATATAGCCACTCTGAGATTATGATGGGTGAGGGGGTTTTGTATGTGGGAGGATCTCTCTGTCTCTCTTCAGTTCTGAAGTGTAGGTCTAGTTCCTGCACTCTTATGTCCTTTCTATATCCTTCTGTGTTGCTACATGGTGTTTCCCTAAAGGACCGTTCGTTTGAGAGTGGGGTATGGTTGGGGGTCTTGACAGGTCAGGGATGTGTACCATCTTTTGTATCATTGAACTGCCCTTGTGCCCTGGGTACTGTTGGCCTAAGCTGTAGCAAACCTGCAGTGTATGGTCTGGGTCTTTCGTGAGTCTGGCATTCAGGAACGGAGCAAAATAGCTAATATATGTACATTTTTTGAATTCCCCTTATGTGCATATGCCTCACTACCTCCGCCCCTGCTGGTATTTGACTATCCAAAGGTATCTATCTAATGGGTTGGCTTCCTCAAGGTTGTTCTTGCCTTCCTGCCACATCTATGTTGTTTATGTGGCGAGTTCTTTTGGCACGTGATCTTATTTTTCTTAAATAAGCAAGTCCTACCACTGGAAACAAAATCTAAGTTTGTTGGTTCATTGGTTTTGGAACCTAAACCGAACCTCGGTAGTACCAAACCACTCAATTAGTTCTCTAGTCGGTTCAATTTGGTTCTCAATTGGCCTTTTTTTTTAACACACATTTTAACTCCTATAATTTTAAAAAGATAAAGACATTAACTAAAGATAAATAACAATGCAATTTAATAATTCCACGTCATTAATGTAATGAAAATAGTATTTACTATTAGAGTTCGGAGCATCCAACCCAAAAACAATTGGCAATGTGTGGAGTAGCCCCTTATTCTTATGTAATGCTTTTTGAGGCTTCAATTTCCCATTGTGGGATTTATAATCTCAACAGCGCCCCCCCCCCCCTTGTGGCATAATTTTTAGCCTAACACGTGGACGGTTTATATTGGGTGACGCGGAGCTTGTGTGGCCGTTGGGCCTTGATGCAGCAAATAGACCTCGGTCTAATACTATATTAGAGTTCGAAGCATCCTATCCAAAACCAACTTGCAATGGGTGGAGTTGCCCCTTATTCTTCTATATTTCTTTTCGAGGCTTCAGTTTCCCAACATGGGATTTATAATCTCAACATTTATAAACTATACTTTAAGGCTCCGTTTGATTGCAAGGTGGAAAAGGAAAATAAATTGAGTTAATTTTGGTGAAAAGATGGAAAATAAGTTGAGTGATAGAGGTGATATCCTCTTGATTTTTAAGTTTTTCTATGAAGAATTTTTTTTTGCTTGGTGGTGAGTAAAAATTTTCCACCAAAAATATTGAAGGATGGAGGATATATACTCATAAAATGAGTAACATCTCTCACCTTATTTTCTATCTTTTCACACAAACTAAGTAACTTTATTTTCCTTTTCCATCTTTGCAATCAAACGGAGCCTAAGAGTTAATTTTTCTTTGAAAAAATTCAAATGTATCTTAGCAGAACCAATTTGATGCTAGATCTGAAGTCTGGACTCATGCAATGAACATCTTTAATTTTAATTGTTAAGCGTGATATTCATTATGGTTCCTTTTCCCAAAAGCTATCAAAGCTTGGTTTTCTGTGAGGTCCAAGGTTCAAGCCTTGGCACCTCCATTCCCCATTTTTTAATCCAAAATTTGTTTGTTCTGTGTAATCCTGTTCCCGTATGCTCTCCACGTGCGAGTATGGGGTCGCACGTGAGGGAGGGTGTTAAGCATGATATTCATTATGGTTCCTTCTTCTAAAAGCTTAAGCTTTTAGGAAGAGATGGTTCCTAACATTAATAAAGTAATTTGTTAATGTAGTCCTATGTGTATCCGTATATTATAAATTTTTAAAAACATACAATTTTTTGCAGTTCGCTTCACTTCTGTTCGTAGTTTGGTTTGCTTATATGTTTGATTTAGTAGTGAACTTGTAACGGGTTCTTTAACTTCTGGGATCAAAATCAAACTGCTATCAGAATACACCAACCCATCCCAACCCAACCCTCAGAAATTAGTCTAGTTCAGTGTTTGGTTAGACGAATCACTCTCCCCTCTCAACTTGATCTGATTTTTCCATCCACCTGCCAAGGTTTTTCAAGACCATTCTTGCTTTCTCCAATGTAATGGTTCAAATTTTTTTTTAAGGTCTGGTTGTCTTGCTAAGAGTTACTCTCGTAGCTATTATTGAAAGACTAAATTTGTAGCCTTTTAAACTGCAGCCAATAGGTAAAGGAGAAATTAGTTAAATAGTCTTTCCTTGTGGCAATCAGGGAATAAATACTTAATCTTTCTCATTCAGAAAAGTAGAGATCTTGTTTTGCCCCTCGGCATTATCGTAGTAATCAGCGGCGGTCTTCAAATTATATGCATGAGTTGTGTTTGTGCTTTCCAGGTCAAGGCTCTTTATGTGAAGAATATACCTGAGAACACTCCCACTGAGCAACTGAAGGAACTATTCCAGAGACATGGGGAAGTTACAAAAGTTGTTATGCCACCGGGCAAGAGTAGTGGCAAGCGAGACTTTGGGTTTGTCCATTTTGCAGAAAGGTCGAGCGCTCTGAAGGCTGCCAAAGATACGGAGAAGTATGAAATTAATGGTAATGTTCCAACCATGTGACTTTATAAGCACTAACCAACGAAAATAGAAAATAACTCTGAATCTGAAATGGTGAATGGGGATTTTGTGGGATACAATGTGTTGATTCATGGTGTCAACAGAGTGAGTGAGATGTTGGAAGACTGCTCTTATAAAAAGGTGGGCAAATAATTCATCAACTTCTAAGAAGCACGGATACGGATACGATACGGAGACGCGGGTATGGATTTTTCAGAAAAAGTAGGATACGGATACAACTGGGTATTGATAATATATCTATATATGATGGTTTATAAAAATATTTTCTGTTTCTTTTTTAAAAAAATAAAATAATAATGACAACAATTTACTATTGTTAGCATTATTATTATCCTTATTTTGTAGGTAGCCCTAGTGCAAGCGTCTTAGCTGTTTCACAAAATTGTGAGAAATATTTTGATATTTGGGACTTTTTTTTTTAATGATCCCACGATATTATTTCCTTCTCGTTTAGTATCAAAACTTTTATAATGCCTTGATATAAAAGTTCTCTGTCTTTTGTTGGCCTCCCCTATTATTAAAAGTGCTTATTGACCCTTTAATTTCACGTTTAAAATTGGAAATTAATCTCTAAACGTATCCCAAGCATATCCCTAATGTATCCCCACGTATCGTAATTTCAAAAGAATACTTGAAAGTGTGTATCCGATATGTATCAAATTCAGATTTGCGGCCCTCAGAGAAGTATCCGTGCTTCATAGACTCAACGTTATAGAAGCATTGTAATTGCAAAGGACCTCATAAATAATAATCAGAAACCTAATTATTCCTATAATTAATTATTTTTTTGTAAGAACTGGCAAAGAATTTTTGAAAAAAACATTTTATACTTTTTACTTATTATAATTGTGAATCATAAATTCAGTGGTGCAAAACATTCAAATACCACATATATCTTATGTAATCTTTGAGCTCCAAATGCTTACACGGTTACACCTCAAGAAGCTCAATTATGAAGATATATCCTGATGTCTCTTCAATAATGAAGCAGTATTATTATAGTTAAATAGTTAACATAATTTTTGGGATATGCCTTGATTAGAGTGTAGTCTGTTGGATTCAGCTTCATTGTAGTCAAGCAGAGCAATGAGGATTATGACTATGGTGCAGGTCAGGTGCTGGAAGTGGTACTTGCAAAGCCTCAGAGTGATAAGAAGTCAGATCCTCACAATACTGTGCCTCAGCCAAATTTTATCCCCCATCCTGGGGGTTATGGTGGTGGTTTTCCCGTAAATCCTTACGGCTCTGTAGGGGGGGCTGGATATGGAGTTGCCAGTACTGGTTACCAGCAGGTATTTTCGTTAGGATCCTTTTTATTCTTCTTGTCCTTTGATGTGAGTTTTCACCTCATCACAGCCTTGCATGTTTAATTTTGAACAGCCTGTGATATATGGAAGGGGACCAATGCCGTCAGGTATGCAGATGGTTCCTATGGTTCTACCCGATGGTCGAATTGGCTATGTTCTGTAAGTTCATCCCACTATAGCTAAAGCCCTCTTCTTTATTTGCCCATAAATCTTTTTCTTTCCGCTCTCTGGTGAACACCATTTGCTTTCGTGGAATAAAAAGGTGAAAGGAAGGAAAAGAAGCCTTCTGTTTCTCACATCTGTGTTCGGTCGGAAGATGAAAAATAGGAGGGATATAATATCACTTGTTTGGTATGCAAGCAGGAAGGAAAAGTATCCTCCTATAAAATTTTGAATTATCAAGGTTAAAGGAGTCGCCAAACTACATCATGCTCCACTATCCATATAATTCTTCTCCCACATTTGGGGGGATAAGAGTTTTTTAGGGTTACAAAGGGAAGTGTATTCTTTCACTTCTCCGAAGTGTATTCTTTCACTTCTCCTTCCTTCCTGATGTTTTCTGTTCCAAATACAGGAAAACTGATAATTCCTTCAACTCTTCCTCTCATCCCTCCACTTTTTTCTTATACCAATCCAAACAGATTTTTAAGTGCAGAGAGAGATTTCTATGGTTTTTACTAACATTGGGAATTGTACAGTCAGCAGCCTGGAGTACAGATGCCACACATGCGGCCTCGGAGGAATGATCGGAGCAATGGATCAGGCGGTCCCCAAGGACGGGGAGGAACCAGTGGTGGCAGTGATGATGCCAATCGTGGTAGACGTTATCGTCCTTACTAGGGCTATAATACAAAGCTACTGACGTATTTTAATGTTGTACTTGGTTAGTTAGTGATGTCTTATTAAGGTTCCCCCAACTAAATCCATGTTCTTTCTCTTGTTCCTCTTTGGCCGAATAGAAAAATGGTAATAGTATAGGATCGTGGTAGTTGAGGTACTTGTGTTTATTGTATTTGTCCCAAGATAGCTTGAGAGTTGTTTGCCTATCTCTCATTTGCATTCGTTTTTCTTTTTCTTAATTTTTTTTAATCGAGAGCATAAAGTAAACTTGTGTTTCTCTTGATGTATTTGTGTTAAATCATTATTCAAAGGGTGGATAAGCGTTGAACTTCTTGTGAACGTCATTGGTAGAAGAGAGCTATTTTTGTCTATTAGTATAGGCTGAATTAATCTACGTGATCAAATATTTAACACATTTCTGACATCAACCTCACTCAAAGTTTGAAATAGAAGAATTGGTGTTATAACAGACGATTCTTCTTGGTGGAATGATATTTTGTCAGTAGTATAGAAACCCTGTATTTTTGTGAAAAGAAATGTTGTAGCTGACTTGGTATGTTTTGTGACTCCAATGTTGTATTTTAATAGATGGATAGGTCAAACCAGCTTTTTTCTGTTTTCACATCAACCTTAAAAAAAAAAAAAAAAAAAAAATAAGTTCTGGAATTAGAGTTGTTCCCAAACACATGACATGAAGAGTTCTGAAAAACCATGAAAGTGAAACGCAGTAGTGGAATTGAAGTTACGAGGAAAAGTAATTGATAGCATTCATTAGAGAGAGCGATACAAGAAGACGATAACATTTATTTATTCATTATACTGATACTACTTTTGAGGAGGTGGGTGCAGATTTTGAATGCATTTCCTCTTGAAACAAATCTAAATTTTGATGGATGTGAACGAAAATGAAGAAGAAGATATTAATTATATTGGGTAAATTAGGTATCTAAGAGGTGGTGAAGACGCTTATCCAACTCATCCAAGCTAGTAGTCCACTCACTTTTGATGCAAATGGCTCTAGCATTGCTATAATCAATAACATTACTATCTTCATCATGTTGTTGTTGTTGTCGTCGTGTATTACTATTGCTCTTACTCTTATTAGAGAGAGCAGATGATGATGAAGTCATAGTCGTCGTCTTCTTCTTCTTCTTGCTGTATTTGTGGGCAGTGGCTCTTCGCAATGCCCACAATACATCAGAACCACTCAGCTGTCTGTCAGGCTTCGGCTTTTCTTCTTCTTCTTCTTCTTCTTCTTCTTGTCCTTTTAAGAGCTTTCGATGATGATGACGATTGGAGCCGAAAGAAATGATTGGTGTCTTGTTGGGCAGCGGAACGACAAAGGCCTGACTCCGACCCCCATTAATGTCTCCTTCATCTTCATCTTCATCAGAAGAAAAGGTATCGCTGCTGTATTTGTCGTCCTTCTTTCTGCGCCGCCATGGTCCTCCTCGAAACTTGGCAGAGACGGCTCCAGCCGTAAGACATGCCTGTCGCGGTTTAGCTGAGGTGGTGGTGGAGAAGAAATTGGGTGGGCATGATGGTCTCAATGATGGGATTGTAGAGGCGGCCCACATGCTGCTGTTGCTGTTGCTGTTGCTGTTGCTGTGGCTGTGGTTGTGGCGCTGGCGCTCTCTTCTCTTTTTTTTGGGGTGCTTTTATATACATGGTACACAGAGAGAGGGTGCAAATTGGGCTCTCTAGTCCAGACCCCATGGTCTTTACTCATCTGTATGGAGTACACAACAAAGTTTTTTCGCAATAAAATAACAAAAAATTCCAAACCTCTATATTAATCTTTAGGGCTTTTTTAAAGTACTCCTATTTTTTATATTAAACTTAAGATATCTTTTATTTTATTATTTCTTTTAACTTATTTCTTGTTTTTTAACGGATAGCTAACTTCTTTTATTTTTTTTTAAATATTTTTAACCATTCTACTCTTAAAATATTATTAACCTTTTTGTCGCTTCAAATTGAACCTAAAACTAAACCCAAATTCAAATAGAGAATACCATTAATTCAAAACACAATCTAAATTCTTGATAAACAAAACTGGGATACCCAATAAACGAGCTACCTTCATTTCATTATATGGATTATATAGTTCAGTACTTCAAATTTTTTTCATTGTTTTAAGATTGAGTTTTTCTCCATGTGATTCGTGTGGTTGCTCCGAAAATTTAGGAGAGTGAATCATATTAGATTTACTTAATCTTTGAATTGTTATGTTTTTTACTCAAGTTGAATAATTGGTTAGGAGTTTGAAAATGGAGAAAAAAAACCAAAGGGTTGTAGTCATTTTTCTCTTTACGAGATAATATGTAAGAAAGTGAGAATAGGGAAGGTTTTGTTTATCAAAATTTTAGCTCGTGTTCCAATTTAGTGCTATTTTCTATTTGGATTTGCGTTTACATTTAGGTTGCAGATGATGAAACATGTTTTGTAGAGAGAAGAGAGAAATAATCCCAGGGGACAAATTAAAGGATGAAAGAGACCAATACACGCATATACATATAAATACATATATGTTGTAGTATAGAAGCGATTTGTTGAAATTACAAAGTTGTATTGGTTGAGATGGAGGAGAGATGGAAAAGAAAGAAGATGGAAGTGTTGCCATTGATTAATGCAAACTAATAGAGAAAGTTGTTAGGTTTAGTATTTAGAGAGAGAGATAATGAAATTATATTTATGGTTCATAGATATGATGAAGAAGATGAGGGTATTTCCATCCACTTAACAAAATTATTGATGGTGTTAGACATCCATCAAAAGCTATCAAAGAATTATGAAAATAAGAGTTTCTTGAATTTAGTATTAATAATAGGGGGTATCTCAAAAAAGCCCTAATCTTTAATGGTATATATCACTTTTTGACCATTAATCACTTTTATACTCATAGTAAAATATTGACCTAATTTTTTTTCCCCTGTTAAAACATATAATTCTTTTCTATCTCTACTTTTTAATGACACTTATTTCTCATCAAGTTTTTCAAAAAACTTTCAAGTGCCACAATTTATCTATACTTCTAATTTTAATAAAATTTATATATTTGAAATATATTCATCAAGATTTATAAAACATGATTCAGTAGGATTATTAAATTATGTATTAAAGAATTTTTTACCTTTTTAAAAAAACTTATGAAACATTACAAGTATAATGGCTAACGTGTTTGTAACTTAATAGGCCATCTTTCATGTAACTGCTAAAAAACTAAGCTAATAGGGTATATAAGACCTATTAATCTTGCAAAATTTGCAGAGCAAAAAGGCTAAAATTTGTTTGCACAATATGCGTAATATCGTCCCAATAATTATATATATCTACTAAAACTAAATAAAAACAGAGCCACATATTACCAAATAGTTGCCACATGTCACATTCTCAATTAGAGAGCATTTATTTCCCCTTACTCTTAATTACTCTCTAACAAAAACAGAGTCCCATATGACCAAAATTACGAACCGTTACTTTCTTCCTTCCCTTGATAATTGTAACTGATATTTATTATTGTCATAATTAATTAATAAAGAGTAATCAATGCTGAGAAGTTGAAAAACCAAAAGTTATATTAGATTAATCATATTTATAGTCCTACAAGTAACAAGAAAATAGAGTATTTTAATACCATTGACAATCGTGTGAAGAAAAGTATATGTTTCTCTTCTAAGCTTCTAAGCTTCTGAGCAATTTAATATTTCATGTGTATTACATTATGTTGTTTCAATAGAAATTCGATCTATACGCATTTTCATTTAGTTGTGTTTTGATCTCTCTCACTCTCTCTCTCTCTCTCTCTCTCTCTAATATAAAAGCAATATTCGTTGAAGGTACTACTATGTTCGCACTTACTTTTCTTTAAAAAAATATAAATTTTGGTTTATGAAAAACAAATGTTCTTGATTAAATGTTTGGAGAAAGAATATACCTAACTAACTTTCATGTGCTTTAATATTTTTGTGATTAAATTAAAAGTATGAACATTTGTTTCCGCATATTTTATGCTTCCGTAAATTATTTCTGGTGGAGTATGAGCAATATTGTGCAACAATTTAAAGGGCTTTTAAAGCAAGCAACCTAGCTATTGTGTCTAATCTTCACCAGCGCTTCCATTTCCTTTAGTTACTTGTGATTGTACACCTCCACGGGTTATTTCACTACTACTACTACTCTAACCCACGCTACCATTCACCGCTCTTTTGGTTCGGATGCAATAACTGCTCATTCTGAATGCATAGATCGATAGGATAGACTCGTATTTCTAAAATACAACAATATCCCAACAAGAGAATTAGCATAATCATATAGCACATGAATGTCTATTAACATCTTAATAGAACAACAGGAGGGCATTAGTTCAGTATCTGCCTTGAAATCTACAATTACACATCATCGTCTGCAGATTACAGACCCAAGTCTGGGTGCCCTCCTTTTTACCAAGTACGAAACAAAACCAGACCTATTTGTAATAACTCCAATTGGTTCTGATAGTCACTACACAAAAACACCAAGGGCCCAAGTAAGAAAACAAAATAAACTATTCCCTTAAAGATTGAGAATTTCAATTAATTCCCTCCCTCCCTCCCTCCAACAAATGAGGCGAAGCAATACAGTGCTGCTATTTTCTTCTTGATCCACAATTTACATGGGTCAGTTATACAACAAATGTTTCTCAATTTGATCAGGGTGATGCAATCGGCTTAAAATAGATCAATAGAAACAGTCGGGAAGCTGACCAAAATGAGTCCGGAACATGTTAAGACCTGCACAAGTGAACCAAAAGTCACATACGTGGCCCAAAGAAAAAGAACAAAATAGGAAGAAAAAAAATACTAATCATCACCAAGAGAGAGAGAGAGAGAATACTTTGTTCCTTCAATATTTGGGTCAGAGCTCCAAACAACATCTTTTAATCCAGATGAGACATTCTTGTAGAACTGCCAGTTATTTGATAAAATAAAATAAATAAGGTGGACAATCAAATTAGTGGATGGGAAAACTGAACCTCGACCATTAAGAGTCTCTTGGCTTTCTTCAAATGTAGGTGCCTTACCCACACTTCAATAAAAATGCTACAGCAAAAAGATCAATTAAAGATTAAAGTGTGAAGACATGCCTTGTGAAACTCTAGAGTGTCGCCACCTGTTTTTCGGAGCTCCACCATATGCACTGAGGGAGCCACCTCAAATACCTGACCAATCGGAAGGAAAGAGTATCTCAGTACCATAATACTTATCCTTTTATCCAATTTAATTTTGGTTAAAACAAGAGCTTCATTATGAAGAAACTACAACACAAACATACAGTCTTATGGCCGACCTAATTCTTAATTTATATCTACGAACTAATTAGTCTTTAACATGAACTACATGAATAGGAAAATCCATTTTCCTTTTACACATGCTACACCATCAAAGCTCGTCTGCAAGTGAGATTATATATCAGCAACCAGAGGACTAATAATATTAATATTAACAACGAAAGTAATTAGTACCAGATATTGCACAATACAATATGAATAGTCTAAAGATATCAGAATGATATATAAGATGCAACGGTTGGTTCCTTTCTTGTTGTAGTCCATCTCTACTCGTGGTATCAGACATGGGAACTACTATAACACCCACAAATATGCATATATTTCAACTTAATTATCATGAAGACCACAGCATTATAATGGATGGTATCAGATATATATCTAGATATGATGAAAAGAAAGCGAATCTGTGAAAATTTATGAAATTGCATGAGAAGACAAAAGATTTTGTCATTTCAAGCCCCTGAGCCTCATGTTTAACTCTTCTCGCAAGATACAAGCATGTTTTCAGGGAAAAGCCTTAAATGTTAAAGATATGAACTGAGTATTATACTCCAACGTTTTAGCTTTTTTACTGAAGAGAAACAGAGAAACTTTCAAGAGAGACAGAGAGAGAGAGAAGAAACAAAATTCACGCAAGATCGAATCAATACCTCTGTAGCAACTGCAAGGTGGCCCTTCCTTCCAGTCTTGTCACCTTGCAACTTCATCTGGAACAGTTTAGAACAAAACTATATCAAACAAGTATAACAATGTTTTTAGTTGTGAAAACAACTTTTTCTAGAGTATGACTATATATATATGCACAAGTACACCCTTTCTTTAAGGTAAAGATATGGGAAATACCGGACTCGATAAATCAAGCAAAGCAGATCTTGGAGTACTTGAAACAAAAGAGAAATGAACCACAGTACCTTATAGTTTCTCTTGTGAACATTGAAACCTAAAGGCTTTGCAGCTTCCTCGAGTTTGGACATAATCTCATTGGGAGGGCACTTGGAAGTAAAACGTGTTTCTCTCTTAACAAGACCCTGGGGTATGGAGATCCAGACAAACAGTGGAGATATGTTGAGTCAACAATGTTCGATTTATAATGTAATTGGAAGGAAATTCTGGATTCGGGGAAACAGGATATGAAACCAAAAATTTATAAATCACAGATTTCTCTATATATGATACCACAGTCCATATTTTGTTATGCTAAACTGTTAATTAGTGCAACAGAAGAAACCTCATTTAACATACCATCTGCTTTCCAAACAAATTTTCAAGACTGAAACCCTGTGATCTAGAAATAAGCTCAAACGCATTCATGGATACAGGTCTCTCTTTCTTTTCTGTAACAAAATGCTCCTGCGGAAAAAACAGAAAATTGTAATGACTTGAAATCACAGGATCCACACACGCCACTATATATATATTGTACACCAATCCTCCTCATACCCCCATCTCTGTATGATGAATTCAGAAGATGCTTCGTCAGGTGAGTTAACAGGAGGGACAGAAATGTGAAGAAAACTTACTGCTGAGTCAGTAAAAACAGCATCTACATCGTCAAGACTAACATCATCTCCCTGCTCAAAATGGGGAGGCTTGTAATCTTTTCTGAACCAATCACTTTCTAAGATTTTTGGAATTGTCATCCGCTGCAACAACAAAGACAAAAATATTATACACCTGTCCTCATTTGGAATTTGTATAGGCTAATTTTTGTCCAATTCCAATTCAAAAGCCCAGAATTAGGTTCCCAAACAAACCATCAATGAAATTGAAACCATTAAATGGTTATGCACTTACAGTGAGCGGATTTGGGTCAAGAATGCACTTAATGAAGTTCTTTGCACCGGATGAGAACCATGGTGGAAATGTGAAATCAGCCTTCTGAATCTGACAATTAATTAATCCATTCATCATATTCCAACTGAAATTTATCTATATATATATATATATTGTTCCAACCCATACTCAGCACCAGAACCAGACGAGGACCTTGAAACTTACTCTCCTATACAAAGCAATGAGGCTCGGTTCATCAAAAGGCAAGTATCCAGCCATAAGCACGAATAGAATGACACCACAAGACCATACATCAGCTGATGTACCATCATAACCTTTGTCCATTAGCACCTGATAGACACAAAAAAGCTCATCTCAAATACAAAAAGACTGAAAGAAAAAATTGCATATCTTCTTCACCTCAGATTTCTATTGAGCCAGAACAGTATCTACCTCAGGAGCAACATAATTTGGGGTCCCACAGGCAGTATGAAGAAGCCCATCTTCCTAAGAAAACAGGAATGTTAATAAGGACTTCATTTCTCTTATATATTAATACCTCCAATATTTTCGGTAGCAACATTCCACTAACAAAACAAGTAATGTGCTCCATGTGCAGATAACAGGTAAAAAAGTAGTGGACGTAAGCTAGTCAATCATAAACACTGGTACTAACATTGATTGAGGGGGGGGGGGGGGGAATTAGGGGCGGATGGGGAACTTGTTTATAACTCAGAAAATCCACTCTGTTAACTAAATTCTTGGCAAGTGGAGGCAAATGTGGTTTAATTGCCTGCCACTAAGAACGAGAATCTGAGTTATAAAACAACACAACGACCAATAACAAGTATAGTCAAATAACTAATTTTTAGAAGAAAAATGAAGATATCAGGTCTTGGGTAAAAGAATAACCAATCAAATATTGTAAGTTGCTCTACAAGCAAGGAAGAGGCCTGGAACTCCTATTAGGAGGGACATAGTGTGCAAAGTAAAAAAAAATTAAAAAAGAAGAAGATTCCGACTAAAATAACGAAGCAGAAACTAATCTTGACATGGAGTATAATTACAACTTTTCTCAAGTTCTCATATTCTAGAAGTGTTGCATGATAACTTCATTATTTGGTTGGCAGTCGCATTGATCCCTCTACTTTTTATTGGGAGATTTTGTCATGTGGTTTCCTATTATAACCAGGTACAATTAGGATGGAGCATTACCTGCTTAAACGAATCATATTATTCATAATACAACTTCACGCATATTACAAACCAAAGTTAGTAAGCCAACAGGTTACAAATCAAAGGTAAAACAAGTGTCCTGTGAAAGGATGTTTTACAAATTAAGAGGGGTCATCCTTGTGATATTTAAGAATTGTTATGATACAAAGATTGAGATGGGGCGTGTGATCCTGTACAGACAAGTCGATGAGGTTCATTTGCATTCATGCCCCAGAATATCCTATTTATTCGATACAGGAACCTTCTTTGTTACACTAATCTGAGATATGCTGCATATAGACAAGATTTTCATTCGTCCGTAACATGCCGTCCGGCCCTCTACAAGATTATGTTTATAGAATCAAGACAAAAGATAAACATTACCCTAAGTAGAGTTAGCTAAGTACAAGTTGAAACTGCCCTTGTTTATCCTAGGTAAACTTGTAATGGATCTGGACTGAAAAGAAAATCATTAAACCATGGAAAATGTTCCTTTATCATGGAATAGAATATGCAAACGAAGTACAAGAAAAATACAAATAAAAGCATACTTGTTGCCAAGGATTCGTTATAAAAAGAAGAACCTCTCCTGGCTACTGGCATGAGTGTCCTGATACCGGCTAGTGGATACCAACTTATTGCATTAATCATATCATCATTAACTAGATCATTAGGTGCACCACCATTTAACAAATTATTGGTTTCATTGAAAAAACATCAACTTCTTGAGACCTACTTACTAAGAAAATTTGCACTTGTCTGACATGGACCTCAAGATTAAATGATACTTACCCGTACTTGCTGTGAAAATGCACTCAATCCAAAGTCTGAAACTTTAAGAACGCCATACGAGTCCAGGAGCAGATTCTCAGGCTGCAATGAATGCAAAATATTTCCACTATATTAGAAATCGATTTTTGCAATAAAACCGAGCAACTATATTTGCGAACCTTCAAGTCACGGTGGTACACGCCTCTACTGTGGCAGTAATCCACAGCATTAATGAGCTGCTGAAAATATCTCCTAGCTTCATCTTCTTTAAGTCTGCCATTTCTGGCCTAGGAATAATGATGAGCAAATATGTCATTGAAAAGTATTGCCCACTGGAAACAATAGTAACCCTCGAAAAAAACATCCATTAATTAATAATTTAATACACAGAAAAGGCGCCATACATTGCTTAACTCAGCATTTAGTATTCCACAAGTGAAATCAGCATTTAGTATACCATAAGTGAAATATTATAAAATGACACCAGGAGTCCTGAAAGAGTATGAGCTCAAATAAGAATGTCTTACTATCTTGTCGAAAAGCTCTCCTCCATTAGCATACTCAAGCACAAGATAGATCTTCGTTTTGCTTGCCATTACCTATTTTCAAGTACAGAAGAATAACATGTCATCTTGAAAAGCCCAAGGCACTGGAAACAACCTATGTCATTTCATAGCTCAGACTGTTCATAGCACGTATGTATGGAAGCTGAGGATTAAGCTTTAAGGTGTTTAATAGGAAATAAAAGAGATAAATAGAAATCCTCGTGGGCCACCTCGCATACTGAAGGGTGGTAAAAGTACGTACCCTTGCCCCTTGGGGTTATTATTCAGGTGGTATAGGAGGGAGGCCTGGATATCCAGGTTAAGGATATATATATATATATGGTTACAAAAGTTCAGGCGACATTCGACAAACTCTACATGTTTCTGAAACAAAAAGTTATTCGTAAAGCCAAGCAAATATCAAATATGTACTATGAAAGTATGAACACAATTAGATTAGGAAATGCTTGCACAAAAGTGAACTAAACAGTACCTCAACAATATTAAGAACATTTGGATGTTTGATCAACTTCATTGTTGATATTTCTCTTTTAATCTGGCAACAAACAATGGAGATCGACAACATTAATCACACATTACTAAATGATTAATAATAAGAGTCTAAGTTAAGGATTAATAATTTTATCTATTTTTTCATATCTACTAATTTCTTAGCGATTGTAATCATAAGTCAAAATAAGTTGATGAGGAACCAATAAGTTTAATAACTCTCTCTATCTGTCGGTGTTCGGATAGAAACTTGTGGTCAACGTTAATTCAAAGTAATTAGTAGTACTTTAATCTGTTCGATCAACGAGCTATAGCATATACATATATAAATATAAATAATAGCCAGCTCAGATCGAATTAGGATATATAGGATGGGTCGAATCTAATAGAATAGTGTTTATACGTATATCTTTATTTAATTATTAATTAATTAAATAAAATAATAATTAAAGAAGAAATGTACAAATTAAATGAGGTGGTCATAATGAAAAGGTAAACTCGTGAGGCATTGGTAATACTTGTACTAAAAGCTTTATATACCATTTAAAAATCAACATATATTTTAGTCACCCAATCATTTATAATTTTTAAGATTAAAGAACTATTACCCTTATTATATAAATTAATTAGTTGTAACATATTCCAAAAACATTATCGATCATTCAAAAAAAATATTTTAAATTTCAGTCACAAAATTCTTAATCATTTATACATATTTAAGATTCAAAAATCTTGTTGTTGGGTTAGTAAAAAAACACCTTTCCAGTTGTCCATTAATAAATATTTTTCGAAAAAAAGCGTGTCTAGTGATAGAAGATTGAATTGGAAACAGGGGGAGAAATGAAATGAAATGAAATGAAGAGATATATGGTTGGAGGGGGGTACGTACAGGATCGACCATTTTGTGACGGAGGACATAATCACGGTCAATGATTTTGATGGCGACGCTGTCACCGTTATCCACATTCCTAGCGTACTTGACCTTTGCGAAACTTCCTTCTCCAAGTGTCCTCCCTATCTCGTATTTCCCCACACGAGTTCTGGTCCCCGGAGGAGGAGGAGGAGGAGCCGTTACATGAACGCTCATTCTCTCTCTCTCTCGATCGGTCGATCAATTCCTTCTCTTTCTTTCTTTCTCAGCACGTACTATATATTTCCGATCTCATCTATCTATCTATAACAATTAAGCACGTATATAAGCCTTGTCGTCGTTGATAGTTGATACCCACCCGATCGATCGATCTTCTTCTCCTTCCTCCTCCTCGGTCTATCTATATCTATCTACGGAGATGAGATCGGAGAGGAAGAATTTTTTGGATTATGCGGTCTCTCTCTTCTCTTTATAATATATGTAATATAATGGGATGGGATGACGCGGAGGAACATGGAAGGAAAGAAGGAAGAAACAGATATCGTGGGGACCATGCGGGACCGTACATTCCTTTGTCCGCCTATTCTTTATGATTTTTATTATTATTATTTCAATTTCAATTTCAATGATTGATTTATCATTAACTTCTTTACGCGGCAAGTTTAATATCATATCATTACTCTAAACCAATCTCTTCTTCCTCGCCATATATCCGTTAATTACAACATTTCTATTGTAAAAATTAAAAGTGGGAAATAGCACCAAATATACCGTATCATACCATACTATTACCAAAATATACTCAAATTTGGTAATGGATCCGTATTGTACCGTACCGAATTTTTTTGGCACTATAGTAATATTCAAAATCATTACCGATGGTATACCGTATCGTACCGAAATATTAGTATTACCATGGTATTGCTGTACTATACCATTGACAATTGTCCATTATGCCAAATACAAAAATATGTCAAAATCATTACCGATGATATATCGTATCATACCGAAATATTAGTATTACCATGGTATTGCCGTACCATACCATTGCCAATTGTACCATTATGCCAAATACAAAAATATTACCAATTTTACCGTAATATTTATCAATAATATTTAGATTAAATGTCCAGATTCGAGCTACCAAGGTTTCACTTTCATACCAACTTAGGGTTTCACACCTTCACTCAAAAACACGTCGCCCCTCTCTTCTACCCATCTTCCTCTCTTATTCTCTATAAATTTGAACCGCCACATGCTCACTGTTGCATTACCACCACCACCACCACCACCACCACCATACACAATATCAAATTTCAATCATTTCATTCGCCCCTCCCATTTTTTAATTCTACTAAACCCATTTTAAGGCTCTTCTCTATTTGAGGTTAATTATCTTTCTCACTCATATTATCCCTTTCATTCATCATACATTCATACGTATCAAATATTTGCGCTATTTCTTATTATTCACTTTCATTTCTTTCTTTATTTCTTTCTTTTTAACTTTATCCTACAAACCCATGATGATGAATTAGCAGTTTGCAATGGCCAAATAAATTACAAATCCACCAATCCTACAGCTTCCTTTAATCAATCAAAGACTAATTGTATTAAACTTCAAATATCAAATATTTATCTTCATTTTTTTTTTGCTTTAAACTTCAATCTATCAAATATTTATCTTCATTTTTTTCTAATCATATAAAACTCCAATCCTTTAACTTTCAAGTATTTGATAGATGTGTATGTGTTGATTATAATTTATAATAAAATAATATTTATACACGGTTTAGTATTCTTGGAACAATCGGTATGGTACGGGATTGTACTAAAGCCACCCCTAGTAAAAATAGATTGATTGGATAGACATGCATATAAATAACGTGATTTTAAACCTATCCATCAAATTTCTAAATTTATCCTTAATTTCTAAATTTATCCTTAATTTCATTTCAATTTATCTGTTATAAACTTAGAAAATAAATAAATTTTATTTAAGCAACTTTTATTTTAATTCATTTTAAATATGAAATTAGAAAATATGATTTTCTAAAAGTGCCCTCATCAATAAAAAACTTAGGGCAAATTATATTAAACCTCCTTTTGCTTAGTCGGGTTTTCGGATTGGCCCTTTGAACTTTTTTACCTGACATTATGCCCTTTCGTACTTTTGACCCGTAAAATTGGTGTCACGTTGTTGACAGAAAACGTGAAAAGACAAAAAAAAAACCCTTAGAAAATATGCCAATTGCGTCCTGACTCGTGAAGACTTTTGTATAACTTCATTAATTTAACACACTAATCTTAATCCCATCACAAATTTCGCTTTTAATAGTAAAACAAAACATCTCAATATAATTAAACATATACTTTTTTTTTCATCTTCTTCCTCCTCACACCATTTACACACCAAAAACTCATTCAAAGCCATCCATTCCCATCGGATCACTACGACCCCCATCAACGTCGTCCCATAAACAATGATTAAGATCAAACCCAAATCCCAACCTTCATACCCCCTCTATCTCTTCAATTTTAGCCAAGAAGAATGAAGAGAGGAGAGATACAGAGAGCCATATATATTGACCGTAAAGATTTCCAAAATATAAAAACAAAACATTTCAAAATAATTAAATATAGATTTTTGTTTTTTCCTCACCTTCTCCCCCTTGCACCAATTACACCATACCCACCATTAACACACCTTCAACTATTCATTCAAAGCCACCATTTCCCACAGGATCACTACCACCCCCATCAAAATCAAACTCGAATCGAAATCCCAACCCTCCTAGCCCTTCTATCTCTGTAATTTCAGCCAACAAAAGAAGAATGAAGAGAGAAAAGTAGAGAGAGACTGAGAAAGGAGTGTATATATATTCACCGTATATATATATATATATAGATCTTCACACATATGTTTCAATGCTTGCGGGATCTATGTATATAAACACATAGATATAGTATATAGATATATAAACATACATACTTGTGTTCATATACACATATCTGAGTTTAGATTTGCAACAAATGTGATCTATGATTGAGGTGCTTCACGAAAACGACAGTACTAACGGTGGAGTTGTGTTGGGAGAAATCACCGGCGATAGGCCATGAGATCGAGTCATCGGAAGAGGCAGGGCTCCTTGTCGGAGCCTTCATAGCAACATTACCTCAAACAAAGGGGGGGGGGGGGGGGGGGGGGGGGGGCTCCATATTTGAATAGTTAATCCTAATCTAGAATATAACTTGAGCAATTTGGTTACTACACTTCACTTTTTTATCATGTGCAGGCACATGTTTATTTTCTGTTAAATTTTTAACGGTTTCATTACAGAATGACATTAAGTATACACATGTTATTAAAGAAGGGGGTAAACTGTCGAGTAAAAAAGTTGAGGGGGTGACCTAGAAACCCAACTAACTATAATGGGTTTAATATAATTTCCCAAAAAAATTAACTTTTAAGATCGATGGAATATAATAATTTTATCCTATCTTATATTTGATGTTCATTGAGAACTTTTTATACCAGAAATTAACAATCCGTACAATTAAATAATCATATCCGACTTTTTAATCCAATGTGTTAAACATATCGTAAGTCTTTAACCTTTAACCATTTCACTTGCATCAAATCTAATCTAATAGTATATATATATAATGCAAGGAGTGAGAAGAATTCCACTGTATGCTTCCAGGTGTCCCTCTTAATTAGTCTCTTTAACGCATTAAGAGCACAATTAATTTACTCTAAATAGTTGCTTCCCAATATAATAATTACATCAATTTAATCCATTGCTCATTTTTAATTCTTCACATCATTTTCAATCTCTTCCATAGCCCATCATCAACCCATTGTAAAGATAAAAGTGCATGCTGCCATAATTCTTAAATGTAATTGTATTAATGATTTACAATAAATAAATAATAACTATTGACCATTCAGTTTCTAACTCATATAACCTTTCGGTTTCAATCTTAATCTATTAGTGATGCCTATATAAATTTGAACTATGTCATTTGTCTAACATATATTCACATATGATTTCTCTACCTATACATCTTTCAATGGCTACACAAAAGAGTACGTAAGTATATTCTCTTAGAATAGTTCTATTAATACAAATTGTTTATTTTTCAACTAGCATCTTCCTCTCTTCTTTTTTTTCAACAAAATTTACTATATTTCTATGTGCTATTTTTTGTTTTAGACGAATTGTATTTTCTACTCCTCTCATGAGCCTTTTTCCACTATGGTGCAATTAAGAAAATAATTGGAAGGAACACAAACACTAACTTTTGTATTTCAATCTATTAGATGATGGAATAAAATTTGTTTGTTCAATGAATACTATTATTTGTCATTTATGTAAACTCATGTTTGTTATTTGATTTGAAAAAATTTATATTTCAAAAAACTTCATTATAATTATATAAGTATAGACATGTATACACAAAAATAAACATGATATATATGTACTTATAAAAAATAATTCATATAATATCTGTGCATCGCACAAATAATAAGCTAGTTTTAATTAAACTTACGGTAACAAATTGAATCTTAAAAATTGAACCTTTAACCTTAAAGTATCATATTCAATCCATTTTCATGGATGTGACGAAATTTTGTTTACATCTCTCCCATATGAAAGGATTCATTCAATGACAAACCCTTGGTCTTTCAATACTTTCTTAAAAAGTTATCATGTCTTGGCCGATTTTATACACGTCTACATATGCACATATACACATACATAGTTATACACACTCTCCGCCTATCAGAAACAACACCACCATTTAATTTGGTTTTTTGATTTAAAAGTAACGGGAACGGAAATGTGACCACTAACCATGGGCTTAGAGAAGGGATCGGTGGCTTGGGACGAGGAACTAGTTGGCCGGAAGGATGCGTGATTTGATAAACTTTCTGAGGTAAGGTAGAAGACGAGGCGTTTTTGAGAAGATTAGATTTTACTAATTTTAGTATTAACAAGATTTTAGGTGGATAAACCTCCAGTTTTTTATTTTTATTTTTTAAATAAATGCATGATAATTAAGTATGCTTTTTTTTAGGGTGGATAAACTGAAAAAATAAGTAGATAGATTTAAAATCAAAAACATGGTATATTATATGTTTAAAGATGTAGATAGGTACAAAGATAGAAAGGTGAGGAGTCAGTGTGTAAATAATGAAAAATACTAAGAAAGGTAAAATAATATATTTTTGAGGCGTCACTTGCAATAAATATAAAGGACTATATAACATGTACCTGTTACAAAATGAACAAGAAGAATAAAGATTTTTGGTAAAGATGGAGAAGAAGGAAGCACCTAAATAAATTATTGGAAATAATTTTATTGCGGGTTCTTTAATGATGATTCCAAAAGAATATATGTTCTTTCTATATTGGGTTTTTGACTGGTTTAAAAAAGGTTAGGAACTTTCTATTATATTTACCTCTTTTTTATTATTGGTTCTTGGTTTTTTCTTTCACATCTCCTTTTTGTCAGTAATTTCTTATCTTTTCTTTTTTTTTATCTATATCTGCTTCTTTTCGAGATAACCTTGTATCCTTTTATAAGGAAGAAAGGCCTTATTTTATGCGGTTATTAAGTCCTTATTTCACGCAATTATTAAGTGCCACATGTTGCGCTAGGATTGGCATAAAGGGATGGTAGCTATCTTTCGTGTTAACAAATTGAAGATGGAATAGCCAACACTCCAAACAAGTAATGGCAAATGGATTACACCACCAAGTATGAACTATAACGGCTTAAGTTTTGTAAATACTAAATATTGTAAATATTGTGGTGAGCTAAAAAAACAAATATTAGATCTATTGTTTAAAGTAGGTCCATTACTTACAATTATATAGCAAGCCCAATAAAAAAACAGACCACTTATAAAAGTTTAGACTGTTCAAAATGACCCAATCTTAATATGCTCATCAGTTCTAGTCCGGTTCAAAAAAAATAAAGTACCAACTTCAATGGTCCGGTCAAACGGACTGTGAATATCCCTACTTACAATCAAGATAAGAACGTTCAAATATACAACACAAAAGAGATAGACACAAAGGATTTCAATTTGTATTACAATTACATTGTACAGTACAAATTAAACTATAATTGTAGCACGACCCCCATAAAAAAGTATAGTCAGCCATGTGAAGCGATAGACTAAATGGACATAGAGACATTGCCGAGCCACCATTTTTCTTGGTGTCCTACTTGCCAACTTGCTTTTTCTCTGATTTTTCTTTAAATTTGTTCCTTGCAAATTCACAATACGCTGCAACAATTTAACCACCTGTAGGCCTAGATCAAGAATGTGCCATATGATGTAAACATTGACAAGAATACACTACCAACAACCAAAAGTAAGGGGTTTTATTAATGTACAAAGGGCCACTTTTAAAAACTTGAGCCCAAGATCCTATTCAGTTGGGCTGCCTCGGTCCAAGCTCCATTTCTATTCCTATATACAAAGAGAAAAACGTAACGCGGGCACAAAACAACTAACCATTAGTCCATTATAATCACTCCAAGCAATAGACAAAAGACTATCCTTGGAGAGCAAGAGACAAAAGACGCAATCACCTCTGAAAACAAAAGAAGCAGCCCAATGAGCCACTATGTGTTGTCACTGCTCCTAGCATGAGAAAAAGAGAGAGAATAATTAGCAGTAATTTTCTTGATATTAGAAACTATAGCTCCACAATCCCAAAAGAGGGTCAAGGGGGTGTATTCAATTCATATTTTAAAAGATTATAATTGACTTTTTAAAATTCATGGATTATTTTAAATCCTTACAAAATCTCACAGATTTTAATGCATAGATTCTTTTGGATTTATGCATATTTTAATAAGTATATGGATTTTTGCGAATTTCATTAAGTCCATCAAAAAAATAAAAAATCAAAAGATAAACAGTAAAATAAATTAATTACGAGTTTAAAGTAACATTATAAAAAATGTATAGACTATTAACAAAATACATTATAAAAATTCATACTGCTCCATTCAAACATTAGAGAAAAAGCCATGGCCTCCGCCATGGCACAAAATATGCAAGCTTCCCATAAAGTCATGGCCTCTGCCATAGCCTCTTCAATGGTTACGTTCTTGATGCCGTCTTTGGCACAAAATATGTAGGCTTCCCATAAAGTCATGGCCTCCGCTATGAAGAGGCTTGGAAACGATCACCAAAATTGAGACTGACTTATTATAGAGGACACATCCAACAGTTGCCTCAGAACCTTTAAATGCAGCATCTTAATTGAATTTCAAAGACCCTAGGGAAGGAGGGATCCATCTCGAAGGTGAATGGTCCACTACCATCAAGCGGGATTTAGATCTCAAAGTTGAAACTGCTCAAAGCCGGCGGGGCGTTGACATACCATTCATCATGCTCTCCATGCTTAATTGAAATAACACAAATGACGAATTGATTTGGCCACACTAGACCATCACAAGCTCACCAGACCTCTAAAGTGACAACCTAGAAAATTGATTTGTCACTGGGGTTAGGTTAGCTTGTTTGACCCGAAACAACCTAGAAAATTCATGACACATCCTTTGGCAATGTTGCACATTGTTTTTCGATCAAATTCCACCATTTAGGGCTTCAAATTGGCACATTTACTATTTATAGTAGTATTAAATATGGTGAGTTAGAAAATTTAGATTTGACTTTCGTCAAATTTGGCACGATTTTCCGTATCAACATTACAAGATCCCATGTGTTGTAAACGTGGGAGCAATAATCGAGTCCCAAATCCACAAATAAACCCGAGAAATCCTTTCAAGAATTTTCACAAACACTTGGCGGGCGAAAACCGTCAAACAATAGGATATTTACTCAAATCAAGAATGGCCTACACAATAACAAATAAATATGGATAAAAAATAAAGATTAATGACAACCGAGTGCAAAGCAAAGAGAAAGAACACACCAGACTTTTGTGGAACCTTTTGGGTCTTTCACTAAAAGGGAGCAACTTTATTGATAACCAATAATTTATACCAATTCTATCACAATAATCATCATCTAGATCAATAGAATAAACTTCCAATGATCACCTCTCAACCTTAGTTAAATTCTAGCTAAGCACAAGTCTCTCTTTTCATTCTTGTAAAGCACCACTCTTTCAAGTTTTACAAAAATAAAAAAGAACCTCCTTATTTATATTCAGTAAAAAATTAGACTTATTACTTTTACCCACCTTGGTGCAAAACATGTTTTGCACCAATTTCGAGTGTTTACTGTCTGGTCAAAACATGTTTTGCACCAAGTCCGCGGACATACTGTCTAATGCAAAACACTTTTTGCATCATCACTGCTTGCATCAATTACAAGCCAAACATAACACCATGATCTCTGCGATTTTCTATTTTGGTAGTTATTTTGAATTTGTTTCACTTCTTTCAATTTTCCTTTCCTAGGTTTCTTTGTAATCGTTAAAGGCAAATCGTGTGTTTTTCTATAATATTGAAAGTTTATTCCTTGCTTAACTAAAGTTTTTCCCATTTCATATCTTTCTACTACATCACAAACCTATTATCGTACACATATTTTGCCCCTTAAAATTTTTGAAACTTCTTTCACGCTCAGCTTTTTAGATTTCCCAATGTACGTAGTCGGTTTAGAATAAGAGAAAGTGGCAACAAACTAAGGAAACAAGATGACTGTGGTATCCCTTCCAGTTTCTGAGTACTTGGATTGGATCAGGGTCATGGAAGTCCACACCTTCACTGTTGTGTTTTGTATTCAGTTTCGTATTATTTATCTATATATATTTTTTATGAGTACATTTGTCCGTTCGAGACTAAGTCTTAGGATCAATTTTATAGAATTATTTGTGTTTATGGCACTATTCATCTGCTATTCATCATGCCTGCAACTACGTTCAGATTTAGAAAATTACTTGTGTGCTTGTGGCACTGTCTAGGTTATAAATCATCAGTACATACAGCAAATTATTTATACTTGTTTATTTTAATTAAATTGATTGATTAGTCTTATGTATATATGTATATGCGTATCTTTGTTATATTCCTTTTGTAGTTAATGCAAGTTCGTCTTTAAACTTTTTAGAATGGTTGCATCAAAATGGACATGCGACAATATGGGAAGATGGTAAAATAAATGTAAGTAGGTGTTGTGACTAATGCTTGTGTTGCATTTTATGCTAAAGCTATATGACTCTTCCTCATGTCCAAATCATGTTTTAATTAAAACTTAAAAGGGAATTTAGGAAGCTTGGTTGTATCCAAACTATTGTCAACTAATCTAAGCACATAAACTGTAGCTATTTTTTATATATATAAGAAAGGTATGGGGAAGAAAATTAAAGGACGTGCATCGTCATTTAGAATGGAACATTGTTTAGAAAACTAAACATAAATGATGATTGAGTGTGGGATATAAAGAGACCAAAAATTGATTCTTTTTGAGTTGATAAATTGCTCAAATTGAGTACTAGTTTCGAGATGGTACATGAAATGGTTCTTTAGTTACAGCAAGTACCGTTAAATACGTAACAGCACCGGAGTTAGTGTGAGAGTTACCCATCCTATAATAGTTCGCTTATGACCGTTTACATATATTTCTCCCTATTTTAAGGGATCGCTATCTTATATTGTAACAAGTGGTCATATCACTTATAAATAAGACCAGTTTTTATCATTTGCAATGATCTTAGAATCATTAGCAGAAGCCCCAAAAAATACTTGTAAGCAGTTATTTGTACACTTGCTATTCTACAATAAAGTCACCAACCACACACTACCAGGGCGGAGGTACACCAAATTGATCGGGGAGAACCACCCTAGCTTAAAAAAATCTTTGTGTTCTTTTGTGAAATTATTTGATTTCTTAGTTGATTTTGAAAGCTACATTTATAGACCTTACATGATATGTTATTAAAAGAAAATTTTATTTCTTTGATTTATTTGAACTTGGCCCCTCTTGAGAGAAAACCGAAATATTTGGGGATCGTATTGTCTAGGTTGATTTTAGGGTTTTTATCAAAAACAATTTGAAGTTTGATAAGTGGAATTAAAATCCTAGGTCTAATCAATTTTACTGTCGAAACCTACGTTTTGTTGCCTAAAAATTATATCAAGTAACCGCACAAAAAGTAATCACATAATACCAAGAATTTACGAGGTATCCTTATTTGAGTATTACTAATTCTCGAGACTAACCGACAGTGCTTCACTATAATCAAAACAAAATTACAGACTCGATGACTTACAAAAATTGCTTTCCCACAATTTACGCAGCAGTCCCATCAATCCCTTGAATGTAGAATCCAACCGTAGTTGACGTAGCGTAGCACTTCTTGTTTTTTCGGCTTACCCGTCACCTCCTTCTACGCACTTGATCATAATCTTCACCCTTATCTACAATATCCTTTATCGCGCATTAGTTACTTCGCTCACCCCTTCTTCAATCATAATCAAAGACATTCCCACATGACTGTGAACGTTTGGAATCCTAGTTTTTAAAGTTGAAGAACAGTATGATCTCTTATGGCATGTAAATAAAACATATGTAGTGTTTCAAAACTCTCAAAAATTAATTCTAGTGTTTGGATATTTTTTGCCTCAAAAGGCTCTCTAAAATCATGTGCTTTTAACCTAAACCAATGGTTATATTTATAGAAAAATATATAGTCAAAGTCCTTTTTGAAATAGGTTAAAAATATTAAAAAGAGAATTTTTGCGATAAAAATTAATGCCCCAAAAAAATATAGAGTCAAACTCTCAAAAATACCTTATTCGCACTTGATTACAATCTTCACCCCGTCTGCGATCTCCTTTATCGCGCATTAGCTACTTAACTCACCTCTTCTACAATCGCAACAAAGATACTCTCGCAAGACCGTGAACGTTTGGAACCCTAGTTCTTAAAGTGAAGAACAATAGGATCTTTTATAGCATATAAACAAACCCTAGGTGGTGTTTCAAAACTCTCAAAAATTGATTCTAGCGTTTGGATATTTTTCACCTCAAAAAGCTTTCTAGAATCATGTATTTTTGACCGAATCTAATGATTATATTTATAGGAAAAATATAGAATCAAAATCTTTTTTGAAATAGGTTAAAAATATTAAAAAAAAGAATTTTGTAATAAAAATTAGTGCCCCATAAAATATAGCCAGACTGATACACATTACAATTTTATACCGGTAAGAAAACTTGGATTTAAATTCCATTGGCCAAAAATAGTGTCGGACCGATACACATTAGCAAGAGGTGTACCGGTCCACCCTTTATTTCACGCTGCCTCTTTTTACTTGTAACGTGCACTAGGCTTAAACATGGGCTTCGCCCATTAGGAAATTAAATGGCTAAGGAATGCACATGTGGGTTTTCAAAGAAATAATGGAGCATCTTTGACTTTTCAAACAATTTAACTTTTTTCTTTTTTTTTATTTAATAAAATCATTTATTTAAAATTCCTTTTCTTATTTTTTACGGTCGAAACTTGTATTGTGTTGTCTAACAATTATATCACGTAATCACACAAAAAACAATCACACAATACTAGGAATTTACGAGGTATCCCTACTTGCGTAAGACTAATCATTGGGACTAACCAAGAGTGATTCACTATGATCAAAACATAATTACAGATTCGATGACTTCCAAAAATTGCTTCCCAACAATTTACGCAACTGTCTTGTCAATCATCTAAACGTAGAATCGAACTGCAGCTGGATTGGCGTAGTGCTTTCCACTTTTTCGACTTACATGTCGCCTCCTTCTACGCATTTGATCACAATCCTTCATCTCCTTCTGCGATTTTTCTTATCGCTCGTTAGCCACTTAGTTCACCATGTCTCTAATCACAACCAAAGATACTCCCACAGGACCGTAAACGTTTGAAACCCTAATTCTTAAATTTAAAGAAAAATAGAATCTCATATGGCATGTGAACAAAACCTAGGTAGTGTTTCAAAACTTTCAAAAATTAATTATAGCGTTTGGATATTTTTTGCCTCAAAAAGCTCTCTATAATCATGTGTTTTTTACCCAAATCAATGGTTATATTTATAAGAAAAATATAAAGTCAAAATCTTTTTTCAAATAAGTTAAAAATATTAAAAAAAAATGCAAAAAAAATTTGTGCTCCAGAAAATATAGCCAGATCGGTATACATAAAAAAAAATTGTACCAATAAGAAAACTTGAATTTAAATTCCATTGGGCAAAAATAGTGCTGGACAGATACACATTAGGAAGAGGCGCACCGATACACCCTTTATTTCACGCTGCCTTTTTTACTTGTAACGTGCCCAGGCTTAAACATGGGCTTGGCCCATTAGGAAATTAAATGGCTAAGGAATGCACACGTGGGGTTTCAAAGAAATAATGGAGCACCTTTGACTTTTTAAACAATTAAACTTTTTCCTTTCTTCTTTTTATTTAATAAAATTATTTATTTAAAATTTCTTTTTTATATTTTTATTTTATTTCTCCGTATTAAATTTGTTTGAATTCCAATTCGACTCAAATTTTAGAGATAACATTATGAAACATGTTAAGCATGAAAAAAATAAATTTTCTCAATAATTTGTGTTGACGGAACTTCTCGGATTCTGGCGAAACTCAGTAAAAATATTTAAAAATATATTTGACTCAAAAGACTTTTAATTCGAATTTTAAGCTCAACCACCACCTATATTTTGAATCAAACCATATTACCAACTTACCTTAGATCCAGAATTATGTGCAGTGCATCCGGTAAGATTGGCGAGTTTTTGATAATTATTGCATTTTCAAATCTTCAATTTTACTCAAACAATTACAACAAAAAAAGTGTTTTTGATATCAGAATAAAGTCAACTAAAAATATAAACCTACCACCTCTCTTATATGTTTTGGTCCAATTTTGTTCAATATGGTCTAATTCGATAGATAAGCGAATGAGTTTTTTCATGAAAATTGGTAGAGATGATATCCATGATAAGTATATCATTTTCACAAAATTTTATCAGAAAATTCAATTTAGAAGTGGGTGAGATGATTATTTATACTTTTAATGATTATAAATGAATATATGTATCAAATTTTTATCACACTTACTTCTAGTTTGAATTTCTGAATGAAATTTTGTAGATATGATTTACTTATTATAAAAATCATTTTTATCAAGTTTCATGAAAAAATTCATCCATTTAATTCTCGAACTCGACCTCATAAAATGAAATTATATCAAAAAAATAATAGAGATAAGTCAAGTCCAATTTACTTGGCAGGGCCAATTTCTATCGGTTTGTGCGGGGCTAAGAAGCATGGAAGTCTATTTTTTTAAAATGGAAGTCTATTTAAAAAAAAAAGGTGCTCAAGTCCAATTTTGAGAAATGTTAAGTCACCTCAGTTAAAATGGTATTTTATTTAAATATCTTACACGCTCTTAGTCTCATGAATTAATGTTTTTATTCATCAAATTTGTGTCTAGCAATCCCGACATTGTGCACTAATATGTTTATCTGAATTGTGTTGGGGTGGAATGTTGTGCCTACAGATCTATTGTTTGAGGTTAACATGCACTAATAAGTTTGAGTGTAATTTTTTTTAATTGTATGCAAGGGTGGAGTTAAAGGAAGATAAAAAGAGGCAAGTGCTTCTATTAAATTTTTAAAAATTATTATTTTCTTCTGTAAATTATTTTTAAAAATTATAAATATATGCATATTAGTTAATTCCCCCATTTTTTCCACTTATCTTTTAAAAATTTATTACTGGTATTAATTTTCTCCTTTAACCTTAAACAAAAATAATATGAGCACTAAATTTTCTTCTTCAATTTTCAAAAAGTTACACTACTTGTTAAACTTCAACTTACGTAGATGTGGATGCATTCACCAAGAAAAGACTTGGGCAAAAAGGCCTTCATCCTCTCTCTTTTTTTTTTGCCAAGAATGTTCGAGGCAACTTTTGCACATATCAACTAATTTTCGCTAGTGAAATAATAACAAGTCACTGACCTTCATCCTCTCTATGGAACATTTATTGCACTAATTTGATCATCTGGTTCTCATGGCCATACTGCCAGAGGATTAGAAATACCAGCCCCAACCTAATTCTTTTTCACCTTACAGTGTGTTAACATATATTGTGTTCACAAGTATACCATATTCATAGAGTTGACATTCCCATATCCTTAATTAAGGATTGTATCATAATTAGGCGATTGTATTACTTTAATTGTAGATTCTCTTAACCATATATAAGGGCTCTCATTATATCATTTTACATTATCAATTTAACACATATATCCTTCTATCATCTCTTTTAACATGGTATCAGAAGGATTTTAATCCATTTTTTCGTTATTTTTTTCTTCTCCAATATTAACCAAGCCACCTTCGTAACATTCCAAAAATCCAACCCCACCAAATCCATCGCTCACTACCTATCACCACCACCAAATACCCAACCCACAAAATAAACTAAACCTTACTATTCCCATTGTTCCTACCATCAAGAATCATACCTACTGCCCAATACATCCAAAATCCCATCTATATATATACCTCGGAATCATCGTCTTCTATACATCCAAAACCCAATCTAACAACACCATCGGGATCATCTCTCCAAAACGATCCTAACGCAATTAAAACCGCCCCAAACCAACGCCTCCTCTGCCCCCACGCGCGGCGTGTAGATTCCGCGCTATCGCCACAAAATCCAAGCGTGCACTATCACTCGCGCTGATCACGCGCCATGCGCCCTCTTGCTACTTACCACGTGTCTGCACAGTTAGCATCCAAATCATCTCCATGTCATCGTTGACTTTCCACTTAGTAACCACGTCACCCAACAACGTTAGCTTTGACTTTCGATGTCAGCAAGCCCGTCAACCTAGGTGAATCTTTTCTTTTATTTTCATTTTCGACCCCAGACATTTTTGATAATTAAATATTGACCCCAAAACTTTTAGTTGTTTGCATATTGAGCCCAAATCTTCTGTTCTTTCCATACCAGCTCCCAAATCTACCATATTAACCCCAGATCTTTTGTTATTTCCATACCAGCTCCTAAACTTTCCAGTTACTTCCATATTAACCCAAACTCCTAGCCTTTTTTAGAATTACCTACATAATCACCCCAAACTTTCCAGCTACTTCCATATTTATCCAAAACCCTTCCAGTTACTTCCAAATTAACACCAAATCATCCGATTACTTCCAGAATTAGCCTCTAGGGTAACCAAACCACATGGATCTTACTGAAATCTCTCGACTTATTTTTATCACTACCGCTGCCATCTAACCATCACCCAATCCAACTCCATCTGTCACTAATAATGATCTAACAGAATTGCTAAAACATATTTTATCTGGCCCATCTCATGCAATGTCTGCCACTCCAGGTAATTCTTGGTATTTTGATTCTGGCTACTGCAATCACATGACCTATGATCCTATAATCTTTCTCTCTCAACAATTTACCTCCACATTTCTCCTATTAAAACTGTTGATGGGTTCCAGTTACATGTCACCCACGCTCGATCAGTCTCTACAGCCAATTTATCTCTTTTATTTACTCTTCTTACACCTCAGTTGACTATTAATCTTATATATGTTGGACAACTCTGTGATCTATGGCTTAACTGTTGTCTTTTCCTCTTCTGGTTATCATGTACAGGATCCAAGAACGAAGCAAATTATTGTGATAAGCCGTAAAGTCGATCGTATGTTTGAGTTTGTCTATCTTCGTACACCATCAAATATCACCACCTCTACCCTCTGTGCTACTCCCGCTCTCTCCACCTCCTCTCTAGAACTTTGGCACTCTTGATTAGGTCATGTGTCTGTTGATCGACTTAAATATCTTATTTATACTAGTAGATTATGAACAGTTAAGTTAAAAGATATTTCGTGTTTATCGTGTCAACTTGAATCTATGGTGTTAACTTGAAAAACAACATGCATTATCTTTTAAAAAAGGTGATTATATTTTCTTTGCACCTTTTGACCTTATTCATTTTTATATTTGGGGACCTTCTCCTCATAACACCACGGGATGATCAAAATATTTTGTTATTTTCATAGATGATTAACACTGGTTTTACCTGGATATATCTCATGAAAAATCGTTCTAAACTACCACAAATATATTACAACTTTCGCTTAAATTATTCAAACTCAATTTTCTAGACCAATCAAAATATTACGTGCTGATAATGCTATGGAATACAAAGAAGTCCAATTTTTTGAAATACTTACATATCCTAGTACACTTCAGCAAAATGGCCGTGCTGAACGCAAATATCGTCATATTCTAGACATTGTCCGAACTTTTCTCATATCTAGCGGGTGTCCCTAACTATTTTGGAGAAAAACAACCCTTACTGCAATTTACACCATTAATCGTCATCATATTCCTGCCTTCCAAAACCAATCGTCTTATGAAAAGCTCTATGGCAGTCCACCCAACTATAATCTTTTAGAAGTATTTGGATCTGCCTGTTTTGTCCTGCTCCAATCTTCTGAACATTCCAAACTCAAACCTCACTCCCGACTATATTGCTTCTTAAATTATGGGATAGAACATAAATGTTACCAGTGTTGGGATCCTATTTCAAAACGACTTCGTGTGTCACGTTATGTTATTTTTTAGGAACACAAAATGTTTTCAACAATTTTTAAATTGTGATAATCCTCTTTCATTCTTCACTAGCTCCATTGTCAATTATATCATCCTACCTCGTCTATCCCACCTTCGAACACAATAAATTACTATAAATCAACTCATGAGGCCAGTTTATCCAGTGACACCCATTTCATAAATTCTAGTCCATTTATCACCACCACGACCACCACTACTCAACCAGATTATCCGCCTCCTATGATGACAACGGAATATCCTGATAATGTTGTTTCGCTTAATAATCCTATAAATCAATCGCATCCTCATCGTCAGTATACTTAGGTAAGACAACTACCTCATCGTTTTGTGATTGTCATTGCTATTACACCATACTCTCGCATTATGAACCATCTACTTATAAAGATGTTAGTTCTAACCTATTGTGGCAGCAAAGTTATGTCTGAAAAATTGCAGGCCTTAGAGAAAGCCCAAACTTGGGAATTAGTCTCTCTTCCCTCAGGAAAGATAGTTGTTGAATGCATATGGGTCTATTAAATTAAAACCAAATTCGATTTATCCATTGATCGATACAAAGTCTAGCTTGTAGCAAAAGGTTTTAATCAAGAATACGACATCGACTACAAGAAAATATTTGCCCATGTTCCTCGGTTAACCTCAATTATAAGTCTTATTGTTGTTATAGCTATTAGAAAATGAAATTTATTTTAAATGGATGTAAAAAATGCATTTTCCAATGGTAATCTTTCTGAAGAAATTTATATTAAACCTCCTCCAT
The DNA here is from genome assembly GCA_021464415.1 of Lonicera japonica. Classification (NCBI taxonomy): domain Eukaryota; kingdom Viridiplantae; phylum Streptophyta; class Magnoliopsida; order Dipsacales; family Caprifoliaceae; genus Lonicera; species Lonicera japonica. The sequence continues at coordinate 49,871,004 of CM038469.1, forward strand.
GGCTTCCCTATTCCACATCTCAAGTCTGTAAGCTTCATTGTGCCTTATATGGTCTCAAATAAGCTCCTCGTGCCTGGTTTGAGAAATTCAGCTCCACAGTTCACAAATTGATTTTTACCTCTGATCCTCATGATTATTTTTTCTTTATCAAAAAAACACAGGTCGGTATCATGCTTCTCATTCTTTATGTGGATGACATGATTATTACTGGGGATAATGTTTATGAAATTGCTGAACTTAAATAATCTCTAAGTCATTATTTTGAAATGGTGGACCTTGGCCACCTTTAATTACTTATTTGGACTTGAACTTTATCTAATTCAGCTGATTATTATTTCTTCCAGGCTAAGTATGCTTCTGACATTCTCACTCGTGTGCCAGACTCACTAACTCTGAAGCTGTTCCTACACTGGTAAAAACAAATATCTGACTTACTCTTCTCGATGGTACTCTCCTCAGTAATCCCACTTTGTACCGTCAGATAGTTGGCAATTTGGTCTATTTCACTATCACTCGTCCAGATATTGCTCATGCTGTCCACATTGTCAGTTAGTTCATGTCTGCTTTGCGGTCTACTCATTATGCGGATTGTTCTTCGCTACATCAAAGGCACCTTGTTCCATGGCCTTCATTTTCATCCAAATCCTCTTTGGAGCTACGTGCCTACTCTGATTCTAATTGGGCCAGAGATTCTACCGATAAGCGTTCAATCATAGGGTACTATATTTTCTTGGGAGACTGCCTCATATCTTGGCATAGCAGGAAACAATTCTTGGTCTCTCGCTCTAGTATATAAATAGAATATCGTGCAATCACTGACACCACTCAAGAACTTATCTGACTCTGATGGCTACTCTCGGACATGGTATTCCCTCAACACTTTCCCACAACACTTGGTTATGATACTAGAAGTGCTATTCAAATTGTTCAAAATGATTTTTTTTATGAACGAACAAAATATATTGAGATTGATTGCCATTTTGTTCGCCAACATGTCGCTAGCAATGACGTTCGCCTCCTATCTATTGCCTCTGAAAATTAGCCTGCAGATCTCTTCACCAAAGTTCATTCATCTAGATGTTTCCATGATCTTCTTTCCAAACATATACTGGTTTGCCATTTACCATCTTAAGTTGGAGGGGGTGTTAACATATATGTTGACCATAAAGTCAATTAATCTTATTTTGATAATTACAATAAGTTAATAAAGTGTTATTTAACTCGGTTGTTCCAATGATGATAGCCATTTTAACCGATATATCTTTTGACCAAGTGTAACTTCAAACCGAAACAAATCTCACACAAGCTTTACAAACGCCTCTACTCACAAGAAATGAACTCAAGTGATATATATATGCTATACAAAGTCAAGAAAGATCTAGATCATCAAGCAAGTGAAGATATGCACAAAAATGATCTCTACATGTTCTACAAGTTATCAAAACTAAGAAATGATCAAGAACATCAAACAAGTAAAAATACGCACAAGAAAATCAAGCATCACGAAGACTCGAATTATCACTAAATGAGTGAGTGCTTACATTTTATGTAAAGATACTTTATTAATCAAATCCCTATAGCTCAAACATATTCTTGCATCTTTTAAAGATTGATTCAAACTAGCTTGAAATTGAATTTATTTGAAAAACATCATTTTACAAAAACCGAGTTTCAAAATAAATTCATATTAATTTTAAATGATCATATTTTAAGCTATAATAAAAATAGGTATCTTATAAACATATCTTTGAGATTCAAAAATTATTAGAATTTTATTTGGAACTAAATTGTTAAATTGCAAAAATATTTTTATTTTACATTTAAAATTCGCTCAATTTTTGCCCAGTTTTGTTCTAACGGTAAGATGGAGGCCTTCCCGCACTCCGATCATTTTGAAATTTTTACAGTAGTTAGACAATATCTCCTGGCACTTTTGACTAAAATTTGAGCATGATCCAACGGTCAAATTGGGAGAAATTAACAAAACAAATTTGAATTTTTTGTCAAAACTAGCTGTTGGAACTTTGACAAATATGCAATTTTGACCCATTAATTAATTAATCCACTACAAACGGCTACAAACTTTTTCAAGCTATAAATATGAGTTTTAAGACTCATTTTTAACAACTTGAATGATCATACAAAACCATTTTTCATATATTCTTATTATTCAAGTATTCTAGCTAAAGCATTGATCAATCTCTTCATTCTTTGAGCTTATATTCATTGATCAATATTGATATCTCTTAGTGTGAGCTTCATTTGTATTTTTTCATATACAAGAGAGATTTCATTGGTGTTTGTCACCAAAACTCATTTTGAATCATATTTGTGAGAGGTGTATCTCATAGATTAGCAAGAGGGATTTCTTGTGAAAGTATTGAAGGTGTTTTCAATACTTGTGAGAGTGTGTGATAAGAATACACTTGTAGAGGTTTGATCTTCACCCGGAAGGAGATCGATTCTAGTAAAAATTCTCGGGGAACTAACCGAGCGCGGAATAGGGGGAACAAGCCAAACCGTGTGGACAAAAAATCTTTGACTTCAAATTGGTTCAATCTTTCTTACTCAATCTCTTTATTTATTTGTTATATTAATTGATTGAAGTTACTTATATTATTGCTTATTCTTGGGATTGATTATTTAATTGATTGTTTTCTTTGATAAACTTATTTAACTAAGTTGCTTTGCTTAAATATTTTAAAAACGTTTTAATTCCGCATTAAGTTTTTTAAAACCCTATTCACCCCCCCCCCCTCTAGGGTATTTTTTGACCTACAATATATATATTGTGTTCACATGTATACCATATTTATAGAGTTGACATTCACATATTTTTAATTAAGGATTGTAGCATAATTAAGCGATTGTGTTACTTTAATTGTAGATTCTCTTAACCCTATATAAGGGCTTCTCCTTGTATCATTCTACATTATCAATTCAATACATATATCCTTCTCTTATCTCTCTTAACACAATGAATCTTAGAATAAATATAAGATCTTGAAATATGTCTATGTCTACTCATGATCTATATACATATTTAATATAAAGCGTGGGAGGGTACTTGATAGGTATGTATATAAAATTATAAAATGGCAGTTAATGCTCGAAAAAATATAATTAGTAAAACTAATAATAAAATGAAGAATTAAACTCATGACATCAAAATTAAAAAGCTCATATTATTATTATATTACTTTAACGAATATTAATTGACATGTTTATTTTATTTTTAAAAATTATATATAATTAAAATATTATTAAATATTGCATTAAACGCGTATCAAATGTGTCACTTATTCTAATATATAATAAGCTTGTTTTGGAATATCTTTCTTTTTTTAATTATAATTATTAATTTAAACATAATGGCGGTTGATTTGTACACGTGATTGATTTTATATACAAAGAAAGAGTTGTAAAATCTGTTCATTTTATTATAACCTAAAAGTAATCACAATTGCCAAGATGATCTTATTTTATATTTACACACAAAATTACTTTGTTTGCCCCACGACTTGAAAGGAACAGTTAGAGGAGTTGGCAAGTGACTTGAGCAATGACGTGTCTTAAATTAAAACGTGGGTATTGGAAAGTAAACACAAATAAAATATAACTTAATTGGGCCATTTGTATTTTAAACAATTTTGCTTGATAAATAGGCTTGTCTAAAGACTTTTTATTTGATCCAGAGAAATTCAATGATAAGCAAATTAATGGGCTAACCCTATATATTATTAATTATTTAAAATTTAGTAAGTATAAAAATATTTATATTACTTGTTCCAAAGGGTTGTACCCATAAATTCAAAAAAAAAAAAAAAGGGTTGTACCCATGTAGAATTTATGCTTCCAAAAAGGTTGTTACTATTTGTTCTAAGGAGGTATACATTTAAATAAAAGGATAGTACAATTCGACGTTCCTGATATGAGAGGATCCAAAAACGTTTAAGTCTAGTTTCAATTTGAATATCAAGGAAAAGTCCAATTGTTGAAAATGAATTCTCTTTGATTTGAGTCTGATCCTGTTTTTTTTCTTTTGAGTCAATTTCTTAAGACAAGACATATAAAAAAATAGTTATAAGTAGTAAATAAATAGAAAAAATAGACTATATTATATATTTGTAAATATGAGGTCTTTTTGTAGTTTTTAAAAAATAAAAAAAATCAATTTTAGTTACCTTTAAATTTGGAAATATGAGAAAAAGAATGCCCTTGCCATTAGAGAGACGAGCATTGCGTGGTAGTTGGTGGCTCCAACAACATGAGAGGGTGAAATCATCATTTATGTTTGTTGAATTGTTTCTTCAATCTCTATTAGTAGATTAACGTGAGCCTTTATTTGTGTTCTATTTCTAATAGTTGAATTGTTGAGAAACTTAACTTTTTCTTGAAAATTTTAAAATTAATAGAAACCAAGATAGGATTAAAACAAGTTTAGAAAATCCATCTAAATGGAGTTGAAGAGATTGTAATTAGAATAAATTTTCACACTAGTCCTTTATTATAATTTTAAGTGAAAATAATAATAGTAATAAATTGTTCAAAGTGAGAAAGTATAAGAAACTATTGTTTTTGCCCATCTCGGCCCGACGTACACACCTATTTTTTGTTCAATGTGTTATTATGTTTTTCTAGGAGTGCTTTATTCTTGATTTTATCAATTTATATTACAGTTAAAGATCTTGTAGTGACAAACTAATTAACTAGCTAGGATCAAAGGGATTATGGATCGTGAAGTGTGATCAACATCAAGAAATTTGTTAAGAGAATTAATTTGTGACTAGTTTTTGTGAAGGCTATGCTCTTCCCCAAGGCGTAGCGAGGATTCAAGAATTGCGCTCGTAATTGAAGGATGCATAGATGAAAGTGAAGATCATGAAAAAGGCGCATAGTGTAATTATGCAAAAGCATATATCTACCAATTTACCGTGTGTGTATATATATATCAAGTGTTTACGTTAAAAAATAAGTTGATGATATTCTAGTATCGATTGTTACGATTTTGTATTCAGAATTAAACTCATTTTAAAGATCTTGATGAAAAAAAATTAAAATGTAGAAATTTTTGTTTAAATGAAAATTACACAGAGAAGAATTATCTGAATTAACAAGCTTTCACGTGGTCTACACTTTTCTCTATGTTGTTTTTTCATGGTTAGTTTTAGAGATGCAAAGATGGATACTATATATATATATATGGATATGTGTGCTAATTTTAAGCACTTTTAATGTGCTAGTTTGTTAATAAAAAAGAAAAAAAATGAAAGTCTGTGTGACACAATGTAAATGTAGTAACACAAAATTACCACATTGAAAATGATGACTAATTAGGGGTCAAATTGGTAAAATACTCACTATTCACTTTTATTAGTGTTTGCACAATAGTGAAACTATATAATAAGTAGGGTATATTTACTGTACTTATTTTGGTAAAAAAAATAATGGTTTAAAAAAAAAAGTTTAAAAATGTGGCATCTCACCGTCCACACCTAACATTGTGGGCCTTTGTTGTGTTTGATGGGGGAAGACGGGGGAAAGCCAACACCCAAGGGTGTGGCTAGAGATGATAGAAGCCAATTTAACGTTGTGGCACGATAGAGGTACTTTTTTTTTTCTATACAATTTTGTTATTTAAAGTATCATATGTAGACATTGTGCCTAAAGCTATTAGACATCACAATGTACGGCTGAGAGCCCCTACACGCTATAATTATAATGTATAGTAAAAAACTTAACTAAATTTAAATTTTCTCTCTTTTTTTATATTATGAAATAATATTTTCATTTTACTTTGAAGAACGGGAAATTTACTTCGTGTATATAAAAGGGTCGATCATTGTAGATGGTGATTTTTTTTTTTATTTATTTTTTTTGGACAGTTGTAGATGTTGTTAGAAGAAAGTGAAAAGGAAAGAAACAACTGAATTAAAGAAGGAAAAACAAAGTAATTTGAAGAAAGGGAAAAAGAAAGTTGGAAAGGGAGCTCTCTCGATCGCTTTCTCATTCACAGTGATTATATGTATTGCCACATTTTTCAGATGCATCAAAAAAAAAAAATATATATATATATATAGATATCAAAGTGGTGGGCTCCTGTCCCAAGTTGGACACACTAGCTACACCCAATTGCGTTAAACATGATGAAACAGATATACAAACACGTGATTGTTTTAATTCGTGTGGACAGTGTACCATGAACGTTTATATAATTACTATGTCGTGATTAAGTTATTATACCTTTTTTAATATATATACATTTTCGAAATTTATAAATCATTGAAATGATAGTAAAAAAAAATCGTAAAACTACGGTCCGACAGAAACAATAAAAAGCTAACATTCATACATACATACATACATACAAACGTACAGACAGATACACTCAGTTAACAAGGCAAGCCCCCTACCTAACAGGCATGAGACACAAATCGGAGGGAAAAACTATATACTTGCTTAATTACTACTAAGCTTATTGATCGATCTAGATTTAGAAAAGAAAAACATATATATATATATATGCTAGCTTAAGTAATATAATTCATGATCAAGACTAATCTAAGAATCCTTTAAGAAGTGCAGCTTTGAGTACATCTTCGCTCCTCAGCCCGTCGGGAACCCTAATGACAACATCTTGAAGCATTAGGTCATTAATGGTGGACATGCTGGCGTGGTGCACCTGTAGCTCTAGCTCACGCAGCGAGTTCATCAGCTTGGCCGGTGGATAATTAGCATTCTCCGATTGAACCCTTATCATGGCGTCCGACCCCACTATCTTCACCTCTACTTCAATTGGATTATAATTAATTGTAGTTGGCCTTATCTGATCCACCACGGACGTCGTCGTCGTCGTCGTGGTGGTGGTGCTGTGGTTATCCGTTGACGACTCGACCAGTTCTGGCTTAACTACTTCTATTTTCTTAATGGATATTGATGAATTATAGTCCCTACTAGCTTCGAGTTGGGCCTCTAGATTGTCCACTTTCGCTTTCAATTGGTTGATGTAGCAGACCGCATCGGCTAAGAGAGACGCCTTGTCCATCCTCGACACGTTCGGGACCACTGACCTGAGCGCGTAGAACCGGTGGTTGAGCTTCTCTCGCCTCTGTCTCTCCGCCTCCACGTGATTTAATGGTGTGTCCCTCCCCAGGCACGGCTTTCTCCCTCTCTTCTTACCACCTGGTTTTCTTGTCTCCACAAATTGATCACTAACAACAAACTGATCTGAATCCGAATTAAGCTCATGATGATCAAATTTTAATGTTTCCACCACATTATTTATATTAATATCATTAAGCTCATGGCCAACAACAAATTCATGTTCATGTACTGAACCCCCAGGGTTTTGCTGGTTGTTGTTGTTGTTGTTGTTTAGATCAGAGGAGGAGGAGGAAGCGAACAAGGATTTAGCTTGTTCGACTAAACCCCAGTTTTCTTTGATAGTAAGACTGGATCCCAATTCAAGAACACCAGTAGAGGTTGGGATGCAAACAAGGGTGTTAATGCCGTGAATTTGAGCTTCTTTGGCCCTTTCGCAGTTATAAAACTGAAGTTGATCAGCTCCGGTTAGCCAAACCATGGCATTGGAACTGAAGGCCTTACCCGTAACACCCTCCCCAGGGGAGAAGGATCTCGTTAACGACATCACGTAGAACCATTCGGGGTTGGCTACATCGCAGCCGTCCATGGAGCCCTCAAAATCTGGGTTGTTGCCATTGATGAGGATTCCTCCTCCTCCTCCTCCTCCTCCTCCTCCTCTACTGGTGGTGGACATTTTCCGGTGGTCCACCCCCGACTGCTGCTGGAATGATATTCCGGTATGTGAGGGGTGATGGCGGTCTTTGCAGCTGGCGGTAGTAGTGCCTTGAAAATGGCCATCTCCCCATGATAAATAGATCTGTTCATGATCATCATGAGGGGCAGCTTGGTCATTTGGGGTTGTTTGCCAGAAAATGGCATAAGACCAAGAATCTGGTTGGGTTTCAATGAAGAACTGGAGCCTTTGTTGAAGGTGGTGGTGGTTGTTTAAAAAAGGGTGTTCTTGAGGGAGTGAGAGTACTGAAGAAGAGGAAGAAGAGGAGAGAACTAAGTCATCCATAACAAGAATTGATTTTGTTGATGAGGTTAATAAGTTCTATAGAGAGAGAGAGAGAGAGATAGTGTTGGAGTACTGTGAAGAAAGTGAAGTAGGGAAGAAAAGAAATATGATGGGAGGGGGCGAGGGTACAATCATGAACTGTAATCGAAAAAGAAAAAGAGGGTGCAATCATAATAGAGGGGTAGGTATGAGTAGGGTCCGTATCTAATACCAATAGATAATTTTACCGCACCATATTAGTACTGAAAAATAATATAGATAGCATATAATATCGCATTAAAATATTAATATTGATTATGGCATTTTTTATGGTATTATTATTAATTATACCAAAACGTTAAATGTCTCGCATTACTATTAAAATAATAAACAGTCTAAATTAAGTAAAAATTTTAGAGTCTCCTACTTTCATTTAAATTATCCTACGCTCAACCTTTAAAAAATTTCATAAACTACGTAACAAAAACCTTACTTAATTACAAATAACTGATTAAAAATATTACTAAATATTTTTAAAATTGCTGATATCACTTCCTTTAATTATCGGGACAATATTTTTTTCATATCTAGTGTAAGTAATAATAAAATAAATATAATCTATTTACTCTGCGGGATAGAAAAAGGGGTTGGGGGTAATTTGATTGTACAGCACGTGAGTGGAGAGTGACTGGTCGGTGATTGATTTGTAATTTGTACAACAGGTCCCCCTGCTTCCTCCTCCATCGCTTGCTCCTCTGAGCCTCTTGTTTTTTTTTGTTTCTCTTCAAGTCTCTTTCTTTTCATCAGTCCAGCGGATAAACAAAGAAAGATGCAACCTAAATCTTAATATTACAAATATCTGGTCGACTAATAATACTTTATCTATGTAAGCGCAAAAGTGGTGTTTAGTTGAAATTTTAAAATTAAATTTTTTAAAAATTTATTAAAAAAATATTTATTTTATATCTTTTAATATTTATTTCACTTTATTTTCTTTTATAAAAATTTTAAAATATTATAACTTTAAATTCAAAAATAGAATTTAGATTAAAATATATATATATTTGAAACATATTAATCGAGATCTATAAAATAAAATCAATTATAACTATTTTTTGAATTTTTTATGAGTTATTTTGAATTTGTTGAAAAAAAAATTAACAAAAATTAAATTCACTTTTCAACTTACTTACACTTCTCAAACTTTATTAAATTTTTTAAAAATTATTAAAAAAATATTTATTTTATATTTTTTAATATTTATTTCACTTTATTTTCTTTTATAAAATTTTTAAAACATTATAACTTTAAATTCAAAAATAGGATTTAGATTAAAAATATATATACATTTGAAACCTATTAATCGAGATCTATAAAATAAAATCAATTATAACTATTTTTTGAATTTTTTATGAGTTATTTTGAATTTGTTGAAAAAAAAAATTAACAAAAATTAAATTCACTTTTCAACTTACTTACACTTCTCAAACTCTATTAATAACTTAAGGTATGACTCATTTTTTTAGATATGCTCGTCCAATTTATAATGAGTAAATGTGTTAATACTCTCCCATCATTGGGATAGTATATTCATTGGTAGTTGCTCGACATTGAGTATTTGAAACTTCAGCAATAACTTAAGATAAGACTCATTTTTTGAAATATACTCATCCAATTTATAGTGAGTAAATGTGTTAAAAATCTCCCGTCATTAGGAGAGTATCTTCATTGTTACTTGCTTGACATTGGGCATCTGAAAGTTAAACAGATCTGTGGGTATGACTTTTTAGTTTTTTTCTACGAAGAGATTTATATATATGTGCATTTTTTTTTACCTTTTGTTTTGTTTTATAATATATGTGTGCATGTGTATATGTGTATATATATGTATGTTTTGAATATATATATATATGGAGATTATTTCATACACGCACTTATGCGTACGCACTTATGCGTATGCACTGTGCTGCCAGCCTACTAATTGACTTAACGCCATCCAGAGAGAAACGGACCTTTTCCTTGGCTAAAAGAAAAAAAATAACAAAAGAAATAAGAAATCTCTCTCTCTCTACACTACTATACCCACCTTCTTTTCCCACATTACACGGTTTCCTCTAATTCTACAAAGAGCTTAAACCATTTTCGAAGCTTTCTCTCTCTACTACCTTTTTCTCTCTGCGGCTTCCTCTCTCTCCATCTTCGAGCTCAAAACCCCTGCTAACTGTAATTGGCTCTTGTGATTTTCTAATCTTATTTTTTTCAAATATTTGATTTTCTAATTTTGAATACTTGTTATAACAACGAAAATGAATTTGATTCGAATGGGTTTGATACTTGTTATAATTTCGAATTTGGGTTTGATACTTGTTATTGTGTGTGATAACTGATAAATGCCAAATATATCATTGATTCTAGACAATGTCCACTGATATTCTAATTTTAAGTTTGATACTTTATTCAAGTGGGTTGAAAACGTTGCATTGATTATAGGTGATATCCATTGATTTTCCAAGCTACGAAAAAATTATATTTGAGTTATTTCGAGTATCCATGTTAATACTAGAATTACACTAAAATTGTCGGTTTTGCTTATATATTTATATGTAATTTATGCATTTTATATATGTCTATTATAGTTTTTTGTGAGTTATGTCTAATACTACTGCTTATTGGTTCAAACTTTCCTTTGATATTGGTCCAATAAGTCTATTTGATATTCTTTTGATCCCATGTTATTAATATGTTGTTTATTAGATTAGCTGAGCTCGAAAATGGTTTGAGCTCAAAGATGGAGAGAGAGAAAGTCAGTAGAGAGAGCTTCTAAATGGTTTAAGCTCGGAGATGGAGAGAGCGGAAGCTGTGGAAAGAGAAAGCCAGTAGAGAGAGAAAGCTTCGAAAATGGTTTGAGCTATCTGTAGAGGGAAAAAGGAAACCGTGTAATGTGGGAAAAGGAGGTGGATACAGTACTATATATAGAGAGAGATTTCTTGTTTCTTTTGTTATGTTTATTCTTTTAACCAAGGAAAAGGTCCGTTTCTCTCTGGATGGCGTTAAGCCGTTAAGTCAATTGGTGGGCTAGCCGCACAATGCGTACGCATAAGTGCGTGTGTGAAATAATCCCTATATATATGATGTATGTTTTGAATATATATATATATATGTGTGTGTATGTTTTGAATAATAATAAGAACTAAGAAGGAGGAGGATGAAAAATTCATATTCTTTTATTTTTGAATTTATATATATATATGTATGTTTTGAAGAAGAAAAGGATGATAATAATAAGGAGGGGGAGGAGGAGAAGAGGGTGGTGAAAAATTTTAGTATTGTTTTGTTGTGATTAATGATTAATTAATTTAACATTTGAATAAAAAAGTGAAATGAAAGAGTGATAAGAATAAAGTTTATTTTAATATTAATAAAAAGGACTTTGCTAGCCTTAAAGTCTGTAACTTTATTAAAAGTTACAGATAAATCTCAACCACATATTGGTCAACATATTAAAGTCAAATAAATTTTTAATTTAAGTTTTATAATTACACAATTTAACCTTCATCTTTATACAAATTATTAATTACTTTTATATTAAAAAAAACTAATTAAATTTTCTTATTATTTTCTTATTACTTTTATAACGCAGTATTTCATCTTCATGGAGTAATTGCATGTGATCAAGATTATTTCCTACAGGAATAGTCTGTTCAATAGTTTTTATAGACATAGATGAAATAAAATCAAACATACCTGAGTTATAAATTTTGTTTGGTTTAACCATCGGAAGATGCCAATTTAATAATTTAGTCTCTATATTAGAGAATTCAATATCATCGGTATTCTTTATAAAAGAAGAAGGAACATATTTATTTTTTGATGCTAAAACTATATATGAATGGTATATTGATCGAATGTCCGAATACCAGATATTAACTCAGTTATACAGAATGACTATGTATGGTACTGCTTGTAAAGCTAGTGGTAGTAGCGATAAAAGTGTTGCTGAATTTATGATTGCAGGTTTCTCGGGCCAACTAAAAGGTTGGTGGGATAATGTTCTGACTGATAGTCAGAGAAATGAGATTAAAAACTCTGTAAAAATAATTAATATTAATGTTACTACTAAAAATGAGCAAGGCCAGGATATTACCCAGGTTCAACCTAAAGCTGAAGAGAATGCTGTTTATTCTCTTCTCACTGCTATTGTACAACATTTTATAGGCCCTCACCCTACCATATTGGATAGAAGTAAAGATTTATTAATAAATTTGTAGTGTCCTACTTTGACCCATTTTAGATGGTATAAAGATGTATTTCTCTAAAAAGTTATGACAAGAGAAGACGCCAATGTAGATAAAATATTTATATTTTAAGAAATTCCAAATTAAGAATTTTGTAATTTTTTTTATGTACCAAATTAGAAGTATGTCAATTTCTTATCACAAGTTTAAGGAAATTGACCACTCCCACTCAAACTCTATCTTTAATAAGAAAACAAAAACCTAGTACAATTAAAACTATAATTAAGATTAGGAGTCTATTTTATCTTTTGCACAAATCCATACATATTATGTTTATATAATTATTAACTTTCTCCATAACCAATTATGACGCGCAAAGATACTAAAATTTCTTCAACTGCAACACGCTTATTTACTTATGTTCTTTTAAAAAAATCTAGGTATGTCCCTTTATAATTTTTTTCTTCTACTAAATTTGTACAACATACGTATAAAAAAAATCTTATTTAATTTGATTAATATACAATCAAGAATAAAAATTATTTTTATTGTATAATTGGGTTGATTTATTTTGTCCCCCCAAAAAAAGAATATAGGAATCTTAAGCAATTTTAAGATATCCAAAAACTAGAGCATAAAATTAATTTAAAACATAAACTAAAATTTCTATGACTACAACAATTATTTGTGCCTATGTAAAGTTGCAAAAAACTGTTTGTTTTTTTTTTTAAAAAAAAAATAGAAACTGTTTTTTTTTCCTCCAAATAAAAAAACCCTTTTTTTTCATAAATACGTTAAATGTGTGGCAGCATTTGTCTATGAGTTTTGTGAAAATTGACGAATGATTAGTTCATCATTTATCTTTCAGAATATTCAAAAAAATAATTCATAGATATGTTATGTTCAATCCATTTTTATATTTTTAAAAAAATATTTAATTTAATTACTAAAAGTGAAGAGTTACTTCAATACTTTTTTTAAAAAAAATAAACGGTAATAAATTTGGTTGGTTCTTTTAGTGGAGGGGAGGAGATGGGAGTTAAGCTTATATTTAAAATATTAAAGATAATTTTTAAAGTAAAATTTATAATATTTATATAGATTAAACTGTTAATAATAAAAAAGAAAGATAACATGTGATAATTATTGAAAATTTAATTTGAAAAAGCAAGGAATATAAACGTGTGGCCAGAAAATGGTCTGTAAGTTTAATTTAAACTTACATACTTTTACTCCATCATTTTTCTAATAAAAATTTTAGAGGGTCAGTACTAGTGACGACAGCAAAAGGTTACACATTTATAACCACCCATATTATTTGTATAAAAAAATAAAATTATAATATCACTGGTGATACTCGAATTAGGGGGAGCCCAAACTTAGAAGGGCGTCTGTTTTAACCAAACTTTCATCACGCTCTTCATGGCTTCTCTTCATTCGTCCTTACGAAATTCAAACTTGACACCCTCTCTCCTTCCATCCGAAAAACTGAAGGCATTTTTTAGTTATTTCTCTAATCTTAATCTATAATTAGAATTACATCATATTTTCATAATATTTTAATTTAACTTCCGGTATTTAACATACATCTAACTCGTTAACTATTTTTGTAAAATAGACTAAAGTACCCTTATCTACTTCGTTAGAATATCCCCACGAGCATGCTAAATGGCTAAATTTAGCATACTTCAACTTACAACAGAAAAATTTGAAATTTAGCATACTTCAACTTACAACAGAAAAATTTGTATTGTATAGAACAAATAAAATTATCATATTTTTAAATTTTACTCATATAACTTACTTTTACTCATATTAACTCTACGGATTTAACTCACTCGTATAAAGATAAATAAATAATTCATACAAGTGAAACTTACTCGTATGGTACTATATATATAAAATTATTATTATTATTTTTCATTTTATCTCACAAAAAAATAGAAAAAAAATGCTTATATGAGTGTGCTTCGCTTGTATGAGCTCAAACCGTAGCACACTCGTATGAACTCATACAAATGTGACTCACTCATATGAAGTATTTTTTTTTTAACTCAAAATTAATATAGATAAAATACACTCGTATATCTATTTTTAATATCATATCCGCTATATCTTTTCTTAAAAATTAATTAATATTTACAAATTTCTCATTTTCTCTTTAAATTTATTTTAGCAATCACGCTGTGAAACTGTGGATGCTCTTTGATTAGAGTTCATATCGCCTTCATTCCAGTTATTTCTCTCTCTAAAAACAAATTCCAACAATTTTGTCTCTCTAAAATACGTTTGAGAGATTAATTCCCTTGAAGACCTTCTTGCAACTTTCTCTCTCTACGCATCCTGTGGACTCGTTTCTCGCTCCAGCCTTCTTGGTATGGTTTTGAAATGGGTTTACATATCTACAATGGTTTTGTAGACCTGCAATGCTTTCTTTGGTTTAAGACATGGTGGAGAGAGACAACATAATAAAAGCCAACAAATTAGATATCAGAACCCCCAAATCCCAAATCGAAGTTTAAACCCACAAACTGATCCCTAAAACTAATCCCAAATCGAAGTTTTAACCTCAAAATTTGATAATAATAAACCTATTTATAGATCGAAACCCAATATTAGTACTATGAAACCATGAAAAAACATTTGGTTGCTAGTGGGAATTAATCGAGGTGTTTGATTAGTTAAGATGTCCGAAATTTGACCCAACCACGGTATGGTACTAAAAAGCATTTAAAAAAATGTGCAAAAATATTTGGCGGCCAGTAGAGATTAGTCGAGATGTCCGATCAGTTGAGATGTTCAAAAGCTACCCAAACACGTTATGATATTAGAAAGTATCTAAAAAAATCTAAATTTATGAGAGGTTTTGAGTTCAAATCTCATCCGGAGTGTGAGGATTTTTGTTATTATTTTAACAAATGAAAGAGACTTACACTTTCCCCTCTTTATAATAAATAAAAGGAATATTTTGTGTTTGCGTCCCACATTTTTCAGGGGTATTTTGAGTTTACGCCCCATATTTTATTTTATTTAACTTTGCACCCCACCATTAGTTGATTCCGGTAAGCTCCGTTAATCATTTACTAAATTGACCAAAATATCATCCTTTTAGGCTCTTTCTCCTTTCAACGCTATCTTTGTACTATGTTATTTGATTTCTTTTCTTTATTTTTAACATATATATATATATATATATATCAAGCATACAATTCACGTAATAAACATACTCTCCATCATGCATTATATTCATTACCTTTTTTTCCTTTTTTTCTTTCTTTTCTTTCTTTATAATTTTATACGTTCACTTTCATCATTGATCTCAATTGTTTTTACTTTGGGTTTTTTAGTATTGTGCAAGAGTATTTTTTTTTCTTAAATTAGAATATAATTAATTTTATCTCTCCATGGTACTACTATTACAATACCACTATATTCATATATTTTTTAATTTCTATTTCTTTAAAAGTAATATATCCCTATAATATACTAGAATGAATGTGGATTGAGTTTCTATGCTAAGAGCATCTCCAACCATTGTGTAAATATTTTTGTGTAAATTCTATGTGTCAAGACACTTTTACACAAAACTTGAAGTATAAAAAAAATATGTTCCAATGGTACATTTTTAAACTTTTGTGTAAATTTTGAATGAAACAATAAGATAATTATGCATATTAGATATCATTTTATGTAGTTTTTTATTTTTTTCTTGAATTTTGGTATACATAATATTATAACAACAATGGATCTTGATTTGTTGGTCTTGATGAGTAGATTTTAGATATATATTTTTTATTAAATTATATAATTTCTATTAAAAGTTATTACATTTTAAAGTATTGTAAAATAATTGAGAAAAGAAAAGGCTGACGTGGCAATGTAAACTTGGGGTGTATTTTACACATTCATTTTACACAAAAGCTAAATTTAAAAGATTGCTGGAGCTCAAAATTTTTACAAGTTTTGTATATTTTACACAAAACCTAAATATACACTACTGTTGGAGATACTCTAAAATAAGAAGATGCATTAAAGTTATGTAAAGAAATAGAAAATTAAAAAAATCTATGTATATAGAGGTATTGTAATAATAATACCATGGGGAGAGGAAATTAATTATATTATAATTTAGAACAAAAAAAATCTACTCTCAAACAATATTAAAAAACCCAAAGTAAAAGTGATTGAGATCGATGTTAGAAGTAAATATATAAAATTATAAATAAAGAAAAAAAATAATAAAAAATAATGAATATAATGAATGGTGCAGCATATATTTATTACGTGAGTTACACGTTTGATTTATATATATAAGTTAAAAATAAAGAGAATAAATTAAATAACATAGTACAGAGATAGTAAGGATTGTTGAAAGGAGAGTCTAAAATGAGGGTATTTTGGTCAATTTAATAAATGATTAACAGAGCTTAATGAAATCAAATAACGGTGGAGTGCAAAGTCAAAAAAAATAAAATATAAGGCGTAAAGTCAAAATACCCCTCAAAATGAGGGGTGCAAAAACAAAACTTCTCTAAATAAAAAGTTACTTTACATTTTTCTAGAAACCAAACATTCGATGTCGCATATTATAACGATAATTAAACACCTAGATAACTACAAGTAAATGGACCGGTGATAGCGCACTGTGATCAGCTCTAGATTCGACTATCTGGTGGCCAGTGAGATTAGTTGAGGTGTTCAAAAGTTGGTCCAAACACGCTATAGTAATAAAAAGTATCTAAAAATAACAAAATGCTTTTACATTGTTATTACTTCAAATCATATGAATCATCTTAATTAATTTTAACCTAATTATTAATGTTTCACATTTACGCATGGTGATCGGACAGGAGAAAGGAGCCCACAGTTGTCGTGGCTCGAAACTAGGGGTGTCCATCCGATCCGATCCGGTCATTTTAAACCATCCGCATCCGATCCAATCCGATGTCGATTTTAGGTTTTAGCATCCAATCCAATCCAACATACTTTACCAATCCAATTAAATGTTGGATTTGATCGGTTTCGATCCGATCCGATTATTCGTTTGATGCATATGAAAGAATCCTATACAATGTGATGCATTAAATGAGAAAAATAAAAAATTTCTCTTTTTTATTTTCACATTCTTTTTATGTTTTCTTATTTTAAATAAATTATAGGAACGAGTCTTGTTACAAATATGAATAAATGAAATGATGCTATTTGTTTAAGTTTTTGTTATTTTAATTAAAACTCTTATCTTATAAATATTACAAAGTGACCCTTATCTTATGAATATTACAAAGTTACAACTTTAATAATGGATTGGATTGGATTGGATCGGTTTCTAGAGTACATAAATCCGAAACCGATCCAATTTTTTCGGTTTTCAAAATGTCCATCCGATCCAATCCAAACATTCATAAAATCCAGGAAAAATGGATTGGATTGGATCAATTTCTCGGTTTGGATTGGATTTTGAACACCCCTACTCGAAACCTCAAGTGAGGTGAGAAACCCACTCATTTTTTTACTGTACTGACAACCCATATGTATGATTCATATTGTTTTAACAACCAAAACGTAAACATTAATTCAACACTTAAAGTATGGTTTTTATTATATAAATGATTAACTATTACAATGTCCAAAAAAAAGAGATTAACTATTACGTTAATTAACTTTACATATCCTCTTTGCCAATTAAATTAAAAGTTACATTTTGGTTTTATTTTATTTATTTTATTTTAGCTGAGTAACATTGCGTAAAAATAAAATTAAATATAAGCAATAGTACGTAGCAAAAATAAATAAATAAATTGAAATTCACAACTCAAAAATAATTTTCAATCAACTATTATCTTTATCACTTTCTCTATATATAGAGACTCAAGTACAAATATGTGTAATTCAATTTATTTAAGTTACAATGATTACAAATATTTTTTAAGCTCTCTAAATATGTATAATTCATAGGTGGTCAGTTACCTCATTATCAATCTGAACCTGTGGGAGGCGTAAACTTTTTTTATTTAGCATGTTTAATTTATGCGTACTCCCTTTGTTTTGGTGCTTACTGTCTGCTAATTAAATTGAGCCTACAAATATTGGTGCCATTTGTTTAATGAATGCTTTTTGTGATTTGTCCCCCATTAATATATATATATATATATGACTAAATTACACCAATGCACCCTAAACTATTGAAGATTTCAATTTGCACCCTAAATAATTTTTTGAGATAGTTTGCACCCTATACATTAAATTGGTGCAATCAACTCCAATATGTTATTTCAGCCAAATTACTAACCAGCATTCACCACAAGTATCTTGCTTATGTGTTTCCAAAGGTAATTTTGGTAGAATATTAATTGAGATTGATGATTTGTTTGTTGAGTTAGGTGTGAATGGGCATTTGATAGTATAAATGAAGGTTTTAATTGTTTATTGAGTTAGGTGTGAATGGGCATTTGGTAATATAAGTGAGGGTTTTAATTATTTTCCATTAGTTTTGATTTGTGTTGTGTTGTGTCTAAATTACCTTAAAAAAAAACACACGTGAGATGCTCATGGTGGATGCTGGTGAGAAATTTGGCCGAAAATGATTTATTAGAGTTGATTGCAGCAAATTGAATGTCTATGGTGCAAACTGTCTCAAAAAATTGTTTAAGGTGCTAACTTAAATCTTCAACTAATTTAAGGTGCATTGGTGTAATTTAGTCTATATGTATAGAGAGAGATTTGTCCCCCATTAATATATATATATATATAGAGAGAGAGAATATATGTTAGCTAGACTTCCTTTCCTTTGCGGGTGTTTCTAGAATCAAAAATTATGTTAGATTATAGATCTATAGTAACATTAGACCGTGTTTAATTTGGGATCATCCTAATATTAAAGCAATATTTCTTTTAATAAAGTATAATATTGTTTTCAGTAAAATTATATATTACTTTTACAATATAGATAATTATTTTGATAATAATATTACTCATAATTTAGTGAATACTTTATGACTCCCCCGCTTTAAATTAGAAGTTCAATATTTTTTTTTGTGAATCTATACTATTATAAAAAAAAAGTTACCGTAGTCGATTATCACAATGAATTTTGGTATTTCTTATTTTGCCTCCCGTATTTTTTTTTTGACATTAAAGTTATAATTTTGTTAGAACTTAAACATGTGACTACTTGACCACTAAGAGAGAAAATAAGGCACTTTATTTGATGCTATTTAACAATTTGTTAAATGCTTTCAATTTAATTTATATATTTATGTGCATAGAAAGAAATCATAGATGCGAATAGTATGTACGTAAGTGTTTAGTACTTTAAAATAAGAATTTGTTTTTTAACAATATAACCATTCTATTTTTTTTAACAATATAATCAATATAATAAATTTCACGATGCAAAAAAAATTATATTCTCAATCACTAATTAATTTAAAATTAAGGCGTTCTTTAAGGGTGATTTTGTTTCTATCCACCAACTCTTGCAGTTAATCCACCCTTAAATTATGAAAATTTTAAATGAAGTTTCACAAAATTACCCTTTTTAAAATTGATTAGTATATCCACCAATTTTAATTAAATTATAATTATATAACTTTAGATTCCTTTTTTATTAACATTCATAATCTAAGTATAATTCCTTTTAATTAACATTCCTAATCTAAATATAATTCCTTTTAATTAACTTCATCTTTACATTTAAAAAAGTTTGAAAAGTTTAGGGTTACTTCCGCGCTTGTGTTGATCGAATATACGCTATTCTCTCTCTTTCACGCACACACACACACACACATGAAAACAAAGTGAAAGAATGATCAAGTATATATAGTGTGTATTATATATTTATATAAGAGGGGATGACCAACTTTTTCAGCTTGCGTTGCAAATAGACCTTGTCCAGTAATTTACAATTTTTTTATTCATTAATCTTTTGGAACCCCCATCATTATAATTAATAATTTACAATTTTTTTATTCATTAATCTTTTGGAACCCCCAACATTATAATTAATAATATAATTATTTAGTCTGAAAGTTAGACATGATATAAGAAACTTTGTATAATTTAAATTTTTAATCTTTCGTATTGTGAGTTAGACTTACATAGTACAAAAACAAAATTAATTCAAGATTTTCAAAATTGTGGATGTGGGTTTCTAAGGTTGAAATACAGATTTGGTGATTTAAAGAATATGAAACTAATCTAGGGTTTGTGATAGGATGAAAAAGACGAAGAAGAAGAAGAAGAAGAAGAAGAAGAAGAGACGGTGGAAAAAGAGGGAAAAAGAAGAAGGCTCGAGAAAGAGTGATAGTGGGAAGAAGAAGAAAAAAAGATACTGGGAGAATCGTTAAAACCGTAAGGGGAAAGGGGTTAAATTTTGTTTTTGTTATCTTACTGCAAAGTTAATTAAAATTTACCCATCTAAATTTTTAAAGTGGTTATACTTATTAATTTAGTAGATATTTTCATATTAAATTATTATTTAAAATAATATTTATAAAATTAAATTCATAATATTTTTTTGTCAGTTCATCCACGCTCGCGGATTAACTTAATATGTAATGCGGATTAACCTAATAATGTGGATCAACTATAAAATTTGGTGGATAGAAATAAAATCACCCTTCTTTAAGATGGAAGGAAAGTACACTTCAAATTTAGAGTTCTTATTTCTCTTTCACACTTTTTTTTTTTTTTTAAATATACTGTTAACAACGAAAAGGACTTGATCCTTTCTTTGAGTTTGTTAATTCGGCCATGGTACAAAAGTAGGGTATGATTTAAAAAATAATAATATTTTCAAATGTGCGAATTATTGGTACCACAAAAATGAAATAATTGAGCCAAGCTTACGTGTAATATAAGCATTCTTCATTTTTATTTTTATTTTTGGTACAATAAGATAAACATGTTACCTGAAATATAAAGTACTGAAAAAGTGCTCTCAACATATCCAAGGAGGATATGTGCTTTTTGACAAATAAATAAAATTTGATTCCTGTAAGATATTTATTGGCAGGTAATAGTTACATCACATGTAATTAAACGAGTAAATGAGCTGTCTGCACTTTAGATTTTACTCGTAATTTTAAGTTATAATTTAAATTTTATTTTATTTTAATTTGCACCTTAAATTTAGCAAGTATTTTTAAGTATACACTGTATTTATATTCTATCCAAGTTATAACGAAATTTATTTGATTAATTACATAAAAAATCTGAAAGTTATACTTGTTTTCCAATCTTAACATCACAATTTTATTTTATGCAAATTAAACCTTAAATTAGTGATTTTGTATTCAAACCTTAAATTATCTAACTCAAAAAACATTAATAATTATATATCACTTCAAGTAACAAGAAAATTTAAAGAATTTTTAGGTTTTATATAATTTTTTAATAATTGAGGTGCTGATAATGTAATTTTTGTAATTGTTCAAGATTTAAATTGCAATGATTTAGATACTTTAAGGTTTGAATTGATATGGAATCACTATTTTAAGATTAGATTTGCATAAATTGAAATTTTGATGTTAAAATTGAAAAATAAGCCTAACTTTAAGATTCTTTGTGTATTTAACCAAACAGGTATAATTAAAATTTGGACGAAATGTAAACGGAGTGTACACTTAAAAACACTTACTTAAATTTAGGATGCAAGTTAAAATAAAATGAAAAGTGCAACTTCAAATTATTAACAAAGTTTGAAGTCAAATGAGTCATTTATTTAAATTAAATATACTATGACAAACATATAAATGAGATAATCGCAAGCGTTCTTAAATAATATCTATACAAGAGTAAATAGTTTCGTTCACACATGCATACCAGTTTTAAAAATAAATAATTTTCTAAATAAATGTCTTAAATAATTTTTATTCATTATTGTATTTTATGTGATACGTGTGTGACTTATTATGAATATTGTAAATTTTTAGATATAAGATTCAATTATGAGAATGTTTATTGGTAAAACAAATTTAATTTTATCAAAGTCTAGATTTCAAGTTTTGTAAGGCACACACACATAGGCACATATATATAGCAAAAATATTTTGGCAAAAATATTTTTCTATTATTGTTTCTTAAAGGATATCCATTCATATTATTTATGTATATCTATTTAAATTAGGTCAGTCATATTATTTTTGGAACTCTTTAATTTGTATTTTCAATTAGTGGCTCAAATTTAATTTGATCTTTTATGGTTTAGCCCGACAGCTCGCAAACTCTCTTAACTTATGTTCTCATCCGGTGATTGAGATTTAATTTGAATTTTTATGTATTAATCCGTCAATTCACATATTCTGTAATAAACTAAACAAGTATTCATCTTCTAATTAATTTTATTTTATGTGATAAACTTAATAAGTATTATCTCCTAATTTTCTATTGATAGTGTTTAAAATCTACCAAAATTCTAAATGTAACTCTATCCATTAATATTCGAAATGTTTATGTTTCCAACTACTTGCTAAAATATATTTTACACTAAGTCAATTATATATATCAAAAAAATCAATTGTAACTTAGCACTTTATAAAAAATATTTTTAAAAAAATGTTATAAGATGAGAAGTATTTAACAAATGAAACATTTATCATTAATTCATTTAGTGAAATAAACCAATTGTCACTTACTACATTATCATGAGATTATGTTATGTCAATTCAATTCTTATTAAAAAATAAAATATCATATTATATTATATTATATCAATTCTAAAGAAAAAATGTTACACTTGCAATTGGTAAAACTTAAACCCGAAATATCCATATTTAGGGGTCTTTTGATTATTATTTTTTATTAACGTAATTTGGAACTTTTATGAGCCTCTAACTTATGTTAAGTATTTTCTTAAAATATTTTCCATATACTATAGTAATCTTATTGTGGTGTCTAACTATTGTATTAATTATGCATTATATTATGTTGAGGGAGTACATAATTTGATTAAAATAAGTTGGGCCGGCCTAATCTGTTTAGGAGCCCATGTGGCGAACCAGGCTAACAAGCTTGGCATGAACGAAGGGAATGAGCAGAATGGCACACCGAGTTGCTGACATCCGAGGTTGCCGAGACGGCCAAGCCGAGGTCGATTTCGATAAAGAATAGCACACGTGGCCTCACACGTGGAAAGTACGTGAGGAGAATCATATCGAATTACGCGGACCTGTACATAATCGTACTGACCTCCATTATGCCACTACAAACGTACGGTTTCAGAAATTATTAGCCGTGGATAAGTGAGAGAAGCCTGGAGTGTTATCCAAATTTTATCCTCTTTGGTCTTTTTACTGTAAACCCTAATGGACAAATGTAACCCTAATTCTATACGTATAAATAGAAGAATGAGGGCTCAGAATAAGGGTTGGTCGTTAAATACTTTGTCTGTTAGTAGATTACTTGCTAACTTCTTTTGTTTGAAAAAGAGAGCTTGTAATTTATATTCCTCATTGATTGACAACTTTAAGAGCTCAATATAACGTTCACATACACACAAACGGAGGACGTATTGTCAAATTAACATAAGTGCTAACGGGAGAACCTATCATACCAAAAAATTTCTTTGTCCAATCTCACATTCTCGTTGTCATAACAAAACTCCTTTTCTCAAATTATTACTGTGGGTTGGGCCTAAATTTTGCACCACATATATATGTCATATTATTTTGGCATGATTGCTTGTAATTTATTTTTTGCTTTATGGAGTAACTATCCACTATAAATTATTGGACCATTAGACATACTATCCCATTTTGTAGCTCTATTTACATTGCTTTTACAAAAAAAAAAAAAATTTATTTTGCCAACCATTAGTCAAAAAATTATGGGATTTTTTTTCCTTTATAGAAAAGGCTTGGAAAATGCAACTAAGATATATAAAATGGTGACTTTTTTCCTTTATAGAAAAGTTCATTACACTATAAATATATAATTATTTATTCTTTACTCTTTTTTTTTTGGTTATTTATGTTTTTATACTTGCAAGACCATATTTTTGCTTGAGTAAGTTATGTGGTACAATTAATCCATGTAATAAGAGTTCTCTTACATTTATTTTTTAAAATGTAGACGAGCCATTTCTAAATAAGATACATGTAGTATTTCGTTTTAGTTTATTAGAAAGATACAACAGTTTTTTTTTTGTAAACTATTATGTATTTATTTAGTGATTTGTGTTACAATGAATGAGATTTCATGATTTGAACTAGAAAATAAACAAATAAATAAATATTTTTTTCATTGGTCTTTGTATTTTATACTTTATGAAAGGTAGATTTTAAAACAAGTTAATGCTATTGTGAAAGTAAAAGGCTTAGACAAAAATTGCTCCAAATGTATAATAAGAAACATGAACCATATTATTTGATTACGTAAGTATCAAAACAATAATAGTAATTAGGATGATGAAAAAACTCAAACCGGCGAGTTTTCGACCAAACACTAATGGTTTTATTCATTTGTTTATTTTATTTATTTTTAAATTGTTGTAGTTTTGAGTTTTAAATACAAATACGATTTGAATTTAATCGAGTTGGGGTTTGTAAATTTAGCCCGTTAAACCTATATAAACTATCTTGTATATAATAATTTATTTTTGAATATTCTTATAGTATTATATTATTATAATAGATCGGTGTCGTGTTAAGGTCTAGGGGGTTCAGGCATATAACAAATATAGAGGCTTCATATTTTCAAAGTCAAACTTTTTCGGCCCAAAGTCGAAATCGGGTCCATCACATTTTTAGATGGGTCAAGATTCAATTTAGCTAAACTCACTCCAAACTTAACTCCCGTTGTTACCCAATTATCTCCAAAGTAAAATTTATTTATTTTTTCGTTCGGTATGGACTAGCATTTCTTTAATAAATCAGGTTAATCATAATATTCTAAAACTCTCTTAACTTATATTCTTAAGTGGTGGTTCAAATTTAATTTGAATTCTTATGTTTTAATTCGATGGCTCGCATATAACATTCATTTATCTTCCCAATTGGCGGGTCAGATTTAATATGAACATTATTATTTTTATCCAACGGCTTAGGTTTATCATTCACTTATCTTTGTAATGGGAGGCTTAAATTTAGTGCATATCTTTAAATTTTGATCTAAGAGTATCTCCAACCGTAGTGTATAATTTTGGTTTGTGTAAAATTTACACGTTTTATAAAAAAAGAGTCTCCAACAGTCTTTTAAAAACTTTGACAGTTAGGATTTGCATTGTAAAAATGTTGTGTAAAATACAAACCCAATTTACACAACCACGTCAGATAATCTCGCGTCTATTTTTTCTCATCCCGTTTCTAGAAATAAATGAATTTGAAAAGTAAGGGAATAAATATATGATAAGTACACTTGTGCGTATCTAATTGGTAATTTAATATTTATACGAAAGTCTAAAACAGACTGTTGGAGTACAAAATGAATTCTTTATTATTTTTGTGTAAATCCCACTTTGACACATAGGATTTACACAAAATTTATACAAGATGATTGGAGATGCTCTAAGGATAAATTTAAATTTCTTCCTATTAGGTATTTCTACTTAATGTTATATAAATCAAAATCAAATTTTTCCCTCTCTTTTAATACGTAAATTATCCAATACTCAAACTTAAAATATATTTAAATCTAATGTACACAACATTTAAATTTCACGAATTTTTAAACTAATTTTCGTATTAATTAAATAAAATTCCAACATCAACTTAATTATTATTTTTCAAACTGAGTAGGTTTATTAAGAATAATATTATAATTTAATTTCACGTACAAAAATGTTCATTTGCTAGAAATTCTCTCACAACAAATTTTTTATCACTTGCATCACCAAAATTAATGAAACTTTTTAATAATTTAATTAATAAATTAAAAAAATCAAATACCTTAAATCAAAATTAGAATCCAGTTTTTTAGAATATTTGATTTTATTGCTAAAATGACTTCTTTAGTTATATTTTTCCACACATTTATTCGATTATTAGGCATGTATTAGTAGTATTTTTACTATCAATATTAATTATTTAGTTATATTTAGTTATATTAAATTCAATATAAATTCAATTGCTCAAAATTATTTATATTTTTATTATAATTATTTAAAATTAATTTTTTGAATGTAAGAATTTTAATTTTTAATACTCATTTATTTGTAAAAAATGTTAGAAATGGTATCATGTCGTATATACGCTAACAATTACATTGTTAATCATTAAAAAATTTAGAGCTCACTTTATTTATTTTTTTCTCTCAAGATTAAAGTAGCGATATTAACAATATCAATTTGTTAGAAAAAGAAAATATTATAAAAAAAATAATAAATAAGTTAATGGTAGGTGTTAATGGCATATCCAAAACTTAAAGCATATTTGATATTATATTTATAATTTTTTCATAATAGATTAATAAAATAATAGTTTATTTCCTCTGAAAACTAATTATAATTTTTAAATATTCTATTGATCAAAATGTAAATATATTAATTTAAACTCACTCAATTATTCTCTTTACACACGTGTATCTTATATGTGATCAATAATTTTTGAACCAAAACGTACTAATGGAAATATGTAAATGGATCGTGTTGGGATTAATATTATTTATAGGGAGGCAATTGTCAAACCCCGATTTTTGGATCGCCAAATACTTTAATAAATTAAAAAATTAAATAAGTTCCACGAGGACATGACCACTAACATCGGGGATGAAACAAACAAATAAAAAATTGTTTCAACTTGTCAAAAGAAATTTATTATTTGGAATAATAAAAGTCTACGAAATAAATGTATTTTCAATATCCAAAATTAAATTACAAAAGACCAATTATATTAACAAAATACAATGACTTTTTAAAACAATTGGCCAAAGAATTTCAAATCGTCCCATACACAAATAACACCTAATACAAGAACAATTTTCAAATAAGTACTATTTCAAGTATATTGTTAGGTATATATTTTGAGTTGGTTTGATTCTGATCCCAAAAGCATTTTTCCATTGTAGATGTTTGAGTGAAATTGAAGATTTGAAAACATGACAATTAACGGAAGCTCGCTAAATTTACCAAATTCATCACACATAATTCTGGACCTAAGGTGAGTTTGGTATATAGTTTGATTCAAAATATAGGCGGTGGTTGAGCTGAAAATTTGAATTAAAAAATATTTTGAGTCAATTTTTTTTTTAAATATTTTTACCGAGTTTCGTCGTATTCCGAAAAAAGCCTAGTCAACATAAATTGTTGAGGTAACTTATTTTTTTTATGTTTAATATATTCCATAAAGTTGCCTTTGAAATTGGGTGATTTTGTTTCTATCCACCATATTTTGCAGTTAATCCACCCTTAAATCATGAAATTTTTGAACAAAGTTTTACAATATTACCCTTTTCAAAATTAATAAATATATCCACCAATTAAAATTAAATTATAATTATATTAATTTAGATTCCATTTTAATTAAGATTTCTAATCCAAACATAATTCATTTTTAAAATTATAATACATATACACATTCTTTGGTGTTCTTCGTCACTACTACTTCTTCCTCATCAAAATACACATACATACGATATTATACTTAGTATATATTTTCTTTCTAATTAAATGTTTGATTTTTGCAGTATAAACATCTCGACGATCACCAAGTTTATTACAAAAACTCCATTACGAAATGCTCTACAAATCCTTGTTACTTAATAAATACAATAAACATCAACACTTTAAAGCTTTAGGCATAGAGAGAGAGAGAATGTCGGTTAATTATATATATATATGTAATCTATATATATATATATAAATGGAGTCTATAGGTGGCCGAATATATATATATATATATGTATAAATCCCTCTTTATATATATATGTAATTTATGTGTTATCAGCACTTATAAATTCTGTCTTTACGGATTCTCTTGTTTATTGCCGACTTCATGATTTTTCTTTGGATTGATATATTCATGCTTTTATGGATTATTATGGAAATCTTTCTCTTCTCTCTCTACAATCAGAGTGATGGGTTCTCGCCTGAATTGGAGATTTGACCGCGGTTAGGCCGGAGAGGAGTTCTTCGAGCTTGGTACGTATCAATTCCGACTATCATGCACTGGGAGGGAACCGAAATCGGATCGGTAGTTAACAAACTCCCGATCAAAATTCCAACAAAAACTAGCCTAATTGATACTGAAAATAGGACAAAAAGAGAGAAGAGAAGCATAAATGAATAACGAGTTGGTACATAGCGAGGATTCTCCTTTAAGTCGGTCTCTTCCGGTGTATCCATGTACGGATAATCAACTGGATGGTTTCTGAGGTCGATTAGGAGGGATTTTTGGTCACCGGAAATGGATTCCGGTGATCATAATGCTATATCGGAAAGGATATGCGTTTGAAATTTTTAGGGTTTTTATTTTAGTTTAATGGTGAGAAGGGGATAGGAGAAATAATATTGATCTCAATTTCAACAAACTCCTTTTTTTTTTGAAAAAGTTATTTACCTATTTTATTCTCTTCCGTCTACGCTACATCTCACAATCTTTGCAACACCAACCATCTCCTCCTTTTCTCATTTTTCTTCTACAATTTTTGTTCCAATAATACATGGAAAATAGATAGTGGTGGTGATTATTTTGATGAGTTGGAGAACCCGTGATGATAGCTGGCTGGAGACTTGATGATTCAGGTGAGTTTTGGTTTGAGCTCATTGGTTTTGACGGAATCCCATTGGCCGGCAAAGTGGATGTCGAGATTCCGACGAAAGTTAATTAAGAGTTATCTATTGCTTGATATTAAATCTAAATTTTTAAAGTGGCCGTACTTATTAATTTAGTGAATATTATAGTATTAAATTATTATTCAAAATAATATTTATAAAATTAAATTAATAGTATTTTTTATCAATCTATTCACGCTCGTGGATTAATTTAATAACTAATGCGGATTAACTATAAAATACGGTGGATAGAAATAAAATCACCCCAAAAATTTAAGTTGAATTAGTATCCAAATGGATTTAATGCGGCAAAATAAAATGAAAACAAAAATAAAATAAAAAGTTTTTTATTTAATTATAAAATAAAAGAAAAAAAAGCTTTGAAAGTCAAAGATTCCCCTTAACTTTTTGAAAACCCACGTGAGCATCATTCTTATCCATTTAAATTATGCCACGTGGAGATGTTATGGACTTCGGTGCGCAGCTTGCATTAAGGCTATCTCCAATGATATTTTTTATTTTTGCATTTTTATCCTATATGTCAATATTATTTTATAATATTTCTATATCTATTGACAATATATTTATATTGGTGTAGAAGGATAGAAAATATGGTCTCCAATGGTGATTTCTATTGTTCAATTTCTTCCTTACTTTGTCCCCTATTTAATGAAGAGAGAGAATTAGTGGGTGTACAACAACCAATGAAAAATTGCCATGTCACATAGAGAATTTCTATCACAATTTCTACATGTAGAAATGGTGATAGAAATTCCCAATCCTAATATATTTCCACCTAAGATAGAAATAGAGATAGAAATGCTCATTGGAGAAGATTTTTTCTATTATTCATTTCTATCATAGAAATTTGTTTGGATAGAAACACCATTGAAGATGGCCTAAGGAACAGATTGGTAGAATTTGGATTGATCCGGCAGTAATTTATGGGATACGAATTTTTATCTTATTTTTTTTAATATTTTTAATTAATTAAAAAAAAATTGATTTTATATTTTTCTTATAAATATAACCATTAATTTTGGTCAAAAATAAATAATTCTAGAGAAATTTTTTAGAGAGAAAATATTCAAACGATATAATTAATTTGTGAGAGTTTTGAAACACCACATAGTTTTATTTACATACCATAAGAGATCATAT
This sequence comes from Lonicera japonica, assembly GCA_021464415.1. Taxonomy (NCBI): domain Eukaryota; kingdom Viridiplantae; phylum Streptophyta; class Magnoliopsida; order Dipsacales; family Caprifoliaceae; genus Lonicera; species Lonicera japonica. The sequence continues at coordinate 49,901,185 of CM038469.1, forward strand.
TATTCTTCGGTTGCGATTAGAGACGGGGTGAGTGAAGTGGCTAACGAGCGATAAAGGAGATCGCAGACTGTGGGTGAAAGATTGTGATCAAATGCGTAGAAAGAGGCGACTGGTAAGCCGGAACATCGGAAAGCGCTATGTTAAGCCAACTGCGGTTGGATTCTACATTCAAGGAATTAACGTGACTGTTGCGTAAATTGTGGGAAAGTAATTTTTGTAAGTTATCGAGTTTGTAATTCCGTTTTGATCATAGTAAAGCACTGTTGGTTAGGTCCGAAGATTAATTCTACGCAAGTAGGGATACCTCGTACATTCCTTGTGTTGTGTGATTAATTTTTGTGTGATTACTTGATTGAATTGTTAGACAACACAACGCATGTTTCGACATTAAAATTGATTAGACCTAGAGTTTTAATTCCGCTTATCAAACTTTAAATTATTTTTGATAAAAACCCTAAAATCAACCTAGGCAATACGATCCTTAAATTTTCTTTCACATATAATCAGGACAAACTTAACTTTCCCATTTGAACAATTAAACCTATCAAACTCTTAGATTACGTTTATAAAACAAACACACCCAAGAAGTATTGAAACGACTCAGGCCAGCATATTGAATATATTGGTATAAAACATTTATATACTACCAATTATATACACATGATGATCATAAATAACTATCGTACGTTGTTTTGACAAGGCATATAATTCCATACTCTCCCCAAGACAAAATAGTATTTTCTTGGTATAGTAATAACAAGTAGTTTATTTTCTTTTTATTAATTTCTATTAATCTTTCACGAAAAACAACACTTTTTTTTACAAATAATTTCTTGCACATGAACTAAAATTACCATATCACCTAAGTAACTTAACATTACTTGTAATAGGCTCACATTGTAGAAACGTTAATAAATCCTACCATCCTGTAAATTAATGATTAGTGAAGACACTAAAAATAACCATAAAAAAATATAGCCGTAAAAATGGTATGAAATAGCAGTAAAATGACATTTTTAGAAAATATTCAAAACAAGAAAAAGATGAAAAACAACGTTTTACATGTCACTCTAATGAGGATTGGCAAATTAAGCTCATAAGCAGTCCAAACATTGTTTAACTCACAGTACAATAATTATAAAAAACGCAAAATTAGAGTTGGTAGTTTTTTATGCCTAAATAGCTTGATATCAAAAAACTTAAAGAACAAAAATTGTTACGTGTACTGTGAAGTTTCATAATTTTCTAAGAACAATTGTTATTTTTAAAATATCCAAATAGTTTTAGAAATCAACAAAACTCAAAAAAGGGTTGTGTTATTTACACCCCTATATTTATTACAAACACCCGTTTGTTATAAATACCCTCAATGGTAAATTTATTTTCACTAACATCCCCTAATGTTTGTCTAATAAGAGGTGAATGCAGTCACATACACTCGGCTTACACGGGAAGAGTATGTTAGTAAGAACTCGCCTAACATTAAGCAATGAAGTGCTGAAGTGTTTTTCAAATAAAGCCCGCCTAATAAGAAATGAGTGCACTCACATAAAGTGGACTCGAATGAGGAGAGTGTGTTGCTAAGTACTCGCTTAACATTAGGGAATGGAAGGAGGTAATTGTGATAAATAAAGGAGGTGTTAAAATGTGTTTTTAATTAAATTCTGGATGGGCTATTTATGACACATTTAGTGGGTGTAAATAACAACGCCTAAAAAAATGGATAGAGTAAATTAAGGTGTACCAAGTCTACTCTTACTACCAAAATTGCACCTCCATGTGCCAAACATACATACCCTTTTGCACCTCTTATATGCTAGCCATTTATCCTAGCGTGCCGCACTCTAAACGAGGTATCATATAAGAAGTGTGCCTTACCATGGATAGTTACGCTATACAAATATAAGAAGCCACTTTTCGGTTATACTGTGCAAACACCTCTCATTTCATATTTAATGGACGAAAAATACCACTACTCGGTATAACAATCAAATCAACCTAATACAAAAGACCAAAGGAGTTTCTCTTTAAGATATAAGTGATACAAAATTTCATCACAAAAGGGTTGTGGCAGTAACTTTGGTTTTTACAAAGTTATACTGCTTTTAAAACTTCAAGAGATGAATACAATATTTATCTCAAATCATTCTTTGGATCTGTCATTCAAATATCAATATAATAAAGTTCGGAAAGTGCCATCAAATATGTTTCACCATTTAAAAAATTGATATTTTTATTTCTAAGGAACTATAAACTTATCTTAAATCAAGCATTGGTCGTAATGCATCAATTTAGTGTGCATTTAGTAAGATTCACATGTTTGTATTTACACCATCGTATCACTGAGCAAAAATATTATTTAATCAAATATCAATTAAAGTATCAAGCAAATACACTGGTAGAATACAAACATAACCCATGCTTTTATATAAATCCATATATCCATTTTAGGTGTAGTCATAACTAACTACTTATATTAAATTTTGGTATAAATAATTAGCGGCCTAATAATATATGTCTTCTTAATGAGTTGGGCTTGGGTCGGTTTTTTAAACCCGATATGGGTTAAAATCAACAATGCTATAAGCAGTTGCATGTCTAGATAGAGTTAGATAAATTGAGATGATTGTAATATTTATTTTTTTATTTAAAAAATTTGTTAAATTAATTTGTTTGATCCATTCGACCTGATTTAAATATAATAATTTTTCTTCAAATACAATTATAATATCATATAATTATAACGTGTCGAGTAAGTCGAGAAAGAATATATCAAGTTTGAACATATGTATTTAGTAAATTGTTGGGGTTCATAATTTCAAAACAAAACTTGCACCTATTTAGTATGATTTTTTTGTAATTGGCGTAAATTGCAATTGAATTTTGTTATAAATATTTTAGAGCCAAGAATGTCCTTAATAAGTTAGGTTTGGGATGAGTTTCTCTAAAATCGAGGCAAATATGAGTTCCACAACAAAGCTAATGTATAAGTTCGGGTCGAATTCAGATTCAGATAAATTTGATCTTTTTGACTCAACTCGACCTAAAATAATGATTTTATTTTGAATACCCATTTAATATCTTATAACTACAACACCGCGACGTAGGTCGAGTATTGAGTTTGAGTTATGTATATCAATAGATAGTTAATAGTTAATTAACATGGAAATAAATTTTAGGATAAATATTCAACGGAGTGGGTTCAGGTCTTCTAAAACAAAACCTGTATCGGTTGTGTCATGTTTTATTCTAACAAGGTGCTTATATTCAATTTTAGTATAAATGTTAAATGGTTTAAAATACCTTTTTGTGTGAATTGGATTTTTGAGTACTAATTTCACAACGAAAACTCAATATGAATTTAGGTTGATAGTATCGTAAATAGAAAGCATATTTAGTATTTGAAAAATCAAAAATTCATGAAAAATCAAAAAGTATTAAAAGAATGAAATAACTAGAGTAAATTACACCAAAGACCACTGAACTATTAAGTTGTTTTAATTGATTCACTAAATTATTAATTGTTTCAATTCACCCACTGAACTATTCAATTATTTCAATTTAGCTATTAAATTATAAGTGGTTTCGATTTAGCCATTAAACTATTCAATTATTTCAATATACCCACTAAATTATTCATTTGTTTTGATTTTCCATTTTTACTTAATAGTAAAAACACGCCCAATATTTCGAGACTTGGCTTATCTCCATTATTCTTTCGATTTAAATTTTTTAAGTGGATCTAGTTAAAGGGTTAAACAGGTAAATTTTTTCATGAAACTTGGTATAATTGATTTCTTTAAGTAGATCGTGGTCATAAAATTTCATCAAGAAATTCAAATTGGATGAGCGTGATAAAAATTCGATCTATTTGTTTGTTTTCAACCATTTAAATTTTAAATCACCATCTCACCTATTTTTAGATTGAATCTACTAATGAAATTTTGTGGATGTGATCTACTCATCATAAAGATCATCTCTGTCAAGTCTAGTGAAAAAAATTCTTCCATTTAGTTCTCGAATTAGACTCCCTTGAATGAAATTTGACTGAAAGGTAAAAGAGAGGAGTCAAGTCCAATATTTTAAAAAGTAATATAAGAAAAAGACTTGTTAACAAGGAGATATCTTTAATTATATTTAACTAGAGAAAAATGTCTTAATTATGTCAAGAATATTAACAAAAGAGTAAATACCATTAATACCTACTCAACTATTAGCAAATTATACCAGTGGTCACTATACTTCAATTTGTTACAACCGGCACATTAAACTTTTAAAAAGTATCGCTAGTGGCCACTCCATCAAATTCCACCATTCGTTTTTGGCATGAACCATGTCATGTGATATGCTAGGGCATTTAGGTCATTTTGCTTATATTTTCCCTTTCTCCTCCTTATCTTCCTCTTCTTCTCCTCTGATTTCTTCTTCACCGATTATTCTTTGATTCTTCACCGATTTCTTTTTATTCTTATCTGATTTCTTCTTTTTCTCCTACTCCTCTCCAATTTTTGTACTTGTTTAAGAAATTGCCATTTAATTTGATTAATTCAAGTCTTGATTTGGTGGATTTTGTTGTAAAATTTGGCTTTGAGTCAAAGGAATTGAGGTGATTTGGGGGTTAGTCACATGACTAAAATATTGGGTCATGTGATAGTCACATGACCTAACCGCCGTTAGACTTTAACGGTGAGAATTGACAGAGTGGCCATTGGCTGTACTTTTTAAATGTTTAATGGGCCGGTTTTAACAAATTGAAGTATAGTGGCATTTGTAGAATTTGCCAATAGTTCAGTGGTCATTGATGGTATTTACTTTTAACAAAAAGACTTAGAGTTAATTTAATTATTATCTTAATATTCTTTATAAAGAAAACATTAATTTGGGGGATAATTTGTTGAACTTTGCTGCAAAAACAAATAAAAAAAATTTTAGTTCAGCAAAAATATATAAATAGAATCATAAATTAGAAATGAGAAATTGTTTAAAGTGTTAACCGGACGAACCAACTATAAATTTCTCCGGCTCAAGCTTAGAGGGGTTTGGGTCAACAATGCCGGTGACCACCACGGCATCCAGGTCAAACCCCATTGAAGAGCTCGAAAGGCACTTCACTAAATCTGGGGCAGTAGTCCGACTTGTAGATAATAACGTTCCTCCTTGTCGAAAATATGAGTAACAATATTTTATTTTGGTAATGCCAAGCTGTATGATGAAACGCGATTTAGATCGGCAGCACCTAATACTACCCAAACATTATTCGGCGCTACTTGCCCAATGTGAAGATTCATTTACATCCCTGAGGAACTCGGCCAACACAGGATTATATAGCTAATGCAGTCATAGCCCTTCTCTCAAAAACAGAGAAATGTGGATGAGGGTGGTACCATCTACAATATCGTCAAAAGGGTCATCATCTTTATTTGCCATACTCTAAGTGAAATCTATGGGGATATATTTATCCCCAAATTCTAGTCTCTTTTTTAAGGTATATAGAGAAAATTTATCCATTTTTTTTCTTCTGGAAAACACTAAGAAAAAAAGTTCAAAAATGAGAGGGAGGTCAAATAAAGAAAACTTACAAAAACACTAACGTTTTCGAGCTCTAAGGGGTCTGAAGGGGTTAAATTAAAGAAAATGAGATTTTCTATCGAAGATAATAGGCCAGGAAAACTTGAATATGCTAAAAAAAGAATTAGGGTTCTTCAAAAGGTTTTTATACTCAAACCTTCTTTCCTTCAATCAACGGTTTCCCACCTTGGTAACTGTTGCATCATTATAATGTGCATTAAGCATGCACACACGCATGTCATCTCGTCCAAATTTAAAAGGACAAGGTCCAATAGCAGCACGACACTTGTTATGGGTACAACCATATATATGACGAAAATTTCTCGGGAAAGCTAAACATGCAAGTATTCATGTATCCAAATGTTAAAGCAAGCATTTGACCTCAGCCTAAGGGTCGAATCCAATGTTTGGGTGGCAATTAAAGGAGGCTAAAAGTAAATGGCCAACTATATGATCTATAACTGCACGATCTCTACAAGTCAGCGTCACCATGCCGATCAAATGCACTATAGCAACTTTGCTTGATCGAGAATCATTCATAAAGTATGTAGAAGTAAAATGCATCTCAATAGGTGTATGTACGTTAGACCTATTATTCATTGGTTGAAGGAACCATCCTCGAACAATTTTTTTTTATTATGTGTGATTGTTTTATCGTTAAATGACTGCTACATTAACTCATGTTACGCCAACTTCACATTGCAAGCAACCGATTCACAACTAAAGAAAAGGGGGAAGGCAAACCCCCTCCCCCCACCCACCCACCCACATGCGCAAACAATATTTTTTTTACAATTACATTTTTTTAAAAACTAATAAATATATGTATATGTGGGAGCATAATTTTGGGATCATTACTTGAAGCAAACCCAAGAAATGAAAAGTGAACCATGAAAGAGAAAAATAGTCACAATGACCAGCCGATCATAATATCGAGATCGGCGGGACCAAGATGCTGAGATGGGTGCACCAACCAATGCGAAAAGGACACCTGTACTAGAAGGCACAACCAGTGTTTGTTGCCGATATGGGCATCTACACAAATAGAAGTACATAATTGCTTATGGATAAGGACATACTGTACACGCGAAAAGGATAGAATTGTTAAGCAAATATCCTTTATAGTCATTTTACCTTTGACCTAATAAATGTTTGTAACCTTTATCCTATACGTATAAATAGAGAAGGATGGCTGAGGAGTGGGGTTTTTTTAGCAGCAAGACACTCACTCTCATACACAACTATTTTTCCTTGAGAACAACCATCACCATTGTAAAAGCCATTAGAGCTTAGTGAATAATACCATCACAGACTCAGGGATGGCGTACTGCCGGATTGGGTCTAAGAGCCATCAGGGGAACCTACCATCACCAACAAAAATCTCATTCTCGATACTGTTACTTTACTATTCATCATCACCACCTTTGCTAAATCTAATTGCTAATTTACCAACTTGGGCTGATTCCGTGTTTCGTGGGCTTGGTCAAATTTACACCACCCATAGTATATTAGTTAAGTTTTCCTCCTTTTAATTGTTAAAATTTATTAATAGTATTGATCATGACCTCTTTAATCTTGAACAAAAATAATACTAGTATTAAATTAATTTTCTCTTTTTAGTTATAAAAAGTGATATTAGTATTATGATTGTCCATTTTTTAAAAATCCCCGATTCTACCCCTGAATCTAAGGATTAGTTGACTTTATAATTTATTTAAAATTAAATAATTTAGATTCTGGAATTTTCATAGGCGATAGATATATTGAAAGCGTGGGAGGAAGAGCTTCAAATGTGAAAAGAGACTAGCAATAATATTAGTTTATTGAGGAAACCATATCTAGCACGGGTCTACATTGAATTTTTAAAAGAGGATTCATTAATGCGTTATAAATCTAACTTCATATTGATTGGCACACTATCAACCATTGGTAGAATAATTGAGCAATGCAGTATCCACTTAAATTTTTGTAAGGTTTTTAGGCAATAAAAATAAAGTTGAAAAATTGAGGACTAACAACATATTTGATTAACAGTTTTGTAGGTTGGAAAATACCCTAGAGGGGGGTGAATAGGGTTTTTAAAATTAAATCAGATTTTTAGAATCGTTTTAAAAATAATTAAAGTCTATATCAAACAACCAAGCAAAACAGCAAAGTAATTCTAAGCACAAAGAAGATATATCAATTAATAATAGAGCAAGAGATAGAAAAATTAAACCGATAAATGTCAAAAACTTTTTGTCCACATGGTTCGGCTTGTTAGGTCCTACTTCCACACTCGGATAGTTCCCCGAGAATTTTCACTAATGCCGATCTTCTTCCGGGTGAAAATCAAACCTTTATAAGTGTTCACACTCTACAAATGTTGATTTCTCTCAACACTCACACAAGAATAACCTCTTGCTATTTTAAGAGATGAATATCTCTTAATATTTGAAGAATAAGAATTTGGTGACTAACACCAATGTACAATACCTCACAAGTGTGTAAAGATTACAATTTAAGCTCACACTAGGAGATATCAAATTTGATCAACAATTTATAGCTCAAAAGTAATGATGATTAATCAAAAGCAATGTTCTTGAATCTTTGAATATTGAATATAGCTGAAGAGAATAGTGTTGGAATGATTCAAGAAGGTTTAAATATGTCTTAGATAATGTATATATAGTTTAGGACAATATATGGCCGTTTGGAGGGAGTTGGTAGAAGTTTGGTGCTAAAAATGGTAAAAAATCAAAAATTCAACGGCTAGTTTTTAGACCATTAGTCGACTGAGCACTGCTCATCAGTCAATTGATGAGCACTGTCTAGCAGGACAAAAATGCAATTTTTACACTTTTGCAAATTAGCTCTAAAATCAATTTTAATGATTGAGGAAGGTCAAATATAGGTTCTTAAGACACCTATTTTAATTTGTTAGAGCTCCAAATAAGATCATTTAGAATTTAATATAAATTAAATCTAAAACCAGTTTTTGCCAAAAGATATTTTGAAAGGATCTTGAAGAGAATTTTGATTTGATCAAACTAATTGTGTAAAAACAAAGTGTATGAGCTAAAAAGAGAATCAAATAAGAACCTTTACATAGAATACATTAGCATTCACTCAAATATAAAATAATGAGACTTCGAGGGCTTTGTTTGTATCTTTGTTTCTTTTATTCCTTAGGTCAATGATCTTCATAGAAATGCCATTGTGATAGTGCATTGATCAAGTAGTTGTGTTAGGTGTGAGACATTGATAATAGAGATCTTTGTAGGAGAATAATCTTGGTTTCGACTTTTCGGTTTAGTCCACATGTGATCAATTAATTATGGCTATAACTCAAAACATTAACTTAGTTAAATTACACATGATTAACGTTATTGTTATTATCAAAACAAGATTAGTGACTTTTACGTCAACAAGTTTGGTCACTGTTGGTGTAATTAGCAAAAATGATCCCTAAAGTTTGACTCGAATACTTCGCTCGTCTATAAAGCAATTTTTGGTTAAAGTATCCATAAAGTTTCTAATTTTCCTTCACTCGTCCAAAATTGGATGCCTTTTAAAAACATGGATGGAAAACGCGCGTGATTGTCACGAGCAACTCTTTTAAGGGGCATTTTTGGATGCTTCAACCGAAATTAAAAACATTAAGGATGTTTCAACTGAAATTAGAAACTTTAAGGATACTTCAATCGAAAAAAAAAGCAACGATAATGTCTCTTAGAATAGCAAACGACCCACCACTTGACAAAATTATAAGGCCGGCATCGGATGCGGCTGTCCTTTATACTTTAGTGTTGACCCAAATTTTGGTAGGAAAAAATTGGTGCCAATATATTTGGTAGACCTATCATCGGGTCGGTTCATGTTGATTTCGTGTCGGGTTATAACGAATTCGTGTAAATTTTGCCATTACTCGAACACGACCCGATAAGCTACCGGGTGAGTTTTTTGTATTTATAAACGATTCGTTTTGTTATCGTGTAACACAACCCGATAGTATCCGTTAAGGAGATAATTTAAAAAGAAAAATTAAAAAAAAATGATATATATATTTTTTAATTGAATAAGATGAACAAATAATTAAAATTATTAAAAAATAGGGATAAACATCTACACTTATTAAAATGAGTACAAATCATTTGGTCATATAATAAACATTAATTTTATTTTAAAAAAATAATTAATAATTAACGGGTCTAACGGGTGACCCGAATTAGTTAAAGGTAAACCCGTAAATGGCCCATTATCATTTCGTGTTAAACGGGTTAACCCGATAACAATCCGAATTCGTTAAGGGTCCACCCATTAACTTATAATTTCGTGTTAATTCGTATCGTGTTACCGTGTAACGTATGATTATGCCAGGTCTAATATTTAGAATGGTAGTAACCGTCCCTAACATCCTTATTACTATTGGCAAAATTAACTATTCCTTAAAGCCTGCAACTTTGAGATTTTTTGGAACGAAGTAAATTGTCAATTTATCATGCCTCAAAGTCATTAGGGAATAGGGATCACAAATAGCCATCCTTAAGCTTTTGGGAGGCCCATCAATTAGTACCATCGTCCGCCGTCCCTAATGGTGTCCCAATTTTTTTTAAGGACGGTTAACATACTTTTTGGCATGGCTGACGGCCATCCCAAATAATCATTTTTTTGCTAGTGTATAGATTATATGTATGCTAATAATAATCAATAATAAGACTATCTATACTTCTAAATTGCTGTCAAAATTACGAAAAAAAATCACAATTTTAGAATAAGTTTCATAAAACTTGGACATGAATTTTCTCTTAATTTATCCAACGTAATTTAACCAAATTTTTGGGGTGAATTAATGTATGCATAGAAACAAATCATTGGCATAAGAAAACACGCTACACTAATTGCTTCTGGAAATGATAAATTTTGAAGTGACTTTGAAGTGTCTATTGTTTTACTTATGCTAATGATTTGTCTCTGTACATGCATGGATTCACCCCTTAAAATTTGGTTAAATTTTGTTTGATAAATTGAGAGAGTTTTGTGAAACTTGTTCTAGAAACATGATTTTTTTCTGAACTTTGACGACAATTTAGAAACATATATATTGCTTATTATTGAATATTATTGACAAATATATAATCTATATATGTTGTAAGATCTTTCCAACTATATCTGAATTGCATCATTTGGATGTGAATTAAGTGAGATGTGGCCGTGTGAAGATAGCCTCGTTGTTATTTAAATATAGTGGTGAACATGCATAGGGGCATTTTTGGTACAACACATTAATTGATAAAAGGTATTAACAGTTTGACCGTTTAACTAGATGAAAACAATCAAAATGAGTGTCAAAAGAGAATTACTATAATTAGGTGACCATGAGAATTGGGGTAAATAATTGGAGTTCCAAAGTTCGAGGACCCTTGTTTTTACTTACTTCCCACTTATTTTGGAAGAGGGAGATATAAAGAGAGAGAAAGAGAGAGAGTGTTCAATGAGGCAAATGGGGTAAAGGATGGGAGTCAAATCTTAGTTGCCAATGATGTGTCACACTTTCACCACTTGTGTAATGTTAGGTTTGAATTTTTAGTTGGCTTGATTTCGATGTCAAAAACATTTTTCCGCTATAGTTGTTGGAGTCAAATTGAAGATTTAAAGATGCGACAATTAACGGTAGATCTTCGAACTTACCGGATGCAAAGTACATAACTCAGGACCTAAGGTAAGTTGGTTATATGGTTGGATTCAAAATATAGGTGGTGGTTGAGTATAAAATTTGAATTTAAAAGTCTTTTGAGTCATTTTTTTTAAAGTATTTTTATCGAGTTGCGCCGAAATTCGAAAAGTCCCGTCTACATAAATTATTAAGAAAACTTATTTTTTTCATATCTAATATATTTCATAAAGTTGCCTCTGAAATTTGAGTCGAATTGAAAACCAAACGGATGTAATATTACGAAATAAAGTAAAAAGAAAAATAAAATAAAAAAGATTTTTTTTTTAGGGGCAATTAAAAAAAAGGGCTTATTAGAGAAAGATTTTCACACTAAGGCCAAGGAATAATTTTTTTTTAAATAAAGGGCCTATTTTTTATTTTATTGATAATATGACATGTGTCTTTTTTTTTCATTATAAAATGACATCCCAACCCTTAAAATAAACTAAAAAAATATCAATATGCATTAAAATATGGACTTCAATATGAACTTTGCACTCTATATTTCACTGCAATATGAACTTTGCAGTCCATATTTCACTGCAATGTGAACTTTGCAGTCCATATTTTTAGTGCAAAGTTCATATTGCAGTCCATATTTTACTGCAATGTGAACTTTGCAGTCCATATTTTTAGTGCAAAGTTCATATTGCAGTACATATTTCACTGCAATATGAACTTTGCAGTTCATATTTTATTGCAATATGAACTTTGCAGTCCATATTTTTTGTGAAAATTTCATAAAAATGGGTAATTTAGGTAATACATAACATGTTTTTATTAATTAAATGATATTTAAATTTATTCAAATACATTCATTTAAAATATAAAACAAAATAGGCCTCTTACACTAATTACCAATTAAAAATAGGCCCTTCATTCAAATTACCAATTAAAAATAGGCCCTTCATTCAAAAAAATATTATTCATTGGATTTTTGGTAAAAATCAATGTATAATAAGCCCTTCTACCTAATTTCTAATTTTTTTTATTTTTTCTTTTAAAAAAAGAATGTTGAAAAGTCAAATTTACCTTTTACAAGGAGCCACAACCTTCACATAATAGGCCAAGCGCATTTAATTTGCATTGCCATGTGTCATGCATATAAAATAAAGGAAGGCATCTTTTAAAGGGTGGACTAGTACAGTTTTGCCAAATGTACCGGTTCGGCATTAACTTGTCTCAAGGAATTTAATTTTCAATTTTGAACCGGTTCAACTTTTTGACTCGTATTGGTCTAGTATGTATTTTTTTTGACCACAAATTTTTATCGCAATTTTTTTTAATATTGTTAACCTATTTTTAAAAGGACTTTATCTCTATATTTTTCTTATAAATATAACCATTGGGTTTTGTCAAATATACATGATTTTAGAGAGTTTTTTGAGACAAAAATATCCAAACGTTAGAATCAATTTTGAGAGTTTTGAGACACCACCTAAGTGTTGTTTACATGCTATAAGAGATCCTATTGTTCTTCAATTTTAAGAATTAGGGTTCCAAATGTTCACAGTCCTGCGGGAGTGTCTTTGGTTACGATTGAAGACAGGGTGAGCGATGTGGCGAATGCGCTATAAGAGATATCACAGATGGGGGTGAAGGATTGTGATCAAGTGCGTATGAGGAGGCGACAGATAGGATGGAAAAGCGGGAAGCGCTACTCCAAGCCAGCTGCTGTTGGATTATACATTCAAGGGATTGACAGGACTGCTGCATAAATTATGGGGGAGCAACTTTTGTAAGTCTTCGAGTCTGTAATTGTGTTTTGATCTTATTGAAGCACTGTTGGTTAGTCCCGAGGATTAGTCTTACACAAGTAGGGATACCTCGTAAATTTTTGGTGTTGTGTGATTACTTGATATAATTGTTAGACAACAGAACACATGTTTCGTCAGTAAAATCGATTAGATTTAGGGTTTTAATTCCGCTTATTACACTTTAAATTGTTTTTGATAAAAATCCTAAAATCAACCTAGGCATAATGATCCCTAATTTTTGATTTTCTTTCATGTAACACCCTCGCTTTAATTAACAAGATACCACCTGTAATTAAGACCTGAAACTTTTATAACCCACTTTAAACTAGTTAAAATGTGTTTAATATACATAATGAATCATGATAAATCATATAACACGTGTCAATCAACCATTTGATACTCGTAGAGATGATGATAATATATAATAGAAACATAACACATACGTATATTTAAAGTAACTTAGGCTAGCCGTGGCTTGACATATAAACATATGTATAACAAAAATAAGTCCGTATCAGAGCATTCTACGTCGTCCCATAATCTGTCGTCTCTTTAACATCATTTGTCTCTTGTGTACCTGAATTTGTTTAATAAAAACAGGGTGAGCTTATAGTTTAGTTGGGGGGATAATATGTTTAAAACATAATTTGCAATTTAATAACAAATCACCCTTTAACCAATAATTCAATTTAGAACCATTATCTTATAAAATAATGAATGCTTATGCATATGCAGGTTACCTCATTTTTGTCAACCATTATACCACGTCATCAAGAGATATCGAAGCTGAACCAAATCATAGTAATAATAACAATGGGCCTGATCGCCATAAGAGATACTGAAATTGAACCGAATAATAATAATAATAACAATGGGCCTAATCGCCCCTAAGAGATACCGCCGAACCGTCTTATAATAGTAATAACAATGGGCCTGATCGCCCCTCAAAAGATACCGAAGCCGAACCGTATCATAATAATAATAATAACAATGGGCCTGACCTCCCCCATGAGAATGAATATCAAGATCATCATAACATGGCCAGACTGTCTTAGGGAATATTATAATATATGGCAACAAAATTGGACCACACGTCACCAATATTATATAAATACAACTATTAATGTCTTGCCGTTGTCTAGATTTTCAGACGTCACACCGCTGGCTCTAGACAACTGACGGTTTGCTGCCTTCTTGAGGTTTAGGAATTTTCAACCCAAGGGTACTGAGCCCTGCATATTTCTATACTGGCAAATACTAGTCATACCCAATTACTTTCATTGTCGGGAGGCCATAAATATATCAACGATACCAGCCAATCATTGTTGACAAATCAATCGAGATTGTTCCACATCCAATAATATATCATCACAAGTATAGAAAGCTCCCAATAAAAATATATAAGAGATATAAGCTCCCGCACGAGATAGATATCCGAGCCATATGTCATAGAGAGTTATAATATAGCCAGACCACTGGACTTACACAATAATAATGCAATTCATACTTATAATTGCAAGTATCTCAGGATTAATATATAATTATGCATGTTTAATCCCATATGATGCAAGGTTAATCACTCATAAATTTTAAACAATTCAATAAACACTTGAGGTGTAGAACTCTGTGTTATAATTTCAAAATTCATAATTATTATTCATATGCATGTGTTTGGTTATCACCAACCAACGAACCATTAATTAATTAATTATAATAACTTATACATGCAAAATCATATATTTGAAAAATATTTAGAATTTTAACAATTTAAAATACAAATAATTATAATTAATTCATACCTCAAAATATTTAGCCATAAGGAATGAAATTTGATATGATAATCTGAATCTCGACCAGCACAACTATGAAATTCTTATACCTTTGCGTAGATCTCGATGTATAGAATGACTTTTCTTTAAGATTCAACACAATTCGGCAGAGTTTGGATAACCAATTTATAAAAAGAAAACTTCGTTCCTATGATTTTTTTTCTCTATCTCTCTCGGCAACAAAACAAAAATGGAAGAAGAATGAAGATTAAAGGAAATGGAGCAAGTTGGAGGTTTAAAAAAAAATCTAACTTTTGGCTTAATTACGACAATTCACCCTGAAATTTTATAACATTATTATTTTAACCCTAAACTTTTGCAGCTTTACATTTTAGGCCATACTAAACTTATGAAATTTTACAATTTGGTCCATGATTAATCAAGATTCTTAAACTCTTCAAAAATTCACTTAATCAAAATTAATATGTATCTAATTTACACTTATTATATTACGGGATATTACAACTTGGCTGTTAGTAGAGTTGATAGCTAGTTTTTTATGTTGGGAATATATATATACATATATATATATATACATATATATTTATACATATAAATCTCATTTTTTGTTCTTAAAGTAATTAATATATAACTATTATAAAATAAAGGATAATAATTCTTGAAGTTTTAAAATATTTAGTATAGTAAAAAAAGATGTGGATTTTTTTTTACTTTATATCCAGGTTCAAGTCATGAAAACCTATTTCTTTTTTTTCCCGCCTTTATTTGACTATTATATCTATCCATGTGACGTTTGTTTAAAGAAATAAAATAATGTAAACGATAAAAGATGATGGGATTGAACTTGATAGATTGCGCAAAATTACGAACTAATTATAATGAGACAAACTAGTCATGTTCACACCGAAAATGTTACAAAAAAACAAACAAGGCCCAATTAATGCCTTCTGAAAAGCCTATGATCCACTTCAATCATTACAAATGGCAATTTATAACATATCCCTATAAGTATCACGGATTTTCAACTTGGCCCACAATCCTACATGGGCTTAATTCCATACATCCAAAAGACGATATCATTTTCTTTTTTCTTTTTTTTTTTTCTAATTATTAAAAGAAAACAATTTACTTGTGTTATTATTATAAGAGCACCTAAAACCTTGATGGTTTTGGAAGATAGAGTCCCTCAAAATTATTTGAATACGAAGCCCCACTTCATACCAAATTTGAAAAATAATTATAAAAATAATTATTTTTAAGAAAAGTTACAAGATAAGAGGTATAATTTTAGAAATACCTTATAACTCATATTTATTTTATGAGTAGATGTTATGCTTCATTTCTTATTTTTGTGGAAAAAGTTTTTTCTCACAACCCCCCCCCCCCCGAAAAAATATATATATTTATTACTCATCACATCACTCAACTTATTTTTCACTATCACACTAATTAACTGTTTTAACTATAATTTTTTAATATGTTATCAAATGGAGTTGAAGAAATAAATAAATAGGGGGCACATAAAAAAGTTGGCCTTTAGAAATAAGAAAAAAAACAATTACATAAAATTTTAAGAAAATCTATAAGTTGTGCATGACCTAGAAAATCTATTGTTGTAAATCTATTTTACCCTTCATCCATCCATATACGACTTCAAACCTGCACAAACACCATACCACAACATTTATTTCATAAAGACGGTTAATATTCTATTTGAATCATCCCCATCGGATCTCTCATACGCTTACGCATGCCGCTCAAAGTTTGGGCATAAATCTTCTAGATCTCACATCTGGTAATTCCCAGATCTCAAGCACAACAATCTGTTCAAACATAAAAATGGTGGAAACAATCAATAAGGGAGTGCTTACCTTGGTGGCACAAGTATCAACTATTCGCAACCTAAACCTAGGTTCAAAACCTAGCAATAACATTCTTCGGTTTTTTGGCTTTAAAGAATAATCAAGCTATTATGTTAGACAATACTGCTATATAAGCTACCACGTTAGGTCCCATTGCCACATAAGTTGCCACGCCATCCCTACAGCCACGTAAGTTGCCACGTCATCCCGCTGCCATGTAAGTTACCATGCCAGACTTCACTGGATTAATTGACTGCCACGTCAGCCGCCACACTATCCCTACAACCACATAACTTGCCATGCCATACTCCACTGAATTAGTTGATTACCTTGTCAGCCAATTTTTCATTGCTGTCTACCACACCATCAATGACACCTCAAAGCCTATTGATTTTCACTCATAGCTGACTTTTGGGTTTTTTGCACTTTTTGAACACAACCAAAGCATTAGTTTTTCAGATTCAACCATAATCTTTCACTTTCACAACCTTCCAATGGCCTGCAACCGTATCTCATAGAATTAATATAACTCAAACAGTCAAGATCGATCCTGAAAATTCTCAAATTAGCAAAATCATAGAAACCATACAAGTGTCTCACAATTTTAAAATCATTGGATGAATTCAAAGTATCCGCCTTGTTCAGTATGTTGATGACTCGACAAAAACAACGTAAGTGTAGTCAATCAAATAATAAATAGTCGATAAGTCCGAGGTCGATCCACGGGGAGGAGGGTATTTCTTTAAGCTTTGAATGTTTTTTTTAAGAGGAAGATGAGAAAAATATATGAAAGATGAAATATGAAGAGAATGGAATGTAGATTGATAACTAAAATAACTAATGGCGATAAAACTAAATAAAACATACAACTAAAATTAATCATAAAGGTAGCGAAACATTACCATCCTAAAGGCAACCAAACTAATATAAAATGAGTATGCAAAAAGGGCTAAAGAAAATAACTAATGAAAACAACGTACTAAATTAATTAAACACGTGAAAAATTTTAATTAAAGTTAAGAATAAAAAGTGCTAGAGGTATCCATAAGTTTCGGGGCAACACAACGAGTAATTCGGTGGACTGGGAATCATTTTCTAATTAATTTTCCATTAAAAATTAGCTTATTTTCTACAAGCCAATTGATCTCATAAATTCGTATTTTTTGCAATAATTTATGCATGACATGAACTATACGTACCAATACTAATTATGGAATCAATTCGCATTACTTAATTTTACCAAAAATACTTGTTTATTAAAATAAAGTAGAGCTTGACACTACAAAATCTTTTATTAAAAGTGAGTTTAGAATAAAAATCACAATTTAATTCAAATAGGTTAAAACATGATTAGAATCAAATTTGAACTAAAACGGGCAATGAAAACACAAAATTGACAATTTTGGTATAAAAAAAATAAGGATTAAAACTACTATCGAAAAAAACGCACTATAGCTTAAAATTATAAAGATACAAAACCAATTAATTTAGATAATATAGACCGCTCTCTAAGTCAACTAGTTAGGGTTTAGCGTAAAAACAACAATTCAAACTAGTTTGGTTCTTTTGTTGAAACGATTTTATTAAATTTATTATAAAAATATGTGATTAGCATATCAGAAAATTTTTTTTAAAAAAATCAGATTTATAATGACCTATTAAACAATAAAAAATTAATTAAAATTGAATTCGGGTCTTAAAAATTACCGCATTGGCATACCCGTTTTATACGGACCCCTAACTAACGAACTAACTAGACATATCTATTAAATTCATGGACAATAAATTACATAAATAAAACACTGAATAAAAATTCATAAATTGAAATCTAATTTAAATCATAAGCATGCAAAATTTATACTAATAATTAACAAAGTAGTAAATAAATTAAGAACCTAGAATTAAAGTGCATGCATAAACCAATAATTAAATCTAAAAATTAATCTTCAAAATTGTACTTGAATACTTCATCTCTAACTCCCAAATAAACTAGTAGAAATGGTACAAAACAAATCCTTTATGTAATCATAAATTGCTATGCATGGGATTTGAACCCGAGACTGTAAGAAGAGAGTTTGTCACACAAACCATCTAGGCTAGGATCACATTTAATAAATTCTTGCACCTTCAATTATCTTATTCATTTGTACAGGAATCTGATCCTCCAGCGCATTATTCGTATTTTGGCTATAACTTTAAACTCCGAACTCTGATTGATGTAAAGTTTTCGCCTACGCGTAGCTAACTCATAGCTTTAAAACTTATATTTTTGGAGTTTTCTTCAAATTCTACAAGGATAAATACCAGAATTGGTTGGAACAGAGGCATTGCGCGCGGTTAATCTCTTATTCATTCAAATTTTTTTTGAATTGATTAAAATGACTATTCATTCGCTTGGGATGATTTATCGGCTTCTCTTAGTCTATTCCATACACTCCCTTCATGCTTGATCTTGATATTTTCTTATGGTTCACTTATTGAACTCAATTTAGCTTCGAATTTGACCGACAATGACTAATTTTGGGAGAATTTGCTTCTGAATTTGTTCTTGTTCATTTTTAACCTATAAAAAGGCTAAAATGCACTAGAAATAAATATATTATTCTATTTCATGATTAAAACTCAAATCTTAACAATTTTGGATAGTTGGAATCAAATTCATGTATATTAAGCCATTTAAATATGTATAAAAATGCAATATTTTAGCTTAATCAGAGGACAAACTAGACAATCAAAGAAAGGGTGTTATGAAGTAATTGGTTATTTAGACTGATGGGATCACTTTTGGAGTTGGCGTTCAAATAAAGGTGATGATAAAAGGAATTTGAGATTACTTATAACCACTAGGACATTTGGTAAGGCATTAAATTATGCATTTGTTTTGAGTGATACATGGATAATTGACTCTGGTGTTATAGATCATATGACATTCGATTCTAAATAGGTCACATCTTTTACCCCTTCATCTAAAAAAATTATTTCATAACTAATGGTGATCCAATCCCTGTTATTGTGGAAGGGTCTGTTCATTTATCAAATTCCACAAATTTAAATTCGGCGCTTTTAGTCCACTCACTAAAAAATATTTATTGTATGTTACTCAGATTACTAATGTTTTAAATTGTATTATTATTTTTTAGCCTTCTCATTGTGCATTTAAGGATATTTAGACGAGGAAGACTAATTGGTTATGATGTTAAGAGAGAAAAATTTTATTATTTGAATTTGGCATTGATGAGCACGAATCAATTACATCAAGCTTTACAAACTAACGCGACTCTAGAAAAAAAAGACAGACGATGAGATTTGGCTTTGGCATTGCCGATTAGGTCATGCATTTTTTAGCTATTTAAAAATGTTATTTCCTAAAACTTTTGAAAATGTTGAACTCTTTGATTTTCATTGTGAAACTTGTGAACTTGCAAAGAGTCATCGTATTTCCTTTTCACCATAACTTAATAAATGTTCAGTTCATTTCATGATAATCCATTTTGATGTATGGGGACCTTCTCCTACTCTGTCTTTAAATGGTACTCGTTGGATTATTACTTTCATTGATGGTTACACAAGAATCACACGAGTATGTCCTATGAAGTCTAAAAGTGAAATAAGTTCTTTGTTTAAGAGATTCCACAAACATGTCAGTATACAGTACAAAGCTACCCTTTAGGTACTTTGAAGTGATAACGGAAGAGAATACATGAGTACATAATTACATGAATATTTCAAGCATTATGGAATTGTTCGTCAAACAACATGTTCATATACATCTCAACAAAATGGTGTTGTAAAAAGGAATAACGTGCATTATTAAAAGTTATACGTGCATCACTACTCAAGGCCAATGCTTCAACATCTTATTGGGGGAAGAATATACCTGCAGTTTATTAATCAACCGTATTCCATCAATGGTTCTTAATTTCAAACACCATTTTAGGTCTTCTACAAAGCTGCCTTGATTCCTACAGTGCTAAATTTTTTCCCACGTATATTTGGATGCGATACATTTTTTCATTTACCGTAAGAACAACAAAACAAATTAGAATCATGGCTCTCAAATGCATTTTTGTAGGTTACTCATCCTCTTAGAAAGGGTATAGGTGTTATCATCATCATATTCAAAAATTATATGTGTCAATGGATGCTATTTTCATGAAGAGGATATGTATTTTCATCAGGTTGAACATCAGGGAGAGCATTATAGTGAAGTTCAAGTTTTTAATTTTGTTGATGGAGATAAGGATAAGATAATTCGACTTAAGGTATATCCATAGTCAACCTTGCAATTACTGAATCCACTAAGTTCACTGCCGAATTCGTTAGAATCAAGCTCACCAAGTTCACCATTGAATTCGCCAAAATCTTCAAGTTTGCTATCGCTTAGTATAAATAACCAATTGTCTCCCACACATCTGAATATCAATTATCTCTTTCTGATTTTTAGGTATTTTCTCCCAAACCTCCAAAAAAACTTTCTAATCGAATCAATAGAGGCGTGCCTAAACCAACATACGAACATTATCTTGCTAGTAAGGCCAAATACTCTATGAGTAATTATGTGTCATACGATAAGTTGTCTGAATTGAATAAGTTATTTGTAAATCAGTTATCATTTGTATTTATTCCTAACAATGTGCAGAAAGCCTTGGGCAATCCAAAATAAAAGTAACAATGGACGAAGAGATAATATCCCTAAGGAATAATGGTATATGTAATATAGTTGAATTGCCAGGAACAAGCATAGGATCGATTATTTGGAGACATTTGTACCAAGTGGAAAAAATAAATAATATGCGTGTCTTGCTCTCTTTAGCCGTAAATATGGATTGGTCACTACAACAATTCGATGTGAAAAATGCATTCTTGTATGGGGATTTAGAAGATGAGATATACATGGAACTTCCACTAGAGTATGGTGTTCCTATGGAGCATATAAACAAAGTATGCAAATTGAAAAAGTCTTTATATGGCTTAAAACAGTCTCCGAGGGCTTGGTTTGAGAGATTTTTCAGATCAATGAGGAAGTTCGGGTATAAACAGAGCAATTATGATAATTCATTGTTCTTAAAGAATTGCCTTGGGAAGATCACATAATTTATTATTTATGTTGATGATATGGTTGTCACCAGGGATGACCCACGCGAACGAGAAGCACTAAAAAAATACTTATCACAAAAGTTCGAGATGAAAGATATTGGCGAGCTTGGGAATTGAGGTGTCCAGATCTTCAAAGAGCATTTTTCTCTTTTAGAGAAAGTACGCATTGGATTTATTAAGTGAAACATGAATGTCTGCATGCCAGCTGTTAGATACTCCCATGGAAGAATGATTGAAATTGGAAATTGAAGTTGATCAAGTGCCTGTTGACAAGGGGCGTCATCAGTGATTGGTAGGAAGGTTGATGTACTCAGCACATACTAGGACCGATATTTCCTATGCATTAATACAATTAGCCAGTTCATGCATACTTTTGGAGAGAAGCATATGCGGGATGTGATGAAGATTCTTAATTATTTAAAGGCAACTCCTAAAAAAGGGATTTTGTTTACAAAGAATAATGATTTCTTAAAAATTAAAAGGTACACTAATGTTGATTGGGTCTAAAATGTTGGTGACAGATGATCTACATCAAGATATTTCACATTTGTTGGTGGAAATTTCGTCACATGGCGAAACAAGATACAAAATGTCGTTTCTCATTCAAACACCGGAGCAGAATATCGAGGAATGATAATGGGAGTCCAGGAATTATTGTGGCTGAAATTGCTATTAACTGAAATAGGTTATCCACTGAGAGAATCTATAATGTTATACCGTGATAATAAGGCAGCATGCGATATTGCTCAAAATCCGATTCAACATGATAGAACAAAGCATGTGGAAGTTGATAGATTATTCATTAAAGAGAAATTGGAGGAAAACATAGTTGTAGAGCCTCATATAAGCTTAGAAGATTAGTTGACCGATATATTCACGAAAGCTATTTCCAATAGGATATTTTCCAGATTGATTAACAAGTTGGGCATGTTAATTTAATTTTTACGCACCAACTTAAAGGGGAGTATTAGAATATATTATAATTAATTAGGTTTCTTTATTGTACTGTGATTCCTTATTTTTCCCTTACGTATTACCATATAAATAGGGTGCTCCTGTATTAATTCAAATGATCACAATACAATTTATATTCATTTCTCTCTAAACGTCAATAACATCAAACATCATCATGCTATTATCATTATTTTTGCGCAAAGATATATATATATATATATCAATGACGCTCTTGAATTATTATTTTAAAGGATTACTGTGAAACCATCGAGTAAAAAAGCACCAAATTCCCATTCTCTTATCTTAGATCAACAAAGTAATGATGGTGTAAAAGTTTATTAATTCGGAATGTTGGACTGTTTCAGTTTAACTCAAAGCATGAGGATCAAGAAAATACATGCATCCCGACCCCTAAGGAGGAAGAAATGACCCACCAAGATTTAATCTATGACGCCTGAAAGGAGCCAGAAAATTGAACTCACCAACAATGCCTGACGAGTAAAACAGAAAACCGAAACCGAGCTCAGACCGCGCACACGTACTTGAAGAAAATACATCACTTGGAAAAAAGCTTCCGACACCCTAAGAAAAGAGAGGGGGGGGGGGGGGGGGGGATGACTACGTGTGACGTTTAGCCCACACCCAGTTGTTGTGTACCCCTGTGGGGTCACCCATGGCGACAGACTATTTCGACAAGGTAGAACTCCTCTGCAAAAGAGGCCCATCCCTGGTAGTGGAAATGTACCATGCCCTCCGAAAGAGATTGCTCGCCTCACTACTTGAAAACTGTCATCATGTACTCCCGTGAGCTCAAAGCTGCACTCAATTAAATTATAATCGAATTAATTCAGTTGCAATCCTACATGAGTACATGTTCATAGTTATTTTTATTTTTTCCAAAGAGCTACTTTAGGCCATTTCAATAATTCTTGGCACTTAAAAGATATAATCGTATCATCCTTTTTTTTTTCCTCTGCCCCAAGGTATTTAGCCAAAGCCTAAAACCCACCTTACAAGATCAGACTGATCGAATAACTTTTACTTTTTTTTTTCTGAAGAAAATTAAGTCTATTCCCTTGTTTTTTACATCTACAATTTAATCGGTAATGAAAGAGGGATAAGGTGATTTGCAAGACTTTAATTGAAACATATGCATATGTGCATGTTGTATTTAATAGCGGGCTAACTATTGATTCATATTTATTAAAAGAGTAATGTTATTACCGAAGCAATTTTAGTTACTACTTGGAGGTTGGTGAATTAATTAATATTACTTTTAGGAATGAATTTGTATAAGTAGTGACTAGTGAAAATAAAATAAAAGCAACCAATCACACAACACACTAAGATGTAAGGTGGTTCCGTGACTTACCTACTCTACACTTTAGAATAGAATTTCTTGTATTTTCTTTTTATGACAGTTCCTCCATTTTACATGGTATATGAGCCCTTTATGTAGGTGTGAGAGTCATTGTTTTACTATCAATAAGGTTGTACAAGTTTTGCTATTATTCTAAATCTCCATTGCATTTTCCCCTTATTTTGAAGGTTTATCTGTGTGCATCTTGTAGTTTTGTAGTTATGCTAATTAAGAATTCTCTTCTATCGTTGTGCAATATTCTTGGTAACTTTTGAAATATTCTACTCTTCTTGGTGGTGTGCTCGTTCCTTCTTTATAAGGCCTCTGGACTTGGCCAACATACTTTTATGCATAATTCCTTTTCTTTTATTCGATCTTGAGCTCAATCATTTTGGGCTTCTCCACTACTAAAGCAATGAAATGTATTCTTTATCAATAACGTTTCTTTCGTTAGAAAAAAAAGAAAAAAAAAAGCGTGGTGTTATTTACACCTCTCAAATCTGTCACAAAAATCACACTCCAAAATTTAACTAAAAACATATTTTAACACCGCCTTATTTCTCACAAACACCCCCTTTTCATTGCCTGATGTTAGTTGATTGCTTAGCAATACACTCTCCTTATGTAAAACAAGTTTATGTAAGTGCACTCACCTCGCATTAGGCGAGCTTTATTTGAAAAACACTCCAATAATTCATTACTTGATATTATGTGAGTTATTACAAACAAACTCTTCTCAAGTAGGGTGAGTATATGTATATGCACTTACCTTTCATTAGGCGAGTCTTAAGAGGTGTTAGTGATTAAAAATTTACCTTTGAAAAGTGTTTGTGACAAGAGGAATGTTTGTGACAAATTTAGTGAGTGTAAATAACGACACCAAAAAAAAAGAGGAAGTTGTACCGGGTAATAGAAAGAAATACACCATTTACCATACTAGTATATACTCTTTTTCTTTTTGTGTTAGAGCATGCACAGCGAGTAGGGTAAAATAATAAATTTATCTTATCCAAGCTCACATCGAAAAAATTTATAGGATAGAATTTGAGGATGCAGGGTATAGAATGAGTAAATTTACCTTACCACTAAATTTTAGTCATACGAATATGACTCACTCGTATTAAAACAAAAAAAAAACCATATGAATATGGCTCACTAAATTTTAGTCACTTGAATATGGCTCACTCGTATTAAAAATTCTTTTCTTTTTTTTAATAAAAAATCAATCATACGGCGAGAGGTGGTTCGTATGGCCTTGAATGAGATTTTTTTTTGATTTTTGTTTAAAACCCTCCATACGGGGAGGAGTGGTTCGTATGGCCTTGTTTTCCTTTTTTTTTTTAACTCATACGAGTGGGCTAGTATATACTCCTTTTCTTTTTGTGTTAGAGCATGCACAGCGAGTAGGGTAAAATAATAAATTTATCTTATCCAAGCTCACATCGAAAAAATTTATAGGATAGAATTTGAGGATGCAGGGTATAGAATGAGTAAATTTACCTTACCACTAAATTTTAGTCATACGAATATGACTCACTCGTATTAAAAAAAAAAAAAAAAAAACCATATGAATATGGCTCACTAAATTTTAGTCACTTGAATATGGCTCACTCGTATTAAAAATTCTTTTCTTTTTTTTAATAAAAAATCAATCATACGGCGAGGAGTGATTCGTATGGCCTTGTTTTCCTTTTTTTTTTTAACTCATACGAGTGGGCTTTACTCATATGCACCATTTTTTTTTAATCCTATTTACTACATTCTACTATAAAATTTAAATAAATTTATAATAAATTTACCCTAAATTTATTCACCTCCGCTATGGATGCTCTTATAATATAAAATAAAATACCGTAATCACAGTAGATGTTCAAAGAATGTGCAACATAGGGGACAGTAGCTTCTCATTCCTGACTGACACTTGTTAATTTCGAAGCTTCTTGCAAGCCAACTCCCTGCTTTCGTCAAGCTCTGACCAGGTGCTAAACTCCTCTTCTAAAGCTAGATTCCCCTGCTTGCAGTTCCATTTTCTTTAACCTACACCCTTTGATACCCTGGTGACTATGTCAAAAGAACGTGGGAAGTTCGGACACTCAATTTATAAATTAACAAGAGTGATCAAGTGATAATTCACTCAATTTAGATTTTTGAATTTGAGTGAGAGATCTTCAGTCAAGTCTTAATAATTACAAGGTCAACAGCTGATTAATATTTGTTTTGGTAAAATTTAATTAAATTATGCAAAAGTTGGTTAAACACTTCAAGTAAAATAAAAAAAAGAAAAAGGAAAAAGAAAGGTGACTCAATAAATAATAAGCCAAACACCAAAAATACCCTCCACGTGCAAACTGTACCACTGGATTGGAATACCCCACTCTCTGTCTCTGTCTGTCTTACCTGTAAGCTGCTGACATTAGAAATGGTAAATTAGTATTAGCAGTTATAATAAACCATTACTACTACGAATATATATAGAAAGAAAGAAAGAAAGAAAGAAAAAACACGCAAAGCAAAAGACAAGTGAGAAACAAAAAGGAACTTGTTAGACACAGAGAGAGAGAGCAGGGGGAGAGAGTTGAATTACATTACCTAAAGGAGAGGAGAAAGATAAAAAATTGAATTGAATTGAATTTGTCTCATTTCTCATTTCAGGCAGGCTCTCTGTGGAAATGGAGAACAACAGAAGAAGAATAAGAAGTGAGATGTGATCCACCTATTGTATTACAGGTAAATTTTCCATGGATTTTGATTCTTTCGTTTCAGCTAATCCAATCCCCAGATCTCCCCTTTTCTTTGTATCATTTTTGTTTTGTTATTCCCCGCACTATAATTCTCACATAACCCCCCGTGTGTCTGTTTGTATATACAATTATAGATATATATAATAATTCTCTGACTCGCTGAATTCTCTTTTCATTCTCTCTCTCTCTCTCTCTCTTTTCCCTATAGATCTCTCTTCCCTTCTAATTTTTCTATCTCCGGCCCTAATCTTCAGATCCGATGATTCCGACCGTCCGATGCTTAGACTTTGATCTTTGAACTGGTCCTCGATCACAGTGTCTTTCTTTGTGTGAAGATAGATAGAGAGAGAGAGAGAGAGTTCGGCCTCGTCGCTAAGCTTCGATGGGGCAGTGCTACGGTAAGACTAGTCCTACTTCTGACGACAACAATGGCCCCACCACCATAATCCACGCAGGTGGTGGCGATCTTCCACATCGCTCTCCGCTTCCATCTTCAGCTAATAACGGCGCCGTCAACGTTCCGTCTGTGAAGAACACGCCCGCGCGATCGTCGGCGACAAGTCCGTGGCCTAGTCCCTATCCTCACGGCTCGGCGACGAGTCCTCTGCCAGGGGGAGTGTCTCCGTCGCCGGCGAGGTCGACGCCGAGGAGGTTTTTCAAGAGGCCGTTCCCGCCTCCTTCGCCGGCGAAGCACATCAAGGCTTCGCTGGCGAGGCGGTTCGGTAAGCCACGGGAGGGCACGATCCCCGAGGACGGTGGTGCCACCGAGCCTCCTCCTGCTGCTGCTGATCATCTCGATAAGAACTTCGGGTACAATAAGAATTTCGGTGCCAGGTATGAACTGGGGAAGGAGATAGGGAGAGGGCATTTTGGTCATACCTGCCATGCCAAGGGCAGGAAAGGAGACCTCAGGGACCAAGCTGTTGCTGTCAAGATCATTTCCAAATCAAAGGTTCCGTTGCTTCCTTCGCTTAAGGATTGTAGTTAATTTCACACACAGTTTACACAAATCCCTCATTATCATAGCTGCCTGCTAAAATGGTATGTGCCAAGTATAGTACTACAGCGAGCTGCAAAAACGATCTAATTTGTATGATATTGTTTACCTGATTCGTTGCATCATTGACGTTGCTTCCGAACGCCGTCTAATGTAGATTTAGGAACAAAACGAAACTAAACCATTGATCATCAGGTAAATATGTCTGGGGCATGTTGTTGAAGATTTTTTTTTTTTCAAGGTTTGGTTGAAGATTTTTTTATTTTTTTTTAGGTTTGGTTAATGTTTGGTACATGATACTGTCGTGTAGTTTTAATTTGTTTATCTAAACCCTGTGGCAATAACAAAATTAACTTGTACCTCACGTCTCAACACGAGAATTGTCCGAAATGTGCATGTCCAAGAAGTGTCAGACATGTGTGTCGGTTAATAATTATATATCATAATTAGGGCGACTTGAAAAGGAATGTAAGGCACAATCTCGTTGAAGTGAAAGGTTCCGTGCTTCCCAGGCTAGGAAATTAGATGGATGTGTTGTTCACGCTTGTTGTAACTTTAGTATTATAAATTGGCTCTTGGTTATTATACCCCTAGGCTGGGATCTCGACAGCCCCTTGCGTTCGCAATCCGGTGCGTAACCAGAAACCTGTTAGCTTAACACACTCTCTCTCTCTCTCCAGATCTTAAAAGATTGTGCTCCCAATTCTAGCTTTCGCTTTTTAGCAATTGCTAGTAATAAGTCCGCTTTTGATTTTTAACTAGCAAAACAACAGAAACAGAACCACTCAACCTAAAATAGAAAATACACCGAGACTTTCTGTGTTCGAATATATATAATGTATATGCTTCTTAGTGAACTCTCTTATTGGTACAGTGTGGAGATACTTAAAAACATATACTTAGGCTCCGTTTGATAACAAGATGGAAATGATAGGAAAAGCACTTGATTTGTGTGAGAAGTTGGAAAATAAGTTGAGGGATGTGGTGAGATGTTCTCTTACTTTTTGGCTTTTTCCATGGAAAAAAATTCTTTGGGTGGTCGTGAAGAAAAATTTTACACAAAAAAATAAAGAAGGCTGGAGGAAATCTACTCATGAAAATAAGCATGAGGTGGAGAACCTCTGACCACATGCCTGAACTTATTTTCCAACTTCTCATAGAAATCAAGTGTTTTTTCTATCATTTTCCATCTTGTTATCAAATAGAGCCTTATAGTAGCAAAGCAACGGCAATGTGATTGTAAAGCATTGGCTATCTGAAAGTAATGAACCAAGTCTACTCCAATCATATCATTTCACTAAGAGCAACTTGCTGTGTACCCCTTCTCAGACCCCATAAACAGAAGCCCCTGTTATGACTAGGCTCATCATGTATTTTTTTTGTATTGGTCTCTTTTGCCTAGGGAATGGGCTCTTGTAAACCCCTCCCCAAACACCCCCCCTACTTTTTAACTTGTGCATGCTATAACACTCTAATGCTCCTTGCCTACATTTTCTTTGAGGAAAAAAAAGGAGTGACTGTACACATCCTTTAGAAAGTAGTTAATTATCCCTTATTTGTGGACTGTGTCTATTGGTAATTTCTGTTTGTCTGTAGATTGCTTTCAAGAAGTTACTACAGTATTTATCTTATAAAAAAAGTTGTAGTTACTAGAGTATTTGAAAAATAATCAGTAAATTAGAAAGACACCAAAATAGGAGTGCAACACCCCCATCCCTGTATAAAAATGAGTTAACAAGGGAGGAGAGAAGGCTGCTGGGGTGGGATGGGATAGAACTTATAACAGAATAAACAGTTTTGAGTATTGGATTGTTTAGTTCTTGTTCATCAATATGGAGCACTGATCATTGTATCTGATGTTATGTTGGTCGGGTACGCATGCTCAATCAGCATAGGGTTAGCCATCTTTCAGGACACTAAGTTGAGGAAAATTTAAATTTTTATAAAGAAAAATCGTTATTACATGAGAAACAGAGGGGGACTGTATTACAGGCTTGTCTGGTATCTTATACAGTCTCATGGCTTGTTGTTTGCGCATGCTACTTCACTGTTGAGATGCTAATAAATGATCAGTCAAACCTTTAAAATCTCCAGTTGTCTCAAGTTAAGATTCGTGGTTTGGAAGTCGATTGCATTTAGAGATATTATGAACATTCATAACTATCATTCATCAAAAGGGAGGCAACTTTAACTTTTACTGTAAATTTAGAAACACTACTCTTTATTTGGGACATTAAAAAATGGAAAGTAGGACTCCTAATTTGATACAACAGGACTATATTGATAATCTTAAAAAATGAAGTTGCATTATTGGTCATCACGAATTCAAAACTGCTAATCGATCATAAAGGTAGTCATTTTGTTGAAGAACCTAAAACAGTACAGAATTTATTACCTCTGAATATGGACATGAACCATCCCATTGGTTGTGTATAAATTCCAAAACTTTTGTAATTTTCAAATTTGCTTGGTATTGCTATGTATTAATCTTGCTGCAGCTGTATCTTTACGATCTCTTTTTCACAGATGACAACAGCTATATCAATTGAAGACGTTCGTAGAGAAGTAAAAATATTGAAAGCTTTATCAGGGCATAAGCATTTGGTCAAATTCTATGATGCATGTGAGGATGCCAACAACGTTTACATAGTCATGGAGTATGTATTTTCTCGTCTCTTTTTATCTTTAACATAATCTGTTTTTGGATCTGGTAATTAAATTTATGAATAGTTCTAGGTTATTTTCCCCGTTGTCTATTTTTGTTTCAGTTAGTGTTAATACTGTTATACATGGTTCTCTTGCCTCTGTTTGAAATAATTGGAGCTGTTGGTTGCCATCAGTTGATTGATTTTGTATGACGAGATAATAGCTGAGGGTCCCGTAGAACTTT
The DNA here is from genome assembly GCA_021464415.1 of Lonicera japonica. Taxonomy (NCBI): domain Eukaryota; kingdom Viridiplantae; phylum Streptophyta; class Magnoliopsida; order Dipsacales; family Caprifoliaceae; genus Lonicera; species Lonicera japonica. The sequence continues at coordinate 49,931,896 of CM038469.1, forward strand.
CTTCGTAAAATAGTGCATGCATGTTCCCTGAACTTCTAATCCTGATAATGCTATTATTCTGTAATTTTTTCAGATTGTGTGAAGGTGGGGAGTTACTTGACAGAATATTGTCGAGGTAAAATGAAAGTTTGTTCTGAAAAACTGCGCCATCCCAAATTAAGAGTCTCTGTTTTGAAAATTCAACATTTTGGAAGACACTTACAATTGCCAAGATCAGAACTTCTCTAATTATGTTAAGCTTTAGTACGTTATCTTAAATTCACAAGTCCTAATTTGGAACTTCTGAAAATGAAAACGCTACTCTTAATATGGGATGAGGGGGCCAATATGGTATTCTTGAAAGATCTACTTTAAACTCATAACATTCTACAACTTTGTTATAGAGGTGGAAGATACACTGAAGAGGATGCAAAGCTTATCATTGTTCAAATTTTAAGTGTGGTTGCATTTTGTCATCTTCAAGGTGTTGTGCACCGTGACTTAAAGCCTGAGGTTATTGATCCTTAAACTCTTTTTACATTTGAAATCTTGGCAGACTGTCTATCCATTTCATTTGAGCAGAAATATTGTTGAATCTATTGGCCTAATCATCATTTACTAGTTATCCATTTTTGTTGTGAATAATAATACTCTTTCCTGTTGCTTGCATTGCAGAATTTCCTCTTCACCTCTAGAAATGAAGATGCTGATATGAAGCTTATTGATTTTGGTCTTTCTGACTTTATCAGACCAGGTATTGTCACAGATGCTACTTAGCTCATTCTTTTATTTTAATCGAGCATTCGTACCTTTAATGGTCTATCACTTCTGCCTATGTGTGATTTTCTATTTTGTACGTATTGTGCAGAGGAAAGACTTAATGACATAGTTGGAAGTGCATACTATGTAGCCCCAGAAGTCCTCCACAGATCTTATAGTCTGGAAGCAGATATTTGGAGCATTGGGGTTATCACCTATATTTTGTTATGTGGAAGCAGACCATTCTGGGCTAGAACAGAATCTGGAATCTTTCGTGCAGTACTAAGAGCTGACCCTAATTTTGATGATATCCCTTGGCCTTCTGTTTCACCAGAAGCCAAGGACTTTGTTAAAAGGCTTTTAAACAAGGACTACAGGAAAAGGATGACTGCTGCTCAAGCTCTGAGTAAGTTGCTGTTACCTCGTATGTTCTCAGAATATGATTGTTCAGCCTTGAGATCCATTCATTTCATAAAGAAAGTAAATTATAATGAAAATTTAAATTTATTACGTTCTATCCGTAAGACACTAGTGATGATCATAAATATCATCTATAATGCATAGTTCTTATCGAGTCAATTTTTTTAGAACTGATTCATGCTCTGTCATTGCAGCACACCCATGGTTGCGGAGTGAAAACCACCCTATTCCTTTAGATATATTAATCTACAAGTTAGTCAAGTCATACCTTCATGCTTCACCATTCAAACGTGCAGCCCTAAAGGTACTGTGTTTTCATTTTTCATCGTTCGTTGTGTGTATTGTTCAATGATTGATTTCACTAGACACAATCAGATTACTATTTTGTTTTGTGTTTTCGAATATAATGGACATATGCATGTGCATTTATGTGATTGATATCATAACTGATAAACCTAGTGTTTGCCTTGAACACATGCCAATCTAATTCATGTGTTTCTTTTTTCGTAACTATTGTTGGACAGACTCCTAGCATATATTGATGACAAGCTAAAAACCTCTTACGCTGTGCTCGATAAACATTTAGTAGAGAATAATGTCTATTTTTAATGTAGCGGCTGAACTCGGGTTGTGCATGACACGTCACATGCATTGTCATTCACTTTTGATTTGGTTGATTATCTATATTACATACTTCCTTAATAAGTCATACCATCTTTAAATTGTCCAAACTCAATTGAACAGCTGGAAAGAGCGAAGTGATAGTATAAGGTTGCGGAAATGCTATCTTAGTTGATTAAAATTGCATGTTATATATATAATATATCATGTCATATATAGTCCAGAAGAATAGGGATGAATTGTTTTAGATACTTTGTAGAGTGAGCATTCTAATAATACCCATGAATGGATGGATATATACATCCATAATTATATTATTATTATGTTTTAAAATTAGTGTAAAGGCCTGCATGAGAATTACATGCTAAATAAACATAGAGAATATCTGCCTTTATGTTGTTAGAGGTAATGGGTTTAATGAGTCAGAGGAGTGAGAGGTGGGGGTGATTATATACACATAATTGGGTACAAATTTGGGTATGATTTGGCTGAGGACAAGAATGCGAGATAGTTCTATGGGGGAGAGGTGCAAGAGAGTATTTTTTGCTTCACAAGGGAAGCCACTGCTGTCTTGGTGATCCAAGTCCTTTTAGTTCCCATAATCAGTAATGGTAATAACTATCTTAACTAATTCATGTCATATTTTTTTTCCTTTGATAATTCGGGATATCCAGACCTTTTATAACACCCGAATGATCCCAACGGGTGCATTTAGACCGCAATCTGCATGCACCAGACATACTATGGAGTTGGCCCCAAGAGGACTCTTAAGTGATGACATTCATGTTGGCAAGATAAGAATCCTTGAGCTGTTTGATGATCCTTCAACCTCTACAAACAACCCTCCATAGATGAACAACCCAATTTTGAATCTGTTAGATTTTATTACATGTAGTCTTTGTGTTGATCCATTTTCTATATATTTAAGTACAGTGATTGTATCATCTGGATTTCCACTTATCTTTGCTAATTGTACTTCTAGCTACACTGAACAAATGATTTTTATATATTCCGACTTCCGTCTCGGCTGTTCTTTTCAACGGAATTAGAATTACTTGCTCCCTCTGTCGGTCCCAGATTAAGAGTCCTTTATTCCATTGTCGTTCACGTTTTACTAAGGATTCTGACTGATTGAAGTTACAATTCTTGGTCTTACATAATTTCAGGCACTCTCAAAAGCATTAACAGAGGACGAATTGGTTTATCTTAGAGCTCAATTTATGCTTATAGAACCTAATAAAGATGGGCGTGTCGCTCTTGATAACTTCAGAATGGTTACTGCTAACCTTTTTCCTTTTTACGTTCTTCATCCCCTTATCTTTTTAAATTGAATTTGAAATGAGGCATTTCACATGTCTCATTCGAGATTGGTTTTTCTTGTATTAGTCATTTCCTTTTACCCTCGACATTTAAATCAGAGTTGTTTTTAAAAGAGAAACAAACTAAAACTGCAGGCTCTTCTGCGAAATGGAACTGATGCGATGAAGGAATCAAGGGTTCCGGATATTCTTAACATGGTGAGACTATCCATACAAATATTTTCTGAGAATAATATCTGATCAGTGAAATTACGTGCAAGGGTAGTTTTATTGCCAAAGCAAGTACCATTACAAAGTATTGTACCATTTGCTTTCACTTGTTGTACATTGCTTTGGCAAATGATAGAATTGCTTTGAAACTAGGCCCCCCCAGCCTAATAAAAAAGCAATTTTATGCTATGCTTTTATTTTGTTCGTCATTATTTAATATAATAACTGAAAATTTGTGGTGGTGTGTTTTTATGTTTAGATGGGGCCACTCTCTTATAGGAAGATGGACTTTGAAGAGTTTTGTGCAGCTGCAATAAGCACATATCAACTGGAAGCTGTTGAAGGGTGGGAGCATATTGCATCTACAGCATTTGAGCATTTTGAACAAGAGGGCAACCGAGTTATCTCAGTAGAGGAATTGGCTCGGGTATCCACCTTTATACCCCCCCCCCCCCTCCCCTCCCCTCCCCTTTAAATTAAAAGAAATTTATCTTATTCTATTGTTAGTTCCTTTTTTTTTGGATTATATACATATAAAGGTTGCTGATATATTGCACAATTGATTAACATTTCAGGAACTGAATGTTGGCCCTACGGCTCATTCGATTCTGAAAGACTGGATAAGAAATGATGGGAAACTCAGTTTGCTTGGATATACCAAATTTTTGCATGGGGTGACTCTTCGCAGCTCAAATACGAGGCACCAGTAGGGTATTTTTTTCCTTAAAAAGAAAATGATATTGAAGGGTTTTTTTTTCTTTTCTTTTTTTTTTTCAGAAAAAAAGGGTTTAGTTGACAAATGATAGCAATTAAATATGCGAGGCTGTCAAAGGGTTTGGAGGAGCTTCTTAAATTTATTTTTCAAAATGATTCGTTTTAGAGATGAGAAATGAACATTGTGTATAAATGAAAATAGTAGAGATTCAACTGGAGGTTGATTAGGCAATTTTTAAGTTAGTCGTTTCTTTTTTTTTTTTTTTTCTCTCGTTCTCGTTAAACATAAAATGCAGATCTTAAATTCATTTGGGTTTGAGCTTGAAGCTCGGAGTTTAATGGTAACTTTTTAGGAATTTTAATTAAAGTAGTATGATTTTGAGAGAGGAGTGACTTCAAGACAAACAAGAGAGTACATATATATATAGATATTATTGTCTCCGATTCAGTGCATTGTTCACCATTTCCATTTTCAGCAAAGAGAACAGGGTATTTAGTACGTTGGGCTCTATTATTCTTACAACCGTTAATTTTGTCACTCAGTGTTTATATATATGTATGTCAACATCCACATGCATACATAGTAATATTATTAGGCAATGTGAATATATACCCGAGAAGGCGAGAAAATAACGCAACGCAAGGTGTATACACCCTTTCTCTTTTAACGAACTTGACAATTACACGTGAATATGTTGTATTTGCAACTAACGGAACTTGCTATTATTTTAAATTGGAGAGACAAATGGATGAACTACCAACTACGTAATAGTTTGGAGCAGCTCAATGGAAGAATGCATAATTCTACTTTAAGAAAACATAGTACAAACCTTTATTATATTTACCTCGGAAGTTATAGAGATGATAAAAGATTGTCCCTTAACATTTGTCCTTAATAAGTGATGTTTACCATTTTTAAGGGATAGGATTGATAAAAGTCCGAATATGATAAAGATAATATGAGATTTGAAACCAGTCTTGATCCATTTGCATTAATGTAGATACACAAAAACTTTTATATAATTGGAGTACTATGTTTTCGGTGAGTGCACTATCTCATGAGGGTTGTATTTTATACATATGGAGACATGTGAGTATATATATATATATATGCAATAAGAAAGATGGATGGATTGGATGTGTGAGTGTAATCACATACTAAAAAAAAAGTGATAATCTCAACCCACAATAATATTCCTTTTTAACTTCCTAAATTAACCCCTCCCTTTGGATGAACAATACATGTCTCTTTAGCTGTGGTGTTTGCCTTTCGGATTTCTTCTGCTTAATTATATTAGGTTTTATGGCTTATTTAGTGTTTTTTTTGTTCTCTACTCTTACGTTTTAATTTTTTTTATTCTGTGTTGCTGGTTGTTAACCCTTTGTTTCAATGGAATAAAATTGCTTGATGATTGATGTTTCCCAGCTCTTTATCTATCCTAACTGTTTGATTTATCGTGGGAGTTATTCATGAGCAAAAAGCAAAATAATATATATACTATTGGCATGTTCATACCAAAAAACAAAATGCTAAACTTGTTGAGTCAATACTAGAAGAGGTTCGCAACTTCACATACAAATTTAGTTTTTTGATTTTATATTTCCGATAATATTGGATTTTTTTTTTTCTTCTGGATCATATATATTACTTTGGGTGTATGTCTTATCCCGATGTGTGACATAATTTTTATATGTAATAGATAATATAGAGTCTGTGTAGTCGTTAGGTCTCGAGTGAATAGCCTTTCCTCTAATACTATATTATAGTTGTGAGCGACGTGTTTGGAAATTAAAAAGTTAATGACAAAAGTTCCTTCGATACCTATTACTATTTCTTTCTTTCTTTCTTTCCTCTTAGGCTGTCTATTTACAATGCATATGTTAAAATGTTTAGTATTTTTCATTGCTGTATCAGGAGGAGCAATTATTGTAATATGACTGGCGAGATGGTATTATATATGCACTAATGGGCTTTTAAATTTCCCTTTATTGTACAATTTTTTAAAATAGGGCAACGATGAGATTATATATCATTTAAATTTAAATTGGCTAAAAGCACTTCAGAATCTGGGAAAATTAGGAGCTTCTTCTCCAGAAACATCAAAAACTTTTGCTCGCACTTAACATGTATTTATCTCACACTAATTTTTATTTGTTTAGTCTACATTTCCGGTAAACACAAAGTGTGGCTATCCTATTTAGTGAAAGCCCCATCTTTCTCGGTATGCACGCATTTATGCTAGCTAGTTTGCTGCATGTGAGTCGTTTAAAATAAAGCGCGAAGCACAGAGTTGATTTCTCTTTGAACTAATTGACTTAGTTTATTCTAAATAAACGCGTGCCTTAATAGCATGTTAAGAAATATTTATAGAAAGAAGAATAAAATATTCAAACAATTTTTTTTAATTCATAATAGGTTTAATATGCATGTGCCCTTCATACATGAATTAACATTTTCTCTAAAATATCACATAGAGATATTAATACCGTAACTAATAGGTATATGCCTTCAACTTCAAAAACAAACACATTATCTCATTTACTTGAAACAAACTCAAATCAACTCTAAATGATTAATGGGTACTTTAAACATATTACACTTTTTTCTGCATCAAAAATGCTTCTTAATCTAAAATTTGATAGGCTAGCTAATTCAGTAAATGTAGCACAATATACATAGTAGATGTAGCAGTTTTGAAAACTACGTGTTAACAGTGGCGAGAGTCAGGAATTTGGCTAAGTGAGGACGGAATTCAAAACACACAATAATATATTTAAAACTATAAAACTTGAACGTAATAATAATAATAATAATAATAATAATAATAATAATAATAATACTTCATACAGCTTAAATAAAGAATGTAAACAATTACGAGAAATTACAATAATATAATACAAATATAACAGTATTAATAATATTATGCAATTAATGAAGAATCACAATTAATATTATATAAGTAATTAAGAAATTTAATTATACCTAATATCAAAAAGTAGATATAAGAAAGGATTTACCTTGGTAGTGTTGGAAAAATAAGTAAAATACCATTTTAAAGCCATTTTTAGGGTAATTTTCAGTGGAACCTCACACTTGGTTGTGAAATATTATTATAGATTCGTATTTTCTCCATGAGGACATCGAAATTGTATACATTTGTTTGCTCAAAATGATTATGGGGTGAATGAGAAATTGTCACCCAAAGTGAGTTACTTGAAATAGAAAAATAAAATGAAAATGAGGTTAGTCCCACATAGGAACTTTGTGAAAAAATTGATGAACTTATAAGAGATTACCTCTCATAAACTTGATAAGCATTTAAGAAAAATAAAATCCCTATGTATAGTTTTGTTCCCTTACACTTTGGTTACCTTCAAGTATAAGTTTCTACACATAAATTCTATATATATTTTTATTTTCAAAAAATACCCCATATACAACTAAAAAAATCCGAAATCAAGTGGGGGCGCTCGCCCCCACTTGTCCTAATGTTGCTCCGCCCATGCGTGTTAACATGTCACAAAATGAAATTGGCACAAAATAAGTTGACAGGAGAAATGTTATTCATGCCAAATTTTGGCACCAAAGTGAACACGGAATTAGAGTTATATACCTTGTTGTGTTTATTTTGTCTAATCGCACCACTCAATTGTGTCTAATTAATAAGTGATTTTTTTTTCCTTTTTTATCTGCTTTGCTACATGTTTATATCACTTGACTATCGTGTTTAAGTTGGTCTTGATTGTGTTGGGTAAAAATAACACAGGATCGTATTAGTTTTAGTTTTGTGCATGTCTTGTCGTGTCAGTTTTTCGAGAGAGAGGAAATATTTTATTAGATAATAACAAAAACGACCTAAAAGTACAAATTGCCTTGTTTGAAAAAAAAAGGCTTGGTGATTTGGAAAGAAGAAAGGATATGCCATAAAAGTAGTACGTATGAAAATCCCAAAGGAAAGAAAGATTTTTTTTCAAAAGTTAGTTATGCTGTAGCACTCGAACTTAATATAAAATTCTTTCAAGACAAAGCATTATATTTCTTTAGAAAATTATGAAGAACATGCACACTCGATCGACATCTTTCGATCAACTATGCATGCTTTATAAAACTAGTAAAATAAAATTGAAACACTGAATATGTGCATGCCTTTCAATCTAAAGATTAATCGTGATTCTGATTGATGAAGTCTTAAGATTGCAAAAAGAAAAGAAAGAAAGGTCCACGGAATTGTTAGAATCTTAAGTTTTTTAATTAGTTCTTAGCTATCAATTGCGTTTACTTGGACTTTTTTGCACGTTAACTGCTCCAATGAACTACTACCTTTTTATTCAGTTTATATAAATTCATAATATAAGTATGTATATATATATATATATGCAGTAGGTTTTGATAGCATTGCAGATTAATCACCGGCAGGCCGGCAGTGATGAGATATATATAAATAATAGTATTGATGAAGATAATCTGTCTATACATATACATATACATATACATATACATATATAATATTATGGTATGGGCTTAGACACAATCATCAGCTAGCTCATCCGCATGCCTTGTTAACAATATGTAACATGCATGTTACTTTTGTTTAATAACGTATCCTTCCATTTATAACTATCAGTTTTTCTATATATATGCATGTTATGTTATTAAAAATTTACATGAGGTTACAGGACATAAAGTTGCCTTGCCGTTATATTTGACATGATTGAGAAAATGACTTCTTAATTTGGTTCACTGTCAACCAACAGTTATTAAAAATTTACATGAGGTTACATTTTTCTATTTTTTTAGTATTTTTTTTTCATAAAGTTTTACCTTGCCGTTATATTTGACATGATTGAGAAAATGACTACTTAATTTGGTTCACTGTCAACCAACTTTAATTTGTTTATTATGTAAAATAATATGAATACTTGATTCCAGACGTGGCCCTAATTGCAAACTCATTAATTAAACCCCACCCAAGTAATCTTCCCCATTATTCCAGCATTTTTTTTTAACTACCAAACTCTCTTTGCCCTTCAAAGAAAATAGACTTAATCAAAGGACTAATCCAAAATTTTAATTTTGAACCATTTACGTACTGCAATAGATAATTAAAATTAAACATGCGAGTTGCTAATTAAAGGAAAACTGAAGAATTTAAAAATGTACAAACATTGGTATAAAAGGAACTAATTAAAAAGAAACCAACATCAATAACAGGCATATAGGAACTAATTTTCTATGGAAACCAAATATATAAATGTAACAGTAACACTTGCAATCATTAGTTTCGGCAAGACTTCTGCCAGAGCAATGTACAACTAGTAAAACACACGGTACAACAAGCTTTGGCAAAGGCAAGTTTTATAAAACTCGGCGAGAAGCTATAAAGGAGATATCCCAACAATAGAATTGAGCTGGCATTCTTTTGAGGAAAGAGAAGTTGAAAAGGTAATACATCCGGTAATAATATGAGTAAATTAGGTCATAACTTGTGCCAAGAACTCTATCCACCTTTAAAAAAGCATATACAATCTCAACCGCACAACTCTTTATCCGTTATACATTTTCAAAATTCAAAAACTATTGATTCCCGAATCTTAATTAAAAATCATCAGAGAGAGTCTCCACGTTTGAAGGTAGGGCTAGGAAGGCGTGCATTAACTGCCTATGATCGAGTAAAGTAAACTAAAAGATGCATCATATAGATGTCTAATAAAAACCAACACAAACTGAACTCCTTTCGTCACTTTTTACCTTCTCTTGAGTACTTACTTCTTAAAGTGAAAAAAAACCTTTTTGTTTCTCTTAATTTATACTGTCCGTCATTCTCTCTCCCATCCTCAAGATTTGACCTAAAAGTTAAGAAACTCTGCAAAGAACTAGATATTTGAAAATAGAGGACAAGTTTAAGGCCTTGGTACATCGAGTATATTCCCGCAAATTGATTTTTCTACATTTTTTGTCTATTCGAAATGCCAATGTTTAACATGTATGGGGTCGTATTGCACTTGAAAAAAAATCGTGATGAATAATATAACTCCTTTTACACGTACTAATTTCTCAATAACACTTGTACTGGGAGAGAGAAATGCAATGGTAGTTTGGACTGAAAGGATGTGTCCACTCTGCTTCAAGATAAAGTTTGAGATTTGGTAATTTACATTTGAACCGTATTTAAACACTCTCTGAAAGCAATGTACCGTAGTTTTTGAACAAAAAATATGACAGCACTTAAAGGTAAAATTGGCCAAAAATTGGAATAATAGTAGATGATGATACAGAAGTATGTAGCTATACAAGAATCAAGAAATGTATATATGTGTGTGTGTGAGTAGGGAAGGGAGTTGCTAGAGTGGGGTTTGAAGGTGGCATTTAGAGCAGGTGCAAATTAGTTTCCCAGTCAAACTACTTCATTTCATTGGACAAACGTCAGATTGATTACAGATCAGATAGTGTCTGTATATCTCTGTGTGTGTGTGTGTGAGAGAGAGAGAGAGAGAGAGAGTTCCCCACAAGGATAAAAATGAAGAAACACGCCCCAACAACTTATTATTACAAAAACCATGTTAGAGGAATCATGAAAGCTGACAAAACATAATAAATCTTGACAAACCCTTCCTCTTGACCACCTCTATTTTATTTTATTAATAATAATAAGTATATAAATTTGGTTCAACACTCCAATAAGAAGCCACACACCCTCCACTCCAAATTGTCTTTAACTGCTCTATCTCTTTCTAAAATGACGAACTTAGTTAGTTCATTGAACTACATATGTGTAGCCTTACTATTCTACACTTATTCCATGCATGTTATGGCACAGTGGCCAGGGGGGAGATCAACCAGGTTCTATGACTTCAAGGTATCCTATTATACATCTCTCTAAATATTCATCATGTATTTTAGTTAATGACGCACTTATTGCCTATCTTTATGAAACTATAACGATTAATGCTTCAACGAAATTATTAGGTGCAAACCACGAAGATCACTAAGTTATGTAATACCAAGGAAATAGTGACCATCAACAATATGTTTCCTGGTCCAATTGTGTATGCCCAAGAAGACGACAGAGTGATAGTTCGGGTCACTAATGAGACGCCACACAATGCCACAATCCACTGGTAAATTTGAAAATTGAAAAGAAGAATTAATGCACTCTTATAGACAACTGATTACTAGTTCTATTTATAAATAACAGTGAGTGTATTTTTTAATATTTTTTCGTGGTAAATATTCAGGCATGGTGTAAGGCAGATTCTATCTTGTTGGTCCGATGGACCTTCGTATGTCACACAATGCCCCATTCAAGCTGGACAGACTTACACATATGAGTTCACCCTAATACATCAGAAGGGAACCCTTCTTTGGCATGCTCATTTTTCGTGGCTTAGGGCTACCGTCTATGGTGCCATTGTCATCTATCCCAAGACTGGGGTCCCTTACCCCTTTAAATACCCTTATGAAGAGCATGTCATAATTCTAGGTAAATCTCTACGCCTAATAATAATGTTGAAGATATTCTTAAACTAAGATCCATCGCCATGAACTTCATAACAGACAAAAAAAGGGGATTTGAAGAAATATTATGCATCTATGGTGTTATATTTTACACGGAAATTATTTGATTTGAAATTTATACTTACAAATTTGTCAGGGGAGTATTGGCTGAAAGATGTCATACAACTTGAGCAGGCCACTGTAGCGAGTGGAGGAGGTCCTCCAACAGCTGATGCGTATACAATTAATGGTCATCCTGGTCCAAACTACAACTGCTCTGCCAATGGTAATGATTCGAGAAATGTATTAAACTAATTAATTGCTACAAGTTAGATTTGGCATTGTCAATGATTTTTATATAGCCATGGGTTACAATGAAATGGACCTAATCAACTAGCTCATTTACTCATCATTTATTGCTTAATGGATTTTTCTTATTTCCCCCCCTGGTCTTAACGCAAAACTACACTTACCCCTTGTTATAACTTATAATCATATCAAAGGATTTCGTAGAACGGGGGAGGATTTCTCATTCTTTTTGAGATACCCTTCTTGTAAGACACCGATATCAAATGGTTATGAACAAAGGGGTTTTAAGTCTAATTCTGCATTAAGAATATGTGGAGAAGTGAACAAAGCCCTTATTTGAAAATAATTTTCTTTTCCAGATGTGTATAAAATTGATGTGGTCCCGGGGAAAACATACTTGTTAAGGTTAATCAGCGCAGCGTTGAACATGGAGAACTTCTTTGCAATAGCTAATCACAAACTCACGATTGTTGAAGCTGATGGTGAGTACACGAAACCATTCACCACAGACCGTGTGATGCTCGGGCCAGGTCAAACCCTCAATGTCCTTGTCACCGCAGATCAAAAGATAGGAAGATATTCAATGGGAATGGGACCCTACATGTCAGCCCAAAATGTCCCATTCCAAAATATAACATCACTAGCCCACTTCCAGTACTTAGGTGCCATGCCAAATGCCCTAGCTTTACCGGCTCCTCTACCAAGCTTTAACGATAATCTTGCTGTTAAGACGGTAATGGACGGGCTTAGAAGTCTTAATCCGGTTAGTGTCCCTAAAGAGATAGATACAAATCTCTTCATCACCATTGGACTAAATGTTCAAAAGTGTCGCTCAAAGACACCAAACCAAAATTGCCAGGGTTCTAATGGAGGTGTTATGGCTGCTTCAATGAACAACATAAGTTTCATTAGGCCCAACATTTCAGTTTTACAGGCCTACTACAAGAAAATTAATGGGTATTTCACAGAGGATTTCCCAGGGGTGCCACTTAAATTCTATGACTTTGTTAACGGGGCACCTAATACCCCTCCTAATAATACAGAGTCGGTGAATGGAACTAGGGTAAAGGTCCTTGAATATGGGAGTAGGGTTCAACTCATCTTACAGGATACAGGTACCGTCACAACTGAAAACCATCCTATTCATCTTCATGGCTATAGCTTCTACGTCGTGGGATATGGTAATGGGAACTATAATCCACAAACTGCAAATTTCAACTTGGTGGACCCACCTTACATGAACACAATTGGAGTTCCAGTAGGTGGATGGGCTGCTATTCGGTTCACCGCTGACAATCCAGGTATGTATACACATACACAAGTACATATCTAGAGAAAATGGAAACTGTGTTAGGTACCATTTTGATTGGACTATTATGGGAACATTTAAGAGCTAATATCACTCCCATTTGACTAAAATGTCTCTAACTGCTCTCTCTTATATCAGCATCACAACTCTCATACTATCTTTTGAATCCACCACCTACAGAGGTTCCAGTCTACAGAGATTAAGAAAGGATTATACAAATGTGTATTTATAGAGGAAAGATTTGGGACTGACTGTCTGTATAAGGATTGGCCCTTTAGCAACAGATTTTTGTTGCTGAAAAAAATCTTCTAATGTTTTGGTGACAAAAATTCGTAGCTAACGGCTGGTGCGCACACGGATGATCCGAACCAGAAACAGACCTTTTTTATTATTCAAATTAAATATGAATAAATTGCCATAAACACAAGTATTTTTTTCTAAACATGATGATTCGCTAGTATACATACGTATTGGGTTCATGTATATAATTTTGGGATGTTAATACTTCACTGATCAATTTACTATGTTGTAGGGGTTTGGTTCATGCACTGTCACTTGGAGATACATTTGTCATGGGGCTTGTCAGTGGTGTTTATAGTGAAGAATGGGCAAGGCCCACTAGAGACGCTTCCCCATCCTCCAGCAGATCTTCCCCGGTGCTAGAGTTGCTTGATGTTGATAATAACACACATGGAAGGTTGTGATTTTTCCAATCAAAGGATTCTTTGACCCAAGTGTGCATTAGTGTTATGGTCCATTTCTTTCAAGATGATGAAAATATTGTGTAAAGAAAACAAAGATTGGTAGAAATAAAAGTCTCTTTTTGCATTCAGTTGTTCAGGTTTGGACTTGGAGCCTAGATGCATTGGAAAGGTTGTTTTATTATTCTGTTCAAAACAAAGTTGTTCAGGTTTGAGATATGAGTTTAAATACTCCGTTTGTCTCAAACTTATTGTCCCACTTTGAATTTAGCACTTTTTACGAAAACATTAATTTCAACCTAATCAATGGCAAAAAATATACAATTTCTTTTCTATATGACGTTTGGCATATTGATTATATCCCAAGAATGAAATGGAACTACTAATTTGAGACATCCCGAAAACGAAAATGAGACTACTATGAGATGGAGAATCTTCTACGCGTATTAGGTGATAATAAACCTGCCCAGATAGGGACTCACACAAAGAACCAGTTGGCCAAACCAAGTATACCTAAACTCTATATATATATGAAAATGGAAGTCAACAATGTCTCTCTCTAAGCCATTTGGATAACCCCTCCTTATAGAGTACCCCTGCTTCATATATAAATGAAAATCATACAAATCTTACATTAACAGTGTGCTGAAGTACTAAAATATACATGTTATATTACTAGGTTTAGATGGGTAAAATCTATTATATTCAATTCAATATGTAGGTTGTATCCCACAATCATACCTAGAATTACATTCAATCTCCAAGTTGGGTTGGATGTGGTCAATAACCTCTTATTATATATGTAGAAATCTTCAGAAGTTCGGAGACTTACACAGATCTCACCTTGGATGAACATAGAATCATAGATATTATCCCACACTGAAGAGAATCAGAAATATCAGCTAGGAGCTCTAGAGTTGAAAGCCAATGATGATCTTTATTCACTTTTCCAATTTTTTTTTTTTTGATAGGTAAGAGGCTATAGTTGTCTACTTTTATTTCATTAACAACGGAAAAAAAAATAGCAAATATTTGACTCTCTTATGATTGTTGAACCAGTCCATGGCAATAACATGTCATTTGGGTTTTAATATGCACGTGATGGAGAGTTGGAGACATTCAAAATTGTTGTTGAAGATTGTAAACAAGATTACTTTATGTCCTACCTATGTTTAATTTAGTCTTTAAGAAAAGCATCATTAATTGAAATGACATCAAAGACAATGGATTCATTACACAGCTAGAAAAATAGAGCAATGCAGACAACTATTTATCCTTGCAATGGTGGGCAGCACCCAGTAAACTAAAAAAATACTAATAAATAAATTGGAGAGGAACCATGGAACAAAAATACAAAATGAAGAATGAGATAAAAGGATTGAGGTACCTATATATTCCTTGTAGCTTCCACTGGATGTAGGCTATCCCTTGAAATTCTGCATGGTTGGATCACATTGTGAACTTGCATAAGCTGCACCATTCCAAATGATATTTCCACAAAAATAAAAGCATCAATCTGGAATTTAGCTCCACCAAATCACCATTCAAAGACGTATATTCTGATTCAAGACTATAGGATCAGAACCACCTATAGCATAGCCCAGTATTGAGATACATAGGGTTGAGGAAGAAAAAAGAAAAGAACAATCATTTCAATCGACCTTTAGATGAATCCATATAAAGCCACTTACCCACCTGCAGTACAGGCTTTAGGTGTAGTACAATGAATTCAGTGTAGTACAATTATCATGCATATTATCTAATAGAAACAAGCCTCCACATGCCGACATAATTTATTATACAAATGAATAGAATAACCGACTGCATCCAACGACCCTGAAGTCCTTTGGAAAGCCTCTTGCTCAACAAGTATTCCACAATGTAGTTGGGAAAGAAACAAGTTTGCTTTCTGAAGCTTCCCAATTAATTTGCCTCCAGTTTTTTCCCCCTTCTTTTTGGGCATTACATACTCCTTTGGGTAGGATGAATTTCATGAAAGGCTTATTAACGTCCAGTGCCCTGATCACACAGGCTCCCTTGTGCCTTATTTCCTACAGATTTATGTTCCCAAATGTCTGGTGAAGTGTTCAAGGCTTGTTGGAGCCTTGGAGGGTTTTTTTTTTTTTTGGTTAGGGGGGGGGGGGGGGGGGGGGATTTGTTTGAGGGAAGAGAAAGGCTTCATCACCAAAGGTGAGTAAAACTGACTAGCTTGAGACTTCTAGTACAAAGAGTATTGTAATACACTAATACTACGCATATATGCCTGATTTGTAGTATGATTAAACTTATGAATGGGATTTTTCCACAAATTATTCCCTTTTCTTTCATCAAGGCTCAAGCTCAAGAAAATAAGATTTATTTACAGAATGCTAATAGTAGACAAAACAAGTAAATATACTACAACCACCACCGAAAATTTAATAAATGCTTCAAAGATGCAAATCTTGTCATCTTAATCTTGAAATTACAAAGCAAAAGTGAGTGAAAGTGACTAGCTTGAGACTTCTAGTGCAAAGAGTATTGTAATACTACGCATATATGCCTGATTTGTAGTATGATTAAACTTATGAATGGGATTTTTACACAAATTATTCCTTTTCTTTCATCAAGCTCAAGAAAATATGATTTATTTATAGTGTAATGCTAATAGTAGACAAAACAGGTAAATATACTACAACAACCACCGAAAATTTAATAAATGCTTCAAAGATGCAAATCTTGACATCTTAATCTTGAAATTACAAAGCAAAGGTTATGGATTGACTCTTTCGGAGTTCCATAACTTCTCGCCGTTTACACTCTTTCTGGACATAAAGGTCACTCTCTCGTTGTCCTTCAAATTTAAGTAATCAACCTGTGTACAAGAAGACCCCATAAACTTTTTTTAAAATTGAAGTTGTTGTAAAATAAAAGACAAGACCATAGAATAGAATAGAAGAGAAGATCTTAGACCTGGTCAGGATCCAGAACAAGCAGACAAAATGAAGGCACTGGGCCCTTAGAAGGATCCAGAGAGGGTTCAGGGGATGGCTGTTCACTTAGAGCAGGAAAACCAGGAGAAGGCCCCAGGTACTGCAGTCTTGACCTTGGAGAACTAGCAAACCAAGCCTTTTCTCTTTGCTGAGTTGTAAATTCAAATCGTTAGATGTCATGAAAAAAAAGAGTAGAATTTGAAGGTACTAGGAAGTTACAGTAATAGAACTGAAGTGTACATGTTGTGATTATTAACAATAAATCACGCCACGGATCGTAATTCAAATAGTGGATATTAATAACTAGAGATAATATGGATGAGAAAAAGCAAGAAGATAGATAATAGAACACACAATATTCGACAAACGAAGATTTCACTAATTCTTTTAAAACGATTACAAAATCTATCACAAGAATTATTGCACTCAAAGCTCTCACAGAAGAAGAAAATCAACAGCCCTTTAACCTCTCTCTCACAACAAGATGAACTCTCCCACAAATCCCACAGAAAGAAGAATATCTCTCATCTTATGCCTTAATTTATTGAATGATTCTATCTATATATAACAATATAATAGAGTTCATCCAATCAAGAATAAGGTAATAACAATCCTACGTAAATATGGAAACTATTAACAAGGTAATAGAGACCAAAATAAACAAGGAAACCTATTTTTCCGTCCAAGTGCAAAACGGATTTTGCACCTTTTCCGCGTAGGCGCAAAAAGAGTGCAAAATCGTTTTTGCACTATTTCCGCGTGCAATCTTTACTTCTGTTTAGTGCAAATTCGATTTTGCACTTTTTCTGCAAGTTTGATTACAAGCCAAAAAATCCGATTTCCAACAAAACTCATCTTTTTCTTAGGTTTGGAACCGAGCAAAAAACACAACAGTACATACCAATGGGAACTAGGAATATATTATAATGCTTTCTAAAAGCTACATGAGTAGAGTCACAAATCCCCTATACGAAACTTTTTATGGCAGTGTTTCACTAACAGTCTCTTTAGCATCACAGTTCTATACTTTTCCTGTTTAAATTTAAAGATTGAGGGGGCAAGTTTTAGGTTGAACAGAGATTTCCTCTTTAAGTTAAACTATGTTTGGGAGTTTAGAAAAAAGAAGATAAAGTATTGATTGGACAGAAGAGAAAGGGAGAGAAAGCATAACTATTTTCCATCCTTCGTTTGTAAGCTTAGGAAGGAAGAGGAGATTACTTCTATCCTCCTTTTTGTGGGTTGAAGAGAAAGGAGAGAAAAGATGATAAATGTGGTGTGTATTCTATAGGTAAAATAGTCAATACAATAGGTTATAATTTAACAAGCTTTCTCTTCTCTCCATTCCAACTTTCTCTTCTCTGCCTTTCTTTCATATTCTCTCCATCTAAAACTCCCAAGCAAGAGAGAGCTTTACACTTTCTTTTCCTTTCTCTCCAAATTAAAATCCCAAACAAATCAAAGTTTGAGAATGATGAAAGATAAAGCAGGAACTGCAGGGGCAGCAAGATATTAGACATTTGAATATACAAAGGACTTGAACTTTTTTTAGCAATTAATTGATAAAGAAAACTGAAGGGTAAATTAGATATCAGCTAGCACTGTCACTTAGTGCAACTCACACGCACCAGTCATATCAAGTTTGTTTTAGATAGTCCCTTCCTACATTTGAAAAAAGCAATTCAAAAAAACAAAAGGAGCATATCAAATCAAGTGAAAGCAGAAGGTGGAGAAGTACTCTTACCTGGAGCTTCAATGGATCAGGATTTGACCCGTCAATTATAGCAACAGTGCCATTGATTCGGAACTGCTCCCAAGAGTCGGTAAAATACCAACATATCTAAATCACAAGAAATTTAGTTAAAACTGTTTGGGCGTGCGTATGGTTGGTGGACAACAAACTTGAAAGATCTACAGCAATGCAATTTAATTCAGCTCAATGCAGGAAAACACATTTTAAAGAATATTATTTACCTCGGCAAATGAGCAATGCTTAAGATCTTCAATCTGCAATTTTTTGACTCAAAGATCAACACAGATAGTATTCAGAGTTTCCAGCTAAAATAAAATTGTCAGAGATCAAGTTATAATAACAATGTAAACTGAAAAGGCTGAACTCAAACAAAAGGATTGGTCTTGGATGGCACAAAGCTTATATTAATTGTTAATCAACCACTATTTATCACAAATTGAAAAAGTAAGGAGATGAAGAAAGGACCTTGTGACTTCGATAATCAGTGTTTATTTGGATCTTTTCACTGTTTTCCTGGAATCCTCTGTATAAAGAAATCACAAAATTCAACAAATCTTCTTTTTCTTTGACTGGAGAGTCCACAATTCAACAAATCTTAAGTATATGTATATATAGAGTAAGAGATACCTGAAAACAACCGTACGATTGGAGGGTCTGCCATTAGATCCAATCGTTGCCTGAAGATGAAAACGTTAACTTTGTTAGAAGGATCGAGGATAAAAGCAATAAAGAAATTATTATAAGATTGCAGATAGAGAGAGAATTAATTACAAGCTGAAAATAGGAGGAGTGTTTGAGATTGGAATTGGATTGCAACGCGTTGAGAAGAAGCTGCTTCCATTGAGCTGTTGCCATTATTAGCCGACTGTTATTGTTCCTGCACCTCTCACTCTCACTCTCACTCTCACTGATTTTCCAACTTCGTTTTTTGATGAATATTTTGCCTCTTCCGTACTAACAGGTCGGTTTGTTTTGCCCACTTCAATTTTTTAGATTTAAGACAATTTAAAGTTGTTTGTTTTTTTTTAAAAAAAAATTAAATGGTTTGTTATTTAAAATTAAAAATTTGGATCAAAAATTTTAAGTGCTAAATTTGTCATTTAAATCTAAAAACTTAAAACACCATATTATACAATACGTATTTTACCTTCTTTATTTCTCATTTTACATGTGATCTAAATAAACTAATAATAGTAAAGTTGTCATATTAAAAAAAAAATCAGTTTTTAAATATGTTATATTCAAACAAACAACATTTTTCAGATACAAATTTTAGAAGTAAACAAATAGTTTTTTCAGTTTTTAATAGTTTTATCAAATGCCACCTTAGCTTCAAGAGAGAAAGTTTAATTCTAAATGAAATGAAATTTTAGAGAATGCATAATTCTCTTTTAATTACTACAACAATAACAAAATCTCCTCTTTACATAAAAAATGAGATACTTTAAATGTGAATTTATTATTTAAAATTTTTTATACGAACCAAACCAACGTTTAATTATTGAATAATCCTTATATCAAAACGTGGCATATCCAATTATTTGTTTCTTCTAAATTTTTTATTTTAGATAGGAAAATCAAATATTTTTGTTGCTTATTCCTATCGAGTGTATTACTTGAGTTGCACCTCATGAAGGTACAAACAATATAATGAATGTTAGTGAGAATATCCAATAAGAAGTTTAGTATTGTCAGATTATCTCCAATGCAATCATAAATTGTGTGAAAATGAGATGCCACATATGATTAATAAACAATAAACTAAAAAAAAATGCTCTCCAGTAACCATTTATAATTTATAATGATTATGAAGATGATGTAGCAAAAATGAGAATAGACATTGTGAAGACTAAATGATCTCTTAGATAATATCTTAATGCCACATCATCTTTTTTGTCTACATACCTTTTTTTAAACTTTTAAATATTTTAATTATAAATTATTTATTAATAAAAATTACACATTAAAAATAGAGTAAACAACCCATTTAACCACTAAACTATGGATCTAATATCATTTTGGCCACTGAACTTTAAAAAGAACTATTTTACTCATCAAACTAATGCCCATTTCGTCCATTTGAGGTGTTAAAAGTGACGGATTGAAGCCATGTGCCAAGCACATGGCCTTATTTAAGGCTAAAATTGTCATTTTTCCTCAAAATTACACTACCCCTTCTTCATAGCCAGCGAAGTAGAAAGAGATAGTTGTAGATATTCCGGTGAACTCACAGTTGGCTTTGTCAAAATCTCATCCACAACAACAATAAATGTCAAAAACAAAATTTCTCCTTAAAAACACTAAAAGAGGAAACATGTTTCTAGCAGCAGAAGTAGAAAATGGAGACACAATAGTGAAGAACCGATTTCTAGGGTTTTTAATATGGGAATCGATCCATTCCATCGCCATATTCCTCCTCTGCAAATCCTTACTCCTCTCTCCCTTCATACGAAGCCCGCTCATTCATTCTCTCCTCAGCTTCGCCCCCTTCATTGCATTCCATCTCTCTCTAATCTTCTTCATCATCGCCGTCGTCGCATCACCACACCCAGATCGAGGTGCTTCGCCGTGGGAGCTAGCCCTAGGTATCGTTAAATTAGTGTTCATCCTCGGAGGAGTGCCGATGGCAACTGATTTCTGCCGAAGGATGAAGATTTCGTTGAGTTTTCTTTTGTTTGTGTATGTGGCGGCATTCTCGGGGTTTGTGTCGGTGCTTTGTATTTGCTGGAGTTGTGGTTATTTTACTTAATTGCAACTCAGGCGATTTGTGATGGGAGCATTAGGATTTAGAACTTTTGTTGCTGGATTGTTTTACGAATTTTATTATGTATATAAGAGGCGGTGTATTTTACAGTTCCTTATCATTATGTTGCTTATGAAGAGGGGTGGTGTAATTTTGAGAGAAAATGACTATTTTAGCCTTAAATGAGGTCATATACGGCACATGGCTTCAATCCGTCACTTTTAACACCTTAAATGGATCGAATGGGGCATTTGGAAACTCGGTCCAAAATTTGATGGGTAAAATAGTTCTTTTAAAGTTCAGTGACCAAAAGGATATTAGACCCATAGTTTAGACTGTTTACTCTTAAAAATAAATAAATCAAGACTTATCAAGCGAGATTCATTTTACATATAAATTTCTTAGTTTATTTTTTATAAATTTATTAATAGACAATCTCTTGAGCAATTCCATTGAAAATAATTTTTGTAAAACTTGTCTATCAAGATTTTTTTTATACCACATAAAAAAGACATTTATATGTCCATGATCAAGAGCCATTTAATCCATTTTGGCATGGGAGATACTCTTATTTTCTAAAAGGAAAATCTAGTAAATATCTTCTTTTACTATATTAACAAATAAAACTTCCTACTTCACCACCTCATCTCACTCTAGTTAAGATTCAAATTCAAAATATTTTACTATTAAGCTAACCCATTCGTTTCAATTATATGTTTTTTGTGCTAAGTGGACAAACAAAATTTACAATCATACTGCATAAATTTATGTTACTAGGGCGTAAATTATTTAAAATTGGGCTAAATTATTGTCTCTGCGCGGGCAACTATCAGAAAATGAATGTGCACCATAGCCTTAAAAAAACTGAAGTGAACAACATATTAAAAAGCGTTGAGCGTCACGTTATATGACGTTATCGAAACTACGAGAAAAGGATGATAGCTAATGCCACGCTAGGTAATACATATTTATTAAGTATTGAGTCTTAATTTTCGGCATGCACACAAAATTATCACATTATTCCTCTTGTCAAAAATGATGATAAAGGGATGAGTTCGCTAAAGAGAAACTTGAACTCGTAACAATTAACATTATAACTCATTTGAATATCACTAAACCAAATATAATTATATATTTTTATGTGAAAAATTACTGCATATCCTATGGCGCACACGTAAAGTGGGCCCTAAATTAGTATGTAAAGATGTATATATCAAGGAAATATAGAGATGGCTTTCAAAATGTAGGATATAAGCTGATAAACAGCAGCAATAATCCTCAAGTTACAGAAAATTTTACTGTACAAATTATGAACTCAATACTCATTCCTCCTTCAACATCTATCAGAGACATGTTAAATCAGGCAGAATTCACATACACAAAACACTACATATCCATGGATGATGGTGATGATCACCATCACATATATCCTTTTCATTTCTTCACTATACATAGAATATATAATGTTTTTTTTTCCCTTCCGCAGAGAAGTAAAGAACATAACAATGATGATAATGCAGGCCAGGCCGGATTAGAGATCTCCATTAATTCCGAAGATCCGGACCTTGTGCATATTTGGGAATTTAGCGATAACTAGCACCATTACTGCAAGTGTGTTGAAGAGCAGCATTGGATGTTGATAGTCAGTTGTGTGCGAGGCTATCAAGTACCTGCCAACAATTTAAAAATGCAAGTTGAATATAAACTAAGAGATCAATTTATGACTGAAACTTAAATTTGCCATGCATGAGTTGTAACTGCAGCCAAATTTAACCAAAATTCGACTTTAATTTCACATTAAGGAATGATGCTGAGATAACTTTTGGTGGCTTTCATACTTAATATTATGACTCAGCGATGGATGGCCAAAAAGACAAGCAGTTTATGCTGGGCCTAACATGTGGTTGATGGTTCAAAGCCCTGATGGTCCAGTCCAGATAATAAGAAATTGCTTTTAAGAAGTGGGTGTGCACATTGACCAATGCAGAGCCAGCTCGGTTGCTCACTACACATGAAAGGCCTAAACAACCAGGTGGCCCTTATCTGGCAAAATGTCCAACCCAACGAGATCCGACTGGGCACATCATGGTTCAGAAAGACAAGTCTGAAACTGATATGGAACATCCAACTTAACTTGGTTTTGGTACCCTTTAAACCAACACCGTCTCCAATAACTAGATCCTAGCGAAATAAACTTGACTTTCCATGACTTGCCGATTCCATTTTTTTTGCCAAAACAGCTACATCTAGGCAATTCGTATAGTTAATTGACCGAGTTCCCTTTTTGACTCATCGGGTCTACCATAATATTTGCTTAAATTTTGAATGACCTTTTTAAATAATTAAAATTGTCTTCACACATGAAACCATCTGGAACATTTGATAACCAAATTGTTCCCATAAAAGAACAGACTACACAATATCTAGTACACATATTAAATGGCTGAAGCAGTAAAAAAAAAAAAAAAGAAGAAGAAAAGAAAAATAAAGAAAAAACTTACAGCACGACAGGTACAACAGTTAGGAATTTTCTGTTGCGGGTGAGCTGCTTCCCATTGTCAATCTGTTCCCACCAAGTCAACTGATTATAGATCCCCTGGTCATCGGCAAATGGAGTTCCTTTCTTCCAGTGGAAAAAGTGATATGTGACCTATATAGAAAAACAGAATCTGAATCAAGCTATACAAGCAAATTAAGCTAGCATTGAAATCGATGAATTGACAAAGTATTAACCAAGATTAGTTTCACCCAATAAAAGAATTCCGGGAATAAAAAATAGAAGTAACATACAGAAAATGTGCTTAATGAACCCTTCCCATCCTTACCAAGCCTATTGCCATAAACCCACATCAGGAAGAATACGCGAATCAGTGAATCACAATCACCACAACTAAACTGGGATCAGCAAATCTAGCCATGATAACCCGCTTACACAAGTTCTCCTAATCAATCGCAAGAGTAGCTTACTGAAAACAGGCCGATAGAATTGCTAATGTTTGCTACGTTGTGGCTTCGAGGCCAATAAATGGCATTTTAACTCGTCAAAGCTTTTACTTTCTGTTAGAGATAAGAGTTAGAGCATCCAACCAAAAACCCATTGACAAGGGAGAGGAGTTGCAACGGGAGGCGGGATCTTATATATTCCAATCAAAGGCTCGTATTTTTTGGCTCAAAATTATTGTATGACGGTCAAATCAAGCTCAAAATTAGCTTTGGGATCTATGTCGGTGTAATTTTGAGACTGAAATCAATCTACAAAACCCGACATGGAGTGTTTTTTGGTTTATGGCCCTCTAATAATTAAATTATATTATGACAAGTAGAAGAAAAACCCTAATAGTACCCATATCTCTACCAATAAATATATATCATGAGCAACTCCTAAGGACGAGTAAATGTAATTAACCCTATTATGTATGCAAATATGCAGCAGAAATTATAAAAAGCCTCATCCGAATCAAGTAACGCCAACCAAAACTCCAATAGAAAGAATCCATTTCAAACAATGATTTAGATTAACAAAAGCAAAATAATAATAATAGTGGACATAATTTCAAAAAACCCTAAATAGAGGACCACAATTAATTAATTTTATTAATGAATCAATATGTAGCATGAATGAGGATATATATATATATAGATGGAAAGGGAGAAGGTGCATACGAGGAAGTGGAAGAGATTAACAATGGTCCAAGCCATTCCAGGAGAGCAGCCAAAAATGGAGAGAACGAGGAGCCATGCGAAGAATACGATGAGAATATAGGTAGTCCATACCCCCGGGTACGTAAACCACTCTGTATTCCTGTTCAGATCGGCCGCCGGCGTTGCCTTCACGTACAAATTCGCCATTCTCATCATTTATTTATTATTATTATTATTATTATTCCAGTTCGAGATTTCGAGAATTGGATGGATGGATGGAGTTTGGGTGATCTCTTTCACAATTAGAAGATAATTACAAAATTAGCTCACAAAATTGCAATAGATCAACTCTATCTTTTCTCTTTTTTTTTCCCAAGTTTGAACTTGACTTATTAAGATATTTTCGCATAAAAATGGCCCTACTATTTTCACGGACGAGATTTAAGACTCACTATGGAAACAAACCGGGTTGACCCGCAACACTTTTGCCAACACTCCACTCCGGGCTATTAAGGGTGGGCTGTTCATCGGTCCAATCCCCAGTAACATTGTATCAGGCCAAGTTTGTTGGGTCTCAAACTTTTAAATAGGATTTTTTTTTTATTTAAATTTTGAATTATTCAATTTTTTCATACACTTTTAAAGTTTAATGTTTAAGATTCATAGAGAAAGATTAATAAGTGTATAAGTTGGTAGTCGGAGGATTTATTTGTTATTGTAATAAAACGAAAAAAATTTAAACCTATTTTGATACTTTCTATAACAATATCTAAATGTTATATGCATAACGGATTAGTTAATATGTTTTTCATTTTCTTGTTATTTTTATGACCTGTTTTATTACTTTTGGCTAGTTTAAGCATTCCAATGCCGCCATGCCTTTTCTCTTAATTTATTTACTCATGAAAATTTTGTTTTGAACGTGACGATATAACGCCCTAAAGGATAATTAAACACGTACACAATAATCTCTTATTACTCAATAATAAAAGCAAGCACTCATATTATTACACACAAGCTATCATATAAGGGGCAATGGTTTTTACATTTTAAAATGTATAATTATAAATAATTGTGTGGTCGAGATTTAAAATACTTTTTGAATGATTGATAACATTTTTGACATGAGTCGCGACCTTTATGTGTGTGTATATATATATGTATGGATCAATCAAAGCAAAGGAGTACAGCAAGAAACACAAAGTTTAGAGTTTTGTGTTAGTCCCATGTAACATTGTCTCAATCTAATTTTATTTAAAAAGAAAAAAATAGTCATTCATGAAAATTTGAGTTTCCTAAATCAAAAGGATACCATATTAACGGTCATACCATTAATTAAAGATAACTCTAGTTTTCTACTTTCATCTTTCTCCGACTCTTCTCGTTAGCAAACAAACCAAAAAGTAGCTGAAAAAATATAGAATCTTAATTTGTATTTAAATTCATAAGAATAAATAAGAAACAAATGTTATGATTTTGTAATAACACAATATTTTTTGTTGGCATTTCATAGAAAGCATTTCACTCTCAACTTTTATTTCCTTTCTATTCTAACTTTTTTGTTTTTTTGTCAAAACTTTCCATTCAAACTGAACAAGTTCATAACCAAATGAATTTAAAATTCACTTACGTAGGATATATATTAATAATCAATATTGACACTCATCATCAAATATTGTTAGGCAAGTGCATAAATATACTTGTATAAACATATATATACACATGGAAATCCACTATAAAAATCTAAAGTATAGATCCAAGAAACATGGTTGCTGTTAGGTTCATCGCGTGCGTCTATGGGAGATTATCACTGTAGTTGGAATGGTTTAAAAAAAATAGTAGTACAAATAATCTAATCTTTAATTGCCAAGAATTGCCGAGTTGATAGCGATTAGCAACACTGGAATTAATTTTGGGTTCGATTGTAAGTTATTCAGGTAGAGCTCCGACTTTCGCAAAAACTATCGATGGCCAAAAATTGTGCTTTTGTGCAAGTGGGAATAAATCTAGGTAGGCAAAAACTAGATCAAACACCTCATAGGAAACTAAAAAAGGTAATCTAATCTTTATTTAACACAATAGAATTAAGATAGCTTTTCTAAATAATAATGTGATTTGTGAGATTGTGGACTGTCATCCAGTTAAAATCAAAGCATATATACCACTACTTAGTTAGTGAAGAACCCAATATAGAAGAATATATGAATTGAAAAATTAAGGGTTTTCATTCGTGACCTAATTTGTTGACAAAATAAATTAAATTAACAACCATAAAGCTTTATATTAATGTCTTATCATATGATAAGGACACTGCTAGCTAATGTGATAAGCAATTGTTATTGCTTGAAATATCTGCACCACATAAAGAAAGCAGCACTTGTTGGGCTTGGGCAATATCATATCTCTCTGAAAGAGTTTTTAATTAGCAAACTGCTAATTGTTAATTAATTGTAATTTCCACTTAGGGTGAACGCACTATTGCTATCATTAGCTGTTAATATCAATTAGGTCAGTTTTCGTATATATAGGCTAAAGACCTAAATTAGGTAGATCTCTTGCAGGGGCACCTGTCCTTGACATGCATCTACGGTAATTGTTTGGAAAATGATAAATATCTCCTATTTGTTAATTTTGGCATTTTCAATCAATCTGAGTTGTAGATGCATTTTATAACGCCCTGATACGTCTACTTAATATATTTTCTAAATTAAGAGTTACATTTGTTTGGGCATTATCAATATACTTGTTTTTATGTTAAGACGATTTAGGTAAACTAAGTTAGATTGCACCACACTAAACTAAGTTCATTTCTGGTCAGGTTAAAAACATGTCATTCACATCGCGACTAGTGGATTCAAAAGAAATTGTTTGTCGTAAAATTTAAACACGAATAATCGCTATACTAAATATCATGATAATATAAAATAATTGTTGTACTAGACCAATATTGTCAATGTCAAAGGGTATTATGCCCTTGCGAAATTTTGAAATTTCATGATATTGTTAAGTTGTCGGAGTTTAATGCTGCAATTTAACCTTTAATGTGCTTGGATAAATAGTTTGATAAGTCATTAATGCTATATATGTGAATGTGCATGAAATTTACATATATGAGAAAATAAGAAGTACGTATTTGCGTGTTTCTTTAAACAAATGAAACGATACATATATCCACTAGCATGAAAGGACAAATCCCGCACAGCCCAAAAAGCACAACCAAAACTTTCTATAATCATAAAACTAAAACCCAAAAATAATTGATGACGTAATCATTTTCTATAAAAAATATTCTTGGTTTTTAGGTCATCATCATATCCAAATCTCTTTTGTGCTAGCTTGTGAAAGCATTTGGGCATAAGAAATGATACGTAAAATCTTGGCCACTAATGTGGTCCAAATAATTAACCTAAGGTTACCTGCCTACAAATCAATATTAAAACTCATCTGTTATAATATTTTCATTTATTTATTTATCCAATCTAACCTAAGACTGCCATCTCTGTGTGCACGGGTGTACAACATGTGTCTATATATATATATATGTACGTATGTATGTATGTATGTATACTTAGTCTAGAAACTAAACCATAAACAATCTGGGCCAACCCAAGTTAGCTACATTCTTCCATTGCAAGGCACCTGAGAAGAATAAGTTCTCTCTTTCTCTCTATATATTATAATGGTTGAAGGGAAAGAAATGGGTGGTGTATTAGAATGGAGGGTAAACGTGTCCAATGGAACAACAGTGACAGTAGTAGCGGCAGAGGAGGCTAATTTTGTAAGGAGATTATGGATAGGAATAAAGGGCATAATTGTGGGGTTTTTGTTAAAAATAGGGAGGTTTTTGAAAAAGGCTTGGAATATAGGAGTGAATGAACCCAAGAAAGTGATGCATTGCCTCAAAGTAGGAATGGCTCTTTCTTTGGTGTCACTTTTTTATTACATGAGGACCTTTATATGAAGGTGTTGGAGGCAATGCTATGTGGGCTGTTATGACTGTTGTTGTTGCTTTTGAATATACTGTTGGTAAACTCCCCTTTCCCTAGCTATATTTTTCTTCTTTTAAGTTTCAAATTTTCATTTGGTATAAATCGTTCACGCTCTGAAATGATACGGCTAAGAAGTTGGTACTTGAGTAAACCGGTCCATTTCAGAGCCTGACTATATCTATATGCGCATGTACGTGTATCATTACAACAAATAGTTAAAGTGGCAAGTCTAATGCATTTAGATATGGATTAGTGAATAATGTTGCCAAGTTCGGCTTTGGGTTTTTTTTTTTTTTTAATCTATTGTCAAGGGGTTTATTGAACTAAAATTAAATTTTAATTGCTGCAGGTGCCACATTATCCAAATCTGTGAACAGAGCAACAGCAACTTTTCTTGCTGGATCTCTGGGTGTTGGCGTTCACTGGATTGCAAGTCAGTGTGGAGAAAAGTTTGAACCCATTGTTCTTGAACTCACTGTTTTCCTTCTTGGTAAGTAAATTTTCATTTTCCCTCTTAGGTTCTGTTTGGTTCGTGTTAAAAAATAATTTTCATTTTGGGTTAAAAACTAAAATTCACAACTTCAAACTTTTGACTCTTATAGCTGCAGCAGCAACTTTCTCTCGATTTATTCCAACTGTTAAAGCGAGATTCGATTATGGGGCAATGATCTTCATCCTCACATTTAGCCTAGTATCGATTTCGGGATACCGGGTGGAAAAGATATTCGAAATGGCTCACCATAGACTATCAACCATTGTGATAGGGACCTCCATTTGCATCCTCACAAGCATGCTCTTCTGTCCTGTTTGGGCTGGTCAAGAACTTCACTTTCTTATTACCCGTAACCTAGAAAAACTCGCCGGTTCCTTAGATGGTGTGTACTTATATAAATAATCTTCTTTAATTCAAATATCACTATATGAATTTTTGGTATGTGAATGAGGGGTTTTGTTCTGATGCATGCGTCAAAATTGAAATATACAGGATGTTTGGTTGAGTACTTCAAAGAAGACATTCCTGTGAATGCGACTGAAGAAGATAAAAGTAAAAAGGTGCAAGGTTACAAATGTGTGCTTAATTCCAAGGCAACGGAAGATTCTATGGTATGCTGCTGATTTACTAATAATTCTCACATGTACAATTATGCAAATCTCAACCATTGATTTTACAAAAGAAAGGGTTCAGATGATTACTCTACCATGTAGAATTGCAGTCGAATATATATTTATTAGAGAATATTGATGTTATAGTTTTTGAAATTTTTTTAATAACATTTTTCGTATGAACAGGCCAATTTTGCAAGATGGGAGCCGGCCCACGGGCGCTTCAACTTTCGACATCCATGGAAACAATACCTCAAGATCGGCGCCTCAATGCGCAGATGTGCTTATTGCATTGAGACGCTCAATAGTTGTATCAATTCAGATACACAGGTAATAAATCCATTCTAGTAAATTCAAAGCAAAGTACTGCAGTGAAAAGCAGTTTACATTGCTTTAGCAACATAGTTGCTCTAACAATAATTCTTGGATGACCACAGGCACCAGAGTTCCTAAAGAAGCTTTTCAGTGAAGTTTGTACGCGATTAATCTCTTCTTCTTCGAAAGTCATAAACGAATTGGCGATTACAATAATAACAATGAACAAATCTTCCATAGTAGAATTATCAGTGGGGGAGATGAACAGTGCAGTACAAGAACTTCAAAACGTTATGAAATCTCTTCAAAATCAACTAGTTCTATCGCCATTAATGGAAAATGAAGCTTCCAATAATGACCAAGGAGAAAGGATTACAAAACAGAACATGCTACCATTAATCGAGATTCTTCCAGTGGCAACAGTGGCATCATTGTTGATCGAAATTGCAGCAAGAATTGAAGGGATTGTTGATGAAGTGGATGAGCTTGCAGTTAAAGCAGAATTCAAGATAAATGACAAGAAAAGGTCGAAACAAAATGAACTCGTGAATGTAAACGAACAAGAAAAAGAAACCACGAAAGACCCTTCAAAGGATTTGAATTCATCTTCACCATGCTGAGGATTAATTTCTTTTCTGTCAAATAACCAAGAAACTTTCTGCTTATTTTATGGGAAATCTTTATCCAAGCCCAGTAATGTGAATGATCAAGATCATGAAACCATGAAAGAGCCTTTCAAAAGGCGCGAGTCCATCTCCAAGATGCTGAGGCTTAATTCCATTTATGTCAATAACCAAGAAACTTTCTGTTTGTTTCATGGGGAAGTTTTATCAAGTGTACCATGAAATTCAGCAACTTGTAATGGTGGGTGGTGCACTATCACCATGAAATATGACTCTGTCACTAATGTTACATCAGTGAGGTTTAGATCATTTGCACCATCATAAAATAAATTATATTAGCATTCTTAAACACTGCACTGATGCAAACACGAAACTAGTTATATTATGAAGTGGTACTATAAGTTTGTTAAATATATATTTTAAGTTTATCCATCCATAGATGCTGAAATCCGGGGATTAAGTACCGATATTCTTCCCAATTCTTCTTTACTGTGGATGATGAGCCAAAAATTATCCAGGGATTGTGCACACAACAGTAGTAGGACCCATGAACTAATATTAGAGGTAGCAATACAGTTGAGACATCTCAATTTGGTATTTGTCCACGAGGAGTTGATGACAATTCTATTAGTATAATTAAATGTGTCACGTAATTTAATTATTGTACATCTTGTGCTCGGCTCATAATCTTTAGAAATAGGACTCATTATTGACTAGTGTCAATTCTATGACACTCCAGTTTCCCACATCTTTAGGATTTTACATCGATGCCATCATGTTCCATTTTTGGTAAATTTTGCATTATATCAGATTTGGTCAAGTCTCTCCCCTATATAAGACAGGTTATGTAATCACACATCTCAGACCTTGATACAATTTGATTAGTAGTGTTTCCAGAATTTTCTCTCTTTAAGGGTTATCAACGTTGATTTTAACCTTTTATTATATTTTGTTCCATTGCAAGATTTCATAGAATCCTAGACCCAAAAAAAAAATAAAAAAAAATGCAAGCACAAAAAGTCATATACATACTCAACACAATACTGACTAAACATGTTTATTCATGACAAAAACATATCATGCGTTTTTGAAAAAATAACTCGACTTGCTTACTATTCATGTTGGCATGTCATGTCATTTCAAGGTTCGAGTTGCGAGTCCAAGTAATCTACATTTATTTAGTACAAGAAACTCAAGAATTTCAACATTCTCCACAAACTAAACCAACTGTAATTGCATTAACAGAATTTTACTTCAGCAAGCAAATATAAATTTTTAGATCACAACAGTCATAAGAAAATCCACTCACATTAGGAACTGTTGACAACAAATTTATTAGAGCTAACAGGTAAATTATGTACGCACCTTTCATGCATGAACAACAAGAATCACATCAGCAACGGATAACCTCTCTGGTTAGAAGTCTCATTTTCCTGGGCTTCTTCCTCGTTACTGCCCGCCCAGCCAAGGTTCACAGCCAGATCCTCCACTGCTACCTTAATAACATCCGTTCGAATGCCAATATCAGTAGCATACCTGCTCATACAATACATCCCTGCCGTTACTGTTGCCACACCAACAGGACTTGGCATTAGCAATTTCAGAGGTGAAGATAGAAGAGCTGCCAAGGGAGCACCGATGACCGAAGAAGCCTGCCCGCTTCTACCAACTCCCAACCGGTCAACAGTCAAAAGCCCTGTTTTACAGTACAAAGCAAAGTCCTCACAATTGTTCTGAAAAACGTCGTAGTTGCCAAATCCATTCTGAAGGAGATACATTGCCCTGTGGATGACCGAGCCTGATGGGTCTGATGTGGCGGTGGTGCAGGTCCCACCTCGTACTTTGGCCATGAAAACTGATGGGCTAACTCCGTATTCAAAGCAGTAGAGGGACCCATTTTGAAGGAAGCAATCTAGGCAGGTGAGGACTACTCCACTGTTAGGTTGTCGAAATCCACAGTCGGGATAGGTTGGGCAAGATGAGGGGACGTTTGATGGTTCATTGAAGGAAATGAGAGAGGTCTCGGTCGTTGAGTCCTCATCACGCTTAGGGGTGAAATGAACCACTTTGCTTCCCCCAACATAGATACCTGCATTGTTATACAGTTCAAAGATTCAAAACATATTAGAGGCGCTATTTTGTGAATACTTATTGGCACATAAAATAATGCAAGTTTGACAAAGTTTTATCAACTATATTAGGCTTCTTAGCCGAGGTTTAATAGTAATTATCATTAAAAAGTTTACCCAACAAGGCAGAATTTGGAGTTTGGAAGTTTATTACAGCACAACACACCCTTTATGAGTTTATGATCAACAATACGTTAACAATGTCAATTGTTCCGGTAGATATTCTCTAATGCTGATTTCAAATTGGAGGAGACAATGATGTCAACACCAAGCAATGAATGTATTTTGGGTACAAAAGCTAGATTATATACTTCGTACATCAGGAGGCCATCATTGATATATAAAACGCTATGTAAAGCCAGACAACAATCAATTTGAACAACAGATTGGACGGAATCCGTTCAAGGTGGTTGTCTAACTTTTAGTTTGATTTTAGAGACCAAAGCTAGTTTGAGTATGACAAACTGGGGCAATATACTTCGACATAAAAGACCTTAAATTTTCAAAATGGCCTATGTTTTCCAGTCTTTTATAAGAACGGAAGAAGTTACAACCATTCACCAATAATGTGGACTATAACCTCAGTTCTTCAAAAAAGAGAAAAATCGATTAAAGCATAATCTGGTGACACATTGAATTGAATGCACCTTCCTGCCCATAGATATTAATTCACTCAAAACAAGCCCTTGTGCCAATTGATAGACTACAGAGTGGGAATCGAAATTCCTAAATCCCAAACAGTGAACGTGACCAAAATCTTGTTTCAGACAGGTAATATTCCTTCAATTCCAATACACATTTATCATATATGAAGTCCTTCATCAATGACATTTTCAATATAATCAGGCATGTAACCCTGTGACCAAATTACATGAACTATTACAGGAAAAAACCTTGGAAGCATATCCCAACTCAGAGAAACCTCAAAAGCAAGCAAAATTGCAAAAAATTCCTGTCCTCGAACAACTAAGATGCTACAGGCATAGAATCCTTATGAATGAACTTGCAAGCAAGATAATTACAGAAGATCTCCCCTTAAACAACCCTCATAGGACAAAAATTAAACAACCTCCATCAATACTCAGAATTAGCTTCTACTTAAATAATCCATCCACGAGCAAAAAAGAAAGGCTTAAACACTGCGAGATCATAAGACCAAATTAGGGGGAAGACGAAAAGATAAATAAAAGAAAAAATAGATGATACCCAGTAAGAAGAAATAGTTGGATAACCCACATTGAAGATTTTTGCATAAAAAATTCATGGTTGGGTCAATCATTCAACACTAATTAAGGGTGTTTGTGTTTAGAAAACTAAATTTGACTCCAATTCAAAAGCTCGGAATCAACAGAAAATTAGAGGAGAAAAGATCGAATTACTACCATGATGAGAATAAGCAAAGATCGCTCTGTAAGTGTAGATATGGTCCCCTTGTTTGATTTCATTCCTCTCAACCCTGTTGGAGAGAAGACCCATCTTTGTGACTGTAATGTGAAGAAATTACTTGACGCAAATTAAGCAGTTCCGGTAAACCAGTCTACAGGTTTAGAACTAGCAACAAAACCCATCAAAATGATTTAATTGATTAAAACATAAAAACATTTTCCACCGATTCTCTCTCCTCTTTGCTCTCTCTTAATGCTTGCTTGGCGAATGAAATAAGCATTTAGGTGGAGAGAAATGATTGGTTACAAAAGAAAAGAATCTTTCTGGTCAACAACCGTTACCAATATAGATTTCTATATATATATATATATATGAATATGCATGATGAATGATGGTGAAGTTTGTTCTTTCCGTTTCCGTTTCCTTTACCTTTTGACTTGTAGTCAATCAAAGGGTGGGTGCTCTCTCTCTCTCTCTCTCTCTCTCTCGTTTATTTTTTTTCCGTTTCCAATCAACATTGATGATATTCGGATTCCTTGTACGTATCGGAAGAAAAGTTCCATTACTACAAAGAAACAGCACGACGTCGTCTTCTATTAACCTACCCGTACGTCGAGACTGTTATGCTTTCCCTAGTAGTCACGTATATTTCCTTCCAAATTATACCACGTAATTCTTAAATTAAGAATTTTGTTTTTAACTTAGAATATCTGTAATAAAAAAATTAATGGTACAATAAATATTATGTATTTATTTTATTTATTTAAATGTTAAAATAATAATACAGTAACAGTTTAATAAAAAAAAGAAATAATTAAATATTATGACGTATTTGAAGAAATAAATGGTAAAGCAGGAAAGATAGATAAAAAATGGGTGTTTTTAAACACACTCACGTTATTAATTTTTTCACCCTTATAAAAAGTCAAAGTCTAAATTTAAAGAATCGAAAAAATAACCTAAAATCTTTTCTTTTGACTTCATTTTATCTCTTAACAAAATATTGTCGCCTATTATTTTTGAGTTAGCTTTAATACACATACTAATTTTTTTTACCACACTTAGTATTTTATTTATTTTACCTAAAAATATATTAGCTTACCCTAATTTCATCTTAATACTCACTCAACAATTTTTTTTTATTTTATTTTCTTCTTAATCAACCCTCCATCGTCAGCAAAATTAATATAGGGCTTTTGCGTTATACCCAGTAAAAAAAGCTAAAGAAACTACATATAATGAAAACCAATATTTGTTTCTCCTTTCCTATTTTAACGATAGAAAAATTGCATAAGTCTTTATACATACATATGCATATATATTACAATTCTAATTAAGAAAAACAATGCTTGTGATATAACTTAATGTTATTTTTACAATAATTACTAGTATAATTTCTAGATTTATGGATTTAAAATATATTTTTTATTATTATTCAATTAATTACATCTTTTTGTTGATTGAATAATGATTACCCAAATAATCTTTGTATTAGGTATATTGTATTAATTTGATTCAATATTAATATGGATGGTAATGGGTCAAGGTGGGGACGAGTTTGCCCCTCCATCCCCGAACCTAACTCCCAAATCCGTCTCATACCCACCCCCATTCCCGATTGTAAGGTTGTGGGTATTGCCCGTCCTTATCCCCACTTAGTAACGGGTATCTATGGGGAACTCGATTTTTTTTTCAACAAAGATAAAAAAAAATGTAGTTTAATTAGCCAAAAAATATTAAAAAAGTTTTATTGTTCCTTCCAATAGTTGCTTTTAAAACTCTAATTAAATTTAGAGTTTATGAAATGGAGATGGAAAGAACATATATCAACATAAACCTTGATTAAAAAGTTAAAAATATGAAAGGAAAACAGTGAACTGTGAAAACATATGAGTATAAATGACAAAAAATCAATGTATTGGTGAAATGCGTACCGGAAGCAGGAAGTGGTCAGTGGTGTTGGTTAGTGGAGAGAGGTTAGGCTGTGCATAGAGAAGATTATAAATAAATTAGTAAACTTGATTTTACCTTTTAAGGTTTTTTAATATTATATAATATAAATTAATAATAATATATAGATATATTTAGTTGCAGCCTGCATATAATATATTAATATTTCAAAATTCAAAATTTGAAAGTGGCTTACATTTAAACCAGCGGGTGCAGTGTTATATGTACATAGTATACCGAGGGCGGGTTCTAGGGTGGGTACCCTAATCCACAACTTTAACCCGACTATTTTTGAAATTTTTTGACCCAAACACATACATGACACCGATTATTATCCCTCATAACTAACCCCATTGAGTCAGATACTCGTGGATACCCGACCTTGCGAATTTTTTTGCCATCCCTAAATATTAAGGATCGAAATCTAATGGATGCATTGAATATAATTTTATTTAATGATATATACGATACAGAAATACAAGTTTGATGATTATAATATGTCGTGCTAGTGGTCAAACGTCATTTTTTACCTAAAATAAATTTAAGAGGTGTTTTTATGAACTACTTTCATAATAAAAAGGGAACTGTTATTACTTGCATTTGATATTTATTTATACAATATATAAATTGTATTATTTTTGTTATGTCGCTCAAATTTAATTGTGTAATTTTCTAATGATTAGTAAAATACGAAAAGTGAAGTACTTTTGTTAAATATGAATAAGTGAAACATTTGAAGGTTTAGGGGTGAAGTGGAAGTTTTTTTTTAGCTAGGTGAGAAGAATTTTTTTTTTGGATTTATATAAGATTTTTATGTTTTAGTTTTAGCGATGACGGAAATTAATATCACTATAATGCATTCCGTAAACTCACCCCACCACTTGGGTGAATTGAAAGTTTTTTTTTAAAAATAAGTGGGGTGAAAAAAAAGTATTCTCTCACTTGAGTGAAAAGACTAATTCCATGGGTTTATTTAAGAAATTCCTAAAAAATAGGGGTTAATATTGACACACACCAATTCACTATTTAACACTCTCTAAAAAAAGAGTTGATCATTCTATTGACACGCGCCACTTTTTTTTTAATTAATATTAATATTTAAATTAATAATAATTTAATAATTCTTAATCACTTAAACCCAAATTAACTATATATTTATTAAATATAAACTTTTTTCTTCATCATCCTTGTCTCCACCACCACCATTGCTGCCACTACCGCTATAACCACCACCATCATCCAAATTATCATCCATCTCCAAAAGAAATATGATACTTATATTTTTGTTGTTCATTTATGTTTTCTTTCATTTATAAATCATTGGATACAAAAAAATTACAAAAACAAACAAAACACGAAGAATGTTCATTCGGTTCCTAGGAACGGAGTGTTATTCGTCATACTTGTCCTAAAGGAACCAATTAAAGTACATGTTGCTCGATTCCAAAGAACCGAGTTAGGCTTTGGGTCATTTTTCTAATTCCACGTAGTTCTTTAAGACAGAGTGACCTATGCTTTACTCAGTTCTTTTGAGTCAAGTATGATGAACAACACTCGGTTCTTAGGAACCGAGTCATCAATAGCAGAATTTTGTTTTTGATGTGGTGTGTGCACTGGTCAAACCCAAAACTCTTATTTATTTTTCCAAAAAAAAAATATATTAGATTATTGTCAATAGCACATGGTGAAACTTTCTTTTTAATGAATAACGAAATTGAGAGAAAAAAAAAGAGAGGACAATAAGATCGAAAAAGAAGAAGTTTCAAGAAAATTGAATATGAGATTTGTGGGGTGAGTAGCGTGATTTGTTTTTTTTGAATTGTAGTGAGAGAGAGTGGAGTGGAATTGAGTGTTTTTTAGATTAGTATTAATTAATCTTAAAATTAAATATAGATTGTTAAGAGTGTAGGAAGATATAAAGTATACTTATGAAATGTTAAGGAGTGAATTGATGTGTATCAATAGTAATTCAAAAAAATAATAGAGCATAAAGAGATAAAGTAAGAAAGAGAGTTCAAAATGATGTGAATCATGAGGTTACAAAATATTCCGGTATGATGGGAGGCATCAAACACCACCACCTATGATATTAAATTTGGTTGAACTCAAATTTACTAGTTTTTTTATACTACAAAAAACTATTTTACCGTACATTCTTTAATTATCATATGATTTGATACGATAAATTTATCATATTTACCTTACCATGCATCTATACCATATCATTATAGATACTCTTAAGAAGAAAACATCAATTATATTCCAAACCCAACATGAGACTATGAAAGCGACAACGTTAATTTAAAATAGAAAAAACACTAATTAAACAAAAAAATCTAAAGCCACTCAAGATTGCCCAACCACTAATGCAAATATATTGAATCATTTTTTTAATACCAATTTTAAATTCTTCTAAAATTACTTGTTTGCCTTGTAAGAAATTCTTTTAACTAGTGTTATGAATAATTTTATTTTATTTTATTTTATTTGAAAGGAAAAAAAAATATAAGAATAATTAGGAAAAGGAAAAGGAATAATTTTTTAAAATGTGAATAATTTAGCACTTTAAATTGTTTCTCAAAATCTTATGAAAATTAGCACTTTGATTTGTCATAATAACCTTGGAGATGGTCATTATTTATGGGTTCATTGTTCATGCTATTCATTACGACCAAAAGATAAATCAACAAACTACTACCCGGTTGACTTCCGACGAAAATTTTATTCAAATGCCAGGTTTCCAGATTTGTTCAGATAATACAAGGCACCTATTATTTCTGACTCAGAAACACATCATACCATCTTTCCATTAAGATTTGCAAGAATAAGAATTGCATTGCTATAATTTATCGGACTAAATAGTGTACAAATAATACATAAATTAGCAAGTAAAAATAGTCACTGCCAACTTTTCTTTCCTCCTCCATCTTTTCAGAACTCCACTAGCTTATTTCATATCACAATACATGGCTCTAAATCTAAAGCCGAACAAAGCTAATAAATAAATATAAATATATATATATATATACCTCTGAACTAATTTTGTAAAAAGATGCTCCAGTTGTAAACTTTTACGTCAAAATCGGAATTTTCTTCCAGTAAATGTCTCAACTGATTGGCGCAATCAGCATTTTTGGCCAGCAATAATGCAAAACCGCCACCACCAGCACCAACAAGCTTGTAGCCACAGCAATACCGATCAGAAAAGGCAAAGAGCTTGTCCACAAATTCGTTACTACAATAAGGATCGAGTTCCTGATGCAACCTCCAAGCCTCTAACATTATATATCCTACTTCGTCTATGTCGCAGTTCATCAAAGCTTCCCTCCCAATCTTTGCCAACTCAGCTAAGCGCTTTATGCTTGATACTAGCAAGTTATCGCGCTGGAGATACCGCATCACCACTTTTTGTAGGACTTGGTGCGCAAGTCGAA
Organism: Lonicera japonica; assembly: GCA_021464415.1. NCBI lineage: Eukaryota > Viridiplantae > Streptophyta > Magnoliopsida > Dipsacales > Caprifoliaceae > Lonicera > Lonicera japonica. The sequence continues at coordinate 49,971,769 of CM038469.1, forward strand.
CCTACATGGTCATTTATCAGTATCAGTATATATACACTTACATGTGTTCTTTCGATATATAATCTATGAAAATTATCCTAATACTGTGATATTAGATACGAAAAAGACTTTTTTTTCCTTTCCACTTTAGAAAAATGTTAGTAGGACATTTAAATGCTTTATCAAGGCTCTAATTGCACAAACTTGACTTAAAGCATTATCCCAACTTATTAGGATGGAGGCAACCGTGAAAGGAACATATTATGACTCAAAACTTATAAGAACTCGTTTTGTTTCGAGTCTGCGTGTTTTCCTACAATCAAAAGCTGGTTATTTCAAATATAGAGCTTTAATAAAGAAATTGGCATCATGTGATAAAAAATCTTGACATGAATTATGAAATCTACATGTAAGTTTGTAATGGTTGAAGATTTTATGCATCACATAGAAAGGTTTAAATTGACAATAGTACCCACAAATTAAGTTAGTTCCCAAGGGAGCCGTGAAAGTTCTGCCCGGCACCCACACACTACTTAAAACCACTAGCTTACATTCCTTTCTTCTCAATACCACATGGACAAGGTAGCCTCACCAATTATCCTCTCTTCTCACCCTTTTATCTTTCTTTCTCAAGCTAATTTTACCACTTTCATCAAAACCCGTAACGGCATAACCTTTATAGAAGTTACACTAACTTCTTGAACTGTTTGATTGACAAATTAGTTTAGTCTCACACGCGAGTTAGGAAGATAAAGCAAAAAAAAATGCCAGATGCATTATATAGATATCACTGTGTGTGTGTGTGTGTGTGTTTGCAAATATATAAGAAAAGAGTGCTTACTTGACCAGTAAATACCACAAGAAGACGTTGCTGCAACTCGCTAACCATTTGAGGAGAAGCCAAAAGGGGAACAACTTGAAGCCGCAAAGGTATTCCAGGAAAACTAGCAGTAAATTTAATGCCAGGGTACAAACCTCCAATTTGATCCTGCCACCCACCTCCTGTTCCCATTAACTGTTCCAATACCAATACAAGTCTCGCAACATTCTCATTACTTTCATCGCCATCAGTTATTTGCAAAAGCGCTTTAACAACAGCTGCTGCTAATATACTCGAAGTCCCCAATCCACTACCACGAGGAACATTGGCCCACGTCCTTATTCTTAAGCCCGTGGATTTGAGGATCTTTTCATCATGAATTATACCCGTAACAAGCAATGCAGATTTGACAAGCCGAAAAGGATCATCACTGTCAAATGGAGTCGCAATAGAGGCAAAATCTTCGATGTACAACTCATTTGAAGCATCATCACTGATTAATACTCCGCTTGCTTTTGTTGTGTCTATGATGGTACCGATGGGAAGAGAATTTTCCAACATAATTGCCATATTCAAAACACAACCAGCACGCTCTAAACTCCAAGGAGGAGTATCACTCCAGCCCCCAACAAAATCAACACGAACAGGTACTTCAACCTTCACCGTTCTAGAACAGAAAGATTGATCGAGACAACTGTCAAAATTATTTCCCTGGTATGCCATCTCAGATGTCCTATTGGAGGATTCCAAGAGATGTTCTAACCAAATAAGAAAAGAAACACAAAAAATAATTAACTAAATATAAAATGTCAGGGTGCGTTTGATTGGAATTTGTTTTTAAGGGAAAATACCCAAGTTTCTATAATGTTGTTGGGATCAACTCCCTTTGTCTTGGTACATGCAGATTTGAGATCTGAATGCAGCCTTGGGGATTAATTAGGTGCTCTAAGAGGCCTAGATAATCGAGGTATCACAAACGATGGGGTAAAAAAGAAGAAGAAAACCACTTCCCCACCATGTTTTTGTTCATGAAACATTTTCATTGTAAAACAATTCCAAAGAATTCAATTCCTTTCCACATATTTGATTGATTTACACATAAAAGAAAATGAAGCATAATTCTTCTTCTTTTCTTTAACTTGGAAAATGCTCTTTTCCACTATGTTTCTAGATTTTATTTAGTATGATCGGATTCATTTTCTTGGTGACTGCTTTTTAAAAATTTCCCAATCAACAACCCACACCTTGGGGCGAAGTTAAACATGCAACCAATGTCATCAGCCACCTAGATGGCATCGAATGATTGGTGTGTGTTTATGGTGTATGGGTTTGGAAATGGTATAAAGGTGCGACAATTTCTTTTGGTAGCAAAACAGTCTAATGCCTTTACCTTTCTACCAAATATAAACCAATGATATCACTTTTGTATAATAGTACCAACCAAAAAAATTGCATGGAAAACTTTTCTCTAGAATTTGCAAAGAAAACTCTTCCATGGAAAATTCTAAAATTAGGCATTAAGATGTTATTCCAGGAGAAGGTAGGATAAATTCTCCCATTGAAAATATGTGTTATCACACACTACCCAAGGTTTTAAGGTAAAGAATCATGTGTATTTTCCCTGAGAAGAACGGGCAACCAACCACTACCTTAGTTACCTTTAAAGCCATATCTCACTGCTGAAGCAGTTTCATCAGCAACCGCATCCCAAACTTTGTGATCCACTTTACATGCCATTGCTTCAGAGCTGCATGCTCGGAGAAGATCAGCCTCCACCTGGTATGCCCTGCTTTTCGGAAGTATCTTAGAATTCTGAGCCTGAAGATTTGGGCAAATTTTTAGAAATTCTTCACATATTTTGACACCATTTGGTTCTTTTTGCAGAACTTCTTCACATAATTGAGATAAGTTGCGCCCTAGCAAGCCAAAATTAAGGCAAGCTTTAACAATTCCAGCTGCAAGATCTGCTTGATGATTACTTGAACTTGAGCACATTTGAGGAAAGTCAATTGACCTATGCAACTCCTCTAAACTAACCCGGTGTGACCCTTTCCACAACGGAAGCAATGATTTGTTTTTAAGTTCACTCACGCCCATCAGCCACATTGCTAAATTAAGCATCTTGAAGTATGGAAGAATGGGAAATATTTTTGCATTCCACAAACACTTTTCTTGAGCACCTACTGAGCTCCAAAGATCAGTTTCATCAATACCTAAATCAACCAACACTTTCTTCCACGGTTTACCACAAAAGGTCCCATCACTTGAAATTGAAGTTTTTGGGTTATCGTGGAGCCCACAATACACAATAACCCGTTCAGTGCATCCCACGAGAGGAACCTCCCAAAGACAATGGCGATCGGGAAGCATGAACTTTAATGCATCCCCGGTTATCCTATCATTTCCTCCCGAGACATTGACACCAACAACTATAGAGAGAGAACCGATCTGTATTCCACTTGAAATGGATGAATCATATATAAGAGAATCTTCTCCAACTGAAACACCAGGTGCAATTTTGCTAGAAAGGATAATAGCAGATGCAGCAATGTCAGATACTGTGGTCGCAGGAATTGAACACAGGTGCCTACGACCCACTAGTGCCGAACCAATCCCGCTCAGATGATCCAAAACCTCACTTGAAGTTCCAAAATGTAAGAACAACAAGTCATCTGTGTAGAGAAAAGAGAATAATCATTTTGGGATTTCTACAGAATATACAATTTGTCAGGTCCTAGTGAAAGAATCATGATGGTCGTGGTAATAAAGTCAGTAATCAAATTTACAATCAATAGTAGTTTAATCAATATTTTATAATGTGATAATTTGAAAAGAAAAAAAAATTGTTTGGGGGGGAGCTGGACATTGTGGTATCAGAACAACAGTGATCTGAGAAAATGACCAGATACGTACAGGAGTGTCTCATACATTTTTCTGCAACATGCCTTGGATACGGGAGAATATGCCTGGAGTATGGCAGGGGTACTTACGCAAATATAAATATATAAAGAAGGGTTGATTTATAATTATGGAAAATATAATGAAGGCATAATTGAATATTTATTAGCCAACTTGTGTCCGCTTAGTGTGCTTTTGTATATGGTTCCACCATATCCCCACCCAGCTCCCCCAATGGTCTTTTGTTTGAATATATTTCCTTGTGAAAGGAATACTATGATTATTTTAGCACATTAAACATACAAGCACAGTAGCTGAACAAGTTATGTTTCCCCAATCTGCTAACAAGTTCTTCACCCATGGGACGTGGTCGCAGCCATTCATGCTTTGCTGGTACCCAAGCTGCTACTAGATCTTCATACAAACTCATCTGCACAGTAAAAACAATTTAAACATCAACATTTGAAGGAGCCAAAGATATGAGAAAACATCAAAGTACAACAAAAGCATATGTTCTCTTTTAGTCAAATACAGAATTATGGACACTAACTAAGCAGATCTATATAATAGGCAGAAAAATGTTATGGAAATACTTTTGTAATACTGAGAAGTGGGAAAAATAGTTATGGAATTTAAGGACTATACACACCCAAAACTAAGAAATCTGATGATGTTAAAATGGTAATTAATAATATCGGGATGGAATGGAAAGGGTGTTATCAATAAAATGAAACAAACTCTGACTAATTACTTGCCATTGTGTTCATGCCAGAAAATACATACTTCTCAAGCACGCAAAGCTCGTCCTAGCCAGTGAGAAATTATAGGTGTGTAAATTTAAAAAAATCAACCTGAAAATTCGCATGTCGCTGAGAAACTTCATGGCAGAACATAGTAACATACACATTCTTCAAGCATGCAAAAGCACACTAGCCAGTGCTAACACTACACATGTCAAAAATAGATTGAACGCAAAAAATGGAATACTAGGATGATGCTTGCCTCTTTTCTACTCTCGAGAAGCTCCGAAATCATTAGTTGGCTGGAACAAGAAAGCAGAACAAGATCCATCCATGCTTTTCCTCTAACTGCAATTATTCCTGTATCAAGTAGTGTTCTACCATCTTCCAGAATTGCCCTATGCTTAACAAGCTCCTCCACACCAGGTTTTTGAAGAAGATTCTCAGCTGGCCTGAGTGAATAAGTTGTTCCATCTGACATCTCAGCTTTGGATGCCACAACGACACCATGGTTTGAAGCAATGTCGAGGGTGATAGGCACAGTGATGATACAGGGTGAATCCTCCGGAAGAACCATTGTGAAGGCATCAAAACAAGGAAGAACATCACCAGTCATGATAAATATCCCTCCTGCAGATATAAAGACATCCGCTTAACAATTAGACAAATAACGGTCTCAATATCCAAAGCAGTAAAATTAAAGCTAAAGAAGAACTATGAATACTACCAATTTCCAGGAGAGCAATTCTTCTCGTTTAATTTGAATATAATGGAATCAATGAGATAATGTAGCAATAAGAGAGCTTAAGAAGATAAAAAAAATCTAAAAGCAAAACCAGATTCAACTATTCAATACATGATTAGCAAATAGATTTGATTAGGTTGTACATATTTTGACACCTTCAGTGAACCAGGAAGGGTATACATGGCAGTAGGGAGGCAGAGTGAAGGTAGGTGTATAAGTTCGTTTTCTTGAAGATATTAGAGCCAAAAGTGTCATAGTAACAGTATGAATGAGGTTTTTAGTAAGTTTAAGAGAACATGACAGAAATATAAATACATTTCACACTTCCCGGATTCATTACTAATACTTCAAAGCATAAGCATTTTTCCTTTAAGTAAAAGAAGGAACTAAGTATCTTCCTCGTTATAACTAGAGTGAAAGAGGGGGAGGGGAATTGAACTGAAAACTTCCCAAAAGTGTACATCATGCATTAAGCCTCAGACAGTCCCCCTCACAGGCAAGCACCATACATGTGGAGAGGGAAAGCAAGGCGCACTAAGACACATAGATAATTGATATCAAACTAGAGTTGCTAGATTAATGTAGTAAAAGAACAAACGCAGGCAAAATAATATGAAGGATCCGGCACAACAAATTACCAAATTATGCAGTCAATTCTTCCAAAAACTTAAGCTGCCGCAGAAGAGATTGATCAATATATATCATTCTTTAAGCTTTCAATTTTCAACGGTAATTTAAGAACATTTGAAGACAAAAGAAGAAATCGACATGCGGTAAATGCAGGCTTTGGTTTCAACAGCATCAATGGTAGTTACAAATTGAATATATACATCTCAAATCATTCAGTAAAACTGACAAGGAAGGTCATAAATACCCACAAAGTTTGTCCTAGTGTGAATGTGTTTAAGGTCTTAGATGGCCAGTCAAACAACGTTAGTAATTATTCTTATTTTTATTTTTTTTCTAAATCTCAGCCTCAATTCTAAAACCCTCGCAATTGGTTTAGAACAAAATGCTAATTGAACCAACCTCTGCTACAAAAATGTGAGAGTTGCCAAATGAACAAAATCATGAGATCAAAAAATAGATATGTCTGTATAAGTTACACCCTCCGTCTCAAACCCACTTTGACTTTTGGTACTCTTTAGAGAAAACAGTCAAAACACTAATTTCAACCTGATAAAACGGTCAAGAGTACAACTTGTTTCTATTGTGAAACTTGACGTTCATTATGTCCCACTTTGACTTTTGGTACTCCTTAGAGAAAACAGTCAAAACACTAATTTCAACCTGATAAAATGGTCAAGATTACAACTTGTTTCCATTGTGAAACTTGACATTCATTATGTCCCAGAAAGGAAAGGGGACTCTTAATCCGAGACATCCCTTTAAGGAAAGTGGAACTCTTAATCTAAGAGGGAGAAAGTACATAAAATAAAATTACACATGATGTCTTGTATTGTGTATGAGTGACTGTCTGAGAACTAACTCAAATGGAATACACTTCCTAGTAAGACAGTTTGGCAGCAATCTATAATACGCGTAATTCTAGCTTTGCTTCGTTGAGTTCATACAATCATTGAACACCAAACCAGCCTCTTTGCAATTTGGGAATGCATGTGTGCACCCTCACACGCATCAATCCAAGACACTGATTTTTTCATATTTCATTTTCCTTAACCGACAAATGGACACGGCTAATTAAGTTCATTTTTATCCTCTCTATATATTAGAAAGCAAATCCCAGCCATGCTTTTCGACGGTAAAGAAAAAGCAAGAGGGAAGTGGAATAAATAGAACAAGTAAGCAACCTTCATTTTTAAAAGCTTGTCTTGCACAAGAAGAAATTGCAAGTATATGGTCAAAAAGCAGGGGAACTGGGCCATCAGGGTCGTCTGCTGCCAAATACGGGAGTGGTAGGAAAACTTTCCCCATAGGATTCGCCCACGGGACCCTTTTAGAGTCACCTCCAGCATGAAGCAATAGTATATGCTTCTTCGCTAGGAAGTTAACCATCAAGGTAGAAACTTCATCGTTGGATCTTTCTGGCTGCACAGTAGACCCGGGACTGCAGTTGCTTGCTACCTGCCGATAATAAATAGTAACCCATCAAAGCTAGGATTGAAGGCAATTCCAATAGCAACAATCAAGTTTGGAAAATGTGATTAACTAGTACTTAGCTCGACAAAAATTCAACGCACATCCTAAATCCCATGAGTAAACCAAAAGGATAAAATGGTTAACTAAGCACAAAAGTTCTTTATGGCTAAAAATGCAGCTTGGATATGAATATGATCCAGAATATCCAAATGGTTCACTCGTCCATCTATATCATAAGGAAGAGATTGTCAACCCTCTCCTCTCTTAAAAGCCTACCAGATCAATGGCTCAAAGTCCTCTTCTTTCTACACACAACCTACGCGCTTGGATACTTATTATACTCAAATTAAAATGGAAAATCAATAATAAGAGACGTATCCACGTTAAATGCAGAATCACAGCCCCCTATCACTACCACACACAATCTACTCTTCCACATCACTTTCTCTCTCATCAATTTTTTTATAGGGATCGATAGAGCAGAAAGTGAACAAATTAGTATGCCATATCATTGCTTGGTAAGTGATGCATTGTGATTGAATGTATAATCTATCACAACCGATCACACCTTTTGCATTGTTCTTTTTACTCAATATTAGCTGTAGTTCGTTTCACCATGCCATATGGCACAGGTATATCCTAGTAGTTTAAGAAGCCGAGCATTGGGTTCCTATCATTGAACTAGTTTCATTTGTAAACCTGCTAGCTAGTTAATCACATCTTTTATGGAACCCGACATTAAAGTAGTAACTTTGACTTTTAAACAATTTAATCAAGTGATAATTTTGAGTACAAGTGGAAGATAAAGGATGAAGTGGTACTTGCGTACGGAGTAGGTCGAGATCTAGGTGTTGGTAATGGCGAGCAAGGGCATAAATGGCATTGAGAGTGGCAGCACCGGAGCCGATCCGTTTGCCCTCAGGGTCTGGCACAGCAAGAGTAACGGTGGAGCCGGCGATCCGGCCCATTCGCTTGGCTCGCTTGAGCTGCCACTCGTAGAGCTCGGCTTGCTCGGGGCTGGCAGCCGTGAGAACGATTGCATCCCAAGTGGGAACCCTAGAGGGGTGGCGTACGGATAGCCTGAGGTGGAACCATGATTTGCGTAATACTTCCCCCAAATCCACCTTCGCTCTGCTCCTCTTCGATTTGCTTCCTTCCATTTCTTTTCTGCCCCTAAAAGAATCGGAATTTAGTTGAGAGAGAGAGAGTTGCAAAAGAAGTTTAGTTTGGAAAATGCAGTGAACTAGTCATTGGAGAATGGTTAATACATATCTATATATATATATATGTAGAGAGAGAGGATATTCAGTTGATGACTCTGTTATTAAACAGATAATTAACCAACTGGTCTAATTTCTCTGTAAATCTGAAAGCTTTGGCTTTGGTACGAAGAATCAGACATGGCATCGTAAATGATATGCTTGATTCAAAAGCTTTGGCTGATTCTCCCAAGCGATGTCGTTTACTAGCAGAAAAAAAATTTACAGAAAAAAATATAATGGCTTCGCCCGGGTTCGAACCGGAGACCTTCAGTGTGTTAGACTGACGTGATAACCAACTACACCACGAAACCTTTTTATTAATTGAATCATGTAAAGGTATCTAAAGTTAGCTGACAAAACTCATTCTAATGCATTTCATTACTTTTGAATATCAAAAAGGTTTTGGACAATACAGAAACTAAAATATAGAATCCAATACGATAAAACTGGGAGATTCCTCAAAAGTCAAATCACACAATCAAATTATTGATATTCATAGTATTTTTAACAAGATCATTCACGTAATTATTTTTCTTCTGGTTCAAGAAAGAGGAAAAGACCAACAGCACCACAGACACAACTTAGTCTCTTCAATAATTCTACATAAGGATATTTTAGATTTTGAGGTAGAAACTAAGGTACTACAAATTTAAATCAAATATAAAAATGTAGTGTCGGTTTCTAAATCTTCGAAACCCAAACTCCAACCAAACTTTTCGGTTCGATTTTATTCAGTTTTGACATATTCAATTTTTTTCTTTTGCTAAATCAATTTAACATAACAATAATACTAATAGTAATGTAAGATTGATTTATTTTCAAATTAAAGTCATAATTTTTAAGAAATAAGGAGCAAACATATAGATACAATGTTTTCTATATAGTTACTATTTTATTTGTACATTTATAAAAATAAAACACATTAAATAAAATAATGAATTATCTTGCCATCAAATATGTGATTAGAGATGGCAAAAATAACCATGGGTTCGGATACCCGCAGGTTTTTACCCGAATGGGTCTATTTCTGGTAGTTCATTTAGGGTCCTGGTCTAGGTATGGGGCGGGAAAAGTCAGAAAATAAGCGGGTCCGGTTCGGGTTCGGGTATCTAAGTACCCATCCCTGAAAACCCGCCCCGAAATATATATATAATTATTTTTAGTATATATATATATTTTTGTTTTGGATTTGTTTATTTTGTATACTTTGGATTTGGTAGAGAGTTTATTTGGTGAATGATTAATTTGTTTGAAAATTTATTTTGTGAATGGTGGGTTTATTTGAAAACTTGATAGTTTATTTGGTGAAATGGTAAATGATTTTTAAAATCAAGTTAAAATATAGTAGTTTTCATGTAAATAAAGTGGCATTTCTTAATATATATATATATATATATATATTTAATTTTCATGGGTGCCCCACTCCTGGAAGTACCCAAACCGATTTTAATGATTATGGGGCCAATTCTGGTCCGCAGTTCCGGAGATGGGTAATGCCTACCCGGCCCCGAACCGCCCCGTTGCCATCCCTATACATGATAAAAAAAATCTTAGCATTATGTCGTTAATTTAATAATAAGGGCACGCGTTAATAATTTTTTTTTAAGATGATCACAATAAACAATTAATTAATAAGGAACATATTCTTATAAAATGCACTCTTTTTTGTATTATAATATAATTAACGTGTGTTCTTAGAGTATATATTAACATATTTTATTTTCTTATATATAATTCGGTTCAATTTTGAACTAACTTACTTTAAACCCGAACTAAACTATTCGATTTCGGTTTCAATTTTCTTGTTTTTAATATCATTTTTTTATAATTCAAAATTTTACGTATCAATCCGGATCGGTTTAATCCGTTTAATCAATTTTCGAATTAGCTTTGACATCCCTAGCTAATTCACATGTTGGTTAAAAGGTTTTTTCCGTAGTCTCTTAAATGCAGATAAAATGTTGTTCGAATCCTTCCATATATCGATATCTGAAAAGACATTGCATAAAAAGTCGCTTTAATTTGGCTTAGGTCATTTCTACATTGATCAGCTCCTCCTTTCACTGGCTTTTAGAGCACAGTCGTCATAAATTGACCCATCCTTCTCATTACGAATATTAAACTACACCAATCCTGACACTAGAGACGGCAACACACATAGCACCGTTGAAATCAACTTTATGCAATTTCCCACTGCTTTGGCATGGGGTGCCAAGGGTTCATTGACAACACTGCCATTGTATAAGCAAGTTCACGGTAAGAAATAAGAATTACTCTCTGTCTCAAATTTATTGATTTATTATGAGAATAGATACAATAATTACATATATTGATCGAGAATGAAATAAATTGGAGCTAATATACGTGAGACTAAGTACAACATATATATAGCAAAGACCATGTCAATTCAAATTTTGTACTCCGGTTTTCAATACTAGAAAGAAAATAGCTTGTGTTGTACACCGGAAAAGAAATACTGGACAGTACAAAAAATGGTAACATAATTAATGCATGCACATAAAATATTGATGTTACCTTTGGGGTTGAGTGCATGAGAAGTATACGTACCTACTTAATTTAAGTTTTCTCTATGAACTAATAAATAAAGTGGAGAGAGAATTAAAAAGAAAAAGGGAAGGATAACCAATAAGGGAACAAACAGCTAACAAACAATAAACTAAGTGCAGGGGCGAAGCTGTGTAGGGGCAGGGGGGGCAGCTGCCCCTCCTTGGGTTGGGGTTTTTTTTAAAAAAAAAAACTTTTTAGGGACTTATGTGAAAAAGGGGACCTAACTGTAAGATACAAAATCTTAAAGAACAATTTGTTAATATTAAACCTAATTAATTAAATATTTACACCATTTTTTTACTACCACCATTCACCAATACTTCCAAAATATGAAAAATCATAGAATGTTATTGTAATTTATCATAATTGTTTGCATTTGTTATTTAAGTTGTATGAACTTTTATTATTAATAGTGTTATGTTTGCATTCAAATTTTATGGCTTTAAATATGATATAGTGTGTGTTGATTTTCGATTAAATTTCGCCCCCTGTTGGTCAATTTTCTGGCTTCGCCACTGACTAAGTGCCTAAACAAACCAATTTTATAAGAGTAAATGATCGATGCCACTCCGATCCTTTTAAAGTATTTCTCAAAATTAATTCCTAGTTAAGATTAAGTTTTGCATGGTTTATTTCTATGGTTCATCAACTATATCATTTTTCTCTCTTCCACATTCTAGCTAATACAAATGTGTGTTTTACCGGCCTGGTTCTGTTGCGTTAATTTGTAGATGCAACTTTTTGAATTAATTTATATTATTTGAAAAAGGATAGTCGATCATAACATATTTTGTTTGTTGTAGAAATAAAAAAAATAAAAAAGAGCTACCGACCAAGAAAATCTTTTAACTATACGGCAAATCGTTTAATATACAAAGAATTTTTATAAGAGTCGCAAGGGCTGATGGTGTATGATTTAACTTCAGTTAATTCATCATATGGCTTTATAGTACGGTAATGATGTTCTACCGATAGAAATTGAGAGAAGGGGTCAAGATTTGAGTTATTATCATTCGGCTGTAATTCATTATATAGATATATCATTTGAGTTATTATTTAATTTGTTTTTCAAGATTGGACCATGTTGAGTGTGACTATTATTATTCTAAGACATTTAGCTAGGTCGTAATAATTTATTTCAAAGTAATCATAAGGTTTAGACAATGGATTAATCCCCTTGTTGGGGGACTAGTCTCCAATTCCATCACTATCAACACCTAATTCTTTAATTGAATTTACATCATTTCTTGTTTGGATTCTTCACTCAATCATTTCTTGTTTCTCTATTGAGTAAAGCCTAGTTTAAGATTCATCATCTAATCATCCTTAAGTTTCATTTAGCAGAGGGGAAGCAAATACTTCAAAATCTGAGCTAGCTAGTTACTTCTTTCCCTTTTAATGGCGGATGTGATCAGACCACGGTTATACTGCTGTTGCAATTGCCGAAACCACGTTGCTCTTCACGATGATATCATTTCTAAATCTTTTCAGGTAAATTAGTTAACTCTCTCGCGCGTGTTCAATCTTTCTTTTATTCATTTGTCTAAAACAATATTTATTCATTTTTACGTACAAAGAAGTCTGTATTTATTTATTTTTGATCAGGCGAAAAACGGGAGAGCATTTTTGTTCTCACACGCAATGAATGTGATTGCGGGACCCAAGGAGGATCGAGATCTGATAACAGGCCTTCACACGGTTGCTGATGTACATTGCGGGGATTGTAGAGAAGTATTAGGGTGGAAGTATGAAAGAGCTTATGAGGATTCTCAGAAGTACAAGGAAGGGAAATTTGTGCTTGAGAAATTCAAGATTGTCAAGGAAAACAACTGGTAGCCAGCTAATTAGCTAGTCTCCTTGAATTAATATATATCCAAGTACTATTAATGTTTATATTGTTCACAAAATGTTCATAATTATATTGCATGATTCAAGTGTGCAGGGGAAAAGTGAAAAATAATGGAAAGTAATTGCTTGTGATTGTAGATACATTTAAATTGGGTATGATTTGTTATGTGGATAATTAAATTGAACTTGTGGGATGTTGTGATGTATTTCCATGAATCATGTGTACTCTCACTAGCTTTCTTTTCTTATCTTGTTTCCCGTTGGAAGAAACTGGTAAGTTCATTTAGTGCTTATATAGTTAAATTTTGTTCGAGTATTTGTACTTTTTCGAAATCTGAATTAGTTGATAAATTAACTAGTAGAGTCTGAATTTATGTTAAAGAGTTTGATTCACGAGATGTTAAAACTCAAAATTTAGTATTCATCAGATTAGAGTTTTTGTACTTTATTGGAATCCAAAATTTTTAATTTCATACAAAAAATCAAGTTTTATCATCTTGCATGCCATCCAAAGTCTTTTAACATGAACAAGAATCCTCATAGCATTGATCTTTATTTTATTAAATTTTTATTGTTTTTAACGCTCTAGCCAAAGAATTGACACTAAATTTTATTAAAAAATAATAGCGAGTTATACAAATGGAGTAAACCTTTATAACAAATTGTTTCTTCAATTGATTTAAATTACTCTGAGTAGGTTTAAGCCAGTATCTCTACCACTTCAACGAGAATTATTCTAACAAGCAAATATTCAAGGGAGAATAATTGTTATTGCCTTGTTGTCTAGAAAAAACTAGCTAGCCAGAGTATTAAAGTTTTTGCACAACCTGTTAATTGAAATATATACATAGTTAGGTTTCAGCTTAATATACTTATATCCTTAATGTGTTTGCCTCACAAGTCAAGCTCAAACAAATAAATAACACGAGCTAGATACAAACTCCTTATGTACGATAAATACAGGATTTAGTCCATCTTTAACTTTTTTATCAACAACAACAAACAAAAAAATAATTTAAAAATCATGAACTTTATTATTTAATATTAAAAATAATGTAAGAGTAAATGCCACACACCCAATTCTTGTATCAATTACTTGTTCTTTCATTTTATTTTATTTTTTAAAATTAAGAGAGGTTTAAGTCTCTCATTTAACAATACAAACAAAGAATACTAATTAAATAAAGATAAAATTGCCTATCATTAAATCAATTACTTTTTAACATAAAAAATATTACGAAAAGACAGGGTTTCCTTCTCATCATTATGTTAAAAGAAAAAGGGTGAACAGAACTGGCTATTTGTTTTGTTCAACAATGACTTGTATATATCAACCAAAACAAAACCGTTTATCAAAAAGGACAATGTATGACAACTATTGATTACAATAAAAAAAAAATATACTAAAATTCATAGATTTTTAAAAGGGTGGTGATATTTTCATTCTATAAAATATTTGGTTTCACTCCTATTTTTCATTAAGTACGTGAAAATTCAATAAGATACCTGTTATTCGGTTTTTAAAGAACAAGTATAAACTTAATAATACTTTATTCGTCCCTTAAGTACTAAGTATATAAACTTATAGGCAATCTTTAAAAACCAAATAATAAATATCTTACTCAATTTTCAAACATCTAATAAAAATTAAAATGGAAGCTAGTATTTTATTGGATTATAATATCACCCCCTTTCCAAAATCTCATTATCCGCGCAGGGATTAAAAGAAATTAAGCCCTTTTTGAGATTGTAAACTTTAAAGCTCAATGGGCCGTTACATACATACATACATACATATATGATTTCCCTTCTTTAGATGGGCTTTGTCTTTGCTGGTCCACTTCATCACACAACGCATCTGACACTCGAGGACATATGTGCAATTTTCATTAGGCCTCACTCCATTAACACAAATTAGAAAAATGTTCCAATGGTTTTATGTGTATTGCTACTTATTAATATACTAAATAAAATTTATTTCTCTTTGTGAAAAAATAGAGAATAGTTATATTAATACTAACATAAGTACCAACAAATTTCTGTACAAAAAAAGAAAAAAAAATGAATTAACAAATCTGAACTCACAATTTCTTTTTATTTATATTTTTTGATTTTTTTTGTAAGTCTAGCATCTTAACTCCCAAACAATTATACCCCTTTCTATCTTAGTGCGTCTATTGTGTCTAATTTTTCTCTTATGGAAATGAGATAAAAAGTCTTGCGTAACAATATTTTTTTCAAAAAAATCAACATATAATATTTATAGAAATAAAGGTCTAGAAATCATTGTCATTTTGAAATAAGAGTTTGTTTATCAATTATGTTTTAACATAAGGCCTTTAACTGAGTGCAAATTTAACTTTGCAAAAAATTGTGTTGAGTGCAAACTTAACTTTATAATAAAAAAAATTAATGCAATTTTGTTTTGCATGATGTGGTTATATTTTTTAACAAATATATTCGATCTTATGTTTCATTCATAAAACTTTAAAACAATTTCAAATAAACACAATTGCATAGTAATGTTTTAGAAAATAAGGAGTGAAAATTTAACTTTGCATAACTCCGAAAAAATTATTATGTGCATTTTATTAATAAATAAGTTTTGAATATGTAATTTGTTAAAATTATTCTAAAATACTGTCAATTAAACACTTATTTATAATAACATGCTAAAAAACATGTAGTACTGTAAACTTAATTTTGCATGATTCTATAAAAAAATATAATTTAAAAATCTACTTCAAAGTTAACTTTATACTCCTTTTTAAAGTTTGATCAAATACAGGCTCTTAATTTATAAAAATATTATTCCCTAGTTTTTTAACAACTTTTTTTTTTCATATAAACCCTATTTTTCAATATCCCGATTTACCTTTTCCTATATATATATTGGTTTGTTTTGCCTGCAACCATATAGATGATCAAGGGGGAGATTGGTTATAGTAACTCTTTAATTTAGAAGTTACTTCGCCTCAAATTGATGTATTGCAGTTCTTTTTTATTTAAATATAAATTTGTATATTTTATATGTTTTTGTAGACCTCATAAACTTGATACGGTAGATTATGCAATTTAAAATATCTTTATGAATTATCTTGTTAACTTCATTAGAATTATCTTCTTTTTTTTTATTATATTTTCTTTTAAAATTCTCCATCTAACAATTTTAAATAATTCAAAAAAAAAAAAAACACATAATATTTAAGGGACCAATTGTATTTTAGTGATGCACCTTTCAACTGACTGGTGACCCACGATTAGAAATAACGATCACAACGTTCCTTTCAAAAATAATTCCTATCTATCAACCCCAATTTGTTTAACCATATATATATATATATATATTACATTCGACATTCGTGTTCACTGAAAACCACAGATTGCTTCGTATAAAAATAAAATTGAATTTTCATCTTTTTAATTATTGGTCACCAATTTATTGTCGCCTTCGTAAATATTCAAATATTTTGCAGATTTGTAGTCACAACTACCATAACTGCATATATCTAGCAATCAATTTTATTAAGTTATGTCATTTTCGGTCTATACAGAAGCCAATTATGTGCATAAGATATTTTAGATAGTTGATTTGTCCTAATTCTAGTTGAGGTTTCAATCAGAAAACAATTGCATGGTTGCCACATATATCACTGGAGACTTTGTAATTCCAAATATTCTGGCTTGAAAATATTGAAATAATTGGAACAGATAAAGTTATAGTGGTTGGCTCAGGTTCAAACCAATATGCAATCAAGAAAATTGAGTTTAAGATACAATGAAGCATTATTGCTGCCGCGTTGTCTGTATTTTGTAAGAATTTCATTATGCTCTCTAAATCTTAAATTAAGATTTTTTTTTCTTTTGAATCTCAAATTATTGGTCGAATTTTTTTTAGGGAAATAATCAATGTACTAAATTTCTAGATACTAAACAAATTTTGCTCTCTATCATTGATTAGGTAAAAATTAAGCGTATTTACAAAAAATGTTAAAATCAAATTGGACTATTGTTAATTAGAAATATAGTAAGTACAGAAAATTAAAAGTCGTCAAATTCCATTTAATTAAAATGATGTGCTATTTCAGTATAGATCGAAGGAACAAAAATGGGAAATAGGTGAAGCTATATAATTGCTTCATGGTGGCCTTTGATATGGATCAGTAATGATCTCATCTCCTCTGTGTTTTAATTGAAGGGATTTTTTAATTTTTATCTTTTTTTGAGCTATAAATAAATAGAAGAAACACATCAACTAAACCATCCGTAGTTAGAAAATAAATTAAAGGGGGAGAGGGACCCCCAGCCTAACCTAATCACCAAAAAACAATTAGTGCCAGCTCAACAAACTAACCAATATATTTTGAATATATCAAGCAAAATTAGAACAATTTCTCATGGGAGAACGTCTTCCGAACTGCTTAATATATTGACAAATGATAATTGAGCCTTAGGTCATCTCCATTATGTATAATGAGCTAATATGCTAAATTTAACATAATCTTCCTAGATTATATACACATTTTAATATGTTAATGTTATCTCACATGTTAAAATTATACTAAATTTAGCACCTAATAAGATATCATCTCGCATAATACACTATACTTTATACGATAGAATTTATATTTAACATAATACATTATATATAGTGTAAGCCATAATTAATCCTTAAATTATAAGTTATCCGGCATGTGAGAGACACAATTTTCAGAAAGGCACTTCCATATCCCGTCATTTTTCTCGAGGCTCAGAGAAGGAATAGGGTTCAGGGTAGGGCCCACATTTATACACATCATACTAACATTTTTACAATAGTGAAAATATACTCTTTTTACCCTCCCATTTCAACATTTGCAATAAAACTTGTGTTGCAGCAATATACAACTTGACTTTTGTTTTTTTTGTTTTTTTTTTTTTGGCCGTGCCTTGGGATATTCGCACCTTCGGTCCGAATAATTCTCGGTCCTCGTACAGGCCACCACTGTACAAAATGACTAAACCTTATGACGGACGCATTGGCATTAAATATCGGACCGTTTTCCATGAGTGATGGCTGACTCCAAGATGTTGGTACTGTCAGAATTCGAACCTGAAACCGGTTGCTAAGAGACTTTAGCCTCAGGTCAAAGACAGTAGACCAACCCCTTGTGGTTAATTTGACTTTTGTTTGCTGTGGTGTTTGTCTTGTCATATGTTTTACTTTCGAGCATTCCGAATCTGATAAAATGATGGCCCACCATTTGTTATACGCTCATTGGACCATTTTCTCCCTAACCCCTTGAAAGCAAAAAGTAGAACAAAAGGCTTATTATTATTGAATGAGGAGAAGAATGCGTCAAACTAATTATGCCTTCTGGTTCATCTCAAGCGTACACAAAAACAAGTGATCCGTAATTACTAAAGCAAATGAGTTATCTACTTATTTAGGGAGCCATCCATTTAAATATGGAATAAGAGATATCTAATATTCGAATTTTACTAAAAAAATAAAAATTGAAGTCAATTTTCTCTATTCATATTTAAAGGAAAAAAAATTAAAATATATTTTTTATTTTAAAAAAAATATCCAATTACTAATTTACATATCTCCCACTGAGTATTTATCTTGAAGGGGAAAAAAAGGAATAAACGCTCCCTCTTTTCTCAACCACACAACAAAAAACAATTAACGTAGACGAATTATATTCTCCCTCTTTTTTCAACCACACAACCAAAAACTATACTTTTTTCCACACAACCAAAAACTATACTTTTGAAACATTAAAACTAATATTTCCAGCTCTTTCTCATAAAACAAAAAAAATAATAATTTAATAATAGAGAGGGCCAAAATCTCCGCGAGTAATCCAAGAGACATACGTTACTACCGTCGTGCGAGTCATTAGGTTCGAATATTCTGGACTGACAAATGCCTATAAAGTTTTAGAAAACCACTTTAATTTCCGTCCAGACATTGAAGTCAACACTTAATAAGTTCTATTTTTAAGCATACGTGCTCAATTTTGTGCTGTCATAAAGAATAAAAAAAAAATGTCCATTCACAATTATCATATAGTTTTCCACATTTTTTATTTGTAGGGTTTATTACAAAAAATGTCAACGTACTTTCACTCATTTTACACTTTGCTCATTGTACAATTTTTCGACAAAATTGATAGTATACTTTCTGTTTGTTTTCATTTTGGTAATTCCGTCTGATGGGGTTAGTGACGCCGTTCACGGCGATCCCAGCTGGAATTAACGATCCTACGTGGCTTCTCATCTCACTATTTTTGTTAAAAAAAATCCCAAAGCCCTAATCACGTGCCATTCACGTGATTTACAACACAACAACACTTAAATCTTAATTTGTCCCCAAATTCGTCAAAAGCAATAATTAGAAAGTGAGAGGAGAAAGTGAGAAGAGAAAGGAGAAAGCCGACATTGAAGGAGACATCGTCAACGCCAAGCTAGGTCAAGTAAGTATTCTTCGTCGTTCTTTAATATTAATCGAAGATAGCATTTGTAAGCAAATGTATCCTGTGTTGAATATGGGTTATGTGTGTTTGTTAAGGTTTCTTATTTTAAATGCTTTCTCGATATGCATAAACTGTTTATTTAGTCCATTTAGGTCTTTTTTTGCTTTTTTTAATGGTTTAGATACCATGTTAAATATTAGGGTTTATAAAAGTTAGGGGTTTTTTTTATTAAATAAAAAATCCATCAGTGATACATTAACTAATTTAATAATGTGTTATGTATATGTAGTGCTAGAACATTATATACTATACTTTCACTGAGTAAAGAAATGTACGAATGTTTTGTGTGTGTTTTCATGTAGTGAGTGAATGTTTTGTGTGTTTTTCATGCAGTGAGTGAATGTTTTGCCCTGCATCTTCATCATGGGGGTCATTTATCATCCATCCTTTAATGTATTACTCAGGGGGCCAAGTGAGTTTCTTTTACAATGTAGACCCAGATAGGATGTCCTATTTTGAGTTAAAGGGCATGGTAGAGGATTTAGGATACAACAATGTTGCCAAGTTATTTTACTTGTGTCCTAATAAGAGTATGGAGACTGGTTTGAGAATGATAATAGATGATAAAGACATAGGTCCTATGTTAGAGACTGCTAAGCTTACTTGTGGGATAGAAGTTTATGTTGAACATAGTGTAGGTGTCGATAAGGATAAGGGAAATGGTGTAGGTGAGGGACATGTTGAGTGTGTGGAAAAGAGGAATGATGATCAACAAGATAATGATAGTGATAGGACTGAAAGTGAGGTTGATGTTAGGTATGAAAATGATAGTGATGAAAGTGATGCAAATAGCTTAGAATTTGTTAGTGATGATGAAGAACTAATACATGCTAGGAAGAATATACTTAGGAAAAAGGGAAAACTTCATAATGATGAAGTTGGGTGACTGGAAATGTGGGTGGGGCTAGTGTAGAACAATCTGCTGAGGGTACTGCAAAAGCATCTATTGGGGTTAAAAATAGGGTAGATATTGAGACAAATATAAGTGAAGGTAATGTAGAAGCATCATCTCTTAGGGTTGAAAATTGGGTGGGTAATGAGACAGATATAACTGAGATAGAAGAACTTGAGAAAGCTTATGAAACTGGTGATGTTGACTCTAATGAATGTCATAGTCCTGATTTGAGTGACCGGGAAGGTGGGGTAAGGGTTAGGCAAAAATTTCCAGTTTTCAATCCAAATACTGAAATGAAAAATATAGAAATTGTTAAAGGGATGAAGTTTGCCAACCGTGAGGAACTAAAATCTGCCTTGAGAAATTTTTCTGTTGTTAAAGGTTACCCAATCAGGTTTGAGAGGAACTGTAAGCATCACTTGCTTGCTGTGTGTGCTGATGGCTGCCCTTGGAGGTTGTGGGCAAGCCCTATGCAAAATGAAAACAGTTTTCAAGTTAAGTCACTTAATAATAAACATAAATGTGTTAGAAATTTCAAGGTTAAACTTGCAAACTTTAAGTGGCTAGCCAAGATGTATGATAAGAAGTTAAAAAATGATCCTAATTGGAAGTTAAAAGATTTTAAAGCTGATGTACTAGAGAGATATAGCCTAGATGTTTCATTGACTCAGTGTTATAGAGCAAAGAAGAGAGCTTTGTGTGAGGTGGAAATGACATTAAAAGACAATTATGCCAAGTTGTGGGATTATGCAGGAGAGATCCGTAGGTCAAACCCAGGCAGCACTGTTAAGATTCATGTAGATAAGAGTAATCCCACTAAAGTTGGCCATTTTCTTAGAATGTATGTATGCCTATATGCTTTGAAAAAAGGTTGGGTTGCATGGTGTAGGCCTATCATAGGTCTTGATTGTTGTTTTCTTAAAGGTTTTTGTAAAGGGGAGTTGTTGGCAGCAGTAGGTAGAGATGTAAATAACCATATATACCCCATTGCATGGGCTGTTTGTGAGGTGGAGAGTAAGGAAACTTGGGATTGGTTTGTTAATTTGTTGAAAAGTGACCTTGGTATGAGTGATGGAACTGGATTAACTATTCTTAGTGACCAACAGAAAGGTCTCATGGGTAATGTTAGGGATCTGTTACCTATGGAAGAACATAGGTGTTGTGCTAGGCATATATATGCCAATTTGAGGAAAAGATATAATGGTGCACAAATGAGATCTAAATTTTGGGAAGCTTGTAAAACTGGTACACCTGAGGAGTTTGAGGGTGTTATGGATGAAATTTATGTATTGGATAATGGACCACATGAGTACTTGATGAAGCAAAATCCAAAAACTTGGGCAAAAGCTTATTTCACTGGGCATTGCACTTGTGATGCTGTTGAGAACAACATGTGTGAAACCTTTAATGGGTTTATACTTGAGGCTAGAGAGAAAGATATCATCTACATGCTTGAAGAAATAAGGCAGTCCTTAATGGTGAGAATGCAAAAGAAGAGAGAACAAATGAGTAAATGGGAAGGAACACTGTGTCCAAGAGCTGTTGAGAAACTTGAAGCAAACAGGATGCAACATAGGTATTGGAGGACCACTTTCAATGGTTCTAAGGAGTTTGAGGTTAGGAATGGTGTGAATGGGTATGTAGTTGATTTCAATGATATGACTTGCAGTTGTAGGTTGTGGGAATTAAGTGGGATCCCCTGCCCACATGCAGTTTCTGCTATTTACTACTTGAAATAGGAACCAAAAAAGTATGTGTCTTCATGGTATAATATTGAGCTAACAAGAAAGGCATATGATTATTACCTAAAACCTGTAAATGGAGAAAAGATGTGGAAAAAGACTCCTTTTCATAAGTTCCTACCTCCCATGGCTAGAAGAATGCCTGGCAGACCAAAAAAGAATAGGTCAAGGGAGCTGCATGAAGATTTGAAGAAGAATCCATCAGAGATCAGTAGGAAAGGCAGAAGGATGAAGTGCAAGAAGTGTGGTGACTATGGACACAACCAAAGGACATGCGGGGGTCCTCCTAATGTAAGTGAACCAAACATTAAAACTACAATAATATTTAATATGTAATTTATAATATTTACTGTCAGCTCAAACTACTATAATATTTAATATGTAATTTATAGGCACCAACTACTACAAGGAAGATGCCATATACAAGCAATAAAGGCAGTGGATCACAAACTGGTGCAGCTCCAAGTACAGCTCTAATTAGGCCTCCAAAATACCCTGTAAGTGAATTTTATTACTAACTGTACATTGTAAATAAGTGGATCATTTTTATAACACATAGCAACACTTTGTTGAAGGTGAGGATGAAGCAGTCTCTTCCTAGATCACAAGGTGGTCTAAGTACTGCTCTACCAACCATGCCTCCAAGGAGGAATGTAAGTAATCTCACTATTTTGGTGTAGGTTTGTTATTTTTTATATTGTTACTTAAGTGTTGTTTTTTAGCAGGTGAGAAGAAATAAGAATGTACCAAATGGATATGGAGTATACATATCAGAGCAAACTAGGAATACATTTGTAAGGGTAAGTGTTCTTTGTGAAGGAATTGTGTGATTTGATGAATTAAATAGTGGCTCATTTTATCTTAGTGATCATCACAGTTACCATGGAAGCAAGGAACCTTTTACCAAGCTAACAATGGTCTAGCTTTTACCAAGCAAGCAAGTGGATCCGAAGTTAGGTCATCTAAAAGTCCAAACAAAAGGACTCCAACTAAAAGAGTAAATCCAACAACTGGAGTGGCAAGTAATACCAGGTCCAAGACTCCAACTAAGGAACCAGTTGCAAGTGCCACAAGGTCGAAGGCAACAAAAAATTTAGGTTTAACTAAAGCTTGGCAAATATAGTTTATGTGTAGTTAATCAAGTTTTTTTGTAATATGTAGTAGGGCTACAAAGGCAACTGGTCAGTAGTGGAACTTTGTCACCAAGCAGTCCTTATGTATAGTCTTTTTTTTTGTAATATGTAGTAAGGCCATACAAGGCAACTGATTAGTAGTAGTGAAACTTTGTGACATTATATAACTTTTTGTTTTGTCACCTTTTGATCAGTTGTAAATGATATTTTTGTTACAAACTTTTTGATCAGTTATAATGACACTTGGATTACTGTGTTGTTAAATGTTATAAAGTAACTTTGTTTTATCTTTATGTGAGTAGTATTAATTTGTTTTGCATATAAGTGTAGGTGCTTATTTCTTGTGCTATTGACTGTCATAATACTATAGGGCTTGGCAAAACAACATTCACTAAATAAATGAAGAATACATTAACAGTTCCCTTTTTTCCATACATTAACATCATAAAAGTTTACATAATGCTATTGACCATCAACATCAACTATATTTACATAATGCTTCAAACAAGTATCACAAAAAGAAACCTCACTACTTGAAGCATACATTAAGATTTTACAAGGTGTGCTTAATTATACATCACACTAAACCAAACCAAGAGTATAGCGACAATCATCAACCCAAAACTCCATTTTCTCACCACTGATTGCTTCTCCAACCTTGCACACTTTTTCTTCCACTCCACCAATTCATTAACATACACATCCATTTCATTGTCAACATTGATACATATCTTTTCCATCTCTTTGTTCTTTCTCTCAAGTTTTTGGATTGTCTTCTTCATTCTCTCATTTTCCACCTTCATATCATTCATCTTTTTTGTAAAAATCATACAATCTCTCTTTAGGAGACTTTTTTTCATCCACTTAGTGAAAGTAACCACAATTATGCACTTTGTAGTTGCAACACCTAAAAAACCTCCTACCTGGGTTTTCATCAGTCCAAGCCATCTTCATGGGTGAAAGATAACCACAGTAGCATGAAAGGTATAAATTAACAGAATTCTGGAAAAGCAACTGTAGGAAAAAAAAACAAAGTGTAAAAACCAACTGCCATGTATAAATGTATGATACCAACCGCCATTATAAATCATTAATTTTCATCGAAAATTACCTCAACTGGTCCATTATAAGCTGTAGCATCACCACAGCTGCAAGAATGGAATGAAGTGCATGATTTTGCCATTACCCTATTCATACCAAGGAGCTCCAATTTCAACCTATGAAACTGTGTTAAACAACATTGCCAGTGAGGAAGGTTTTAAATACTTACTTGATAGGGTTCTTCTTCTTCTTCTTCCTTTTTGTCCGTTTCAAACATGCTCCTCTTCTTTCCTTTTCTCTGATGGTAATAGCCGTCTTCTTCTCCGTTTCAAATGGAAGACGTGTTTAATTTGGGGACAAAATAGGATTTAAGTGTTGTAGTGTTGTGTCATGTGAATGGCACATGATTAGGGCTTTGTAATTTTGGGGTTTTTTTTTACGAAAATAGTGAGATTAAAAGCCACGTAGGATAGTTAATTCTAGCTGGGATCGCCGTGAATGGCGTCACTAACCCCATCAGACGGAATTACCAAAATGAAAACAAACAGAAAGTATACTATCAATTTTGTCAAAAAAATTGTACAATGACTAAAGTGTAAAATGAGTGGAAGTACGTTGACATTTTTTGTAATTAACCCTTATTTTTAAACATACGTACTCAAATTTATCATTTAATATCTAACTGTACTCTCAATTTATAAAGAGCGACCGTGGTTAGTGAACTAATGATCACTTAAATTATGATTACACAAATTATCGAATTACCTCTATTTCTAGTATATTAGACCATTTTCAATGGAGATGCTAATTTTACATTTATTAACAGTGCTCCTTAAATGATTTTGTATTCACTATCTGATTGCTATGGTTAAAATAAAAGAGATTTTCCAATGGATAAGGTAAGTAGGTTGCTGTGAGAGAAAAGAGAGAGATCATTTTGTAATTTGGCAGTGATAGGCTATGAAATAAGGAGAGAGGGCTGTAAGAGCTAATGAATGGCTACATTAAGTGCACAATTTAACACTTGACACATTTTTTGTGTTCGGTAACAAAGAAATAACAATTTTATTGGAATTTTGATTTTAAGTGTTATGTTAACATCTACTCCTAACCAACCAATAAGCATCTTCATTGGAGATGCTCTTATTTCAGCTTCACATTTACTTTTGATTGAAGTTTGGGTTCAAAATATGAGCAGCTAGCAAAGGCCCAATGCTCCTAAATTAAACCCAAGTCGTGTATAACAAACACATAATCTCTTACAATTTCAAATGACTTTATATAATTTAATGCAGTTGATTCTAAAAAAAGGAATATCTAACTATAACCAACTGAATATCTCGAGTCCCACTATCTCATACATGAATTGTTAACCATCAATTAAGCAATTTATACTGTGTAATGTCTAATTAGGAGTGGCATTTTGTAACCGCAAACCGAATACCAATCGAACTATATTAAACAGTAACCGAAAGCTTAAAAACCGACTTGGTCGTTACCTGATTAATCGATAACCGACCATAATCGGTACTGATACCGATTTTAATTGCCATAAGTTCTGTTTTAACTGACCGACTGAAATTTTGTTTTTAAATTTTTTATACTCATTTTAATATATACAGACTAAGCTTGAAGTGAGGAAATAGGAGAAACCCAATTGCCATAAGTTCATTTTAATATAGATAAAAATTGTACTCTCATTTTAATTCACACAGAGAGGAGGAAGTGAGATAAACCCAAAAATGGGTCCCACAACCTGCATTCCTCCGGCATCGCCCACCTCCTTTTACCTTTGTTTATCCCCAATCAAACCATCATACCAGCTCTCTCCTCATTTCATTCTCCCACCATCGAACCTCCATAACCATCAAACACCACCTTAGCACCATCATTTTTCCTCACCTCTCTGATATCAACTCCCTCTTACTTATAGGTTTGATACAGACCATTCCAGCAGCATCTAAAGTCTTTCTTTCCAATCTAAACATTTTATATAAGTGTCAATATAATTCTTAAATCCAATAGAAACCAAATTAAGGATTTATCTTGTGTTATTTATGGAGGCAGTTGTATATTGATTTTGTGTTATCCCTTATATATGATGTTTCAAATATGGTGAATCAATTGTTTTAGTACTATTTTTCGTTCACTCTTTAGTTGGCCTTTGGCCCTGTAGACACCCCATTTTGCGACTCTTCTAGATAAGCGTAACTCACTTTTTGATAAAGCAAAATTAGATTTAGCGATACAAAATTTTAAGGGATGCACGCTCGAGCAATATAAAAATGAACTTGGACAATGCAAGATGAAAATCATCATAAATCCATATAGATGAGCCTCACACCGAGTCAGTACACTCTAAATGCCGAAAAAACTGTTGATTCCTAATTATCACCGTTTTTCAAGATCATATTCTGGATCATATGTAGTTAAACAGTGAGACGGGCCCTCGGATTTGGAGAAGAGATACAAGACATATTGGCAAAACATCATATCCAAAATGCAGCTTGATCCAACGATGGATCTTCGATTGGCCGTACGGTTAATCCGTAAGTTAATGATCTTGATTAAGTGTAGTCAAATAATCAAATTAAGGATTTTTCGAACTCCGATCCCCCTCAAATTTGGAGAGGAATTACAAGACATCTTGGAAAACAATATATTCAAAATTCATTTTGATCCAACGGTGGATCCCTGATTGACCGTACGGTCAATCTGTAAGACAATATGGGCAGTCAATCCACAATACGGGAAATTCGATTGAGTGTACGAGTAATCGACCTTCTCGATCCCCGATCGTGCTCAAATATAGATAGCAAGTAGAGGACATCTTAGGGAACAATATATCCAAAAATTTGTTTAATGCAACAGTTAAAAATAGATTAACCGTACGGGTAATCTAATTTTGCACTCGAAATGAGTTATGTGGCAACCGAAACGGCTTATCGGATCGCCCGTACGGGCAATCTAGTCCTCTGTACGGGCAATCTGGTCCTCCGTACGGGTAATCAGACACCGAAGTATGAATGGCAACGGGTTGGGTATGGGTTGGGTTTGACCAATACCAAACCCAACCCGCACGTATACTGCTCCACTCCGAACCAGCCCCGAACTCAAGATTGGTTTTCTTTGAAAATCCAAACCCGCCCCGCGTACATGTATAGGAGTCCCGCCTCGCTCCACCCTGCCCCGCCCCGAATTAGAGGGTAAACCTCATTGATGATAGTGCTAGCCTGAACTGAAACAACCAAAAAGACCTAAAACCAAAAATCCATTGATGAACATTAATCTAGTAGAACCAATCATAAACGCTAAATGAAATCTGGAATAAAAAAGAAAATTATCAACAATTTTCCCTCAAAACCCCGCAATTGTGAATTCCCAACAAATCAAAACAACATAAATTTATCTTTAAACAAAATGAATTGACTTGATTCTTCAAAAGCAAAATGTCACCCAAGAACCTAAAATCCACCTATCTTTAATGCACAGATTGAGAAAGAGGTGGAAATTAACAAACCAAATCAACCAGAAGAAACAGAAATTACTTCCCAATAACCCAAAAATTTGAACCCAAATTTACAATTTGGAATTTAGAGTAGTCATAATATCCAATGTTAGAAGTGTGGAGGATGGATAGCGTGGTGTGTGGAGGATGGATGGCGTGCTGGTGTACCGACGTGAGTGAGAGATTGAGAGAAGAAAGGGTGAAAATGAATGGCTCAGAGATAGATAATGAGTGGCTGAGTGAAACGGCAGTGAGAGTGAAAGACAATTATATTAATAATTTTAGGGTTTGTTTGTATTTAATAAATATTATAAATATATATATATATAAATGTATTAATATAATATATATATATGTAAGAGGGTCGAGTCGGGTCTCGTTTTAGGTATGCAGAACCCTAACCCGCCCTAAACCTAATTCAGGTTTTTAGAAAAAATAGCAAACCCGACCGGGGCTGAAAAAACCCCACCCCGAACCCGTCCCACCTGGGTTGGGTCGGGTCGAAAATCCATCGGGTTGGGTTTTTTTGTCATCCTTACATCGAAGGCTAAACCAAGTGCATAAGCCATAGCCAACTTCTTAGAAGGGTTTAGTGATTATTGGGCAAAAATGTCCACTGTAAAGGCAGAAAAGAGGGAAAAACTTGTATTTTTATTGTATCTTCATTTCTAGACTAGCAAAAGCTTAGTGTAGATAGAGAAAACACTGTAATAAAATATATACGTAAGTAAAAACTCTGTAACTCGTTTATAGTGTTTTTATTCTGACTGATCACGAACCAAAGCTTATAACACATATATATTATTCCGAAATAAAGTTTTGTATTCGCGAAGGTATCATCTGAATTATAATACAATGTATATATCCTGCAAATAAAGAATATGTGTATATAATTATTCATATCCTGTATATAATGGTATAAACTGTCAAAGCATGCCTAAAATTGTTCCATGCCGTGATTTTGCCTGGACCGTGCTAAAGTTTAATAACTGAAATTGTGCCTTGATTCCCAGTACAGACAATACAATTGACCGTACGGTTAATCCCATTCTCCATATGGGTAATTTGCCTTTAAGGCAATTTTTACATGCCAAATATAATAGTAGGCTTATTGTATCATATTTAGAAATAAGTATATATAATTTTTGGGCCAAAACAATAGGAAAAGAATAAAAGATAAATGCAAGCATGTCCATTTAAAAGCCGAAAAGGCAACTCGGATGCCTAACACCTTCCCGCATCGTAACATAGTTTCCGAACCCAATCTGGTTGAGCAGACCATGTTGTACCCTAAAAATAGTACTCCCTCCGTCTCAATTTAATTGTTCACGATTCTATTTTTGGATGTCCCAAAATAATTGTCCAGTTTCTATATGTAGCAAGTCATTAATTAGAGCATTTTTTATTATTTTCAATATTACCCTTTAAGCTATCACCACTTTCTTTATTGTGGGTCCCGACATCTTTTTTTATTAGGAGAAAAGTAAAGGTCATTTTTGGAAATAAGTATTTTCTCTTAATGTAATCATTATGTCTCATTAATTTTTAGTTTTTCAAAGTTGGACAATTAAAATGGAACGGAGGTAGTACGAAACACACTTTTGTCTATTTTTTCGAAAAACGTACTAGCGACTCTAAAACTAAACTGAGCCACGTGCCGAACGGCGTTGGGGGGTTCCCGTAGGCCCCATTTAAAAATCACAATTTTTGCAGTGACTCACTAACTGTTACAAAGTATTCATCAAAGGTCGATTTATATCGATTAATAACTGAACAGGCCAACTGACCATATTGATAAATCTGAAGTTCAATTTATCGATCATATCAGCTCAGTGGCAGTTCTGCTCATGTGTATGACATAGTTTGGTTTACAATTTGACCAATTCGGTTTGGTTTCTGAAGCGTGGTCGGACCTATGTCTAACTTCCCAATTGGTAAATAGTTCCTTTTTTCCTAATCCATTTTCAAAGGACAAGTCAGTTGATTTTTAAAAAAAATCGAAGTGAAACGCTATACCAAAGCGAAGGACGGAAATGTATTGTAACATATTACATAAAAAGCCCAACAATCCATTTTCTACGACAATTGTGATAAGATTGCTAATAAAATTGTTAAAAGCAGGCCAAATTAATGAACCATGAAAATCTTTGCATTGTGGCTTCATTTTTCAGAATTCTAGTTTGGACACTCTAATTTTAATTTAAGTTTGAATTTGCAAAGAAAGATAATTAATTTTGAACCACTAACCAATATAAGATACATTAAATGTTTTCCATTAAAAATTCAATAAAGTAGACATAAAAAATCATATCTATATTCTCTTTTTAAAAATAAAAGATAAGAACATCTCCAACAGAATAGCCAAAATTGTTAAAATTAACAATGTAAACCTCCCCAATCGCTATTTTTTCTCAATAACTAAATTTGTGAGGTTCATTATATTAATCGGTTACAGATTAATAAATTTTAAATTTGTTTTAGAAAAATGGATGGATAGATGATTTAAATTTGAAAAGATTCTCTTTTACTTAATAAAATTAGTGAGTCACTTATTTTGGTTATTGAAAAAGGTTGTTAACTTTAAAATATAAAGAGAGTGAATTTAGGGGGCGTATTCAATTGAGACTTTTAAATAATCTAAATAAGTCTTGTAGTATTTAATCAGAACTATTCGGGTATTTAAAAGACGGTGTCCAAATCTAGTGGTATTCAATCAGGACTTTAAACAAGTAACAAAAAGTCTTTTGGTATTCAAAAACTTGCTAATTTCCATGAATTTTTTTAAAATTAGGAATTTGTGTGACTTTTTAGTGAAAAGTATAAATAACAAACCCTATAAAGAATCTCACCCTAACCCATGAGATTTTTCACATGAGACTTTTGTTTTATGCTAGAGATTTTTCAATTCTCGCATCTCTCTTCTCTATATTTACCTTTTCCTTTCACCCATTTCCTTTCACAACTTCACCAATGCTTCTGTTTATTAAATGGGCATGTATATATCATCTATCTCTCTATATATACATATATGTATGTATGTATGTGTACATTTTCATATTCTTTGAGATTTGAACTATTTTTATGTATTTCAATTTTTTTTTTCTCTTTAGTGCCTCCTTGCCATTGAAGAGTGGGGCCCTTTCAATTGAATCCCATTTTGAAGATTGTGTGCATAATTTTATTGATATTTTAAATACATTTCATTGATGGGCATAAACTCCAAAATCAACACTCTCTGTCTTTCACAAGAATCATAATGTTTATTAATTTTTTTTTCGTTTCTTTTATTAAGAAATGGTAGCGGGTTTTATAAAACCTTTGGTAAAGAAAAATTCCACCATCATTTGGAAAGCTTGGATTGTAGAGGCTGATGCTGGAGAATTCGTGCATCGTTGAACTAAACATTACTCATCATAAAATCCAAACATAAAAAGTCTTGAGTATAAAAAATTCATGTGGTCCTTTCAAATCTTATAAATTCTAATGATATAATCTTTAAAATCCAAATATAAAAAATTCCGAGTATAAAAAATCTTATTAGTCATTACATTTTTAATAGTCTTTTAAAATTCACTAGACTAAATTATTCATAAATAATCTTTTAAAATCTCAATTGAATACACCTCCCTTAGTCATTGGTTAAAATATTGCTAATATTTGATTATATTATTAAAATAATATTGTTAACTAACATTATTAAAATTAATTAAAATTATTATTTTAATTATATTATTATAGATAATTTAACATCCATCACAAACGAAGAATTACAAAAAAAAGTTAATAAAGAAAAAAATAAAGCCATGAAATTTAAGGGTAGGGATTACCCGTATATTTTTTTGAGCAGCAGCAGCATTCATCATCATCATAATCTTGGTGTAAAATCCAGTATAGGTAGGGTCCAAGTGAGCTCACAAAAAACGCTACCCAATAAAGAAAACTATAAAACACTCCGCCTCCTGTAAAGGTAAGTTAATAATACCAATGGCGGAGAAAAACAAATGAATCATTCAATTCCTTATTTTATCACTTCCTTCACCACCAAATCCAAATCCAAATCCAAATCCAAATCCAAAACACACATCCTCCCTCTTTTTCTATGCGCTCTCTCTCTCTCTACAACTTGCCGTCTTTGCCAATTCGATTTCAAATTTTAAAACCACGAACTCTATAGAATCCCCCCATCGAGACAATGATTTTGCATTCAAAGGTGACAATAAATGCGGTTTTCATTTTCTTCTAAAGCTCCGTTTAATTTAGAAGGAGGATTCAGGCATGTTTCCTGTTAGTTTGTTGTTTATAATTCTCTGCTTGTTTATCCTTGTTCGTTTAATTCTGCATCGCACTGCTTTAATTTATGTTCTGAAGAATTGGACGGATTGGATTGAAGATTCCATTCACGTTCACCAGTTCTTCAAAGTCCCCGAGCTGAATGACAACTGTCAAGAGAATCAGTTTTATCGTAAAGTTTCCGTTTACGTCAACTCTTTAGCATCAATTGAAGACTCCGATTTCACAAACCTCTTCTCCGGTAAAAAGTCGAACGACATCGTCATCTCTCTCGATGATAATCAGACGGTCAACGATTCGTTCCTTGGAGCGACAGTCTCGTGGAAGAACCAAGTTGAGAAGATCAGCGAAAAAGGTTATAGAACTTTTGTGTTGAAGGTCAAAAAGAAGGATAAGCGTCGAATTCTCCGACCTTATCTCCAACACATTCATTCTGTTTCGGATGATATAGAACAGAGACGGAGAGAGTTGAAGCTTTACATGAACACAGATTCCGATCACCGGAGCAATGGACGGTGGAGATCGGTACCGTTCACGCATCCTTCGACATTGGAAACGATCGCAATGGATTCAGATCTGAAGAACAAGGTCAAATCAGATCTGGAATCGTTTCTAAAATCCAAACAATACTATCACCGACTCGGTCGCGTTTGGAAGCGAAGCTATCTGCTCTACGGCCCCTCCGGTACCGGAAAATCCAGTTTCGTTGCTGCTATGGCGAAATTCTTATGTTACGATGTATACGACATTGATCTCTCCAGAGTCTCGGACGATTCTGATTTGAAAATGCTTCTATTACAAACCACAAACAAATCACTCATCGTCATCGAAGATCTCGATCAATTTTTGAATAAAAAGTCAACGACGGTGAGTTTATCAGGCGTGTTGAATTTTATGGACGGAATTGTGAATTCCTGTTCTGGAGGTGAGAAAGTGATGGTGTTCACGATGAACACCAAAGAGCAGATTGATCAGTCGATACTAAGACCTGGACGAATCGATGTTCATATATATTTTCCTCTCTGCAATTTCAAATCATTTAAAAGTTTAGCAAACAGTTATTTAGGACTAAAGGACCACAAATTGTTTCCACAAGTGGAGGAGATTTTTTTGACCGGAGCAACGATGAGTCCGGCGGAGATCGGCGAGTTGATGATCGTGAACCGGAGCTCGCCGAGCCGAGCACTCAAGTCCGTAATCACGGCGTTGCAATCCAACGGAGGTGATGCTCGCGCGTCAGGGAAGATCGTAGGGTGGAGCGATAGCGCGTCGTCGAGAATGTCGACCGAAGAGTCCGGAGAAAGCGGTGCCGTGTTTGGCAAAGACAGTAGTGTACGCGGCGTGAGAGAGTTCCGGAAGTTGTACGGCTTGTTCAAGATCAAAAGCAGTAAAAGTTTTGGGCCGTCAGATCATGATTCTGGGATGATTGAACGGTGACGATACGTTTGGATTTTCTTTGTTTTGGACTATTTGGAAATCAATCAACAGTTTATTTACAATTTTAACGTGATTTTTTTTTAATCTTCGAATGTAGATTTTTATTCCTTCTTTTTAACTTTTTGTCCTCTTAATTTTTACAATACTTAAAAGTGTGTTCTTTGTATTAGTAATAAGAGATATGAGAGCACAGGTTCACAGCTACAAAATTCCAATATAGTTATTGAGACTCTAATTTTATTTGTAAAAATTGCATCTCTAACTATGAAGTATTTGCTAAAAAACTTCATAAGTTATTATCAGTTTTAAACAATGTGGTATAGATTCAACTTAAAATCGTGCAACTATGTCTCGATTGTGTTGATTAACATGCATTTATTTATTATTATCTTCTTTTTGGGGAGTGGGGGTGCAAGTGAGCCATTTCTTATTTTTGAAATGATTTTTTTTTTTGGATAATTTAAACTTTGAGTGCTAATAGGTGTTTGCTTGCCATTCTAGCGGTAAATTAGGTTAAAAATTAACTGAATTAACGGTTGATCACGTTAATTAATGGATTCCGTTCAAAATAGCACCTAAACAAATTTTATGCAAAACTTTGATACCCAACGTCTAATATGCAGGAACAAATGGCACCCAAAATCTAAATCATAATTTTTTTAGCACAACAAGAAACACAAACATACGATTACAATTTTTTTTGTACGTTAGTAGACACATCTTAACATGAATAAATGAATTTTTTTCTCTTTGATTTAAACACAATTAATACGATAAAACATTTAATTTAATTTTAAAATTTTTGCCACGTCAATTTTGTTTTGCGATCGTTTTTAAAATTGTCGCTCCTAATTTAAACTTGAATGTTATATGTATTGAAAAAACATGCATTTTAACTACAATTTTTATGGGCTATTTGGGCTATATAAGTTTTTTTTTTTTTTTGTCATTAAATTATGTTAGAGATGAGGTTGTTTACAGTACCAAATGAAAAGGAAAAAGCAGAGCAGCTAGAGGAAACACCGTTGCTATTGGTAGCAAGAGAGTTGGAAGTTAATCTTATTACTTAAAAAACATGTATTCTCAACAAAAAAATAAAAATGGTAAAGAAAATAAAGATAAAAGCTCATATGTGGGAAAGTAGGGGGAGCAGAGAGGAAAAAGAAGAATTATTTGGGCATGTGGATGAGAAAAGAAGGCCCTACATTTTTGCCACTCATCATTTGGTGACGTGATAGTTTCTACATTTTATGTTAAAAGTAGAGTAGTCTTCTAGTCATTGTTGTTTTTAGGCACAGAATCACCCAGTTTGGTTAAGTCTTATATTTAAGCGTTTACCACATTTTTTTTTTTTGGCAACACATATTAAATACATCCGTTGTTTGAATTAAAAAAGCAAAAGAAATGGGGATGCGTGATAGACTCGAATTATGGAGTTGTTAGTTTTTAACCACATTCAGGTTCTAAATTTTTTTTAAAATAAAATTAATGTTCTGCAATTAGTTTCATGCTACATTGATGAGAGGCCAATAATGCATTTGAGCGTTGATTTCCAAGAAATCGATAGAAAGAAAAATTAGTTCGTTTCATATAAATCAAAACTTATAACTTGATTCTTGACTCATTCAATACTGAGAAGAATTGCAAGAAATTATTGGATAACACTTCTTCCCATTTCTTTCTTAATGAAAACCAACGATCAAGACAAATACCAAAGTTAGGGTGACCCTGGGGCTTATATGGGTAAGGCACCTCGTCGCTCATAACAAATGGTGCATATAATCATGTTAAATGCTTAATTCTTAAATTAAGCGTGATTGCAAGAGCATAAAGAATTCTCATTTCTTTCCCAATTAAACAATATTTTTATTCTCTTTTTTTTTGACCAAATATTTTCTTAGGTCCCGTTTGATAGTAATATGAAAAATAAAAATAAAAATAATTAATTTGAGTGAAAAGATGGATAATAAGTTGAGGCATGTGGTGAGATCCCCTTCATCTCATACTCATTTTTTTGAATATATGTCATCCACCATCTCCTAAAGAAAATTTTGTCATGGAAAAAGGCAAAAAGCAAGAGTTAATCTAACTACATCTCTCAACTTATTTTTCATTTTCTCACCAAAATTAGTTATTTTTCTTTTCATTTTCCATGTTCCTATCAAACGGATCCTTAAGTTTACGTTATTTCCATTCCTCTTTTATGCAAAAGAATCAATTTTTGCCAAGACACATGCTATATTCCTATAACAATATGAAAATCGAGCAGGAGAGTTGTACCAAGAAATATGGATAGAAGGCTTTTGTGGCTTCATACGACCGGGCTACATGATAAAGCCACGGTGGGCAACGCAGGCTCTCAAACTCGCAAAGCAAAGAGAATTAGGGTTGGTAATTCGGGTTCGCGTGTTATATTCGAGTCGTATCAACACACAAGTATTACAGTATTAGTGTCAACTCGAACACGATCCATTTAACTAATCGTGTTATTTATATTAACTCGAACATGACCTGATTATTTTACAGGTTATACAATACGACCGGACTAACCTGTTTAATAAATATGTCATGTTAAACCTGCAACTCGACACGACACGATTAACCTTTTAAGATTATAATGACAATTAAGTCTCATGTGAAAACAATTAACTTGTTTTATAATAGTTTTAAATTTTTAATAAGTAATAATAAGTATCACCCAATACCAAAATTCTATAATTAATCAAAATAAAATGATAATAATAATCTAGTGTCAAAATAGATAGTATTTCATCACCGAAGCAAAAATATAAAAAATTACTAGTTTATCTATCATCAAAAACATAATAACTATTATCTACAATCAATACTCAAAATAAGAATATAATTATTCAAGCAAGATGGCAAAATAATAATAAATATATATATAGCTGCAAAAAAAATAAAAAAATATCGTGTTAATTGCAGGTCAATTTCGAGTTAGCGGGTTAATCCGAACATGGCCTATTTAATTTGCGAGTTAAACGTGTTTGACCCGAAATTAACCTAAACTCATTTATGCTTAATCCAAATCTATTAATTTCGTGTCGAATTTACGTCAGGTTAATGTATCCCGTCAAATATTTTTAACCTTAAAGAGACTGGGAGGAGATAAGAGGGAGAAAGCATTTAGCAAGTGCTTAAGCATAGTTCACTTAGCTTTGTGCCTAGGGTCCCACCTTTGTATAAGGGCCCCAACATTAAAAAGATAGTCCATCTTAATAGAATTATAAGTTATGCTCTATCTTTGAACACCTCGAACTCATCCCCTCTTATCTTTAATTTCTTTAAATTGTATCAATTGCATTCTATTAGACCAACGTACTTTTTAAGTAATTAATTTTTGTGCACGTGTTTTGCACGTAATTTTAATATTTAATAAATATTATTAAATTAATTAATAAATATACACATATTAAGAATTAAATAATTAGTATAAAATAAAATAATAATAAATAAACAAAACATAGTATCAAGTGTAAAATTTATTTGATTTAAATTTATTTGGAATATTAATGTTAATATAAAAATATTTGGAGTTATACACTTATAGTCTTATATTATTTTATTTAATATAAATCTAGCTTAAAATTTTTGTTTAATTATTTTAGCAGAATATAGTTGAGTTTGAATTTATTTGGAATACTAATACTAATATAAATATATATAGAGTTATATTGTTTTATTTAATGTAAATCTTAAAATTTTATTTAAGATCACAAATTCTAACGTGTTTAATTATTTTAGCCAAATAAAGTAAAATTTAAATTTATTTAGAATACTAATACTAATATAAAAATATATGGACTTATACACTTATAATCTTATACTATTTTATTTAATGTAAATCTAGCTTAAAATCTTTATTTAATTATTTTAGCAAAATAGAGTAGAGTTTGAAATTTATTTGGAATACTAATACTAATATAAAAATATATGAAGTTATATTATTTTATTTAATGTAAATCTTAAAATATTTTGTTTAAAATCAAGGTACATATTTGTTTCACAAAAAAGGGAAAAACATTTAAGTTATTTGTACTTTTATATATAATAATATAATATAGATAGATAGATATAGATTAAATGGTTTATTTTTCGATTTTCATTCTTTATTTCCTCCATTTTTTTTTTCACAATAATTTTTTTGGGTTTTAATTTAGTATCTATGTTTACTACCTTTTTTTTTCTCTTAATAAATATTATTCACTTTTTATTGGGTTATTGTGATTGGCTAGATTTTAGCAAAAATGGCTACTTCTTTTATTTTAAATTAATAGTCTTGTCAACTTGTGCACTTTTTTTTTTTAACAAAAAATTCTAAATTTCAAGATAATCAAAAGTGGAAATAGTATTCATTTAATAGGTTCTTTATTTTAAGATGTAGAGCGTACTATTTTTTTTTTTTTAATTTTGACAAAAATCTAGAACCTTATTTTGTTACTCTTTATCTCAGTCTAGATTCACGTTTACAATTTTTTTTTTCTGTGTGCTTTTAAAATATCATGTAAAATATGAAAGGAATAAAAAGAAAAAAATCAAATATGTTTTATATATTTCTTATTAATTTTTGGTTGAATCAAATATGTTTCATATATTTCTTATCCCTCAAAGATTATGGCCATTTGAGACTATTTGGTAGATTTATGGGTTAAAATAAGTCATTTTTCAACTTTCCAATGACTATATTTTGGCCTAGTACATACTCGACTACCACATGCAACCATGTACTCGACTACATGGTTTTGTGCAGTAGTCAACTACTATCTACTATTGGGTCCCATTTTTGTCGAAAAATAAAATGATGCAAGAATCATTCCGATATTTAGGAAACGTTCTAAACATGTTTTTAAGTATGCTAAATTTATTTTTGAGCTTTGAAACATTTGTTTAATTTAGTTATGAATAAAATAAGAAATTGATTTATATAAAATATTGTTTTCAAAGTATTTCAATTCAAATTAGTTTGATTTAGTCTATGAATGATCATGATTGAGCTATAGAGATTGATGAATAAAGAAATTTTATATTAAATCTAAACACTTGCTCAATTATCAAATTAACAAGTATTCAAATGTTTGATTGCATTTGATTTGTTTCTTTGTTTCTTCATTTGGATGAATGTCTTTTCATCTTGAATTTTTATTGAGCGAAACTTGTGGTTTCTTGGAGCCCTCGACTTGAAACAGGAGTTCTTCATTAAATAATCCTTGTGGATTGTAATGACTTTAGTTTAGGTAGTCGATCCAGGTTCTTGATATTTCACATGTGATTTATAGTGCTTGTTTAAAGTTTAAGGCTAAATTCATTTAACAAACATGTTAAATTAAACATGATTATATTATTTGTTTAAAATTCATGCTAAATTCATTTAAGAAACATATTAAATTACACATGATTAAATATTTGTTATTATAAAAATAAGATTAATGACCTTTTAAGTCAAGAGTTAGATTTTAGCAAAAATAGTTACTTCTTTAATTTTAATTTAAGAGTCTCGTTAATTTGTGCACTATCTTTATTTTTTGTAACAAAAAATTATAAATTGCAAGATAATCAAAAGTGAAATAAAACTCATTTAATATGTTCTTTATTTTGAGATGCAAAGAGTATTATTTTTTCAATTTTTATTTTATTTTGTCAAAAATTTGGGACCTAATCTTGTTACTCTTTATCTCTGTCCAGATTCAAGTTTAAAACCTATTTTTTCGGTGAGCTTTGAAAATATCCTATAAAATATGACTGGAATAAAAAGAAAAAAAATAAATTCATATGCGTTTCATATATTTCTTATCATTTTTTTTGTTAAACAAATATTTTATTTTTATATTAATATGTCACCCGGGGGGGGGGGGGGGGGGGGGGGTTTCAAGCTATGGCAATCGTTAATAATGAAGAGATCGAACCATCCGGAGAGGTCCCTAATTGAAGACTGCAGAGTGCTAAGGATGAAGCTAGGGGTGGATGTGAGCCATATCTTAAGAGAGAGTCTCTCTTAACCAAACTGCCAATGGAACAAGTGAGGGTCATGATTCTGCCGGATGATGTAGTTGAAAACTTGATGGCTGATATGATATGGTATTTCGATCGTACCCAAAAAGGAACTTAATATTTTGTTATTGTTTTCTTTTCCTTTTAGTTATGTAATAGAAAATGGGCAATGATAAATACACTCGTAAAATATAGTTTTGTCATCACATATATTACTAATTATATATAATGTACAACAACCACAATGTATATATACGATTACGTAAGAGAGTGTATTGACCTTTTTAATACTAGCTTTTGTTAGCTGTAAATTGTAGGCAAACACTAAGCATAATAATAACACTTGGTAATTGTTTGGGGACAAGATGTCCATGTTCCACCTAACAATTATGATATATTAATTAGCTGGAAATTTTGAATGACGCTTGTGAATATAGTGGTTGAATAATTGATCCAAATTATGAGTTAGGAACCTTAGGGTATAATTCAAGTTCTAGGCATTTGAAAACGTCTTTTTAAAAAAGGCATGGTCGGAAGGACAATAATAATTAGTGGGACAAAATGAAAGATCTTACTGTTTAACTAAAAAAACTAAAACATGCATGTAGATCAAATTATTCAACAAACTAAAGTTATTATTATTATTTTTTTAATACAAATTTTTAATGTTTCGCCTCCAACTTGGGGTTGCAAAGCCTTTTTCCTTCTTCTAATTATAGACTAATAGTTAAACGTTAATGTCCTACCTAATTGTTTTACAAGTTAATAATTTTTATTATAAATATTTCTTCCATTTCAAGTTAATAGTTTTTATACGATTTCATTTTGCTTAAAAAAAATTTAATATTTAAATATCTCTTGTCTGAAATTTATTTTTTAAATATCTCTTGTCTCAAATGAATAGTTCGAACTTCAAAGTCACTTGGTTTTTTTTTTTTGCAAGAATTGAAAAGATAAAACATTGGGTTTGGTACCTAGGCCTCCTTCAATTTGGGGTAGCAACATTGATCTTGCCATATATATGTATATATATATATAACTAGGTATGGGCTGAACTTCAAACAGCACTAAGCAGCCCAATCTTTCTTTCTGCTTTAGCCTGCTCCACCAAAAACTGAACTGCAACTCCGTTCCTCACAACTCACCTACCAAATTGAGATTAACATTTTATTTCGTCAATAATAATAATAAAAAGAATAAAAAAGAAAAAGGGAGGACCGAATTACCGAGTTATAAATATTATAATCCTTCATTGATTTTAAAATAATTTTCTCTATTTTTTAAATTAATATTCCAAAATAAAAGTTAAATGCACAAGGTGGGAACAAGAATGTTGGACAACATTTGGATATAATAGAGAGGAAATTTTTCTTAAGCCTCATTCGGTAGGCGGTGACGAAAAATGGGAATTTGTATCTCGTTTCTTGTGTGACAAATCATATATATAAATATGAAAACAAAAATTCAACAAGCATGCGTCAATTATTCTAACACGTGCCTCAAAAGCAAATTCAATATTTAATTTTCTATGTATAAGTTACTATTATTTTTTTTCCCTCTATATTACAGTGTTCAAACCAACTTTTATATATTTTGACTAATTTCTTTCACGAAAAGTGTCAATCGTTGGCTACTAGCGATTTTGCACTTTCACAAACAAAAGTTTTCAATTAAACCTGATTTTTAAAATTTTTAAATTTAGGTTGGCTAGTAAGTGGCCACTCTATTGTGGATATATCTATATATTGGTTATGCAGAAGAGGGAACTAAGGACCAACTAGAAATACAAGGACTGAAAGAAGGCATGCAATTGTAGTCATGAAAAAACACAAGACGACCACTCTTTGTAACTAATACCATGAACAAACAATTAATTCAATGATTGTGGATCTTACATGTAGGCATAGTAAAATTGGTTAAGAAGGTCTCACCTCACCAAAAATCGAATCTCAGATCCCTATTTTTTTTTCCCTCTTTTTTTGAAGTTGAACACTAGATGTATCCGTATATTTTTTGTATAAAAAAAATAATTGTTGATCATGATCCCCTTGCTTTTAACCAATATATATATATATATGTAAATCAGAAACACAAAAAATTATTATTATTATTATTTAAAGAAGGTTACAACAACATGAAAATTATAATAATACTACAGGATAACCAAGGTTCATTGTCAATTTGGTCGTTTTTTATCAACAAGAGCATGCAGACAATTTCTTGATCTCACTAACTTCCAAATCAGATCCCTCAATCACGTCGATCTTCAAGCCTTTAAGCCCTGCAGTATCACCACCGTTGGATCTTCCATTGCCACAATCTAAGGACTTCTTCGAGACCACACCGTAAATTTCCTCTAGCAGCTTAAGGAAA
Organism: Lonicera japonica; assembly: GCA_021464415.1. NCBI lineage: Eukaryota > Viridiplantae > Streptophyta > Magnoliopsida > Dipsacales > Caprifoliaceae > Lonicera > Lonicera japonica. Next base: position 50,013,678 of record CM038469.1, read on the forward strand.
GCAGTTTCCACATTGTCACCCGTTAGAGCTGATGTCTCAAAGAAGAGGAGTCCTTGATTCTCTGCGAACTCCACGGCGTCTTCCGATGGGACCATCCTCAGATCCACAAGATCTGCTTTATTTCCAATCAAGGTGATAATTATGGTGTTATCGGCGTGGGCCCGGAGCTCCTCGACCCACCTGGCTACGTTGTCGAAGCTCTGTCTCTTGGTGATGTCGTACACTAACATGGCTCCTAATGCTCCTCTGTAGTATGCACTTGTTACTGCTCTATACCTGCAAATTTCCGTTCCAAAATCAAACCATCAAATTAAACTGCATGCATTTTTACACTTACTAGCTATTTTTTTAGCGACACGCATTAGATAAATCGTACTTTTACAAAATAATGTAAATCGATAAAAGTAGGTAGTAAAAATAATTAATAAAAAAGATCTATACACAATTTTTTTATTTATTTGGTTACAAAAATACAGACCCACTAAAGAGCATTGAACTTGTACTTAAAGATAATGGATTAGCAGCCTTTATATTGAAACAATGGAAGGAATTGAACAAATTTCATGGACCAATAAAAAATAACAAGTCGATCTAGTAACTACATATATAATCAGTGGTAGCACCATCAAGTGCTTTAGAGGAGGCTCCTACGTAAGAAAAAAGATATTTAGTTGCTCAAGATCGAATTGAGTCTATCTGCAAGTACATCAGCATCACGTACATTAATTATTTATTTGTTAAACAATTCAATAAGTGGGGTCATGGAATATTAGTATACTAGTTTAAATGCCAACCACTTGGGCAAAGCTTTGTCCGCCCGAAAATAAATAACAATTTGCTGCTACTATATAATATTAGACACACATATATATATATATATATATATAAGTAAATTAAACTACCAAAACTAAATTGTATCCAAACATTATCATATAGAATTATATATAGCCCAAATAAGCTATTAATTATACATGCATATTTGTGCAGTTAATTTGCTGTTTCGTATACTACAGTTAATCCCATTTCTATTCCACTCGATCTAAACGCAGACATCCTTCTCTATCTATCTACAAATATCTCACCCAACACTTCACAACTCGCTTACCGGTAAGAATGTTAAATGGGATTACTGTGAGTAAACATTAAGATGTCTAGGCAAATTTGTTTGTATAAGACTAGGTTGCTCCCTCATTGGGTTAATGGCAAGCTACTAAGCGATCAAAAATACTAGATTTATTAAAAATGTGCGTAAAGAATGGGTCTCAAATGTATGTTATATATGGGATCAGTTTACACTTATCTTCCAATTATATGAAGTAATAATTCATTTTGTTTATAATTTTTATGTATATTTTGTGACCTCTAGCCTTTACTTGGAACTTGTTCGATGAAGATATTACATGTGAAATACTAGTGGGCCCACAAAAAACCTCCCATTCAGGCCAGGACAGCTTGAACTAAAAATGATGCATGTGCTACATGTATATAGATTTTCCGAAATACCGAGAAAATATGTAAAATCTATAATACAAATCAAGGAAATACTATTCATTGATTTGACCACTATCTTTTTTAATCCAAAGGTCATAAATTAATTCAACAATCCAATGGTCAAGATTGGTTCAACAATCTAATGGCATATAATTTATTTAGTTATGTTCTCCTCTCTATACATTTAGAATATTAATTTATTTAGTTATGTTTTGATACAATTTTAAAATTAATAAGGTAATTTACTATTTTGATACAAGAACTAAGCATAATGATATTTATTTAACACTCTCTTTAAATCTTACAAAATTAATACATTGAAAATATTAACTTATTTAGTTATATTTTGGAATAGAAAGTAAAACTCATAATTTAAAAATAATAAGGAAATTTACTATTTTGATACAAGAGCTAAGCATAAGGATATTTATTTAACACCCTCTTTAAATATTCTTCTATCTAAAATTAACTATTTTATTAGTTTTATTTTTTACTTTTTTTATAACTTTTTTTTTTGGTTATTGGCAATATTTTTTTGTTAATTGAGTAGATAAAACGTAGAGCGAAGCTAAGGGAACCGTAACTCAGATATACTAATTATTTTATTTCATTTTTAGACTTTTTAAAATTATATTAAGTTTAATCTAATTAATTCCATAAGATAATCTAATTAATTCCATAAAAAACTCAATGAAATTTGTTTTCAACCTTAAATAACTATTTTTTTACAAGTGATTTTATTACTATTCTCGACTTTTTACCATTAATTCCCTTATTGAGATTTCGTTAAATTGATCAATCTCAACCATTAATTAAGTTTAACCACCAGTTGAGATAGACTTACAAAAAAAAATATAGTGACTTAATAATTTATATTTATTATTTTTGACGGAATCCTGCTTCCCTTTTCCCTTCCCCATGGTTAAGCATCAGGTATATATGTGTGCTATTTGTTTAAAGAAGAATGTAAAATAAAAAACCTCCATTTTCTCCTTCTATGCATTTACTTTTACCATAAATGATTAGAACATGACTGATTATTCTATCTCTGAAACGATACTTTTAAGTATATTATATCTTATTGGTTTGACATTTCAAAAATGCCGTTAAAAAAATTGAAAAATGCCATTGAAAGAATAATTAGTTACACTCTAATTTATAATTTTTATTTTCCTTTTCAGGTGTCTTAAATTATTATTTTTGAAGTACATAACTAACGTACTAAATCCTAAAAAAGAAATAAAAATATATTATCTTATTTTATGGAATTAATTAGATTAAACTTAGTATAATTTTTAAAAGTCTAAAAATGAAATAAAATTGTTAGTATATCTGAGTTGCGGTTCCCTTAGCTTCGCTTTACGTTTTATCTACTCACAATTAACAAAAAAATTGCTAATAACCAAAACACAAAAAATAAAAGTTATAAAAAAATAGTTAAAAAAATAAAAAAGAAAAAGAAAATAAAACTAATAAAATAGTTAATTTTACATATAAGATAATTACACTAAAACTGTGTTTTAGTTAATTGAACATCTCAAGTTAATGGAATTTGTTTTCAACCTTAAATAACTATTTTTTTACAGGTGATTTTATTGCTATGACTGATTATTCTAACTCTGAAATGATACTTTTATGATTAACATTTCAATTCTTTCAATGGCATTTTTGAAATGTTGAACCAATAAGATTCAATATACTTAATTACACTAAAGTTGTATTTTTGTTCATGAAACCTCTCAATTCAAATATGTACAATTTAGATTATTTGTTTTCAACTTTAAACTACTATTTTTTTTTTGCATGTGATTTTATTCTTATTTTCTATTTCTTCCAATTAAAAACCTTTTGGGAATTTTGTTAAATTAATCCATTTCAACCATTAAGTTTAACCACCATTAAGTAGAGAGAGTTAATAAAGGATATTTTATGTGACTATTGTCATACATGGACAATCTAAATGTTAAAATGCATATTTCTCATATAATCCAATAGTTAAAATCACACTTCACTTATTTTTATTTAAATATATATTCTAGAGACTCAACTTTTTTTTTTCTCACTTCATTTCATCTCTTTACTTACACCTATCACATACCCCCAACCCCACAATCTCCCATTCCTCCTCTTTCCCCTTGCATATAATTTTTAAAATTGTAAAATTTTAATTAATATAATAATACGAGTATTTCCTAAAAATGATATATTTTATCTAAAACCCTTAATTTGAGATATAAGGAAAAAAAGTGAGACTTAATTTGTGAAAAAAAAAAAGTAATACAAATGTAGATTGATTGGTGGTAAAATAGGTAACATGTTTTCTATTATGTGAAATATATCTAACACAAATGGTTACTAACCTTTTGTATTTCTTAATTGATATTTTCACTAAACATGTCAATAGTTGATTTGGATCGTGTTTATATAGTACTTTATTGAATTTTAGATGTATTTCTTAACATGTTTTCTTAATTGATATTTTCACTAAACATGTGAATGACTTTATTTTCCTTAGTGAATAAATAATATTCAAACTGTATTTATTATTTTAACAAATAATCTGAGATAACCAAGTTGAATACGACTGAATATGCAATTATTGCCAAACCTACCGATGTGGACATTGGAATACGAATACGATTTATTGATTTGTGTTAATTTTAAACTGATCATGATGAATTCGGTTGGAAAGTGATCGATAATATAATATCATTTTGTTATTTGCGATAAGTGAATAAAATATATAAATCATACACAATTTTATGTTATGCCTGTGCCCGAAAGCATTCAAAACTTATTTAATTTTAATTAGTTTGTGTTTTTTTATAAACTATTTCTTTTTAATTATTTTTTTTAAACACAATTACTAAAACACAAGTAAGTTTTGAGTTTATTACAATTTTACGTTAGAAAAAAAAAATTTGAGCTTATACTACCAATGAATTATCATGTCATAGGTACAGTAAATGAAAATAAATAATTTTCGTTATCCATAAACATAAATTTAATTTTTTTGCTATTTCGTGCCCTTGGGCACGGACATACCCTATTATATATACATATGGGCTTTAATTTGAATGCACCAATGTGTACGTACAACAACTTTTGGGTCAATCTTGATCTGCTTAATTAATACTAAATTTCATTACGTACCATGCATATATTATACCTAATTTGTACACATGGATGGGACTCGTGTGAAACTTCAATATTAACTCCGACACCCGCTGTACAACACTCAATGTACAGCAAAACTCATCAATGCAGTGAAGCTGACTCAACAGTATATGCCAAAATTTGTTTTTATGTGTTCCCATAACTACCCTTACGTAAATTAATCAAAAAAAGCATATTCCAACCCCTCACAAAATGTAAAATTAGTTATTGTTATACGATATGACATTAGTGTATTGATTTGCAAGTAAAATTTGTTATTATATTATTTTATCATCTATTAAATTAATGCATTAATTTAATATCATTGCAATTACTTTTTAGAGTCATAATACAAGCCTGTTGAGAATATATAATTGAAGTAATCAAAATCAGAAAAAAAAGAACAAATTAACAGTAAAAGACAACATGATTTTGAAGAGAGAGAGAGAGAGAGAGAGAGTAATCTAATAGATTACCTTTCTTGGCCAGCAGTGTCCCAGATCTGCGCTTTGATGAGTTTGGAGTTAATGAAGATGGACCTGGTCTGAAACTCAACACCAATGGTGGATTTAGAGTCAAAAGCGAACTCATTCCTTGCAAACCTAGACAGTATCTGAGTTTTCCCCACAGCAGAGTCCCCTATCACCACCACTTTAAACACATAGTCTACCCTCTGATCATTCCCATTCCCATTCCCATTCATCATCATCTTACTACTCTCCACCGCCACCACCTGATTCTGATGATTACCAACACCAACACCACCACTCATCTCTTCATTCATTTTATTTTCTCACCACCCACACACTCCCCCAGCAACAATTTTTATTTTATTTTTAAGGAAAGAAGAAGAAGAAGAAGAAGAAGAAGAAGAAGAAGACGAGGAAGAAGAGAAAATTTGGTTCTGTTTAATTTCGAAATTGAAGTAACAGAGTACGAATATAGCGGCCCTGTTTTGGTCTTTCTTTATTGGGAGTAAAAGGTAGTGACAGAGAGGCCAGACCAGACTTTTATCAATCACTATATACTCGTACAAAATTTGCGAAATTTTGGGTACAATGTTTTATAACAGGGGAGAGTGGCCTAGTAGTAGGTAGTCGCTGGGTTAAAACACGGGATATAATTAGGAGTTTTTCTATTCGGATTTTTGGAGGTGTGAAAAAGTTATTGCGATTAACGGTTGGCATATTTTTTACTAATAAAAATTAATTAAAATATATAAAATCTAGTCCGAACATCTCGTAAAATTAGCCCTCAAATGAAAAATACAATGTTATTATTATTATTTACCGAGTTGTCAAGAACGTATTTGCTAATTGATAAACACGGCCATGTCATGTTCATCTCTTAAGTTAATATTATTATCAACTAACTACTGTATTTTAGTGTTGTAGATTATATTTTAATGATAATATAATTTAACGCATTGCCCTATTTATAATTTGGTGTTTCGTATTTCATAAATTTTTTTATTTTTTATTTTTCTTGTATACAAGTAATAGAACATAGATAAATTTGAGTGATTCTTGCGAAGGAGAGGAATGGTACATGAATCGAACCTTAGTTACAAGTGTAAATTAGCTACCACCTTATTACTACTTAACCTATGACCAAATCTCACATTTCATCTATATCTATATTATTATAAAGGAAGGAAAGTTAAATATATCTCTCTTAAAAGTTCATGTAATCAAGGGTTCAAAATTCTTATCTAATTTTCAAAAGCAATCTACACCTTTATATGTATTGTTATTCTCACATTAAAGTGTCAAATCAAAGTGAGATACACATACACTTTAAATACACATAATTAAAAACACCACATCCACTCCATTTACTCTCTACCTTTTCAAAAAAACTTTACTCATCAATTTCCTTTTAATAATTTAACACGCCGTATCTTTAAATCCAAAAACTGGATTTTAATAAAAAATTTATATTCAAAAACTACCAACCAAGATTAATAAAATAAGATTCATTGTAATTACAAAATTATGTATATGTATATATATATATATATATTAAAAACTATTGTATATTACATTTAAAATTATATTTCTTGTGTTTGTACATTAGTGGTTATTTCAAATGGAATACATATTTAGAATGTCATATCCAAGGGTGTGCATAGTATGATAAATCCAATTTTTGGACGGAACTGATGTAATCAATTTTGAAGTATGTGACTAGATCTATTATTGCTTAGCTGGATTAGTCTCACATTTGGTTCATCAACTTTTAGGTCTAATTTAACATCCAATTTATAATTTTTTTATTACTTTTTCCTTTTAACAAAAATAATAAAATTAAAGAAAGAAAACCCGTGTGTAAGATTAGATATAAAAAAATGTAAGTATGTCATATTTTGCTAAAAAATGTATGTCATATATTGTTAAAAACAATGCTATATCCATATTATCAGGAAGAAAAAATAACAATATAGTTAAAATTTCTTTAGAAAATAAACAGATAAAAGTGCGGTTCAGCTGAACTTTTATTATTCACAAACTGAATACCTAATCTAAGCTTTGATTTTTATTTTTTTAAATCTTACACCTAACTGGACTGTAAGGTACAATGAACCGACCAAAATATGCTAATTCAAATCGTTTTGGTTGATTTTATTCTTCTAGTATGTCATATTTAATTCATTTTGTCGAGTTGTCCAACATAAATATATCCTAGTATAATTAAAGATGCACATAATGTAAAATCATGGGCGTCGCTTCACTATGGCGTTAAAAGAGTAATTTACACTGACCAACTGATGTGATATTTTTAAAAATTTACCATATAAATGCATTAAAGCATTGTTGTATCACTCCAATTCTATTGTTGCACTTTAAAATTCATTGCAATTTGTGTCTCTCTTATTTATTTTTGACGAAAGAGATAAAATCAGGTTGTAGAGATGCACAAGTACTATGCAGATTGCAGAAGGAATATTTTATCCAAGTGATTGTCCAATACTGAGCAAAATTACGGGGAAAGCACTGTATGAGAAAAACGCTAAAAAAGAGCCGTGGGCAATTTTTGCCAATGATACTAAAATAAAATTGATTTATATAAAAAATTAAAAAATAAGTTGAACTATATAGTGGTGAGATATTCTTTTTACCTTTTAAATTTTTCATTGAAATGTTTTTTAGGTAGTAGTGAAAAAAGTGGAATAGATTCACAATCAATATGTACACATTAGTAATGAGAAATTAAGTGCTATACAAATAATAATTTGTTGAGGGTAAAAAACTGCATTAGAAGGGCGTGCTGATAAACAGTTGGCGAAATAGATGAAAATGAGTTTAACCTAATTGAAATGTCCGAAATTTGAATTTTAAAATGCAAAATAAATTCGTAATTAATATGCACACATTGATAGGGAGAAAGCACCGAGAGAAAAATTCATAAAAGGCTGTTTTTTTTTTCTTTATAAAAAGTTGAGTTTATCTAATCACATCATTCAATATTTTTATTTTTTAATCTTTTCATACAAATCTATTTTTTTTATAAATTTTTAAATTGTTATCAAAGACATTCATAGTGTTATAGATTCTGAAATTCAAGTGAAATACCCGGGAAGTTTAGTCTTTGTTGACAAAATTTGACCTGTAATGATAATGGTCGAAGGTTGTTTGTAATTACAAGGTTGGTCCCATTATTAAAAGTAAAAGGAAGGTTTGGTCACTTCACAACCTCATTGGATCCACTTTATTTGATTAATTTTCTTTCTAAAGTATACAGGGGCATTGTTTGAGATTTGAATAATGAAGTTAGGTTATTAAAAATGATTCTCTTTAATAAAAATAATGATTATTTGTCAATGGTCTTGTAGTCTAGTGGCATCTTCTCTAATCTTGTATTTGAGATGTCACTGGTTCGAAGCTTCTCTCTCGACTAGGTTGAGAGACTCTCATGAGGGTGACGCAAAGCTTGCTTATTCATTTTTTTGGTCAGCGTATTATGTAGTTCATAGTATAGTTAGGACGACAAAATTATATATCTGACTTTATGTAATGATCTTTGATATGAATGATTAATAAAAAAAAAAAGAATGATTATTTGGAAAGGTAATTGGATAAAATTTTTTATAAATTTTTGTAAAAATGATTTATATTATGATTAGATTATTTCTACCAAATTTCATAAAAGAATTCAACTTAGAAGCGGATGAGATGTTCGTTAAAAAAATTTAACAGCCGAAAATTTACATATATATTAACTTTTCAAAACACTCACTTCTAGGTTGAATTTTTCTATGAATGGTTGTGGATCAGAGGTGATCTACTTACTATATAGATCATCTCTACAAATTTTTATAAAAAAAATCACCAATTTACTTATTTAAATGGTCATCTTTACTTTTTGTTAAAGTGATATAATATCTCTTTATAGCCTAACTCCGAAATAATACTTCTAGATTATATATTATATATAATAATATTTCTAAATTTAAATGTCTTTAAATATTTTTTTAGATATATGAGGTTTTCGTTTCTCCTTTTGTGAGAGATTTTATCTTCTTTTTTATTAGATGTGGAGGTGTGTCTTGGGCAACACGGATTATAGTGGAAATGAATAGATTCTATTTTGGGTGGAAATCTAACTCAAAGTTATGAAAATTTGTACTTGCTCGTTCGGTGATATTTTGGCGTGGATGAAGAAGCTTTTTGAAAAGCTTCTTTCAATCATGTTTTTATGTTTCGGGGTGTATCTTATGGGTATTAATCTTTTTCAATATTTTTTTTTGTATCGTAAGACCCTTTATTGATGTGGTCTATATCTTTACAACATATTTAAGAACATTGAAGTGTTTCTTTATTCTCGTTGTAATGTTCTATCTCTATTATTAATGATTTTATATTCTTATTTAAAAAAATATTATATAGGGGCATTTGAAGTCATTTTTCAGCTGGGACGTAAGTGTGTTTGGTGTGCTGGGTTTTACTTTTGGGCTCGGTGGGGGTTTCAATTCATTTTTAAGTGATGAAATTTCAACAACTACTTCGTTTGGTACAATTTTTATTCAAACTTTTTTTTTTAAACGGATTTTTATTCAAATAAACTTAACAAAATATATTATTCAAATTCCTTAATACAGGTGTTTATGGATTTATGCAAAAAACCCGCCAAATAAATACAGCAAATACTTGAAAAACAAAATTGACAATTAACGTGATCCTCAAACATCCAATTAAATAATGAGAACTAACATGATCCTCAAATTTATTTGGGTTTTATTTTATTATTTTTTTAATCACAAAAAGTTCAAAAACCATCACACTATAGCGTTTTTAGTTTCGATCGGGGTGAAAATTAGAGAGATCCAAAATCAAACCGAATTTGAAAAATTTATTTCAGTTCGTTTTCGGTTCTTGAATCTTCTAGACCCAGACTTGAACCAAAATTTTCAGTTTGAGTTTATTCGATTTTCATATATATTCTTTTACAAAATATAAAATCAATTGGACAACCCATTAACAAAAGGGTGATTTTATTTCTATCCGTGAGATCTTGCAGTTAATCCACCCTTAAATCATGAAAAATTTAACTAAAATTTGACATTATTACCCTTTTCAAAATTGATAAGTATATCCACCAATTAAAATTAATGTATAATTGTATCAATTTAGATTCCTATTTTTACATAACTACTATTTTTCCTTTTGTTTTGAAGAAATTGAATTTAATTACTTTTAAAGATTACATATCAATGGAGGATTTATGGCTCTCATTTGGCCAAGAATTAAAAACATCTCATTACAGTGCCGTTTTGACGAAATAGAAGTTAACATTGTCGCCATGTCATCGTTCATGGGTCTCCTCTAATTTTGTGACTGTTTATCAATCATTTCATCTTAGTTGAATTTTGTAGTTCTCTCATTTTTATTGTTATTTTTCTGCAAACCAAATTGCTCTAAAACCACTTATCCATCACCTTCAATTAGATCTAAAATCATTTCCATTACCATCTATCCCATAAATTTATCATCCGTCCTCTTAATTTTCTTATTTATTTGTCACCCTAAACTTTCATCATGGTATATGAAATAAAAACCCATTATTGCCGACAACCCAGTTAGTTATTCATGCTCATTTCATATCTTAGAATTATCCCAACTCAAAATAAGGAAAATGTGCTTTGGTGCCAATAATTGGGTTCTATTATGTGTTAATTTCTGGATAAGAAAGAAAGAGTTCCGAGAGAAAGAGGGAGAAAGAGTTGTAGAAAGACGCATGGTGGAAATATTTGCAATGTGCTTTTTTTCATGAGAAACTAGCTACATCGATCCAAAATACCATATCCATCTTTTAACTCTTTCAATTTATGCAAGTACCAGATCCAATTGCTTGTAACCCTCACCAACCATCACTGCCCCCTTTCTTCATCATCTTTGTGCTAAGTAAGTCAAAATGAATAATTGATAGAACATGAGAAACTAGCTAAATCCAAAACAGAAAAGAGAGACGAGGGAGATGAAGGAAGATAAAGGAAGAAAATAACAAAGCATTAAAAAAAAAAAAAAAGAGCCTTGCTATTATCTATTTACCTATTTTGTGTGATTTTTAATTAAATCAAGACTTTTGACACACCCTAAGATGAAATCAATGCTTCACTTTACTTCTTTTGGGATTACTGATCGGTATTTCTTTTCGGATTTGTGAGGGTATTGTTATGCATAAATTAGTGAAGCAAATTTACATGCATCCTTAATTAAAATTATGATTTTTTTTAAATTACATTGATTGATACAATACTAAGAATCTCAAGAAAATAATTCTCAAAAGCATCCTTCCATCTTGACATGTATATTTAAATAATATATATGAGATATATCTATTTGTGTGTATATATAGTTTGTATGTATACAAGATTTAATTTGGAGATAACATAGGGAGGTATAGAAATGGAAGAGAGAGAAACGGAGAAGCTAAAGTGGATGTAGTTATTAATTTAGTGGATATTTTAGTATTACATTATTAATAAAATAATGTTTATAAAAATTAAATCAATAATATTTTTTTGTCAGTCTATCCATGTTCGCGGATTAATTTAATAAGCAATGCGGATTAACTTAACAATGTGGGTTAATTGCAAGATCTCGCGGATAAAAATAAAATCACCCTTAAGAAAATACTAAAACAAAACCTTGAGCAAGCTTGAAATTATGAGTATATATCCGGCATATAGGTAGTTAAAAAACATTGAGGAAATTATTAATATTTGATAGCCAATTGAATAAGTGGTGTATTTGCTTTATTAAGCTTATAAGAAATTTGACGCATGTACAATATATGTAATTCCAAAATCGGGTTGAAATTTATTGGATTTAATAACCAATTTAGTATTTGCTTAGAAATTTAATGCATGCTTTTCAGGTGGAATCGACTGAGCATATTTTTTTCAGATGTGATTGGGTGCCGCATGTGTGGAAAAATTGTGGGTTACTTAATTTAATTTCAGTTTCATGCACCTCTACGGCCGAGTGGGCTGAATCGATTTGGCCCGTGTGTCCGTCAAATTCGAAAGCTCGGGTTTATTTTGGCAGACTCACTATTCCCGTAATAAATTTATCTTTGACGGGACTTCTCTTCATCATGGTTTGGTTTTCGAATGTGTTTATAGGTTAGTTTCTGAATTCTTTGCTTTACTTGAGGATTTTGATTATCATGATTATTCAGCTTATTCCCCGAGCATAGTTTTTTCGAGTTAGACTCCTCCACCTTAAGGTAGTCTGAAAATTAATTGTGGCGCAACAGTGAAAGGTAATGTAGCGGACATTGTTTGCGCTAATCGTAATGAGTGTGGGGCTTTATTTGACGATTTCGGTAAACGAATCCTATCAGGAACTTCTGTTCTAGTTGCTGAGGCTTTAGCGGTACACGAAGCTTGTGTTTTATGTCTGAAAGCAGGTATTTCAAATATTTGCATTAAAAGTGACGACTCTAATGTGGTTTCTTGGTGTATCGAGGTGGATGGTGTCCCCTCTTGGGAGATCCATGGCTACTTTATCCTTTACTTCGATTCGTAGATCGGCTAATCGAGTCGCTGATTGGATGGCCAAAAAATAGTTTTCTATAGGCTTGTGGTGTGTCAACTTAAATCATGTTGATCTGACTTTATCGGACCTTGTTCTACTTGATATTTCCAGTTAGTTGTTGGTTTTTTTCTCTCCTGTTTTTGTAGGTGTTTTTTGATTCGGCAAGAACAACGTGAGTTATTACACCCAAGTGCAGGTGGTCGGTCAAGTAATAAATACTCAGTAAGTCCGAGGTCGATCCACGGGGAAAATAATAGTTCTTTGAGTTATGAAGGTTTTTTCAAGCGGAAGATGAGAAAAATAAAGAAAAGATGAAATATAGAGAGAATGAAATGTAGATTGATAATTAAAATAACTAGTGGCAATAAAACTAAATAAAATTTACAACTAAAATTAATTTTAAAGGTAATGAAACATTACTATGGTAAAAGAAACTAAACTAGCATAATAAGAATATGGAATAAAGCTAAATAAAATAAATACTAAAAACAGCATACTAAATTAATTAAACACGTGCATAACTTTAACTAAAATTAAGAATAAAAAGAGCTAGGGGTATTCATAAGTTTTAGGCAACACAACGGGTAATTCGGTAGACCATGAATTATTTTCTAGTTAATTTTTCTTTAAAAATCAGCCAACTATCCATGAGCTAATTGATTTCATAAACTCGCGTCTTTCACAATAATTCATGCGTGACAAGAATTATAAATACCAATACTAAACATGGAATCAATTTGCATTACTTAATTTTACCGAAAACACTAGTTTATTAAAGTGAAGTAGTGCTTGATACACAAAACCTTTTATTAAACGTGAATTTAGAAATATTAAGTAATTATCACAATTTAATTCAAATAGGTTAAAACATGATTACAATCAAATTTGAACTAAAATGGGTGGTGAAAATACAAAATTGGTGATTTCGATATCAAAAAAGGAAGGTTTAAAACAAATAGCGAAAATAGCGTACTCTAGTTTGAAATCTAAAATGATACATAATCAATTAATTTTAAGAGTATAGACCGCTCCCTAACTAGACCGGTTAGGATTTAGCGCAAAACAACGATTCAAACTAATTTGATTCTTTTATCGAAAAGATTTATTAATTTTCTTATGAAAGTATATGATTAGCATATTAGGATAATAATTTAATAAAAATAAGATTTATAATGATCTATTAACCTATAAAAAATTAATTAAAATTGAATTCGGGTCTAAAAAATTATCGAGTCAGCATACCCGATCCTTACGAAATCCTAACTAACAAACTAGGCAAACATATCTAATAAATTCATGCTCGATAAAATAATGAAATAAAATAACATATTTATATTCAATAATGAAAAAGCAATTAAAAACATAAGCATATAAATGTATGCAAAATTTCAAAGCAATTAGAAATTTAAAACATGCGCTAAATAAAAATTATGGGTTGAACACTTTTGAGAAATAAGTAATTTGCCAGCAACACAAATGGCCTATTGACTTTTGAAAATCTTGGAATTTGAGTTTCCAAATCTAGGGTTCTACCCGGGATTGTATGCGGAAATTCTAACAATAATTTCAAATTTAAGCATGAATCTTAATAAGTAATAACATTCAAACATATAATTAAAGAACAATTTAAGCATTAAAAATCATTAATTGAAAGAAATTAAAAACAATATTGAAAAGAAAACTTGAAATTCAAATTAAAAAAAATAAATATATGATTATATTAATCAATTCCATTTAAATAGAATACCAACAAGAATTTGAAACTCTCTAGAATTCTCCCTCTGGGGCTCTCTTTGATAATATGTGAATTGAAAATTAATGTTGATTGCTACACTGCTGTTGTGTGGTTGCTTGATGATGATGGCTGCCCTCCTCTTTAATTTATATTAGACAAGCCCTAGGTAGGTTGCTTCGATCATGGGCTGGGCCCCATGTGTGTGGCATTTGGACTTGAACACGGAATCACAACAAGAGAACTTATCACACTAACCATCTAGGCTAGGATCACAATCAATGATTTTTTGCACTTTTAATTATCTTATTCATTCGCGCTAAAACATGAATCCTCTGGCGCACTGTTTGTATTTCGTCCGTAACTTTGCACTCCGAACTTCGATTTATACAAGGTTATCGCCTATACGTAGCTAACTCAGATCTCTACAACATCTATTTTTGGATTTTTCTTCAAATTATGTATAGATAAATACCAGAATTAGCTGGAATAGAAGCATTACGTGCGGTGAATCTCTTATTCATTCAAAAAAAATTCGAATTGATTCAAATGACTTTTCCTTCATTTGGTATGATTTATCAGCTTCTTTTAGTCTCTTTCATCCACACCTTTCATTCTTGAGCTTGGTATTTGCTTCCGGTTCACTTCTTGAACTTAATTTAGCTCCGAATTTGACCGACAATGATTAATTTTGGGAGAATTTGCTTCTGGATTCGTTCTTGTTCATTTTTAACCTTTAAAAAGGTAAAATGCACTATAAACAAACATATTATCCCATTTCATGATTAAAACTCATATCTTAATAATTTAGGATAATTAGAATCAAATTTATCCATATTAAATCATTTAAATATGTATAAAATACAATATTTTGACTTAATCATTTTTCTGTTAAAAAAAATAAAGAAATTTGATGCATATAATACGCGAGATTAAGGGCTTAATTGTGGTTGTCTTGTACCAGCTTTTGATATAATTTATAACAGTGGGAAAATTAATTCATTTTATTGATCTATAATATGAAACGACGTGTATAGAAATGATTTGGTTCAGTTATGCACTACCATAATTTAAACTTGAACTGAACTTATTTAGAACCGAACTTATTTAGTTTCTTCTTTTTAATTTCGATTTTTAATGGGTGATGCTATTGCCACCCCAAAACCTCTTTCTAACACTCCACTAAAAAAAATAAAGATTTTTACTATGGCCACACACAATTTTTTTTTAGCGACAATAATCAATAATTATTATTAATTAGTTAATTAGTTCCATCATCATTATCATTACATCTCTCTAAAATTTATCCTCAACAATAGTTCCAAAACCCCCATTATAACTCATCCGTCTATTTGTAAAAAAAAACATTATTATAAAATTCTCTCTTATAATCGTCGGTTTGCATAAAAGAAAAAAACAGAGCATTTTCAAGTTGCAAACCATTCTTATAGCACCCCTTTTCAAAACCCCAATTATAAATTATCAAGTTCCACTTATATCACTAGTAAGTTTACTTAGAAGTAAACATTCAGAAAAAAAACCCAGAGCAATTGGAGCAGATTAATTTTCGGTTTGCAACCCAGAAAATAGAGCACGTTTTTAGTTGTATTCAACCATATGTAATCGAGTATGAGTGAACAAGGTTGGTTGTTCATAGGCGAGCATACATTCTTGGCTTATACGAATGAAGAATGTTTGCTTGGTTCATAAGGATCAAACTTTGTGCAACTTAGTCGGTTGTGTAAGGCCGAAGAAGATGACTTCATTAGGTCTTAAGAGGCTGAGTTTGGCTAAAAATATCGGTGGGTAACAGCCGAGCATGCATTGTTCTTTGAAAATCATGCTCGGTTATTTTAGGCCAAACAACATACTTTCATACTCGGCGGATTCTGGCCGAGCAACGTTGAATGAAAATCTTAATGGACTAACTTATCTACACTGATTTTTTTTTGCTATTTAATTGGTTACATTAAGCCTGGTATAGCTTCATATTAAGTTTCAAAGGTCGTTAATGGCGGAAAGGTCGGGGAAAAAATATGAGAGGAGAAATAGAGGAAGAAAAAGAGAGGAAGAAGCAATTGAGTGGCTTTGAAGGTAAATATCCCAGCAAGGTTGGGTGTTGAAGAAATGGAGGAAGAAGAATAGAGGAAGAAGAAACGGAGGAAGAAAACATAGAGAATGAGATTTTTGGTAAAGTTAAGGAGTTAGATTATTTTTATTTTTATTATTAGTATTAGGATTTGGTTTAGGATGATGATGATTATTATTATTATTATTATTATTATTATTATTATTATTATTATTATTATTATTATTATTAATTAAGGGTGGGTGCTCTTTGTACATTGAGGGGTGGAAGGAAGAAAAATAATGTACCAAAGGAGTGTTATAGAGATGGGGAGTGTTACGAAGTGATCATGGGTGTAGCAATAGCGCCACCCTTTTTAATAGATTGGTTCAAATTAATTTAGTTCAATAATTCGGATTAACTGCAACACTCCTACACCACACAGTTAACAAGAAAAGGGGCAAACAACCAGTCCAATTATTAATAAGTTTAGAAATCTTGGGGTGACCGCCAGGCAAAGGAATTTAATTCTCTAGGGACCCAAGAAAAGGACCTATATAATGACAATTAGCTAGGCAATTAAACCATAAGCCAAATATCCTCTACAATAACCAAATATATATATATGATGGAAAGTACTCCAATTTGAAGAGTATGTAAAGGAATATATAATTAAGAAATTGACAATTGCCTTTTCTCAAGGTTATTGTTTCACACACTGGTGCGGAGAAAATCATAAAACTGAGAAATTCTACTTACACCGTTAAAATATTTGAAAACTACCGCGAACTGAAAAATACTGATAAGTGCCCAAAATTGTAATTTAAACCCACAAATAATATTTTGTTAGTATATAATTAATGTTTAAACTATGGAGGAATAATATTTATTTTATCTTTTTATAAGGAAGAAGAAAATTATGATAAAAAACTTAAAAAGATGGAAGAAGTTAATTAAAGATCAGAAAGGAAAATAAAGAAGAAATAATATTCCAATTTCATATTCTCTCTTAATTCGAATATAAATCCTTATTCTCTCTTAATTAGAATACTAATTGAACTCATAGTTATTATTCCTTTTACAATTATAGTTTATTGAACTTTTTAAACTTCTATCTCTTATTCTTATATATAGATCCATCCTCTAGAGCTAAAGATATAGAAAAAAATAAGAGGAAAAAATAGATAAAGAATTTAGATATTATTAAGGAGTTCTAGAGAGAGAAAATCCTCAATATACTAATTGCCGTGCGGCCGAAGTATTGAAGGAGAAGAAGTGGATAACGTAAAGTCGTGTGGTACACGCCAGTTCAAGCATCATAAACAGGGACGTTTTATAGTTTTCTTTCTAATTTTCTATAGAGTGTATTCAAGTACTTTAATTTTAATTTTAATGATGAATTATTATTTTATTTTAATGTGTTCTTTATTTAATTTGCTTGGCTAAATTCTCTCCCAAAAGGAAGGAATGAAACTGCCATGGATGTAATGGGCTTAATTTAATTCTAATTTATTTTTAATTATTCGTCCCAAATTAAAATAGATTTTGAAATTATCATATAATGTGTGTTTTCTTTCTAGTACTTTAATTGTTTTTAAAATAATGAAAGAATCTCTTGTGATTACCTTTAGGGATACATGCGATACGTATTTTTATTTACATTAGTTTTAAAGAAAGAATGATAGTGATTTTGAATTTGTTTATAAAGTAGGGATGAATATTAAGAAATATAATTAAATACTTTTTTGTTTATATCCATGGTGGTGGATTCTCTTTTCTTGGGATTTTTTTATTATTGATTAATTGTTTGCTTTCTTTAATTCAATTAGTTTGGTTTATTAATTTAGATAATTTCAAAATCAAAATTTAAAAAGGTTTTAATTTAGGTTCTTAAAATATTGAATTTCGACAAACTTTCATACTTTTAAGGTATTCACTTGAATTTGGATTAACTCATATTCGCTATACTAATTTAATTATTTTACATAAAAGTATGGTTTTATTACATTTAAGCGTAGAATAAAGTAACGACAAATTATTTTTAAAAATTCCCCTTACATCAAATACCACAAAAGTAAGAAAAAAAATTCTTAAAACACGGCAACAAACACCAGAAAGTACATATTAAATTTTGCCATAAAAAGTACACAAAATTTCTTAAAACACCACTTTAAATAATTAAATTAATTATTTTTTTTAAAGGTTCCCTTATTTCTTTCTCTTTCGCTTTCACGCTATCTCTTTCACATTCACGCTCAATCGCCTCTTTTTCCATCCATAAGCCCTAAAAATACGTCGCTCCACCGCTTGTTCCTCTGCTGATCGTTCCTTCAGGTATTTTTTCTCTCATTCCCCATTAACCCTATACTTGTATTGATTGACACTAGCTTTCTTTCTACAAACAAGTACGGATTGACTGTAATACTTAAACTATTTCTATGATTCTAAAGCTCTATATCAATTTTATTTCACTTTTATGGTAACTTTGTGGCTTTTGTAGTTAGAATATATACTCAGATCGATCTCAACTAGTCTTGTTAGGATGAAGGAACTTATATACTATACATATATATGTGTGTGTTAGTGTGTTACAGTCTAGTTGGAAAATATATTTTTTTAAACAATGAACACTATCCTTGGTGTCACTATTTGTACTGTGTCCCTACACCTTTATGGAATTGTGATGTGCGCTGCCGGGTAATGAATTATGTATCTCTTTTGCATATTTTTCCTTAAATGTTTTGGTATTACGATATTGATCGGTGAATATAAAATTCAAAACTATAAGACTGACCTAATAATACCCATCAAATAACTTTGATTCTTCTTGAAAACATTAACAGACAAACTTCTAACTTTTTTCCTAATTTTATGTTTTCCTTGTGGACTAATCTTCACCTTGAGTTCAAGAAATATTAACTCTACATTCTAGCAGAGAATTTGACAAATACAAGGTTGAATCTTTTGCTTAAGGGTCCGTTTGGTTCTGAATGAAATAGTGTTGTTGTTGTTGTGTTTTTTTTTTTTTTTTTTTTTTTTATGGATGAAAAATAAAATTCTGAAAGAGTATTTTCACATTTCGATACAACCTTTTTAAGCCTTTAAGAACATGACAAGAATAAAAAGTTAAAGAAAAAAACTTGCAAAAATGTGAATGCACTTACAATGGGATTAGGGGCACTTAAAATGCACACACACACCCCATTAAAGTAAGGAAAAATAAACAAATGGGCTAATTTGAGTACATGGGATAGAATTATAGGACCACCTTGGGATTCATACAACCTTTTTTGCTTTCATCATATTTACTTTATAAAAATATAGTGGATCTTTATGAAAAGCCTCTCTATCCACCACTAACTTATTGTTTTATGAAAAGCCTCGTGTTGTAACTCATCTACAACTAACTTAATTCTTTTGCACCTTAACGAATGAAAGAAATAGTACCATAAAAGTTTATATATACTATGTTCTTATCTTTTAAGAAAATTACTTAGCTATATATATAACTCCACTAACTTTTTATATTCTATCGTATTGTCGGGAACTACCTGTGGAGACAAGAGTTTTCATGTTTGTTGTACTTCAATCAATAAAAAAACACCATTTAAATTATTCACAGTTGTTTTTTTTTCCAAATGTTCCATGTAAGTTGCATTGTTTGTTGTAACTCACAAGATAACCGAATCTATAATATATGGTACAAATTAAACAATATATAAATGCAGTAGTAATTTTTTTTGATGTATTACTCTCTCTTTTTTTTTTACTTTTTTTTTGTGTAGTAAATGATATACCTTTTTTTATTTTTTCTGTCTGGGTTTTGTTTTTAGGCCACTTGCTGGTGGTTCTATAAACTTATTTAGTTGAAATTAATTTAAATTTTCACTTATAGCATAATGTTTTAGGAATAGTTTTATTTTACTTATAATGCACAAACAATCAAACCATTATAGATGCTCTAACTTCGGATCCCATCCTAATTCATATAGGATAACTTGATTATTATTAAATATTTGGTACTTTGGCAGCTAGTTATTATTATGATGAGCATTTTTTATATGAAAATTAGAACATTAACTTATGTATGTCTTTTTGTTTATATTCGTATATAACTGCAGGTTACTAAAGATAGGAGGGCATTTGGGCTTTTGAAAAAAAATTGATTTTGATGGGAAAGGGCAAGCCAACAAGACATTGTTGAAAGAAACAATTGACATTTTTGGTCCAATATACGGTTACGGAAAGTCTCTGGTTGAAGAAGAGGATGGTCATAATGGAGAACAAATTAATCAAGAAGATAGTGGAGATGGTCACAATAGAAAAGAAAGTAATCAAGAAGCTAGTGAAAATGAACGTGAATCGGCAAAGACAACAAGTGATGAACATTAAGAAGAAGCCGTAGAGACAAGAGATGAAGAACATGAAGTTATAGCACAGCCAAAATAGTCCACCCGAACTACACAAAGAAAGAGGTTTAAAAGCCGTGTCTCAATACAAAGCAAGAAGTGATGTCGCTAGTAATTGGTTCTTTAAGTTGGTAAAAACAATGAATATATTTTTTGGTATAATCTAGCGTATAAATTATGGTGTAATTTGTTCTTTGACTTAGTAGAATCATTTTTTTGTAGTAGGTACAAGCGCTTAAATTATGGTAAAAACAATGAATTTTTTTTTTGGTCTCTCCAACGCTTAGATTGTGTTGTAATTGGTTTTTTGACTTGGTAGAATCATTTTTTTGTACTAGGTACAAGCGCTTAGATTATGGTATATTATTATTATTATTATTAATGGACAAGATTCTACACCAATTTTATGGTAATATATTAACGTGACTTGGTCTATTGGTTTTGTTTGAAATGTTGATTTATTTTGTAATTTTGTGATTTGTGACAAAATCTTTGGAAATTATGAAAATACGGTTAACTCTTGCCGAATTTTTTCATCAACCTTGACACATTATTACCGAAAAAATATATTGATATTAGCACTTAGTTGTCGATTCCTAGAATTCGGCAATGTCCAGCCGACCAATTTTTTTGCCAAAGTACTCTGTTGGGCAAGATAAAACTAACAGAATTGTATACAACAGTTGTCAATTCATTACAAAAAATATAAGATAATTTTGGCAATTATATGCCGATCTAACAAGCTTCGGTATTGTCTTACCGACCATGACCTTAGTATAGATTTTCTATTCGGTTAATAATGGCTGAATATATATGAAAATTATCGGCACCTTATTGCCGATTTTGTAAATTCGGTAGTGGCCGACCGACTATATTTTGCTTCATCTGAAACAATTAATCGGCATTTTTTTGACGATTCATTATCCATATGTCGGTGAGATTATGCCGAATTTATCTAAAATTCTCGGCATATTAATGCCAAATAGTATATTTTGGCAAAGTCTTACCGATTATATTTTGGATTTAAACATTCTGTTCAGCATGTGTAGAAGTGCCAAATTTAGTACTATTATTCGACCACGTGAAGCTGATTTTGTTACAAAAGCTTGGTCAAAGTATGCCGAATTTTTTTCTTATATTCGGTTGTAAATTGCCAATTATTGTAAATTTATAGCATTGGGTACGTTTTCAAGGGAATATATGTGCCTTAATTTTATACATAATTTCTAACAATCACCCCATAAAATAACTTATATGGATACAGTGTTAATTTACATACAAAACATCAAGATAAGTTGGTTAATTAGGATATTCATCTCTATTAAAACTCACGGTTAACTACACAGTGTTACAAAAAAAATTTCATATGGCATGAAAGCCATGTTTACATACACAAAAAAACAAAAACATCATGATTTACTTCATTGATGAATACACTGGTCTCATATACTATACAGTGTCAAAAAATAACTTAGCATACTTGTCTTACACTTCATAAGATATCATGAAAGTGAAAAACTGAACATATCTAGGGACCAATTTTAAGAAAGCATTAATTATAGCTCTTTAAGTTGCAAAAACTTGTGAAATTGTCGCACCTTCATCATACTTTACTAAAAACCTGCCTTGACTTCATCAATTTTAACTTTAATCAAATTGTTTAATGCTTCCCACAAGGTTGTAAATGTCCTTTGTGAACTTCCAATCCATCTATTCAGCTTAGCATGTGCACCCTCAGCCCTATTTGTCGTTATATTACCTTGGTGCTTGACCTCATTTGTTTAAGCTAGCACAAATCTCTCCTTATGAATGAGCCATGCAGTTGTTAGATAATTCAAGCACTTCGCAAATTTAAATGGACAATTTTGCTAAAATGTTTCCCATTTATCAAAGAAATCTTTTTCAAACTCAGCTTGTATTACATCGTGCCACCCTTGGATAAAATTTGTCCACTTTTCTTTTGTATCGCAAACTGGTTTACAATGTTGTTCCATTTTCTTTGATATGTGAAAAGTGCATAGTAATAAACGTGCATCCGAAAAAACCTTTTCGATTGCATTCATGGAAGCTTGTTCCCTATTGCTCACAAAAACGCTAGGGAGAGCATTGGGGTCAAACAAATTCTTCAAATGTGCATATGCCCATTCATAGTTATTTTCTCGCTCTTTATATATTAATGCTAATGCAATGTAGAAGGTCTTCGATGTAGATGTATTGCCAACAATCAGGAAGAAAGGTAGTTGGTATCGATTGGTTTTGTAAGTACAATCAACCATCACCACTGACGAAAAATGCCTTACAAGTAATATTTAATTTGGATAAGCCCAAAAAATGTCCGTAATCTCATTTATGTTAAGATCGCTGTGACAATAATGAACACAATGTTTTTCATATAGTATTTTTATTAACTGTTGCGCTATGATTCTCCCTTCTATATTCCTTAGCCTCAAATACGCCTTGACATTGTATATGATTTTCATTATAGCCAAGTTATCTGGGTCCCGTTGTTTAAAGGTTACCAAAATTTGCTTCCGCCTGACTCCATATAAAGACAAATTATTTACTATCTTCTTCTCATCTCCCTTTAACCTTCCATCAAATGAATGACCAACCAAAGTGTTTGGGATGACGTGATTGTGTTCCTCACATACAACTTCGAGCTTCCACCTATCACCATCGAGAGGAACTCCCTTCAATGTGAATGGGCATCCACATTTTTTTGTGCTAGTATCCCTCATTCTTTTTTTTTCTCATTTTCGGGCTGGTTTTGACTTTTACGATTATCTCTTTAAAACCCTGCTCTCTCACACCCTAATGCCAATCTACCTTTTCTAGCCTCAGTTTATTTCTATGACTTCAATGTGACAATAATAAAAGTATAAATTGGTGCATATTAGTCGACAACCTCCACCCTTGTCGTAAGGTCAAGGGTTCGACTCATAGGGGTGGGTGGGGTGTTTTTCTTTGTTTGTAGGATTAAGGGAGATACTTAGACTTCCCTTAATTTAAAAAAAAAACTGTGTTCAAATTTCGAGCAATGGAATGACACCAATTGAACAATTCAATTTGCGATTTAAATACCTACAGGAATGATAAAAAAACATTTAGTATCTTATTTAAAACTTATAGTAACATCTAAAATGGTAAGGAAAATATATATTTTTTGTCTGCCAATAAGTAACTTGCGAAGTTTTGAGAAATAATTTAGGTAATCTTGCCAGGATCAGTTTTACAAATAGGATCCACTTCCATCGGAACATGATCAACTTATATCGGAACTAGAGCATTTGTTGGGTATCATTCAAGGATTTTAACACAAATGATAAACCCTGCAATATATAATATAATATTTAAGATAATATAAACTATAAGAAAATACTCGGCAACACATGACCGAGAATGAACGTATAAATTGGCAAGAAAACATTGAGTATGATGCATATTAGTCGATAGTTTAATATCGACGAATTTTTTTACTGGAACTTGTTGTCGAATAATTATTATTTTATCAGCCCTGTGTGACCGAAAATGATGTTTTATTTTACAAAATGGAACTCATTTTTATAAGTTCTGAAGGAAGGCAAAATGATGAATATATATACATACACTTAGGCACAAGTGCTTCATTATCAATTTAGATATTTGAGTTCTTTAGATAATCTTCAAGTTTATCATCTTGCTCTTCCCTTTTTGAACAAAATAGAAAGCTTCATTATTAATGTGGATATATGATGATAAACAACCAATAATCATGAATGAATAATCACTTATATGGTAAATCTGTTGGTTTTGTCCGAAGAAAGCTTCAAGCCGAGTTTCAAGATGAGTATTTGTGCGGGAAAAGTGTGATGGTAATGTTTGATTTTGGTGTTTTTTTTTGTATTACATGGTCTTACCACTACAAAAATTTATTAATTTTACCACAAATTAAGTATTATATTTTTTTACTTAAAATACCACACACATTTCTTAATTGTACCACAAAAAAAGTGTGGTATGTGTTAGCCTCTTTTTATACTTTTTTAACTTTAAGTGGTTTTAAGTTAAATTAGTGGTGTAAGTAGAATTTTCCAAACTAAAAACTCTTCCTAGTAAACCTATTGATACTGTGATATAAATAGTTTGTAAGAATAATAACAGCTTCGCCTTTAAAAGATCTAGAGGAAAAGGCGCCATCATCGATCAGGATTTATTTTCAAAAATATTATGTAAAATTTGTTTGTCTTATTTGAAAATTTTAACCAATTTGGTTTGATCATGTTGCCAGGGGCAGAACCAGGGGGGACAAGGCGATGTTCAGCATAGGGGAAAATTTTAAAAACCTTACTATCACTTGTAAAAAAAAAAAAAATTAGTATAAGCTCACCCCTTTGCTACGTTTTAGCCTATTCCTCGGAAGAATCCTGGGTCCGCCTCTGCATGTTGCTAACCTCAACTCAGTAAAAAAATGAAAATAAAATTCCAAAGTAATATATATGTTGAAGATGTTTTTCTTTCAAAATAATTTTGATACATAAATGCTTGTGCCCATATTTTGTTTATCCTTAATGAGGTGACAATATTTTAAGGGTGTGTTTGATTCGCCGGACTAGAGAGTCAGATAAAATTATTTAATTTCATTCCAAAAGAATAAAATAATCCTACTTTTTAAATACATTTTATTAAAACATGAAATATATTTTTATTCTGCACGCTAAACACACCTTAATTGAATTGAAATTATAAGCCGCCCAAGCATATGTACCGTCAAAAAGTTATTGGGCCACGGTAAAACAGCAGGGGAAACACTCTTCATATTAAAAGGGGTAGCATTGCACCGACAAAATTGTTATAAATAATACAATGATGCTTTTGACTGTCTCTTACGGAAGTGCAACCACTACAAATTAGCGAAGTTAATTAAAGTGAACTTCATAAAAAGGAAAGTTTGCAACTAAACTGAAGTTAATAATAAGTAAACTTCATAAAAAGGAAAGTTAATTAGGTGTCATGATTAATGATATCAATGCTCTCAAGGACTCCGGTTGGCATTAACCTTTCTTATTAATGCACCACTCCACTTTTTAAAATAATAAAAGATTAAATGAAATAAATTAAAATTTTGTTGAATATATGGTATTCTATGGGTTCTCGGTGTACTTTTTTTTATTTATTGAATGGTTTCATATAGTTGTTTGTCCAAATAATACGATAAGAAAAGAGTATCACGGATATAACATAAAACAGAAATAAACTATATATAAAAAAATATTAAAGAGTTGATATCTTATTTTTTGTTTCCATAAACTTGAGATGGCGTTTAAAAAACCAAGCTGTCCTCTTAATCCATAATAACATAGGAGGCTTTTAATTACTTTAAATTGAAAAGAATCAAGTTGTTTGGGACTATTTTGTATAACAAAAAAAAGTGAAATAGATGGTTATTGTAGCCATGTGGAAGAGAAAAATTAGGTTAAAGTAAGATGCACAATATAATTAATTCATTCCTTACTGATTTGTACCAACAAGTAATAATTGTATACTCATATTTGAG
This sequence comes from Lonicera japonica, assembly GCA_021464415.1. Taxonomy (NCBI): domain Eukaryota; kingdom Viridiplantae; phylum Streptophyta; class Magnoliopsida; order Dipsacales; family Caprifoliaceae; genus Lonicera; species Lonicera japonica. The sequence continues at coordinate 50,040,106 of CM038469.1, forward strand.
AAATTCCAAATTCTAGTCTCACCTAGAGTGAGGTGGACTGGCGGAAAGTTGTTATGTAACGAAGGGAAGAGACTACACTATCACTTAGAGTATCTCTAACCGTTGTGTAAAAATTAAGATGTAAATCTTATGTGTCAATCTTTTTTTACACAAAATTTTGAAATCTAAACAAAATGCTCTACTGGTACATTTCATAAACTCTTGTTCAAATTTTGAAAGAATCAATGAGATATCAACACATGTTAAATATTATTTTATGCAATATTTCATATTTTTCTCTTAAAATATTTAGTACATAATTTTTTGCTCACAATGCATCTTGTTTTGTAGCTCTTGATGAATAGATTTCAAATATATAATTTTTGTTAAAATATATATTTTGTATTAAAAGTTACAACATTTTAAAATTTTATAAAATAATTAAGGAGAGAGAAAGATGACGTGGCACTGTAAACTAAGGGTGTATTTTACACCTTCATTTTTCTACTTTTATACAACCGTTGGAGCATTATTTGTTTTATAAAATATATAAATTTTACACAAAACATAATTTTAAAAGACCTCTGGAAATGCTCTTAATTTGCTAAAATATATGTGTGCCTGAGAAAGGGAAAGTAGGTGACATGACATTAGATGGCCATTGCGATTCACATTTTCGGATTCATAATTTTTTGTCCGGAAAATGGTTATACTCAAATCCCCTATCTTCTTTCTTCTAATTGAATTACGAATCTGTCCACAAATAAAAAATTTGCAAGATATGTTATGTCAAATGAAAATAATAAATAATACTGTTAGGTATAGATTTGGGGGCTTATTATTTTTCCCTTTTTCTTTTCTTTTCTTTCCTTTCAATTTTTTGTCTTTGTAAAAGAAAATTGGCTACACAATTACGAAGCCTTCCTCCTCTCGCAATCCGTTTGTCAATATCCAACTAAAGACGAGGATTAATTAGATGCATATCCGAAACAAACTACCAAAATATAGACTTTAGCAGATATGATATATATATTTGTAACAGACACATTCACTAGTAAGTTCAAAGTTGGCAATCAATTGTGTTGGGTGTCTAATTAGATTACGTAGGTTGTGTCATTACAACAAAATTGATGATTTGTCCCACACACACACACACACACATATACATATATATATATAATTTTTCCGTTTAAACATGTCTAATTTGCCTTCTTTCTTTTTAAGCTAGAAACAAAGGGAATTTTTTTAAATCTTTTACCTTTAATACAACAATAACGAAAATCTCTCCTACGACCCCACTTACATATGTTTAAAGTCGCAGACTTCCCTCACTTATATACATCTAAAATCATAGACAAAGGAAAGCCATTGCACTCAATCCTTGAGATTATAATTTCACCGTCCTACGATTGAATAATGGTTTTATATGCATGTTGGAAAAACTTCATGCTTATGGTTATTATAGTCAAACCTTGAGAGCTTGGTTCTCTTCTCCTTTTAAAATCAAGTATTAGATCTATTCGTGTATCATGTTGATGAAGAAAATGAAAAGAAAAAAAGTGTTGTAATTTTAGACCATCAGAACTGTAGCGAGTCCAAGAGAAAATAAAAATAAAAATAAAAAATAGGAGTGTTGAACTAACTATACACCACAAAATGCAAATAGAAGATTGCTTTCCAATGGACCCATAAAATTTATCCTCGTCTGTCGTCTCTTTTTCATCTCCGCCCCACATAAAACCAAACCCCAAAGCTTCCCCTTTTATAAACCTCTCTCTCTCTCTCTCTCTCTCTCTCTCTCTCTCTCTCCATGGATACTCTGTCCGCCTCCGTTACCTCTTTGAACATTCCTCCCATACAATCATGTACAACAACAACTTCCCGTGAACTCTACCATTTCAAATTCCACAATCCATTGCATAATTTCCCTCCAAACCCCCAACTCTCTTCCTTCAAGAAACCCACTTCCAAAATCTCCAACAACAGACCCACAACCTTGACCCACAAGAATTCCATCCCTTCTCCGTTCATACCCGCTTCTCAGACTCAAACTCTCAAACACCCACCAACTGTTCACCGAAATGCTGCAACGGGATACGCGGCTGCACTAATAGATGCAGCCAGTTGCAAAAACATGCTGGGTTCGGTGGAGAGAGACGTGAAGAGGCTGTTGAAGTTGATGAGGAACAAGCAGCTGAGAGCTTTCTTTAAAGAGGACGAGGTACTGGTAAAGGAGGTGTTGGAGAAGGGAGGATTTGAGAGGCATTTGGTGGTGCTGGTGAGGATGTTGGTGAAGAGGAATAAATTGGGAATGTTGAAGGGAGTGTTGGATGAATTTCACAGGATTTATGAGGAGTTGTCGAGTGGACATTATTTGGTTTATGATTGTTAGTGAATTTACCACCTCTCTTTTGTTATTTTGAACAATGGCTTGTTGTACCTCTATATATCCATGGATTTTTAATAATATGGTGCATGGTTTGTTCTGTATTTTACTGCATTTGTAGATTGTGTATTGTTAATCATCATGGCATGTAGCTTTGAGTATATCATTTCTGCAAAGTATCAATTTGAGATCTGCAGCTATTGTGCGTGACAACCCAAATTCTTAAGTTAATATGCACGGTTAAATTAACTGTCACTCAAATTTAGAAATCCTGAGATCGAGTCTCACTAAGTTGCTTTCGCTCCTCCCCTTAATGTAACAGTATAGGACTATCAAAACAGAAAACAAGAACGCATGCTGCTCAACAAGATTTCTCACATCTTCTGATTCTAATTAGCCATACATCACCATTCCCATTCCATCTATATGAGAAACTACAACAGGAAGAGGAACAAGAATGGGAAATTAGAACAACATATTAAAGAATGTTTCTTTCTTAGCTGCTTTAGCACATCCCAGTACATTCTCTCTCAATAAAAACCCCAGTCTTGCATGTAAATTAACCCAAGTCCATGTTATGCTGTCTTCACTTTTGTTCTTCTCCATCTTCTCCTCCCCACAAACTTGAGTATTTCATCAATAAGTATCACAGGTGCAGACACCAATATCACCAGAATCCATTCATTAGCACTCAACGGAACGATACCAAACACCTCCGCCAAGAAAGGAACGTACAATATTAGGCAATGGAGGGCAAAAGAGACCGACATGGCAACTAGAAGCCAAGGGTTCCTCCACGGTGGCATCGTCACTAAGCTGTTGTCTTCCGAGAGGGCATTAAGGGAATTAAACATCTCTATAGCCACTAATACGGAGAGGGATAGAGTCATTGCCTTCACTTTACCTATGGAGAAGTATTCGCAAGGATTTGAGAAAGTAATCACATGGCCACCAGCAACCGTGAATGGACTCGCTGTGAAATTTGACCAAGAAGGGCACTCTCCCCAGTTTCGGAGCTGAGATAGTTCAACCAGTGTGTGCCCGTCGCTTACAAGATTGATTCCCATAAAAGAGGACTGAGTGTACCATATAATGAAGATGCCTACGGTTGCAATGCCCACGTAAGAACCTATTACCTGCCATTTTTAGCGATTAGTTAGTCACGTACAATCAATTTGGCAGGAGGAATCTTAAATGTCGGAAAAGTTGTTTTTTGAATCTAAGGCTCAATTTGATAGCAAAGTTGGAAAATGATTGGAAAAGCAATTAAGAGATGTTCTCCATCTCGTGCTTATTTTTATGAGTAGATGTTCTCAACCTTTCCATATTTTTTATGGAAAAAAATTTCTTCCACCACCCAAAGAATTTCTTTCCATGGAAAAAGTGGAAGTAAGAGAAAATTGACCATGTCTAACTCATTTTCCAAATTCTCACACAAATCAATTGTTTTTTATATCATTTTCCAATTTGTTATCACACAGAGCCTAAAATGACAATTATTTGCCAAAAACTTGAACTAGACGAGTCCTTTCTCTGGAAAATGTTACTCCCTCCCTCCCTAATTAAGAGTTCATATTTGAGTTTCATATTTTTTGAGAATGCACTAATTTCATCACAAATCAATGGTTTAGAACAAAACTTTTTTCCTATTGTGAGTGTTAGTACATTGATTACATTTTGGAAAAGAAAGTGGACTCTTAAATTAGGATGGAGGAGTATTTGGACAAGTCTGATCGCCTTACTTTCAACCTGGAAGATAATGTATTTTCCATCTTTGGTGAAAAGAAAACACCAAAAGATGGAAAAGAAATGTATGAAATATTTTCCATGAAATACAATCTCCTGGGGCGTAGGTGTGAACTGAATTTTGGCTTTCTGGGAATTTGATGGGTTGTTATGTCACCCTGTTGAATTTGTTACCATGCAAAATGTTGGCCATCAAATACCACAAAAGATGCAGCAAAATGTCCATTTTTAATGGAAAATGTGGCCCATCAAGCACACCAGAATCTATAAACTAACCATGTAACGGAAGAGAACCCAAGAATCGATGAGGGCATCATTGCTTTTACGAGGTGGTTTACGCATGATATCAGCATCAGCAGGGTTAAAACCAAGAGCAGTAGCAGGGGGGCCATCAGTGACTAAATTGACCCAAAGAAGCTGGACAGGTACAATGCATTCGGGTATCCCCAGTGCAGCAGTCAAGAATATTGAAATAACCTCTCCAACATTAGATGATATCATGTATCTGCATATATATTTTCAAAAAGTTAATGAAATAAACCCAATGTTTATATTCTGTCTATTCAAAAGCAAAGCAGCAAAATATTTTTTAATCATAAACCTGGACTAGAGATGTATGTACCTGATAAATGCTTTCATGTTGTCATAAATTGACCGACCCTCTGCCACTGCTGAAACAATCGTACTGAAATTGTCATCTGCCAGAACCATATCTGCAGCTTCTTTCGCAACCTGAAAATATTAATTTCAAAATTTTCATTGGTATTATTTTTCATGGAAAAGAGTGGAAAACCAGCTATTTTCCTAGTTTTTGCGGAAGGCTGCAATTTACACGGAAAACTTTTCCATGTGATGCCCACGAGACCCATTATTTTCCTCAATTTTCAGGATATAACTTCCCCTCCCTCCACCCGGAAAGAAAAGTTGCAATTACACTCGAGTGGGACAATCGAAACCAAAAGGCTGAAAAACAAAAATGGAAAATTGGAGGATACAGAATTTCCCAACAGAAAAGAAAGTGCATTCAAACCACCACCAAACGGAATTTTCCATATAAGATTTTTCCTTTAAAAGAAAAAACAATCCCCAAACCATTTCATCTCCACACATGTTTCCAAGTTAAAATCAATAGCAGCCTTACAAAACTAACAGGCTTTGAAAGAATAGTAGAGCGATGGATGCAATAACTAAAAAATAAATAAAAAAAATCTAAAGTCCACATAGATTTGGTATGTTACCTCAGTTCCAGTAATGCCCATGGCAATTCCAATATCGGCAAGTTTTAGTGCAGGAGCATCATTCACACCATCTCCAGTCATAGCAACTATTTCCCCCATTTCCTTTAGCATCCTCACTATCTCCTGCTTGTGCCTAGGCTCAGCCCTAGAGAAAACCTTCCCCCCTGATTTTGACAATATTTCAGTTTGTTGTGACGAGGAAAGTGCCATAAACTCTTTACCCGTAAAACTTAATCTTCTAAGATCCTCTCCTTCAGAAAACAATCTAATTTCTCGACAAATTGCCTCAGCAGTGGACTTGTTATCTCCGGTTATCACCATAACCTTAATTCCAGCTCCTCTACAATCGTCAATTGCCTTGTCAACTTCTTCCCGAGGAGGATCCTATTAATGCAGCTGTTAGTTGGAGTCCTCTAACATATAATATATATAGTCGTGCAGTAAAGATTAACATGCTATAGACGTACACTACAGATTTTCCTAAAATAATGAGTTAGATATATGTATGAGGGACAATGATGGAAGAGGCTCACCCGTAGGCCAACAACACCTACAAAAACAAGATCACTTTCAATGGAGGAGTAGGAAGCCGGATCCAGTAACTTCTTATGCGCAGAGTGACCCTCGGCATAATAGTCAGAGAGCTCTCCCAAGTCATCTTTATATGCCAGACCCAAGCACCTTAATCCCTTTGAACTCATCTCCAATTGCCTCTCTAGTAAAAGTTGCCTACAAGTTTCATCTATTGGAACAATTGATCCATCTGCAAGTTGAACATGTGAAGTCCGCTCCAGTAAACTCTCAACAGCACCCTGCAAATCAAGTAAGTTCTTTATATTTACAGAACATAGTCAACCATATAAATTCCAATCCACTAACTAACAAGTTAATGCACTTAACCAATTAAGTGTTGAAGTGCTTTGCTAGTTGATTTTTGAAGTACTTGAAGGCATTCCTATTGTTTATTTAGTAGCGATAATAGATTTAGAGAACAACTATACTTGACTTAATTCACCAACAACTCTATAGAAGGAAAAGTATCAAATTTATCTAGCCAAGTTTCACTGATTCTTTTTGGAGCATCAACATACACAATTTCTAAAGTTAACTGTTCAAAGAGCCACCATAAACAGTATTTAAAAGTTACCTTGACTAGAAGCCGATTAGTTCCAGTCGGCTCCCGGACTATGACACTCATTGATTTGCGGACACGATCAAACTCCAATGTTGCAACCTTCTTTGATCTTTTCATCCACCACTCACAACAGCCTGCACTTAATGTAAAAAGATAAAATAACATATTCAACAGATTATGAAAAGAGAAAGATCTTTACTGATAATGACAAAAGGTAGTTTTAGTTTCCGACTCACCCAACTTAACAGTGTTGCGATCGATCAAATAATTCGCCACAAGCTGAGAATCCCGAATCTTGTTCCTCGCCTTACTATCTGGAACTCCCATCTTTTCGACCAAAACTTTAAGAGCCGCCTCAGTGGGCAAACCTGTCGCTTTAAACAGACGCCCATTACAGAAAATCCCAGCATCATTGCAAACCGCGCATATTTCAGCCATTGCTTGCAAGTTAGCATCCATATTGTAACAATTCCAATCAATAATTCCCCCATCCTTGGGATCATAAGTTGTGCCCTCAACATGGAATATTCGAGAAGCCGTTGTTTTACCTCCTAGAGTGAAAAATTCCATCACAGACATCTGATTGGTTGTCAATGTTCCTGTCTTATCTGAACAAATCACAGTGGTGCATCCTAATGTCTCTACACTTGGAAGCTTCCGCACAATTGCATTCTTTTGTGCCATTTTCCTCGTACCCAGAGCCAAACAAGTTGTAATTACTGCTGGAAGGCCTTCAGGAATTGCAGCTACTGCAAGGGCAACAGCTATCTTGAAATAATAAGTGCATTTCTCAAAAGAGAAACTGATATTCGTTGGCCATCCATTCACAAGCTCCCACGTGAGAAAATATTTGTAGTTAATAACCCACACAATTAGACAAACAAAGCCAATTGCACTTGTAAGCCTGTTCCCAAATTCATCGAGCTTCTTCTTCAACGGAGTATCACTCTCTTCTAAAGAGGCCTCATGTATTTGAATCTGTATCTTGCCAATTTCGGTCCGCATCCCGGTGTTCACAACGATACATACGCAGCTTCCATTCACAACCGTCGTCCCTGCAAAAACCATGTTCTCTTTGGCCTGCAATTCACAGTCATCTGCGAGTATAGCATTGGTTCCTTTCAAAACAGGCATTGCCTCCCCTGTCAATGAACTCTGCTCGACTCTTAAGGTCGAGGTTTTCAAAAACGCCACTCTCATGTCAGCAGGGACTTTGTCACCGACCCGTAATTCCACAATATCCCCCGGTACAAGCTCTCTTGAAGGCAAATCGGGCACTAAACACCCATCGCGTAAAACCTTACAAGATTCACATTGCATCTCCTTCAAGGCCTCCAATGCCTTCTCAGCATTACTTTCTTGCCAAACACCCACAATGGCATTAAGGACTAAAATCAATACAATCACCAATGGTTCAACATATACTTCAAAACCCGACTCGCCGGTTTCCTTTCCATGCAAGTAAGCTATAATGAACGATATGAAGGCAGCCACAAGGAGAATCTTGACAAGTACATCATCGAATTGCTCTAGTACGAGCTTCCATAGTGGTTTTCCACTCTGTTTCTTAAGCTCGTTAAAACCATACGTCTCGATCTGCTTCTCCACATCATAGATGCTAAGACCCTTGTCTAGTTTCACTTTGTACTCTTTCAAACATTGTTCGACTGACCATGACCATGCAGGGAATGGTTTTTCGTTCGTTGATGCTTCTTCCATTTGATGTTTACGCATCTCTCTAACTTAAACTTCTACGTGAAAATTCTTTAAGCCATTTCAAATCCCTGTAAACTAGTTTATTTATAAGCAATTTCAGCAAAAAGAAAGAAGTTTCTCAAAGTGTATCATTGGCAATTATATTCACAACAACCAAAATAGGAACTAAAATATTTCTCTTTACTGTTCAATCCACTAAACAAGTAAGAAAGTGAAGATTATTGATCTCAAAATGGCCGCCTGTTAACCAACAAGTGAAACCAAAGAGTAGGACATAATTACAATCGAACTCTAAGGTTCCGTTTGATAACAATATGGAAAATGATAAGAAAAACACTTGATTTGTTCGAGAAGAAGAAAAATAAGTTTAGGCATGTGATGAGCTCATGCTCATTTTTATGAGCGTATGTACTCCATCCATCATTATTTTTTGTGGAATTTTTTTCTTTCTCAACCCCAAAGATATTTGTTTCCATGAAAAAAAGTCAAAAAGTAAGAACACATCTCAACCCATGTCTCAACTTATCTTCCCACTCCTCACAAAAATCAACAATTGTTATAAAGAGACCCTAAATATAAGACGAGACATAAATGCGTATGCATCAACATCACCATTAACACGTGAGCATTATCCTCTTTATGTCAAACCAACTAACTCTAGCCCTAGTGATAAATTCTCTTCTCTTCAACCCAAACAACAACTGTTTAATTAAGGGGGGAAATCCCAAGGGCAACGAACTACTTTTAATGAGAGGTTTTGGTTTTCTTTTTCATTCTTCAGGAAAAAAAAAGATCTTTCTTTTTCCCGAGAGCCCAAAAGGGGAAAATGGAACAAGAACAAAAACAAGAAATTACCAAGCACATTGCGGGCAGTGACGGTTAAATTAGTTATAAAATCAGATAGAAATGAAGAAAAATGTAAAGAAACACATATATAAAGAGAACGTGTATCTAAAACAAAATTCTTACCAGCAGCACGCGGAAAATGATGTAGTGTTGCTATCACATGAACATACTTCAAAATTTGGCAGAAATCTGTGAAAACCAACTATATATATATATATATAAATTAAAAGGTAAAACAGAAACAGAGATGGCTTTGGGACAAAGCAATGTATATACTAAATTAAAGGAGAAAAAACGAAAATTCAACGGAGAATTTTATTCTTACTTGCAAAGGCATTGAATTGAAAATAAAGGCCCGGAATATATCTGACTTTGTTCGGTTCTTTCTCTCTCTCCCACCATGTGAAGTGGGGTTTATTTTTTTTCCGAATATTTGTGTCTTCTTCTTCCTTTTGAATTCTTGATTCCTATTGCCAGAGCTGGATTTGCTCTTGGCAGAGCAGTGTATAACAATTTGAAGCATGTTGTGCAATATGACATAGCGGGACTGGTTTAACAAGGTGATAAAAATGGTTTGTCAATAGCATTAATCAGTTTTAAAATTTAAAATTTCGAACTGTAACTTGTGAAAATTACGATAAAGTCCTTCCAAACTTGTTCGAATTATGGTATTGTACCTATATTGTTGACTTTTGGAAGAAGAAGTGGCCACGTAATCCGTAATGATACGGTGAAGAGGTATATAATCGTGTGGATATAAAATTATTATCCCCAGAGAAAATAAAATTAAATAATGGTACCAATATCACCGGTCCTTCTCTAGGGAGTTTTCTTATTTCTAAATAGCCAAATATAAGTAATTTTGTTTTTAAGAAAGTGACGTAAAAATCTTTCTATTTTTTTACTAAAAATAATTTAAAAACTTTTTTATATTTTAAGTGACATTTGAATTTAAGATCTCTTAAGATAAGTTAGGCGCTTTTACCACTGAGATAACCATTTGCTCCATAACTTTTTTTTTTACTATATTAAGAGATGTTTAAATTTAGATCTCAAATCTAAGTGGACGTTTTTACTATGTAGACTAACTCACTCACTTAAAATATTTGATCAAATATCATTTAACGTAATTCTCTTAGGGAGATTACTTTCATGTAAATTGTACAAACTGTAAATAATATAATTATGCATCTAAATCGTACAGAAAATACTGTTCCAACTATAAATCATGACAAATTTTGTAGTGTTATGACTTTTGAATCTTAAAAATATATGAGATGTAACGAATCGTGTGATTGAATTATATGATACTTTTTAAATAATTGATAGCACATTTGATAGTGGTAATGCCATAATCTATATATATGTACGTATTTTTTTAATACTATTAAGAGTTATAATTTATGTCAACATCTTATATGTAATTGCATGCTTTAGTTTAATAGTAAAAATTAAAATCGGTACTTGAGAAGTCTTTGGGTTTAAATATGTCCATTTCTCAACTAGTTTTATTCATCTATTTTATAGAGATATATTTATTAATGGGTAATTGTATTGATACTATAAAATGACTTCAAAACAATATTTGATAAAAGGAATAGTCAAAGTCATAAATAAATTGCTTTAAAATAGCATTTACTTTTTTTGAAAAGAAGAAAAAAAGAAGAAAGGGAAGGTTCCGGGAAGAAGTCGATCCTTACGCTTTGTGTTGACAGTTGAAGCACACTTCCCAACAAATGTTTTGTGCACCAAATACGAATTACAAAAAAAGTTACTAACTAAACCTCTACAGCACCACCACCAATGTAATTATGTCATCAACCAAGATATATTAATTATTCTAAAGTTTACAACAAATCAATTGAAGTAATAAATAGGGAAAATGACACTGTAACATAATTTAACTTGACCCAATAAATAAAAATGGCTTATGTCATAAGCATGGAGTTCAAAGGCTACTTTTACTGCACACAACTTTCAACCTAACCGGCATTAATTGTAACGTAATTAAAGATAGGATTAAATACTCTAATATTTTAAACTTTAGAATAATAAAAAAATACTGTAATTAATGCTTGTTAAATATAAAAAGTAGATAATTATTTTAAGATATTCGAAAATAAAATAATAGATAATTAAATTAAAATAGGGGGAGTATAATTTTAAAATAATATTATTATATGTTAAAAAATAAATAACTATTTTAACATATGATATCAACAGCGGCTAAAATTATTATTATATCATTAAATAAAAATGATGGCTGGCCAGAGGCGTAGCTGTCGGCTTCTGATTAATTATTGGTGGTAGTCGTAGTGGTACCTTCCGTCTTCTCACTTTTCTCCCTTATTATATTGTCTGCTTTTCTAAGGCTCTGTCCACTAATCTCACCAATTGCCCCTTTTTAACAACTGTCCCACTAATTAGCATTAGGATCCAACTTAACAATTTTTAAAAATAGTTTTAAACATATTTATTTTTCAAACAATTTTTTTATGTACGTAAAAAATTGTGCCATCAATCAGATAAAAGAAATAAATACAATATTAAATGTGTGACTTAATTAATTTATTCGAGTCAAATATATAAAAAATTTGTACAAAAATTAAATAAGTTTAATATTTCTCATTTTAAAAAAAACGCTAGTCATTGCTAGTAGCTAACTAATCTTATATATTACCTCCTCTTCATTTTGAGCTCTTGATTGGCGCGACTAGATGAAAATTTAGAAGTTGCTTTTCATGGTTTTTTAAAGTCGGTGAATTCAATCCACAATTGCCCTAGTGGAGGTGTAAGATTTGGCCGTTAGGACTAACACGTGAATTTTTCCACCTTCCGCTACGGCGAATCACGGAATCCCTTTTCTCTTTAATTTTCTTTCATCTTGTGGTCGAACAACAAGAATATCTATGTATATAATGTATCAAAAAAAAAAATTGTTCCAAATATACCAAACATGTAACTACTTTAAGTATAAGTACTTGATTCATGTTTGTATGTGACAAATTTATTGAGTTCATAATCATTCCAATTGCATTTTCTAGTCGTGTTTAAGTAATGATAAAAATGCCTTTTGTTGTATATGCTGTGTGTGTTTTACTTTTATAATTCAACATGATTAATGAAAATGATGAGGATCAAAGAATTTGATCTCTATCTGTATTCATTTTAAGCATTATTTGGAATCTTTACATTTCCGAAAAAGGAAGAAAAATATTGCTACGCGCATTTCACCAAAAATAAGTGACTGCACAAACCAAAAATGTGAAAGTAGATGAAAATTGTAATTCAAAATCAGGATTTAATATTTGCCAAAATGGAGAGTTGGATACAAACCACGGAATTTGGAACATCATTAAAACTAAAATATAAATATAAGATCTGAAATTATAGAGATATTTAATTCATCAATATGTCTGCCCACCTGGCACCTACCTTCTTCATAACCAATATATACCAACCTTTTTCTGCTGGAGAAAAAAATTTCAATATGAAAATACAGAGAAAGGAAGAATAGATTGAAAGCATAAAGTCCCTGAATTTTTGCATATATGTTCATAAACCCCAGAATGGACCGGCTCCTGAATTTCTTCACATGCTAGAATGATGGTAACCATGAGTGCAGTAAAAAAAAAAAAAGTAATTCCTTGGAACAAAAACATATTATGACCCATTTATATATGTAATTTTGTTGGTAATCCATTTCTGTCAGAAATTTTTGCCCGTGGCATAGAAATGTTAGAATATTCCTTATTACTTTGTTTCCTTATGCTATTTAGTTTCTTTATTCTAGTTGATTTCTTATTATATATGACTATAAATAAGGCTCCTATTGTATCATTATAATATGATCTAATTTATTAAAATTCCTTTCTTCTACTCCAAAGATGGTATCAGAGGGATTTTGATCTTTTTTTCCGCCATGCCCATAAAATCTCCACCCAAATTTCATCTACAAACCTCAATTAAAGCCATAGCAGTGCCTCGATTTCCAAAATAGCTCAAAAAATCCAAAATTCTTGATTTCATACACAAACAAGGATCTCCACTTTATCATTCGCAAAAACCATAAAATAACTATACCGCATTGATCATCTTCCCAAGACGATTGCAACGGCACAAAAACATCCCTCACTCATGACCTGAAGAAACACCGTTCCCCCGCCACCGTTTACTCGCCGTTAGCCGTGCTGTTATCGCCGTTGCCGGTAACAGCGTTATTTAACGCTATCATCCCGCCATTAGTCAGGGATTTACTTAAAATCGGTTCAGCAGCTTTTTGACCAATTTTTTTGGGAGACCAGACCGGTTCTTAACCTTTTTCAACCTTCTGAACACAATCACAGCCTCAAAATTTTCAGATTCAATCTCTAAGTAATAGAACTAGAGACAATGCACTATTTCTTACCCCCGTTCAATTATTTTTTTTGACCAATTTTTGATCAACCTGACTAATTCCTTATTTTGTTAAGCATTCTACGCACGATTACGGCATCTGTTTTTCCCAAATCCGTCTCTATTTTACCTTTTCAACTACAAAGCCTCACAATGGCCTGCAACCACATCTTACAAAATTAATCTAATTCAACATATCCACCATGTTCAATATGCAGACAAAGCGGGCATTCAAAAAAGCGGTGTTATGAAGTAATTGGTTATCCAGATTAGTGGAATCATTCTCAGAGTCATCATTTCAATCATGGTAATGATAACAAGGATTCAGGATTGCTTACAACCACTAGGATACCTGGTAAAGCGTTAAATTCTGCAACTGTTTTGAATAATACATAGCTAATTAATTCTGGTGCTACAAATCATATGACATTCGATTCTAAACAGGTCGCATCTATTTCCCTCTCAATAAAAAGTTTATTTCCACATCTAATGGTAATCCAATCCCTGTTATTGGGGAAGAGTCGGTTCATTTATCAAATTCTATAAATTTAAATTATGCACTTGTAGTTCCCTCACTAAAAACTAACTTATTGCCTGTCACTCAAATTACTAATATTTTAAATTATATCGTTATTTTATGGCATTCTCATTGTGTCTTTAAGGATATTCAGACGAGGAAGACAATTGGTTATGGTATGAGGCGATAAAATTTGTACTATTTGAATTTGGCATTGACGAGTATGAATCAGTTACATCAGGCCCTATAAACTGACGTGACGATATGGAAAAGAGCTGAAGATGAGATTTGGCTGTGGCATTGTCGATTAGGTCATGCATCATTTAGCTATTTAAAAAGGTTATTTCTAAAAAAATTTAGGAACGTTGATCTATATGTTTTTCACTACGAAACTTGTGAACTTGTAAAGAGCCATCGTATTTCCTTCATATCGTAAAACACGTAGTTGTTCATGGGACATAATTGAATTGTCAATAGAAAAAAAACGTGTTGATTGCAAATGGGTGTACACAGTGAAACATAAGTCAGATGGAATCATTGAAGATTCAAAGCAAGACTTGAAGCGAAAGGCTACACCCAAACACATGGGATTGATTATTTGGAAATATATGCACCAGTGGCAAAAATTAACACTATTCGTGTCTTACTCTCTTTAACGAAAAATTTGAATTGGCCGTTGCAATAATTCGATGTGAATAATGCATTCCTGCATGGGAATTTAGAAGATGAGGTATACATGGAGTCCCCACCATGTTACAATGTTCCTGTAGAACATATAAACAAGGCATGAAAATTGAAAAAGTCTTTGTATGGTTTAAAACACTCTCTGAGAGCTTGGTTCGGGAGATTTGTCAGATTAATGCGAAAGTTCAATTACAAACAGAGCAATTCTGATCATACATTATTCTTGAAGAGGTGCCGTGGAAAAATCACAGCACTGATTGCCTATGTTGATAACATGGTTGTCACCGGGGATGACTGATATGAACCACGATCGTATTTCTACCCAATAAGATGAATCTGCAACCCTTGACACTGAAAAACGCAAGAACCTTAGAACCACGCAAAGTTAGTAGGGGTGAAACCTCGACCCAATCCCGAAAACGAGAAAGAACCTTAGTATAGTCGAAGACAAACAAACAATCGATGAGTTAATTGATTGCTAAGTCGAAGAACAACAACCCTAATTTTGGTTGTTCGAAACGTTCTTAGAACGCAAGAGGTGAAAAAACTCAATTCTTATTAATCAAAAGGCTTAAAACAATAGTGTTAGCTCCTTTAAATAGGAGTAATTAAACCTACTAGGTCTAGGAAAATAAACAAAAACGAAATTAATAGGTTTTCAACATAATTTGGGCCCAAGCAAAATTAAACATAAATGAAACTTAAAATAAACAAAGCCTAGCCCAGCCAATTTATCTAATACATGCTTTTAATCTCTTGGGCTGCTATTTTGAACATCTTCAATTGGGCCTTTAAGCAATGTCTTCCATTCTTGAGCCTGATCCCCTTCAATGCTCCTTCATGCTTCAGTTTTGTTCATCATCTCTTGGACCATGGTCATAAGTGCCTCCTTGATCTTCTTGGCTCTAGCTCGAGTGATTGGGCCACTTGAAACCCGGATGGGATCTGCACAGCCTTCACTCCATGATCAGCTCCAGTGCTATCCTTGGGCTCATCATTCATCTCCTTTTAAAAAGGAATTGTCCTCAATTCGTCATCTGCACTAAACGGACTTAGATCAACAACATTAAATGTAGCACTCACATTATACTCACCTGGAAGATCAAGTTTGTATGCATTGTCATTGATCCTTTGCACAACTTGAAATGGTCCATCTCCTCTCGGTAGCAACTTAGAACACATTTGAATTGGAAAGCGTTCCTTTCTCAAGTGCAGCCAAACCCAATCTCCTGGTTCAAAGACCATTTTTTTCCTTCCTTTGTTTGCTTGCTGCACATACCGCTTAGTTCTTCTTTCAATGTTTTGCCTCGCCTTCTCATGAATCTGTCTAACAAACTTAGTTTTCTTCTTGTCATCTAGGTTAGCATGTTCAACAGGTAATGGCAATAAATCCAAAGGAGCTAAAGGATTAAAACCATACACAATCTCAAAAGGAGAAAATTTAGATGCATAATGAACAGATCGATTATATGCAAACTCAACATGAGGAAAATATTCTTCCCACTCTTTCAAGTTCTTCTTAATTATAGCACGCAACAAAGTGGATAAAGTTCTATTTACTACTTCTGTTTGACCATCAGTTTGGGGATGACATGTAGTAGAAAACAACAATTTAGTACCCAACTTTCCCCACAAAGTCTTCCAAAAGTAACTCAAAAACTTTGCATCCTTATCAGAAACAATGGTTCTAGGCATGCCATGCATTCGCACAATTTTTTTGAAGAATAAATTAGCAATTCGTGGTGTATCATCAGTTTTATTACAAGCAATAAAATGAGCCATTTTAGAAAACCTATCAACCACCACGAAAATAAAATCATTCCCATGTTTAGTCCTAAGCAAACTCAATACAAAATTCATAGAAATGTCAACCCAAGGGTCACTAGGAATGGGCAATGGGGTATATAAACCATGGGGGTTTAACTTAGACTTTGCTTTCTTACAAGTAACACATCTCTCACAAATTCTTTCAACATTCTTTTTCATGTGAGGCTAAAAGAAGTGTTCTTGCAATACTCCTAAAGTCTTAGTTATACCAAAGTGTCCCATTAGACTCCCACCATGAGCCTCTTTCACAAGCAACTCACGCAATAAACATTTAGGCACACAAAGTTTGTTTTCACGCATTAAGAACTCATCATGCCTAAAGTACTTATCAAATGCCACTTTCTCACATGCATTAAAGATATCTCTAAAATCAGCATCATCACAATACAATTCTTTGATGTATTCAAATACAAGCAATTTAGCATCTAAAGTAGCAATTAAAGTATACCTGCATGATAAAGCATATGCTACAACATTTTTCTTACCCTGCTTGTACTTGATCACATATGAAAAAATCTCTATGAACTCTACCCATTTGGCATGGCGCTTGTTCAACCTTTGTTGTCCTTTTAAGTGCTTCAACGATTCATGATCTGTGTGAATCACGAACTCCTTCGGCCACAGATAGTGTTGCCATGTATCCAACGCTCTCACCAATGCATAAAGCTCCTTGTCGTAGGTAGGATAATTTAAGGTCGCCCCACCTAGCTTCTCACTAAAGTATGCTATTGGCTTTCCTTCCTGCATAAGAACAGCACCAATACCATTTCCTGAAGCATCGCATTCAATTTCAAAAGTCTTTGAAAAGTTAAGCAAAGATAACAAGAGAGCGTTACTTAGCTTGCTTTTTAGTAATTGGAATCCCTTCTCTTGTTCCTCTCCCAATTTGAACCCAACTTTTTCTTGATCACTTCAGTCAATGGCACCGCAATTGTGCTGAAATTCTTCACGAACCGCCGATAGAAACTAGCAAGTCCATGAAAACTACGCACTTATCCAACACTTGTAGGACTTTGCCATTCTTGAATAGCTTTCACCTTTTCTTCATCAACCTAAATACCTTGTGCACTCACAACAAAACCAAGAAATACAAGCTTATCCGTGCAAAAGGTGCACTTCTTCAGATTAGCATATAGCTTCTCTTTTCGTAAGACATCCAATACATATTTTAAATGAATTACATGGTCATTTAGACTCTTGCTATAAATTAGGATATCATCAAAACAGACCACAACGAATTTTCCAATGAATAATCTCAAAACATGGTTCATCAATCTCATGAAAGTGCTAGGTGCATTAGTTAAACCGAAAGGCATAACTAACCATTTATATAAACCATATTTTGTTTTAAAAGTTGTTTTTCATTCATCGCCTTCTTTCATTCTAATTTGATGGTATCCACTTTTCAAATCAATTTTAGAGAATATACTAGACCCATGCAACTCATTAAGCATATCATCTAAACGTGGAATGGGATGACGATACTTTATCGTAATATTATTAATTGCCCGGTAATCCACGCACATTCTCCATATCCCATCCTTCTTCGGCACTAGCAAAACTGGCACCGCACATGGACTTATATTCTCTCTCACATACCCTTTCTCTAGTAGCTCCATCACTTGCCTTTGAAGTTCCTTCGTCTCCTCTGGATTACTCCTATAGGCTGGGCGGTTTGGAATGGATGCTCTGGGTACGAAATCAATTTGGTACTCTATCCCTTGAATAGGTGGTAAACTGCTTGGCGTATCCTCTGGAAAGACGTCACCAAAATCCTACAATAAAAAGATAATAACACTAGGCAAAGAAGAATTTAGTTCATTAGTGTTCAAAAGCGCTTCTTTGTACACAAGTACAAGTAGTTGATTACAAAGTATCGCTCTTCTCACTTCACTAGCTCTCGCATAGAAATTCTTTTGCCTCCTCTCAAACGTACTCTCAATAGTCACTAGTTTTTTCACTCTACTTTCTTTTTTCTCAATTTTTTTTCTTTTTCCCTCACTCTCTTTCTTTTTCTCACCACTCACTCTCTTTTTCTTTTTAGCTCTCATTTGCTCTTCCTCATTTTGCAATTTCAACTGATCAACATAGGCTTGTTGTGGCGGTAAAGGTGCGAGAATGATTGTTCTCTTGTTCATCTCAAATGAGTATTTATTGGTGAAGCCATCACGTTTAACTCTTCTATCATATTGCCACGGTCTTCCCAATAGCATATGGCTGGCTTGCATGGGAACCACATCACAAAGCACTTGGTCCTTGTATTTTCCAATACTAAAGGACACCAAAACCTGCTTGTTCACCCTCACTTCACCGCTATCATTCAACCACTGCAGTTTGTAAGGCTTTGGATGCGTAGTCGTGTGTAATGCTAGCTTCTCCACCATTGTCGTGCTAGCCACATTAGTGCAACTACATCCGTCTATCACTAAGCTACACACCTTGCCTAGTACCAGGCACCTAGTGTGGAAAATATTCTCACGCTGCTCCTCATCATCCCTTGCTTGCACATTAAGGGCTCTTCTTGCAATTAATAACTCGCCATGGATGTCGCTCTCTTATTCTTGGACTTCCTCTAATTGTGGCATAGCTTCAGCGCCTTCTTCTTCCGTCTCGTACTCCCCATTATCCAAAAGCATCATCACTCGTTTGTTCGGGCATTGAGTGACAATGTGGCCTCTCCCTTGACACTTTCAACAGATAATGTCTCGATTTCAAGTTGTAAGGGTATTAGTGGTGTTAGGGGTTGCTTTAGCTTGGCTTGCACCAAGAGCTTCTGATTTTGAATTAGTTTTCGATTTCGGAGTGGTTGCTTTGTCATCTTTCTTCCACGGACCTTGTTTTCATGGAGTAGAATAAGAACTTTGGTTTGGCTTAAAATTACCCCTCCTCTTGAGTTGTCTCTCTATTTTAATTGCCGTGTGAACCATATCTTCAATCTCAACATACGGCTGCAGTTCAACCGCATTGGCAATTTCTCGATTTAACCCGCTCAAGAACCGTGCCATGGTAGCTTCTCTATTCTCATTAACATTGGCTCGAATCATGGCCACTTTCATCTCCTTGTAGTACTCATCAACACTACGATTCCCCTGTGTAAGTCCTTGTAATTTTTGATACAATTCCCGATAATAGTGATCGGGTACAAATCGCTTCTTCATTAGGCGCTTCATCTCTTCCCATGTCTCTACGGGCCCTTCATCACTACGCCTTCGCTCTGTCATCAAGCGATCCCACTAAACAAGTGCATAATCTGAAAATTCAATAGCCACCAATTTCACCTTTTTGGACTCGAAGTAATTATGACAAGCAAACACCAACTCTACTTTTTTGACCCACTCAAGATAGGCCTCGGGGTCATTATTCCCTTGGAATGATGGAATCTTCATTTTGATCCCATTCATGTTATCGTCCTCCGGATTGGTTCCTCTACCAAATCGCCTACTATTCCGTCGGTTAGCGGTTACCGAATCAACGTCACTATCCTCGTCATCAAAACTATCTCAGTAATAGTTATCAGGATCATTCTCAACCCTCCTTTTCTAGGCTACATTATCTTAGTTCTTTGGGCACTACGCGATTTGTCAGATTGTTCATTTTGAGTGATCTCAACTCTATCCACTTTCACCCGCGTTCGTTTTAATTCGTCACTAATCTCATCTACTTGCTATCTAAAGCCACCTAACTCCTCTCTCATCATATTTTGTAAGGTACTCGTCATGACTTCTTGGAACAACTTAGGATCAAAATTTGACATATTGCTGCAAAACAGAGATTAGCACAATATAAAGAAATAAAAATTTCCTCACTGCACTCCCTTACGCGTTTCACTCAGAATATGTCACTCTGATTTTACCGCTCGTGTTTAGCTCTCAAAAGTAATGATATACCTCTCAATTTTCACCTTTTGGAACTTTCAAACAAATTGAAAAGCCAGAACCTTCGTCTTGATTCCCAAACAGACCAATCACAATCTAAACAAATCAATTGTATACTAGGACAAGTATGTTTTTTACCAAGAATTAAAGAAACAGGAATCCCAATGAATTATGGACACGATACGAAGTGAAAAGTCGAGAAAAATGAGCAAAAATTTAGTATCGTGAAAATAGGATTTTTGGAATCCTTGGACTTTATAGAACTCAAATCCAAAAAAAAAATTGCGAATTTCAAAAATTTTTGTACTTTTTTTAATTCTGGGTGTCTCGACTTCTATTTTAATCTGGTGTAGTCGAAAATTCCAGAATTCGAAATTTTAGCAGAAAAATATGCACAATTTAAAATCGACAACTGAAGGAATTCGCAATCAAAATCAGCATTGTTTATACGCAGCAATCATAATTAATTAACCCTAACAATCGAAACTCAACAAATAGGGTTTATACGTAGCAATCGAAACTCATCACAATCGAATCTCAGCAACTAGGGTTTATATAGAGTTATCAAAGTTTCTACTAACCTTAATAATCGCAATATTAACAATCAAGAGCAGATTCGAAAACACTTAGCAAGAATAGATTCGTAGCTTAATTATCAATCAAGAACAGGTTCGAAATTTACTCAGCAGAACAGATTCGATAATTATGTAGCAAAGCATAATCGAATTTTTTTTCACAATCGAAAATAATAACCCTAGTTTTAAGAAAATACGGATTAAAGCAGTTTACGAATTTAACAAAAAAGAAGTAAACGAAAAATAAAACATGGATAGAAAATTCCCTGTGATACCAACTGATATGAACCACGATCGTATTTCTACCCAATAAGATGAATCCGCAACCCTTGACGCTGAAAAACGCAAGAACCTTGGAACCATGCAAAGTTAATGGGGGTGAACCTCGACCCAATCCCGAAAACGAGAAATAACCTTGGTATGGTCGAAGACAAACAATCAATCGATGAGTTAATTGATTGCTAAGTCGAAGAACAACAAGAACCCTAATTCTAGTTGTTCGAGACGTTCTTAGAACGCAAGAGGTGAAAAACACTCAATTCTTATTAATCAAAAGGCTTAAAACAATAGCGTTAGCTCCTTTAAATAAGAGTAATTAAACCTACTAGGTCTAGAAAAATAAAGAAAAACGAAATTAACGGGTTTTCACATAATTTGGGCACAAGCAAAACTAAACATAAATTAAACTTAAAATAAACAAAGCCTAGCCCAGCCCATTTATCTAATTCATGCTTTTAATCTCTTGGGCTGCTATTTTGAACATCTTCAATTGGGCCTTTAAGCAATGTCTTTCATTCTTGAGCCCGATCCCCTTCAATGCTCCTCCATGCTTCAGCTTTACTCATCATCTCTTGGACCATGGTCATAAGTGCCTCCTTGATCTTCTTGGCTCTAGCTCGAGTGATTGGGCCACTTGGAACCCAGATGGGATCTGCACAGCCTTCACTCCATGATCCAGCTCTAGTGCTATCCTTGGGCTCATCAATGACCCACATGAACAAAAAGTACTGATGAAATATCTATCTCGAGAGTTCGAGAAGAAAGATCTTGACGAGTTAAAGTATTTTTTAGGGATTTAAGTGTCTAGGTCTTCACAGGCATATTTCTCTCCCAGAGAAAATATGCATTAGATCTAATAAGTGAAACTGGAATATTTGTTGCCAGCCATAAAAAACGCCCACGGAAGAAGGTTTGGAGTTGGAAATTAAAGTTGATCAATTATCGGTCGATAAGAGGCGTTATTAAAGATTGGTGAAAAAACTGATGTACTTAGCATATACCAGGCCTGACATTTCTTGTGCATTGAGTATAATGAGTCAGTACATGCATAATCCTGGAGAAAAATATATGAACGTTATTATGAAGATCATTAGTTATCTGAAGGCAGCTTTAGGAAAAGGGATTTTGTTTACAAAGAACAAGGATTTTTTGAAAATTGAAGGATACACTGATGCTGATTGGGCTAGAAATGTAAGTGACAAGTTCTACATCAAGATATTTTACGTTTGTTAGTGGGAATCTCGTTGCTTGGAGAAGTAAGAAACATAATGTTGTGTCTCGTTCGAGCGCCAAAGCTGAATATTGAGGAATGACAATGGTGTCCAAAAGTTGATATAGCTAAAGTTGCTATTGATTGACTTAGGTTATCCATTGAAATAACCTATGATGTTATATTGTGATAACAAAGTAGCATGTGATATCGCTCAAAATTCAGTTTAACATGATAGAACAAAGCATGTGAAAGTAGATAGATTATTTATCAAAGAGAAATTGGAAAAAAATATAGTTGTTATGCCTCATATACGATCAGAAGATCAGTTGGCTACTTTACTTACTAAGGCTGTTTTCAACAAAATATTCTCCAGATTAATCAGCAAATTGGGCATTTTCGATATTTATGCACAACCTTGAGGGGGAGTGTTATAATATTCCTTATTATTTGTTTCCTTATGCTATTTAGTTTCCTTATTCTAGTTGGTTTCTCATTATGTATGACTCTATAAATAAGGCTCCTATTGTATCATTATAATATGATCTAATTTATTAAAATTCATTTCTTTTACTCTAACGAAGAAAATAGCTCAAAACGCACGTCAAGGCCCCTAGTTGGCTAGTTTAGACGATCTCAATACATTTTTCTTCATATTGAAAACCTAATCATGCATTTGCAGGTAGACCAGTTGTAATTAACAAGCAATGGTACGTGCTACTTCTAGAATTTAAACTCCAGAATCTTAATAAAGTGTGTTAAATTATTGAAAGTATGCCATCTTTTACCCTTGTATATATGAGTGAGTGCTACTTCTAAAGCAAATAATGCACTAAGTGGTTGTATGTTATGCTTACAAGATATTACATTACTTTGGTCGAACCCATTTCTGCTTTTGGCAATAACATTATCCTGTATGTGAACCAAAAGAGATTCATTACCACCATAAGCCAAATGTGCACAATCCAGATGAGTCTTTGTGATTGTCCAAGATTAATTAGCAACAACCACAATTTGCTGATTAATTTGTAAGTTAATGTTGACCTAATGGTCTTAATCTTATTTTGATAATAACTATAAATCAATCATGTGTAATTTAATATATTTCTTGATATAAGTTTATAGTTCATTTACTTGGAATATCAAGAATAACATGATTGCTCAAAGGAAACATGACAAGGATCATCAAAATATTATCCGATCAAGTCAACAATGCATTGGACTAGACAAGAAAGATCATCCTCATCACTATGCAATTCATAGAGATCAAGATCAAGAATCATATGCAAAAGCTTCATGGCAAGAGGTACAAGTGAAAATCAATTTGAAGAAACAAATCGAAGCATTCAAAGACTTGATTATTCGGTAATTGAGTGAGTGCTTAGGATTAATGTAAAGTTTCTTAATTGATTATGTATATAGCTCAACAAGATCATGTATCATTGTTAGATTGGTTGAAAACAAGCTTGAATCGAATTTCCTTTGAAAACATCATTCTTACAAAAACTAGTTTTCAAATAAATTCATATTAAATTCAAACGAGCATATCTTGAGCTTTTATGAAAATAAGTGTCTTAGATACTTGATTTTAACATCCCCAAAAGCATTAAAATTGATTTTGGAGCTTAAATGCAAAAGTCCAAAAATTAAAAATTTTGGCCTTATAGCCTGATGGACAGCAGGGACCATCAGTCAACTGATGGTTTGTTGCTCAGTCGACTGATGGCCCAAAATATAGCCGTTGAAAATTTGACTTTTTACCATTTTTTGTGCCAAACTTCTACCAAGCCTAAAAATGGCTATATCACTTTTGGGACTATATATACATTATCTAAGACATATTTTGGTAAGCTTGAATCATTCTTATACTCTATTCTTCATATATTTTAAACATTCTAAGATTCAAGAAATTATTTTGATCAATCATTCATATTTGAGCTATATATTGTGATCAAACAAAATAACTCTAGTGTGAGCTTCAAATTGTATCTATTACACACTTTAGAGAGCTATTGTTAATTGGTGTAAATCACCAAACAATTAGTGTTCAATTGAGAGATATAAATCTCATAGGATAATAAAAAGGTAAATTCTTGTTTAGTATTTGTGAGAGGTAAATCTCATATATTAATAAAAGAGTGTATCTTGTGGGAATATTGTGGTAAAGTAATATTAGTAAGAGTGTATGAGACAATAACACTTGTAAATGTTTAATTTTCACTCGGAAGAAGATTGGTGTTAGTGAAAATTCTTGGGGGACTAACCGAGCGCAGACGTATGGTCTAACAAACCGAACCGTGTTGACAAAATGTCTTGGTCTTCAATTGGTTTAATCTTTCTAACTCAAGCTCTTTATTTACTTGCTATATTTATTAATTACTTTATTGAACTGCTTATTTTCCTTGATATAATTGTTTAGCTAGTTATATTGCTTAAACATTTTTGAAAAGTTTTTAATTCTGCATTTAGTTTCTAAAACCCTATTCACCCCCTATAAGGTTGATTTCTGACCAACAGTTAACAAAGAGAGTTCGCCTAGTTATGAAGAAATAATCTACCACCAAGTTCTTGAATGCAAGGTATTACATTTTACAAAAGTAATAAAATCTATTCAACCTACTATATTTGGCCAAAATTTTAGGCTTCCTATAATTGCTCAACCACCACGACCGGTTGTTGTGGCACCACCTCCTCTTCATGCCACAAGCTGCATCACCTGCAGCAGCACCACAAGCTGCAATTATTCCGGTTATCTTTTCTTTTTGTTCGGTACCTCAATATCCTCAATCAAGAGTATTCTTAGCCCCTAACTCTCCATTGCCAAATACTCATGTCTCAAAGCTAGTGTCAGCATCCCTTACACCATTACCACCTCCATCACCTTTTCAAGCATCACTTGGTGTATCTATCACTGCCCCTGCCCTTACCACCATCACCATTGCTCCTCCTACAACTCCAAATTCCTTTCCCAAAATCAACAAATCTCACCCAAATAGTACCCCTTCACAATCTTCTAAAACAAGCCCAATTTCCCAGCCTTCATTTCTATTATATGAAATCATCAAGAAACAATATTCAGATTCTAAATACTCTGCAGGGGTGAAGGTTATATCACTTGCAGGCGATAACGAATGAGCCACCATGATGCTGAGCTCTTCTAGGAAAAAAGGATATTCGGTAGAAATAAATGACGAAGAAGGGAATTTAAATAAAAATCGTAGAGTTGGATTTATGATCAACAGTAATGTGCAGGGTGTGAACATTTCCATTATCTACAATTCTTCTTTAACTCAGCATAGTCATGGTGTCCACCTTTTTGTCTACCGAAAGGCCAATGGTGCCCCCAGTGAATAAAATAGATCTTTTGCACGCATGGGAAGAGAAAGAAAGCGAGGGGTATCCATTTTTTTGTGCTTTTATTTCATTAATAACAAGTAGTGTGTGTAAGGGAATAAATGAGTATAGGGTTGCATGGATTCTGTTTTTTCAGAGTTAGTTAGCATCCATTAATCTTTTGTAAGATGTGTAAAGCGTGTCCATGATCTGTTTATGTTTGTTGAGGGGGGGGGGGGGAATTTGACATGCATGGCACATGAAGTATTAAATGGTGTGGTTTCTATAGCGTGTATATCAAATATAATAAAAGTTGGTGATTAGATATATTATTGGTGCATTCTTTGTATGTATGTATGCAGTACATGGAACTTGTGCCAACTTTGAATGATGTAATTACAATTGCTTGATGTCATATTATCTATAATTATATACTATATATATAACATGAACAAAGACTTTTGGTATGTCTCTTAAATTACAAAAATACTTTTATCGTGCCAAAAAAATGTAAAAAATAATGCATAAGTTGGAATTTGAATTCATGTCCCCAAACTTGAAAGGTAGATATACTTGCCAGTTGAACAAATGTCGTTTTATGTTTTTAATGTGAGTAATTAATAATTATATATCATACTGCATACACGTAGAGTGTGCTATAAAATTTCTATAACAAAACACAATTGAAACTTAAAAAACACCTAGGGTCTCTTGGCATGTATAATAGAATAGATATATTATAGGGGTCACGTTGAAGCTGTGTCAGACTTACCTTTAAACAATATATATATAATAACATATATACTAGTTTTTTAACTTGTGCGATGCACGAGCGCATTTATAATTATATATATATATATATTATTTATTTATTTTATTAGATGGACTCTAAATTAAAGAAATGTAATTATTATTTTTAATTGTAGAAGTTTCATAAAAATAATAAAAAGAGATTGAATGACTGCTACTAAATAATAGCATTAAAAATTTAGTGCAAGACTCATGCAAAAACAAAATATATTAAAGCTTTGTTAAAATTTAATAGTATATATATATAAATATAATGCAATAAATATAAATACACATGGCAACTAAATATAAATAGTATATATATATATAAATAATAGTATATATATAAAATCTAATAGTATATAAATGAGGATCATGTTAACGTGTGCTTTAAGAGCACATGTTATGCACTTATAAATAAAAAAAATTAAATTATAACATGCATTAAATTCGGTACAGATTCTCATGCAAAGTTGTATTCTTTTCATTCATGTATGGTTAACATGTGCCCTAAGGGCACATATTATCATTTTTCTATATATAAATATAATTACACGTGGCAATTAAAAAGCCTTGTTAACATTTAATACAATAAATTCTTTTAATGTAATAAATATAATTAAACGTGACAGCTAAAGAGTATTGTTAATATTTAATACAATAAATTCTTTTCATTACTCTCATTTTATATATACTATTAAATAATAATATTATAATAAATAATAGTGATTATTAAGACAATTAATATAGCAATTATTAAGAGAGATAGTATTAAGTATATTATTATTGCAGCAATTATTATAATAATAAATAAGAGAGTAAGTGTTACTTCTTCTGTAAAATTATAATAAAATATATGATATGTATATATATATACACTAATTAACTACTAGGCGTACCATCTATAATTAATACTACTTTTTTTTGTTCAAGTTATATCTTTGTCTTAATGTGGGAGACAAATTGTGTATTCGCTATCTCCTATTGGCTATTTATATTTGTTTAGCTAGCTATAATACACACAACATATATAACATTGCATACATAATATATACCAATTAATTAAACCTGATATTCCTTTGTTAACACATGTGTTATAACATTTGTAATTAGATGTACATACAGGGGCGAACCTAGGGCAGACAGAGCGGGTTTTAGCATAGGAATTTTTTTTGAAAAACTACTAACACTTGTAAAAAATAAATTAAAAAACTTATTTTAAGTCCACCTCTTTACTAAGGTGCCGTTTAGTTAAAAAACTGAAAACTGAAATCTGAAAACTGAAACTGAAAACTGAAAAAGCTGTTTGTTTACTTCTGAAAAATGTATCTGAAAAATGTATCTGAAAAAATGTTGTTTGTTTTAATATAACAAATCTGAAAACTGGATTTTTTTTATTATGACCATTTTGCCCTGTCTGTGTGTGTGTCTGTGCGTGTGTTTGTGTGCGTGTCTGTGTGTGTGGACGAGAGAGAAAGAGCAATCCGTGTTATATGTGCATATGTGTGTGTGTGAACGAGAGAGAGAGAGAGTGATCTGTGCAATCTGTGCGAGTGTGTGCGTGTGTGTGTTAAAGAGAGAGAGAGAGAGATCTTACCGGAGGTGGAGAACGACGACGGTGGAAATCAGTTGAACGGAAGTGACAAGCGGCGTGGGTGGAGAGGGTGGGTTTTGTGAAATTTTGAAAAAAGAGGGAGGGTAAAGTAGACTTTTTCTACTCTTTAAAATTAAGTTTCAGATTTAAGTGGCAACTTTGCCACTTAAAATTTTTGGATGAAAATTTTAAGTTTTAAGTGGTAAAAATTAAGTGGCCACTTAATTTTTTTAGTTAGTGAACAACTTTCACAGCCACTTAAATCTGAAAATTTTAAGTTTTCAAATTTAAGTGGCAAGTGAACAAGGCCTAAATTTTAGTCCACTCCTTAGCCCAACTCAAATATATATTAGCTAGAGTTTGTAATAGATGAATTCAAATCATTAAAAATTTGTCGAGCTCAATTTTATTAAATACTTTTCATTATGTATAAATTCAAATATTTAAATTATATTATTAATTTTGTTATTATTATATAATTATATTTTTAATATTTTTTTTATCTATTATTATTAGTTCACCGTTTAAAAAAATCCTGAGTTCATCTATGTGTACGTACGTACTCTTTTCAATGATGATTGGAAATCCTTTTTGGATCATATTATCTTGACCAAAATTATTTATTAGTGATCCACCTGAAACACTGACTGACTGACTATATACATACCATTTTAGAGAGTGCACTGCAGAACGCCTTAGTGATCCACCTGAAAGACTGACTTACTGACTGACTGACTATATGCATACACATTGGATGAATATTTGACTCTAGGATACCAGAGGGCTAACTCCCGGCCATTAGGATGTTTTTTTTCCTTGTTTAGGTAGGGCTTATCTTTTCTTTTTTAAGAATATGTTTAATAACAATATAAAAAATAATAACAAGAATAGTTAATTTTTATAAAAAAATAAAAAATAAATAAAAATATGTAATAAGATATTTTTTTTTATTTTTTTTCATGATTTTTTTTTCTAGGTTAAGAAAGAAAAATATTCCATAAAAAATAATAAATAATGAAAGAAATCTACTCATAAAATATATCTCTACCATTTATCGTTTATTTAGATATAGAATCAAGCCCTCAAATGGATAAATCGAAAACTGATTCTTTAAGTTTAAAGACTAAATGTATATATTGTTGCTGAAAAATGCATTTACAATATTGAAAAAGAAATTCCATATATAGTTATGCTGTAGCAATACAACAGCGTACACGTACATGCATATCTATATATGTACATATCGTAAATGGTGGCTAGTTGGCAAACTGAGTGAAAGTGTCACTATATATATTTAGGGGCCTACTATTGACACACACCATTTAACTCACTAACACTCCATAGGTACATTTTTACTCTTCCTACCACTCCACCACTCCACCACTCCATATTTAATTTTAAGATTAATTAACATTAATCTAAAAAACACTCAACTCTTACTCTCTACCACACCACTCTCCTTCATCTTCAATCTTCTTCTTTCACAAATCAACACATTTCCATTTAGCATTTTTTTGAAATTCTGGTTGGAATCAAGCATTATATTCTCTCTAAAATTCAAAAAAACAAATCACACCACTCACTCTACAAATCTCATCTTCAATCTTGGTCTACTAACTTTTTTTTTAACAATCTAGTCGTTCCACTTTTTTTCTTCTGAACTTTTTCGTTATTGGTTAAAAAAAGTTTAATCGGTGCACACACCATATCAAAAGAAAATTCTGCCATGGATGAAGGTTTACTCGGTTCTTAGGAACCGAGTGTTGTTCATCATACTCGGCCGAAAGGAACCGAGTAAAGCACTAGTCACTCGGTCCTAAGGAACCGAGTGGAATTGAAAAAATAACCCAAAGCCTAATTCGGTTCCTTAGGCCCGAGTAAGCTGTACATTACTCGGTTCCTTAGGACCGAGTAAGCTGTACAACACTCGGTTCCTAAGGACCGAGTAAACATTCTTCGTGTTTTATTTCTGTTTTTTTATTTTTTTTGCGTTCTTTTGTATCCAATGATTTATGAATGAAAGGAAACATAAAGGAATAACAAGAATATAAGTATCCTACTTCTTTTGGAGATGAATGATGATTTGGATGGTGGTAGGAGCAACAATGATGGAGGTGGTGGCGGCAATGGTGGTGGTGGTGGTGATGATGATGATGATGATGATGATGATGAAGAAGAAGAAGAAGAAAAAGAAGAAGAAGAAGAAGAAGAGGCGGCAATGGTGGTGGTGGCGATGATGATGATGAAGTTGTTTAAGGGAGTGTTTAATGTTTTAATTACTAATTAAAAATAAAAAAAATGGTGTGTGTCCATAGAATAGTTAGGCTTTTTTTTCAAGGGAGTGTTACAGAGTAAAGTGGAGTGTGTCAATAGCAGTCCCCTATATTTATACATTTCATACAACTATGTATGTATGGTAGGTCAGTTTTCCTGCATGTACGTTTAAAGTTTAGAATGTACATAACACTCGCAATATCTGTGTACCATACACATGGCTTTGTTATTTATAAATTGTGTCTCTTTTTTCTTCTTCTAATTCACAGCCTAGATATATATATATGTCACAGGATACTATCGAACGAAAAAAAAATGATGGGGACATGCCACACAACTAATAGTCCCACAAATATATAATTAGATACAACTCCCATGACCAAAAATCAATAAATGTTTTAATACTATATATACCTTTTTTAGTTTTTTTCAAATGTAGTATTAATTAAGGACCCATCAAAAGCAACGAAATCAGTTACCTTTTTTTAAAAAAAATCTAGCCACATTTGGCTAACGGTTGTGCTGAAGTTGAACTGTCGATGGCCATTATGCGAACGCACACATAATCAAGTAGAAATTAAAAGGAAGCGGAGGGATTGGGTAAGCAAGTGGGACTTGACTTCTCGATCTCCATTATTTCTTTTATTCTATTTTATTTACTAGGATTTAGTTATAGGCTTGAACATATGAATTTTTTTATAAAATTTGACAGAGATAATTTTTGTAATAAATAAATTATTTTTACAAAATTTTATCAAGAAATTCAAACAGAAAGTAAGTGTAGTAAAAATTTGAAACATATATTCTTTTTTGACCATTATGTTTTAGATAATAATCTCATCCACTTTCGGTCTTTATTTTTTGATGAAATTTGATGAAATTGATCTAGTTATTATAAAGATTATCTTCACTGCATTTTATAAAAAATTAAAATCTATCCATGCAATCCTTAAACTAAATCTTGTTAGACAAAATTATAAAGACAATAGAGAGCAGCCAAATCTAATTAAGTGCAATTAAGCAAATAAAGAATATTAATTGAGTTGGGCTGCAATGAAGAGGGACCAAAGGGTGACCTACCAAACCAATGCACATAGACATGTCTCTGCCTTTTGAAGAATCCAAAGCAAACCTACTACTCTATATATATATATATACGGGAGAAATGTGTTTCTAGCTTATTAGCTTCAAGGTAACACCAATCGTCCATTCCATAAAGCCTGCACTTCATTATATGACTATATGTTTTACAAATAGACATGTCACTAAGAGTCAACCAACAAAACTCCATATATACAGTAATACTACTACTCCTCAATAACTAGCCAAACTTTTGTAATTTCAATACTTGGAGTATTCTGTTTGTTAATGTAACACTACTTTTAATTTAACCACTAACAGTGCTTTCAGATTGAAAGAGAGGGATAAAAAGTAAATGGTTAATTAGGAGGGGAAGGAATTGAATAGAATAGAAATGAATGAGTTTAATTTTATTATTGTTTGGATAGCTAAAGATACAAAAAAAAAATGGAATGGAAATAAATCTTATTTGAATAGAAAAATAGAAAGAAAGGAAAGAAATTTGATTTAATATATTGTTAACAAATCATGATTAAAATTGAAATAACGTGAATAATTTATTAATTTTTTTTTCTTTCCCTCCCAATCCTTCCAAAATTAAAAGGAAACAAAATAAATGAATAGAAGGGATTGACATTCCCTCACTCCCTCTGATTCCTCTCTACTCTCTCTCATAAATCTGTTCAAACGAGTGAAATGTAATCATTCCACCTCGTTTCCTTTCTTTACCTTTTCTTCCCATTCCCTCAATCCAAATGGACTATAAGAGTGTCTACTGATTAATCACGGTTGAGTTCAAATTATCGGGCTTGACTAGAAGGTCTTTGGGTCGAATTCCGGTAGGTACAAATTTTTGAGTGCCCAACAGTTGGCAACCTATATACGTGGAAATTAATTGAGGTGCGCAAAAGCTAGCCCAGACACCCCGTAGATATGAACCCTCGAAAAAAAGAAAAAGAAAACAGTTTTAATTTTTTTTTCTTTTTTTCCTTAATTTCTTTTCTTTTCCCCTTTATGACGATACTTCTAATCAATATATATATTCATTATGAGCCTTTTTTGGATTAATTAAGGAAACAAAACCAAATTGAAATTCACAAATGATTAATGTCAAATTTGTTATCCCATTTAGCTACCTAATTATAAGTTTATGATAAGTGCTTAAGGGTTCAAACTCCTTAATTGACAGTTGATGAAATTCGAAATTTGCCAAAAAAATTAGTTAAGCAAGCCACCTGATCATATGTATTGTAATTACTAGTTTCATCTAAGCAAGAGAAAATGATGGTGTTTTCTGTCCCTAGTTACAAACCCGTGTAATACACGGAACGATATTCAAATTATTATTAAAAAGAATTATATAATAACAAAAAAAATTATTAAGTAATATAATATTAGTACAAATTCATGTAAAATAGCCCGAACTATACAATAAAACACACAATTAATCTAAATAATAAAAACCTTGAATACCCAAATTAACGCATATAAATTGATGGATTTTTGCTAAAAAAAATAAAATGATACAGTTTGTGCTTAAAAAATTATTTGAAAAAATATAATTTTTTTTATAGAGTTCAATAAATATGGTCATTTCTTGATAATAAAAAACATTTATTACTATAATTATTGCACTTCTTTTATTTTACTATAATAATAATAAATTATGTGATTAATGGAGGTACTTTCTCCATTTTACTATTATAGTATAGATTATTATTATTATTATTATTATTATTATGTCCCTATTCTTTATGTACGTAAATAGAGAAACTATTAGTATTCCTCTATTTTTTTAGCAATTTGTTTTTCTCAACTAATAAAATATTTTATGGCCAGTTGTTAAATCAAAAACTTACATTATTAGTTAGTAGGCAACTAATTAATGCTACCCCCATTTTTTAAATTTCAATATCACTTTCATACTTTTAGAAAAACACTAATGTTGACTTAATCAATGATAAAAAGTCCAAATTTTTTCCGATTGTGAGATTTCATATATTGATTATTTCTCAAAAAAAATGAAACCCATACTTTAAGAAGAACGCCGAAATAAATATCACATGCTCACACATGGGAGACCTAAACAAAGGTGCCTAGTTTACAACAGCAAGGTCCGCAACAAACTGCATTATAGAGCTACGCTATAAAGAGGGATTCCCTCACTTTATCAAAAAGAAGGGATGATCATTTAGAGGGGTAAATCGATGAATTTTTGTATGAAAATTTGTAGAGATGATCTATATTATGAGTAAATCACTTCCACCAAATTTCAAAAAAAAAATTCAACCTATAAGTGGGTGAGATGATCATTAAAAATTTTAACGGTCGAAAATGTACATATATATCAATTTTTCAAAACACCCACTTATAGGTTGAATTTTTTTATGAATTTTTGTGGAGGTAATCTACTCATTATATAGATCATTTATATAAATTTTCATAAAAAATTCATCGATTTACCCCCCTAAATGGTCATCCCTTCTTTTTGTTAAAGTGATGGAATTCCTCTTTGTAGCCTAACTCCTGCATTATATATCCGGTGCTCACACGTGGACACATAAACAAAGGTGCCTACTTTACAACCACAATGTGAGGCCTTGCCCCGTGGGGATCAATGAAGTGAATTTAAAACAATAAAATCGAATCAAATGTATTTTATATTTCAAAATAATTTGTAAGATATAAATTGTGTTTTTACAAATTATGTTGGGGATAATGAGAGAAAAATCTCTTATATGATTATATTTCTAAGAAAGGTCCAAAATAAGATATTTTAATACAATAAGGACACATTTTATTACCATAAATAATAACAAGTACAAAATTAGAATTAATTTTATTAAATTTGGCATATGTGCAAATATCAACATATATATATATATATATATATATTGTAGATATAAATTGTTTCCTACCATGATTTCTTTCCTAATTTCCTAATTATGTTTTTGTTTATCTTGATTATATTAATTGGGTAACATCAAATTTCTTTACAAAATTATGAATTATTTTTTTAAAAAAATTTGCTTACAAAACTTTAATTAAAGTTTACAAGTTTCACTGCAAATTTGAAGTGAAATTTATAAGTTTCACTGCAAAATTTGAAGTAAAATTTACAAATTTCACTACAAATTTGCAAGAAAAATTTACAACTTGCAAAAAAGGAAAAAAAATTGTCAGAATTTAGAGGTTTACTAAAAGTTTTTTAAAAATGTTGCAGTGAAATTTACAAATTCAATAGCAAAAATATGAATTGTTGTGAAAATTATGAGTTTAACTGCAAAAATATGAATATATGAAAAATAGTGTATTCATTTGTTTCCTAATTTGTATTTCTATCTATCGTAAAATGTTGTAGTGAAATTTACAAATTCAATAGCAAAAATATGAATTGTTGTGAAAATTATGAGTTTAACCTACAAGTTTTTCAAAAATGTTGTAGTGAAATTTACAAATTCAATAGCAAAAATATGAATTGTTGTGAAAATTATGAGTTTAACTGCAAAAATATGAATATATGAACAATAGTGTATTCATTTGTTTCCTAATTTGTATTTCTATCTATCTTAAAATTGTAAATTTATAAATTTTCAAGTATTATAAAAAAGATTTTGTTTTTTTTGTCACAAAGGAAAGAGATTAATTCATCTAAATCAACCGCAATTACAACCGAAATAAAAGAGGGACACACATTAACAAAGGCCCTTCGATCAGACAAAGAAGCTGAAGCCCTAGCGATGCTTTGGGCAACTGCATTCGCTGACCTGCGAACAAAAGATGTTTTCTAGGTATTTTTTTTTAATACGTGTATAATAAATGTTTCCTT
Source organism: Lonicera japonica (assembly GCA_021464415.1). NCBI lineage: Eukaryota > Viridiplantae > Streptophyta > Magnoliopsida > Dipsacales > Caprifoliaceae > Lonicera > Lonicera japonica. The sequence goes on from CM038469.1 coordinate 50,075,413, forward strand.
ATTGGATTTCAAAATTTGAAAATTAAAAATAATATTAAATGGATATTTTAGTCCGTAATAATATAAATTTGGAAAAATAACATTTTGTCCTTCTTTGACCCCGCGCCAGACAGGCCGTCACAATTAAGATCCACAACAAACTGCATATATACTACAAAAACAAAATGGGAAGAAATTCAAACTAACGTACAAACTTTACATATAAAACCATCAATTTAATACTCTTAAAAATACAAAATATCGAAGAAAACAAACATTGAAACAACAAATCTTCTTAAAAAAATTTAATGATGACCATTTATTTTTTTTACCCTAGTTTTTAATACAAAATTAGACTTATCCCTAATAGGACCGGACCTGAAAATTTGGAGACTTGAAGAAAAATTTATCAATGAGGCTTTCCGTCTTCAAATTTTTAGGTCTTTTTTCTTCCTAAACATCCAAATTCAAAGAAAATAAAATTAATCTACATAAATGATCATTACTTCTTTTTTGATCAATGCATGAACTTTCCCAATTTCAAACTTCTAAAAAATTATGGGGGTTGAGGCAAGAGCCTGTTGCGGCTCACCTCAGGTCCGACTCTGATTCCTAATTTAATATTGTAATATGTAAACTTCAGTTCCTTGCATGCATACACGAGAATCTTGAAAAAATCCATGAAAATGGAAAATAATGTCTATTATATTTTTTCAACATAATAATTTAACTTAACTCTTCATTTTTATGTATTTTTTTGAATTTATTCGAGAGTTAAAAATAGTAATTATAAAAAGAGGAGAGATAAGTCTATTTTTGCATTATGTGAAACGAAAGATAAAAAGGAGAAAAGCCCTTTTCATAAATGGCTCTATGAATGCAACAGCACATGCGCATCTGTCAAAGGTGGAGCATCTCCATCTTAGAGGTACTTTAAATTAGTTAACATTTTTCTAAATAAGACCCAACAGCTCCACAGGTTATGGAAAATTAATTATATACAAACGGGGACTTCAAAAATATGAGGTCTTTAGATATTGGGTTATGATGTTATAAGTGTAACACGTACTTTCTACCTTAACTTTTTAGTTTTGCTATAATATTTGTAAAACTTTAATTTTAATTAGTTAAATAATAGAACTTAAATCATATGCGTTTGTAAGATGTAATAAAAAGTAAGACTATTTGCACTTTAAAACTAGTTTTAATAAGACCGTATATATAGCTTTTTGGACACTTTTAATACATCAAGAAATTTTCAAAGTGCTAGAATATTTTTTTAGAGATTTATAGCCATATATACTCTTCAAAAATTATTTATGTGTTAAACAGAAATTACACTCCTAATTTAAGTTTGAGTTTGTATTAAAACAACCCAAAACCCAGCATATATTATGTACTTAATATATATTTTTATTTTTATTTTGTTATTGTAATTGCTTCTCTAAAAAAGGAAAAGGGGGTCAATTATTATTGGGTAAATTGTTGTGTTAAGTATGAGTTAAATGCTATCTAACTGGTTTATAGGGTGCACTTTTGTTTAATTACTTATTCTATGTGAATTAAAGAATAAAAAGTAAGAGAGGATGCCACATCTATATCAAATGTTTTCTTCTTCTCGAGTGGTAATAACATTTATTTTCTCCCCTTCGGACATAGATTTTTTACTTCAAAAATAAATAAATTATATTAGTATATTCCTTAGCAACGACGATATTTTACTGGTAAATTAATATTATTATATACTCTTCATATGATTGAATAGATAAAATATAAACATGTATCCAGCTATGTGATTCACGAGATTTGTTATAAAGACTTACTTTACTCCACGACAATCCTTAAAAGAATTAATCAACTACACTTTTGCTTTAGCGAGTTTATAAAGTGGGCTTTTAATAATGTCAATATCTACTCGATCTATAGACGAGAAACGGAGTTAGAATTTGAAGGGGACAATGAAATTAATCCCTTTACTAATGGTTGGGGAGTAAAAAGAGAGAGAGAGAGAAATAATTGGCTGGGTTAAAAAAAAAAACAGAGAGAGGAAAAGATGTCACATCGATATTTGGGGGCATCGAAGACGCCAGGTAGAGGGAACGTAGGAAAAAGGTTGATGGTCAAACATACCATGAAGGCAGGATCCAATTAAACATGTAGGGCAATACATGTGGACCCCTTAAAATACGTGTCTCCATTCTAGACGTCCACCGTGTTAGGCCCCCCACCCTATCCCCTCTTCATCTATAACTCTTCCTCTTCTCTTATCATTTTCATCATCTTACTTAGAGAGGGATATCTTTCTAAGCTTCAATTTTTCCCGGCCCGGCCCCCAAGTAATTAAACAAATTATGAAGGTACGTGCGTATTTAATTTATCTTTATAATTAATGCAATATATGTACACGTACTTGGTATGTTATAATATTTATTTTTCATTAGATTTAAAATGTAAAATTTATAAGTCACTCGTTACTTTCTTCAGTAATTAATTAATTGGTTGCTTAATTAATTCGTTGAAATGATATAGTATGTGACTCTCCTTGGTGTGACTCGTTAATTGGTTTTGGTTTTGCCTTTCGCTTTCCCAACCACAGATCTTCAACTGGGTTCACCGTAAATTTCATCATAAAGGTAATCCAACACTAGCTAATATTCTTTTTGTTTTGATACAAACACCAGCTAATCTTTTTAGATGCAAAGAATTTGCGTACGTAGAAAAATTAAATTTTGTGAAATATTTTTATTGATGTCACTTATAGAAGGACTGGATCGAGATGTGAAGAAAGCCGAGTTTGTTACGAGTGAATACAGTGAAAAGCAAGCATTATTGGAACATGTCACTTTTGGCGGTGTTCTCGCTATTGGTACGTTTGGGTTCGGTCCCGTAACAGATTTCAACGAACCAAAGGGATATTATGAACCAGAAGAAGAAGAAGAAGACGAATATGAAGAGTACAATGAAGAAAATTTGGTTGATTATGAACATTGGAACAATGCTGATGGGGGAGAGGACAAGGACAAGGACGAGGGAGAATTGAACCCATTGGTTTCTAAAGCATTTATAAATGGTTCCCTAGAGGCGATTGATTCAAATTGCGCAGAAAATAATGAGAATATTTCTTTTTTTCCGAGACCTAATGAACTTGGTTTAGAGCCAGCTGCTAGTAAATCGGAGTGTGATAAGAAGAAGAAAGGAGAGAGGATTACACTTGCGGATTTGTTTTCTGCTGATTCTGAAAATGTCACAATTAAGAAAGAAGATGAAGGTAATGTCAAGCAAGAATATTCGTTAAAAAAGTCAGGTCCTAGTGCTAAGGACCGGCTATCTTTCGCCAAGAAGCTCATACCTCGAGTCAAAGAGGATTCAAGTCCAATCCTAAAACTACAACAAGTAAGTTATATATATATATATATATATATAATTCCTCTTCATTCATTCGATCTCGATCTTCTTGTGATTGAGTGCGTGTTAGGGCTTTGGAATAGTTAGTTAGTTAGTTATTCGAGATGTTTAGCGACCATATATAAGCTAGATGGTCAAACAAGCTAGGATGTCATTACTTAAGCTTGATATATATGCCATATATAAACTTGGTAAAAAGAATTACTTATCCAACTAGTTATAGACAGAGGGAGTTACTTAAGATTAAATGTCTTTTAAATCTTAATATATAGTTTAACCACAAAAATTGTACAACTATATAAGATTAAGTCACTTAGGCTAGGATTGTGATTCACTTAATTCAAGACTCATTTTAAATCAATTTCAAAGTCAAGTCCAACAAGCATAATTACATTTTAAAAAGGAAAAATATTTTTCTTACTAGCTAGCTAGTGCTTAATTCTTATTGGTATGCATATATTAAATAGGTTGTATCTAGCGAAGGCCAATGCGTGTTGGTAAGAATTCCCAATAAGTATAACACTGCTTTTTAATTGAAAAATAATTAAAATGTTCTAATTAAAATTTAAAGAGTAAGTCTAAAATCCAAACGTAAATATATAATTCCTCTAAGATTGGTATCCCTCCCTTGGCTCCCCTCTCCCTCTTCAAATAATAGGATCTGTATATACATATATGTACCCCATTGTATAAACAAAACATGTTAAGATGATGTAGAACTAAACCAAAATTACTACTTTATTTATATAGTTAGATTTCTATACATAATTAAGTATATATATATATATAGCCAATTAAATAGCTAGGGTGATGTTGATGCATATATATACGTACAGTTGATGACAAGGATGATGAAGAGGAAGATCCATCCAGACATTGAAGGGAAAATTATTCAAAAGAATTATAAGGAAATTCAGATTATGTCCAACCTATTAATGCCAGATTTTAACACCGATGGACCGGCCAACGAATCACTCTCTCTTCTACAAACTCAAGGTACGCTAGCTATATATTTATGCTAATTCTCACATTTATTACTAATTGCAAAACAATTACTTAATGTCCTATGAATATGTTCCGCAAAAAAAATTTAATGTTGGCATGGATAGCTAGTACATGTTACACATCCGAAATATTATACCATGTCACACCTTATTTGCACGTCGCTAGGTGCTTGCACTTCAATAAGTATGCCTTCTCGAACTTGCCGTGCGTATTTATGAAGTATCCAGAGAAATGAAATAAATAAATAAACATGATCTCAAAATGCATAAATAATTATATAAATGTACATGCATATATAACCTCTGTTAGGTAGGTCAAATTGAATTCCAACAATTAAGTTTGGATGGTTGGTGTACATGAAAAATACCCTGAGTGCTTTGAATTTTTTTTCCTTGTAAGCACAATTTCATGGAAAATAGAAACTAACTTAGAGGGGTGGTGACCTTTTTATTACATGAAAATGAGATAATAATCACGCCAAAACTAGTGCTATCACATAAATATAATTAATTTTATGCAAAATTACACAATTGAACACCTCCCTGTAAACGAAAAGTATGATTACAGGGGAATTTTCCACGAAAAGAGATGCAAATAAAAACACCCTTAATTTTACAAATAACATTTCAAATTTGTTAAATTTCATTTCCAAAGGTAACAAATTTTATCCAACTGATCACAAAATAAATCTCCAACTAAACACAAAATAATAGGAGTGAAAAGTGTTAAATCTCCCGCAATCTCCGAATTTGCATGAGATATGTGTGGCCGTTTCCCCGCAAATATCAAATTAGATTTCGAAGCATATATTCAACTCAAAATCAGTTGACAATATGTAAAGTAGCCTCATTATCTTATATATTGATCCGCAAGGCATTGATTTCTTGATGTAAAATTTATGTATAGTCTCAACAGTTTATTAGTTTTAAGTTATTAAGCACGTCTTGCATTTTTATTTTTATTTTAAAAAGTATCAAATTAAGAGCCTTAATTTTAAATATTACAAATCGATATGATATTTATAGGAATCCTAAATAACTTTTCATGAGGAAATTATGGAAAGAACTAATCAACTAGCTAATGTCATTCACTATCGCCATCCTTCTCATATTTGGCGATGAGTTGTCAAGAGGCAAAATAAATATTTTAGAACCTCAACACCATGAATTAATATTTAGTTGTATGTATAGATTTTGTGCTATACATTTTGCCCATAAAACCAAGATGCCTATATTATTATCCTTTTTTTTTATTGGCCTAATTAAACTGTGTATGAAAGTATGCATTTGTGTCCAGACAATAATATATACAGTATAGTATCTCGATTGATCTTATGTCTCACCAAAAAAGTATAAAAGTACAGAGTAGCACTACATATATATATATATATATGTGGGGGTGATATTATATATATATATATATATATGTGTGGGGGTGATATTTTTTTGATCTTCGTAAAATACTTGATTTTATTTTTACTTTTATTAAATTTTTTAAAATTAAGTAAACTGTCTATTATTTAATTATTAAAAGTTGAATACAAATTTATATATTTTGTGCTTAAAAATTAAGTAAAATATTATCAATTTTATATTTATTTTTAATAATTAAATAATATACACATTATTTAATAAATAAAAAAGCGGGAATAAATCAAGTTATATATACCTCACAGTACTCATATCATATCTCACTTCAATTAAGCTATGACTGTAAAGTGCATGTGACTAGGTCGCTCTTTGTTCTTGTTTTGTTGGAAGAGGTGCGAATATTGTGTTAGGTTAACTAACGTGTCTGCTTCGTATAGGCTAGCTAGTTAGCTTTATAATAATTTATTATGTTTATATACGCAACACTTCTCAAATTAAAGCTGCATGATATGATAGATGCATAAATCAATCAAGGGCAGGAGGGTCCCTCATAAATTAATAAAGAGGAACTCAACTGTACCCCACTTAATTTAATTATTGTCTAATCATTAACTTAAAGATATAGAATTTGCTTTGATTTCTATTTTCCTCAAATGCCCACATTTTTTTATTTTTTTTTATTTTGATAAATTAAATTTATTAATAAATCAAACAACATACAAAGACTTTACTATACTCCAGGCTAATACAAAACACCACACTCGTTTATACCCCATTCTTTACGCAAGTTTTATTAATTTTTCAAAACTCAGTTTTACCAATTAAATATCTCTTAATTTATTAACTACATCTTGAAATATTTTTTAAATTCGAATGCATGCCTCCCTACTAAACTAGCAGCTAGCCCACTTGTTCAACATTTCCACCGGACTTCACATAATACTCTTTATTAGTGTTCAAACTCTATTAAACTGGAAACGGTATCTTCATTCTCCAGATTAGGTTGGTAACATATGATGCCGAATTTAGGCCAATTCATGTGAAATAGCAGCAGGCATATTCCAGCCATTCTCGTTAACATAAGAGCAACTCCAACCTTGCACAATCCCACCAAATTTTGTGTAATTTCTACACCAAATTGCTCCAAGGAAGCACCAAAACTTACACCAAATTTGCTGCAATGAATAGTGTTGCACCATATTTGGTGCAACACTATTCACCCCACACCATCCCACCATCTTTTTTTCTTTTTTTTTTTTCAATTTTTATCTTCATTGTTATTTTCATATAAATATCAATTAGGTCATTTTTATACTTCTAATTTAATTTTTTTAGTTTATTTTTTTAATTAGAAATATTAATAATTTGGTTTATTAAAAAAAATAATTTATTCTAATTAAATTTATGTATATTTTATTGTAATTAGAATTTTTAATATATAATAATAAGGACAAAAAATTAAATTACATTTAAACTTCATAAATTTAAACTTACATTAAAATAAAACACATTTAAAACAAAGCCGAAATAATGCAACATAGAACTAAAATGAAGTACACTAAAGCAAAGCCGAAAACAATACAACGTAGAGTTAAAACATACAATGTAATGTTTTTTTTTTCAGCAATGTAATGTTTATTTCCATAATAAATATGTTATGTTAATTTAGTGATTTTTAGTTTTATAAATTATAATTATTTAAATTATTATAAGTTAATTAATAATAATATCTATAATAAAATAATTAGTACAATATAATAATTTATATGATGATATAAGATAATAGAATAATAAAGAGAATATTCTATTTTTAGAGAGAACATACTTTTTGGTGTTATGGTTGGAGTTGAAAAAAAATATGGTGTAAAAATGACACCATTTAGGTGCTAAATCAACACCAAAATGGTGTTTTGGGTTGGAGTTGGTCTAAGAAGCCATTTTTGGATATATCATCATTGCTAGCAGCATCATAAAACACTCTCTGCCCAAACCCAGACTTTAAGAGGACCCAAATGGTGCCGATTATCATGCCAAACAAACATATTCCTACTATTCCCAACTCTGTACTTTGTATAAAATGGACCTTATATAGGAGATTTGCTTCCTTTTTTTTCTTTAAACAATTGTTGTTGTATAGCCATTAAGGCTAACACGTTAGTAATAACTCGTTGTTTAATACCATATTAAAAATTAATTGACAATGCATAGAATTGACCCTAATCTTAAATGTTGCTAGCTTTACGAGGATACGATTTTCTGATATTAGATTTATAATTTCAATATATAAAAGATAAATAAATACGTACTGACATTCTTCAATTCTCACTGTCTTGCAGTGGTTACGGCATGCGCGTGACTTGATCTATTTCCCTGAAAATACTATTTATGATTAAGATCTGATTTTTGTGACCACCAAAATTTATATCTATCTATTGATTTCTTGCTGAATAATAATTAAGTTTGAATTTGTATGGATAACTGAAGGTTGTGCTTTTGTTTTGTAATTTAGAGTCTATTATTGTTTGTTTGTGTTTGTTTATTGATATAAAATTAGAGCTTGGATCTCACGAATAAATATATATTTGTTAGCCCATTAATTTGCTTCTGTTCGCACTCTCATGTCTTCGACATATTAATTCCATTTCTTTTCTGATATCTGGTACTCTGGTAGCACAAATTATGCAACTCAAGTTTTGGTTTTGTACGTGCATGTTTTTCCTTTCAAGCACGTGTACATAAAAAAAATATTGGCTCCATATTTAAGATTGTTCTTATTAACCAGAATGTTGCCGGTTCAAACTTGAAGAACAGTCCTTCAAAACAGAAAGTTTAGTTGTTTTTTCATATGGTAATATATATTAACAATTATGAATGAAAATAACATCAAGAATTGATATTTTCTCATTTGGAAATTAAAAACATCATTTAAAAATCAATTATGGAAAATAAAATATTAGCTTGTGATAAATGGTAAAGGTATATGATATTTTTGGTCCAATTCCGTCTAATGGAATCAAATTTGACGGCTAAGCGGGTGAATTTTTTCATGAAATTTGGTGCAGATGATTTCTATAATGAGTAGATCATCTCCATGTAATTTCATCAAGAAATTCAAACCAAAAGTAGGTGTAATAAAATTTTGATACATATGTTCATTTTCAACCATTAAAAGTTTAGATGATGATCTCACTCACTTCTATGTAGAATCATTTGATGAAATTTTGTGGAAATGATCTATTCCACCAAATTTCATGAAAAAATTATCTGTTTCCCTCTCGAACTAGATCCCATTAAATAAAATTGGACAGAAGTATAATGAAAGGGAGTTAAGTCCGATTTCTAACCATGTAAATATGATTTAAGAAATGTAACTTTTTAATTTGAGACGTCCAAAAAAAAAAAGTTAATAAGCCGTAAGATGGAGGTAACAAATTAACTTAACTGCTCATCTTCAATTAAAAGCTAGTTTTGCCCCCCAAAAAAACTAAATTAAAAGCTAGTCTTATTTTTTATTTTTATTTTTTAACATATTCATTCTATCGTAATCTCATAAAAAAGAAATGATTGAATTTTTGAAGATTAATTATTAAGTTGAAGTTTGTGCATTTTTAAAAACTACCAAAGTAAACAAGTGTATTAATTTGAGGCTGAGAGAATATTAATTTTTTTTCTTATTACAAATTGTAAAATTTGATTAATTAGCGTTAGCAATAAATTCTTAATCGGAGATATTATTGTTAGATTTCGGAGTATCCAACCCAAAATCAATTGGCAATGGGTGGAATAATCCCTAAATCTTACCATCTTCCAATGTATGATTGATAGTCACAACACGCCTCCTCATGTGTGGCGAAGTTGATCTTAATGAACCAACGGGGATCTATTCTTTTGATACCATATTAAGAACCATCTATCTCAAAATCATGATCTTCAACACTCCCCCTTATGTGTGACCCCCACTCGCACGTGGAGAAACAAACAAACCCTAACAGCTGGCAACAATGTGCATACTACACAAACACAAAGGAGAAACAAATGCAAACGGAAGGATTCGAACCCGAGACAATGCAGAACCTGAGTTTTGATACCATGTTAGATTTCGGAGTATCCAACCCAAAACCAATTGGCAATGGGTGGAGTAGCCCCTAGATCTTATCATGTTCTAATGTGGGATTGTTAGTCTTAACAGTTATTAATAAAAGTCTTACTCGAATTATAAGTGCATTGTACGAGTAAACTCATGCAAGTAGTATGAAATAAAAGAAAGAAACTTAACATTTTTGTAAAAGAGTAAGTACGCAGATCGGCGAATTGTTAAAGAAATATTATTCTAATGTGTAGTGTGTTTGCATTTCTTAATAAAATTATAGTTGACTGGAGGCTTTTCTTTTCTTCTTAAGAAAGTACTTAAAAAAGTAAGTGGCCATCTAGATCATTGGTATATCATTTTGTTTGGGATGTAATTAAACACGAAATTAGGGTTTTGTACAATTTTCCCAATAGTATATCCTTTTTATATAAACCCGTTATTTATACAGGGGCATGATGCGATGCTACTTAATTACAAAAGCAAAAAGGGTATGTTAGAAATTTAATTAGTATGCGTTTGATAACGCAGTTTTAGAATTTTATAAGAATTGTGATTTTATAGAATTGCAATTCTTATAATTGCAATGTCAAAGAATTACAATACTATTGTTTGGATTGTATGTCGTTTTCATTTGAAATTCCAAATTTATTTGTTTGGTTAATTTATCGAATTCATTTGAAATTCTAAAGAAACAACGATCTTGAAGAATGTCTGGCATGCCAACCACTATTAGAGTCCAAATAGATCACTAAAACTCTTATCAAGCTTCCAGAGCTCTGAGAGTAAGTGCCGTCACTAGGTGATGGTGAGAAGATTGTTTAGTAGTATATATAGCGTACATATAATATACATACATTTACTATATATAATATATGAATATATATTATATGTACTGTAAATGTATAACATATAAAATGTGTACATATGTATTTATATATATAGTACATTTATAATATATATATATATATAGTTATATATAATGGTGGCGCACTTCTTAAAGTGGTGTTTGGTTGGGGGGGGGGGGGTTAAGGGGCGCTGTCTGTTGTGGTGATTAGGGGTGGGAAAAAGGGTTGAGGTAGAGTAGTGGTGATTGATAGTGAGTATTTTTTAGAATTCAATAAGAATTAGAATTGAAAAACTTGACTCTTCATATAAAATTCAATTATTTATAATATATTGATAGTTTTGGAATTCTACCAGAATTTCAAAACCATAACCTTTTTGTCAATCCAAATAATGGAATTCTAAAACCATGGTCCAACTCTTATTCTATAACATAGAATATGAGTTGCCAAATACACCCTTAGCAACGATTATTGCATAGAGTATGAATATTAGTATTTAGTAGTTCCATCAGCGAAGCCAAAAATTCAACCAATGGGGGCGGAATTTGGTTGAAATTCAAGACATACTAAATCATATTTAAATCATAGTATGGTGCACTGCACTAGTGTGGCAGCTAGCGTACGTGGTGGGCTAGTATGGCGTGATGGTGAAAAAGTGAGACGAAGAGGTGATAGATGAAATGGAGAAGAAGATGAGAAAGAGAAATAAGGAACTCGTGCAACAGAGTGGAGTCTAGACAGCGGCTTTAATTTGTCCCTTAAAGTTTTGCTCCTTACAATTAGGTACCCTTAAGTTTACTTTTATGCACAAAAGTCCTTATATATATTGTTGACCTTGAAGGTCTTAATCTTATTTTGATAATAACAATAAATCAATCATGTGTAATTTAACATGTTCTTGATATAAGAGTATAGATTTCTTATTTGGAAAATCAAGAATAACATGATTGCTCAAAGGAAGTTTGACAAGGATCATTCAATCAATATCCGATCAAGTCAACGAACCATTGGACTAAAGCCGATCTATCCGAATCAAGATCATTCTTTTACAAGCGTTGGTCAAGTCAAAGAAGATCATTCTTATCACTCACAAGCTAATAATGCATTTCATGAAGCACAAAAGATCAAGGATCATATGCTAAAGCTTCAAGGGAATAATCAATTTGAAGAAACAAATCGAAGCATTCGAGGACTCACCTATTCGGTAATTGAGTGTTTGCTTAGGATTAATGTAAAGTTTCTTAATTGATTGATTATATAGCTCAAACATGAACATGCAACATTCTTAGATTGATCAAAATCAAGTTTGAATTAAAATGTCTTTTAAAACATCATTTTAGCAAAAACCGGTTTTGAAATAAATTCGTATTAAATTCAAATGATCATATTTTGAGTTTTCCCAAAAATAGGTGTCTTAAGAACTTATTTTTGAAGTCCCCGAAGCATTAGAATTGATTTTGGAGCTTATATGCAAAAGTGCAAAAATTGGGATTTTTGGCCTTTTGGCCTGTTGGGCAGACTGGTCCATCAGTCGACTGATGGTTTTGCTTAGTCGACTGAGAGTCCATCAGTCGACTAATGGTTTTGCTTAGTCGACTGATGCTTCAGAATATAGCCGTTGGATTTCTGATTTTTTACTATTTTTGGTACCAAACTTCTACCAAACCTCTAGAACGGCTATATCACTTTTGGGACTATATATACACTATCTAAGACACATTTTAAAAGCTGGAATCACTCTCATACTCTATTCTTCATCTATCTTCATCATCTAAAGATTCAAGAAATTGTTTTTGATCAATCATCTTTTATTTGAGCTATATCATATTGATCATTCAAATACTCTAGTGTGGCTTAAATTGTATTCTACAAACACTTGAGAGTTATTGTAAATTGGTGTGCATCACCAAACTTTTAGTATTCAATTGTGAGAGGTCAATCTCATAGGAAAACAAGAAAGTTAATTCTTGTTTAGAAATTGTGAGAGGTAAATCTCACAAGGTTAGCAAGAGAGAGTCTTGTATGAATATTGTGGTCAAGCAATATTTGTAAAGAGTGTAGTGAGACAACAACACTTGTAGATGTTTGATCTTCACCCGGAAGGAGATTGATTTTAGTGAAAATTCTCGGAAAACTAACCGAGCGCGGATTATGGTTTGGTAAACCAAAACCGTGTGGACAAAAAGCCTTGGACAATCGGTTCAATCTTTCTAACTCAATCTATTTATTTACTTGTTATATTATTGTTTGCTTGAGATTGTTTATTTGCTTGATTGTTTATTTGATTGCATTCCTTGATAATTTGTTTTGTAAATTTGTTTTACTTAAACATTGTTAGAAAAGTTTTTAAATTCCGCATTAAGTTTTAAAAACCCTATTCACCCCCCTCTAGAGTTATTTTCTGACCAACATATATATATATTTTCCCAAAAAAATTCGATCTCTAATGAAAAAAATCAAATCCAACAGGGGGCACCCCCGCCGCCTCTTAGTCCTTTCACCCTTGAGTAGTCCTAATAACTATAAACGCATTATTTATATTTTTAGAAATATTTATGTATGTTTTTGATAAATTTTAAATCTTCAATTTTAAAGTAAAAAAGAACCTTTTTTGACAGTTATGTTATGACATTAAATTTGAGATTTTTAATTTTTTTCACGTATTATTTTTATAAAAAAGTCAAAAAATATTTGATAGAAGTTAAACTCACAATCTCTAAGTTAGAAAGAAACTTAACAGTTATTGGACCACTTCCTATTTTTTAAGCATTTTCTAATTTAGTTTAAATATTAAAAAAATAAAATTGAATATATATATATATATATATTGTGTGCACGTGCATCACGTAAACTTAAATGTGACTAGAAACTTAAGCCGAGTGACATTACCTCTACCTTTATCATAAATATTGTTGGGAAAAACAAGAAAAATGTTGAAGTTTAGGGTTTATTTGAATATACCCTGATGTTTTAATTTCAACAATGTTGACCCCAAAATTTCCATTAGTGTTGCAATGTTGACCCAAAATCTTACGCCATAAAAAAAGAGACGGAAAGATGGCATGGCTGCTACGTGGCTTGACTTTGATGTGCGGCAAATAAATTGAGCCTAAACTTATCGCATGTGGGGCACGTAAGTTTGTTCAATGGCTTAAGATACTAAATTAGGGCTATATCCACTTGTTACAAAATTAGAGTTTTGTATAATTTCTTCACTTTTTCTATGCCGTTTGAAAGAGATTTCCACAATGTTTTCGTAAGGATGGTATTTATGATCATCAAATACTTATGAAAGTGCACAATAAATTAGTCTTGATGCAATACTGCATTGTTTGAATGTATATAGAGAGAATATACATGCGTGTATATTTATCGTTAGTTTTGATGACTTTTTGCCCTCATTTAATTGTCCACACAGCAAAGTGTCATCTTTCCTGTCTGTTATTCTTGACGGTGTCAGAGTCGGGCCAACATTTCAGCAATAGTGAAACTTGGAGGTTAACATTGCTGAAATTGAAAATTAAGGGAAAAACTGAAATCCAACATGAAAGTTTTGACTTTGACCATGCCCCTCCTGGTCTAATCTAACCTTAGTAGTATTGGTTTGGAAGGAGGAGGATCGACTGAGCAGAGCTGACCACAATACAATATTACCGTCTGTTGGGGGTATTTATTTATATAGATAGATAGATACCAGTTAATTGCAATCTAGAAATAGAATCTTTTAGTAGTAATTCAAACTTTCTTAATTTGTTACAAGTTAGTTTCTCTTTATTAAGGGAAATTAATTAGATTATCTGTTTCAGTGATCCAAGTAGTGAATTAAGAAATGAGTACAGAGGCCAAAGCTATTGCTTTTGAAGAGGTCTCCAAGCACAATCACAAAGACGATTGCTGGATCATCATTGCCGGCAAGGTCAACTTAATTTCTCTACTCTCTCTCTCTCTATGTATATATCTTCTATTTTCTCTCTTTTATTTACATGATGATCTGGGTTCACTCGTTTAATTTGTTCTGCTGCTTTACGAACAATCTTTAATATATACTATATGTTCTTGTTTGATTTGAGTTTTGTTTTGTTCCCGGAATCCTATCAAATTACAAGTGGTTGAATCATTAATGGATGAAGTTCAAACTTTTCATGTGAAATTATTGGTTCGGGTTTCAGGAAGCAACCAAAACTCGAACCAAACGAGCCTGTGCGGCTATGTGTATATTTGTTTTCCTTATATCCATCTCTTAGAATGTTATGTTTGGTTTGATTTAATACTCAACTCACAACCGAAACCAATCTTGATCATAAATAGGAGGTTCCAAATTGGCCAGTTTCTAAATGAAATCACACCCAATCCAATCCAATAATACTTTGGATTTGCTATTTTCATTTCCAGTCCAAACAGAATCTGATTCAATGAATATCCAATCCAATCCAACTTTTTGTTGTTTTTCCTTTGCCCTCTAATCTGGGCTCTTTTTGGGTATAAATATGGCTTATTTCAAGCCTATCCAATCCGTTCAAATTGTATGTGTAGAAAGAGACAGTTTGTATATATAAACTGACGAATAAACAATACAATAAAGAACCCTTTATATAGGACGAGGAGCATGATAAAATAAGGAAATAAATAAACCAAAATCAATCGAAATCAGCCTAGGATACACAATATCACAAAGTCATCTATCATATAAGTTATGATATGATGGTTGATATGCTAACATCTCCCTTCAAACTCAAGATGGTAATGGGAGACCAACTTGAGTTTACCATCTTCAGTTTGAAAGTAAGGTTATGAAACTGGTTGGGCGGATGAAGTGGCGCGTGGGGCATGGAATGAGCATGAGGTCAAGTGTGTAAGTGGATCATGTGTGACAGAGATACCAGAGCTAGATAGAGCATTGGGAGATAGGAGATGAGGTGGCTTCCAAACACCTGATAGAGAAACTAGAGACCGATAATGGGGGTGAACCATTAGAGTTGCGCTTCCAAACACTTGATAGAGAAACAATGATGATCGTATAGGAGCGCGAGAGAGTGCTCTGGCAGCGATAGTGTTTCACAGTGATGTCAGGCATAAGTGTAGGTTAGGGCGTTGGCGTGAGTAGGCGAGCGCACTGTGACAAGAGCACTTCTGGCAGCGATAGTGTCACGTTGTGATGTGAGACACATGAGTGGCAAAGGTTTTGGAGGCCCGCAATATGATAGAGGTTCAGCATGGAGGTGAACCTGCTGATGGTAGTTAGTGGTCCAGCACGAAGACTGGCACTCCGGCAGCAATGGTTCCCCAGCACTACTGACAAGCGTGTGAACACAAGAGATCACATGTGGTCGTAAGTGGACGAGCATGTAAGAGTATGTTGAGCAACGCAATGGTGAGTGATACTAGTGAAACGCACTGACAAGGAGGTGCGTAAGATGTGTCCTTTGGCTTCAGTTTTTTTTTTCTTTTTTTTCTCCCTCTTTTGCTGGTGGGTTGATTTGGGTTGGCCAGAAGGTTTAAAAGAAAATGATGGATAGCCCAACGGCAGTAGTAGATCTGCCAAATGAAATTCGTGAGCAAGTAGTAAGTGGTTTATGGTGTTCCAGCAGCCCAACGGCAACAGCAGAGTTTTGATAAAGTAGTAGATCAAGAGGATTTTATCACCCTGATACCATGTAGAAAGAGAGAATTTTTATATATAAATTGATGAATGAACAATACAATAAAGAACCCCTTATAATGGGCCAGAGGCATGATAATATAAGGAAAGAAATGAACCAAAATCAATCTAAATCAGCCTAGGATGCATAATATCACAAAGTCAACTATCATATCAATTATGATATGATAATTAATATACTAACAGTACATATCCAATTAAATTATCAGAAATGAGCTAGTAGTGTGGTATAGTGTCTCGCAATGTTCTAAAAAGCATAGGGGGACTGCAGCTGGCAGTAGGTGTTTATTTCTAGTTCCTTTATTTTAAATACTCCCCGCATCCCTGATTAAGAGTGCATTTACTAATTTCATCACAACCAATGGTTTGGGAAAAAAAAGTTGTTTTATGTCATGAGTTTTGGTATGTTGATTATGTCCTAAAAAAGAAAGTGGACCTTAATTTGGAACATCCCAAAAAGAAATAGTGACTCTTAATTGGTTAGGACGAAGGGAGTATAATACTACTAAGACATCAAACTTCACTTGTTAAAATGGCATAAGAGTTCGGCCAGATTCTCCAAACATTTCCGCTGATTTCATAGAACCAGTGGGAAAACAATCCTAGTCATTGCCAGATTGCTAGGCAGGTGCACTTCGAAATGACCGTTTTAGACATGAATCGCACACTAACATTTCTCCTGCACTGCTAGGTGAGTGGTTGCCTGTCCGAGGCCACCTATATTTGTCAAAATGGAGTTCAAAATTTTGTTGACTTAGCAAGCACTTCTTGGACACGTGTTAACATTATTAGCAAATAGTGAACATTTAGGCTCTGTGTGATAACAAGATGGAGGACATCTACTCATAAAAACAAGCATGACATGGAGAGAGCATCTCGCCACATCCCTCAACTTATTTTCCAACTTCTCACAAAAATCAGTTATTATTCTATCATTTGTCACCTTGTTATCAAACGGAGCCTGTAGTATGACTATTTTCTTTCTTTCTTTCTCTGTTTTTTTTTTTTGAAGAGAACATTAACACTACTTTAAAGCTCCAAACTCTGTACATCAGAAAGGAGAGCCTCTTCCTACCAAGAGGGGGCATCTTCCAACCAAATAAACATAGAAGTAGCATTCTTAGAAAATTTTGCAAGGGAGTGGGCTACATAAATTTACATCCCTTCTAAGTTCTAACAAAAGAAAACTCAAGGGATCTGCACCTATGAGAGAGATGAAAAATATCCTCGACAAGAACCCCCAGAACCAAATCCGCATTTGCACCTATGATATTCTTTTCTTTTGACAATAAGAAAACATGATTGTTTATATAAACCAGATCAAAGGATTATATTAGTTGTCAGTTACTTCAATACCTTCTAATTGAGACAACATATATAAAGTTTTATGAAGTGTGTGGCATGGTGCAAGCAGGGAAATCGTCATGATTATATGCGCAAATAAATGTACATATCTTTCTTAATAAAAATAGCCCATTGGCGTCCTCCTTGTCCTCATAACAAGGATGTCCTGAGTTTGACCGACATGGACATGGTTGTTGGACCCTTTGTTGTGGTGGATATGGATTTGTGTTGTGAAATCATTGCTTTGTTGCCTCAGAGCTTTAGCTAAAGTGGCATCGCCTTGTGGCTTCCATTCCCCTCCCCACAGGATTTGTAGTATTTCCAAAGGAAGATACTTTAAACGTTCCTTTCAAAGCATATTTTATTCTTATGTCATGTCACGGTTATGCTTGTCTATATCATTTGGCTGTATTACAAGGTCATGGTTTTGCATATAATAAATTTTAATTTAAGATAAATATATTTTGTTGATGCATTCTTATTTTATTTGCCTCCTCCTTTCCACTCTCGGTATACAACAGTCTCTCCTTAATGCAGTGAGATTAGCCTTGAGTAGAAGCTTAGCTACTAAACTTGATATCAAACTAACCATAAGTGCAAAGCCAACCTTGGGCATAGGCAGGGTAGGCAAATGTCTAGGGCCCCAAAATATTTTAAGGCCCCCCTCCCCTTCAAATGTTCATGTTAAAATGAAACAAGTATGTATCTTGAAGAAATTAATCCTCAAACACAATTACGGTTAAATGACGTACTTGACCAAGCTGAATAGGTAGCAATTAAAAGACCTCAGCAGTGGTACCCTTCGTAAGTCCACGAAAAAAAGGACTTCTACATATGGTATTCAGGGACCGTATATAACAACAATATTTTATATGCCACTTGTGGTTGTAAAGATTTGCAAATTAATCAATCTTGATTCTCTCATCCTTGACAACTGACTAGAAAAGCAGGGATTCTTTTTGTTGTTTTCTACAAGGCATGAACTTTGGACTTGGGACATGAACATTACACAACACAGACATGCATGACAAATTCTGAAAAAGCAGGACACTAATATGGTAGGACATGCCAAACTGTCAATTATAATATGTTCCTATATTAATATTTTCTTATGGAAGGTAGCTTACCACTTCTTAAATTCCTTGTCCTCTTCTCCTATAGATGTTTAGGTAGATTGGATTCTTTGGGCTTTCCTATGTTAGAGATTGAACTACATTATGATCTTATTCCATTATTCTTTTTTTTCCCATTCAAACTTGCCTTTTAAGCACTATAGATCTAAAGAGTTGTGATTGATTGTTTGCAAGCAATTACATATACGATTATTCTTCTCTTTCCACTCATACTCTTTTGGTAAAATCTTCATTTAACTTACTTCTATCACACTAAGCTTCTTGTGGTTTCTTCTAGTTATTAATCTTTTTTTTTTCTAAATGAAAGCTTGTATGAAAATCTTTTGTTATTACTTATTGTCACTTCTTATATTTTTAAAAGACACATGTGCCAAGCTTGAAAGATTCTTGTTTTTCCTATCACTTCTCTTTTCTTCTTCTTTTTCGCTTGTAGTCTATTGCGCCTAAGATTGGGCTAGAAGTAGTTTTCTACTTTAGTGCTGAGGCTAATATTTAGCCATGACTTACACTTCATTTGGGATGCGATGGGGTTTGTTCATGATCCTATGTCAATCAAGTTGTGTATTTGACTATGCTCAGAAACGCGTAATTTATACACCCAAGTGCAGGCGGTCAAGTTATAATATATATACTTGGAAATCCAAGGTCGAACCATAGGGAAGGAGGGTAATTTTATTATTCTAGCTAAGCTTTCAACAGGGAGAAAAAAGAAAAGAAAAATAAAATAAAGAAAAAATAATAAATTTTTTTTAGAATGGAAAAGAATGGGATAAGAAATTAAATTTTAAACTTAAAAGAAAATAAATTAATAAAAATAAATAAATAAATGAAGCAAGGATAAAATAAACAGTAACTAAAACAAGTATTTGATAAAATGGGGAAAGAGCGTTAAGAGTATCCATAGTTACGACATTATAGATAGTATAAGTGTATAACCAACCGATTCAAGATATGACTGTAGACCTGAGTTCCTATTAACAATGAATGTCCTTAGTTCACCAATTATTAAATACTAAAGTTCACAAGCATATCATGAGAAGTGCATGACCAGACTCATATAAGCTGCATGTAACTTTAGTTTTCAATAAAGGAACTTATGATTTTTTTACAAAAATTGATTTTCACTTAGTAATGCTAGTGCGTGACAAAAACAAACTAAATTTAATTCATTTTAGTAAATATCAAAAGCCTAACTCATTCCTAAGGTTTGATTATGCATATGCATGACATACATCAAAACCGTTCTTAAAAAAAATCATTAAAAGCTAAAATGGCACTATTTCGGTACCAATTCCAGAATGACGCCAAAACAGCGCTCGAAACTCCCAAATTGCTTGGATAACTAACTCAGCTCAATAGGGGATAAGGACCGTCCTCTATTCAGCCTCGTTAGAGTTTTAGTACAAAAATTCGTAATTTGAGTTTTTTCGATTCTTTTATCGAATAATCTAGAAATAATCTTAAAAATTCATGTTTTTAGGTTAATATATTTTTCAGATTTATTAATTGACCTATAACCAATGAGAAAGCCAAGTCACAATTATAATTGAATCATATACTCACACTAGTCCGTCATGCTTTCACTACGGACCCCTAATTACTAAATTACGCTAGCATGTTGATAAAAATTAAACAAAACATGATAGATTCAAACACAAATTGATCAAACATATTTCTAAAATCTAATTGAATAAGCATACAAAATCTCACAGCAATTGAAACTAAGGAACGATTAATAAATGAAAAATACGATTTAAACAAATTTCGGAAAAAAATAGCACACTGGCAGTCACAAAAACCACCTACTGTCCTCAGGAAATCTCGAGATTTGGATCCCAAAACAGTAAAGTTTTGTAAAACAATTGATTGCGGTCGTTTTGATAGGTGGATTATCAAAATCGGCCAAGAACCGAGCAAGTTATGATTAAAATACGAAAGCACATATTTTTAGGGTTCTATGCGGGATTCTACAAAAAATTCTAATAAAAATTATAAATTAAGCATGGATTTCAATCATCAATCACGTTCAAACACATAATTAACTAACAATCTAAGCATTAATGAGCATTAATTGAAAGAAATTAAAAATAAAATTGAAAGAAAAAAAAACTTACAGTTACGCAGTGATTGAAAAACTGTAATGGGACTCGCGCAAACTCAAATTGAAATAGAATTATACGATGTTTCTTCTTCAATACAAGCCAAAAACGAAATGAAAATCTCTTTCAGACTCTCTCTGATAGTAAGGGATTCTGAAAAATTCTTGACGAATGTCGACTGTCTCTCTCTCTCTCTTTGAAATAGAATTATACGATGTTTCTTCTTCAATACAATCCACTGGCGCACTGACCGTATTTCTACCATAACTTTGTGCTATGAACTTTGATTGATGCAAGGTTTTTGCCTACTCGTAGCTAACTCAGAGCTCTACAACTTATATTTTTGGAGTTTTCTTCAAATTCTGCACAAATAAATACCAGAATTAGCTAGAACATCAGTATTGCGCACGGTGAATCTCTTCTTCATTCAAAAATTTCTCGGTTTGATTCAAATGACTCTTCTCTGCTTGGGACTGCTCTATTGGCTTATCTTAGTCTCTTCCATCAACTTCTTTCATGCTTGAGCTTAGTATTTGCTTTCGATTCACTTCTTGAACTCAATTCAGCTCCGAATTTGACCGGCAATGATTAACTTTGGGGGAATTTGCTTTTGGATTCGTTCTTGTTCATTTTTAACCTGTAAAAAGGTTATAATGCACTATAAACAAACATACTTTCCCATTTCATGATTAAAGCTCAATTCTTAACAATTTAGGATAATTAAAATCAAATTCATGCATATTAAGCCACGTAAATCCGTATAAAAATGCTATATTTTGGCTTAATCAGTATTGCTGTTAATCTTGTTTTTCATGAGCTCACCAACATATCGAGGTTGATTATCACTTAATTTTGATATTTATTGAGTATTGACAATGAATTCTCACGTCCTTGCCTGTGTTGTTGCGATTTGTTCTAACTATCCATTTTTTGTTCCAAACACTTGCTTGAGTTTCTTGCTGTATCTTGGTTCTAGATAGGTCTTTATTCTCCCAGGTATAGATTGTGAAAAACATTTCTAAAATTCAGATGATTAAAGATATTGGCTACTGACTAAAAGGTCTGAACAACTTGATGAGCTCAGGTGAATCAAGGGGACACATTGGACATGGCAAACTAATTGATGGTTTCAATCTGTTTGAAGCATGCGTATGAAATAACCAATGAATCCCATTCAACAAATGATCATCATTAGAGCTATTGGTTATAGGCTTATAGCATCCGTTCTCTGAACTTTGTTAATATTGGCCATTTCTTTGAAAGATTAAAATATACACCAATACACATTCTTATTTGAAGATAGTGTTGCATCTACCATAGTCAAATCTTAGAAGCTTATATTCAGTAAACAACAATACAAAGTCTTTCAGTTAGTTTATGAAATCTGAAAGTTTTAATGACTTACAGTTTCTTCACACATGTTTAATTTGCCATCTCTTCCTTCGATGCTTTGACTAACTCTAATTATAGCAAACACCTTCCCCTAGCTAATCTACACCCTCCACCCTCCCAATCAAAAATGTAAATATGAAAAAAAAAAACTGCTCCAAAGCAATTTCTTCTTCCATGGTAGATAGGTTCAAAACGCTGGTGAAAAACCCTCTGCTTGGTTGTTGTTGTTGTGTGTATATATTATGGTTATTTTTTCTTTTCATGTAATCATTATATTGACTCATATACCTTATACTTCTGGATCAGGTGTACAATGTAACTCCATTCCTGGATGATCATCCCGGGGGTGACGAAGTCTTGCTAACAGCAACGGGTAAGATCATGATATACTACTCTGTTCATTCATTTCATTATGACTACTTCATTTTTTCATTAAAGTAATGAACCCGATGCTACACGTTAATGAAATCCGAGAGCTATTTTTGCAGAAAAAGATGCAACAGAAGATTTTGACGGGGTAGGCCACGGTGATGCTGCAAGACGGATGATGAATGATTACTATGTCGGTGATTTTGATGGTTCCACTCTTCCAGGCAAAGACTTAACTCGTCCAAAAGTTCAATTCAAACTACCCGCAGTTGCACCACCCAAGACCAACAAAAACAATGGAGCTTCATTTAACTTCTTATGGTTAGTGATGCCCCTTTTGATCTTGGGATTAGCATTTGCTCTCCACAATTTCGCCAAAAAAGATTAAAAATGGAAGGAGGTGGACCCATACCCTGCTGAGCAGAGAGCACTGGATGACAAAACTATCCTAATGTGTTCCATACTCTATTCATTTCTGGTGGCGGTGAAAGAATTTAATTAGTTCAATGTATAATTATGTTGTTTCTCTCATACGTACCTGTTTTGACCTGTATCTATTATCACTTTGGGATTTTTCTTCTCAGTGTGAAGATTCTGATACCTTGCTGTCCCGTATTTGAGCTGTACGTGTTGTATTTACTCAATAATGTTTGTACTTAATAGCACTCAACATGAATTACGTTATGTGCTTACTTTTAATTTGTTGATAGAATTGTAATGAATTATGTGACTGGGAAAATGAATGTGTTGGTATATAAAGATACATGATTTTACTTCAAACCTTACCAGCAGAAAAATAGTAATAATCCATTTGGGAAAAAAAATAATTCAGATTCTGCTTTCAAAAGCAACAGAACTACAGAAGTACTTCTAAAATGCCGAAGGGTAAACGGCCTAGTTCTTCGAAGGTGCAATCTTGATTTGTATTCTCTCTCAACAATAAGTTAGTGTAAACTGCAAATTCACCAAATATCGTAATATTGTTGAGATTCAATAATTTCCCTTTGCCTAAACAACCCAATAGAAAAAACTGAAAAGGTGAAAAGAAGTTTATAAACAAAGGCCATGCAAGTTTTCGAGCTCTAGACCATGGTTCTGAATACACTTGCTCTGTAAATGTTAAGTACTTACCATTTGCAATCCACAGAGCTCATCAATTTCTACCTCTATCTCTCTCTCTTTAAGGATCTGCCCTCTAAATTAATGTGAAGGTTGGCCTACTTATGTTCTTTAAGACTCATTAGTAAGGTCCTGTATCTATTTTCTTACTATGTGGCTGCACTTTCATTATTTTCAACTTCTCCCTTGCAGGTCATATTGGAACTGAACACGCGATTCTTATGAGCTTATTTTTCCAGTCCTCAAGTCAAATGACACCAGGTTAGTGGAATTTAACTTGGCCTTTTTAACTAACCGTATTCAGACTTTTCATTTTGCTGTTGTTTTTAGGAATAGCTTCATCTAGAAAACGTTAAAGAACAAGTTGAGAAGATCATACGAGCCGATTGATGAGGTAGTTAACGGCCAGGAACAGTACTTCTTGAAAACTATGGTCCCACCAACTTGAGGGGGGGCCTCTTTTAAGCATGTGTGTTGTACATATCTGCTATTAATTCCAGAGAAACAATGCACTCCGACAAATCAAATCGAAGTAAATTGCTAATTATTTTTCTTTCTTAAATCTAAGCCAGAAACACTAGGGGGTATCTGGCCTGTCACCTTCAACAGACAATTCTTTTTAAGAGAAAGACACAAGTGTCTCGTTGAAAATGACCAAAACATTTCACTTTCACTTCCCTTTTATCATTCCCAGACAACAATATATCCCCTTTGTACTATAGAACTATTTGGTGAAATGCCGTAGTAATGATCCTGTATGACAAATACATATCAAATATGCTTATTAGAAAAAAAAGAAAAAAAAACAAATTTGTATGGTGAGAATTGCTGTGGAATAAACCCCAAGGTAGTAGTTTACTTTTTGTTTGGACCATTGGTTAGTTTGTCTTGTACACTTTTTTCATGACCAAGTTTTGCTGTAGGTTTAAGTCCTATTATTCTCATTGTTTAAGTTTTTATTACGTATTGAAATACTTACAACAATCGTGGATGTAACCCTTTCACTGAGGGTGCATCTCGTAAATCTCTATATCGTGTTTGTGATGGAATTCTGGGTTCTTATTGGTTTGTGTATTGTATTATTCACACACGGACTTAAGCGTATATGATATATATATTTTTTAATTTGTTAGATTTGTGCTTCAAATAACAAGAATGATTAAATATAGTCCTAGGTGTTATTAAGGATAAGCTTGGCATGCATCTTATCAAAGTACAATGAAATGATGGTAGGATCAATTGAGGAGGAAAAAAGTACGGAATATCTTATTAATATGTGGAGGAGTCATTACTTGGAATATTAATTATAAAACAGTTGGAGCTTTCATGTATTGGTGACAAATGAAATGATGCATACATGCATAAGGTAAAAGATGAAGATTGAAAAGTCCATAGACCTACATCTTTAATTAATAAGCGTGATCTGTGGGATTTGTTGTTGGGGTTTGATGAATGATGGATTGGGGTGCATATGGGATTATAAATTGTGAATAAGCAAGTTTACCTACTAGATAGATACTGAAGGTTGTTAATTAATGAGCGTTAAATTTGCTTGGGAAAAATCTAAGGGGATGTTTATTTGACACTTAATTCAGATTTAAGTGGTTTAAAAAGTTGTGAATTGGTAATCTAAAAAATTAAGCGGCCACTTAATTTTTACAACTTAAAATTTTCATTTAAAATTTTATGTGGCAACTTTGCTACTTAAATCTGAAACTTAATTTTAAACGGTATAAAATATCTTTTTACCCTCTTTCTTTTAACAAAATTACAAGCAGTCCTCATAACCACTGTCGCCGCCACTGCCACAACCACCACCAGCTCCGCCGCAACTACTGCCTACACCACCACAACCACAACCACTCAATCCACCACCACCTCATCCTCCTCCACCAACACCACATTCTCAATTCCATTCCCCGTCCCAATAACACCAATAGCTACGCTTTTCAGTGGCCGCACCATTTACACACTTTGCGTTTTTGATTTCATACACGCATCTACATATACACACATACGCATATACATACATATATTATATATATATTCATGGAGCTTTATAAAATAATAAGGGCGAAATTGTCACACTAAAAAAAATTCAATTTTCACACGTGTTATATTCAAACAAACATCATTTTTTCAGATGTAATTTTCAGAACTAAACAAACGGCTTTTTAAATTTTAAGTTTCAAGTTATAAATTTTTTATTTTTTATTTTCAATTTCAATTTTTAATTTTTTTACTAAACGCTACCTAAGTTCAAGTAGTTTGATTATCTTCCTGAATTTTAATTATTTGGTAGGAAAGGAAAGAGGGGGATTGATATTATTAATGTATTTGATTATGGTTTAGGTTAAGGATATGACATGTCTATCCCTTCATTAGGAATTCTAAATGTAAACGCCTTTTTCTTTTTCTTTTTCTCTGGCAAGATCTTTGGCAATGGATTTAAACTTTTTTTTTTTTTGAAAGCTATCGAATCACAAGGGTGCACAAAGGCCTTTTCTCATGATGCATGTTTTCTGAATTTGCTTTATATTCATCATTAATCAACTCTCTCTCTCCACATCAAACAACAATATCACATGCTGTCGAGGTGTTATGCAGAGGCGGGCCCAAGAATTTCTTGAAGAGTGAATTAATATTAATAAGACAAAAAAATCATAAAAAAAATATTAAAAGTATAATTATATAGTGAAAAAAAAATTAATAACATAATTTAAATATTTGAATTCATACATAATTAAAAGTATTTAATAAAGTTAAGCTCAACGAATTATTAATTATTTGAATTTATCTATTACAGACTCTAACTAATATATATTTGAGCCGGGCTAAGGGGTGGACTAAAACTTAGCAAAGGGGTGGGCTAAAACTTAGTAAAGAGGTGGGTTTAAACTAATTTTTTTTTTTACAAGTGCTAGTAGGTTTTTCAAAATTCCCCCCTATGCTGAAACTCGCTCTACACCCCCCCTCCCCTAGTGGCGGAGCCAGGAAAAAATTTCAGGTGGGGCCAAAAATTTTTTTTAAGCCAAATCAAATTCAATAATTAAGTTTATAGGGTAAATTTTTACTAAAATACTTCTCCATTATATTTTGGTATTTTGGAAAAGTTAAAAATGATATACTAAAATTAATTATATATTTTGAATTATTTTTATCAACTCAATATTCAACCTACTATAACCAACAAACACATATATTAATCTAAATATTAATTTATCAAATAACAATCTAATAAGCAAATTAACCTCAATAATCAAATTTAATATCAATATTTAACAATTTAATAAGAAAATTAACCTCAATAATCAAATTTAATATCAATATTTAACAATCTAATAAACAAATCAACGTCAAAACACCTAATTCTTAATATTCAAAATTTTAAAACAAAATGTATAAGATTATAAAAAAAATCTAACCTAAAATACCGAAACAAATAAAGAATAAAGATGGAAAGAGAAGCTACTGCCAAAATAAAATAGAGGCTGTGTTTAAAAAAAAAAATACGAACACCAATAAAAACTTAAAAAGAAATGAGAGAAATAGCTGCAAGTTTCCTCTTTATCGTTTAACTTATAACATATAACCTAATATATATTACATCTATGCACCCTAAACTTATATAGCTACTTACACAAAACCCCCCCACCCTAAAATTACACACAGTACTCCCACCCGAAAGAGCTGCCCAAACTTTGCTTCTTTAGCCAATATTACAACACTTAACCCCCTGAACTTATGCACTTAATTGCACACAGCACCTTCTCCCAAAATCACACAATAGCCCCTAATCTTTCCCTTCTCACACAAAACCCCCTATACTCTATAAAAATTTTCAAAGAGTCCAGATGGGGCCATGGCCCCATCTGACCTCCACCTGCCCCCACCCCCGCCCCCTAGGTCCACCCTTGGTGTTATGATTTATTTACTATGAGATATAAAGAGGCGCATTAGCGCATTGTTATACTAGATTTGTGGTGAAAATTTGTTTAACCAAAATTCGTTTTAAAGTTCTATATATATCTTGTTCAAGTTCCCATACATTTAAGTTTGTCTAATGAGTCAGCGAGTTGAACCTGGTAGACTTGGACCTAGTAATTGTTTGTTACCGCTAGCTCTAGGAACAACCCTACAGAACTAAGGTAGAATTCATCAGGACATAACTTGTCAATATGAAGTCAGTCATTTTTCTTATAAGAAAAGAAACAGTAAAGGACTAGAGGAAACATTTATTAGGGAATGGAGGGGCTAATTATCCTTTCCCTATCAAGTGTCCTTTCAAGATTAACCTGAACCGTATTGAGCTGCACAAATGGGATTTTAAATTTTCCCTATTTGAGAGCTTTAGATCCTCCAGCTTGTGAGAGAGATGCACTTACAATTGAGCTACAAGCTCGAGTGCGCAAAGAGTTTATTTTTGTTTTAGCAAGTAGGTTTTTTTTTCCATATTCCTGAATATTTTACTATTTGATTGATAACATTGGATTACTTTAAGCTGCCAATTTTTCACATAAAAAACTTGATTGATTATGATGTACGTGTGCCGTGTGTGTGCATATATATATACACGGACAAGCATATATATATACATGGAGCGAAAGAGAGGGGGGACCGGGTGGGTAGGTCCATGTTCAACTATTTATGTTCAGGACCAACCAAAAGCAGTTAGGCAAAGTGAATGAAACAAAATTCAAGGGTGTGTTTGACGCGCCGGATTAGAGAGCCGGATAGGATTATTTAATCCCATCCGGACAGGATAAAACAATCCCACCTAAGAGGTGGGATTCGTTAATTCCCTTTTGTTGGGATAAGAAGCTTTAATGGGATAAATAATCCGCCTGAATATCCAATCCCAACGAACACCAAACATGAGATAGGATAAAGTTATCCTATCCCACCCTCTTATCTTGCACATGAAAGCAGCTAAATGTATTATAAACAAGGCATCCTACCAGTATAATATTCAAAACACTAAACTGATACATTACTAATTAATTTTAACTTTATTTAACAATTTTGATTTTCATTAATCTACCCTCTCAATTTGAGAGTCCATATCTAAAAAATCAAAACAGCATCTACTTTGCTATCGCCCGTAATCAAAAGGTGAGGATTAGAGAGAGACAGAGAGGGGATGAATGTACCTGTTGGCCATCATAATTAGACGTTATTTTCCAATCAAAATTTTGAGAACAAAACTCTTAATCTGAAACGCAGTCCTACTAATCAAATACAAAATCTTCTTCCACCCATTTTGAGTAAAAAACAGATAGAAACAGACATTGAAAAAACTATAAATTAAAAGAAAAACAGCCATCTTAATATAATGAACAGCCCTGTTCCTTATCCAAACAAAGGAAGCGATGATGCGGTTATTTCGTATGCTTGTGTTTATGTTTTCATCCTCAAGTCTTAATCGCTGTCCATTGTTGCAAGACTAAATTATTCCCCCATACATATATACATGTATACATAGATATAAATATTTAGCACCGTTAAAGGGTCATTGTCAATGTCCTTCAAGACAGACAGATAGATGATTTTCAGTGGGCCTCCATTATCTCTAATTTTACGTAATTAAATTGCATACATACATAAATATACTTAGTGACCAATCACCATTGTGTGACAACGTTTTGCTGTTGATCTTTCTGCTTCATTTCTGCATTTATATTTCTCTCAATTTCAGTCACAGACAAATGTGTATATATATATGCATGAAATTAATTATATAACCGTGTTGAATTAAGGTGGGGGTATATTACTAGTTCCAATTCCGGATTCTTGGCATAATTCAGGTGCTGCTCCTACTCCAATCACCCCCCCGGTCCCACACTCCAGCTGCGTAATTTGAAACTATATGATATTCCCTCTCTTTCAAATTGGCTTTAGTATTTTTTTTAAGAAAATTATATAAGATGGAAGAGGCTATATATATATTAAAACAGTTGTGTCTATCTGGATATTAAAATATTGAGAGAGACTTTTTCGAGAGATAATTGAGGGAGAGTGATTGGAACTTGTATTATTCTCTTTTGATGTAGGGATTAGAGAACCAGTGCTTCCTCCCATGGATATAGATCGATTTTGACCAGACTACGGGGGGTGTTTTAATTTAGAATATGTAGAATTTTTTTGGACTTTTTATCACCATATATATTCAATTACAATTTTAAAATATCCGTCTAAATCTTATGATATTCAAAAGTCTAAATACAAATCTATTTATAAATCTTTTCACCTATCCAAAGATTTTAGATTTCTCTTCTTTTTTTGAAACAAACTGGTGCAATAAATTAACTCAAATCCAAAAGTAATACATCAGAAATCACTTGAGAGGAACACCAATCCACTCCTCACGATCATAGAAAGAGTCACCCTAGCTAGACTATGAGTAGCTATATTTGCTGACCTATAGTAAAAACGACCTTGCAATTGTTCATATCCTTAAGAGAATACTGAATTACTATTAGAAAAAGAAATATTTGCAATCACTCGATCTTAAAGGTATTTTTCATGTTTAAAAAATTTATTGATATTTGATATTATTAGATTGTTAATAAATGTAATTTACCGTTTTATGATAACAAAAGTATAAAATAAGGGTACTAGTATTCATAATTTAGTAGTCATTAACATATATGAACAAAGCTATAATGAACCCTCGATTCTCATGTTATATCATAATAGGGATCCATGTTCATACCATACTATTCTTATTCCCACACAATTAGAAAGAGAGAATATTGAATTACCATTAGAAAAAGAAATATTTGCAATCACTCTTTAAGTTATTTTTCATGTTTGAAAAATTTATTGATATTTGATATTATTAGATTGTTAATAAATGTAATTTATCGTTTTATGATAACAAAAGTACAAAGTAAGGGTACTAGTACTCAGAACTTAGTAGTCATTAACATATATGAACAAAATTGAACCCTTGATCCGTTTATTAAACAATCCATGGAATTAGTAGAATTCACGAATTATAAAAACTCGTCATGATCTTCTAAAATCTAAATCGATTACACCCCATTCCATTTATGTCTTGTATGAGTGTTGTTTATTTTGATTCATTTTATTCTTATTGATCCTCTTATATTTTGAATCTAAGGGCGTTTTGAACCTCCTTACATCTTAAGGAGAGGGTGTCCATGAATTTATACATAGCTTCAAACTATAAAAGTTTAACGAATCATTTTAATATAACGTATAGGTCACCCTCACAAAGGGCAAGTGATAGTCACTCATCCCTTGTGGGTGAGCGATGGTCTATCACCTCACATAGGACAAGTCATTGTCTTTCTTTTCATGTGAGATTTGATTTCTACTATACGTGATGTAAATCTAATCAAATTTGTATGACAAACATGTAATTTTATCATTCAAGTTTATGATACCATATGGAGATACTCTAAAGGAAAATAATTATTGGCACTTAATTTAACCATTGAAAAAATAAATATATTTGTGTGTGAAGGACCAACTGCATTAAAGCATATATATAAATCAACCTTTACATTGGATACCTCAATTATATGCTATGGTTTTGGAATTGGGGAATAATTTTGTAATTTTATTGTTTGGATACACTATTGGATACTTCGTCAATATCACTTATATTACAAATATGCCATGATAACTCTAAGTCTTAACACATAAACATATGTATTAAATCTTGGCTACTAGTTGGGAACATAAATAGTCATGTTATATCAGGACTCACATGTTAATAAACTAGTAATGTCGTGCTTATGACATAGAAAAATATATATTTAATTTTAGTTTGAAAATAATTATGTAGCGATGGAAAGAGACATGCTTGAGGTGAGTTTGGATAAACTGAAACTCAACACATTTGAAAATATGATCAATCCAACTTGACTTTGAGATGAAAGAGGGTTACTTTTGAAAATTCAAAACTTCCATATTTATTATATAACTAAACTCACCACGCGTTGACACGCATCGATATATTTTAATTATATAATATTATAAAAGTATTTAAAAAAACAATTATATATATTGTTGGTTTGGGTTCAACTAGCTAAACTTACATGAACCCGAGCTCGATCAAATTAAAGTCATATTTGTCTTACTTATACCTACCATAATTTAAAAACATATACCCATTAAGGTTTGGTCAAAAACTCGTTAAGTTGGGCTTTTTGTTATCCTAATTGCTATTTCAAAGTGGTTTTGACGATTATCAAACCAAATAATATGCTTCATAGTTTTTATTATGGTCTTTTTAAGTTTAACCCATCAATAATATTCATAATTTGAGCTACCCCAACTTTACTAATCCTTTGAGTTACCCCCTCCCCTAGTTCGTTTGACGGATAACTCAAATGATTAATAAAATAGGGGTATCTCAAATTTTATGTATTATTGAGGGGATAACTCAAAAAGATTCTCATTATGCATCAGGAATAATTTATTGCAAAGTTTTTTTACTTTTGCAATATCATTAACTTATTTTAAAATATACCATTTATACAATATCATAAACTAGGGAAAAAAACAAGAAAAACCCTGAAGTTTAGGGGTATTTGCAATCTTGACTCCGATATTTGAAACCTTGCAAGCGTGCCTCCAAAGTAATTTTCACTGCAAATTTGACCTTCTGTCTAACTCTTCTATTAAAGTTAACGAGAAGCTGACATGGCAACCAAACTTTAGGGTTTTTTGTGTTTTTTTTATATGATTATAATAATAAAACAATTACTTTTTCTACCCAAAATAAAATTTATCATATTTATACATTACAAGTAATACTATTACAATTCAAATTTTAAAAAAGTTAGATTTGGGTTTACTTTTATCAAACAATATTCTAAATTAAATATGATAACTAAAAAAAACATAAAAAAATTCTTACTGGTGTATTAACATTCAGTTATGATAATGCAATTATTGTAAAATAATAGAAATGGTTGTTCTCACCATTAAATGTATTATTATTATTTTTAATTTTTTTCTTTAAAAAGAACTTTTAATGTCGACGTGGGAGTGAAAAAAAAATTGCAACAAAATCGTTTATAAGCACACCACAAAAATCCAACATTTTTATATGTAATATGAGTAATATATATATTTTTCGCAATTCAAATTTCAAAACCTATTAAAACAATTCTCAAATAACACAATAAATAAACACATGCAAGGAAGTCACAAATTTAAACCCCCTTCAAATTACACTTATTTTTTAATTTATTTTTTTAAGTGATTGTGTTAGTTATAAGCATGTAGATTTAGTAAAAAAATCATTTTGCCTTTTTATTTAGAAAATTAGTAGTTTTTTTTAAGCCATTTTTGCGAAGCAGTGAAAATTTTAGGTACTTATTTTTTTATTTTGCTTTTTGATGTATTTTTGTTGCCTGCATATTTTCTCATTTTCTATTAAAATGAGAAGTTTCAAAAAAACAAAAAAAAAACACGAAAAACCCTGAAGTTTGGTTGCCACGTCAGCTTTCCGTTAACTTTAACAGAGGAGTTAGACGGAGGGTCAAATTTGTAGTGAAAAATTAGTTTGGAGGCATGCTTGCAAGATTTCAAATATCGAAGTCAAGATTGCAAATACCCCTAAACTTGGGGATTTTTTTTGTTTTTTTCCCTATAAATTATAAATACAAACACCAATTGAAAATTATTTATTTTTTTGTTTATATATTATTTTAAATCATGAAACCTCATTCACTGTAATGCAAAATATTCAAATAATAATTTATTAAAAAAAATTAACATAGGCTCATGTGTTTTTCTAATAAAACAAATATATATGTGTATTTTATTAATTTAAATGAACATCCTGGTTTATGTTTTGAAAAATAAATTTAACAAAAATCTTATTACATAGATCAATCAAATCAAATAACTTACTGAAACAAAAATATGGCCTTTCAAGTATTAAAAATATTAATAACAAAAAAAAGTAAAGAATAAATAACTATATAACCATAGCGAAATGAACTTAAAAGGTTATTAAATTACCGTTTTCATAATTCAAAATAAGAAAATAAAAAGGAAAAAAATTTGTGTTTACCTTATGTGGTGGTTGTATTCCACTTGTTTATACCATTTATTGTGGTGGTTGTAAAATTGTATAAAAAATCAAGTTGAATTATTTAATCATCGCTTGTATAAAACATCAAGAAAAGAAAATTTATACCCTTCCTTTTATGCCTCATTTTAAACTTCTCGATTCTAAAAGATTTCAATTTGATACGGACTTTTATATCTCTGGCTTTTTCAAGCCTTTTTTGTAAAAGAAGAAAAAATATTTTACCATCATTTTTTGACTAATAGTTAACAAAATAAAGGGAAACTCAAAATTATTTTTTATTTTATGTAAAATTAATTTGGATGTCATAGTATGTCTAAATTAGGAGTCTGCATTGGATGGAAACCAATACATTTTTTACAATCCACCAACCAATCTAATATAACATAATTTTATA
Source organism: Lonicera japonica (assembly GCA_021464415.1). Classification (NCBI taxonomy): domain Eukaryota; kingdom Viridiplantae; phylum Streptophyta; class Magnoliopsida; order Dipsacales; family Caprifoliaceae; genus Lonicera; species Lonicera japonica. Next base: position 50,109,691 of record CM038469.1, read on the forward strand.
TTTTAGGATCCTAATCCAATCCGACTTTGTTTCAAAATCCAATCCGATCTGATCCAAGTTGACATTGGATTTGATTGGTTTGAAACAAATGTCTTTTGTGTAAAGATTATTTAAGTTTTAACAACATGCAAAACAAATCTAATTAAGTTCACAAGGATCAAGATAATATAAATAAAAAATTCCTTTCATTACTAAAATAAAAATTGACATTAAGTCGTTATATATTAAAGTATAATTCATTAGTAAAATAAAAGAGAATTAAATTAGTTTTTACTTATTAGTTTCTTTTATATATATAGCAATAATAAGGTGTAGCGCAGCATATATTAATAATATAGTGTATAATAATAACCAATTATGTAAGTACAAGTGTCATTTTAAACTGAGGTTGGATTGTATCGATTTAATATTGGTTTCACTAATATGATAACCAAACATATCCAATGTTTAGTTGGTTTTTAAAACACAAACCAATCCAACTCACTAGCTTCACTGAATCCAATCAAAATTGTATTGGATTAGATTGGATTGGATTGGTCGGTTTAAGCGGATTTGATTGAATTCTGCACACCCTTACTCCAAATAACCAAACAATTTATAGTAGATATTTTAGTTATTCTATAAAGTGAAAATAAATTTATAATGGATATATTAATACTTAATATATTGATAAATAATACAACGGCTTCTATGCCCAATAAGATTATCATACCATATGAAAGAAAGTTTAAAAAATAATCAACAGAACCTACAGGCTCGTGTTCATATATATTTAATAATTATCATTACTATGTCAAAAAAAATCAGAAGAAAACATGGACATTCCAAGTTTAAGTTTTATTAATTGCCGGTACAAGATTTTTCTCTGGCCTATTAACATAGTAGTATTAATTTTTATTATTATTAAGGAAACAACAAAACTCATTGAATTTATATGATATGATATTTTATTTTTTATTTTACTAAATTGATGGATAATGTTAAAATATAATCATATAGTAAAGTGTTAACCGATTATAACTTATTTATTTCACTAAATTAATTATAGGTAAATATTTTATTTGTTAAATATTTCTTATACACTACTAGAAATGAGGTAAAAGATCTTGCGTGACAATATTTTTTGCAAAAAAAAATCAACAAATGATAATTTTTAGAAATAAGGGCCTAAATATGATTATTATTCTAAAATAAGGGCTTACTTATCAATTGTGTTTTAAAATAAGGGTTTTGACTGAGTACAAACTTAACTTTGCACAAAAATTGTGTTTTGTACAAACTTAACTTTGCAATCAAAAAAAATTGTTTTGCATGATGTGTTTATATTTTTTAACAAGTATATTCTTATGTTTTATTCATAAAACTTTAAAATAACATTAAATAAATACAAATACAGAGTAATGTTTTAGAAAATAAGGAGTACAAACTTAACTATGCATAATTTCGAAAAAATTATTATGCGCATTTTATTAATAAATGTGTTTTAAATATGTAATTTGTTAAAATTATTCTAACGCACTGTCAAATAAACACTTATTTATAATAAAATATTAAAAAACATGTAGTGTAAATTTAATTTTGCATGATTCCATAAAAAAATACATTTTAAAAATTTACTGCAAAGTTTTTTTAAAAATAAATAAATTAAGGGAGGTCTTAGTCTCTCCCTTAATCCTACAAATAAAGAAAAACCCTCCCCTCCCACCCCATGAGTCGAACCCGTGACCTCAAAGTAAGGGTGGAGGTTGCCGACCCCTCTCCTCAAAATTTACTACAAAGTTAACTTTGCACTCCTTTTGGAGTTTGTTCGAATATAGACCCTTAATTTATAAAAATATTATTTTCTATTTCTTTTGTTATAAACTATTTCAAATGTTTTATCAAAACTGATTTGATTTATTAATAGATATATTTTTTTCTTTTATTTAATTTTAAAATTCAGAGGATTACCATGACTCAGACTGAAATACATTTTTTTTCAACCTTTTGATGGTTTGTTAGGGTTGGTAACAATTACTCATAGTTTGATACAAATAAGTATTCTGGTAAAATAATGGGATTCAACAGATTTCTTGGTATTATGAGCAAGTAGTCAAAATTTCAAATATTGTGAAATAAGTAGTCAAAATTTAAGATATTTGATAGCATCATAATAGCACGGGAAATATGAGGAGTTTGATGTTTCTATGATGCCTTTTTGAAAATTTATAAATGTACAATAATGTATAATATATATTATATACTATTAGAGTATGTTTGTCGCACATGATTAAAAGCATGATAGGATTAATTAATCTTATCCGGTGTTTGTTGTCGGAAAGGATAGAATAAATAAATCCTGTCATGTGTTTGGCGCAAGGGTGGATAGGATATTTTAATCATATCCCACGTTTGGCGCAACACGGGACTGGATTGCATTAGAGATTAATTATCATTTTATCCCTTTAGAACCGAATAAATATATACCACCCCTATAGGTGGTATTATTTTATCCCATGATTGCTGATAACAAAATGAATATAAAAATTAAATTTTTAATCTTTTTCTTTACACCTTTTAGATAATCAAATTTATTAATGAAAATTTTCAAGCACCAAAAATCACAGTAATTCAACTAATAAAATTCATTTCTTTTATAATATGTCATTTTTATTTATTTTGTTATTAAATGAAGATATTTATAAGAAACTTTAATTTTAGAAAAAATGGTAACATTAGAATTTGAAATTGTACTTAATGCCTAGTTCGTAAATATTGTATGTGATATAAAACTTTTCTCCCGAAAGAGTTTTTTTACGAAACTTATTTATAATTAGAAGAATCGCATTAGTTAAAAAAAAATTGTACACAATAATTAAAATTGCATATATTTTTAAAAGAAAAGCAAGTTGCATTATATAATATTTGGACTTATAATCCGGAACTCCATCAAATGCAAAGTTTGTTAAATCTTTATCCGACTAATCCTTATCCTGTTCGATCTCGCTTAATCCTTATCCGATTAATTCCTTTGCTATCCTATCTCACATAATTCCTATCCGACTAATTCCGACTCTTATCATATCCGGACTTTATTCAATCATATCCTACCTCTTTATCCAGAACGCCAAACGCACCCTTATAGTATTACAGAGGAAGTCATACTATCTCTCTTATTAATTACTATAATAATTGGCGTAATAATAACACACTTAATACTCTTTCTCTTATTAATTATTATATTAATTGCCCTAATAATCTATATTATTTATTATAATAATAATTATTGTCAAATCGAGTAATAATTATAATAATAAATAGTTTTTATTATGAAACTTTTATTTACTTATTTTTAAAACTCTTTCATTTTCCATATTTATATCTATACTTAATAATGACAATTAAAGTCTCATATCGAACACAATATTTGGAAGGAACACAAAAGCTAACTTTTGTTACTATAATGTATACTATTATTTGTTTATTCAATGTATACTATTATTTGTCATTTATGTAAACTCATGTTTGTTGTTTGATTTGATAAATTTTATATTTGAAAAAACTTGACTATAATTATATAAGTATAGATATGTATACACAAAAATAAATACAATATATATACTTATGAAAAGTAATTTATACAACGTCCGTGCATCGCACGAGTAATAAGCTAGTATATAAGTAAAACATAGAAAGTCTCTCCATTAAGGCATAATTAATATGTGATTAATGTAGTTAATTTGCTTCTTCTTCTCTTTTTTTTCCCAGTTTTGGTCCATAAATATTACACCATTTTACCTATTTATTGAGTTTAGCTTACACGTCTTAGGATTCATGAAAATAGGCTTTTCCTTTTACTTTGCCACTTCATCTTCAATTACATCTTTTTTTAAATTTATTTAACTATTTTATTTTAAATCCAACGTTTGACTTTACGTTTTCCTTCTGTTCTTTTTCTCTATCAACAATTTTAATCAATTACCAGAAATTAGTTTACTCCATCAATTACCATAAATGTTGTACGATACTTTTCTTTATTCTTTACCTCTTTTATCATTATAAGTGACAATATATATACATCTTTTTTTCTTTCACATTTGTCTACTACACAAGAATTTCTTCATGACTTGATAAGATTACATGCTTATATATTCCGAACAAGTTCTTAGATGCCCGTCACCAATAAAGAAATCCTTAAAACTCGCCGCATTTGTAACAATGTAAAAGTTTTCTTTAATTTTGTACATGTTAAAGAATTATTGTTGATGTTATTATTGTTTTTTTTTGGTATGCATCTATATATCCATTTACTCTCTATCTCGCTCTCCTTGCCAACATCATTAAGGTTATCATAGAAGACATGGAATGGTTTCAACTATTTTTATGCCATCAGGGCATTGACCACAACATTTATAATTATGATTTATTAGAGGGTAAAAGTACCTTAGTCTTTTACTTTTCATCTCACCAAACAGTAATTTTTCCTTGCCCTTCACAAATTACACAATCAATTTCAAAGTGGAATTCAAGAATTCATTGATCCATTAGGCTTTATGATTATTTTCTACGGCCATTAATATTAGCTTAATTAGAAATCATAAATAGTATCTTTTTATTAGAATTCATATATATAGTATCTTTTTAACTTTTGAAATAAGAGTCATGTAACTATTATCATTTTTCAATTTAAGCAACATGCAAGTGAAATTGAATTTCAATTATAGATGAGACAGGTAACACGATCTAATCATCATTTCCCATAATTACATTTTCTCAATAGTCCAATTAAAATATCAAATTTGTAAGGTTTATAGATTTTAATGATATTGAATAAATTAAGGGCTCGTTTGGTTGTGTAAATTACCTAATTTTAGAATTAGTTAATTTTCGATTGAAGAATTGTGAATTTGCTCATTTATGAATAATCCAATTCTAATTCAAGTAGTGTTTGAAAAACTTAGACAAGAAATTATGATTGTTAGAATAAAAACATGTTTTCTATTGTTCTATGTTATTTAAAATTTTGTTTAGATGCATCAACATCATGGGTAGAAAGTAGACCTTCTCGAAAAATAAGTTTGAATGAATTATCTAATTCTAGAATTAAGCAATTTCAAGTTTTACTTGAAATGACTTAATTTCAGTTTTTGTGAATCAACTTGAATGATCATATTTACAATTGTTCAATTTACACAACCAAACACTAATAAATGAAAATTTTGTAAATTACTTAATTGTAAATTATCTAATTCGCAATTTGAAGGACAACCAAACGGCCCCTAAATATACGTGCCAATGATATATGTAGTCACATTTTATCAGTTTGAAACCTTCTTCAAAACTGATAGATTGATGTTTTTTTGAACTATATGATTAAGTTTAGCAGTCTTACATGAGTTTGATTAGGCTAAGTTTTAATTATAAGATTAACTTCAGTAGTCTTACATTTTAATTAATCTATTTTTGACCTCAAACCAAGAAATTTATAGAGTGCAGAGCAGCATATCTTTCAAATTTATGATTATTTTTTCAATTTGTTTAATACAAATTAATTGATTGTTATATCTTTCAAAAAAAAATAGTCAATAAAGTTTATCTATTTAGCTGCATTAAAAGTATATCCAAGTTCATCATATGCTAGTTGTAAAAACAAATATAATTAAAAGCTCTTAATATTTTACGATAAAGTAAAATGTATTCTAATTCTATAAAATATGAATTGTGTCATTTTTTTATTTTTATGTTTTTAGGCAAAAATGCATCAATTTACTTACTTTATTTTGGGTATTTTGCTTTTATTATTTAGATGAATTGTGTGTTTCATTGTACAGTTAGAGCAATCTCACATGAATTTGTATTGGTATTATATTATTAAAAAAACTCATTATTAAATAATTATTTTTAATAATAATTTGAATATAGTCCCGGGTTTGTAACTAGTAATTTAGTAAACGAATATTCCATCAGTTTCACTGTTTTTTAAGATGTCTGATAATGGTAGTTATTTTTCATTTTTAGGACACAATTAATATATTAAATTTTAAAATATCATTGACAATTAATTAAATTGAAATTAATATATTTTAAAAACAAATGAAAGTGAAATATTATTAATTTGTGAGAGAGATCCCCCACCCTATTCGCACATCTTTGTGTTATTAGTGGTCATAGTAGCAGAAGAACAGCTGTCATTTTCGAATATCTTATATAATTGTACCTAAATTAAGCTCTTCTGTTTTAGAATTTACTACAAGCTTCTTGTTCACTTTCTTTGGAAACTATTTGGTTTTATTTTTTTTGGATATATTGGGTTTAATAGTACAATGGAAATCTATTCACCATGCTACTCTTTGTTTAAGGTTTGACTACAAGTTATTTAGTTTTATTTTGTCAATTTGCCAATTAGTAAAATTTTGAAATTTTCTAGTTGATATATTGCCAATTTGGCTTCCTTTTTTTTTCCCTTGTTCAAGTGGACCGGATGGAAACCAATCAAACTTTAACATTTAATTGGACTAGATTGGATTGGTTGGTGTGTCAGATTTCATTGGATGCCAATTTCTAAAACTAGCATTGAATTGAATTAGATGCTGATAATCTAAAAATCACTGGATTGAATCTGATGCCCACCCCAATTATTCACCAAGGTGTGAAGTTATATGAATGTTGCTCACACCATTTTGGTAGTCAATCAGGTCTTCTTAATTGACTTTTGTATACAATTTTTTTTGATTTAATATAATTATTTTCTTCTTTATTTTTAAAAAATAAAATAAAAAATGAAGGTGTCAATAACATCCGCATACTCGCAAGTGACATTTCCTTAATATAATTGGCCCACTTGGAGTGTGCATGACAATACATGTCTAACTTGACTCTGATTTAAGGGAATTGACAAATTATTGAATTAAATTACTCATTTAACAATAAATATACTTTTGTAAAAAAAGAAAAAACATATAATTGGGGGAAATATCGAAATCTTTCTTGGGTTGTCATCCACAGTACTAAGAAAAAATGTCTACTCAAATATCCTTTCTAATTCCAAAAAAGTTGGAGCACGTGATCTCTAATCCCACTCTCATATAACTAATATAGGCCATCAAATTTTATTTGTGGGCCCAATGTCGCCAACAAAACGTACGTGCCTTCTTTTACAATTCATTTAATTTTATAACAATAATAAGAAGATGACCAACGTATGTTAAAATTTTATTACTTTCATTATATAAAGCTTCTTAATGCAATAGTAATTGTGTTCAAAATAAATTTTTGTTTGAGCCTTTTGAATGTTTTGGTTTGGGGTCATTGAAGATTGAGCGTATTTTCTTTTAATTGATTGCATGTTGAATAGCGCCGTTTTTAGGCATTAAAGTTTTGGTGAGGTACAAGTATTTTCTTTCATCATTATAAGAGTGGGATAGATGATTTGGTATTCAAATTAAGGGGAAGGAAAAGGGCTTCGATCGAGGGTTCAAGCACGGGATCTTGATCCTAGGAAGATAAGGTACTACTATTTCAATTAAACCTCTAGATATGCAGTACAAGTATTTTTGGTGCCAAATTATTTTAAATTGATGGACCTTCTTTGAAAAAGGTCAATCAACTTTCTTAACTAATTAGACCCATAATTGTAGGTGTGAATATGACTAAAGAACTTGATCAAAACAAAGTCAAATGTACGTCAATTGGAGAAAGGAATGAGGTTGAAAGCTAAGGAAGAAGAGAGCTAAAGCACATAAAGATGAGAAAGGAGGAAGAATCAAAATGTCATACAAGCGCTTTTATTCATTCTTCTTATCTTTTCAAATATTATGAAAGTGAAATAAAATCTAAAAGATACCGATATATACGATGAATAATGTAACTAAACTAACGATATGAACCATTTAATACTGTGACAACCGATGTAACATCGCTGACATTGTCAATATATATATATATATATGTTATATCAAATTATCAGTTTCCATCATTAATTTATTATATCACGTCATCTCAAATTTGTCTATCATTAAATTAACTTCCTATTTAATCATGTAATAAGCCAACCAAAAAATATCTTAATTAATTACTCCCAAGTTATTCAGTCGCAATCATATAGTTAAAAGTTTGTAGTTTGTATGTATGTATGTATGTATATATAACTATCAAGAGGACAGAATTTTGATGGCTGAAATTTGTATTACTTTTTAGCATGTATTTACATCAAAGTCAAATTAAAGAAGAAACCTTGACACTAAGCTTGCTTTATAAATCCTAAAAAAAAAAAAAACGATTGGGAATCAAAGATAAAGCAAAGACTAAAACATTTATAAAAGAGTTAAAAAGATTTGAAGCCCTGCACAAGTGTCTCTTTTTTTTTTATTTAATTATTATTTTTGGATTCATATTATAACTTTTAGATAAATATAATATCCTAATATTTTATCAAGCTTCTGATGTCCTGGGCTGAACATTGACTGCAAGTGGGTTAGCCATCTCACAAGAGAGTCGCAACACCTCTGAGAGGTCCACCGGGTTCGGGTCACACGCCCTGAATTCGAACTCGTGCAAAAGCGAGGCCACCCAAAAGGTAACCGTGGTCAAGCCCAGGGTCTTCCCAGGGCAGGTCCGCCTTCCGGACCCAAAGGGTGCAAGCCTCAAGTCCGATCCCAAAACTGAGAAATCAGCTAGTCCGGCCTCGTTAACGAACCTTTGCGGCCTAAATTCAAGTGGGTCCGCCCACACATGAGGGTCCCGTGTGATGGCCCACATGTTGACCATAGCGGTGGTCCCCGCCGGCACATCGTATCCGTCCACCTTGGTGTCTGTAATCGCCAACCGGGCCCACGACAGAAGTGGGCCAGGTGGATGTAATCTAAGCACTTCTTTCACCACAGCGGTTAGATACACCATATCAGTGAGATCAGATTCGTTCACGACACCAGCCCTCCCCACAACCCTGTCTAGTTCATCCTGGACCATTGATTGAACATCAAGATGAAGCACCATCCTCGCTAGCACCCACTCGATCAAAACTGCCACGGTATCAGTCCCTCTGAATATCATTTCCTGTGGAACAAAACGACATCGTTTAGTAAAAAAAAGTCTCTCTCTCTCCTCTCCTCTTTTTTTTTTTTTTTTTTTTTATAAATATAAAAATAAATGAATCAATTATTAATTAATAGCTCTAGTATTAATAACGAATTCACAATCAAGTCTCAATCAGTGATTTAATTAGTACTCGTAGTTATCAAGAGAAACATATGAGACCTTTAAATTTTGTTTACTAAATTCTCATAAACATGATATGTGAGGTGCCAGCGATGTGTAAAATATTCCCTCACAATTAAAAATACAGCACTTAATAATCGATTAATTATATTTATATAAATAAATATACGACACAATTTTGAAGTGTATCAGTTTTGTAATAGCAGTTTGGTATAAATATATTAATATTTAACGTAATCTAATAGTGATAGTGATTATTTCTCCAGAGTTTTTGATCGAGTTTATGAAAACTTGTCCATCTCTTGTCCTTTGTAAAAAATAGAGCCGCCTAGCTAGCTTTCGATCTGTAATTTCAATTTTGTTTAATAATCTTTACACGTACACGACAGTCAATCTCAACCTTTAAAGAAGTCTTAACTATATATTTATATATATATATATATAGAAGAAGAGAAAATCTAGAAAAGATATTTTGGGGTCGCTGTTAGAGAATTGAAGGTCAATCTCAATAAAGTCAAAAAGAAGTCTCAGTAATATTTTAGCAGTGAAAGAAGATAGAAGATATTAATTAGTAAACTGAAAATTTATTGATTAATTAATTATTCGTTAAAAAGTCGGGCTTTCCCTCCGAAATATGATAATGGTATTATTAAGTAGTTATTAGTCATAAACCTAATTATTTTATTTTAATTGGTTGTTATTATTTTAAAATAGAAAGCATGAAAAGCGAGTTAGAACGGCTGAGAAAACAAGACTTTCCGTACAAATAAAAAGGCTTTTTTGTTTATTTCAAAAAATAATAAATAAATAAATAAAAAAGGATTTGTTTGGTTTACCCAAAGTACGGCGATCATGTCTGACTCGGCTAATTTATTATCAGGCCCTTGAAGAGACAGCAAGACGCCAACGAAGTCCCGGTTCAACTCTCCGGTCTGTTCCTTATGCTCCTTAATAATCCGGCCCACGAACCGGTTTACTTTAGGTACAAGGTTTGAGCACCTGAACCGTATTTTTTGAAGGTCAAAATCAAGTAACCAAGGAAGGTGGTCGGACCAGTTAACTGCCCCCAAAAGCTCATACCCTTCTTCAACTAATTCTCTAACCTCTTCGATCTCCCCCTTGTCCGAATTTAGCCCGTATTTTCGTCCGAATACGGAGCACATCACGCTGTTTAGGGAAGCCCGCTTCAGTGCATCCCGTACACGTATATTCCCTTTTTTGGCGCGAAATATTTCCATCAGCTGACGAGATATCTCCAACCGATGTCCCTCCGATGCCTTGATTTGTTTCGGGCAGAAGAGATGAGCGGCCGAAATTCTTCTAAGCGTTCGCCAGTAAACCCCGTAAGGAGCGAAACCCATAGCCCTGTTGAACATCAGCCTATAAGCAGACTCTTTAACCGGACGGTCGGCGAATACAGAACTATTCAAGATCTCTTTGGCTACATCAGGATTACATGTAACTACGGCTCGGGTTTCGCCTAGGCTGAAAGCCATGAGCCGAGTAGCTCGATTGGCTTGAGCTGCGGCCGAGATCTTGTGGTGGGCTAGTCCGGACATGAGATTGAGGCTTCCTATGATAGGAAGACCTCTTGGGCCAGGTATTGGCTTTGAGAGTTTGTTCTTCTTCGAGCTGAGTTTACCCCAAGCTGGACCACCAGGGTGAACCCAGTAAATCAAGCTTATGAGGAGCCAAGCCAAGCCGAAGAAGGCGAAGAAAGGGAAAATGGAATAGTAGGATTTGCATTTTGATGCCAAGGCAAACACCCATAAGCTTTCTATATGTGTTGTCATGGCGGAGGATGGGAATGAAGTAATTAAAGAAAATAGTGTTTTCCCTAGTTCACTAGAACAAAGCTAAGTAAGTATCTTGCTTTTGAGACCTAGAAGAAACAACACGGGTCGGTATTTATAGGGAGCAACAAACTTGAATTTTTTTATTTTATTTATTTCAAAAAAAAAAAAAAAATACTAAAGACAGTTAGTATACGGGTGTAGGACTGTATAACCGAAATTTTGTTATAGATTCGTGTGTGGAGTACATATATTTGGAGAGAGAGATAGAGGAAGAATTTTTATTTATTTATTTTTTAAGGTCAAAATTTAACTATATTTAGTGTGGGTGCGCCGCCACGGGGGCATGACGAAAGTGAGAAAGTATTAGGGGGCACGTGACGTGCACGGACTAATGGGATGAGGTTGCGTGTGCAATTGTTTAGGGGACTAAATTAAACATAAGATTAAGTTAATTGTGTCCGGGTCCAAAGGGAATTAATATTTAATTAATTATGATTCGGTTTGGGACTGGTCTAATGAGGTCACTTGCTGTCTCCACTCTTTGTCATCTGGCTTTCTTTGGTACATATTGCACAACTCCTGTTTTAATTAATCATATGCGTACATGTTATTGATTTAATATATATATGTAAGTCTGGAAAATCTTGCCACGATTGATGAAATGATTGACTAGGCTTCATATTAGTTTTATGGATAATTATTTTCTTGCATAAATCAATTGATTCAACAATTATATTATGTTGCCATTGATGTTAAAATGAGAATCTTATATGTTCAAATGATGATCACGAGGTTTATAAAGTGCCAAAAAAAAAAGAAGATAATATTTATTTTTATTTTAAAATTAAGTACCACCTTCTCTTAAAGGTCATTGAAAATTTAAATTCTTCAGTCGCATTAGTTTGTAGAAGTACATAATACGGACATACAAAGTTTAATACTATATACAAAGAAAATTCAAAGTTTTATTTTATTTTATTTTTCTAGCTCCTAACTTTATAGTGCTACTAAAATATTTGCTTAAGTAAACTGGAGAGGTGATCGATATCTAGCTCCTTTCAATTTTTAATGTCACGCAGCGCGCAGTACTATTTTGCTATACGACACAGAGGAGAGAAAGCGCGTGGGGGCAGACATTTTAATAAGAAAAGGACAAGAAGGAGATGGGGCAGAGCAGTAAATTAACACGTGGGAGGTAGAGTTCATTGGGTCATAGGTAGATATACGGTGCATATGAGGATCCCATGCAGCTCTGCCCCCCACCCTCATGTACATCTGTTCCTACATTTATTACTTGTTTTCATTGTAAGATCATTGTCCAAAAAACAATTATGTATACGTGGTATAATTCTCACATATTCATGTGGAGTGATAATGATTCATAATTTTTAATTAGTGAATAAACAAATTATAACTTATTAATTTCTCCCTAATTGTGTATATAAAATTAATTTTCAAACTGCATCTACTACATGAAAAGGTGGAACCCATAACAATTTAGGATAACTAATGACAATCAATCCGGCTGATATGACCAAATTGAACGAGAGAAATTTTATGGTTACATATATTTGTTTTTGGGCAGTAAAAATGAAAAGTAAGAAATGGGAAAGGGGGAAAGAACGAAACAACAATCTATAACTACCATAATAACGGTAAAACAACAATCAACACAATAAATGATTCGATAATTATGTTCACTTGGGTCGAATCCAAACTTCCTTATTAGAGCCCGCATCCACAATAATGGTGCAAGTAAGTAGGGTTCCCTACATATGCACACAATTGTGTTTATTGGTAGGATAAACCATTGTTCCATAGGACATTGATATAACACGAGAGCGGGCAAGGATAAAGAACAATGTTTTCAACTCTTTTTTTAAAAAAAAAATTAAGGAAGATCTAAGTCTCTCCTTTAATCCTACAAACAAAGAAAAACCCTCCACCCACTCCCATGAGTCGAACCCTTGACCTTAAGACAAGGGTAGAGATTGCCTACCACTAAGCCATAACAAAAATGAATCGAATTTTCTAAGAAACATAAATTTTTCTCACAATATTTTATTAATTCACTAATGGTTGGTTGGTTCCTATACAAGGTAAAATAATAACTTATTTAATATTCTAAAATTCTAAACCTACCTTAATTAACTAGGATTTAATTTGGAATTCAAAATCAAATCTTTCTCAAATTCAAAAAAACTATAAATATAGCAACAATTTCACCTAATTAATAAAACTAGAAATTAGGTAGAAGGTCTTACTACACATTGATTTTTACCAAAACTCCAATGAATAATATTTTTTTGAATGAAGGGCCTATTTTTAATTGGTAATTAGTGTAAGAGGCCTATTTTATTTTATATTTTAAATGAAGGTATTTGAATAAATTTAAATATCATTTAATTAATAAAAACGTGTTATATATTACCTAAATTACCCCCTCTTTATGAAATTTGCACAAAAAATATGAATATTGCAGTGAAATATGGACTGCAATATGAACTTTGTACAAAAAATATGGACTGCAAAGTTCATATTGCAGTAAAATATGAACTGCAAAGTTCATATTGCAGTGAAATATAGACTGTAAAGTTCATATTGCAATCCATATTTTAATGCATGTTGATATTTTTTTGTTTATTTTAAGGGTTGGGATGTCATTTTATAATGAAAAAAAAAACACATGTCATATTATTAATAAAATAAAAAATAGGCCCTTTATTTACAAAAAAATTATTCATTGGCTTTAGTGTGGAAATCTTTCTCTAATAAGACCTTTTTTTTAATTGTCCCTTAATAAAAAAAAATGATAATACAAAAAAATAATAAAATTATCTTCACTTCCATTACATCATTCACCCATTCTTCATAAAAACTCGTCATCGAGTTTAATGCAGAAAAATTATTGTCGTCCATAGCAACTGATAAAATATTTGATTAGTTTGACAATTGAATCACAAATTTCTTCATATATAATATTTCCCCAAAAAAATATTTGTCTTCTTATTGTCAATGAAATATTGCACTACTTGGGAACCAATAGGGTGATGACATAATTTTAAAATTTTCAACAAGTTTTAAAAAATTATTAATTTCTAGATGTAGGATAATAACATGCACAAGTGGTAAAACAGACTATTTCAATACTTCAATGAACTTTGTTTTTTCATTTTCTTTTATCACATCTTTAACAAAATTTTCATTTTATTTAATATAGACTTCTTCAAAATCATCACAAACCCAATTAAACATCTTGTTAATGGAAAACATTAATTCTTCAATATCATTTAAATAGTATTCTTCAATCAAAAGAAATTTCATTAATCCGCACGTGTTGATTGGAAGATCACCAAATCTGTGGCAATTACGTTGAAATTCGTCCCATTATAATTGTACACTTCGAGTAAGTGCAGCATAAAACTTTGGAGACTTTGAAATTATATAAATACCTTTCAATTTCTATTAACCAATCTACAAACTCGCGTTTGGTAAATTGATCATTAAAAATACACCATTAATTTTTTTGTAATGCAGGTGTTCACTCACGTTGACCACACTAGAGTAGTGGGATAACGCATCGCCTCGTGATCCATGAACGCGTGAATGGCCGCTGCAATCAACGCCAACAAGAGGGTTGCTAACCAAAACAAAAGTTGACATACCAGTAGAGCAAATCTCGATTCAGAACCTAGCTTTTAATACAAATTGATGTAGCTTGGGAACGATTGGAAAGGAGTAAAAACACCATCTTCAACTTTTGGCTATCAATTTCACCAGAATGAATGAAAATCCATAGAATTTTTCAAAAAATAAGAGAAATTTCTCGATTTTTTTCAAAATTTACTTCATGATTGGTTAATTAGTTGTATGGATATGAAATAATCATTATTTATAATACTAAAAATCGAAACCAACGTTAATTAATTAAGAGTTGATTTGGAATTCAAAAACAAATATTTTCTAATTAAGTCAACTAATATTCAAATTAAAAAAAAACTATAAATATAGAAACTTTTTCAACTAATTAATAAAAAAAATAATAAATTAATAAAATTATTTTCACTTTCATTACATCAAACATATATACCTATGGTAAATGTAAAATTTGCTAAGTTCTTTACCATACATATTTCAGTGATACATTTGGACACCAAACACACAAGTGAAATGTCGAAAGTGTCCAAATAAATTACTCAAAATATGTTTTGGTTGAACTCTTCCTTCTAATTTTACTTTATATTTTCACTTTTTCTTAAAACATAATGCAATATTTATTTTATCTTTCTTTTTCTCTTTTACTACTACATATTATTATTCAAAAGCTAAATAAATAAAATAAATATATCATACTCGTTATAACATTAAATTTTCTATTGTAAATATTCTTACAAAAATAAAATGGCTTTTGTGGTTTACAAAAACAAGATTCGGCAACCATGGCTCGAATAAACATAACCTAGTGAATAAATAAAAATGTTGAGAGAGAGAGAGAGAGAGAGAGAGAGAGAGAGAGAGAAATACGAGACATCGCTGTTGGACCGCCACGCCTCACTGGGCATGCAATGTTCGTAGACGTATCGATGTTGACTTGTCCTATATATATTTACCCGCGCTCCAAAGCTACTGGCGGTTATTAATACGCCTCTCTTTCGACGTGGCTTCAACCCCCTTCCCCTTGCCCTCGGTTAAAACAAAAAGACCCCTCACCCAAATATTTTCCTCTCTATAAAAATATTTATAACGTTTTTAATAAAATCTTAATTTGTAAATATATTTAGCAAAACTATTAAGTCCACATTTTCCTCTCTATAAGAGCATTTAAAACAAATAATGTATTAAAGTATGTGCCCACTTTCTCTCCTCCATACCTGTATAATATATATATATATATTTTTATTATTTGACTAATTTAATGTTGTTGTAAATATTTATCTATCTTATTTTTGTTAGCGTAATTTCATGATGAATTAAAACAAACTAATATAGTATTTAGTTTGTCAAATTTTTATAGGTAAGGTTATTGGCACTTTATATACATAAGGAGATGTCACCTTAACTTTGTTGTTTTTAGTCTATTAAAAAAAAAAAACCTTTGTTTTTTTCAGATTTGGATAAAATTATTTTGATAAGGAATTATTGATTTTACAATAGTATCTTCTTAATAATATTCTAGCACTTAACATTACTACAAATATAAATAAAAAATTTTAAAAATATAGAAGCGTCACTAAAAGTTATATTAAAGTGTTAAAAACTTTGCGTAAAATTTTAATAAGCTTATGGAAAATGTTACTTATTTTTAAGGGCACATCTTAAACATGCCATAAATAAGAAGATAATTTTTATATAAAAAATTTATTTCATTATTAATTATATATTTAAATTATTATGTAAATCAAATGTCTTCCTTTGGGCTTATATGGGTAGGCAGCATCTTCACTTGGCATATTATAGGGTAAAATAGTAATTGACTTCGTTATAATGAAGAGATAGCGTGAAAAGAAAGCTGTAACGAGGTAAGGGACCCACGTGCTTCCACCATTTGTCCGTACTTGATAATCGACGGCTGTGATTTGTGGGGGTTGAGGAAAAGAGCAATCCCTGTCCGTCAAAAATAATTGTATTGTTTTTGCATTATTAATTAATTACAAGAAAGAAACTACCAGGTGGTCAAATAGGTTCAGATATATATATATATATGTGTGTGTGTGTACATACGGATCTATCCGTCTGTCTGTACAAATACAACTTTTAGAAAGCCGGGAGAGAGAATGCCCCTGGACCAGGATCAGGACCAGGACCCTGACTCACTCACGCTCTGTTAATTTCTTCTCAACCAATTTTTGCGGTAGTGGATTAAAATGTTACGTATATTATTATCAAAATAATTATATTTATTGTTTAAATAATATATAATTTTAAAAGTATATAATTTAAAATTTTAAAATAGTAATATGTTTTAGTAAAGAAAAAATTACTTTGATCATACATGATTACTTGATTTAAAATGATGTGGAATAAATTTATTGATCAGTTGATAGGCTGTAAACACTAATTCACTTTATACGGTAGCCAATCATTTCAATTATTTTTTGACTCGCAATTTTAAATCCCTCAAAAATTATTATTTTCATCCCCCATGTTCTTAAAACAATTTTCAATTTGTGCTTATGGTCTACTTTGCATTCATATAAAAACTGCTCATACATACAATAATACAGAGTATTAGTTTATCTAGTATATGTGATACATGTGCAATTTACATATGTTCAATTTTAGTAAAAATAATAAATAAGAGTAGTAAGTGACCTAGTGGTTGTATATTTACAACTCCCATCTAAACATCGGTTGAATTCTCAAAAGAATCTTCTTCTTTTTTTATTATTACTATTGAAAAAAGACATCACTGGATAAAATCGATAATCCAAAAATATAACACAACTTCGCAGTGGTTAAAATCAATCACAACACTATTTCTATCGAAAGAAAATTATTAATATATATTTTTAGTAACTAAATAAACAAAGCTTACTTATTTATAAACACGTATTACAGTTTGTACTATTTCTTTTAATATGTGTAGATTGATCATTAAATCTCAATCATCACTTTATCTGGTTGGCCAACCTCTGCATGCTATCTGGATTATGTTGGACTAACTCGGTCAAATTAATTTAAATTTTCGGGCATGTGTTAATCATAAAAAAATAAAATCTTCTTAGATATCGTTTTACTATTTTGCATGGACCGCTGAATCATCGATGCAATAGGCCCGTCCCCATTTTAGTGATCTATAGTTTTATTTTAAAAAAAAAAACAACAACAAAAGACTAGCGAAATAATAAAATCAGTGATAGAGCTAGATTTTTAATTAAAAGAGGGCGAAATTTAAAATACATTAAATCATATTTAAAGTTTTCAAATTTTAAGACAAATATAATAATATTAATAATAATAGTTCATACAACTCAAATAACAGATGCATGTGAATAATTACAAGAAATTATAATACTACGGTTTTTCATATTTTTGAAGTATTGCAATTCTTCTTTTTTGTCAATATTATTGAAAAATTCATGTTCAATGTATGTCACCAGAAAAATCATTCATAAATTTATCTCTCATTCGGTTGCATAGCGCACTCTTAATGATATTCATTGTCAAGAAAGCTCGTTTAACACATGTTGCTGCTAAAGGTGAGAATAGGTCCAACTTGACAAGCAAATACATGAATGGATAACCAATATATTTGTTGGTTTAAACCATTTTTTTAGCAAACTTGCTAATCTCCTTTCAACCAAAAAAAGTCACCATTATACTTCACATCTTCAATTTTGTTTTCAAGTTGTTCCTCAAGTAACATGATATCCAATTCTAAAAAGTATATATAATATTATACAATTAATAAAGAAATACAACTAATATTATGTAAGTAATCAAGAAATAAAATAATACTTAATTTTGAAAAGTAGATCTACGATCAGAGGTAGTCCTACCATAAGGCAACTTAAGCAATTGCCTAGGACCCCGACGTAGAAAATTTCCCCATTTTTAACAATTAAGGGCCATTTTTGTAGTAATTTAAGTCAAAAAAAGTTTTAATGATATTTTTATATATATAAATATTAGCATGCTCCAACTTAATTTTTCCTCATATTTATGTATTGCATATGTGTAAAACTAAAATTTGAAAAATATTGCCATAATTTTCCTTGAACCACCTCTGTCTAAGATTAAAATTTATTATGGTTTAAAGTTAGAACCTTTTGAGTAGTGGAGAGAGATGGCCGGAGTCCGAAGAGAGAGATGGCCATGAGACTCCGGTTTGTGAGATAATGAGGAGAGAAAATCTGAGAGCTTTTTTTTTTTTTGTGAATGACGTAGCCATAGAGGCTAGAACGATAAAAGATAAAATGGGCCCTTCAAAATATTTATCAAATTTTAGTTTTTGCACACATGCCATATATAAATATGAAGAAAAAATAAGTTCGAACAAACTAATATTTGTATATATAAAAATGTCATTAAAACTTTTTTTTTTAAAATTACTACAAAAATGGCCCTTGATTTTTTTTTCAATGGGGCCTTCTTTTACGTCGGGGCCTTAAGCAAGGACCTAACTTGCCTTATTATAGGACCACCTCTGTTTTCAATTAGCACTTAAAGTTTTGCTCCTTATATTTATGTACCCTCAAGTACAAGTTCGGCACATAATTCCATATATATCTATATATATATTTAAAACCCATATAATAGTTAAAAAAAATATTAAAACAAAGGCGTGTAGCAATTGTGAATTATTAGTTTTTATAAAATTGTCAAAGCCAATAATTCATATAAAGCATTTTGATACATAATCTACATTGAATATGAAGTTAAAACTAAAAATAAATTCTTAAGTTGAGATATTTAAAAATAAAATAATGTAATAGTTAATTTCAACTCCTTTGCATTGCCACCTGTCGTATAAACTAGTCCTCTAGAGTGACTATGCAACATATATATATATATATATAAGACATATACATACTTTGTTGTGTTAAAAAATAAAGCATATAAATATGTAATTTTGACCCAATGAGTGTATATGTATATATATATGCGCGTAGGTAAGTGTCTTGGAAATTAAGCAAGTTTTGTAGTCCTCCAATCCGGCAACATAGTGTGAGAATTATAATTAAACAACGTTAAACATTTCTTCTAATTTTTTTTTTGCCAAGTCATTATTAATTCAAGAATGATTAGGAGTTGATGTTGTCTTTCACACGCATGCGCACACCTTCTTCATATATATATACACATATGTAGGCCTACATGCCCTAGCTTTAAGTATAATAATTTGTGGAAGTTATGTATGTATTATATTGGTTAATTAGTTGCTGGGGAATGGGCGTGTAGAAGGAAATTTCCTCGATCTGTTGTTGTCACCACTTTATTTTAGTTTAATTTCTCAAATTATTATATAATTTATCGATAAAAGACCATAAAACTGCTAGCTAGCTATCTGTTGGCTAACAGATGCCAATTATATTGCTCTCTCTTTAACTTCAAATGGATACTGCATTTTTTTTTGTTTATTGGGATGTCTCAATTTAATAATTTTTTTATATAATTAATTAATATGTCAAATCTCATAATAATAAATAATATCTTTAATTATTGATTATGTTATATATATATATATATAAATATAATATAAAAGTCAAAATTTGACCATCAATTTAAAATAGAGAGAGAGTTATAATAGTAAAATATATAATGTATATATATGTGTGGGTTTGCTGTAGTCTTGAATATAGTAGAAAGTATCCTCTTATTTTGAGAATCTTAATTTCAAAGATGCCCATCTATAGTGTATTGACGGCCTTCGATCACGGGATATATAGCTGGCCGGAGTTTATGTATTTACTTAATTAAATCCATATTTCTTCTTGAAAGAAGACTGGTAAAAGTCTGATTAATTAAGATTGTTGAAATGAAAAAATATGAGATTATACAGTTTTCCATCCACTATCTAGCTACTGATCAAAAACAAAAACAAAATATGTAGGAGAATACTTATTATAAAAGTAGCTAATTTTTCAAAACAAGAAAAGAAAAAAACAAAATTAGACTAAGTAGCAAAGACAAATTTATGAAGCCGGACCCTGGCCTACTGTAGCCAAGGATCTTCGTGGGTCCACTGGACTCAATTCTTTTTATTAATGCTTATTTAAGTGGTTGGAATTGTGATTGAACCACTTAACATAATTCTGCGCGCCGCCCCTCCCCCTTTTTTGAATCATATTGATTTATGCATCAAATGTCGTAAAATACTTGTTCAAAATATATATTGATGTTTTGTTTAGTCAAAGTCTAATCACAAACAATTCAAGCCGCATGCGTTTGTATAATTGTAGTCGATCTCACAAACAAAAAAACAGGTGGAAGAATGTGGGATCATTGCTCAACTTTTCATGCTCGAACTTTAGATATGTACATACCACTCAATTTTACTTGAATATTAATTAAAAACATTTTTGTTTGTGATAGACGGGAACCACGGAAGTTGATTGGCTCTTAGTAGGGGCTTCTTCAAATAGACTACTTATTTGAAACTGCAAAATTTTCCCAAGTTTGGAAGGAAGAAAGCTGTTTACTATAGCTTATTTTAAAACCAACTTGTTTTAAAGATATTCGATGCCCCTAATCTTTCTATATATATCATTCTCATCTAACTTGTTTTTCTTGTCAGTGGGAATGGGAATATTGGTCTAAAGATTCTTGACTCTTAGTAATATTTTTTTTTCTCTTTTTCGAAAAATTGAATCTTTGAATGAAATATCTCTCTCTTATATCTGACGTATATGTTGAAGATCTATCGAATATGTTCAGTTGGCTTGCATAATTGGCATCCGTGGTCCTTTGCATGCGCATGATAGGACGAAGCTCGATCTCCATTTTTTTTTTTTTTTTGAGAACGCACCACAAACGCATTTTGTTATTCTGTTGGATCTAATCTACACGTACCTTTTTACATATGCCTTGACTGAAATTCTTGAAATTTATATAGGAGCCCTCTCAAATTTTTAAATTGGAGTAATTGGGTCCCACAAGCTAGCACTTGGATCGATTTGTAACCAATGAAAAAGATCATGTACCCAAAAAAAACGAGATCTTTCCTCTTCAGGAAATTAGATTTTTTTTACTACATATGAATCTTGCTCATTCAAGAGCAAGTTGTAACAAACACGCGTATCTCATAAAAATTTGATCAAATAGATTGTGCGGATTTTTTATTTTTTTTTAACTTTAAATAAATAAATATATGTCATATGGGCCATTGTGTTTCAACCTCTATTTTCTGTACAAATATTATCACTAGTGAAAATGTTTTGAGTGACACTTTGATAATATCTTATCTAATTTGATTATAACAAATTAATTTTTAGCATTTATGAAATTGACTTAAAACAACATTTAATTGTTTGCTAATTTTCAGTTTGTATTTAATTAGTTGTAAATTAAACAAATGCATGCATAGAATACTACTTTGATTTATTGTTATGTGTACACAATATATTAAATGAAATTCTGAAGCTAGTACGTTGTTAATTATAATATTGTCATCTCAAATAATTAATGTGTGCATGCTCCCATATATCTTTCTGTGCTTGGATTTATTTACTTTAACAATCTAAAGAGTGGAGCTAGATCGAGTTATAATATATAGTACGTGGTGCTACTCTAAGAAAAATGAAAAATGTTAATTTCTGAGCTCATATATTCCCTCCGATCGCATGTAAAGATTTGATTCTCGAGAAAGAATTTACTTTTGGCTTTGGCTTTGGTCATTTATTTTATTTTATTTGTCAATTTTCTTCTAAACCTGCTTGGTGGTGGCTTCATATATCCACCCACCATAAAACAGCATATGCGCCCTAGCTCTATATCTATATCTATAGCTTCAACAATTAATTAATTAATTATGATTTATATATCACCTTTTAGAAATATTTTTTGTACAACTAAGTAATTTAATATGATCATTGTCTATTATTCAGCTAATTTCCATGTTTAGGATTTAAAATCAAACTTTTTAGATTGGGTTTCCATTGATGATGGCATACACCAAAGATCTGGTCTTAATTGCAAATCACATATTTTGTTTCAGTATTCTTAATACTAATTAATTACGTTAATTATCCATTCATAAATTTAAAGTATGAGTCTACTTGCTATTTGATTAAGTATAATTAATGATGGACAAGATTTCCCTTGTGTGTGGAATATTACTTTCCAATTGAAATGAAGAAGATTCCCCGTGTGTGCGCGCATAGTTTTCTTGCCCTTTAAAATAATTTAATCTTGACCATTGAGTTAGAAATGTCATAGTAATTAATTTAATTTAATATTTTTCTTTTTCCGGTCATACATTCTCATGTATTTTTTTTTCCTATACAAGTAGCGAATAAACGCAAAACTTGAACTAATGAAAAAAAAATGTAAAATATGGTATTAATTAAATGTCGCAACTGACATAAACATATAAGAAGTACATGATTTGACACATGATATATTATAGTAGTAACTTATATATTGACATGATTATCCAACAAAAAAAAAATTGGTATATCAATGCGTGTCATATACTCATTGATCATAATAAATTGTAATAAAAAAATTTAACTGATATATATAACAGCCACATTTGATACATTAATTTTTACGTATATTTATGTATGCCTATAATTATTACATATTTGTCTAATTTTCACATATATAACCAGACAATATTCTGTGTGCATTAAATAAAATCCGTCAATTAATGTACAGTCAAAATGGTTTGATTTTTTTGTTTAGTATAAATGAAAAATAATATGTATTCCGAAAAATATTTCGAAAGGTATATTTCAATGAACACAGGCAGTCATGACTCCAAACATGAAGCCACCAATAGTCCGGCCCACAAACAAAACACTTGCTCAGTCTTGTTGACTCCTGAAAGTTGAATATAATGTCCTCATTAAAACAATTATATATTCAAATGAATGTAGGTTAGTAAATAATTTTATGACTATTAACTAAAATAATCAAGGAAGTAGGTGGAAAGACTTTGAGTTGACTGGAATCAGTCAGGTAATTAAGGATCGGAGGTCAATTAATTGGGATCAAGTTGTGCTTAGATAAGTTTTAATTTTTGATTCAAAATTTGTTAATTGTGAAACATTTGATTTGTGTCTATTGAGTGCATAACCCGCAATTGAAATATTTTTCAACATTATAATATTTATGAAATACCAATTCCTCCACCCCTTAATTTTAATATTCAACATTTTATCAAGCACGCGAGTGGGTTGGTAAATCAAAATCATTTCCTCTTTTTTTTTCCCATTTTTTATTAAAAAAATAACCAGTTGATTACATATTGCATAAAATGCTAAACATATATGCATGCCACTTGTTCGATTTGGATTTTGGACCATACATTCACTGCCTCATCATAAATCCTTTCTTAAATATATATATATATATATAAAATAATGTGTGCAAGTTGCCCCCTTCTTCTGCATCAACGGGTGGAGGAGATTATAGACTTGAATCTTCCAACAACATATACGGTCTTCTGGGCGTTTTTTTTTTTTTTTTTGTGTTTTTAACACAATCTATACATAAATACACCTAGAGATATATCAAGTGTTTATATTTCTTCAACTCTCGTCAATTGACTTTATTGTTAATGTTAGCAGGAAATATTTTGGAAAAAGCAGGGGGTGTGAGTAAGCAAGAGCGAATGTAGACATGGTCAAAAACAACCTACCACTAAAAGCATAAAATATTTCAAGGGGGGAAAGATTAGTACTTGAAAGTAATGTTCGACACACACATAATATGTAGGTTGGCTAGGTTTAGACGTCAAATGGTCAAATAATCATTATTACTAATGAATTGATCGAAGGGTCTTTTGAATTAGTAGAAGGTATGTTTCATATTAATAGAATTCGCGCTTTTCTATTATCTTTTAGTCTATTTTAATACAATAAAATTTAATTTAAGAAATAAACGGATGAATTAGATGAGACGATTATCTAAAATTTTAACGGTAAGAAATAAACATATATATTAAATTTTTAATTATTGTGTCCACTTGCAGTTTGAATTTCTTGATAAAATTTTGCAAAAATAATTTACTCAATATAAAAATTATCTCCACCAAATTTCATGAAAATAATTCATCCGTATAACTCTTAAATTAAATTCTATTGAACAAAACTAAACCAAAAAAATAATAGAAAAAAACCAAGTCCCATATTAATTGGTTCTCTTTGCCCTGAAATTATTTTCTCATCCACAGTTCAAAACTAACATATAAAAATATATCTCTACGATAAGGAAAGTTTGTTCAAATTCAACGACTTTTCAAGATCTAAACATCAAATCCAAGAAAAAAAATAAAGCACTTTTTTTTTTGGCCAATAAAAATAACTCACTTTTCAAATATCATTTTCACAACTCTTTCTCCCTCATTATTAAGTGAGAGAAAAGCTTTTTCTAGAGTTAATTATAATTCACCTCCTTAAAGTTTAATCAATTTTTTTTATCTATAAAAATTATATTGAATCATGCACATCCTTAAAATTTGCTCTCATTTTTACTTTAGTTCAAAACCCAACTCGGTTGTTATATTTTTGAAAGAAAAATGTCACGTGTCGTTTCGATCTTCAAGCCGTGATGTCAGCTGCACATGGGATTTTCTGGCCAAAAAACAAACTTTATGTTAAATTTTGGATTAAAGTGAAAATGCGATCAAACTTTACAGATAGATGTGGCACAAAATGAATTTCATGAATGAAAGTGAAAAAATGGTCAAACTTCATGATGATAAAATATAAATAACTCATTTTCGTGTGTGTGAAATTACAAAATTACTCTTCGTATTTTTAAAATAAAAATAAGACGTATGTTGCGATTTGAACCATGTCCTTAAATATAAAAATAATTATATATATATATATATATATTATCACCCGTTGAACAAATGCCATTACATATATTTATTGTGCTTTAGATGCACAATGTAACAATATTATTTAGTATATTCTCAAATATTAATTGAAAGGATGAGTTTTGCTATGTATACGTAATTACAAAATTAACCTCCATATTTTTAAAATAAAAAACAATCTATATATTGGGATTTGAACCTAGCTAAGACTTGATATGTAATTATCAATCGAACAGCTACCATTATATATATATTCGTTATGCTTAAAAATATACGTAATGTGAGAAACTATTGTGTATAATATCTAAAAATATGCTCAATTTAATTAATAAATATGAATTTTATAACAGTTTTTAAAGGTGAGTTTATAGATATAAAGATATATTATCAATATATGTCGATAAAGGCCGGAATAAATAGGGTTATTAGAGCATCCACATCGAATATTGTAAAATTTAAAAGCAAACTTACTAATTGGTTGAAAGTTTTCGGACCCTACACAGTGGATATAGCATAAAAACACTTACACGAGCGTACTATCCTCTTATTGGTGTTGAGTCTTAAAAAAAAAATGAAATGGCCATTCGAGACTGCCACCCTTGTATGGGCCGGTGGTTGGCATAAAAAAAATAAAGAAATGGCCATATGGGGCTCCCACCCTTGTATGGTGTTTCTTTTTCTTTCTTTCTTTCTTTTTTTTTTTGACACGAGTCTCTTACAACTGTATAGCTTATACAGGTGAAGCAAAGCTGTATCAGTAAAATTTTACAAAAATGGTAAGTTTACTCATTTTATACCATACAAACCTAATATTTATCTTTTAAATTTCTCCGCTTTATCTTGAAGTATGTTAAAATTGGCCATTTAACATACCCAATGTGAATGCTCTTAGACGAGTAAATGTATAACGTAGCTTATTGCAATATGCGTGTTCTTGTAGGGACAAATAATTAAATATAGTGCCATAACTAGGCTAGCAGCTATGCATGCATATATATATATATATATAATATTAGATTAGGCGGCAAAAAAGTGAGTTACCTGAAAAAAGGTGGATAAAGTGTGTAGCGTCTTCAAATAAATAAGATTGATCTATAGCCATGCATGCACTATTACTCTATTAGCCAAACATATGTGCGTCTATTATTAACAATAATTAATCAAAGTTTCCAATTAAATTAAATGAACTTATTTAGTTTTAATTGAACCTTTCCCGGCCACTTTTCGATCTGTCATGACATTGAATATGTATACGTTAATTACGTTCATTCACTCAATTATTAATCCTGTCCATGATCCGGATTAACCCTTTTGTTGATAACATCATAAGAACAAGATTGATACATAATTGGAGTCAAATAATTGCCCTACCTTAGCTAGGGTGCTATATATATAAATTTGTTGTCGGCAAAGTTATTATATATGATTAATTTTTATTTTTATTTCCTTTTTTTTGAAGCATCACGTCTATCCATCAAAGAAGGAAAAGTTTACAAAGTTATTACCATAATCCCACTCTTTTTTATGAACAAACAACAACAATTTTCAATAAATTTATGAAGCCACTATTTTTCCTGTGTAAAAAGATCTAATAAGACTTGCGTATGTACATTTAGGCCTCATTTAGTTTATGGAAGGGAAAATCAATTTCTTTATCTTTCCCATAGAAATGGGAAACTAGAATTTCTATCAATTTTCCTTTCTTGTATTTGGTAAAGTATGGAAAGTAAACTAGAATTCCCATCGATTTTGAAAGGAATGACTCTAACCCCGTACTTTCCTCTCTGTCAAGAAGGTGTTTCTGGAATTTGTGCTTACCAAACAAAGAAAACGAAAGAGTTTCCTTTCCTGAGTGTTCAAATCTGTGACTCAAACGAGACCTAATTAATATCTACATATATATTACGATCAAAAGATGTTGCCGTAATAAACTGACACTAGATCAAGATTAACAAACTCATACCAACACCTAATCAAGGGTGGAGGGGTAACGGGGCATAATTGCCCCTTTAATTTTACTTTTTTAGATTCCGTTTGATAATAACATGAAAAATGAAAATAAAAACACTTAATTTGGTAAGAAGTGATAAGATGTTTTCCAATTTATGAGTAAATATTTTCCATCTTGCATAATTTTTTGTGAAAAATTTTTCTTCCTCAATCACCAAAGAAAATTTCTCCAAGAAAAAAGCCACAAAGTAAGAAAACAATTCACCATATGTCTCAACTTATTTTCCAACTTCTCACAAAAATCAATTGTTTTTATTTTCCTTTTTCATATTATTATCAAACGGACCCTTAGTGTTTTAATGCTAATTTATCTCTACATAATTAAAAAAAATAAGTTTTACATTATCTATTGCACCCCCCCCCCCCTTTTCCCCCCTTCGTCTCTCTGAATTAAGAAGAAAATCAATGCCAAAGTTTACCGCCTTTAGTAAAATTAATGGCTCTGCCCTAGACGTAATAAACTAGTTTAAGAGCTCAGCAATATGAAATCGAGGCATAGCAATTTAAAGCATCTTTAATTATGTTATTTATTTTAAAGATTTTTTTTTAAAAAATAAAGAGTTAGAGAGTGTTAATTTTAAAAACAAGTCCAACCGTTCTAAATTTCTATTACTTTATCGTTTGTGCTTCTCTCTTCTATTGTATAAAGTTCATATCTAAAATAATATTTTTTAATAAGATAGATCCAGATGGTGAAGGTGGCAAGACTCGGACCTAAATAGAGAGCACCCTGCGTAAATATTCACACTTTCAACTAAATAAACTTAAACTCAAATCTTCTCAAATAATATTGTTGGCACAATGCTCGAAATTGAATATGCAATATCATCATTTAATCTGTTAAGTTTTTTAAAAGGCTTCATAAATAAAGCTTACTCTACATCTTCCCAATCTAAAGGGCAGGCCCAAGACCAGCCCAAGGCCCAGGACAAACTTCAACGTACCCAAATTCTATATTTCAGAAATAAAACAAAAAATTTATCTTTGGGCACAAAATGTACGTGACAACAGGTCAATATATACATGTTACCATGCGCATGTGAAAAACTAAAATCTACTTCTCCCGTTGTAAATTGAAATTATACTATGACACTGTATAATTTTTTTTTGGAAAATGTACCTGAATTCATCTATTACCACTTAAACTTTTAACTCAACTATTAATAGATGAATTCAGGGAATTGAAGAGAAGCATGCTGCCGGATAATTACGTGGCCGGCAAGTTTTACATTTAGGTATGCATATTTCTCATAAGTCATATCCAGTGATGTATAGGGATGTGTGTTGCCGGATAATTCTCATATCAATTAATGTATAGAGATGTGTGATGCTGAATAATTGAATGGTAAGTTTTGTATTTGGGCATGCATATCAACTGAAATTGAAACCAACGGTGGTAGAAAAAGTTTTACATTTATGTGACCGTGACAAGTTTTGCTTTTGGTAACCAACAATGTGTGGCAGAAAAAGTAAAGGATAAACTAAAACAAGTGACAGCTGTGGGATTTGAACCCACGCCCTTTCGGACCAGAGCCTAAATCTGGCGCCTTAGACCACTCGGCCAAACTGTCTCTATGATCAATTAACATTTACAGAATATGAAACTAGGTAAAGGACCTTGATATATGATAAAATCTTTTTAATTATTTGTCTGTCAATTCAACCATGCCACAAAAGGTAAGGTAATCGAGAAATAACTACATTCACGAATCTTACATTCCTACTGCTTTATGCTTGAGCTAATTTCAAGATTGGCTCAACTCAACTTTTTTGTAGTATATGACTAGACGAATTAATGGTTTCGTGTTTAATCAGAGTTAATAATTGTATTTTGGTTGTGTATTTGCCATGTAATGTATAGCATAGCAGGTTCATATTGTGCTTTTTATGAGTCTTGTTAACCTATTCCCATAATTGTGTCTAGTACGTCGACTTCAGTGCATTTATATATGCGACAAGTTCATTAAGGTTATGCTCAATTAATTACATATTGTGCTTGTGCCGAGTTAGCCATCATGATAAAAAAATCATTAGAACTACTCTGGGATAATTAGTTGGGTAAGTGTTGAAGTGGCTTCAACAAAAAGTGATAATTGGCATTTGGATCACCCAATCAAAGAGGAAACCACTTGAATTTTTACCCCAACTATTGTAGATAAATTCAGGTAGTGTTGTGCTAAGATACCGCTAGAACAAGCCTTAGCACAAGCGTAAGACCGACCGGACAATTATGCCTACAATAATTAAAGAAACAAGCACCAATGGTATTCAAGTAATATGATAAGCAAGAGATGAAAGAAGAAAATAATTAACCAAGCACACAAGCAATTAGGTGGTGTCGGCAAAACCGCCACTAATCCACCGGGTGATAGCTATTATTGATGAGACCAATTCTGAGTACAACGCACAAAACAAACCCTAGCCACCAATTAGAGCTCTCAATATTATCTCTCAAATATACTCTCTAATCTAACTAGTAAACAATATAACACAACTCATCAATAAACCCTATGACAAGGGGTCTATTTATAGAGTATAAATCATATGGTCTAGGATTGCACAAAGCCAAATCCTACTACAAATTGGATAATACAAATCCAATTAGGATTTGGACAATACAAAGTCAATTAAGAATTGGACAATATAAAACCTAATAAAAATAGAATTCCTATACAGAGCCAAATCTTCAATTTTCCACCTTGGCGATGTTCCACAAGACCCCAATGCACTCTACCATGATCAAATCATTGAATAAGACACTATCACCCCCGCCGGTCCCTTAGGACCACCGCCCCCCCAAGGGGTATCAACACCGAAGGATATTGACCAACGTCGAGCAATGCTCAAACTTGGCCAACGGAACAACCTTTGTCAACATATCTGCCGGATTATCTTTGGTGCCTATCTTAACCAGATTTACAACACCGTTTTCAATAATTTCCCGAATGAAGTGATATCGGACATCAATATGCTTGATTCTTCCATGATGAACTTGATTCTTCGCTAAGTGAATTGCACTCTGACTGTCACAGTGCACCACCACTTTTTTCGGCTTCAAACCAAGATCACTAACTAAATTACGGAGCCATATGGCCTCCTTGACCCCTCCGTTATCGCAATATATTATGCCTCCGTGGTAGACAACGCTACCACACTTTGAATCATCGACCTCCAACTCAATGGACCGTTACCCAATGTAAACACATAACCCGTAGTCGATATCTGCTTATCTAGGTCGCCAGCGTAGTCCGAATCCACAAAACCCTCAATAGTTGACGTTCCAGATTTTTCAAATACCAACCATTTGTCCATTGTACCCCACAGATATCGTAGAACCCACTTAACGGCTTGCCAATGCGGTTTTTTAGGGTTCGCCATATACCTACTAACAATGCTCACGGCTTGAGCAATGTCCGATCGAGTGCATACCATGGCATACATCAAACTCCCAACCGCACTTGCATAAGAAACTTTAGCCATATACTCCACCTCTTCTTCGGAGTTAGGAGCCATCGTTGCCGATAGTTTAAAGTGCGGTGCTAACGGGATACTCATCGGCTTTGAGTTTTTCATCCCGAATCGAGCAACCACTTTTTCAGGGTATTGACTTTGTGTAAGACACAATCGTCCCCTCTTCCTATCTCGTACGATCTCCATCCCCAAAATTTTTTGCGCTCCACCTAAATCTTTCATCTCAAACTCCTTGCTTAACTGAGCTTTCAATACGTCGATCTCCACCAAGCTCCGGGAAGCAATGAGCATATCGTCAACATATAGGAGTAAATAGACGAAATTGCCAGATTCAAGCATTTTGAAGTAAACACAATGATCAAATTCGCTCCGAGTAAACTTCTGCGCAATCATGAACGTGTCAAACCTCTTGTACCATTGACGCAGGGACTGCTTTAATTCGTACAACGACTTCCGAAGTTTGCACACACTATTTTATTTACCAACAACTTTGAATCCTTCCGGCTGAGAGATATAAATCTCTTAATCTAGGTCCCCATGCAAGAACGCAGTTTTGACATCGAGTTGTTCAAGTTCGAGATCAAATTGCGCCACCATAGCCAATAATGCTCGGATCGAGGTGTGCTTCACAAACGAAGAGAACACTTCATTATAGTTCACCCCTTCCTTTTGCGCATAACCCTTGGCTACCAACCTTGCCTTGAAACGAACACCGGACCCTAGAACCCCGTCTTTCTTAGTGAAAACCCACTTGCATCCGATAGGTTTCTTCCCCTTCAGCAAATCGCATAGTTCCCAAGTTCGATTTTTTCGGAAAGACTCCATCTCATCTTTCATAGCTGTTTTTCATTTCGCATTCTCGCTAGAATCCATAACTTCCCGATACGAAGTTGGCTCATCTCCGTAACCTACTAATGCGTATGCCACAATGTCTTCATACTCATATCAAACCGGTGCACGTTAAGCCCTAGGCTCCATTCCACTAGCCAAATACGGTATTGTTTGTTATTGACCCGAATCTTCACCGGGAGTCGTCTCTTCTTCATTGGACTCCTCCACCGAATCCGTAACCCGAGTATTTACTGGAGTAGTCACTTCCGTTTCCACCACCATCTCACTCGCTTTGTTCTCCTTTTCATCCGGAATTAGAGAATCACCGTTTGTCAACAAGGTCGTCTTGAGCATAGATGTCTCGTCAAACGTCACATCCCTACTAATCACAATCTTCTTACTTTGAAGACACCACAATTTATAACCTTTAACCCCATCACAAGAGCCTAAAAATATTGCCTTACAAGCCCTAGGGTCAATTTTCTCATCACGAACATGATAATAAGCCGGACAGCTAAAAATGTGAATATTGTCATAACTAGCATGAGATCCATTCCACACCTCCATAGGTGTTTTGTATTCCACTCCCGAGCATGGCAAACGATTAATCAAGAATGTAGCATAGGATAAGGCTTCAACCCAAAACCGCTTATCTAATTTGGCGTTAGAAAGCATACACCGTACCTTTTCAAGAAGCGTACAATTCATCCTCTCCGCTACTCCGTTCTGTTGAGGTGTACCCTTGACCGTGAAGTGGCGAATGATACCTTCTCGTTGGCAGAAATCCTTAAAAGGATCACAAGTGTACTCCCCGCCGTTGTCTGACCTCAGCACTTTAACTTTTCTACCAATCTGATTTTCAACCATTGCCTTCCACTTTAAGAACATATCAAAAACTTGGTCCTTATGCTTCATGAGATAGACCCAAGTTATCCTTGAGTAATTATCAACAAAAGTCACAAAGTAATGATTTCCACCCAAGGATTGAGTCTTTGTCTGCCCCCAGACATCCGTATGCATATAATCAAGTGCTCTTTTCGTGCAATGTACCGCTGTCCCAAACTTTAATCGAGTCTGTTTTTCAAGCACACAATGTTCACAAAACTCTAGTTTGCAACTTTTCGCACCCTTAAGTAGCCCTTATTTACTCAACACTATCATAGCCTTCTCCCCAGCATGACCCAATCGCATATGCCATAATCTCGTCGTGTCAGTCTCTTCAGTCGTAACCGAAGCAAACCTAGTCACTATACTTCATTGAAGAAAATAGAGATTACCCTCATTATTTTCTCGCATCACAACCATAGCCCCGGAGAGAACTTTTAAATTTACACTCTCGAGTATTACACGATACCCATTGAAATCAAGAACCCCTAAAGAGATCAAATTTTTCTTTAGATCAAGAACATACCGGACATCACGAAGAGTACGTACTACCCCGTCGTGCATCTTTAGCCGGATCGTACCAATCTCCATCGTTTTACACGCATGGTCGTTACCCATCAAAACCTTACTTCCGTCAACTTCGGTGAAGGTATGAAACAATTCCCGATTTGGGCACATGTGATACGAGCACCCGCTATCCAAGATACACTCGCTCGAAGAGCTAACCCGTGAAGTTACAACCAACATACTCTCGAAGTCCTCATATTTTAGTGCCGTTACCGCGTTCGCGTTCTCCACCGCACCTTTATTCTCTTCACCGCCATTGGTTTTATTTGGACACTCCCGACGTATATGTCCAGGTTTCTTACACTTTTGACAAATTATCTTACTCTTGTCAGCCGGTTCCCGAGATTTCGACCGCGACTTTTTTCGGTTTTCCCGCTTCTTCTCATCGCTTCTCCCCCTAATGAATAGCGCATCTGAGTTGGATTCTCCTTTCTCGTTCAAGCGTTTTTCATTAGCCAAAACGGCCGACGATACCAAATCGTAGGTCACCTTTTCCTTCCCATGAATAAGTGTGGTGGTTAGATGATCATAGGATTCCGGAAGCGAATTAAGAAGCAAAATCGCCTTGTCCTCATTATCAATATCGACGTCTAACCCCTGCAAATCTGAGATTATCTTGTTGAACCCGTCGAGATGATCGTTCATGGATGTACCCCTCGAAAATTCGTACCGAAATAGCTTCTTCTTCAAGTACAGACGATTCTCGATACTATTCGTCATATACTGATTCTCAAGCTTCTTCCAAATTACTGAGGCAGATGTTTCACGCATCACATAGTACATCACGTTTGGAGCAAGGTGTAAATGAATTGTACTATATGCCTGCCTATCGTACTCAGCCCAATCGGCGTCGGACCACTCATCGGGCTTAGCTTTATTCCCCAACAATGCTCTGTGCAAACCTTGTTGGACAAGGATGTCGGACATTTGACACTGCCACATTGCAAAATCCGTCTTCTTCCCGTCAAATCTCTCTATATCGAATTTGAGCGCAGCCGTTACCTTAGGAGCAGACGCCCCCTTAAAAGGTAGTATATCTGCCGCCTTGGCACTTCCTTTCGATGCACCACCAGTAGACATCTCTAATTATGTCACAATTATCCCAAAGAATAAACCTTGCTCTGATACCAAATTGTTGTGCTAAGATACCGCTAGAACAAGCCTTAGCATAAGCGTAGGACCGACCGGACAATTATGCCTACAATAATTAAAGAAACAAGCACCAATGGTATTCAAGTAATATGATAAGCAAGAGATGAAAGAAGAAAACAACTAACCAAGCACATAAGCAATTAGGTGGTGTCGGCAAAACCGCCACTAATCCACCGGGTGATAGCTATTATTGATGAGACCAATTCTGAGTACAACGCACAAAACAAACTCTAGCCACCAATTAGAGCTCTCAATATTATCTCTCAAATATACTCTCTAATCTAGCTAGTAAACAATATAACACAACTCATCAATAAACCTTATGACAAGGGGTCTATTTATAGAGTATAAATCCTATGGTTTAGGATTGCACAAAGTCAAATCCTACTACAAATTGGATAATACAAATCCAATTAGGATTTGGACAATATAAAACCAATTAAGAATTGAACAATATAAAATCTAATAGAAATAGAATTCCTATATAGAGCCAAATCTTCAATGAACAAAGAGGAAATTGAACCGGCAGCACCATGGCAAAAATAAGTGATCGATAACTGTACGTGGGGTGTGGGGCCTAAATCTGGAGCCTTGGACCACGCAGCGAAACTATCCTACTTTATAACAAATATGAGAATATTGTGATAGTAATCAACCAGGTAAAAAGGGATTTTTCACCTAGCTTTTTGATACTTTGCTCCTGCTCGTATAAGGACTTCAATATATTGATTCGTGCCTGACAAAATATCTATGATTTATTATGTTGATTGTCTCAATTTAATCAACCATGCCACACTAGAAAGAAAAGGTTGTTGAGAAATAGCCGCATTTACGAATCCTATCGCTTTAGGCTTGAATCTTGAGTTAGTTTCAAGATTGGCTCAACTTGACTTGTTTATAGTAATGAATAAATGCATGGTTTCATGTTTAATCAGAGTTCTTGAATTGTATATTCGCCATGTAATGTATGGTAGATTCATTTTGTGCTTTTGTGAGTTGGTGTGACCTATTTTCACAATTGTGTCTAGCGCGTCAGCTCATTCATGAGACAAGTTCATTAAGGTTTTGCTCAATTAATTAAGTGTCGAGTTAGCCATCTTGTTAAAAATTAATTGGCAGGGCTAATCTAGGCATAAGCAGGAGTGCAAGTGTTGTAGTGTCCTAAACAAGAAGAAGCGATCCATTGACGTTGTTTAATTATATCTTGATCTACAACACTAGGCCAATTGGCATTTGAGTTCATATGTAGATAGATAACTATGGTCGTCGAGTATTTGAGAAAAATCTTAACAGATGGAAGATCAATTATTTGGATATACATACATTTCCACCTCAATACAACGTAACAAATGATCAATTATATCAAGACCAAAAATCCCACCATTGGTCACTGCTACTAGTACTACTAGTAGTAGTTGTAGTACAGTGGTCCAATAGACCATCAGATTCGAGAATAGCCCAATTTTCATTTGATTCGAATGAAACACCATTAAGCGCCGCAATTGCAGCTTCCTCGTCAACCCCCAAGTACTCTGCCTTTATTATGCTGCTATCATGTTCATCTGAATATGATGATACTACCCATTTACCATCTTCTCTTTCTCCATTATTCTCCGATTTCACATCACTACTGCTGCTGCTGCCACTCCCACCGCTACCACCGCTGTTTCTAGCTGTCGCTTGTACTTGTTGCCCTTCATCCCCAGACTTATCCATTAGATCATGCAGCTTCCTCAACTGCATATATAATTTCATATGATTAATTAATTCCCATTGAAATTGTAAAAATAATTATTTACAACTGCACAAGGCTAGTTCTGATCCGAGGGTGTGCAGTGTGAGTGACTACAAGACCATTTCAGCAATAATTTTTTATAACTCACGCAAAGGGCTGAATACTTTAAACACTGTGACTAGAATAACGGCTGAATACTTCAATTGTCGTACAAAGTCCTATATATCTCGGGACTGGCAGTTAACTGCGTTAGAATTTCATTCATTAAAGAGGAGATCGAAAAATTAATTTACCTGTAGAATTAGAGACTGTTTCTCTTTCTTGAGGGCTTCGAATTGGGAATTGAGAGTGTTGTAATTGGCCATTAGTATGTTGTAGTCTCTCTCGAGCTGCTTAGACTTGTATCGAGCTCTCTTGTTCTGGAACCATATGGCAACCTGGCGTGGCTGCAGCCCCAGCTCCCTCGCCAGCTGCAGCTTCTTTTTTGGCTCGAGCTTGGACTCGGACTCGAACATCACCTCTAATGATCTGATTTGGTCATCACTGAACCTCTTCTTTGTGGTAGTAACACTCTTCTTGTTTAGTTCTGAATGATTGCTGTGGTTGAAGTTGGTGATGAAAAACTCTGAATCAGAGGCTGATAATTCTCCTACATCTAACATGGTATTTTTGTTGTTTAATTGGGATACGATGTTAGTTTAATTTGTTGATGTACTTGATATAACACAGAGTATTTCTAGTGATTTCGATTTCTGGTTGGGGTACGAAGCTCTGTTTTTATATCCAAAGTTAAGTGGGGTATAATTTCTTATATATTAACGTCCTTTGTTCTTTTGCCTTCTGAATATTGTCCATTTTATTTTATTTTGTTTTTTGGTAAAATTTGAAGAAACTTCTAATTACACGTGACTTTATCTAATCTCCTGTTACATTGGTAATTTTCTTCCTTCCTTTAGGATCCTAAAACTCTGCACTCCTTTTCTTTTAGATGGAGACCCGGATTGAATCTAAACATGAACAAGAATTTTTAGATGGATATAAATATTTGACATAAATAATTAATATATTAATTATTTATTTTTTAAAAGATTTTTTTAACTAGTATATGATAATCATTTGACATATTAATTTTTATGTTAAATATTTATGTTTCCCTGAGAGAATTTTCAACAGTTGTGTAAAAATTAAAGTGTAAATCCTATGTGTCAATCAACTTTTAGAAATTTGAAAAAAAAATACTAAAATAGTATTTTTGTAAATTATTGTATAAATTTTAAAATAACCAATAAGATATCAACGTATGTTAAATGTTATTTTATATAATTTTTTATACACAATTTTATAATCATTTTGGATCTTGATTTACATCTCTTAATGAGTAGTTTTCGAATATATAATTTTTTATTAAAATAATTTATTTATTTTGTTTTATAAGTTAATACATTTTAAAGTTTTAGTAAAAAAAATGGAGAATAGAAAGTTGATGTGGCAGTATAAAGTGTGAGTGTATTTTACACAATCAATTTACACAAAACACATTTTTAAAAGATTGTTGGAAACGGTTTTTTTTATATAAATTTTACACAAAACATAAATATAAAATATGATTGGAGATGCTCTAAAATTATTAAACATCTATATTATAAAGGAAATAAAGTAAAAGACATCTCTCTTAAAAGCCTATGTAATCAAATGTTCAAAATTATTCTCTTATTTTCAAACGCAATCTACACCTTTATATGTGTTGTTATTTTCACATTAAAGTGTCAAATCAAATTGAGATACACATGCACTCTTAATACACAATCAAAAACACTACATCCACTCTATACACCCTTAACCTTTTCAAATAATTTTTACTCTCATCAATTTCTTTTTAAAAATTTAATATGCCACATCTTTAAATCCAGAAATTGGATTTTAATAATATATATATATATATATTATATTCAAAACCTACTAACCAAGATTAATAAAATAAGATCCATTGTGATTGTAAAAGTATGTATGGTTTTTTTTTAAAAAAAAACTATTGTATATTACATTTAAAAATATATTTTACGTGTTTGTACGTTAGTGCTCATGCCAAATGGTATATGATAAGATAAAATAATTATTTGATTATTTAACCATTTACAAGAAAACACGTGACTACCTACGTCAGCAATTAAATCCACTGTGGCAAGGAGAACCTAAGAGTTCCAACTTGAACACTATGTGGAGCCAGAGCTCCCAACTATATACATACTTCCTATCTTCTACGATTGCTTTCTTTTTTTCTTTTCAACTAACAAATGAATGATTTCACATTAATAGAATTGATTTGATTATTAATATTAATGAAAAGAGTAACAGTCACAAAGCAGAGTACCGATCCTCCATAGCTTCTCTCCTCCATCTCTTGCAATAAACAGAATACCCATCTCCCTCATTCTCCACTCGCCGCTCCTTCGCCACTGACGGCATC
Organism: Lonicera japonica; assembly: GCA_021464415.1. Lineage (NCBI taxonomy): Eukaryota > Viridiplantae > Streptophyta > Magnoliopsida > Dipsacales > Caprifoliaceae > Lonicera > Lonicera japonica. Next base: position 50,148,288 of record CM038469.1, read on the forward strand.
GCCGAAACGCTGCAAAAGCCCAAATTCGCCACCGAAATATCCAATTTGGTGAGTCCTTATCGTTAGAAGCTCTAATTAGACCACTGGGTGCGGGTGGTTTCTGTAGCCGAAGCTTGAGACCCGACGACGGTGATAACATTTTCAACAAGGATTTACAGAAGAGGAAACCTTAGATGAGGCTGAGAAAACAGGGGAGTATAAGACATTTTTTTTATTTTTGTTTTGATTTGCTTTTGCTATGTTTTTAACATTTGAATTTGTGAATCTTGGTTTTTTTTTGTTGATCTATTTATTTTTAGAGGTTGAGAGGGATTGGAGGGATGGGTGACGAAATTGATTAAGAACGATGAAGACGACGAAGTGGTGGGGCGGGTGGATGGAAAAAAAGAAGAAGATGGGAGATATGGGACAAAAGGGAATTTTTATCCAATCATTTAACATTGTGAGTGGAAATAGACTGGCTTGTTCTAAATTTTGATACCAATAGTATACATATTCAGAATGTCATATCTAAGGGTGTACATAGTCTGATCAATCCAATTTTTGAACGAGACTAACATGATCAATTTTGAAATATGGGACTATATCTATTATTGCCTAGCTAGACTACTCTCACATTTGGCTCATTAACTTTGAGGTTTAATTTAGAATCTAATATATATATTTTTAGTAATTTTGCCTTTTAACAAAATAATAAAAATAAACAAAGAAAAGCTGTGTGTAAAATTAAATATAAAAAAATGTAAATATGCCATAGTTTGCTAAAAAAAAGTATGTCATATTTTGTTAAAACAATGCTATATACATATTAATAGGAAGGAAAAATAACAATATGGTTAAAATTTCTTTAGAAAATAAACAGATCGAAATACAATTCAGCTGAATTTTTACTATTCACAAACTAAAGACCTAATCTAAGTTTTGATATTTTAAAATCTTATGCCAGACTGGAAATGCGAGGTACAATGAATCAACCAAAGTATATGATTAGTTCGTATTTTTGAATGTTGACTAAGGAGATATGGCCTCCACTTTGCGACTGCATGCACGACTGCCATCATCTCCTTGTCGTATACCGATAGGTTCTGATGTTATCGTGATAATGCTTTGTTTGTAAAGGCTAAGGGCCTACCTTTTTCCATTAACACACCCCCAATCCCAATGCCAGAAGCATCGCATTCCACCACGAACAACTTGTTGAAATATGGTAAGGCAAGGATGCTCGTAAATCAAGTCGACATTGTAGTCTTGAGATTGTTGAAGGCTACATCAGCGTTAGGGCTCCTTCAGGCGTCCTTACGTAACAATGCCATCAAGGGAGCACTTATTTTTCCATAATCTTGCACGAATTTTCGGTAATAGCCTGTTAGGCCAAGAAAGCCTCGTAATGCCTTAGCGTTCTCGATGTCGGCCACTCGATCATAGCTTTCATTTTTGATAGGTTTGCTGCCATCATTTCTTTGGAAACAATATGACCAAGGTTTTCCACCTAAGTTTTTCCGAAACTTCATTTAAACTCGTTAACAAAAAAGTGATGTTCCGGGTAAGGGTTATCTTCAGATGATGTAAATGAGCTGGGACTAAATACAAAAACGTCATGGAAAAAGACTAAAAAAAACTTACGTAGATATACCCCTTAGTTGTCGCAATCGTTCATTGGTCTTCACCTAGACGTGCTTTCTTCAATTAGTTCAACTCAGCTGTTCGGAGATAAGCGACAAAGGCTCATCTCGCTCACCTGGCTCTTTTTTTTTCATTGATCTTTTGTACCCCTCACTCTATGAGGGTGCGCGCCTATCCAGAACATGCAAAGTCAAGTAGCGATAAATCAACAAAGTAGTGGGTATAGATTGACACATAGGTTGCTGGCAGAGTGGGGGTGGGGGACATAATCACACGGTAAAAAAGCTTCCTTAACGCACTAGCTTTGAGTTCCTACTTTAAAAGCTCTTAGAAATTCAAAACCAAAAAACAAAGTGCATCGCTCTCACGCCCGCACTTAAGACAAATAAAATAAGTTATTCGCTTTTTTCTATAAACGAGTGTTGTGTACTAATAGACTTGCTTACCGTAAGCGTAAAGAAAGAACGGTTCCATCTATTTATCCATAAGGGCTGGAGCATCTTTCGAATGGTATAAGTTACGACTTTGCTTTCGAAAAGATAGATTTGACTATAATCCACTAGTATCCACTACCAAAAGGAATTTCCTCACTTACCGCTTGCTGTTGTCCTCATCAATATGCCCGGAAACAAGAAGTTTCTCTCATGCCCTTTACCTTAAGTCTGGCAAAGGTTGAATCTTTCACTTGCCCTACTGCTTTCGTTGCCCGTAAAGACTCTATCTCTATAGCCGCCTTCTCTTTCCTTTTCATTACAAACAAAGCGATTCGCTTTCATAACTAATAAGGTGTAAAAGAAAGGAGTCTCGGTATTCGTTCTGACTTCTGCTCGCAAAGGAACAAGATCTGGATTTAACTAGGGCAAGCGCAGTTTACTATGCGAGTGGAGAGATTTAAGCGAGCTAATAGCGAGTGGACTTTGCCCCTCCCTTTCTTTAGGCTTGCAGTAAAGCTAAACCAGTTTACTCAGCTTACACTTGAGCTTGAAGCCCCTTTTGAATCCTAAATAAAAAAGACCCAAAGTTACAAGAAAGCCGAGACTACAACATCTACTTGCCCACTTGCATTTTTTTACTACTTTGATTAGTGCTCGGAAAAGGAAAAAAAATGCCTTTGAATGGTCGTAATTGTTGACAACCCAACCAACGTCCACCATAGGCTCGGCGAGCTGTCAATGCCAAGGCCTTTTCAATACTGACGACTCTTAATGCCAGGAAGGAGACCAACTAGTAATTCAAGTTGATTCAGTTGATTTTATTCCCCTAATATATCAAATTTTATTGTGTCATCTGACACGGGTAAACCCTAATAAATTTATATTAGACAACCCATTGGACAAATGCTTGAAAGTGCACTTTGTCTACGGACGTGAACATACAGCTTGACAAAAGGAGAACAAAAGGAGAAGAGTGAATAATAAAGTAACATTCTTGGCCCAAACGCACCATAAATGTATTTGAGATGAGTTCAGCTCGGCTCGACTTGGCTTGGCTTGAGCTTTCGTTTTTGGGTGATGTGCTTTCTATAATTATAATTATAATGTAATTATTATAAGCTAGATACTTGCTTGCATGCGTGGCTCCATTAGTATGGTGATTAGTCTGAAAGCAAAAGAAACTAAAGCCTACACCTTAACCCAAGTAGCTGAAGATATGATTATAAATTAAGGATCATTGTCAAGGCCGTCGTCATTTTTGTCTTTCATATGAAAATTTCTCCTATAAACATTCTAGTTGGTGGTAGTGTCGGCGACTACGTGAATCACGTTATTGTGTAATTTTAAATTTTTTTAGTTCCAATTTTTTTAGGAGATTTTATTTCATTGTATTGTTTAAAATTTTACGCATTTCAATTAGCCATTCGGTCAAAAAATAAAAATACCTAACCAAAGAACAAATACAAATATAAATAATTTAATCTATACTTTATAATTCTTTCCGCAAATTTATCAATAAACGTGTTTGCTTTTAATTTTTTTTTAATGCTGATCAGTAGGATATGTAGCAGGTAATTCGGATCAAAATTAACTATTATTATTAACATTTTATGTATAGATAATTATACTCTTGTAAAATAATAGTTTTTTTTTCTTTTTCTACCATCATGGTCCATAGGTTTCACCACCTCGTAAAACCTCTAACCTCCTTTAGACCTCTAGTAATAGTTAATTACCTTAGTTGTTTAATTGTATTGCTTTAATAAAATGATAGTAAGGTATTTAAAAATGAAATATTAAAACAAGGACGAGACATATGACCCCTGTAGTATAATCAAAATTATATACTTATGATCTGTTTGATAATAACATGAAAAATAAAAATAAAAGTAGTTGACTTTTGTGATAAGTTGAAAAATATATTGAGATATGCAGTGAAATGTCTTCTTAGTTTATGATTTTTTTCATGAAATTTTTTTTTTTAATGGTTGAGGAAGAAAAAATTTCTACAAAAAATAATGAAAGATAAAAAATATTTACTCGTAAAAATAAGCATGAGATAAAAAGTATCTCATTACATTTCTCAATTTATTTTTCAACTTCTTACATAAATCAAGTATATTTCTTATCATTTTTTATATTACTATTAAACGGAACCTTAGTTTACAAAATATTATTCATTGTCCATGTCTTAATTTTTAATTTTAGTTTTCCTTGATTTAAGGCTCCAATCTCTAAAATGTTTACAATTTTTTTGCTGATATTTTGTATTGATTTATAGGTGTGAAACATATTATTAGTTTTTGTTCAAGAACTTTAAATAAAGTCAAAAAAATATTATATTAATCTCGTTTATTAATGGCACGTGCTTGGAGTTTTATGCACGAGGTAGACAAATGTCAAGTAAAATTAAATGGGTTTGCCCAAAAAATAAATAAAATAGTAAAATAAAAGGGAAGCTAGGGAATCTCCAGAATTGAATTAAAAATGCGCATCGGCTGAGCCGACAGTCCTAGTCGTACCCACCAACATACACAACTGCGGAAGTAACGTACTCGACTTCGTTTCTCCCTCGAGTAATATTTTTATAATGGCACATTAATGGTCCAAAAGCACTAATTATTTCGGTTCTGGGAAAAAATATTTTGTAATTTGAGATCTATTTGATAATAATATAAAAATTAATTAATTTGTTATAAAAAATGATAAATAAATTAGAACATATATAGTGAGATATTTGTTATCCCATATTTATTTTTATGAGTATAGATGGGGGCAAAGAAAAATATCAATAGAAAAAAATTAAAAATTAAGAGTTAATCTCACTACATGTATTAATTTATTTTTTAACTTTTTAGACAAATTAATTATTATTTTTTACCATATCTTGTGTTGTTGTTAAACAAACCCTTCAATAATCTAAGTTTTTATCTCTTATACATTTTGGTGTAATTATTAGCACCCTCTCTATCTTTATGCACTCTAAAATAAAGTAAAATTACTTAAAAGTTCCTCAAGCTTTTTATGTTCTGATTTATTTCCTTAAGCACTTCTTTATGACTTGATATATGATTGTGGTTTTCCTAAGACATTTTATTATATTTTAAAGTGAGTAAAAATATTAAGATTCTGATGATGCTCTATATATTTTTTAAAATAAAAAAGAAAAATTATTCAACTCATATATAGATATTTGCTAATGTCATATGAACTCAAAATTATTTTATTTATAACTAAAAAGAGAAGCAGCCAATTGTTGTAGTGGACACGTACCTATCACCCCTATCAATTGTCCAATGAGCATCTGCCACCCATGCTCGGTCAAAGCTTTTTATCCCATTAAGTCGTCTTTTTCTATGGGATTGAAACGGTCCCCACATCGTTACGTGGCAACCAATTGGTTGTGCGTAGAGCCATATAAATCTTGCTGGAACACGTGTAGAGGGGAATTGTGATCAGAATATGTGGGCCCATAATTATGTAGTACAGGTGTCCATCATCACCATCGTAATAACAGGGCTTCAGTCTATCTAATAACAAAGCTTGTTGGAGAAAAAGAAAATCTACTTAACAAAGGGGGATGATTTTTGAGGTCCGATAATGTATAAAGGTAAAAAATTTATATAATTTTTTTTGGTCAGTAAAAATTATATAATTGAATAGTTGATATTGTAAGGTATTTTTTAAAAGCTAAAGTTGAAGATGTTTTACAAAAATTATTATGTTGACGTATGTAGACAATTAACTTAATTTACTAATTAAATTCAAGAAAAAAAAAATTTCACTAATTTTATAAATATTTGGCGGATAAAATTATGACAAGCAACAGGATGAAACGAAATACTATATAACCAACATAATAAGAAGTAACAACAATAAGCAATTATAGATAATCGATAAACAAGTGATAATCGAATGCAAAATTAAAAAGAAAACACACTGAGAAATAACGTGGATATCCATCAAGTCTTTCGCATGCAAGGTGAGAAATTACACACTTGACACTCAATAATCACCTCTATATTAATTTGGACAATCCCCAAATTAATACCCTCTCAACCCTTAGCTAATAATCAAGCTAGAAGAACCTCACAAGACTTTTACACTTGTGAAAAATTAGCTTTCCTCCGTTCTCACTCTTTTGCAATTCCCATAAATAGAATTAAACCACCGATGGCTGGACCACCACCTACGTACATTTGGACACTACATTTGCATGCTGGTATAATATTTTAGGAGTTTACAATATTACAGTAATGACCAATGGCTACTCTTCTCAAATTACTATTGCGTTCCGATTCAACATTTTTCGTGTTATACCTGTACGCTCTTGGATGAGGTGATAAACACAACATATATTGTATTTAGCACAAGTTTCAATTAGTCAATTTGATAAAGGGAATAATTTTTAATCCTAAAAATGCAGATGGAGTGAAAGATTTGAATGATTGATATCATAAGATATTTGTTCAAAAAAAGAGATAAAATATATTTATTTAAGAATTTATAATAACTTTGGCATGGGTTACAAGTTACAACCAGTTAATATATAAAAAATCTTAAAATGGTTAATATATATTCTTTTGTCTCAAATCAATTGTTCCATTTTGATTTTTAAAAAGAAAAATTAAATTTGATCAGCGATGTATTTTCTATTACATGGCTCTAAGACTATTACTAATTTTATATAGGGTCGATTCAAGTTACACGTATAAGATTAAAAAGTTTTATATTTAGGAATAGTAATGGGTTGGGTTGGGGCCGGGTTTGTCCAAACTTGAACCCAACCCGCTCATAAATAACCCCATCCCGAACTTAAGACGATTTTTCTTTTATGATGCCCAAACCCGTTTTGCATTAATTTCTCAAAATTCGAACTCACCCTGCCCCGAATCGAGGGAAATTGACATTTTTTAACTTAAAGACATATATATATATATATTAAATTAAAAATATATTTACATATACGGGTCGGGTCGGGTCGGGTTTTTAATTGAAACCCCTGAATTCACCCCACCTGGGTCGGATCGGGTGGGGAATCCCTGGTTGGATTTTGTTGCCACCCCTTTTTAGAACAATTCATAATTTATCAATTACAAAATTAGTTAAAGTCTTTTCTTTTTTTTACAAAGTGTCAAATCAACCTGATATTTGTAACCATATAATCATATTTAATTTTAATTTTTATAGGGTTCATAATTCATTATAAAACATAATTATGATGATGGACTTGTGCATCTTTGATTATTTTAAATTTTTGCACGCATCTTTGAGATATTATATTAAATAATTTAATAATTAAATTGATAAATTATGAAATTAAGAAAAAATTATTAATGATGGCAAATCATCCTTATTTTATGTGAGGTGTTACTTGAACCTAAAAATTTAGGAATGTTTATAACAGTTTGAGACAGAACAATCGATTTTGGGCTATTAACTAAAGGGTAGTCAACGGAAATTTGGGTTAAAAGCCAGTGCAGTTACATCATTGGATCATTTCTAGTGTAGTGTCAAATATATTGTCCATTTCGATGCACTGTATTGGCCCATTTATGTGGGCTAACAAAGTTGTCGAATATATACCAGGTCCGTTTGATAATAACCTAGAAAAGAAAAACAAAAATAAATAATTTTTCTGATAAGTTGAAAAATAAGTTGAGATATTTAATGAGATGTCTTTTTACTTTGTAACTTTTTTTATGGAGAAATTTTCTTTGGTGGTTGAGGAAGAAAATTTTTTCACAAAAAATTACGAAGGATGTAAGATATCTCCTCATAAAATGAGTATAAAATGGAGAGTATCTCATCACATGCTTCAACTTATTTTTCAACTTCTTACTAAATCAAATATTTTTATTTTTCTTTTCTATATTGTTATCAAATGGAACCATAGTGTCCCGTTAAGGTCATATTTCATTTCAAGTGAAGTGAGTTGCACCACTATCTTTTCCTCTTCGTCTTTCATTTATAGCTTTAGTTAATGTGAAAAGAAACAGGGACGAGAGGAGGTGTCATGTATCGGTTCAAGCCACTAAAATATTTTTTGCTTTGAGCCTAAATTCATACGATTTTGCTTTTTCTGAGAAGGCATATTATTTGAAAGAATTAATAATTGACAATACATGCAATATATAGCATACTGATGGGCCATACTAGGGCAATGTGGATGCATGATGAATATTCATATATAACACATAGTCTGCTAAGATCCATTGCATCTATATGAAAACACATATATCAAGTCGTCCACAATACTAGGGTCATCATAGGAAGTAGGTTGCATTGACTTGAAACTCGCATACTTGTCAGAACATCCACATTTATTTAAATAAATACGACAAATAAGGTAAATTTACTATATACATGCATGCATTAATTATGTTTTATACTCTAAACATTGTTTCATACGATAGTGATATAGTAAAGATAGGTGAGAGGAAGTTCCTTACCACAAAATGCAAATATTCATTGTAAAAGGAGCCGAATACCTAATTTCCAGGGGGCACTCAGCTGGATGGTTGTTGATTGTAAATGTCTATGCCCAAAAATCCAAATAAAAAAGTCAACTAGTAATGCTATACTATATATGACACACACAAAAGCATACATGAATCATTGGTGTTTTTGGTTTTAGTCAGGCTAGAAATTAGAAAGACACAAACTGAATTTAAAGGTTCGGTTCTAATATCGGTTCTAAATATTTTAAACCCAGATTCGAACCAAACTTTTTGATTTAGTTTATGTTCAATTTTATTGGGTTTTCATATATGTTTTCTTAAAAAAATAAATTGTAAAACAATATTTATTTTGGTCAAAAAAATAATAACTCTATACTTACTCCTTTTATTTTGGACAAAAAATATTAATTCTTACATTTATAATATAACCCCAACATTCATGATAGTTTAAAAAATCGAGTTCTCATTAAAGCGTATAAATAACATAAAATTTTAGTCAGTAAAATACTATTATTTTCGAGTCATATATGCAATAATTCGATTTAGTTCAGTTCGATTTTATTAGGAACCATCTTTTTCAAAAGTCTAAGCTGTTAGGTAGTGGGCCAACAATTTATATTATCCTAACAACGTGCATATTGCACAAACATAAAGGGGGAAATAAATGTAAGCGGGAAAATTTGAATCAGAAACATTGCCAAACCTGAGTTCTGATACCATGTTAGGAACCATCTCACCAAAAAGCTTAAAACCAAATATGAGAATGAATTGTATATTGGATGATCAATAAATTGATACAGAGAACCTAAATGAAACACAAAAATGAAATTAATTAAACCTAATCTCATACTCAAGAAATAAAACATAATACAATACAAAAACCTGATAAATAAGGAAACTAAATAAATAATATATTCTAACATTCCCCATCAAGTTGGTACATAGATATTGAATATGCCTAACTTGCTAAGTAAGTCATAAAGCGCATTTCTGGAAACTCCTTTTGTGAGGATATCTGCAAGTTGCTCTTCAGTGGAGATGAAAAGAAAGCTAACAAGGTTGGCATCTAGCTTCTCCTTTATAAAATTACGAATAACCTCCACATGCTTAATACGATCATGCTGCATTAGATTATGTGATATATGAATAGCTGCCTTATTGTTATAGTACAACTGCAAAGCATTTTTAGGTTCGAAACCAAAAATCACACATCAAATTTCTTAACCACATCAATTCACATACTCCATGAGCCATCCCTCTATACTCAACCCCAGCACTAGATTTAGCCACAACTTTATGTTTCTTGCTCTTTCATGTAATAAGATTACCTCCTACAAAGGTAAAGTACCCAGATGTTTCTATCAGTGATACTCCCGGCCCAATCCACATCTGTGAAATTACATATTTCAAAACAGTCATTGTGTTTAGAAAACATCACTCCTCTGCCTAGAGACGACTTCAAGTATCTCAAAATTCTAACTATAGCATCCATGTGACTTTCACTTGGATTGTGCATGAACTGACTTACCACATTAACGAACTATGCACATCTAACCTATTATAGGTCAAATAAATTAATCGCCCAACAAATCTTTGATAACGAGCTCGATTAGTAGGTATCTAGTCTGGATACTCTGCTAAGCAATGGTTCTGTTCAATAGGAGTGTCAACAGGTTTGGAATTCAACATACTAATCTCTACCAATAAGTGAAGAATGTACTTGTTCTAACACATGTAGATCCCTTCACTCCCCCTTGCTACCTCAATTCTTAAGAAATACTTAAGTTCACCCAAGTCCTTTATATTAAACTTAGAGGCCAACTGCCTCTGTAATTTATCAATCTCAACAGTATCATCACTAGTGATTACCTATATCATTAACGTAAATAATCAAAGTTAATACCTTCCCTTGTTGGTGTTTGATGAATAAGGTATGGTTTGAGTTGCTTTGTCTATAACCCACCTTCTTGATGAACTGTGAGAACCTTCTAAACTATGCACGAGGTGACTATTTGAGTCCATATAGTGATTTCTTCAATTTATAAACAAAATTACCAGGAGAAACTGCCACATACCCTTATGGAAAAGGCATGTAAACTTCCTCAACTAATTCTCCATAGAAAAACGCGTTCTTGACATCAAACTGCATAATAAGCCAATTAAAATTTACCGCAAATAATAATAAGACCTGAACAGTATTTATTTTGTAATAAGAGCAAATGTTTTATCTTAGTCTATCCCTTATGTTTGAGTGAACCCTTAAGCTACAAGTCAGGCTTTATACCGATTTATAGAACCATCCACATTTTGTTTTACGGTAAACACCCAACGGCAGCATACAGCCTTCTTACCTTGTGGTGGAGGCACAAATTGTCAGGTATTATTTTTCTATAACACCTACATTGCCCTCCTCCACTTAGGATTATCCAAGACATCCTGCACTTCGTTAGGAACTGATACAACAGATATTTGATTCACAAATGACTAATATGAATTAGATAATCTACCAGTGGAGATGTAATTTGCAACTTGATACTTTGATTTTGCATAAGAGGTAGGCTCATATCTCTTGGCCTGGCTAACCATGGGTTGACCGACTGGGTAACATATATTGTTCAATATTATACTCGTTATTATTAGTAATAGTGAGTGAACATACCTTAGATGAATGACTTTTAACACTAAAGAGTTGTGGATCGAGGGTATGAGTAATAATAGAGAGGGTAGATGTGACTTGAACTTCTGGTGTCTGAACTTGGATGTCAACTGGACTTTTTGTTTCTGAGTGAACTTGAGGATTTGATGGGTTAAGCATCTCAGATGAGACTGGAACTTCAACTATATCTACCTATATATCATCTTTCACCTATGAATTTTCCTCTTCACTATGAGTTAGCTCTTTAAAATATGAATTATCCCCTTGAAGAGCAGGGTCAGGTAAGGAGAAATAACTCATGTCCTCGAAGGAAGTGACACCCACAATGACTTAATACTTTCGAGTAGGTGGATGATAACACTTGTACCCCTTCTGAGATCCCCCATAACCGAGAAACACACATTTAATTACTCGGCTATCTAACTTAGACCTCTAATTTTTAGGGACATGAACAACGGCAACACAAGCCAAAGACACGAGTTGGAATGTTATGAACTGAAGGTAACGACACATGAGATATAGCACCGAAAGCAGAATTTTTCCCTGAATGATACTAGACGGAAGACGATTAATGAGGTATGTGGAAGCTGCTACAACATCACCTAAAAGATACTTAAGCATATGAGCAGAAAAAAGGAGGGCACGTGCCATATCAAGTAAGTGACTATTTTTTCTTTCAGATATTCGATTTTGTTCTGGTGTTTATGAACACGTAGTATGGTGAATAATGCCATGCGTTTGAAGAAATTTGTTGAAGGCATTATTAACATACTCCCCCTATTATCAGATCAAAGGATTTTAATGGTACTATTGTACTGTGTTTGAATTAGATTGCGAAAAGCTTGAAAGGCTGGAAAAATTTTCATTTTTAGTTTTAAGAATAACAACTTATGACAGTCTTGTACAATCATCAAGACATACTTTCCAAACTAAATTGGTCTATTACCATTTTGAGTTTGAGTGGGGATGTTAACATGTATAATATATATTTACTAGTTGTCATTTATATAGTTTCCATTTATAAGAGTTGACTAGCAATTTTTAAATATCTAAGTTGATTGAGTTTTATATTTTTCTTATTTGTATCATTCTTATAACCCTAAATAAAGGGTCTCCATTGTAATATTTTAATATAATCAATTCAATAATATTCTTCTATTTTCTAGAATTTTAACAGATTTTGCATTGGCACACCCCAAACTCGAACTAAATATATTAGGTTTTGTTTTTATTCCACCTTTTTTTTCGGTTCAGTTTTAAATAAATTGACTTTGATTCAGTACAATTCATTTATTCAAGTTTTTGAATTTGTCACAACACTCCTGACATAAACCTTTTCAATAAACTAAAAATTGAAATTACATGTTGATATATGCACATACCATATAAAGTTTTCATTATTGTTCATTATTTAGAAAACGCTTCATGATGTGTTCTTGCCTTATGAGAGAGAAAAAAAGTTGTCTTGGGTCAAGTCATTGATCTAAGTCGAATGGTCCATCTCATAGCCTTCCGATTAAACTATCATGTTTAAGCATTGTTTGGATGCATGTTTTAAAGAATTTATATTATATCGAGGGCATTATGGTCCAAAAATACTCTTGCTACAAAGTTAACTGAAATTGCTAAATGATGGAGTGCAAACTTAAACAATTTTATATACAAGTACGAACTTGAATTAGGACAATGAATATGAGGTGCAAAGTCAATTTTAAATATAGTATTTTACATATCGTTCCAATTCGTACTATAATATTGGTAATATAAGGTTATTCCGCCTTTTTTTAATTTACCATTTTTACTAAGAATGCATAAGAATATGAATTTACAATTATTTTCTATCAAATTAAAAATATGATCCTGATCGATTTCAAGTTTTAATAACTAATGTCACTTACAAACAGAGCCGGCTATGGTGGGGAGGTAACCAAGGCAATTTGTCCAGGGCCCCACTTTGACATAGGGTAAAAAAAGGGCTTATATGTAAAATTTATGATTAAGAGCACCTAATTGTAAGAAGGAAAAGTTTAGGGACTCTTTAAAAAATAAAACATACACATTGAATAAAAGTGAGATAGTGAAAATGTGAAATGCTCACTCTCAGGTTCTCTCTCCTCCCTTCTAATTTTCTTCTTATTTTTCGATTTTCCCTTCCCCCTCCACGACTCCACCTCCATCCTCACACCTTCATTTAGTGAGTTAGCGACCACGGCTCCAGCCTCCACCTCCACGCCGTTCCATCCTCACCTCCGTCTGGCATACCACACCACATGACCACACTTACATCTTAAATCTTAAACCCTAATTTTTGATTAGTTATGAACTTATGGAGTATTTTTCTTGCATATTTCTTGATTAATAGCATGATATGAAATATATTTCTTGAAATATTAATGAGTTGTTATTTTATTGATTGTCAAACATATTTGGTGATTTACGTCAAAAGTCGTAATTTTATATTATTAGATTTAACTATTTAGTTGTTAAATATTAGTTTTATTCTTGATTAGTTGTATAATATTATGCGTATTTTTTTTGAGCAATTGCATCTGGATAGATTCAAACACAGAATCTCTCGCTAAATAGATCGTCCATCACAGTGACCTAGTGAACCACTAAGCCAATCCCATAAGATTTTAGGTGTATTTATTGATTAATTGATTATTGGGTAAAAACAATAAACCCCCAAACTATCACTTTTTGGCACTAACCCCCCCCCCCCCCCCATCTTTTAAAAGTGACACTAAACCCTCCTAAACTATTATATGTTATCACTTAACCCCCAAAATTACATAAATGCCTTTATACAAAGTTAGGTAAAAAACACTAAACCCCCTCAAATTATCACTTTCTGACACTAATACTCTCATCCACATCTTCTAAAAGTGACACTAAACTCCCTCAAACTATCACTTGTTGGCACTAAACTCTCATCTTCATATTCTAAAAGTGACACTAAACCCAACTTTGTACAAGTGCATTTATGTAATTTTGGGGGTTAAGTGATAACATCTAATAGTTTAGGGGGGTTAGTGTCACTTTTAGAATATGAGGGGGTTTAGTGCCGACAAGTGATAGTTTGAGGGGGTTTAGTGTTTTTTACCCTTGATTATTTGTATACTTGGACTAGTATTGCTTATTTGTTGGTGGTTGCAGTTTTTTTTCTAGCTCTAAAAGTGACGGGCAATCGGATACATGACTTTGGAAATAAAGAAGAGTAAAATTCAAAAAAAAAAAATAGTTGGTCATACAATCTATTGCAGGTTCCATTGGATAGGTATGTGAAAAAAATTACTCCCTTAATTTTAAATGAAGATAACGTGAATGTTGATGTGGATGTGAATGATGAATATATGAATACTTAAGATGAGAATGCAAATGCTGATGGTGAAAATGTAAATGAAAATGTAAATAGTGAAAATGAGAATGTAAATGATAAAAATGAAAATGTTGATGGTGAAAAATAGGACTGGGAATGAAAATGTTGATGGTGAAAATAGGAATGGGAATGAGAATGTTAATGTAGATGATTTATATGACCCGGAAAAGTGGAAGTCATATATTTCTCAAAAAGAAATGGACTTGCTAGTTGACAAGAGGTCCTGTAAGAGTAAGTGATATTAGATATCTGGTTGATAAAAAACGAAGGTGGTTGAGACAACTGGATAAGCCTTTTTTCATGAACTTAAAAATTTACTTGAGACTCATAAGCTTGATTTTAATAAAGTGAGACGACAAGGTTACAATAATGGTTCAAACATGAAAGGAGACAATAAAGGTGTACAAGCTAGAGCCTTATGAAAATATCCTAGAGCATTTTACATACCATGCAGTTGTTATTCTATTAATCTCGCATTTTGTGATATGGCTATAAGTTGTCCACGAGCAAAAATATTTTTTGGCGTGGTTTAACGAATTTATAAATTATTTTCAGGTTCGTCTTTGTTTGTTATTTACTTTATTAATTAACTTACGTATGATTTATTTACTTTATTTATAAATTATTTACTTTATTAATTTCTTTTATTTACTTATTTCCATCATCTTATGGCTACAAATAATTTCCAGTTCAACAAAACGATAGGAGGCTTTCAAGCACTATGTTAAAGATCATGATAAAAATGGTCTTCACTCTTAAGTCATGGTCGAATACACGTTAGGAAAGTCTTATTGCTAGTGTTAGAGCAATCAAATTTCAAGCATCATAAATAAAACAAGCATTAGAGCACTTGACAAAACATAGTAATGATGCTAGCTCTTTGAGTGATGCCAAGTCCTTATCTGAATATGAAATGAATTTTGATTTTCTTGTTGGTGTAGTTATTTGGTATGAGATGTTAAATAATTAGGTTAACAAAGTTAGCAAAATACTTCAACAAAGATACATGAATATGAATGTGGCTATAAGTCTCGTAAAAGGTCTCATTGTTTTTTTTTAAGAATATAAAGAAGAAAGGTTTGAGAAAGACAAAATTGAAGCTGAAAGATTGCCTTGAATTAAATATTGAACCCCAATTTCATGAGACACTTATTCATAGCAAAAAGAATTTTTTTTAATAAGAAAGCAAGGGATGAGCAAATAAAGTGCGTGGAAAATGTATTTAAAGTCACATACTTCTTATTAGTTGTTGATAATGCAATTTCTTCACTTAATAATATATTTGAACAATTTCAAAATTATGAAGAGACTTTTGAATTCTTGTTTAATTCAAGTAAGCTAAAGACTTTAAGCGATGATGAATTGATGTGTTCTTATGAAACCTTTGGATCTTTTTTGAAACATGGAGGTGATAGTGATATTGATATTGATGCGATCGAGTCGTTTTCAGAACTATAATTGCTAAGAAAATCATTACCAAAAGGCATAACGAAAGTAATTGGAGTCTTGGAGTATATAAAAGATATGCATATTTGTTTCCCACATGCTTATGTTACTTACATAATTTTATTGACTATACCAGTGATAGTTGTTACTGCAGAGAGAAGTTTTTCAAATTTAAAATTGATAAACAATTATCTTCAATCAACAATGTCAAAAGATAGGTTAAGTGGGTTGGCTATGTTATCTATTGAAAAATAGTGTTAGCTATTATTGATTATAGTGATGTAATTACTAATTTCGTACTTCAAAAAGTAAGAAGAATAGGCTATTAGATATTGCATATGATGGTTTTGCATATTTTTGTTACAAACGTGAAGATTTTATCTATTAATCTTATGTTAATTGTTGCTTTAATTTTTATTTTATTTTTAAATTCGGTAATTGATTGGGTTTATTTTTTGAAACTTTTTGACTTTAAATTATTAAATAATATGATTTTAAGATTGTTTTGTTGAAAGAGAAGATAATGATATGAGGTCCCAATTTTCGTTGATATTAAGTTTCATTTGGGGTCTCAAAATCTTTAGAGCCGACCCTGCTTGCAAAATAACTCTATTGATAAATAAACGTGATACACTTTTTTATGATGTTACTATTGTACTTGTCAGATAATAATATTGATAAAACAGTTTTGACTAATTTAAAAACTGTATAAGATACTTATAGTATAATTTATAATCATATAATTCATTATTTTCTCCGCATTAGCCAAAATTGTTTTAGCAATATAATACCATTACTCTTCTTGTTTGACAAAAAAAAAGTATTTAAGAAAGCATTACACCTCTTGTTTGATAAAAATGATATTTAAGAATCGTTTTTTAATGAGAGAAAGGACAGAGAGAGAACAATTTGTGCTGTACTTAGCAAGTTAAATGCCAGGTAGGTGTATTGCATTCTCGTGGGTAGCAATGAGGCTCGAAATTAGGCCGATGATGTGACAATGTATAAAAGCACACTAAAAGTGTAATTTTACACGCGCATATTATTATTATTATTATTATTATTATTATTATTATTATTATTATTATTATTATTATTAAATCCACTATCAAGGCGAACACACATGGGGTCCATGGGGGGACTGCCCTACTTGAGATTTTGGACATTTTCAGTAATTATGCTATGTTTGAGGGCCGGAAGCGATTGTGTGCATCAATATAGGGGCGGGAGTTCTATATAGGAAAGAGGAGCATTGAAATTGGTGGAGAGGGTTATGTGGAATAAAAGGTAAAAAATTTGGGTGGAGGTTTGTATTTTTAGGTTATTGATCCAAGTGAAACTCCCTTTATGTTTTTATTCTTGTAGTTTATTGACTTAACCCCCTGCGCTAATAGTCTTATTTGAGTAAACCCCCTAAAATAATTTTTATTAGACATAACCCCTAAAAAACCTAACTCCATTAACATTCAATCCATTTTTTATTTTTCATTCCCTTTCTATTTTTTTTCTTGTTCCTTAATATAATTTAAACCCCAACCCCAACTTCAGCTCTTGCCAGCGACATTCCTCTTTCCAGACAGTCAACCCCATTATTCGTTGCTGCACTTATGTACCATTCTTCTCTGGTGCTTCTCTTCACCCTCCATTGCCGACCACCTTCTCTATACTCTATTGTCGAAACAGGGGATTTCGAATTCGTCGGATCCTGAGACTAAAGTGTTCGCGAAATTTGGGATTAATTGAAATCAAAATTAAAGTTAAAAGTCAAATGAAATAAAATTGAAATCAAACCCACCAGCGTCGGCGACTCAAGACACATATATAGAGGAAATCGATAGTGGATGATGGCGATGATTTCGATCAAGATTATGCTTGGATCTAATTTGTAGAAAGAGATGGGTTTGATGTTAGTGAGGATGAGAGAGAAAGGTGGATGGCGGTGAGGATAAGAAAGAAATGAATGAAGATGGTGGTGGTGGCGGTAGCCAGAGGGGGTAGTGGTTAGGGTGGTTGGAAATGGAGAACGAGTTACAAGGAGAACTAGTGCTCTATTTTTGCTCTGCTATCTACCAGAAATGGAGCATCACTTTCAATTCAAGATTTTCGATGAAAGGACGGTTGAAATACCACCACTTCATCTAAAAACTTTTCCTCTTCATCTATTTTCTTCTTTTTAGGATTTGAAGATTTTTTTTTGGGCTTTTTTTTCGAGATAAATTTGGATTTGTGGGCACGCATTTCTGACCACCAAGACCAGCATCCATTTCGAGGTGGAGAAAGGCGAAGCTAGAGGAATTTGCAGGAGATCGGTAAAGAGCAATCGAGGACATCAAGTTCATCAGAAAATCGCTGATTTCTAGAACAACATTTTTCCAGTTTTAATGAAAGGAAGAGAAGGAGAATAAGAAAAAGACAGGGGAGGGAAGGGGAGGGGACTATTGGTGGTCGGAAATGGTTACTCGGCTGTGGGGTTAAGTTAGGGTTAGGGTTTGAATTAAAACGGGGAAGAAGAAGAAGATAATGAGGGGTATTTTGGTCAAAAAAATTAAAAATTGATGGAAAGTTAACGGTGTTCAAGATTTAGGGGATTATGTCTAATTAAAATTATTTTTGTGGGGGGGGGGAGGGGTTGTTAAATATCACTATTAGCCTGGGGGGTTAAGTCAATAAACCCCTATATTCTTTACTTACTCTGTTTAGTTATTTCTGCTTGTTTGCCCTTTGTTCTCTGGTCTCTATTTATGGTTCTTTTTTTTTTTTTCAATTTCTATTTACGACTTTCAATCATCAAATAGTTCCAATTCTTTGAAATCGGTTGGAAGATGATTTCATGAATGAGTGCTCGGTAACATATATTGATAAATATGTTTTTAAAGCTATCAATAATGAAGATATGATTTAGTGTTTTCAAAAAATAAGGTCTTTAATGATAATATTTTAACTAAATACGTGATTTTGATTTTTGACGTATGTGATATTAAATATTTTAAAATAATATTTTTATTTTAGCCTTATTACAATATATGCAAAAAATTCTTAAAAATCTATTAATTTGATTCCTTCTAAATATAATTTTTGAATCCACCCTATCCATTATAATATATAAACGCAGTGGAAGCTATATTTTATTGGTGCCTTTATTATCACCTCGAATTAAGCGGTAATAAGATATGATTTTCAAGTGAAAAAAAATACAATAAATCAGAAATTAATTACTAGTTTGTAGGGCTTGCCTCGTAAAAATTCCGTATCCTATATATGCAGCCTTGTACTTTGTTAGACCAAAAGCGTAGTAACTAATCGTAGTTAAGAGGAGATCCTGCTTGAGCCTAATTTATTTATGTTAATCATTGCAAAAACCATAAAAAGGCGAATTTAAGGTGGTCTGTTATTTCCAGACTACTGCTGAACGCCATTTTTCAATCAATTAAGGTCCTTTGAACATTAATTTCAAAGTTACTTTTTTCTGAATTCTTTAATATTTTTGGCGGTAGGTGCACTAATATTTTCTTTATTTTTAAGCAATGCCAATTGTATCCAACTTAAAACATTTTTTTAATTATTAGAATATAATAATACAAACTCTATTATTTTTTAATTTATTATCAAATAAAACTTAAATATTCTCAACATCAAACTTTGAATATTGTCAAAATCTATTAGGCTCTGGTAGCAACTGGCCACTAGTGGAAGTACTCTTCCTTTTTGAAAAAAAAATAAATTATTTTTGTATTTATTTATTTATTTAGAGGAAAAGGGAGGGGGCATCTTCTTTATGAATCAAACGAGGCGGAGCAGAGATTGAGGTTGACTTTTGAATGGCAAAAGAGTTTTGTTTGGCACAAAAGGTGGAGGCGACTTTTTTTTTTGATAACCTTTTCAACCTAACACTCCAGCTTCCTCCCTCCTTTTCCTCGAGGTTAATTTGAAACGCATCGATTCAATTTGACTTTCTCTCTTTTTTTCAGAAACCTTTCGAGACAGAGAGAGAGAGAGGCAGAAACAGTACGTGACAAAGTTATGCTGCAGGGAGAGGTTGCAGTTCTCGAGAAAATTCACCAAGCTGAGAGTAAAAATGTTCATGGAAGTACGAATATATTATGCATCTTGCTCCATTATTATATATAAATATGCAAGATCAAATGATCAATTTCTAAATTGTAATATTTTTTAACCATTTTACGGTTTTACCCTCTTAGCTTTGTCTTTCAAAAAATATTTTATTTTTTAATTCTTAAAACGTCAATCCGATAATCATTTATTATTATTATTTTTCATATTGCCCATGTGATTGAGTTTCTTTTCTCGTGAGAGATAGTGTGAAACTTACAAGCATAAATAATAGAGTTTAAATCCTTCTCTTTAACATTTTGATTTTTTCAGTTATTTTTGTTTTTTGTTTCTGAAATTAACTATATGCAGGTACGTTGCATACACACATAAATGAAATTAAGAAATATAATACGTACGTATTATGTATATGTATGCACATGTATGTTAAAAAAAGTTCCTGTAAATTAAAGTAAACCATATAGAGTTATCAATAAAAGAAGAAAAAAATTAACTAGGAGCAAATGGCCATAGATTTGACATTTACGTGTTGTTATTTTCCTCTCCCCTCTCTCTCAGTTGGTCAGTCTTACTGTTGCACTAATTTCAATGTCTAAAAGGGCATTGAAATCTGGAGCCAGTGTCGTCCTCGATCTGTATTTGTCACTACTCTATTCTGCGTACGTACTCTTCCCCCGTCTCTCTCTCAAAAAATATATATACATATATGTATAATATATATATATATACATATATTATATATATACATATATTATAGAGAGAGAATCGTGTACGTGTT
This sequence comes from Lonicera japonica, assembly GCA_021464415.1. Taxonomy (NCBI): domain Eukaryota; kingdom Viridiplantae; phylum Streptophyta; class Magnoliopsida; order Dipsacales; family Caprifoliaceae; genus Lonicera; species Lonicera japonica. The sequence goes on from CM038469.1 coordinate 50,169,136, forward strand.
AGATGAATCAAATCTTCATTAAATTTGATTTTTCCATGAGAGGGGGGCTCGTACATATTATGCAGTACCCCGGTTTGGTGGAGGGCGAAGAAGGCCTCCTTCTAGGGGGGGCCCAAGCCATCAGTGAGATACCACTCTGGAAAAACCCGTCCTCAGTTCGAATTGTAAGCTGCAACTCACCTGCATGAAGCCAGAATTGCTAGTAATCGCGGTCTTGGTAATTTTTTTTTATCAAAGAGTTATTGTATTTGTACACAGTTAATTAGAATGGAATCTAATAAACATAAATTCGACGTGAATTTCACATTTTAATCAACACACGTATATATATCTGTGAAATTATTGTTCATCTAATTGGGTAAGCAAATATATAAAAGAAACCTGCTAAGAATCCATCTGGAAAAAAAAAAACCTATTCTAACATATATTAAACAAATAAATGAATTTTGAAGCAATTCTTTTCAAGTATATTTTACATGGACTTTTTTTAAAAAAAAAAAACACTAAAATGTGAGTTTTATAAAAGGTTTCAAACATCATTATTTAGGGTTACTTTTTTGGGCACCCTAGCTAATATATTTTTAATACAAACAAATTATACACTAGCATATTTGTGTAGGATTATAGTAGAGACGACAGATAACCCAAGTGACATACATATATAAAGTACTAAACAATTTCAAACTCACGTCAATTATTTAACGAGACAAATTGATTACATACCCTCACTAACATTAGTTTAAGAGTATAGGAGGTATAAGAGAAAGCTGGTTTCCATTTGTAGGTATAACATTAGTTTAATTTGAAAATTATATATAGACTTTCTTTCTTATTGTACAAATTAAACTAAGTATATATGATTCGTCTGCTTCGCTGTATTACTTTCTAAAAGGATGCTACTTCTATCTGCAGTAGTAGACGTTTTGACAATTGAAAATACCAAAATTTACAAAGTAGCGTAGGGTGATTGGGGCACATTAAAAAAATAAAGTATATTTTCAGTCTCTTTCTCGTATTTTGAGTTTTGAATTTGAAATCATAATTATTTACATCAACGGAAGGTATGTCAATTGTTGGATTTGTACTCGCATTAACTATTGCACGTGTTTTGAGATCAAATTCTAGGCTCAAAATTTCTGACCCGCTGTACGCTTTCAAGATATATATATGTTGTGTTGCTAAAATTTTCAAATTTTGTTTGATTTTGATTGGCACGAGGAGTTCTAGTTGTGCCATGTATATCAATAATCTATTATATGCATAAATAATTTTCTAAAATAAATATATATATATATATAATTGTTAGCATATATTGTATTCACATGTATAGTTACAATATTCGTATTGTTGACTTCTCATATCTTTAATTAAGGATTATAACATAATTAAGCGATTATGTTACCTTATTTGTATATTCTCTTAACCCTATATATAAAGGCTCTCCTTGTATCATTCAATTCAACACAAATCTCTTTCTCTCATCTCTCCTGACATGGTATATGTTGAAGTTTTATGTGTATTTAAAAAATTGGCAGAAGAGTAAAAGAATACAAAACCAAAGCAAGCACAAGTGTGTTTTCTTAAATCCCACATAGGAGAGGAATAAAAACCTTCATGGGTTTTTATAAGGGTGAATTTGCCTAAGGGCTTGAGCCCTTTGGGCATTACACTTTTGTGCTATTGGGTGAGGACTTAGATGAGTGTGGTTCACCACATGCACGCGCCAACCGACCCAGCCGGGCCGGGCTTGGGCTTGGATCAAGTATTATCTTTTTAGACAAAATACTTTTGAAAAAAATTTATTTATCAAAATAAATTTTTCTTTTATTTAAATTTAAATTTGACTTTAGTGTCGTTGCAATTGGATTACTATTATGCTCCCACTTCCCGTTTTTCTCTCCCTCTACGCAACGGCACGAACGAAAATATTATTATCTTTAAAATAATAATATTCTGTCGATTGAAAATATAAAAAAAAAAAACTCCTCCGTTGATATTTACGACGACCGAGCTTGAGAAAACCTACCCAAAAATTTTTTTTTTTGCCTCCGGCAGGGGGATTAGTTTACCGATTCCGGCCGAATTATAAAGGGTGTAAGAATTCCGATTTTCCACCGTGCAAAGGAAATCAAGACAAAGGGAAAATCTGGGCTATTGTATCCTGGGGACGGCGGGCCAATTTCGAACTGCTAGCACAAACACCGAGCAGAGCCACGAAACGTCTTAAAAAGAGCGACCTAGTCCGCGACTCAACTCGGTGTTTTCCATCGTTACTGGTATTTTGTTCCAATTATTTCAACAATTTTAAGACGTTGTAATCTGTTATTGTTTATTTGTAATGCCTTCTGAGACTGCTAAATCTGCTACTGGAACTGTTGAACTTAACAAACCGTTTCGTTTTGAGGGAATGCACTTTAAAAGATGGAAACAAAAGATGTTCTTTTACTTAACCACGAAAAAATTGAATAATGTCTGCCTTTCAGAAAAACCTAATTTTCCAGAACCGATGACTTCTGAAAATCAAAAGGCGATTAAGGAATGGACTGATAACGACTTTCTGTGTTGTAACTATATCCTTAATGGCCTCTGTGATGAACTGTACGACTACTATTTATCGTGCAAAATCTCAAAGGAAGTTTGGGATGCGCTTCAGAAAAAATACGACACTGAAGAAGCTGGGATTAAGAAATACGCTGTCAGTCGTTATTTGAAATTTCAAATGACGGATGACAGGTCTGTGGTTGCTCAATCCCACGAACTTCAGAAAATTGCTCACGAAATTATTTCTGAAGGCATGCCGTTAGATGAACAGTTTCAGGTAGCAGTGATGATTGATAAACTGCCTCCCTTATGGAAGGAGTTTAAGAACAGTTTAAGGCATAAGTCCAAATAATTCTCTCTGGAAAGTTTAATAACAAAATTGCGAATTGAGGAGAAACACCGCAAACAGGACTAGAAAGATGAGATTTTGGTTGTTTCAAACCGAAATCATACTCGCTCCTCTACACCTGCTGCTTTGAAACCGAACCGGAAAATTAATAAAAATCAGAACAAAAGTCAGAATGCTGAAAACCGGAACGGGAATCAGAATCAGGGACAGAATAGTAACCGCTCTAATAATCAGAATCAGAACAGAAATGCTCAATCCAATAATAGTAATAATGGAGAATTTCTCTGTTACAACTGTCATAGGCCTAGGCATATGGCACAGAACTGCCGGAACGCTCGTCGGCCTCGTCCGCAGGCGAACGTTACCGAAGAGCTACTTGTGGCTATGATATCAGAAATAAATCTGGTAACGAGTTCCGAAGGGTGGTGGGTGGACACTGGCGCTTCTCGCCATGTCTGCTATGATCGTGCTCAATTTAAGAGCTATTCTGAAGCTGAAAATAAGAAAGTGTTGTTGGGAGATTCTCACACCACTATGGTAGCTGGTTCGGGAGAAATCGAGCTTAAGTTTACTTCTGAAAAGACCGTCATCCTTAAGGATGTCTTGCATACTCCAGAAATGAGAAAGAATCTGGTTTCGGATTATCTTCTTAATAAGGCTGGTTTTGTTCAAACTATTGGGGCTGATATGTTTACTCTTACTAAGAATGGAATGTTTGTGGGGAAGGGCTATGCATGTGATGGGATGTTTAAATTGAATGTTGATGCTAATAAAGTTATTTATAGTTCTACTTATATGGTTTGTTCTTTTAATGTGTGGCATGCTAGACTTTGTCATGTTAATAAGCGCCTTATCAAGAACATGAGTAAACTGGAAATAATTCCCCATTTATCACTAAATGATTTTGAAAAATGTGAATTTTGTAGCCAAGCAAAGATTACTAAAACACCACACAAATCTGTTTTAAGATAAACTGAACCTTTTGAATTAATTCATTCGGATATTTATGAATTTGATGGTGTTTTAACGAGAAATGGAAAAAGGTATTTTATTACTTTTATTGATGATAATTCGGATTTTTCCTATGTCTATCTTATGAAAAATAAAAGTGAAGCAATTAATATGTTTAAAACATTTTCTTCAGAAATTGAAAATCAATTCAATAAGAAAATAAAAAGATTTCGGAGTGATAGAGGAACCGAATATGATTCAACTGATTTTAAAAATCTTTATGCTTCACTTGGTATTATTCATGAGACGACCGCCCCATATTCACCTGAGATGAATGGAAAAGCCGAAAGGAAAAATAGAACTTTTACCGAATTAATTGTTGCTACGCTACTAAATTCGGGGGCAGCCTCACATTGGTGGGGAGAAATTTTATTAACCGTTTGTCACGTTCTTAATAGGGTGCCTAAGATTAAATCCAGTTTATCCCCATATGAGATTTTGTATAATAAAAGGCCCAATATTTCTTATTTACGTGTTTGGGGCTGCCTCTCTTATGTGCGTATTCCTGATCCTAAAAGGTCTAAGCTTGCTAGTAGAGCTTATGAATGTGTTTTTATTGGATATGCTATTAATAGCAAGGCCTATAGATTTTATGATTTGAAAAATCAAGTTATTATTGAATCAAATGATGTTGATTTTTTCGAAGATAAATTTCCTTTTAAATCGAGGAATAGTGGGGGCAGTAGTGGGGGTGGCTCATTACCTTCTAGCTCAATTACACCTATTAATGTCGAGCATGATAATTTAATAATTGAACCTAGGAAGAGTAAACGAGCTAGGACCACTAAAGATTTTGGACCCGATTTTCATGCATACACGTTAGAAGAGGACCCCACCACACTTCAAGAAGCTTTGTCTTCTTTAGATGCTGACCTTTGGGAAGAAGCAATTAATGATGAGATGGACTCTTTAGAATCTAATAGAACTTGGCATCTAGTGGACCTCCCTCCTAGCTGTAAAACTATAGGTTGTAAATGGATTCTTAAAAAGAAATTAAAACCTGATGGCACAGTAGATAAATATAAGGCGCGTCTTGTAGCCAAGGGTTTTAGACAGAGAGAGAATGTAGATTTCTTTGACACTTATTCTCCTGTTACTAGAATTACTTTCATACGTGTATTGATTGCTTTAGCTGCTATTCACAATCTTGTTGTGCACCAAATTGACGTAAAAACTGCTTTTCTTAATGGAGAATTAGAGGAAGAAATTTATATGGAACAACCTGAAGGTTATATTATTTCTGGCCAAGAGGATAAAGTATGCAAATTAGATAAGTCACTTTATGGCTTAAAACAAGCACCTAAGCAGTGACACGAGAAATTTGACAAATTGGTTACCTCAAATGGATTTAGAATTAATGAAAGTGACAAGTGTATTTATTACAAGTCTGAGAATAATGCATGCACCATTATTTGCTTATATGTTGATGACTTGCTTATATTTGGTTCTAATATCTATGTTGTGAACAATGTGAAAACACTACTATGTGCTAATTTTGATATGAAAGATTTGGGTGAAGCTAGTGTGATTCTTGGTATTAAAATTACTAGGTCGGAAATGAGACTTTCTTTAGACCAATCTCATTACATTGAGAAAATTCTAAAGAAATATAATTACATAGACTGTAAACCAGCGAGTACTCCATTTGATCCTAGCGTTAAGTTGTTCAAGAAAACTAGTGACAGTGTTAAACAATCTGAGTATGCGAGCATCATTGGTAGCCTACGTTATGCTACTGATTGCACTAGGCCTGATATTGCTTATGCAGTTGAAGTGCTATGCAGGTTTACTAGCAGACCTAGTATGGAGCATTGACATGCTATTGAGAGGGTCATGCGGTATCTGAAAAGAACCATGAACCTCGGATTACACTATCATAAGTTTCCCGCTGTCTTTGAAGGATATAGCGTTGCTGACTGGAACACCCTGTCAGATGACTCCAAGGCCACTAGTGGATACATTTTCAGCATAGCTGGAGGTGCAGTTTCTTGGAAATCCAAAAAACATACCATTTTGGCCCAGTCGACGATGGAGTCTGAGATGATAGCACTAGCTACTGCTAGTGAAGAAGCAAGTTGGCTGAGAAACTTCCTTGCAGATACCCCTTTATGGGAGAGACCGATACCAGCCGTCCTTATCCACTGCGATAGTACCGCAGCTATTGTAAAAGTAGAGAACCGTTTTTATAACGGCAAGAGGCGACAAATTCGTCGCAAGCATAGTACGGTTAGAGAGTTTCTCTCTAATGGTGCTGTAAGAGTGGATTATGTACGGTCTGAGGAAAACTTGGCTGATCCTTTGACGAAAGGACTAGCTAGAGAGAGGGTTTGGAACACCTCTAAAGGGATGGGATTAAAGCCCATTGAGAGTTGAATCACACGTGATGGGAACCCAACCTAAATGATTGGAGATCCCAAGAAATAGGTTCAAAGGGTAAATAAAAAGTTACGTGTGAATTAGTGAATCATGCATTTTATTCAACCCATCCCAGTGGAGCATGATATCCTGAAGCGATAGAAGGCTGAGTAATATACTGTTAATGAGTTATATAGCTCCATGTGGAGTGGGGTACCTAGCTACAGGAGTATCCTTGATAGAATCACCTATGTGGATGTGGAAGTGAGGCCGCTTCCTATGGAATTTGGGCAATTCTCTAGAGCGTCCACTAAACCGGGATAAAGCACATGGCCGTATCGTGCTGGCTTACGAACTACTCCCTTATAGGCAGTGTGTGATGTTGCCAGAGATAAAGTTCAAAACTACGTGTTACTCTAGTATAATCTGGAGCATCAAACACTATGTAAAGGTTCAAGTTGAAAAACACCTTTATTTATGCACTGTTCTAAGTAATTATGCTGGAATCGATGAAATATTTTTTTTAAAATACAAGTGGAGGATTGTTGAAGTTTTATGTGTATTTAAAAAATTGGGAGAAGAATAAAAAAATACAAAACCAAAGCAAGCACAAGTGTGTTTTCTTAAGTCTCACATAGGAGAGGAATAAAAACCTTCATGTGTTTTTATAAGGGTGAATTTGCCTAAGGGCTTGAGCCTTTTGGGCATTATACTTTTGTGCTATTGGGTGAGGACTTAGATGAGTGTGGTTCACCACACACGCGCGCGCCGACCGACCGTCCCGGCCGGGCCGGGCAGGGGTCGGGCTTGGATCAAGTATTATCTTTTTAGACAAAATACTTTTGAAAAAAAATTATTTATAAAAATAAAATTTTCTTTTATTTAAATTTGACTTTAGTGTCGTTGCAATTGGATTACTATTATGCTCCCACTTCCTGTTTTTCTCTCCCTCTACGCAACGGCACGAACAGAAATATTATTATCTTTAAAATAATAATATTCTGTCGATTGAAAATATATAAAAAAAACTCCTCTGTTGATATTTACGACGACCGAGCTTGAGAAAACCTACCCAAAATTTTTTTTTTTTGCCTCCGGGAGGGGGATTAGTTTACCGATTCCGGCCGAATTATAAAGGATGTAAGAATTCCGATTTTTCACCGTGCAAAGGAAATCGAGACAGAGGGAAAATCTGGGCTGTTGTATCCTGGGGACGGCGGGCCAATTTCGAACTGCTAGCACAAACACCGAGCAGAGCCGCAAAACGCCTTAAAGAGAGGGACCTAGTCCGCGACTCAACTCGGTGTTTTCCATCGTTACTGGTATTTTGTTCCAATTATTTCAACAGTATCAAAAGAAGGTTTGTAACGTCACAATTTCTTCCCTCTTCCAATCCAACAATCACCTTCCAATCGATTTTTTTTGTCAAAATCAAAACCCTAAACTAGCCGTCAAGCATCATCCATCCCACTGTCCTTCTATGCCTATACCGCCATTACAGCCATCAAACCCCATACAACAAGCTGTCAAAGCCATCAATACTCTATATTCGACCAGATTACTACCCAGATTCACCCCTCTAGTACTCCAAAATCAAAATAAAAACCATTATCTGCTTCGTCTTGTCTAGACGATTCTAATGCTGCCAAAACCAAGCCAAAATATCCACGAACACGCCCTCGCGCGCCTTGTATTTCCTCCCACTTTCGCTGCGCCTAACCCACGCGCCACCATCCCCTTAAACACTGCCACGTGTCATCGCCAGATCAGCCCTAAATGCCACGTCACTAGACACGTCATCCTACCACGCCAGCATAACCTAGTTACCTTTGATTGCCATGTCATCGTTGACTTGCCACGTAAGCCCTTCCCAACTTTTCTTTTATTTCCATTTTGACCCCATATCTTTCTATTAATTCCATTTTGACCTCAGTAATTTATAGTAATTCTATGTTGACCTCAGAACCTTTCGATAATTCCATTTTGACCCCATAACCCTTCAATAATTCTATTTTGACCTAAAAACCTTAAATTATTCACATATTAACCCCTAGATCCTTTTACTCACCTCCAACTCTATTTTCCATATTTTCCAGTTACTATAAATTAACCTAAAATCCATATTTCAGAATCAACCTTCTGTCCTAATTTTCCATTCATCCAACCATGTAATCCATCTCCTACTAATAAGATTTTACAAAATTACTAAAACAGGTTTTAGTGCAATGTCTCAGGTAACTCTTGTTGATTATGGCTGCCTCACACCCCTGATCCTATAATCTTTTTCTATAAACACTTACCTCGCACGATAATTCCATCAGTTTGATCCCCATAACAGCCTTATATCAATGTACATGATCAAATTATGGGATTTGACCTATGTTTGTAATAACCTTCAACCTTTACCCTGTTATCCCGCTCTCTTCACATTTGGCACACCCTGTTAGGTCATGTTTCTATTGATTACCTTAAATCCAGATCCAGTTATAAGAAGATATTTTGCGTTTGTCTGTCAACTTGAAAAACAACATCTAACTTTTAATAAAAGTAATACTCACCTTTTCTTATTCATTATGATGTTTGGGGACCTTCTCCTCTCTCTAAATATTTTGTTGTTTTTCTAAATGATTATACTCATTACCTGGATATTCTCATGAAATATTTCGAATTGCCACAAATATAAAACTTTTCTCGATTCAAACTCAATTTTTTCCTAATCAAAATATTTTATGCTGATAATGCTATTTTCTTATACTTGCATAAGTAACCCTAAAATGTCCTGGTCATCTCATGGTCGTACTTAATATATCGTCCATTGTTCGCATTCTTCTTATAATCAGTGGCCCTTACTGCAGTTTACACCATTAATTGTCATCTTATTCCTGCTTTCTACAATCAATCGCCCTATGAAATGCTCTATGGCAGTTCACCCAACTGTAATCTTCTTAAAGTATTTGGATCTGCCTGTTTTATCCTGCTCTAACCTAATGAACATTCAAAACTCAAATCTCGCTCCCGACTATGTTGTTTCTTGATGTATGAGATAGAACATAAATGTTACTGGTGTTAGGATCTTATTTCAAAACAACTTTGTGTGTGGCATCATGTCATTTTTTGGGAACACAAAATATTTTCAATAATTTCCAAATTTCAGATCGCCACCGATAACCCTCTTCCATTTTTAACTAGTTCCACTGTCGATCTCTATCCTCCTGCATTGTCTATCCCACATTCGAACACAACAAATTACCATGAACCAACTCCTGAGACCAATTTTAGTCCATTTATCATAACAACCACCAATGCTCAACCAGATGATCCGCCTCCTGAGGCCAATTCATCGAGTGACACCCCTTCTTCAAATTCTTGTTCATCTGCAACCACCACTGCTCAACCAGATGATCCGACAATAAAATATCCTGATAATGTTGCTTTGTTCATTGATCATGTCAATCAATCACATCCTCCTCGTCAGTCTACTTTAGTAAGACAACTACCTCATCACCTTCGTGATTACCATTGCTATTCCGCTAACTCTCACATTATTAACCATCTACTTATAAAAAGGTTAGTTCTAACTCATTATGGCAGCAAGCTATGTCTGAAGAATTGCAGACCTTAGAAAAAGCCTAAACTTGGGAATTGGTCTCCCTCCCCTAGAAAAGACAGTAGTTGGATGCAAATGGGTCTATAAAATCAAAACCAAATCCAATGGGTCTATTAATCACTACAAAGCCTGACTTGTAGCAAAATATTTTAATCAAGAATACGAAATTGATTACAAGAAACCTTTGCTCCTGTTGCTCGTTTAACCTCAGTTCGAAGTCTAATTGCTATTGCAGCTACTAGAAAATGAGAATTATTTAAAATGGATGTGAAAAATGCATTTCTCAATGTGATCTTTCTGAGGAAGTTTATATAAAACCTCCCCCAGGACTTCCCTATTCCACATCTCAAGTCTGCAAGTTTCGCCGTGCCTTATATGATCTCAAGCAAGCTCTTCGTGCCTGGTTTCAAAAATTCAATTCCACAGTTCACCAATTGGGGTTTATCTCTAGTTCTCATGATTATGGGCTCTTTATTAGAAAGAATGGGGTCGGTATCACGCTTCTTATTATTTATGTGGATGACATGATCATTAATGGGGACGATGCTTCTGAAATTGCTGAACATAAACATTCTCTCAGTCGTCATTTTGAGAGAAATGACCTTAGTCGTCTAAATTACTTTTTGGGGCTTAAAGTTCTAATTAATTCAGCTGGTTATTATCTCTTTCAGGCTAAGTATGCTTCTGACATTCTCATTCGTGTCGGCCTCACTGACTCCAAAACGACTCCTACACAATTAAAAACGAATCTCTAGCTTACTCCTCTCGATAGTAATTTTTTCAGTAATGCCATTTTGTATCGACATATAGTTGAATTGGTTTATCTCACTATCACCTGTCCAAATATTGCTCATGCTGTCCACATCGTCAGTCAGTTCATGTCTGCTCCGCGATCTACTCATTATGCGGCTATTCTTTGCATTCTTTACTACATCAAAGGCACCTTGTTCCACGGCCTTTATTTTTCATCCAAATCCTCATTGGAATTACGTGCCTACTCTAATTCTGACTGGGCCGGAGATCCTACCGATAGGCGTTTAATCACAGGGTACTGTATTTTATGGGAGACTCCCTTTTATCTTAGCGTAGCAAGAAGTAATCTTTGGTCTCTCGTTCTTGTACCGAAACAGAATATCGTGCTCTCGCCGACACTACTCAATAGCTCATTTGGCTCCGATGGTTACCCTCGGACATGGGAATCCCTCAACACTTTTAAACAGTGCTAGGTTGTGATAATAGAAGTGCTATTCAAATTGCTCACAACGACGTTTTCTATGAACGAAAAAAATATATTGAGATCGATTGCCATTTTATTCGCCAACATGTAGCCAGCAATGCAGTTCGCCTCCTCTCTATCGCCTCTAAAGATCAGTCTGAAGATTTCTTTACAAAAGTTCATTCGCCTAGTCGTTTCCATGATCTTCTTTCCAAACTTAAGTTGGTTTCACATTTACCACCTTAAGTGTAAAGGGGGGATATTAGCATATATTGCGTTCACATGTATAGTTATCATATTCGTATAGTTGACTTCCCATATCCTTAATTAAAAATTGTAACATAATTAGGCGATTGTGTTACCTTATTTGTATATTCTCTTAACCCTATATATAAGGGCTCTCCTTGTATCATTCAATTCAATACAAATCTCTTTATCCCATCTCTCTTGACAATAATCACTTATCTTCTATTGTAATCGCTTGTGACCACTAACGACCTCACTAAAAGTTTGTCGAAGGTTTGACAACACTAATCAATTTATGGTAGTAGTAGATAAGGACCAGATGTCCAAGCATCCTGCAGTGATTATCAGTTATAACAAATATATATATATATATATATACTACAAGAATTTTATCTTTTTATGACTCTTTTTCAAATTAATTTTATGTCAGTTATGGCAAAAAGGTCATAAAAGATGAAATAATTTGATTTTATGACTTTTTTTAAAAAAAATAGTCACCTTTGTTCATTTTTCATGATGCTTTCGGATTAATAATCATATATTTATTTTAAAATTTATGTTAGTTTTAAAAAAAGTCACAAAAGGTGAAACAATTTTATTTTATGACTATATTTTAAAAAACAATCACTATTGTTTATTTTTCATGACGTTTCTAGACAAACCATCATTTTTATTTTTTTATTTTTTTTAACTTATGTTCGATTTGAGAAAAATATCATAACCGGTGTTACAAAAATATCTAAAATTACATAACTTAGTATTAGTTTAGACAAAGAAGTTGAAATTGGTTCATTTTATTACTCACTTTCCAAAAATAAATTAAAAAATCATTCCCTTTTTTTTCATGAAGCGATTAGATTTTTCCATTATCTCATATTTAATTAAAAAAATGGCTTATGAAAATAATTATTTTTTCATGAAAAAATAAAGGGGCTTGGGTTAAAAAAGTTGTAAAATTTGTTTGATGCATAAAGGGTATCGAATGTTTGTTTAAATAAATCTGATTCCAATATATAATACAATCAATTCTAGCGTAGTGGTGTAGTGGGTGTGTTATAAGTCCTTATAATCATGGAGTGCAGAGTTCAATTTATGACCTTTTTTTTAAAAAATACATATATTATTTGTGACTCTCAAACTCATGACACTTTGTTATTTCGTAAAAAATAGTTATAATTATATTTTTATGATTTTTATAAAAAGTTACAAATGTGTCAAATTTTTGTAGTAATATATATATCATTTATATAAAAAGATGAAAGGTGGTGTGTATATATATATATTAAGTATCTAAAAGGAACTAGGAAATGTGGCACCTTATATTTTGGCAAATAATAGGTCATTTTTTAAAATATATATTATGTTAAGAATGGTTGATTCAAACCATCAATTCTATATGAAAAAATTGTAAAACTCAATATTGGTATATAAGTAAGGGGTTATCACAACTTAGTAACAATGCATTTTAAAATAAACCCCACACTTGTGGCTCAAAGGTGTTTAAGTTAGGGACAATATCATTACTATGTGCGCGGACTGACAGGCCCGACCCATGTGCCGGTTGACACAACATATTATTCCTTGCCGTTGGCTTGAATTTAGCTTCTTTTTTTTTTTTTCATTTGCATTCTCCGTAATGCTTTTTTTTATTCCTTGTCGTTGGCTTGAATTTAGCTGCCTCTTTTTTTTTTTCCATTTACATTCTCCGTAATGCTTTTTTATTTTTGAGTTGTCTTCTTTAGAAAGCCGTTAACACGAGTTCTTAGTTAGTTTTATTTCTTTTAGAGGTCGGGCCCAAATATAATCTTCTTCCCTTTTTATTATGTTGTTGCTGGCCTTCCAATACAAGAATTTTACCTTTTTATGACTCTTTTACAAATCAACTTTATGTTAGTTTTGGCAAAAAGGTCATAAAAGGTGAAATAATTTGACTTCTTGACTTTTTTTAAAACAATCACCTTTGTTCATTTTTCATGACGCTTTCGGATTAATAATCATATATTTTTAAAAACTTTATGTTAGTTTTTGAAAAAAGTCACAAAAGGTGAAACAATTTTATTTTATGACTATATTTTGAAAAACAGTCACTATTGTTTATTTTCATGACGCTTCTCGATAAACCATCATATTTATTTTTCTAATTCTTTATACTTATATTCGATTTGAGAAAAATATCATAACCGGTGTTACAAAAATATCTAAAATTACATAACTTAGTATTAGTTTAGACAAAGAAGTTGAAATTGGTTCATTTTATTACTTACTTTCAAAAAAAATAAAAAAAACATTCCCTTTTCTTCTTTTTTTTTTTTTGAAGCGATTAGATTTTTCCATTATCTTGTATTTAATTAAAAAAATGGCTTATGAAAATTATTGTTTTTTCATGAAAAAATAAAGGGGCTTGGTTTAAAAAGTTGTAAAATTTGTTTGATGTAGAAAGGGTATCGAATGTTGGTTTAAATAAATATAGTTCCAATATATAACCACAATCAATTCTAGAGCAGGGGTGTTGTGGGTGTGTTATAAGTCCCTATAATCATGGTATGGGTATTGTCAGAAATTCAAAAACCGAACGAACGAACCGAACCGATCCGTTATAATCCGAATTTTTTTGAATCGAAAAGAAAACCAAAACTGAAATAAAAAATTAAAATCGAAACCGAAATTGAAATTGAAACCGGTTGATTTAGGTCGGGTCGGGTTATCCGAAGGGGATCGAATTCCCCGAATCTTTTAAATTTTTTTTTTGCTAACTAAAGGATTTTGCCATTTCACTATTTATTCTGAGGTCACTCCCTAATTCAAGTATAACATTTTTCTTCATATTTGCCTTCTCAATCTCTTATTTCATTTTTAGAGAAATAATTACGTTAGGCTACTTATTCTTCTTTTCAAATTCAGATATAGTTTAATTTTTTTATTATTTTGTTTAGTTATGGCTTGATACTCATTATTTCATTAATGGTTAATTACCATTAAATTTATTTAGTATGATAAGATTTAATTTACTAATTATTTCTCAAGGTGAAATCATAATTTATGACATTCAAAAAAATAAAAAGAAAGAAAACAATGAATTATAATTTAAAACAAAGCAAATTTAATAACACTAAGAAGTATATACAAGGAAAACAATTCTATGGGGGTAAATTATGCAATCTTTCCCAGCAAAGAATAGCATTATGAAACTGAAAAATTTATTCAATGTTGGGAATATTCATGATTATGCAATCAAATAGTAACAGATGTTGTAAAATAATAATTTCTACCGTAAGTATTGAAGTAAATAAACACAAATATAATAATATTAAGTCCTTGTTTTTTTTATTTATTTTTAGTGCAGTTTTAGCAATATAAAAAAAATCGAATTAGATCGAACCGGACCGAAACCTAATAATTTAGGGAGGGTTTGGGTTCCATAGGTATGGAGAAATCGAAATCGAACCGAAACTGAACTATGAAGTTTGGGGAGGGTTTGGTGTATCCTAATCTCTACTCTAACCGAAACCGAAAATACCCCTAAATCGTGGAGTGCTGAGTTTAATTCCTGCAATTAACAGTTTATTTTTGACCACTTATTAAAACAGAATCACACTTTATTCATGACATTTTTTTAAAATACATATATTATTTGTGCCTCTCAAACTTATGACACTTTGTTATTTTATAAAAAATAGTCATAATTGTATTTTTATGATTTTTATAAAAAGTTACAAAAGTGTCAAATTTTTGTAGTGTTCAAGTTTGGGCTATTCCAACTCTCTTTTTTTGTTCAATTAATTAATTTATCTATGGAACCATTGTCCTTTGAGACTTAAAATTGAAAATAAAGTCTAGTGCAATGATTTTCAAATTAAGTGTACTTGAATTTGAAACATAGGAAATTAAATAAGATAGCGGGATTTTCATACCATTGGTGAAATATAATGGTAGCAGATACATATATACATACATGCAGTACGCGCGTGGACCACAAAATTTACACGAAAGCGACAAATGGAAATTGTTATTGTTTAAACGACACATGACATGTCATGTTATATGTTGTCTCATTAATTTTCCTTCCACCCTCTGGCAAGGGGAATTGCTGACCAATTCACTATGTGATCCGTCACATCTCCACATTTCTGTTGGCAATAATTCTCCATTTTATTTTTTCCATGTATTTTTAGTACAATGTTTTACTATATGCTTTTACAAAAATTATTAGCCAAGTGTTCGCCATTAGAAAGCCACATTACCGAAATTATCTGATTTTACCAAAGTATTTGTTCTTCAGAGAGAGCGCACTCGTGAATGATTCATTTTAATGAAATGTTACTCTAATTTTATCTTCTAAATATATTTAATAACAACTTAGTTTTATAAACTTTTCCTAATAAATATACAGAGATAAGATAGATACGAGATTTGATCAAGAAAGGGAGGCCACATGGTTGGGTGACAAAGAGCCAATCCGGCCATTTTGCCCGCTAAGCTAGAAGTCGGTACGTTGTAAGTTTTAAAATTAAAATAAGCGATTTACTAAAACTTGATCGAATGATATGAAAAATAAAAATAAAATTATTTATTAAAATAGTTCTTTTGCTTTTCAATCCCTTGTAAAAGTTATGTTTTAACCTAAGCAACAATTTTTTTATTTTAATACAAGCGATTATTCAATAGCATAATTTTTTTGTATATAATTTTTATAACCATTAAAATAACCGGTGAACATACAATCATAATAAGAGAAAATAAAAAAAAAAAAAAATACAATATCATGTTCACATGAATGAAACCAATAAATTTCTTATTATAAAAACAGAGAGGTTGTCAAACAAAATACGAAACGGTTTACAGATATGAGTAAGTGGAATATCTTATAATTTTGGAAAGGGTGATTTTAAATACACCCATTAGATTAGGCTTCTCACCCCACCTAAAATATTTACATTAAATATTTTTTACATAAAATAACCTAATTGAGATCTGTAAACTCACCCCACCAAAAATCTCATGCTATTGCCGCTGTTACTTGAGCGTAATAAAACCCCTTCTTCTCTTATTCTTTCATCCCCTTTTTCTCTTATTCTTTCATCCCATCTGCAGCGAAACTAATTGGAAGAAGATTGAAGAATATGATTTTGTCTCTCACTTTAAAATAATGTAAATTTTCTTCATTAATTTTATTTGTTTTGATAAAGTGCATTTAAAATCATCCTTACTCGGTTCTATGTTTTAGGGAACAACTGTGATTTAGCACTTTGGATTCTGTGTTCTTGTAGTAAGAATGAAATTTTCGATTGGCCAGTTTTTTTGATTGTGTCGAGCGCTGTTTCGCATGAATTATTGATGGATTTGTTTTACAGGTAATTAATGAAGACAGCCAGTTAAAATAATATTTTCCAAGAAATTTAGTTTTCAACATTTACTTGCTTAGAATTAATTTCCATGTAAATTCCACTCATAATCAAATAAATTCTATGCAATTGAATTTTTATGAAAAGTAACGGCAAATTATTCGTCACTAAATATTCATTTTTATAGAGATATTACTTTTAATAAACTCACCCCACTTAGGGGGTGAGTTGAATTTTTTTTTCAAAAATTAATAGAGTGAGAAGAAAGTTCTCTCAAAATGAGGTGAAAAACCTAATCTAGTGGGTGCATTTAAAATCACCCTTTTGGAAAATACTAAATCTTACAAACAAAATAATAAATAAATTTGGGCCGTGCGATGAGACCTGAGTGATTGGCAGTCGCCCGTTGTGAATTCTGAAATGACTTACTTGCGATTCTTTTAGATAGATCGACGCGACGCAACGCATAAAAGTCGCCGACGAAATTGGGAAACCTGTGAAAACTGAAAATACATACCTACACCAGTACACTCAGATATGTATATACAGGTAGATAGAGAAAGTAGCAAGAGAGATGGACCCTACCTGACTATATCTGTCGGTCGTCGTCCTCTCGAATTCTTCGCCGGTGTTTAAAGGGCCGCGTTAAACGAGGGTTCTCCTTTTCTTTCTTTTCATTCATCATAAATTATTATTATTATATATATAAGAATACAAAACCTTCTTTTGTTGCATAAAAAAAAAAAAATCTTCTTGTCTTTCTCTTAGAACTATACTATAATTATTGGAGGTTTTACTACAAATTTTTATCTATACATATTATATAAAGTTATATAGTTTGAAATATAATTTATATAATGCATGTTAATTAATAAAAATATGTGATAATAATATTAGATAAAAAAAATATATTTCTTTTGAATTTTATAATTAATAAAAGTCCAAAAAACATAATACAAAACTGATGTTTAACTTATCACTTTCGTTCTCATATTTCAGTAAAAATGTTAAATTAATATATATTTTGATCTTAATTTTTAATACGATTATATTAACTTATACTTTAAAAGAACATGTTAAATACTCATATTTAAAAATAATGAACTATCTATATACATTAAATATGATATAAATATTCGTATAAGAATAAAAAATTTTATTTCTAGAAATTTTAACATGTGTATAAAAATACATGTTATTATTATTATTATTTTTAATATATTTTTTAAGCGGCATAACATTTTTTTTATCAAAAAGAGATGGAAGATGGGGTAGCTGAACCACCCAACTACAGCCCGCTCTTCCTCTTGTCTAAGTTCAATTATACTTCCATCATTACATTAATTAATTAATTAACCATCACATACATACGTGTTAATCATTATGTATATACATACTTATTATTACTTACTGGTGCTGCTAATAATTTTGTACGAGGTCATTAATTAAAATTGTTCTAATCCGGTCGACCGGGGACATGTGGAGAGAGAGAGAGAGTGCATGGAGTCGTAGTCATTTCGGGAAAGAAAATCAGATGGTGGGACCCCGATGCAGTGGAAGAGTTTTTGTCTTTTACTTATTTAGACAGTTGGTTGGGTATTAAATACGCTTTTTGTTTATCCACTCTTTTTACTTTTATTTTATTTTATTTTATAAAGCACTCTTTTTATATAAAAAGAAACCCCCACTCCCTCACTATTTACGAACAAAATCATTTACATAATCATCACATCATTATCATATATATATGTATACATATACATATCATTCATCTCGATCTAATATTATTATCTTTTCAACGCAAAACACCCCTTGAGCTAAGGCGACCCTCCTGTCGGACAATAAAGAGAGAAATATTTTTGCTGCTAGCTTAGAAAGAGAGAGATCTTTACCACAGTTGCAGATTCTTTTTTTTTTCCTTTTAGAGAGAGAAAGAGAGTGAGATTCATTAAATTGAAGAAAGGGAGCTTCTCTTTTGAGGGGAATGTTGTCTGGCTCGAGGACTCTTATTGCACAATTGTTGATCATTGCACATATATATATATACGAAAAGATCGAGCAGTATATATGTAGCTAGATCTATGGGGGAGTATATATATATAATAGGTTGATTTGGTGATGTGTTAATTTATGTAGTGTTGTCGGACCAGGCTTCATTCCCCTCAATTAGTACTGCTTCCATCGGATCCTAGCTAGCTAGCTTAATGATGATCGATGAGGATTGAAGATGCATGCATTCTTTAACTTACAGGTTCAGCTAGCTCACTTAGCTTACACTATATTTTATTTATACACTAGCTCTCCTTTTAATTAATTGGTTCTATATAACTTTTTTCTTCATTGTATATATATATGCATGTGATGTGATGTGGAGATTGAAATTAATGATAATGATGAAATATATACATATATATATAGAGAGAGAAGAGAGAATAATGTTAAGTATATATACATGAGTTTAACTAATTGATCTTGCAGCTAGCTAGCTAGGTACCTCTAGCTCCTATATATACTAGAGAGATGAGAAAATAGTTGAATAATTAGTACAGTATCATTTTGGTGGTGGTGATCGAGTTCTCGCTTATGATGACGATGATGATGTTTTTTCTTCTTAATTAGTTGTGTCTGCCGAAGGAAAGTACCTACTTAATTAAACACACTTGAAGAAGGATTCATCATCATGAAGATCTTATGATCTGTCTGTTTCTGCTACATATATACCTCTCGATCTCTTTTATATCCTCAGATCTGTAAGCTTTCGTTTTCAACTAGAGTTAATTATAACATTTTTGTAATTAGTGTACTTATATTTTTTTTTGTTAAATCTAGCGGTGTCCGGGTTAGTTTTTATGCACTTCAACTAATATTCGTTTGCAAATACTGCTGCCGCTTCTTATTTTGATAATCTTATTTATATATAGCTTATACATATTTAACAAATCTCTTTATTGTAAACAATAATTTAGTACTTCCCTTTGATATATATATATATATCTTGGTTAATTGATTTATTGACATGGTATATATATGTAAAAGGATCGAAAAATCAGTTTCCACTGGTCAATTAATTATTAGGACAATCGATCTTTGTTCACTGAAATAGTAATTAGTATTTATGTAAAATGACTTGCATTTTATCTTGTGGCTAGCAAGTGGAAATATTTTTCACACAGGCGCGCATATGCATGTATATGGAATTATGCTTTTCATATCTTTCCTTGTTTTTCCAATACAAGTGTTACTTTGTCCAAAAAGTAAAATAAAAATATAATGCGTTACTGTGAGACTAATACATGATTGTGTTAAGTGGCCCTATGAATAACAACACTTATATTAATTTTAGATTCGATTGAGAGTTTTTTAGGTTGAATCTCGACAATTACAAAAAAAAATTTAATGTCATGCCTTGTATATTCTCATACTAATAATATTTAGTCGAAATATGCGAAAACTAACTGTAATGCCCTTAAAAACCTAAAATAAAATAAAATATGGGATTGTGTTTGACCTTTTGCTTTGCTTTTGATTATGTGCTGCATATATGTAATGGGAACAGTCTTAAGGAGGAGACATAAGAGTCCGAAGAAAAGACAAATAATGTATCTTAAGTACATACACATGATCACCAGCTGCAAGTTATCTTTACAGCGAGAAATATACATATACATATACATATAGTGGGGTTTAAAATGTAAAATATGTATAAATAAGGTATATTTTTTTGATATATTAATTTGACGCCACTTAAATATATTTAGAAATAATAGATAAAATTTGGGTCCAATTATAAAAAAGAAGGTCAAATTTTAAAAGTATATTACCCAATCATATTTTTTATGAAAAATTCATAACATGTCCAATTTTTTATTTTATTTTTTTCAAAAATTGTATCTAACCTATTTTGAATGATAAAGATGCACTAAAACTTACTATTGGGTTATGTTTTTTTGGGTTGAATAGTAGTATTACTTATTTTTAATCTAGTGCCTTATAGTTGGTGTGAATGCATCATCCAATGACTCCATTGCCCGAATTTTCCTGGCTATAGTACGTCACTGTAGATATATGTCCAAAAATACGTGTTATTCCCGACGGGGCATTGAATTTTTAATAACATATATAACTCTCCTCAAATTTTGATGACCGAAATATGAAAAATGAAACAATAAACATCAAACTAAGATAACATATAAATTTCATGAGTGTAAAATTTCAATTATTATCATATTTTAAAGACGCGTGCAAAAAGTCAAATTAATCGAAAATGTAGAAATTCTTTATCATAATCATGTTATATATTGAATTATGAACCTTACAAAAATTAATTAAGTACAGTAATTATATGGATACGAATACTAGATTGATTTGAAACTTTGCACGCTTGATAAATACGATAAAAATAACTCATCTAACGGTGGAACCGTTAAATATTCACCGGTATAGTTTAAACATTCCCATATATATACGTATAATAATAATTTAATAAGTTTTTTTTTTGGAGAAACATTCTCAAACAATATTTTTAGAAATCAATAAAGCAGTACACTTTAAAAACATGAAATTCCAATTTTCCCGAGAAACAATAGATGGAATAAAATGAGCAATATTATTTCCTGCTCGAAGCACATGCAGAAAAATAAAAAAAAAATTCCACCACTTTGCTTATGAATATTGTCAATCAGTAATCCCAATTTACTAATTTTTTTTTGTTTATCCATGCCAAGAATATTAGGACCATCTTTCACCCAATTCGATTAAGAAGATTTTTTTAAAAAAAAAACATAAAGCCCGACTCAGCGGGCTAAAAAGAGCTAGACGTCTTTACTAACTAATAAAGCAAGTTTATGGGGAATGCAACACACATTAAAACTCCAAGAGCCCGAAGACAAGTAGTCCTAGTAATCCAATTTGCAACTTCATTGGCCGATCTTCGAATCACCAAAACTGAAAGTGAGGCTTCTATAGCCAGAGTCCGGATATCATCAATGATCGCTTTAATGATAACCGAAGAAACAACCGAAGAGTTATCATTCTCAATGACAACGTTTCTAATGCCGGCCTTCAGACACAAAATGCAAGCTTCTCTAATCGCAATAGTTTCTGCAATGAAGACTAAAGAGTTAGAGGCAATCATCTAACAAAACCCATCGATGAGTCTCCCATTATGATCCCGAATTATACAGGCCACAACTGCTTGACCATGTTTAACTGTTGCATCGCAGTTTACTTTAAAACTCCCATGAGGCGGGGAAATCCACCGAGAGGGGAGATTAAGAGATGGGCTGTCCAGGGAACTAGGCAGAAGCTCAAACACATCGGAAGCAAAATCATCGATCAGAGAGCATGGATCTCGTTATAAGAAGAAAATAGATCTCGAGGGAAATAACAAGAAAGTGGGCACAAGAGGCATCTAGTACTGAAAGAATCCTGAAAACGTAAAGTTGTCATCCTAAAAAGTCAAAAATACAGCGCCCCCCGCGTGCATCTAGAATCCACCTCACTCGCACAGTCTAGATCCCTTTTTGATGTTGACATAGGGGGAGAAAATGTGTGTATGATGTTGATGCTACGATAAGAGTTTTTGCTGCGGTAAAAGTTTTTGCTGTGGTAAGATTTTTTATACTGACTTTGAATGCTGTGGTAAGATTTTTTATACTGACTTTAAACATTGTGGTAAGATTTTAAATGCTTTAAACTGACTTTAAATGCTTTTTTACATTCATACTTTTGAAAGCTTTATTTAATAATAATAATAATAATATTTTTAAAACTATCTCAAATATTTGCAATACTTTTTAATTGTCATCTTTGCATAAATTGAGGGGGAGCATATTATTTATTTATATGGGTGAGGTTTCAATGGTTATTGCTTTTTTTACCCATGGATGGTTATTGTAATATTAACCGTTGGATGAAAAATCAATGGTTGAGATCAAATGTGTAGTTGGCTAACATAATTAATGCACATGGGAGAATAGGGGGAGAAAATGTGTGTATGATGTTGATGCTACGATAAGAGCTTTTGCTGCGGTAAAAGTTTTTGCTGTGGTAAGATTTTTTATACTGACTTTAAATATTATGGTAAGATTTTAAATGCTTTAAACTGACTTTAAATGCTTTTTTACATTCATACTTTTGAAAGCTTTATTTAAAAATAATAATAGTAATAATAATAATATTTTTAAAACTATCTCAAATATTTGCAATACTTTTTAATTGTCATCTTTGCATAAATTGAGGGGGAGCATATTATTTATTTATATGGGTGAGGTTTCAATGGTTACTGTTTTTTTTACCTATGGATGGTTATTGTAATATTAACCGTTGGATGAAAAATCAATGGTTGAGATCAAATGTGTAGTTGACTAACATAATTAATGCACATGGGAGAATACAAAATATTAAATGCAAGGTTAAGTGGGTAACTTGTTGATACCTGATGACATGGCATTTTTTTTCTATTTAATTTTAAGGAATCATAAATTAGATATTCATTACATGATTTTGTAATTCCAATACAGGATATCCCTATTCTTTACCCCTATAAAATGTATGATTTTATTTATATTGATATCTTGAAGTTAATCTACATTTTTAAGTTAATTAGTATTGTTTCCTAAATTAATCCTTAAGTGTGGACAAACTAACAAAAAAATATTATTGATTTAATTTTATAAATATTATTTTATTAATAATTTAATATTAAAAAATAAAGTAGATTAATAGGTACATCTACGTTAATTAAATCAATAAAAATATGGGGATTCTTTTTAAAGTACAAATCAATTACTCTCATTCTAACAAAGAATATTCTATTTTTAGGATTAGTTTCAAGGACAACCTTTTAATCGATGACAAAATAAATTTTAATTTATTAAAAATAAAAGATAGTTATTTTCAAAACTACCCCTTATTAAAGATAACAACTACTAAAAAATAAAAAAATAAAAAAATATAAATAACAAAAGCTCAAATTCAAACAAAACATCTCAAACAAATATTTTAAATTTGAACATGTAATCGAAATATTATCACAAAGGTCAACCAAGAACATAAGTATTAAATATATATATTTTTTATTAATTCTGAAAACTCTGAATTTCAAATTAATTATCAAATGATAAGATGCTACAATTTTAAAAAGAAAAAAAAATTACGTACAGCAAAAAAGAAAAATAAAAATACTTGAGAATGGTGATCCTTTCAAAAAATAATTAAAATTTTGATGAATTTTTTTAGAATTATTTGTAGGCTCATTTATTTCACATAAATTCATAAAAAATATTTTTTTTGAAGTGCAAAATAAATCTCAAAGGTTTATGGTATGGTGTTTACATAATTATCCCCATTCTAGTGAAAGAAAATACTATTCGTATTATAAATTATAGTACCAAATGTCGTACTAACTAATTAATTACATGATCATGAATACTTTATATGATTATATATTAAAAATTTGATAAACATGAAATAAGTCTAATGTGATTGTCATTATAGAAGAATATGTATACTTGATTCTTAAATCTTAATTATTATTATTATTATTATTACTACTACTACTACTATTGGGTGGAAGTATTAATAACATAGTTAATTGAAAATATTTTTTTAATAAAACCCTATAAAATTCTTTAAGGGTGTGTTTGGAATGTAGATTTGAGAGAAGATTTTAACATGAGATTTGGATTTGGAATCTCAAATCTAAATGTTTTTGTTTGGTGTTAAATTATGATTTAAGATTTATAAATATATTCAAATAATGAGATTTGATACTTATCTTAAAGTTATAATTTTCAAATTTTAGAGATAGAGTTACTCCTTAGAGATCCCAAACTTGCGAATTTGAAAATAATAATAATTAATTTTTAAACAAAATTATTATTTTTTGTTATTATAAATATACTTATAATATTAATTATAATAATAATACGAAGGATGACAAAGGGTCGTGTGTTGTCCAAACCCAACAATCTTATAAACACATCCTAGCCCGGTGCAGGTTTTATTTTTTTAAATCTAAATCCATCACAAATAGTGTACGTATAAACCCACTCCCATCCCGTGGTAATTATGCTATATTATAAGAAATAAAATACTATAATAGGGGCGGGTCGAGTCAAACGGGTTAATTATGTGTAAGCATGAGTTCCGCCACAGGGTTAAAAAATAAAAATAGCTTACTAATCAACTAAATATAAATTTTAGCGGAATAATATTTGGATTTAGAAATCAATTTCCTTGTATTTGTTTAGCAAACACAAAATTTTAAGCTCTTGTATTTCAAATATGTAATTTTTAAATCTTAGATTTATGAATTTTTAAAGCTAAATTCAATTATATAATTCAAATGCACCTTAAAAGAAAATGGAAAATAAATTAAAATGGAAGTTGATTTCGATTAAGAATCTAAATGAAAATGTAATCTAAATTAGTACAATTATAAATTAATTTTAATTAGTGGATATACTTCTCAATTTTGAAAATGGTATAAAATTTATTTGTCAAACACAATACATTGGTTATTGAACCAAATAATTAATTATTTAATACTAAATAAGATATATTTTAAGTGTTATTTAAGAAGTCGTGTGTTGATAAGTGCCTCAAATTGTTATTTAAACCTGTAAATAATATTTTGTTAGAATATAATTAATGCCTAAATTATGGAGGAATAATATTTATTTTGTCTTTTTGTAGGAAAGAAGTAAATTGTGATAAAAATGTGGAAAACATATATTAAAGATTAGAAAGGAAGATAAAGAATAAAGAATATTCCAATTCAATATTCTCTCATAATTAAAATACAACTCCTTATTCTTTCTTAATTAATTGAACTCATATTTGTTATTTCTTCTACAATTATAGTTTTCTAAACATTTTAAACATGTATCTATTATTACTAAATATAGACTTATTATTTACACCTAAAATCATAGAAAAAGGATAGAAAAAAATAGATAAAATCCTTCATAAACTAGTTGTCGTGTGGCCGAAGTATTGAAGGTGGAGAAATGGACAACGTAAAGACATGCAGTACACACTAGTTCGAGCATCATAAAGTGTGACGCTTTCTAACTTTTTAATTATCTATAGTTTGTATTCAAATACTTTAATTTTAAATTTTAATGATGAATTATTATTTTGTTTTAATGTATTATTTATTTAATATGCTTGGCTAAATTATCTCCCAAAAGGGAGGGATGAACTGCCATGGATATAATGGACTTATTTTAATTCTAATTAATTTTTAATTATTTGTCCCGGATTAAAATAGATTTTGAAATTACCATTATTATAACGTATTTTCTTTCTAGTACTTTAATTGTTTTTAAAATAAATGATGGATCTCTTGTGATCACCATAAATAAGAATACAGGCGATGCCTATTTTTATTTGCATTAGTTTTAAAGAAATAATGATGGTGATTTTGAATTTGTTTATATAGTAGGGATGAATATTAAAAATATAATTAGATACCTTTTTGTTTATATCTATGGTGGTGGATTCTCTTTCATTGGGATTTTTTATTATTGATTACGTACTTGCTTGATTTAATTTAATTGGTTTAGTTTCTTAGTTAAAATAATTTCAAAAATCAAAATGTAAAAACTGTTTTAATCTAAATTCCTAAAATATTGGATTTCGACAAACTTTCCCACTTTTAAAGTATTAACTTGAATTTGTATTGACTCCTACTTATTCGTTATACTAATTTAATTATTTTATATAAAAGTAGTGTTTTATTGTATTTAAGCGCGGAATTAAAGTAACGACAAATTATTTATAAAATTTTTCTTTAAATTATGCGTATACTTCCGTATCTGATCAAATTATAAAAAGTTGAGTTTGTTTGAAATACTTTAAATTAAGAAAATAAGTTTCTATTAATATTATTTTATGTTATTGTGTTAAAATTATTATTTAGTTAAACAGTGACTAATAAAACCAGTAGCACATGCTATATGAGACGCTTCAAATTAATTTTTGAATTTTTATTATGATATGATTTGTCACGAATGATAATAAAATGATTAAATTGAAAGTGTTATTGAAATAGTACTTGAGTTGTATGCAATTTGTAAACTTGTTGTATAGAGATAAAAATTCAAAATCAAATATATTTTAAAAGTGTTATTTTCAATAAACTTATGTTATTAATTAACTATAAAATTGAAAAGACGAAAACACTCATAAACACTTATCCTAATTTGGAATTGGGTTATCCTAGGTTTATTTGGCAAATAAAACATTTAAGAAATCTTGTTTGGTTGAGATTTTAAAACATATTTTGAAAAGTGAATTTAATTTTTGTTAAAGTTTTTTTCAACCAGTTCAAAAAAACTCGTAAAAAAAATCAAAAAAAATAGTAACAATGGATCTTGTTTTATAGATCTCGATGATTAGGTTTCAAATATATTTTTTTTATCTAATTTCGATTTTTTAATTTAAAGTTATGGTATTTTAAAAAATTTATGAGAGAGAAAGTAAAGTAATTTGGGAAGTGTGAAGTAAAGTTGATTTTTTGATAAAAATTTTAAAAACTTGATTTTAAAATCTCAATCAAACACCACCTAAACTTTAATTAAAAAATAAAAAAATAGAACATGTCACCTTACCTGCTATAACAGGTTAAAAGATTTGATACCTCACCAATGTGTATTAATTATTGTCAGTACCCATCAATAGGTAGAGAGAGAAGGTAACCATTGAAAACTCATCCTTATTTATATTTATATGATATTTATGCTTATTATTGTAAACACACATTAATTTATTGTCATCATCAAAAAGGGAGAGATTGTTGACCTAAGGTCTTAATTTTATTTTGATAATAATAATAAATTAATCATGTCTAATTTAACATGTTTATTGATATGATCACTCTTTCACTATTCGATCATTGGACAAGATAAGGAATATTAAATCTCTCAATGCAAATCATGAAGTACAAAGGATCAAAAGACTATATGAAAAGTTTCAAATGAAGGTCAATCCGAAAAAACAAATCAAAGCATTCGAAAACACGTTAATTCAGTAATTGAGTGAGTGGTTAAGATTTATGTAAAGTTACTCATTGATCAAATTCTTATAGCTCAAATGTATTCATACATCTTTTAAAGATTAATTCAAACAAGCTTGAAATTGAATTTATTTGAAAAACATCATTTTACAAAGACCGAGTTTCAAAATAAATTCATATTAATTTTAAATGATCATATTTTAAGCTCTAATAAAAATAGGTATCTTAGAAACATATCTTCGAGATTCAAAAATCATTAGAATTGTATTTGAAACTAAATTGTTAAATTGCAAAAATGTATATATTTTACATTTAAAATTCGCTCAATTTTCGTACAGTTTTGATCTAACGGTAAAATGGAGGTCTTTCCGGACTCCGACCATTTTGAAAATTTTAAAATAGTTAGACAACATCTCTTAGCACTTTTAACTAAAATTTGAGCATGATCCAACGGTCAAATTGGGAGAAAGTATCAAAACAAATTTAATTTTTTTGTCAAAACTAACTGTTGGAAAGTTTGAAAATGTATACCTTTGACCCAAAACCTTTCTTAATCATCCCCAATGGCCATATGGTTTTGTAAGATATATATATGAGGTCTTAGACATGTTTTAACACACCTTGAATTGTTCTAATACTCTATTATTCATATATTCAAATATACAAAAATTTAAGAATACATTTTGATCGATCTTTCATCTTTTGAGCTATATATTTTTGATCAATTTTGATAATTTTAGTGTGAGCTTCATTTGTAATCTTTAAATACACTTGAGAGTTATTGTATTGGTGTGTATCACCACAAATAATTCATTCTTCATTTCAAAAAAGAGTTTGTCTCTTTGTAGAGCAAGATAGCATATCTTGTGAGAAGTGTAGTGGGTATAACTACATTGTGAGTGTTGTATGCATAGCAACATTTGTATTGAGGTTTAATCTTCACCCGAAGAATATTGAATAGTGAAAATTCTCGGAGAACTAACCAAGCGCAGACGTATGGTTGAAGAAACTGAACCGTGAGGACAAAAAGTCTTGAGTTTCAAATTAGTTTAATTTTTATAAATTCAAGCTCTCTTTTTATTGCTATATTATTACTTGTATTTTGAGATTGTTTATTTGCTTATCTTGATATTGATTACTTGAAATTTATTATTTTCTTGATATTGTTGCTTAGCTAAGTTGCGCTTAAATATTTTAAAAAACGTTTTAATTCCGCATTTAGTTTTTTAAAACCCTATTCACCCCCCTCTAGGGTTATTTTTTGACCAACAAGAATTATCAAACACTTGATTAAGGGAAACACAAAATCCTTTTAGATCCGAAACCCAACGGTCTATCTAAATGTTAACTGAGTCCCCTCTACCAATCTGCCACCATAAACTTTTCAACAAGACTTTTATTCCATCTAAAATGCTAGCCCACACCCAAAAAGGTCTAAATCCTTTCCTAGCATTTAAGAAAGATCCATCAGGAAAGTATACAGACTTCAGCAATTGAGAACATAAAGAATTAAGATTGGAAATGATTCTCCACCCTTGCTTAGCTAAGAGAGCAAGATTGAAAGCTTTGAAGTTTCAAAAACTTAATCCTCTCGACGATTTCGGAGACGATATAATATCCTAGCGTTTCCAATGAATTTTAGCACCTTCACCGGATCCTTCCCACAAAAAATTACTAATAAGAGCATCTAGCTTATTACAAAAACCAACCGTGAAGGAAAAACAAGCCATGTCATAAGAGGGAATCGCTTGAATAACTGCTTTTACTAGTACATCTTTTTCGGCTTGAGAAAGTAAGTTCTGATTCCACAATTGCAAAAACTTCAATATTCGATCAATAATGACGGACAAAGCCTCTTTTTTAGATCTACTAAAAGTAAGGGGCAACCCTAAATATTTAAGAGCCGTCAGCGCTTCCTTGATATTAAAAGCCCAGCATATCTTCGATACTAAGTCAGGATTACAGGCTCTCGAGAAGCAAATATCAGATTTACTGAAATTGATGCGCTGGCCTGAGGCTCAACAGTACGCCTCCAACACATCCTTTACGTTTGAGCATTCTTTCAGGTCGCCCTTCAAAAAAAGAAGAGAGTCATCCGCAAAGAAAATATGGGAGATAGTAGGGCAATTCATCTTAATTTTAATACCAGTCAGTCTCTTTTCATTGAGAGCACGAGTCAAACCGAATGAAAGAACATCTTGAACCATGAGAAATAAATAAGGTGAGATGGGGTTGCCTTGTCATAACCTCCTTTTCGGAATGATTTTCCCCCAATCATCACCATTGATCACCAAGTTGAAAGACACCAAGCTAATACATAAAAATATAAGCCTCACCCATTTGTCACAAAACCCTAACTTATTCAACACGCCCACCAAGAAGTCCCACCTGACCCGGTCATAAGCCTTGTTTAAATCAAGTTTAAGCGCCATCTCTTTAGATCTCCCCTTCCCCTTCACCTTCAAATAGTGAAAAACTTCATGGGTAATAATGATGTTATCTTGGATACCCTTCCCCAGAATAAAAGCAGATTGATTCGCCGAATAATTCTATCCATAAATGGCTTAATTCGATTAGCCAAGGTTTTAGAGATAATCTTGTAAATAAAATTGCACAAATTTATCGGGCAGAAATAAGACACCGTTTCTGGGCATGGAACCTTCCGAACTAAAACGAGATTAATGATGTTCAGCTCACCTAGACCGAATTCTTCATTAAAGAAATTTCTGACTGCCCCACACACTTCATCACTGACCACTGACCAATTTTTTTTAAAGAAGATGCCTGGAAAGCCATCAGGACCAGGACTTTTGAGCTCCCCCAACTCCGAGACAGCTTTAGAAACCTCATCATTATTAATAGGGCGACATAAAGCTTGATTTATATCATCATCAACTTTCCTATCAACGCTCGAGATTAAGAAGATATACAGACCCATTAAGAAGCTAAATAACACATAGTGCCTCATTTTCAAATTCAACAAAATTCATACTACAACCAACCGCCACCGCAACTGCCTTCAATGGAGCCATTGCTTCGGAAATATCAGCTGGCCCAAGCGATCCATCACATCTTAACGCCACCGCAAAGATTATTCCGCCCATACACTACAATTTATGCATGCCAAATCGAAGCCTCGTGACTTGGACGAATAGGATTGTTGGAACAATAGTACTAGAAATCTACAATAGAGAAATGCTGGAATGAGTAGTGGACTATTAAAACGTTTCGTGACTCTGCCCCAGTGATTGTGCTGCCAGTTTGTTAATTATGGCCACAGTGTCCCCATGATATAAAACCTATATTCCCTTTTGTGTCAATCGATTTCTTTTACACAGTGAAAAATTAGATTATTATCGCCTTTAATACTTTGCTCGGAATTGGTAAACTAACTCATCGAACACAAGTCAAGAACTCGTTATGTTGCACGCATATATCCCCATGATCAGCCTAAAAAAAGAAAGAAAAAGGGAAGCCTTTTCACTTATGGCAGGGGCCTCCAATGCTTCGCCTTCACCCCTATTTTGACTCCACCAGATGAACCAACAAAATAATCATGAACTGGACCCAATATTAATATCAACTGTCGGACAATGTATGAATAAAACATACATTGTATAAAATAAAAATAATGAATTTATCGCAATACCAGAAATATATTCAGTTTTAGATACACGAAATGAAATTAACATACACGTAATGTTTGAAGACTTTAAACTAATTGAAAGAAATGATCGAGCTTTAAGATAATTTTTGTCCCGATATATATGGTGCTCATAGGTTTTTAGCGATTGTCTACCAAAATACAATGATCTACTACACGAAGAATTGAAGCTAGCTAGCACTCCAAACTTGGGAAATAAACGGCTAACCAAATTAAGTACCAAACAATTAATGCTACGAACCTCTCTCCTTAATTTTGGCTTTGAAAACAAGGAGACTATGCAAATTAAGGAAGGGAAAGGAAATTAAGGAGCAAGGACTTGAAAGTTTGATCAGTGAATGGGAGTTACAACCACCGTGGAAGTTATAATTAATTTCCTTATTGTGTAGCAGCTTCAACCATTCACATCGATCAACACTAATTGCATTAATACAATTAATTCTAACAAACTCCATATATATAGTATGATCAAATCTATTGGCCCATACATTCATAACAGAATAATAATTAAAAGACCATATATATATATATTTAACTCATTGACAAACTTCAGCAATTGGTACGTGGCACGGCTCATTGAGACATTGACATAACTTAGCTATGTATGCGGTGCATGCCCCATTATATTTCATTGTGATGGTCCATGATCTTTAACAAAATTCAGTGGCACAAGAATGATGTATATAGTGATTTACATGTTATTCATGAATTAACATAGTCGTCATACACATTCTAATACCTGATTTTGACTTCATGAATTCTTTTCTCATTCATAAATTAACTTAACCAAAAACTTCAATAATATTAATTAGGATTATATTTGTTTCAACATGCATCAATACAAGAGTTATTGCAAGGATCATGACTAATTCAATTCGGACAAATTACAGAATATACGCTCTCTCAAATAACAATATATATATATATAAGTTATTATTATTATTATTATATAAAGCCGAAAAATATTTCAGTGGTTATTGGAGTCACTTTAGATTTTAGTTTTTTAGTTTTTCACTAAGTGAACTTTCATTTCACAAATTTTTTTTTGCACTATATATAGCATAGGCATTATCAATTTTTCTATTTTTTTTTCTTTAAATTACTTATATTTGAATAACATATATACCACATATACACATAAATCTATTATATCTATATATATATATGAAGAAAGAATATGAGATAATTCGTACGTTCTGCCTTCCTTCCAGAATTTGGAGGAATGAGACCCAAAAAAATCCAATTTTTGTATTATACAACTCTCTTAAAATTAATCCTATCATTTAAAATTGTAATTTAAATATAAAGTTATATAAGATAAAAATTCTAAGTCACATTTTTTTTATATTCTTTTCTAAACAAGAGTGTTTTAATTCATCTTTCTTAATTATTTAAACAATATATATCAAATTCTTTCTTTTCGAAATAATTAATTACTTTTCACACTTACTTAGTGTTTGACGCAATCCTATGCTAAGTTTAATATTAGTTAAAATTAAATATGGGGGAGTGAATTTAAGGGTGTTCTTGTTTGTACTCACAAAAACATTCTTTTTACGCCATCACATATATCAATATATAGTTTAATTAATTATAACTATCAACCAAACAATCCCTCTTAATCATCATCCTGCTCGATGAATTGCTAACTCTTCCTCCCCCTCCAAAAAAAAAAAACCTATTTCACCAAGTCCTCAAATTCTTTTCTAAAATAATAATGGAAGATAATCGGTGGCCAATATAAAGGGCAATACTGTTGTTGAGATATATGAATGAAGAGTATATTTGAATGTGAAATATGAAGGAGAAAAAATAAGTTTGTTATTCTTTTTTTTTTTTTTGACTAATCATTCATATCAAAGATAATTACATGGAACCAGATATAGAATTCTGTTGTCCTATCTAACTATGAACTACATAATTCGCTGACCAAAGAGATAGATAAGTAAGCTTTGCTTCGCGTCATCCTCATGAGAGTCTCCCAACCGAACTGAACCGCCGAACTGAGAGAGCAGCTTTAGCTTCCTTCTGCGTCACCAACCATACGAATCACACGAACCATATGCATCTCCAACCACCCATATAAGAAGTGGACATATCTCCAACCACCCACATAAGTTTGTTATTCTTTATTTAGCTTGAAAAAGGAAAGGAAGTGAGTTGAAAAGAAATAAAAAAATAATAAGAGGATAAATTGAATATGTTTTATGAGAGGGTGAAAAAATATTTTAGCGGGTGCCATTAAGAAGTCATTATTCATCTACGATAGAGTAATAATCATATTGAAATTATTTTAGAACGGAGAGAGAGGTCAAAATCACGTTTGTTACAGAGATAGAATTACGAAATACGCTAGCCTACCTTCCAGTTGCAGCCCAACATACGGTGCAGGAGAGAAGCACCAGTGGTTGCACCGCCAATGTAACCGGACCAGTAAAAACCCTTCAACTCAATCACCATGTCCGATTTCTCCGACCACCTACCACTCCAACTAATCAAATCGGAGGCAATCCCTCCTGCTCCTAACCGATCAGAATCTGCCATCGATTGGTTACCGGATTTCTCCGGATACTCATGGATCGCATACGGAGCCTCCTCTCTTCTTGTCATCTCTCATTTCCCTTCTCCTCTCTCCCAATACGAAACCCTAATCGGTCCCATTTTCCGTCAAGTTTTCGAACTTTCCTCCGATGGTTCTGGCTCCGTATCTGCAGTTTCCTGGTCGACAGTTACTCCTTCATTTGGAGATCTGGCTGCTTCACTCGACAACTGTATTGGCTTGTTTCAATATAATAATTCAGAATTTTCAAACGGTTAGTGTCTAAACTTAATCGACCTTTCTTATTTTATGAGCCAGGGTTTCTATTCTCAAGACTTGAATTGTTTCTTGGATATATATATATATATATAAGGTTTTATCGTACAAAGATATACATGCATTTGTTGCATTTCTGAGTGTGCATAATAGTTGAGAAGTAGGGATGTGCATAATCCAATTTGAACCGCTCAAACCAATCCAATTTTATTTCAATTCAATTGGATTACTTTCTTAACGAACCGATCAACATTGGATTGGTTATCGATTAGACCTCGTCGAAACCAATGTAAAACCAAAGTGATCCAATTCCATCTAAAAATGACACACGCCCAGCGTGTTAATATTATGCATTAAGGCTGCATTTGGTGCCCTTAAGAAGTTGGGATAGGGTAAAGGCGGGAATCAGTTGGATAGGAATTAGGTGTGTTAGGATAGGAATCAAGGATTACATAAAGTTTGCGTTTGGAGCAGTCCCGAAACAGAATTTCCGATAGAATACAATGTAGTGCAACTTGCCTTTATTTTAAACATACACGGAATTTTAGATTTGTCCACATAAACAATTTTTTTTGCTAATGTGATTTTTGTTTTATTTATGAATATCAAATAAAGTTTCCTAAAATCACTTCTTTCACAAAGAGAAAAGTTCTAAATTATATATATTATGTAAAAACTAGATTACTCATATTATTATATTTTGCCGTGCACTTGATTTTAGTTACTTTAAGTAAACTTTACTTTCTAATTTTGTTTTATTTTGTTTATAAGCATATTGTAAAGTTCCTAAAAATTCTTTCAAAAGATAAGAAAAATAGAAATATAATATCACATGAAGATTATTTTTACAAGTTGAGTGACCATGATTTGGGGTTGTCAGAGACCTCTGTTAATCAATTTGATTATTTAAAACGCACAAAGAACAGGATCAAACAAAAAACAAATGAATTAATTTTTTTGTGTTATATGACAACGAATGGGATAAACTAATCCCACCAATAAGGTGGTATAGTTCTATCTGGTTCTTTGTGAGATAAAGGGGCAATCAAATAATTGATCTCATATGCTATCCTGTCAATCATTGCACCAAATGTGAGATATACTATCCGCCCTTGCACCAAAAGTAGGACAAGATATAACTATTCTATCCTTCACGTCAACAAATGCATGATTGGATAAATTATCCTATCTCCCTCTAATCCTGCCGGACAAACACACCATGAGTTAATAACGTCTCTTTGATATTGGATGTCATTTGGGAAGACGGAGGGGAAGGGGTGTAATGGGAGGTGGAATTGTCACTCAGGTGAAGTGGTGTAGAAGGTCAATATTGTTTCTTACCGGGATTTCCATAAAACCAAGTATGAAACTCAATACCCTAAAAACGGCACCAAGAAAAATCAATAATAATAGGCAAAATTATGATTTGGTGTACTAAACGAAAATATTTACAACAAAGGCGGAAAAAGCTAGAAATAAAGCTGTAGCTAAAGCTAAGAAAGTGTCATCAATGTTGTTTTCTGGGGACCTTTTTTTCCCCTAAATAGTATTTCCACCATCTAAAAAAAAAACACAGTTTTCACTAAATTGTAGTCGACTTTGAGCACATTACAGTTTTGAACTGTTACAAACCACCATAAAGGGAAAAATGACTGCTTTGGTTGTTAATTCCTTTTGCACATTGATGCCAACACACTACACCTCAACATGGAGCTTTTCCTACCTGCTGCAAATAACAGAGGTCATTTGACATTTGATGCACATTTGCTACGTATGATACATATATAGGGTTCAGTACCTATGCCGATCGTTGGTATGCACTGGGCATTTTCGCCCACGTCCAGGATGAATTTTTTGATGAAATTTGGTGGAGATGATCTACAAATCCCCGGTGCTTACTGATGGTCCGCATAGGAACTGGACCCTATATATATATAACCGCATTGTAGTCCAAAATTAAGCATATTTCATCATGATCCTTAGTTGTCAGGGGCCAATTGTATCTTCATCTCTCTCTTTCACACACAGGCACACACTCTTATGCATACAAACACATGCATTTGAGGCTAGAAATTTGAACATCTTTACTCATATTCAGGTTCTTTTTGTTGGAGGCAGACTGCTGTACTCGTGCAATCTACAAAGGTGGAGACCATTAAATGGACAGGTTCAGGAGATGGGATAATTTCAGGTGGCATTGAAGTTGTCTTATGGAGAAAGAATGATAGGTCCTGGGAAACAACTTGGAAATTGAAACCGGAATTGCCTCAATCACTTGTTTCTACTACCTGGTCCATTGAAGGACCTTCAGCAACAGCACCTCTGACTAAACTGCATGTTGAAGGTTCATCTTCTCCGATCAGTAAAGCAAGCAAAAGTGTCTCTGTGATTTACAGTGATGGTAGATCGAAATATGAGAAAGTTGATCTATGTCATCCACTGCCTGTTTCCATGATTCAGTGGAGGCCATCAACCACCAAGCAATCAAAAAAATATGCCAGTAATCCACCGAGGATGGTGTTGTTAACATGCTGTATTGATGGTACTGTAAGGTTATGGAATGAGATTGATGATGGGAGGGTAAGAAAAAATGGCAAGGAATTTAATGATCAGAGAACGATGAGGTTGTCCTTTCGTGTCTCTGCTGTAATCGAGATAAACCAGACAATGAATGGAACTCTAGGTTCGGATATATTTGTAAGATGGGCGACGGAATATGATGGCATATTTAATATTGGTAAAGATGCTAGCCAATATTTCTGTTCAGAAGATAATCAGCAGGAAAGGGCTGGCAGATGTGAATGGCTAATTGGCTTTGGTCCTCAAATGCTTGTTAGTCTATGGGCTATCCATTGTCTTGATGATGTTGCCCCACTGAGATTCCCACGAGTGACTTTATGGAAAAGACAAGAATTAACTGGTACTGATGCTGGAGCAAGTAGTTTGCTACTTCATAAAGTTGTTATCTGGAGGAATAAAATCTTTGGTCCACCAAGTGTATGCTCTTTAATTCGGTTATTACCTTGTAATTCCCTAGCATGGTTACAATTGAATTCTCAAACTTCAACTAGCACAGAAGAGGGATCTTTAAATAAATTCCGGTCAGAGAACCAATTGTCATGTTATGCTAGTGGAATGTTAAACATTGACGGCCATGCTGGAAAAATTCTACAGGTCGCCGTGCATTCATATGCATGTGAATTTGGAATTGCTGCTTCTTTGGGTATTGATGGATCGATTCTATTTTGGTCGCTTTCTACCATTTCCAATTGCATTATGGGGCTACCAACATTGAATCCCGCCTGGAAACTCTCTGGAAGACATGAAGTTCAAGGTTCTCATCCCAAATACAGCACGTTGAGATGGGCACCGACAATAATAGATGAAGAAAGGGTTCTTTTTATGGGGCATGCTGAAGGGATTGATTGCTTTGTAGTTAAGGTTTCTGCAGATGAAGAAAAAATACTTTGTCACCACTTTGGTACTATCCCTTTTATCAGTTGTGGTTTTGGGGAAGAACCAACAAGTATTTACTCAATTCCTTTGCCTTCTACCTGTGACAAAATAATTGTTCTTAATACTTTCACACTGATAGTGGTATGGACGAACATCTCACAGGCTCTGTCATGGAAAATTACAATTCATCCTTATGATTTACCTGGAAAGTGTGGATGCGGTTTTGACATAAAAAATGCCGTTGAAGATGGCATGTTGACATTCAAAAGTAATTTTGCTGGTAAGAGATATTGTGTTTCTGTCGATACTTGCCCATCGATATGTCCGGATCGACATAGCCACGTTCACATAACAAGTTTTGCTGTGCTTTGTCCTATTAATTTTTTTTCACGTGAAGAAGAAAGCTGCTACAGTTCTGCATATCACATGGTCACTGGTTGTTCTGATGGTAGTTTGAAACTATGGAAATGTGTGATGGCAGCTGAACCATCAATCTCAAATTTGCAGTGGGAGGTTGTTGGTGTACTTGCTGCACATGAAGGCCCCATCTTGAAAGTATCTCCAACTGATTGTGGTCGAAAGATTGTGACTGTGTCTCCAACTGATGACTCAAATACTTGTAGCACTCTTCATATATGGGGATCTGTGCACCTTTCAGGTGCAGGCAGTTTCATACTAGAAGATATATTGTCGTTTAAGGGTGAGGTTGTTTCTTTAAATTGGTTTACAATGGGGAATGGACAGTTATTACTTGGGGTTTGTTTGCCAAATGAGTTGCGAGTATATGCTCAAAGACGTTGCAGTGGTCAGAATCTTGTAAAATCAGAAAAGCATCTAGAAAGAAACATATGGATTTGTGTTGCACTAACTCATACCTACCCTGAAATACGTGATTTCTTTTGGGGCCCGAAAGCGACAGCTGTGGTTGTCCATGATGAGTACTTTTGTCTGTTCAGTCAGTGGTTATTCCTGCTCCATGAGAACCTTCAGGCTAAGTGGCCAACAATTTGCAAAGACAATCTTTCTCACGGCAATGGTGGATCTCGTGAACGTATTTTCACTGAAAATTCTCCGGATGTTGACATATGTGATGTCAAAGGATCACTATTCAAAGAGAATGGGGAACCATGCCGGTCCCAGCTTCCTGTGAAGATGAATTTGAAGAATGATATTTTATCAAGCATGACTGTAGAATGCTTTAAACAGAAATGTAATCCAGGTATAAATATTGGTTTTCGAAGCATGCTTGAGGTAGCAGATAATATGGGTGGATCTCTACCTGTATATCACCCTGAGGCACTCCTGATGAATATATGTTCAGGTATTATGAAGCAATTTGCCATTTACATTTATGTCATCTTACTTATCATTTCTCA
Source organism: Lonicera japonica (assembly GCA_021464415.1). Classification (NCBI taxonomy): domain Eukaryota; kingdom Viridiplantae; phylum Streptophyta; class Magnoliopsida; order Dipsacales; family Caprifoliaceae; genus Lonicera; species Lonicera japonica. Next base: position 50,208,134 of record CM038469.1, read on the forward strand.
GGTTCATGTATCTGATCAATTTTTGAAAACCACTAATGCTCTGTTAAACAAAAGACAGTTAAAGTTTCTATCTTGTAGATTATACATGCTGTGATTTGCCTTATTTTTAAATTATCCTTAACATGTATGGATATCTGTCTATACTTTTCGTTGATTAATTTTAGTATAGAGCTTGCAATGTAGGGCATCATGTTGATGTGTATATCACTAGATCCGAAGCACCTCACCAAAGATGGGAAACCTTAAGAGACATTCAGCCAAATAATCAAATATTTAGTTGAAGATGATTATGATTGCAATTGACAAAATAAAAAGAAAAAAAAATCTTCCTCAGTTCTTATAACTTGGGATCTTAACTTTTACCTAAACCTCAAGAATGGTCCATTAATGAATCCGTGGCTGCTTCTCTTAGAATTCGTTGCGTCTGCCTAAGTGCAGTCTCAAATTATGGCATAGGTGCGCTTGATTGAGTTATTTAGGAAAACCCCAAATAGCAACGTTGTATCAATTTATATGTCAACTTTAGTTATTTTTTTGGTAAAACATGGAGTATTGGATTGCTCTTACCCCAAAGCTGACTAAAGTCAAAGCACAAGAAGCCTAAGACCTGGCAAAGTTTTCTCTTTGCTGCTGTGCTCACTTGCTCCCTACAGAAACTGAAGGAAGCAAAAATGACTGAACATTAGATGATGTAGCAAATCTTTGATTAATTAATTAAGTTGGCGTTGATTTTTCATTTGACACTTGATGCATATGTTACTTTGGAATATTAGATCTCTTTGCTTTATGGGCTAAATGGTAGTTGGAATGATTGATGATTTGTTATCCTTAAAACTTGTGAACTTTTTGCACCTTATTTATTAGATATATCCTTCTTATATGGCTTTTAAGTTGATTAGTAATTTTTAACATATTAAACTTAGATCATAATGTTCTTTTATTATTCCAACAATATAAAATATTGTTTTGTGTGTAGATTCCAATGTGTGCGCCTTGTGCCCAGCACCTAGGCCAGGGAGAGACAGTAGCATGTTAGTGCGCCTGTAGCCTTAAAAATAACTCTCTGCTTTTAAGTAATATAAGTTTTTTCTTCAAGGCCTTTGTCTGAAATGCACCTAAATCCCCCCACCCCTTTCGAGAAAGAGTATATCAAGTCCACAACCAAACACATTTTTTTCCTCCTCCTTGTTCTTCCAAAATTCAAAAAGGGCTTTTGTTTGTGATGTTTCTATTCAACAGTACCTAGATTATTAGTTATACATCTCTAGAGTGTGTTCCTTGCCTTCTTTTTCCCTTCCGTTATTGATAAATTGTTTTCATTTTAATTTTTTTTTAACCAAATATTCCTAATGTCCACAGGCAATTGGAAACGTGCACACATTGCTCTCCGTCATCTCGTTGATTATCTTACTTCTAATTTTGCAACTTTGAAAAGATATGGCTCTGTCATACCACCGGTCCACTTGTCAAATTATCTTGAAGGAAATCTCACATCAAGTTCTAGTGCTAGAACATTTCAATGGAATGAAGATGCCACTTTAATCACATCATCTTCGCAGCTCCAGAAGGGCGCACTAAATGAATTTGCCACCAGTTGGGGCTCTGATACTTCAAAAAATTCGTCATCTTCATTCTCTGTACAGTCTGAACTCAGTGGATTTGTTGAACCGCTTGAGAAGTTTTACGACCATGCAGCTATTACCAACACTGAAAAGATGCAAATGCTTGCTATTGTTGATCTTCTCCTTGAAGTTAGTAACCCTCAGTCTGCTTCTGCTTATGGGAGTCTTGATGAACCTGGTCGAAGGTACTTTTGACTTTAGTTTATCATGTGTGCATGTGCAATATAATTTATTTGCTATTTTTGGGTAGATGCGCTCATATAATGGTTTAATGACTGATTTAAGGTTTTACTAGATTAATTTAATTCAACTTAAAAATAGGTAAAAGATGACATGGAGTCACAAGAAATTGCTATTTTTCCTGTTGGACTCACAATAACCATTGAAAGAATGTATTTGAACATTTAATTTGGGTAGCCGCTATTTGCAGTCCACAAAACACTTGGTAACACTCCATTTTTTATTGGTTCGATGGCGGGCGAGTAAGTGCATATTACTCACCCGATGACAAGCAAATATATGCCTACATACTCGCTCAATGACAAGCGAGCAAGGCATTTTCAAGCTTTTACTCGCTTGTCATGGGGTGAATAACATGCACTTACTCACTTGTCATCCAGCGAAGGAACAAGTGGAGTGTTTTCAAATGTTTTGTGGTGTGCAAATAGCAGCCACCTTAATTTGTGGCTTTTTATGAAAGCTCAAAGTAAGGTAAAGAACTCTAATAGATCATTCTTCTAGCTCGCCTAATATATTTCTGCCATTCGCAACATGGGGTCCATTGGGCGCCTGGAGAAAGTTAAGAAAAGCTCCACATAAATTGGAAGGAATGATTGATTTCAAATAGTGTATAAAAAAAAATCCAATTTGAATGCTATGTGTGAGTAAAAGAAATTGATTTCATCATCATTAGATACACAAAGGACCCTTCTCTGCATGCCCTTGTACCAGGTTTGAACGGTGGTTGTTGTGTAAAATTTTTCCTTTTCAATTTTTTTAAATGTAGTTAAGGGGTGAGCCCTGACCATGGTGGGTGGAAGAGAGACGAAAGTGTTGGGGATCAGCTGGTGAACAGAATATTATACAAGAAATGGTTGTATATATTATTCACAAGCATATGATATATATATATATATACACAGATGCACAAATACTATTTTCCTAAAATGCTAAAAGTTATACTATCATAAAGACGTATATAGTACTTGTATAAAGCAAAGTTGAACCACAGGTTCACATCCAATGTTCTAAAAATCGTGAATCGGAAATCGATCGGCAAGGTGGGGAGTGGGGATTTTTCATTTTATCGGGGATAAATCGGAAAAAATCGGATATGCACTGTTCACCATATAAATAATATTTTAAATAATATATTATATGACAATATGTTAAATAAAACAAAATAATAGCAAAATTTACATTAATAACGTAAAATGCTAAATAAAATAAAGTTGAAGTGTTTGAGTTTGTCAATTATATAACATATTATAATTAAAAAACATGTTCAAAGTTCAAACCACTAGTATAATACATAAAAAAAACCAACCCAAGAGAAATTTGGGCTTGTCAACTTCTAAGGGCCCAGCAACTATTTTCCGATCTTAAAGAGACAAAATCAAATTAGGGCAACTACACAGCCACCTTAGCTCGCACTCTCTTCTTCAAACTCCTTCTCTCTAAACGATTTTTTTAAGTTCTCTCTCTCTCTCTCTCTCGTCTTCTCAACGTTTTCAGTTCTCTCTCTCTCGTCTCAATGTTTTCAGTTCTCTCTATCTCTCGTCTTCACAACGAACCACTGAAAACTAAGTTCTCTCTCGTCTTCTCAACGAACGACTGAAAATGACTAGGGACTAGCGAGCGAGGAAGAAGAGAGGCGAGGTCGAGTGAAGGAGAGAGGCGAGGTTGAGTGAAGGAGAGAAAGTGAAAATTTCAATTTATCGCCGATTGTCGTTTATCGCGATAAATCGGCGATAAAATCCGATAAATTGCCGATTTTTTCATCCGATCATATGCAATTGTATCGGGGTCCAGCCGATTGCCGATTAATCGGCGATAAATCGGCCTGAATCGGCGATTTTTAGAACACTGTTCACATCCATATGAAATTATCAATTTAATTCAAGCAACCAAAAAAATATGCCAGTGAAGAGAGAAGGCAACAATAAAAGAAAAATAAGAAGAAAGTTCAAGACATGCTTGAGGAAGTAAGGTAAAATGGTGAGTGTGTAATTACCCAAAGTGAGATCTTATTCTTATACGCAATTGCTGACTAGGGTTTGGTTTCAGTCGGAGGAATGAAAGGTAAGTTTGCTTATGATGGTTGAAACGCCGTATCTGTTTTCTTAAATGGCACTTTTTTAACAAAAAGAAAAATAGGCAGCTCCTTAAAAAAAGCGGGGGGGGGGGGGGGGGGGGGGGAAGAAAAGAAAAACTCATTCTAGCCACCTAGCCCCGCCAGCCCAATTAGGCGCCCGCATAAATCAGCCTAATTCATCCCAGTGCCTAGGCACTAATCGGGGTGCCCGGGCACCGCCTAGGCAGCCACCTTGCCCGCCTTTTAGAACACGTATTTGTATCCATATTCCACTTCTCGAAATGACTGCTTCTGCGCCTTTATTATATTGTATCAGCATCAGTTTGTGATTCTTAGATCAATAGATGATTTTCTTTTACTCTTTCTGGGATTTGGTCTTCTTTAGGGCTTTCTAGGAGTGATGTTTCTCTAAGGGATTATTGTTTTCTCTTGCTTGTTTGATGTTGATTTCTTTTACTTCGGCGGCGGACACCTATATTGGCTCTTTTCCTATAATAATAAAATTTCTTCTCTTTTCCAAAAAAATACAAAATATTGGCCATGCTGCCTATCTTTTTATTTTGATTAGTAACAATGATTTCTGTTCTTTGTATGTGCGTGCCTAGTAACAATGATTTCGACCTCCATTTTCATTCTATTCATTGTCAGTGCTGGCATTATGCATGACTCGTTATTCATTGTTTCATACTGTTTTTGTCCATGTTTCCTCCCTAGGTTTTGGGTTGCAGCAAGGTTTCAGCACCTATATTTCTTCCGAATGTCTGGTAGATTACCATCTGCCGGAGAATTGATTGTTGATTCGAGGCTGATCAGTTGGGCTTTCCATTCTGATTGTCAAGAAAATTTGTTTAATTCTTTTTTATCTAATGAATCATCATGGCAAGAAATGCGGAATATGGGAGTTGGATTTTGGTACACAAATGCTACAGAGTTGCGATTGAAGGTACTAAAGTTAATTTTATTGATTGATTTATTCCTCTTTCTCCATCTACATCGGATTTATGCCACGTTAGTAAATTTTAGTGAATCTCCCCCCCCCCCCCCCCCCCCCCCCCCCTTTTTGAGGGCCGAACAAAAGAAATTCATTAATATAAAAGTCAATATCTGAGCGGAAGAGAGGCAACATAAATTCTGGGTCCTCTATCCAAGTCTGATATTTTATGACATTAGAAGCAAATTCAGCAAGAAAGTGAGCTACATAGTTGCATGATCTTTGACAATGATACCAATATAAACTAAGCTTCTATGAACATGTCGAATGAATGTGTATAATTTATGGGGAAGATCCTATGGTAAAGTGGTTTTACACATAAATTGGACACGTCTTTGCTTTGTGCTCCAGTGGTTAATTTCTATTCTCATGTAAAACTTGAACGTACCAATGATATATAAGCACATGGAATATGTCATTACATGTAATATTCAATTTTTTTTTCATACATAATTTTGTAGTCGCAATAGATCTTGTTTTATAGATCTCGGTGAGTATATTTTAAATATAAAAAAAATAAATTTCAATCTGATTTTTGGATTTGAAATTATATCTTTTTTTTTTTTTTTTTTAAAGTTGATGAGAGAGAGGCAATGTCTAAAATGGGTGTGTATTTTACACATTGATGTGTTCCAGTAAAATGTTTAGTTAATTTTATACACTTACGAATTTAGTTAATTTTGGCACACAAATTGCCAACTAAAATTGTAACAGACTGTTAATTTTACACGTTGCTTCCTTGGCAATGCATTTACACAATCATGGGAGATGCTCTAATACTCCTAACATCTAGAATAATAGGACCAATATCAGATAAATCCTCTTTAGTGCAATCAATCTGTTTAATAACATTTCAGAGATGACCTTCGAAAACAATGTCCATAAAGAGTGATTCTGAAACAAATTTAAGAGCCTACTTGAGCCGCTCACGCTTCAGCATCTGTTGGAGAGATCTTTGGATTAAGCTTTTGGGATAGACCCAGCCACGAAGAACCCCATCTCAAATAATAACACCCTTTAATGTATCTTCCACTACAAAAATAGCTCAATAACTTTACAATGGCCATGATATTGGGGAGTCCAATTGACAGGGAGAACCACATCATTACAAGAACTAGACTCATTAGCATCAAGAAAATTTTGAAGGAATCTGCTCGGTGCTAGCACAATCTAATATCCAAAAAAGGCTAGAAGCTAGAACCCCCTAACAAAATATCATTCCTGTTATTCCAAATTAACCAAAGCTGTACGTGAGCAAGTTAGTAAACAAGTACTTGTTTATTCAGTCTAATGGAAAGTTAGAAATTCAGAATCTTATGTTCTGACAAAAAATATTCTATTAAAAGTTGAGGGGGAACATTTAGACATGCTTCTCATGAATAGTACAATCCAGGTACCCCCTTTAGATGTATGATATACTCCACAATTACTACGATTCATTTTAATTGCATTTAACAGCATCCATGGTATCACTTTTCAGGTTCCTGTCATGCAAATTATACATGCGCACATGCGCACACACACATATACACACACTTGTATGCATAATAAAAATATAAACCTTTTGGTATTTATGTTTCTTATGCTTGTCGATCTTTCTATAATTTCATTCAGAAGTATATGTGGCTGTTATATTGTCAGCAATACTTACATGCTGTAAGTGCTATATTTCTCTAAAACAAAGTAGTACTAGTGTTGGCTGCATGCTATCATATCGACTTTGACGCAAGTTATTTTAATGTAGATGGAAAAGCTGGCAAGACGACAATATTTGAAACATAAGGATCCAAAAGATTGTGCACTGCTTTACATAGCGTTGAATAGGCTGCAAGTTTTAGCTGGCCTTTTTAAAATTAGCAAGGACGAAAAGGACAAACCATTGGTGGGATTTCTGTCACGCAATTTTCAGGTGCGTTGTAAATCCGTGGATGTCATTGTTTGATCCTCTTGTTGGAAATTGAATAAATATTTAAAAGGGATAAACTATGTCGTTCAACATGCCGAACTTGGTAAGTTTTCAGGATAATAGGCCATTGATCATTTTCTAGGCCTATTGGTAAGCTATTTTCCCCACTAACGAGGTAATTAGATGCTAGCCCCTCCTCAATGGATTCTTTTTCGAAACCATTTGATCTTGAGGAATTGATGCATATACCATCTGATTTATACCCTGAGAGACATAATCGCTTGCTCAAGTTCTTCGTATTTGACAGGTTTCCTCATGAAAGGTATCACGGAAATATTGTGTGAATTTACTTGTTGACACTTGGAAGAACATATTAAATTATTGTAAATGCATCCTTTTCTATGGTTCTGGTGGATGGAAAATGCAGAAACTCAATGATTTTTTTATGTTTCGAGTGTATTTCTACCGAGAGAATCTTTTATGGTGGACACTTCCACCCCCTAATGTACTACTTATCATTTAACCTTTTGGTTGTTCTTATTGTATAGACCTAAAGAATAAATTGGGTAAAATAACAATTTTTTATGTTTGTAATCTTGTGCAATCATTTGAACCCACTGTCGCGAGTTAAGGAAATTGAGCTGCTTAAAGATGCTTCTTGTCAATGTATTAAAACACCAATCGAACTCCGTTTTTCCAAAATGCAAAATTAAGATGTGCTAGCCCATGTAATTTCACAGGTTTTGAAGTCATGATTTGAATTTGACTCATGGGATACCTGCCATAAAGTAGATTGAATCTATATAAAAGTACAGTATTATTGTTTAATGAATGGTTTCACCAACTCACTGCAACAGGAAGATAAAAACAAGGCAGCTGCTTTAAAAAATGCTTATGTGTTAATGGGAAGACATCAGCTGGAGCTTGCTTGTGCTTTCTTTTTGCTTGGAGGTGATTCTTCTTCTGCTATCACTGTTTGTGCAAAAAACCTTGGGGATGAGCAGCTTGCTCTTGTAATCTGTCGCCTTGTTGAGGGATATGGCGGTCCATTAGAGCGTCATCTTCTATCAAAGTTCCTTCTTCCATCTGTCATTGAAAAAGGCGACTACTGGTCTGCAAGCTTTCTGGAGGTGCTTAAACTGGCATCTATCAAGCCGTTTCTTTAAGAGATGCGCTTTTCTTTTCTTTTTGGGTAGTTTCGCTTATGGCATTTGATTTATTTTTTGCATGTTCTAAACTTCATACAACTCCCCTTTTGTTTGCAGTGGGTGTTAGGCAATTATACACAAGCATTTCTGAGCATGCTTGGTGTCAAAATGGATTCTCTAAATTCAGCCGTCTTATCCAATCATGCTTCTTTTTTAGATCCAAGCATTGGCCAGTATTGCATAATGTTAGCAACCAAAAATAGCATGAAGAATGCTATAGGGGAGCGAAATGCTGCTGTCTTGGGTAGGTGGGCAATTTCGATGAGTGCTACTGCCTTGACCAGATGTGGCCTGCCTGTAAGTTTGTCTAAAATTAAGTGGTGGTTATCTTGCTTACCTTTGCTATGTTTTGCTCGAGTTTCACTCTAAAAAAATTCTGTCTTTTAGAAGTGTTTAGACCATCTCTTTGGATCACGTGCACTACATTTTGCTCAAGTTTGACAGCAAAATTAATAATAATAATAAACAAAATTATTATAGTTTTACTCAAGCATTTGGTGCAAGGGAATATATGACTATGGTGATGGTCATTCTACTACGAGTCAAGTCTTTCAGCATTTTATTTGGCAAGTCCTCTTGATTGAAGTCGAAAGAATCAAATACTTAGGGTGTGCATGATTGACAAAGTTTTCCATGGAAAGCTTGGCAAAAGATGGAAAATGTGTACTTTTCCATCTTTTGGTGTTGTTTGATAGCCTAATTTTCTAGGCAACTCTAGGCCTCTTTTGGTTGACGGAAGGGAAACCTTGTCTTTCCCATTATTAGAAACCATCTCACTCAAAAGCTTAAGCTATTAGGTAGTGGGTCAACAATATATATCATACTCTTCAATACTCCCCCTCACGTGCGATCCCCACTCGCACGTAGAGAGACAAACCAAACCAAATGTGCACTTTGTGCACGAACAATAATGTGCATACTACACAAACATAAAGGGGGAAACAAATGCAAGCAGGAGGATTCGAACCCGAAACCTTGTAGAACCTAACCTTTAATACCATGTTATCTAAGATGAGAGGAAAATTATATTGCTTATATTACTAGAAGAATGATTACACATATATATACATAAAAGTCCTACTTACATAAGGAAACAATCCTACTAATTAGGATCCCTTAATTATCTACATTCCTAATATATTATTTATGGCCTTTAACACTCCCCTCAAGCAGGAGCATAGATATTGATCATGCCCAGCTTATTACAAAGATAATCAACTCGAATCTCGTTTAAGGCTTTGTGAAAAGGTCACTTAATTGCTCTCCAGTCTTCACATACCCTGTGGAAATTAATCCTTGTTGTATCTTCTCGCGGGCAAAATGGCACTCAATTTTAATATGTTTCGTTCGTTCATGGAACACGGGATTAGACGCAATATGTATGGCAGCTTGGTTGTCACATCACAATTTTGTTGATACCGAAGTCTTAATTCCTACTTTAGTTAGGAGCTGACATATCCACATTATTTTACACACGGACTAAGCTATAGCACTATATTCTGATTCTGCACTAGATCATGACACAACACTTTGCTTCTTACTTTTCCATGAAACCAAATTTCCTCCAACAGACACAATAGCCTGATGTGGATCTTCTTCTATCCACCTTGGAACCTGCCCAATCAGCATCTGAGAAACATTCAATACGAGTGTGTCCTTGGTCGGCGTACAAGATACCATGTCCAGGTACTCTTTTCAAGTAACACAAAATTTGTTATAGCACTGCCCAATGATGAACTGTTGGGGACGACATAAACTGGCTCACCACATTAACAGAATACACAATATTCGGGCGAGTCACTGTAAGATAGTTCAATTTTCCCACCAATCTTCTATATTCCTCAGGATCCTCGAATGGTTTACCATCTTTTGATAACTGTACATTAGGAATCATTGGAGTACTACACGACTTTGCCCCCAACTACCCTGTCTCGGCTAATAAGTTAAGAACGTATTTCCTCTGAGATAGAAAGATACCATTTTTTACTCCTTGTGACTTCGACACCCAAAAAGTACTTTAGCATCCCTTAAGTCCTTTGTATAAAACTGTTAGGAGAAGAAATCGTAATGAATATCATGGTTAACACCCTCCCTCACGTCCGACCCCATTCTCGCACGTAGAGAGCAAACAAATTTCAAATTTCGGATTAAGAAATGGGGAATGGAAGTGCCAAGGCTTGAACCTTGGACCTCCTAGAAATCCAACATTTGATACCATGTTTGAAACCATCTCACCCAAAAGCTTAAGCTATTAGGTAGTGGGCCAACAATATATATCATGCTCTTCAATACCCATGGAGGTAGAAAACTAGAGTTCCTATCAAGTTTCCTTTCTTATATTTGGTAAAGCATAGAAAGTATTTAAGTAGGGGTATTGTTGTCCAAAATTTTTGTAATAAATGCTAGGAAATCACAAGGGAAAATCAGTCCCATAGGTTTTGAAAGGAATGACTTTACCCCATACTTTCCCTCTGTCAAGAAAGTGTTTCCGGAATTTGTGCTTACCAAATAAAGGAAAGGGAAGTCTTTCCTTTCCTAAGTGCTCAAATCCGTGAACCAAACGAGGCCTAAGTCCATCTAGTTCCATGCTAAAAGTCTATGATGCTTCAAAGTAAGAACCTATTTTCTTAGCCTCCCCCAAGGAAAATAAGTTCTGAGTACGGTGTAAAAGGGCTCAAAGACCAAAAAGTTCAATTCTAGGTAAAAATGTACAATCAAACACCAAAAGTTGGAAAATATATCATCATTGCATGGAAAAAGTACATATTTTCCACCTAGAAAATAAATACAATCAAACACCTTTAAATGCTTTTCCATGTAATCGAATTGCCTAGAAAAGAAATTGCCTAGAATGTAAATATTTTCTAGCCTAATTGCATGCTTGCTATCAAACACACCCTTAGTTTTGGACATAGAATTTCTGGTTCCTTTTTACTTAACTAGGTATTGTCCGTGCCGGATGACACAGTTAAACAAAAAAAAATGGTTTTTGCCCCCAAAATAAGAATAAAAAGTGTGAATTAAAAAAAATGGGTGTATATGTTGCGTATGAGTAAGTGTGGTATTGATTTGATGTTTCAGTGTGAGGAACCACATACATCTAAGGGCAGTGGCAGAGGTATTATGGGGCAATCGATCACCCTCTTCTTTTGAAAAAAAATTACCTATATATATGCATGATTAATGTTTTGATTATATGTACATTTTTTTTAAGTATATGGGGTCTTGTTTGATACTTTATATTGTTATTTGTTTGATCTTTGATATTATATTTTGCATGTTTTTTTTTTTGGTAAAGTTCAAAATTTTATAAATCAAACCAATAACTACATATTTACAAGGGGCATCCCCCAGGAAAACAACTCACAGACAACCTAACAAAATTACATCATTATTCTATCATCTATACCCCAATATTTGCACAGTAGCCAATTCTCATAACTCCTTTTGATGTTCCATTTCCAAGTCTTTGCTTGAATATAACTCAAAGGGCTTCCTTCCATATCCAGTTAGAGTAAACACAACTGAAGAACAAGTGATCCCTGCATTCACTTTCTCCACCACATAACATGCACATATCATTAGAAACTGTACCCCACCTCTTAAGCCTATCCAATGTCCGTAATCTATCCTTAGCAGCAACCCACGCAATAAAACTACAACGAGGAATATAGTCCTTATGCCACACAAGCTTATACCACTCCACCTCAGGTTTGCACACCCGAAAGGCATTCCAAGCAGATTTCACACTAAACACACCAGTCCCAGTAAGAACCCATTTAACCTCATCACTTCTATTCATCCGATAAAGCAGGTAGCATATCAAATATCAATCTCAAATCTCTAGATACGACAGGAAGTTGCCACCCACCATCACCAATGAAATCAGCAACTCTTGCATCCAATCTACTTGCAGCGTCATAAACTATTCTAGTACCAAATCTTTGAACTCGATTGCCAAGAGAATGCCAATTATCTAACCAGAACCATGTGTCCCTACCATTTCCAATTACATTGTAATTTGTAAATAAACCCAGCAACTTTACCTCTTAATTTTAATAATTTTCTCCATGTCCATGAAGCATCATTAGGACAGGAACAGTGCCACAAATTCTGATTTTTCAACATAAACATATGACACCATTTGACCCAAAGAGAATCCTTCTTTCTTGCTACATCCATAAATACCTCGTCATGCACCATAATTCCAATTAACCACATCTTTAATACCCAAACCGCCTTCCTTCTTCGGGCAACACACCTCTTCCCAAGCAACTTTAGCACCATTTTTCCTCAATTCAGTCCCGGTCCAAATAAAATTTCTTAAAGCAGAATATATATCTTTAAGCACTTTTTTAGGAAGAACAAACACAGTGCTCCAATAAGCCTGTATGCTATGCAAAACTGAGATATTTTGCATGTTGGTTGTCGTTTGATCATTGATTTACTTTAATACCTTAAGAACTTTAGCCCAATTTTGATAAATTTAGCCGAATTTTGATAAATGTGGCCCTCATTTAGTTAGACCTAATTTAATGAACCGAAATTGATTTTTATATTCAATTTTTTTTGGATAAGAAACAAGATTCCATTAATAATATAAATTAAAAGTACAAATATAGAGGGGACAAGGAGTCCACCAACAAAACATATAACCCAAAAAAAGAAAATAAAAGAAATATAATCCTGCCAAAACCACAGCCAACAAATGCACCCTTAGAACAGATTATACAGTGGAACACTATTAAAAAATCCAAGCTCTCCAATTGTTCTTGATGTCTTCCACTCTATAATTTTTGAAAGGCTTGGTGTTGGAAGCCCACAACGAAGCCATGAATTTGACTCTTTCCCACTCTTTCAAACAGTAGTAATAGATAATTTTTTTATAAAGAGGAAAAGAGTTGTTGAACAATCTTGTTTTCTACCCGAAGTCCAATACGCTCTAAATGCGGGTCGAATAATGTACAAGCCAGGTCTTCAACTCAATCCATAGTCCAATCCTCTAAAAAAAAAAATCGCTGTGTTAACTGCTACAAAAAAATTTAGATTATAGTGCTAACTTTGACCCCTTCTCTCCCAATCCTGGCTTCACCACTATCTAAGGGTTAAAATTGATTATATACCAACTATATGCAATGTTGGCCTTTAGATCAAAGGACTTTTAAAGTAAATAGTGGGTCAAACTTTGTGTTTTATATTATTTGTCTAAGAAGTGTATAGTTAGATGTCTACTGGTATATAGTTCTTGGATTCCCTAACTTTAGTGATAGAAGTAGAGGTAATGCCCCCTATTTGCAGAAGGCATTTGGAAATGTTCGAAATAAAATAATAAAAAAAGACCAAAAAGAAAGGGATGACCTTTGAGTCTTGGTATGTGAAGACATGTTCTTGGGTCTCCATTGTACATTCCCATCTATGAAGCACGGACACTCTCTTTGACGCCACATGTCCGACATGCGAATTGGGGAGTGTCATTTATTTTATTATTAATTTTTAATCCCAACACGTGGCCGACACGTAAAACCCGACACGTTGGGTGGGTATTTTAAACGTTAAAACCAAAAAATGGGTCAAATCTAAAATAATAAAAATATTGAAGGTCCAAACAATAATAGAGGAACTTAATAATAGAAGAAGTGAAATGCAAATATCATATCTCCCGTAAAACCCTAGCCCCCAACTTCTCCATCGTCTTCGACTCTTCTCTCCCATAAAAAGGTATGCTACTTTCTCTGTCTCTTCCCCTCCCCTCCCTCTACATACACACATGTATGTATAAATAAATCTATACACATCTTCTTGAATTGATATTACTACTGCTCTATCTCTCTCTACACATGTATGTATAAATAAATCAGTTTCGAAAATGAACAGTTGGCACTTCTGCATCATCAATTGAGGATGATGTAACTAAGCCATTTTGGGTATTTGGATTATTAATGCAATCTAGTTACAATTTATTAAATTCTTAAATATCTATAATGTTTATTGCATATATATAATTAATTAAGTACGTGTCCCCGACATGTCGTGTCTTACATTTTGAAAAAATTGCGTGTCGCGTGTCGTGTCGGTGCTTCATAGATTCCCGTTTTGGTCAAACCTAAACAAGTGTTCATGAGATACTTGTTCATCCAGTGGTGAGGGATGTGTATAGATTCTAGAGACTATAGGAGCCGTGGTGGTCCCACTCCTTTTGAATTATTTTTTTAATCTCTAGTTAAGCACTAGAGTTTTATATTGTTGTTAAGGATCATAATCGCGCTACTCAAGTGGGTGCTGCCCTCCACAAATTGCCCAGAAGAGCAAGGTCCCACGGGCATCTTAGTCAGGAGATAAGGGTGCCGTATGGGGAAGAAAAAGATCAAAGGGTCTCTGTGGAGAATGTGATCACTACTCTGCAATGAAGAATTTAATGTTTTTCTGTTGTTCTGTTTCTAAGATTGCTGTATCTATGCCACAGTAAACCAAAGAAGTTGTAGGACGTCTATTGTTTATTTTATTTGCAACTTCTATGTCTGTATGTGTGTGTGTGGCTGTGCCCTTGCATAGGTGCATTACTTATCTAGTTTGGATATTTTTTTTCTTAATAATGAATCATGACGGATCTATTTGCTCGTTTTAAGCTTGAAGCTTTGGAGTGCTATTCGTCTTCTCAGAGCATCTTTGCTGGTCTGGATCAAGGAAGTGCATCTGATACTGCAAATACTGAACCTCTGAATGAAATGCTGAAGCCATACCTAGGTACTTCTTCCTCAAACTGGATATCAGATGACGTGGCCTCTAATTTGGAGTCGCATGCTAAAGTAGGTTTGGCAATGCAATACATCAACAAATTGTTAAGAGAGCATCCGAGCTGGCCCCACACCAATATGGCATCTCCTCCACCACGTGTTTACTCTGAGACTGAGCTTCAACAGTACAAGATATTACTTGGAAACTTTCAGCATATGTTATCTTCACGGCTTGCATATTTCGACCAGAAGTTTTCTTTGATTCCTCTAAGGCTAATCAACATGGTATTTTGTTCACCAACATATGCACTTACGGTTATCCACCTTTTTTTTTACCACGAGGGATTGATCTGTTTTGTTTTTCTTCATTCACAGATTCTAATTTCCTTGTGCAATAATGGGTTGGTGTTTATTGGTTACCATGTATTGCTATGCTGTACTTCTAAAGATCCCTCTCAAGAAAAAGGCAACGCAGCAGATGGGCCTTTATTATATCCTAACATTCCCAGACTCCTTCTGAAGGCTACTGAGGAAATGTCCTATTTATTTTCAAGATACATGGCTTCCAGTATCATAACTTGCTCCCACTTCGAATCACGTCCCACAAAGAGAGACATCACTTGTGAAAATAGATTTGGCTGGTTGGTTGCTTGGGTTTTTTACATGCAGGGTCTTGTACAGTCACTGTGGAGTCTAAGAGCTGCATTCAAGTTGTTTTCTGATTTTTGTGCTGAGGATTTCATCAAGATTCCTTTTACTGTTCTTGATTTATCTGAATATTATATCTACTTCGCTTCAGCTTGGCTGCAACAGAATTTTAAAGGTCTCATTATGGTTGCAAAACCTCTTTTGGTTAAACATACCAATGGTGAGACTCCTTGTGAAATCAGCATGGAAGACCTGAGTAAATTTCTTTGCCAAATGGCAGAGTTGCTGACTGACAATTTGTCACTTGATGCTGTTGGAGATGCAAGTCAGATTACTAAACCAATGCAACATGAACATGTTAGAGATATAATGCATTCAATCCCTGAAGATGAGAGATGGAAAATCATAGGGGCCTCTTTGTGGGGCCACATGTCCGATTTTCTTATGCATCACCTGAATTCCTTGCCTGAAAAACTTGATGAAAATTACCCATTTTGTCCCCCATGCAGACTTCCCTCCTTTGTTTCTGATTCTACTAGATCAGAGCTTGATAGCAATAACACAGAAACAAAGATTGAGCTTGTTTCTGTGGTTTTGGCCAGGTTACTAAAGATCACACTTTCGCATGTTTCTTCTTATTTTGAAAAGCAACTTGCTTTGTTCCTGCTGCAGAAAATAAGGGATAGGTCAAGCTCACCTGCTATTTTATGGTTAGAAGAATTTAGCCCAACCCAGCCCGAAGCTCACAATGAGCATTTTCACGGTTTAGAGAATCCAAACACGTCGTGCAATGGAACTGAATTATCAGCCACTGAAGTATTATGGGATATGTGTGCTGATCCTAAAATAATACGTGGATGTTTTGGACAAGGAGATTCAAAGTGGACTCAATATATTAATCTCAAGGACAATAAAGGATGGAGTGACGTATATATAAGCGTTGTGGGGGAGTGTGAAACTGAGGAAACTTTCAATTGCGAAGGTGGTCTTGGCAGTAGATCTACTACTTGTAGTGTGGTTGGATCTCCTGTTGGGGATCCATCTCTGGATAATCAGTCTTTCCTAAGTTCTGGGAAAGATACAACTTCTAAGAAGAAAGTTATGCCATTCCACAATCCTAAAGAGATATTTAAGAGAAACGGAGAGCTTTTAGAGGTAACACTTCTCCTTCTACAGCCATTGCTACTTCGAAATTAACTAATGTATATGACATTAAGGGCGTGTTTGATTGCCGAAGTTTTCCATGGACAACTTGGCAGAAGTTGGAAAATGGGTAGTTCTCCACCTTCTGGTGACGTTTGATTGCAAAATTTTCCAGGGAATTCAAATTCTGCCTAATTCCATGGAAAAGTTCTTTAAGCCTAAGTTCAACTTTAGGTTAAAAAGTGTGCAATCAAACACCGGAAATTGGAAAATTTCTTATTGTTACTTGGAAAAAGTAAAGTGATCCAATCGGACACACTTACATGCTTTTTTGTGGAATTTGATGCCTAGAATTGAATTCTTTTCTACCCTATTCCATGCTTGCAACAAATATCTACAGCCAAAGTCTCTGAAACTTTGGATTGGTGACTACTAAACTTATATTTCTGAGCAGGCATTGTGCATCAACTCTATTGATCAACAGCAAGCTGTGCTTGCAAGCAACAGAAAGGTCAGTACCTGTGTATTACTATAAGTTTTTAGTCTAAAGTTCTTTGTGCTGTGAGTGGTTCGTGAAAGCTCATTTCCTTATTTTTGGGTTGTTCCATTATTTTCTACCAACTTCCCTTTGCTAGCAGTTTGCACATTATTGGTATTTAAGATTCAACTTCAAAATTAGAATTAAGGCCTCATTTGATCGGGGGTGAAATATCATTAAACTGGGTGAAATATAAAATGGTGAAAAGTATTTTCGCTTATTAATCTTAGTTCTTTATTTTTGTTTAATGTTGTATAGTTGTGGTCTGTGTATTTATTCATGATCTTCATATGAGCATAAAAATTTACTTGAAATAGGTCTCTCTTTTTTTTTTTCCTTTTTTTTTTTACCATTTTAACTTGGAAAGCTAAATCCACTGTTATAAGGAAGGTCTAACTGTCCAAGTCTCTTCCTATTTCACAATGTACCAATAACAAAGAAGGGAGGGGATGCAATCGAAATCCTAATGTTGCAGGTGACTAAGACGTGGCAATGGGTCGGTTAGGGTCGTGTTCGTGTCGGTTTTTATTGTTTCGGGTCTAATCGGGATGCTTTTTTATCAGGTGTGACCTTGTTTTGGGTGTTACCGTTTCGGATTTTAACGAATTACCCGTTAAGTACATATATAGTAAAAAATGTGTTTGTATATATAATATAATATGTATATATTGTAAGCTCATCTTGAATTAATAGCTACATGTGTAATACAAATTATATACATCCATACTAAAAATGCACAACTATGTATATTATTAATGGATTCTAACGGGCTATTATCATGTTAACGAATATTAACTGACCCAACCCGTTAGTTTATCGTGTTTTATCGGGTTAGCACCAATACGACCCAAAATTATTAAGGCTTCAGCCATTAACTTATAACTTCGTGCCAATTCATGCCGTGTTATCTTGTCGGGTGTTGTTTTACCAAGTCTGCGGGTGAGACTCAAACTCAGGTGAGCCTGGGCTCTGTATTTGTGTTTGCTGAATGTGCAATATAGTCATGACTTGAGTTTCATAAATGTAAATTAATAACTACGACTGGGGATGTACGAAAATGAAAATGAAGCTGCACTGTGGCATAGGAAAATAATCGGGCCACTTGATTTCATTAATTATTTTTGCACATAAATTGTTAATACAGAAAGATGTATAACTCAATGACCATTGTTCATTTTATCTTCTTCAGAATTCAGGAGTTCTAGAAATGCGTGTTGTATTATGATTTTGCTTTTGCGCCTCTTGGATAGCTTCTAAATGCACTTTCTATTTTTACACAATTAACTAGATGTCAGCGCATGTGTACCAGTAATGACAGTTACATCTTATCTGACGATGCCTTGGAGTCGATCTTTATTTTAATTGTAAAGCACCAACTGCTTTTTATTTTTTTTAAAATCTTCTCATGATAGAGTTGAACTACAAAAGTAGGAAGATGGGGATGAGAGGTTACCTAGTTTCACAGTGCGTGGCAAACTTTTCCAGAGCTTATAATGAATATGATGATCCTACGGAAGGTTCTCCTTATTAAAAATATTTCCTGATCCAGAAATGTGGAAAGCATGAGATTAGTGATATTTTTTGCTTTGTGCACAATTTTTAGTCTCTGATATTATGTTTATTTACTTATAACCTTTATTTTGATAGTTATTGGAATCTATTGATAATTCAGTATTATTTATTTTAGTTATTTATGTTATTTTATTTGTGGGTAGAATTCTACCTTGATAGGGACTCTAGGTTAATTAGGAGTTGTGTTTATTTCCTATATAAGGTGCATTGTTTTCCTTCTTTATCATTTATGGAATAAGAATAATAGTTCTCTCTAAATTCTATATGGTATCAGAGGTAGGTTAGGAACTGCATAGGCAGTGTTTTCCGGCCAAAACCCTAGCCGCCAGCAAACTATTATGTCAAACAAACCCTAGCCGCACAGTGTATTCTCAAAATCTGGGTACGTGTATCGTGTTTTAATCACACCACCCACACAGAGGCTCTCGGAATCTTCAGACGATCTCACGCCAGAAAAATCACCGGGAACCGGCCCCTCACGCGCCACTAGCTCCCTGCGCGTGGGTCTCACGAGCCTCCACTGTAGCCGCGCGTGAACGCGGGTCGCTGCTCCGATCACCGCCAAACTTTCCAGTCGATCTCGTCTTACTGTTGCGCACCTGTTCCAGCCCTAGTTTGGTCGATTGGGTTCGTATTTGGCGTGGTTAGTTTATCTCAGTTTTAGTTTAACGTGGTGTTAGTTAAGTTAAACTGTTTTTAAGTGGTGTGGCTGCTGGGAACAGTTTTGTTTAGGGCTAATCCTCGTGCTTTATGAATTATAAACTTGCTATGGTGGGTGTTACTACTCCGAGTCTCACAGATTCGGCTAGTGGTTCCACTACAAGCCCATCTTCTACGTTTTCGGATCCTATATTAAAGTTTGCTTCTATCTACTCTGTGAGTGAAAACCCGGTGGCGAACATCAGTCACAAGTTGAATGGGAGAAACTACCTCGAATGGGCACAGTCAATGAGGTTGTTTATTGACGGCAAAAGTAAATTAGGTTATGTGAATGGTGAGGTGGTACGACCCCCATCTAACGACCCGGGCTTTAAGTCATGGCGCGAGGAGAATTCGATGGTTACCTCGTGGTTGATCAATTCCATGGAGACTGGACTGGGTAAACCCTACATGTTCCTGCCGACCGCTCGAGATATCTGGAACGCGGTTAAGGAAACGTACTCGGATCTAGACAACTATTCTCAAATGTTCGAACTCAATAACCAGTTGTGGAAGATGCAACAAGGAGATCGTGGGGTTACAGCCTACTACCATGACATGATGTCCATATGGCAAGAGTTGGATTTGTTTGAAACTAAAGAGTGGGAAAACCCGAATGATAGTGCTCGTTACAAGAAGAAAGTTGAGTGAGGTCGGGTGTTTGTCTTCTTAGCTGGACTAAACAAGGATCTAGACGAAGTTCGGGGTCGTATTTTAGGCAGAATACCTTTGCTCACTATCAGAGAGGTGTTTTTAGAGGTACGAAGAGAAAAAGCTCGACGATCTGTGATGTTGAAAAACGAACGAGAGCCCCGTACAGATGGTGAGGGCTCTGCAGTGGTAACCCTTGATAAAGCCGTAGACAGTGATAAGCGGGGAGGAAAGTAGAAATTGTGGTATGATCATTGCAAGTGGTCAAGTCATACTAGGGATAGTTGCTGGATACTTCATGGTAAACCAGCAAATTGGAAGAAGCGTGATAACAAAACGAGGGGAGGAACACGAGCATTCCAAGCAAGCAATGCAGATTCAGTGCAACCATCTTCCTCAGAACAACTTCCATTCACAAAGGAACAATTAGAGCATCTGTGTAAAATGGTTCAAACTCATTCCTTAAGAAACTCTGGCTCCTCATGTTCCATAGCTCAGTCAGGTAATAAGTTCATAGCTACAATTGCCTGTATCATATCCCATAGCAACTGGATATTAGATTCAGGGACCACTGACCACATGACCGGTATCTCGGAATTTTTTTCGTCATATACTCCTTGTGCAGGGAATCAAAAAGTTAAAATTGTTGATGGTTCTTTCGTTGCGGTTGCCGGCAAAAGAACCATAATCGTCTCCCCGTCTCACTCTCAAAGATGTCTTACATGTCCCTAATTTATCGTATAATCTTATATCTGTCAGCAAATTAGCTTTTGATCTCAATTGTCAAGTTAATTTTTGGTCTTCTCATTGTGAATTTCAGGATTCAAATTCAGGGAAGACAATTGGGGTTACTAAACAGGATGAGGGTCTCTACTTCTTCAATAATGGGTCTACCTCTGGAAGGCAAGACCGGCAGACTTGTTTTAATTCTATTTCTGTTTCTAGTGATAGTCAGATGTTGCTATGGCATTATAGGTTAGGACATCCAAACTTTCAGTATTTAAAGCATTTGTTTCCCAAGTTATCAATGAATAAAAATTTGCTTAAATTTCGATGTGAATCTTGTGAATTAGCAAAACATCAACGCACAGTTTTTCCGTCTCAACCATATAAGAAATCACAACCTTTTACCTTGATTCACAGTGATGTTTGGGGTCCCTCTAGAGTGCCCACTTGGTCTGGCAAACGTTGGTTTGTGACTTTCATTGATGATCACACTAGAGTATGTTGGGTCTTTCTTTTAAAAGAAAAATCAGAAGTTGGGAGTGTGTTTCAAAACTTTCACACCATGATACACACACAGTTTCAAACCAAAATTCAAATTTTTTGGAGTGATAATGGGAAGGAATATTTTAATAAGATATTAGGGGATTTTTTCGTCAAAAATGGGATAATTCATCAAAGTTCTTGTAATTATACTCCTCAACAGAGTGGAGTTGCCGAAAGGAAAAATAGACATCTACTTGAAGTTGCTCGTGCTTTAATTTTTCAAACTAAAGTTCCAAAATACCTTTGGGGAGATGCTATTTTAACTGCTACTTACCTTATTAATCGGCTTCTAACACGAACTTTGAAATTTAAAGCCCCTACAAAATTGCTTTCTGATCTATTTCCCAACACTCGGTTATTAGGGGATATTCCCTTAAAAATATTTGGAAGTGTCGCCTTTGTTCATAACCATGACCCCAAAAATTCTAAACTTGATCCAAAGGCACACAAGTGTATTTTTGTAGGCTATCCTACAAATCAGAAAGGGTATAAATGTTTTGATCCGATTTCCAAGAAATTATACATTTCTATGGATGTTACCTTCTTCGAGGGACAATCCTATTACAACTCCCATCTTCAGGGGGAGAGCACGAGTGAAGATGGTGGTTACGGTTTTGATAATTCAGTCGCTGATGTTTTGTATGAACAAGTACCTAATTATTTTAACACACAATCTGGGAAAACAAATGAATTAAATATTGAAGATACTTGTGTTGGTAATGGTGAACAACCAGGGTTAGTGTCATCCTAAAATCTGACTACCGATGGACCAGAGATGTGTGCAAAACGGTATAAATGTCTTGTTTATTCTAGAAAAAAATCCAGAACAAGGAAGGAAATAAACCATCCCTCTGCAACCCCAAGAATCCAACCTGGAGGTGGATCATGATACTCACGATGACTCTTCCGAGATACCTGAAGGTAGTTCTCAAGCTAATATTGAGTCAACTCAGTATGATCAACTTGATCTCCCTATTGCTCTTAGAAAAGGAGTCAGAGCGTGTACGAAATCTCCCAAATATCCCATTTCGAACTTTGTGTCATATAAAAATATCTCACCCTCCTATTCTGCATTTATCTCTCGTGTGTCGAATTTGGTTATTCCTAACAAATGTTCAGGATGCTCTAAATGTTCCGGAGTGGAGAGAAGCGGTGTATGAGGAGATGAGAACGCTGGAGAAGAATGCTACCTGGGAGAAAGTAAAGCTTCTAGAAGGAAAGACAGTTGTTGGTTGTAAATGGGTATTCACTGTGAAGTATAACTCAGATGGGTCAGTGGAACGGTACAAGCTTCGTCTAGTAGCTAAAGGCTTCACTCAAACGTATGGAGTCGACTGCTTCGAGACATTTTCTCCTGTGGCAAAATTAAATACAGTTCGGGTTCTCTTATCAGTTGCAGCTAACTTGGACTGGCCTCTGAATCAGTTAGATGTGAAGAATGCCTTCTTGAATGGAAACCTAGAAGAGGAAGTCTATATGGAACCTCCACTTGGTTTTACTGAGGAATTTGGGACAAAAATCTACAAGCTAAAGAGGTCTTTGTATGGCCTTAAACAATCCCCTAAGGCGTGGTTTGAAAGATTAACGAAGTTCCTCAAGGGCCAATGATATAATCAAGGGCAGTCTGATCATACTCTCTTCACAAAGACGTCCACAAGAAACGAACTTTCGGTTCTCATTGTTTATGTGGATGATATGATTTTGACAGGGGATGATGTTGAAGAAATGAATCAACTAAAGCGAAATCTTGCTAGAGAATTTGAGATCAAGGATCTTGGTGACCTACGATACTTCCTTGGAATGGAGGTGGCCCGTTCAAAAAGTGGTATTGTCGTATCACAACGGAAATATATTTTGGATCTGCTGTCAGAAAATGGGATGAGTGGGTGTAAGCCATCGGATACTCCCATAGAACTGGGTACCAAGCTAAGAGATGTTAAAGATGGTGTTCCAGTCGAAATAGGGAGATACCAAAGGTTAGTTGGAAAACTAATCTACTTGTCTCATACGCGCCCTGACATTGCTTTCGCTGTGAGCATGGTTAGTCAGTTCATGCACTCACCATATGAAGAGCATCTAGAGGTTGTGTATCATATTCTTCGTTACCTCAAAGGCTCCCCAGGGAAAGGTCTGTTCTTCAGGAAGAACGATAAAAGAAGGATAGAGGTGTATACCGATGCTGATTGGGCTGGCTCGATTACTGATAGATGGTCCACGTCTGGCTACTGTACGTTTCTTTGGGGCAACTTGGTTACATGGAGAAGCAAGAAGCAAAATGTTGTCGCTAGAAGCAGTGCAGAAGCTGAGTTTAGATCAATGGCTCAAGGACTATGTGAGGTTCTTTGGCTACAAAGGGTCTTAGAGGAACTCAAAAGGCCAATAAGTCTCCCGATGAAGCTATACTGCGATAACAAGGCTGCTATCAGTATTGCCCACAACCCGGTCTTACATGATAGGACAAAACATGTTGAGATTGATAGGCATTTCATCAAAGAGAAACTAGAAGGTGGAATTATATGTACTCCCTTTGTTCCGTCTAATCAACAAGTTGCAGATATTTTGACCAAGGGCCTGTTAAGGCAACTGTTCGAATTTCAAGTGAGCAAGTTGGGCATAACGGATATCTTCGCACCAACTTGAGGGGGAGTATTGATAATTCAGTATTATTTATTTTAGTTATTTATGTTATTTTATTTGTGGGTAGAATTCCACCTTGATAGGGACTCTAGGTTAATTAGGAGTTGCGTTGGAGTTGTGTTTATTTCCTATATAAGGTGCATTGTTTTCCTTCTTTATCATTTATGGAATAAGAATAATAGTTCTCTCTAAATTCTATAGAATCTTAATCATTTACTTGTAGTTTGTGCATTTTGCTTGCTTTACTAATGAAGTCAATGCCATCAATGAAAGTAATTATAACTTTCTTGAAGCTTGAAATTAAAAAAGTATAACCAACCTTATTATTGAAACTATCTTGATAGTTCCCACTGTCTGTGGTGTTAATATGGCATTATTGTAAAATAACTAGATCAATGCAGTTGCCATCATTCTCCATTTTTATCTGTTTTTGTTTTTATCTGATTGTAGTTCCCAATAACATTTGTGTCATCTTTCTGATTCAGGGGATAATATTTTTTGACTGGGAAGATGGGCTACCTTCTATAAACACATCAGATTATATATGGACCAATGCTGATTGGCCACATGATGGGTGGGCTGGATCTGAATCTACCCCAGTTCCTACCTGCGTTTCTCCTGGGGTTGGTCTTGGAAGCAAGAAAGGTACCCACCTTGGGTTGGGTGGAGCCACCCTTGGTGTAGATTCTTTGGCAAGACCAGTGAGAGACTTTACGGGTGGTACAGTAGGAATTTCAAGTTATGCAAATGTGGGTGCATCTCGCCTTGGTTGGGAGATTCAAGAAGATTTTGAGGAGTTTGTTGATCCACCCGCCACTATAGAAAATGTTAGGACGAGAGCATTTTCAAGTCACCCTTCTAGGCCTTTCTTCTTGGTTGGTTCTAGCAATACGCACGTATATTTATGGGAGGTATGGCACTTTATCCATGAAAGTTTATTGTGTATGTAGCATTGGTCTACTTTTCATGCATTTCCATAGATCCCTAGCTCTCCTTGTATTGCTATTTATATATTTTAAAATACTCCATTTGGCCCAAATTAAGAGTCATATGTTCATTTGTAGAATTTCAACTTAAGTGAGATTTCTAAAATCAATCTTCCAATTGTCAAGATATCAATTAAGTTTTATTATTTAATGTCTATACTAAATATAAAAGTACGAATAACTCAAGTGTTTTTCCCCTTATTGTAGAGACAAATATACCCCTTGATTTTAAACACAAGATTTTAAGATTTATATTTTAAAAAATAGTATAACTCCATATATTTTTATATTAGTATTAGTACTCTAAATATATCTGAACTCTACTTTAGTTGACTGAACTAATTAAACAAGTTACAGTTTGTGTTGAATTTGATGTTTTATATAAAAGTTTTATGATTTTATACATAAGATTTTAAGATATAAATTAAATAAAACAATATAACTCCATATATTTTATATCAGTATTAGTATTCTAAATAAATTTAAATTCTACTTTATTTGGGTAAAATAATTAAACAAGTTACTTGTTTCAACTCTACTTTGCTTTTGCTTTTATCATTTTAAATTTATTAATATATATATACACTAAAACAAACTTATTTGTTTATTCATAATTATATTTAATGTTTTAAACAAAAAAAATGAATATATCATAGCTGTGACTCGGTAAAATATTCATATTATACATCATTGGGCGAAGGTGAACCTTTTTTTTTTACCGATTTTAAAATTTTATCTATTATATAATCTATTATTTATCTTAGTGTTATATAATTGTTTGGTACTGTGCATAATAATCCCACATACTTTAATTTGAATTAACTATCTACCAATTCTAAAAAATTAGAAAAACTATATTACTCTCTTATGTCTCTGATCAAGAGTCTGCTTGGCCACCTATGTACTAAAAAGATTCAACGCGAAATTTTTTTATCATATATATAACATTTTTGTATAGTAGACCGATTCTATGATTTTCTTATAATTATAATTAATTGAATTTTACACTTGATACTATGTTTTTGTTTGTTATTATTTTTATTTTACACTTCACACTAATTATTCAATTCTTAATATGTTCAAATTCATTAGACTTTATAACATTTGTCAAGTACTAAAATCACATGCAACGCATGTGCACAAAAACTAGTATTCTTAAAAAGTGTGAAAATCGATGGCGACTCTTAATTTGTGAGGAAGGTAGTAATTGTTCTTGATTTCTTATATTAGATTTCTAGCATGTAAAATGTTGGTAGCTCCAATTTCGAATTGTATTTTTGGAATTAATAATTTACGCTGTCATTTTAATTTAGTGTATTGGCTAACACAAATTGAGTTTGTACAGTTTGGTAAGGACAGAGCTACTGCAACTTATGGAGTGCTTCCTGCTGCAAATGTGCCTCCCCCGTATGCACTTGCCTCAATATCAGCTGTGCATTTTGACCACTGTGGACAGAGATTTGCGACTTCTGCATTAGACGGAACTGTATGCACTTGGCAGCTCGAGGTGGGGGGTAGGAGTAACATCCGTCCTACAGAATCCTCTTTCTGCTTTAACAATTATGCATCGTAAGTATTTTTCATTGAGCTTTGTTAACTATATATCTTGTAAAAATTACATAATTATAATGTGTGCATTATTATTAATAATATCACACAAACAAAATAATTATCTGAGGGTGTAGTAGTTTGCACAATTATAAGAATTGAATATTATATTTCGAATATTAAATGACCAATTGATTGGCCCTGCTGGTGAAATAATAACCCATTGACCCAGTACCCAGGCATGTTAACATTTGTGTTGAGATTAATAACTGTAATGCATTGTTTTGATGGTAAAACATAGGGATTCAAATCGTATCTTTCGGCATTTTTTTTGGATATATTGTTTACATTCTTTTTCCTGGAGCCATTGTTCCTCGGTAACCCAATTCTTAGACGGTAGTATTCTATTTTTGTATTTGATTATTGATTTTTGGGTTGTAGTCAGCAAAAGTGGGAGCCAAAAGTAAACTTTATATATTTAGTATTGTAATGTGTTATTCTTAAAGAATTGTTTGCAGGGAAGCACAACTGCACAAGGTTTTCATAAACCTTGTTGCTTATATAACGCGTGTTTTATACTTTTAGGTTACCATGTCCAATATATTTGAGAGGAGGTAATCTTGCTTTTCCAATATCTTTGATTTCATTGGGAAATTATAAATCAAGTAAAAACTAGAATAGGATAAATTTGGAAATTCCAGCTATAGGAATCAAACCAATGACCATCAGATTACAAATTCGATGCTCTAAGCCTCTGCTCTTAAATAATAGAAATTATACGTGTAGGAATTACATAAAGAATCTCAGCTACTCATACAGATTTCATAATCAATACTCCTATTCCAAATTAAGAGTCCTCTTCGTTCAAAAAATGGAATCGGACTCTTAATTTGGGACGGATGGATTATCAGTGTAGAAATATTCAAGTAAATATTAATATTAGAGAAATCTAAAGATATATAAATTTGATTTACTAGTCATAATTAGTTATTATACTATTAGGTAGGAAGAAAATTTTGATGAAATATTTTCTCTTCTTTTTTTCGTTTTTGAGTTCGCATGACATTGTTACTGCTTTTAATTAGTTACAAACCTGTCATTATTGGTTGCAGGGATGTCACTTATGTCACTGCAAGTGGATCAATCATTGCTGCAGCTGGTTACAGCTCTGATGGTGTTAATGTAGTTATATGGGATACACTAGCTCCATCAACGACTTCACGAGCTTCCATTATGTGTCACGAAGGTTTATTTCTCTATAATATGTTAAATTTCTGTTGGTGATATTGTGCCCTTTTGTTCTTTCCTTCAAAGTTTCTCAAGATCTAAGGGCGTGTTGCACTTGTTTTACATAGATAATGCGCAACCTTTCATGTTTTCCATCTTTAGTTAGGTTTGATTGCATTAATTTTTCAAGGAATAAAAACCTCCTTCCCACCCCCAAACCCCCTTTTTTCTTAAAATTTCCAAGACCAAATCGGAGTAAAACTATTGTAGGTGGTAGCATGTGTCTTCTTACCAGTGAACTGGTGGGTTCATTATGCAATGACATAATAATACGGGGCAAGTTTGGCAAAAGAAAAATAGGAATGTGAGTGTTTCAAGTCTAGGAAATATATACTAGGATAACAAAAAGCTCAGCAATAAGATATCAGGTAATGGGTAAAAACTATAGTGGTTTCTTTTGCAAGTGAAACAAATGCTTTTTATATTGACAAGGTGGTGATTTACGCATTAAAATAGCTTATGTGTGTCTACTTTTAGGTGGAGCCTGCTCCATTTGTGTGTTCGATGATGGCTTTGGAGGTGGTTCTATATCTCCCCTTATTGTGACAGGTGGAAAAGGTGGTGACGTTGGACTTCACGATTTCCGCTACATAGCTACTGGTAGGTCGAAGAGACATAAGCATTCCGATAGCAGTGAACAAAACATCAACGCCTCTTTGACAACTGACATGCGCAACAAAAACGGGGACCAGAATAGAAATGGCATGCTTTGGTATATACCCAAAGCTCATTTAGGTACTATATTAACACTTACCCTGTGTAATTTTAATCTATATATGCTTTAAACTTCTGTTTTAAAATTTTAAAATGATGTGGATGAAGGGAGTGTCACCAGTGTATCTGCCATCCCTAATACCAGCTTTTTCTTGACGGGAAGCAAAGATGGAGATGTAAAACTTTGGGATGCAAACAAGGCCAAGCTAGTATATCATTGGCCAAAATTGCATGATCGCCACACCTTTATGCAACCTGGCTACCGTGGCTTTGGCGGAGTTGTTCGGGTAAGTCTTTTCCACTAGCCAATTGGAACTCCTAGTCATTACTGCACTTATACGGATAAAAATATGGATATGGAAAGCAATGCACAATAATGAATACGGGGTTAATCACAAATCTGAAAAATATAGTCGCATACTGTGACGGCATATGTATCATATAAGATACATGTGAATTTAAGGTTATAATTTTTTTAGGGCAACAGAGGTAGTTTACTTCAAAAAATGGTGGGACTACTTGGTACATTTTTTGGGTTCACATATAAACACTGCTTTCTAATGTTTTTTGAACTCATAAGTTTCTAAAACTACCATCACTCCTTTTAAATGAGTTCTCATATAACTCCATTCATATCCAAGTCTTATGCAGAACTCAAATTATCGAACAAGTCAACGGATGCTTATTTGGTGTATCATATATGTGTCGGCATGTAGATTTTGTGTTTGTGCCATATTTGTATCCAGTATTTGTATCCAGTACTCCAGTTATGAACTGGTCCCTCTTTTTTCCTTCCACTTTTTGTTTGGGACATGCAATTAGTGTTTTACGTTTTCAGTCTCTATTTTTTTCTAATCGCATTATGTTATTCAGTCCATAATTTTTTAAAAGGCCTATAAACATGTTAACCGGCTATTCGCTGAAAAAGAGGGAGTAGGAAGAAAAACATTTGTTGCCTCTACTTATTTATTTATTTATTTTTATCAGAAACGACGAAGCTTTTATTGATACAAGAAAACAAATACAAGCAAATTAGAGACTGCATTTGGATGAGAGATCCAAAGCCAGCCCTAAAACCAAAAAAGAAACAAGCAGCCTAAACAAATAAGACTACCAGCACCCGACCAAGCAACAAAAAAAACAGCTACCCCAACCTACAATAAAAATCCTACCAACATCATTAACTATACGACCATGCTAAAAAATGCTATCCACTACATCAGAGCTGCTTTCCAATCTCTAGCTAAATCAGACACAGAGAAACTGCTGAACACACTTGAAGAAGAAGCCCACAAAGATGCCGTAGCCTTGACTTTGTGCCAAATCTCCTCATTTTCCTCTTTGTTTTCGAAAGTTCTGGAATTTCTCTCTCCACACGCACCACAAAACAGCCATACAATTACTTCTCCATAAAATTTTAGATTTCTTCTTATTTTCGCTAAAATACCACCTCTCAACAAGTAGATTATGCCACGAACTTGGAGCAGCAGAAACCAAATCTAATTATCTCCAAATATTGCACCAAACATAGTGAACAAAAGAGCAATGCAATAGCAAGTGATCTAAACTTTCCCCGCTCCTTTTGCACATAACACACCACGACAGAGATAAAAGTAAGTAAGGCCTCCTGATCTGCAGCAAATCTGCCGTT
The DNA here is from genome assembly GCA_021464415.1 of Lonicera japonica. Classification (NCBI taxonomy): domain Eukaryota; kingdom Viridiplantae; phylum Streptophyta; class Magnoliopsida; order Dipsacales; family Caprifoliaceae; genus Lonicera; species Lonicera japonica. Next base: position 50,238,252 of record CM038469.1, read on the forward strand.
CTCACCCTTTTCAGCGTGCTAACCAAGCCAACACTTTCACTTTTGATGGAACTCCATTCTTCCAAACCATGTCGTATGCCTCAAAATTTCCTCCTTCATTAGATCTTGTAATAACCTCAAAGAATGATTTCGTCGAGAATTGCCCAGATTTATCTTCTTCCCACACTCTAGCGTCCCATCCATCTCTAGAAACATTACAATTTCCAATTAACCCTAGATGCTCTACAAACTCATTTTCCTCTTCAACAGTGAGATTTCTGCGAATACAAATATCCCATACAAAATCATTAGACGCAACTGACGCCTCTTGATGGACAGCCAATCTGAATATCCTTGGGAATTTAACGGCCAAAGCCACTTCACCCACCCACTTATCCCTCCAAAACTGAATCCTTGAGCCGTTTCCTACTTTATATCGAATATTTCCCATGAATTTCCTTAATCCGCCAGAAATCGCCTTCCAAGGGTTGCGATACGTCCCTCCAAACACCACATTAGAAGCCCATCCAGTTTCTTGAACTCCATATTTGCTTCTAATAATAGACTGCCAAAAAGCATTTTGTTCTTCCAGAAAACGCCATAGCCACTTTCCTAACAGAGCTTCATTTCTTTTGATCAAATTCCCGATTCCCAACCCTCTCGCCTTTTTGCAACGGCTCACCTTTTCCCAACCCGCTAAATGATCCCCCTTCCCCCCTTCAAATCCCTCCCATAGGAAATCCTTCATAAATTTTTCAATGCTTTTGGCTAGTGAGGCTGGAATTTTAAAGAGGGAGAGATAATAAATTGGAATACTCTCTAACACCGATTGAATTAACATTAATTTCCCACCCTTCAAAATACACCCCCTGGACCAACCCTCAATTCTCTTGCCTACTCTTTCAATTACTGGAGTCCAAAAACCTAATCTCTTCGGATTGTCCCCCAACAGCAACCCCAAGTAAGACATTGGCCAATTCCCCACCCCAAACCCCGCTACATTGGCTAAAGCTCTCACTTCCCCCTCCTCGATATTTATTCCTACTATCTCACTTTTTGACAAATTGATTCTCAAATCCGACGCATACCCAAAAATGTCTAAAATATTAAAAAGATTACCGATTTTTTCCTCATTATTAGAGAGGAAGAATATAGTATCATCGGCAAACTGTAAGTGCGACAAGCCCACCCTATCCCTTCCAATCGCGAACCCCTCCAGCATGCCTCTACTCTTCGCCCTTTCCACTTATTTTCATTTTTGCATTTTGTATTCAAGAAATCCTCGCTGCAGGGATCTTATTAATGTTGTCCCGGCCTATTTTGTGTGTAGCAAGAGTTACACATGCATATTTATTGCATGTGATACGATTATATGGGAAGAATATATGTTGTCTTAGTCATCTGATGCATGCACTAAATGTACTTTTTCATTTAAATGCTCTGCAGGATGCCATTACAGACATTCAAGTTGTTTCTAATGGCTTTCTTACATGTGGGGGAGATGGCTCTGTAAAGCTAGTTCAACTTAAAGATTTTCCACACGGATTATGAACTACGACAAATCTTTGTCAAATCTGAGTTGATAGATCCTTTCCACTTGACCACAGAAGCAAAGGAACATCACGCATTGAGCATGTTTGCGGCACTCAGCCTAAGGTGAAGCTGCACATGGGTGCCAGCCTTGCAAGCAAGGGGCATGCCCATGTGATGAAGCTTACATGGCACGTCATCATTGGCCTAGGAATGCCATGTGATGTACTCCGGGGGCAGATTGTGTTTTTCTCTTAAATTGTGAAACAAATCATTTGAAAAGCTTGTGTTGGTAGGCCTGGAAAGGAAAGTTGTGAGAGGATCTATGTATATCTCCTCTTAGAAGAGTAACACTCGCGAGGAGCTGTCGTTCAGGAGCTCCATATATTTTTGTAGTTGTTAAATAGAAAGTTGATATTTTGAAGATGAAGTGGTCTTGTGTTGGCGTGTATTGGGCAGAACCATCCTCTTTCCTCTCATGTATCTTGTAATAGCTTTGAAAAATGTAGTTGATTAGCAGTTCCGCAATGTAAAGGAGCAGCTTTTGTTATTGCTATTGTATCAAATTCTCCTTGCCAGTTTGCTACGTAAAGGAGCACCTTTTTCTGTTGGAATTTGTATTAAGTTTCCGTCTTTTTAATTTCTAGTGCATACACTAGTCTTACAGGGAATAAGCAAAAATGGAAAAGCTTGAATATTTTGTTTTGTTACGAACCATGTTTTGGTAGTACGACTCATGATTTTACAAATATTTGTCAATTTTATTTTTATTTTCAGAAACTTGCGGTTGGGAACGGTTTACAGCCGGGATGTAGCATAATAAGGGTCGGAAGTCCATTGCTAATAGGGGTGGGAAAATATACCATTTGTACCGCACTAAACCGAACCAATACTAAATTGTACCAAAAATTTGGTAATGGTACAATACCGATTGGTACAATCGGTATTGTACCATACCGAGTTACTTTGGTACGGCACTAGTATTCATATTAATTACCAATGGTATAAAGTATTGTACCGATTTTTTGGTATGGTATGGTATACAGTACTATACCAATATCAAATGTGCTATTATACAAAATACTAAATAAATACCAAATTATCAATATTCTACAATTAGATATAGATAAAGTTAGATGAACGGTTCAGATTGTCAATAATCTCATTCTCTCTTTAGACTCATTTTAGCTCTATATCAAATAACAATTCTCATTCCATATAAATATTCCATTTAAACAAATTTTGTCAGTTCATTTTAATATTGTTCAGTTCATTTAAATCGTTTCACTGAGTATGCACTCGAACTTTGATATATATAATATCTATCGATGATGATAATATGTTGATTTTCGTTTTCTTTCACAATAGGCTATGGCAGTGTAGTCTCAACAAATGATGTCAAGTAAAAAAAATATATTAGAGCGTGTAAGTTTTATTCTGAATTTGGGAACCTAGTTGGTTTAGTGGGACTAAGATATATAAATTATAGATATATATATATATATGTATATATTCTACAATTTTACTTAGTTGTAGGGGTTCTAAGTTCTTCATCCTCCTTTTAGTTCTACGAAAATTGTCTCAATTTATTTAATCCATTTGAATTATAATGGCTCAATTTACTTAATTGGTTTGCATTATGATAAATATGAGCCATCATAATAATAACACATTTTTATCTGTTTAGTGATTTAGTCTATTTTTTTAGGCAATAAAGTGCAAAGATGTAAATATTAACAACTCATGTCTAATTCTTTTTCAGAAAATTTTAGTTAAATTTAAGTTTGAGCTAAGTTAGCCTGTGTTTTACATTAATTAACAATAATCAATATTTTGTAAATCAGTTAAATTCAGAAAATTCAATTAATTTTTTTTTTTTAAAAAAAAAGAAGTCTCTTTTATTTACAAGATTAATTTTTTGGTAATGTACCGTACCAAAATTTTGTATACCAAAAGTTTAGTATGGTAATAGTAATAAATTTTGGTATACCAAATTTTTGGTATGGTACTCGATATAATCGGTATAATACGGTATTGTACCAAATCTACCCCTAATTGCTAATGGTAGAAGTTTTGTCCCTTCTAAGGTCCAACATACAATTATATTTCAGCTTGACAAATTGTTGGTTTAGTAGCAGTTGAAGATTATAACCGCAACAAATTTCTTATCTGAAGTGGGATAATTATGTCGGTAGTGTTGTTTCCGCTACCTTCAAGTTCATATCATGAATACTTGCCACTTTTAAAAACCACCGTGCCAAATATGTGAACTTATCTTCATCTCGGGAACTTTTGTCATGGACTTTGACCGTGCCAACCCTGTCACATAGAGGCTGTCGCAATTAAAACTTTACGAAATTGTGATTCTACCCCTTATACTCTCTAAACTATGTTTATGTCCCTCAAATGTCTCAAAATTATGTATAGCCTAGGTAACTTCTTGAAATAATGTTTATACCCCTCAAAACTTCTCAAGATTGTGTTTGTACCCCCCAAACATCTTGGAATTGTATTTATGCCCCCTCAAAATTATGTTTTCTTTCAACCCCTCAAACTTTTTCAATTTTTTTACCCCGAAATCTTCTCAAGAAATTTTCCCTACCCCTCGAACTTATCGAAACTATATTTAGGCCCTTCATACGTCTAAAAATTGTCTTTCCCAAAGATTTCTCCAAACCATATTAACGACTTACTGCCTGGAATTGACATGCGTGCTCCTCAACATTCTCAAAGTTTTGTTTATACCCCTCTTAAGGTCTCCAAACTATATTGCCAGCCACTATAATTTCTCAAAATTGTGTTTCTACTGTTTAACCTCTCAAACCTGTGTTTACGCCCGTCAAACTTCACGAAATTGTAATTATACCCACTTTGGGCTCTGACAAATGTTTATCAAAATTTTAATTTTCTTGTCAAGGTATTATTAGTCTTTTGTCATTTAATGGCATGTTAAAACTATTCACTTTGTACAATAACGCATTAATTTATTTAATTTTCCCCAGTATGAAGCTTATTACATTACTAAATTTGGTGGGAAAAAACTGAGGCAACTACTTTGTAAAATTGAGATAATAGAGTATAAATTTAATGATTGGGAGACTAGTTCGTTTAAGAAATCCACAAGTACATTTATATGCTCATCAAAATTTGTTCAAGAAAAAATAATATAACAGATTTGCGGGCAGTAATTTCTCGATGAATGAAGAAACCCAAATCTTATTCCCATCTTTAATCAAAGCATGAAAAAAGAGGGGGAGGGGGTGAAGAAAAGGACTACATAAAGTCTTGCCGTCAACAAATAGCAAAGAAATATCACCCCTGCTTTTTACCAGTCATACCTGCAACCACCTGCAAAGATGCAATATAAGGAAGTACTTTAATAATTCAAAAAAAAAGAACCAATTTAATCAAAAAGCAAAATATAATCAATAGATCAAAAGGATGGGACCCATGAAAAGTACCACCACAAACTTCCGTCATATAAGAGCATGCACAATGTAGAGTCTCTAGTATAAAGTAGGATAATGTTATCCTATTCACAATGAGCGTCCCACAATGTGTACAGTCAACTAAAAAAGAGTTGCAAACAAATTTCTACGTGCTATATCTAGAACTTCAATCGGACTTTAGAGGTTTGGTTAGGAGACAAAGTCAGGCCACCAACCAATCACAGATTTTACCGCCTTCCAAATATTATTTTCTTATGATAGGGTACGATAGGATTTTGCCAACAAAGTAATTGAGAGGAAGAAATTTGGGAGTCAATGGAAGGAATGAATAAGGGGATAATTTCGGTCATCCTACCTTTGTGTTAGTTAATGCGAAGGCAAGGGATGGGTTTATGCAGTCCACATTCCCATAATTCGTGGGGAGTGTTGGTATGTAGTACGGGTCTTGGAACAGTATTAGGTACCTAGCTCAGTACACAGTGCGGTGGCGGTAAGCTTAGTCAAAATGCAAAAGTGGGTTGCGTAACCATGTATCATCTAATATATGTAATTAAATATGTTGGTATATGTAAAAAATTATGTGTCACTTCGATTGTTTGTGCACGTTCAAATAAGGGGTCACTAGGATTAGTGTTCTCGATTGCAAACTCACCTTGTTTGGGGTTGTCACACCAAACATACAATATATAGAGGGTCATATGTAATTAAATATGTTGGTATATGTAAAAAATTATGTGTCACTTCGATTGTTTGTGCACGTTCAAATAAGGGGTCACTAGGATTAGTGTTCTCGATTGCAAACTCACCTTGTTTGGGGTTGTCACACCAAACATACAATATATAGAGGGTCCACGCATTGGTCAACTCCAGCAAGTTATTGGATTTGGCTTCATTGGGTGTCACCATGTGGGTTAGAGCACAAACATTCAAATATCTTGGAGTTCCTTGGGCAGGAGCCCTAAAGAGGGTTCATTTTTGGATCCTGGGTTAGAACAAGTTTCTGGGTTGAGAAAGTAATGTTCGACTCGGGGCTGTACAATATTGATTCAGTAGTGCTTATTGAGTTTTCCAATAAATGGCAGATGAGAGAATTGAGAGTTGGGCGAGTGATAAGTCATTCCAAATCACTTTACCTGCAATTGCACCTTCTTCTGCCCTAGCATGGTGCTCCTGCTTCATGTTCTTTTTAGGGGAAGGGGACTCGTATCAGGATTTCCAAGCTTTTTGCCTTTGAAGTGGAAAATGATTTAGTTAGTCAAATTTGTGAGGATTCCAGGGCAGACGATAATTCACTCCAAATATCCTTCCCACATTTGTACTTTCAACAATGATGCTCCAATTTTTATGTTCTTTTCAAGGGAAGAGAACTACTTAGCTTAGGATTTTCAACTTTTTCGCACCATTGAATGAAAGGTTAGCTTCCCAAAGCTATCCAATTGCTGAATTATCCCACCCCTTTTCCTCCCACCTTGAACTCAGATACTAGATTATGGACTCGTGAGGCCTCTAGTGTATTCTCAAGCAAGTCCTTTTCTTTTCTGATTCAAGTACCAACATTTCCTTTGACTAGACTCAATTTGGAAGGTAAAGTTCCTCTCAAAGTAATATCATTTGCATATCGCAAGCTCAATACTAATGATCTATTCCAGAGGAGACCTTCAAAGGCGCTGTCTCCAAATTTTTGCACCAAGTGTTGATCTGCAAGCAGACTCATTCACACTTGTTTCTACATTGCTTGACAACTTAATAATATCACTTTTTCAGAGAATTTGGGGTGGACTAACAAGGCTCTATTTCTTCATATATATATTGACTAATTTATTTGAGGTGATAAGTGGAATCTGCGTCAACGTGGTATCTTTGATCTAATATGGGTTCTTTGGACAAAGCAGAAAACTAGGGTTTTTAGGAACCAGATTTTATCCAGTCAATGTTCAATGTGATAGAGTGGTCTTTCTTGCTTCACTCTGGACTTAAATAGCCAGAGCTTTTAGAGGACTTCTGATATCGGATCTTCAAAGGGATTGGACAGCTGCCATTTCTTGAATTTTTTCTTTCATCTTTTTCTATCTTCTCATGTGTTATTGAGGATACCTTGTCCTCTTGTTATATCTTTGCACTATACTCTCCATTTGAATAGAATTTTCTTTTCTGGTAAAAAAAGACGTGCATAAATCAAAGTTAACACAAATCGTTAATACCATATTAGTATATCAACATATAGAAGAATTGAACCGTATTATCACCTTTCTTTACTAAAGCCAAGTTTCTGGGAAAATGATGAAGGCAATCTCGAATGATGTTTTCAGCATGTAAGAGCATTAAGGCTAAATGGTTTATGCTAGCACAACTCCATATCCTCAACAATCATTACCATTTTGGTTCTTTGGCATACGTGAGCAGGAGGAATAGATTGAATAAGAAAACCTTCACATGTCCCCGCAAAAGATCAACCAACCTCAAACAGACAACCCCCAAAAGTTCTGCTTTATTTTTACTCTTGACCACTGGTGCTCTTGCCCATTAAACACCAACTAATTTCCATAGGATGAACAACTAATTGGCTCTAGAGTCCAGCTTGCATATGCTAGCATTAACGATCTCATTCTAATAGCACTACAAGCAATGTCTCCAGGCTTATCAATAGCAATTAAATGAAGAGGGTTCAGCAGACTAAAACTTCCGTAATTTGGTTATACCATATTGACTTAAGGTTCAAGATGCACCTATGCACCAAGATCTCCTTGGGAGTTAGAGCAAAGTAAGGCTCGCCTTTTTGAAGCAAGGGCGCACACCATACGAAAATTTAAAATGTTACAAAGTAGTTTTAAATCATTTAGAGCAAGATTGCTGTAGGGGACCTGTAAATATAGCACTAATAATTTAACTAATTTATTCATCACATGCTAAAATCCAAAGCTAATCGTAGGCTTCCATAGGTTTAATCAAATATAAACTTAATCAACTATTTTTGGTCTCTACAAGAAATTAAAGAATAAGAGAAGAAAGCAGCTACATATAGGAGAAAAGGCGGGAAAAATGAAAATATAGAATGGTAGTGTTTCGAAGAAGGGTTCGCATGGTCAGATAAATCATAAAAAGAGGAAGCGTTTTGCTAACGTCATTCAAAGGTAAAAAGATGCATAATTCGAGCAAGTAGGCTAGCAGCTAGCCTAGTTTGTAAAGGCATCCACACAGCCCAAGAAATTCCAGGTTCGAGTCTCACCCTTTTTTTTGTATGCGTGTGTCTTTGGGGATTACTGTGGTTAATGAAGATACTTCGACCTTTCATTTTGAAAAAAGAGGGAAAAAAAAGATGCATAAATAAAATACCAAGACCACAACAAATCTGACATTGAAAAATGAAGGACAAAAATGTAAAAACAGCCCACTACTCCAGTAAGGCGCACTGTGTCCCTTGTGCCTCGAAAGTAGGCCCTTAAGGAGGACTTATTGATGTTGCCTCGCCTAGAACAAGGTAAAGCACATACACTGCACCTCATTACACGTTGAGCCTAGGCGCCTTTTGAAAACCATGGGAGATAAAATGCAATTATGGACGTAAACAGGAAGGCAGGAAGTGTGAAATAATACTCCCTCCATGTCAAATTAATAGTCCCATTTCCTTTTTGGGACATACAATGAACCAAATCTCATAATAGAAATTAAGTTATATTCTTGACCATTGATTACATTGAAATTTGTGGTTTATTGAGAAGCAGTGAAGTCAAAAAACATTTTTTTTAGGACAGAAGTCAAAGTGGAACAATTAATTAGAGATGGAGGGAGTAATTCAATGATACTTACATCACTTAAGGCAGGCTGAGGGACTTGCTTGGATGATTCAAAGGAGTCCAACATAGGCCTCACTACAGCTGGAAGTAGGAGTCCTATAAATTTCACAAGAAAAACGAACAGTAAGCATAAAAACTCCTCAACATAATATGATGCTTAATTGCCTATAAATAAATTCTATATAATTTCACTACTAATTTCTATAAACATCATCTCGTGAATAATGACATCAAACAGAATTAGAAGCACTACCACTAAATGTTATTCAATTATTATTACTAATATTATCTTTTGAAAATGCAGAGAGTACTGTGTGTAAGTTGTAGATTATATATTACAAGCGGAAAGACATTAAATCAGTGATCTTACTGGTCAAGGAAAAAAAAGAATTTAAGATAAGTGACCTCAGGTCTATGAAGCACGGACGCGACACGCGATACGCATTTCGACACGATACGCGATACGCAACACGCAATTTTTCAAAAATGTAGGACACGACACGTAGGGAGGACACGTTCTTAATTAATTAATTAATTATATATATGCAATAAATATTATAAATATTTAAGAATTCAATAAAATGAAAATAAATTGCATTAATAGCCCAAATGGAAAATATTCAAAACATAATCAATACGTTGTTCCATAATTAAAGCATAAAAAGATATAAATATCGAACCCAACATGTCACAAAGATTGTTCCATTATTATTATTTTCACTCCATATTTTTAGTTATTTTTTATCAATGTTATCACTTGAAGGGCAAAGTGCTACATAAAAATAATTTGGGAGAATGTTGTAACTTAATAAAATTAAAGTCTCTTTTAGTGGAGTTGTGTCCAAACACAAAATTAATGAGTTAAGAAATCAAAAATAAACAAAAAATTTCATCATTTAATAGACCCACAGTATTTTTGTAAATATCTAACATAAATACATAATCAAGGTCAATCATGTCATTTTATCACTTAAAGTTAAAACCTATTCTCTTTCTCACATTCAGCAGCCGCCTCTCACAGTCACCATCTTCATCTTCCATCTCTCTTAGGGAGAGTACAAAATCGATGCCACAAAAAGAAGAGAAGATGAAATCGCCATTGCTGCCGCCGCTCTCTCTATCTCTAGTCTCCGTTCTCTCTCTCTCTCTCTGGATCGCCGTTCTCTTGCTTCTATAAGTTGTCCTTCCTTCGAGTATTTGGCGCCGTCTCTCTCTGTCGTAACTTCTTCTCCTTCTTCGTGTATTTGGGGTTTAGGTTTTGAGGATAGAAATACTCTCAAGACGATACGTATGTATCATACGATATCTACAACTAATTTTTACGTGTCCCAGCGTGTCTCCGATGTGTCCCCGGCGTGTCGGTGAAAAAAATTAACAATAAACAATGGGACACTCTCCGACACGCGTGTCCCTCACGTGTCGGAGCGTGTCGGGGCGTGTCGGCGTGTCCGACACGTGTCGGGCAGGATACGTGCCCTCCGGGAGAGTGTCCGTGCAACATAGCCTCAGGTACAAAACAGCAAAACTGCTTCCTTTACCTCTATAAGTTTGCCTAACAAGTACCAACTGAACAATAGGCATATGCATTAACGCATTAGAAACCCCAAAAATAGAACTCATTAAATTTGACAAATATGATCGCAAGAAAATTATATACGTACTAAAATCTCCACAAAATGACAACAATGTACAAGTTTCTATTTGTCGTTTACGTAAATAACTCGCTTGATCAAATACAAAAGGTCACAATTACAAACGTGTTAGCACTCAGTCCCTCCCACTCCCCCCACCATAAAAAAAGGAAAATAAAAAAAAATCAACTTAATTTAAAGGAAAAAAAATACACAGTTACTCTCAAGCTTCCTTCCTACCAACTGGAGCTTAACATGTATCCAAAGCTCCTCGCTTTCTTTCAGAACCATTAACCATGAGCAGTCACAAAAACATTACGGGTAGCTGCTCTATTCCCGCTCCCCTATATTCCTCTCATCCTCCAAACGTTAAATTTATGCCAGCAAGTTGCAAAAGTCCCCTTTCCCGTCTTTGGATATCACCACTCTTATTTCCCGTACAAGTACCACCGACTCAATCAAAGAGGTTCATTTTCTCACTGTCTTGGCATCTATCTCTTCGACAACTCACTACGGACATGATATCGTTCCAAATTGCTCATCCATTCCGGAGATAATCTGTCCCAGCAGCAATCTGAGGTGTATTGCATCTGAAACCAAACACGTCGCTTTCAAACAAATTGATGCAATACATGCATAATTTTGGAAACCAAAAGAAGTTACAGATTTCACTTTTATCCTCTTTCAACAAACATCTAATGGTAGGGAATGGATAGAGTTGCCATTTTGTTGGTGTTTGGCTCCAAATCCTTCTCATCTCCTATTCAACTTGGTGAGATTTTTTCTTCTGAAAGACTAATTTATAGACATAGCCAGATGAGTTTGGAAACAGCTCCATACCCCAGCAGCCAAACAAACCCCTCCGAAAATTCTCCTTTACCTTTTCTTCTTCTACCTCATAATATTAATACTCTTGTTCTTGTTTGGAATTTGATGATATGGGTTTTGGAACAGATTACTAGGCTTTCTTTTGGGCCTAAAGTAAATTGCCGCCGCTTGAGAGTGTTAAGAAATTGAGAAGAAGACATAACAAAAGAAAGAAGGCTTCTTGATTTACTCAATGACCCGAGTGTAGAGAACAATAGTGATAGACGAGACAAGAAAGGGCATTCTTGAAATTTAATTGTAAAAGTTCACCAATTGGAGTGCAAGAGGAAAATATTCGCGCTACCCAAAATTCAACTTGAAGTTTCTGTCTAATTTGTTACATTGAAAGCCATTCATTTTTCGTGAAAGAGAAAATGAGGGTTCACAACATTCTATACTTTTCAGATAAAAGTATACACGTGCCATCCTAATTGTCCATGTATCCGAGGAGCTTATGACATCCCAAATAAAAGAAATGTTCCTATTTTATCAACCATAATGACCATGGTTCAGAGGAAATTTGGGCCAACATCTCATAAGTGTAATTCTTTGATTGGAGCCAGTTTTGTTAAAAGGTCAATGAGATTGCTATTCAAAAATTAGAACCCACCGAGTATACTTTGTTATATTAATAGAATCCGGCAGTTACATTAATAGTGTTAACATTTTTAGAATTGAAGGGCACTGAGACCAGGTCACCTTGGGTTTTTGGATTGACTACATCATTTTTTTAACCATTAATGAAGATTTTGTACCTGAATGAGTTCAATGATGCCACTGATTCATAGTTGTTAAAATCTTACAATTCATTATTCACAGCTAAATTGGTACGAATACCACTGATGCATAGCTGTTAAAATCTTACAATTCGTTATGCAAGGCTAAATTGATATGAATCATGCAGCGTATCCAACATAAACATGAATTGTAGCGTGTCTCCAATATAAACTTGAATTATGGTGTCTTAGGATTCATCATATGAATCTCACAATTCATGTGTAATAAAAGCCCAAATATGAAGATAAATAAACACAACGTAAACAATTAGGGTTTTTTACCGATTAATAGGTCGAATATGACATAATACTTCGGAATGAGAGAACAAAATTGGATCGCAACGATGTATGAGTAATAAATCGACAAAAATAAACAAATCGAATCGTTGACGTTGAAAGATAAATTAACACACAAAAAAACCTAAAAATTAGGGTTTAAAGAGAGCGACGGAAGAGGGAGGGGTAGAATATATATGAGCATTACCAACGCCGGCGATGATGCAAGAAGCTGCAACGACGGGCTCTTGCACTATGAACATCTTCAATTTCTCCATTACCGGCATTTTCTCTCTCTCTCTCTCTCTCTCTCTCTCTCTCTCTCTCTCTTCTTCTTCTACTACTACTCTTTTTGTGTAATTAGTTAATGTCACAAGACTCACAACCACCACGCTTCGATATGGAAATGTTCGAGTCCATGAAAACACCGGTATACACTAGGCGGTCCGGATCGCATTATGGGCACCCATTTGAAATTTTGATTAGAGTCTTCTTTTCTTTTTCTTTTTTTTTTCTGTTAAAATTTGCAAATACAAAATCACACCTAAATGAAAATAACAATTCTAAAATTTGAATGGGATTATTGGAAATGGGACAAAATGTCGTAATATTTTTTTGCAAAAAATCAAGAAAATTGTACTATTTCATTTTTTTTTAAAGAAGGACATGTTTTCATTACTTTGCTAAAATAAAGGCATACTTATCAATTGTATTTTAAAATTGGGGCTTTGATTGAAATTGTTTTTTTTGTAAACATAACTTTATAGAAAATTGTATTTTTTTTTGTTTTTTGAGAAGATAGAAAATTGTATTTTGTGTAAACTTAAATTTGCAATTAAAAAAAATTAATGTAAATTTGTTTCTCATGATGTGTTTATATTTTTTAAACTAATATATTATTGTATGTTACTCATGTAACTATAAAGCAACATTAAATAAACCCATAGTAATGTATTATAAAATAAGAAATGCAAACTTAATTTTACATAACCAAAAAAAATCTATCATGTGTATTTTATTAATAAATGGGTTTTGAATTTATAACTTCTTGAAATAACTTTAAACCACTATTAATTTAGGGGCAATTAAAAAAAAGGGCTTATTAGAGAAAGATTTTCACACTAAGGCCAAGGAATAATTTTTTTTAAATAAAGGGCCTATTTTTTATTTTATTGATAATATGACATGTGTCTTTTTTTTTTATTATAAAATGACATCCCAACCCTTAAAATAAACTAAAAAAATATCAATATGCATTAAAATATGGACTGCAATGTGAACTTTGCAGTCGATATTTTTAGTGCAAAGTTCATATTGCAGTCCATATTTTACTGCAATGTGAACTTTGCGGTCCATATTTTTAGTGCAAAGTTCATATTGCAGTACATATTTCACTGCAATATGAACTTTGCAGTTCATATTTTATTGCAATATGAACTTTGCAATCCATATTTTTTGTGAAAATTTCATTAAAAGGGGTAATTTAGGTAATACATAACATGTTTTTATTAATTAAATGATATTTAAATTTATTCAAATACATTCATTTAAAATATAAAACAAAATAGGCATCTTACACTAATTACCAATTAAAAATAGGCCCTTCATTCAAAAAAATATTATTCATTGGATTTTTGGTAAAAATCAATGTATAATAAGCCCTTCTACCTAATTTCTAGATTAATTTAACACTTAGATATAGTAACATTGTAAAAATCATGTAGTGCAAACTTAATTTTGTATGGTACCATTAAAAATTGCAATTCAAAAATCTACTGCAAACTTAACATTACACTAATTTTGGAGTTTAGTCAAATATAGATCATTAGATGGTGTTTGGTTGATATTTTAAGTTAAGTTTTTGTGAAGCATGGAAGTAGGTTGAAAAGTGAATTTGGTTTTGTTGGAGGTTTTTTCAACCAACTCGAAAAAACTCATGAAAAAATGTCAAAAAATAGTCACAATAGATCTTATTTTATAGATCTCGATGAGTAGATTTCAAATATATATTTTTTATCTAATTCCAATTTTTGGATTTAAAGTTATGGTATTTTAAAAAAATTATGAGAGAAAATAAAGTGAAATAAATTTTGAGAAATGTGAAGTACAGTTGACTTTTGAATAGAATACTAAAAACATGGATTTTAAAATATGGACCAAACACCACCTTAATTTACAAAAAAATTATACCCTAATTTTTATTTTTGTTTTGCAGAAAACTTTTTTAAACAAGTCTCGTTTTCCAATATTTCAATATTTTAAAGTCTTGATTGAGTGGTTGAGGTGAGTGCTCTTTGTAAATTAGTGTGTTATGCAAGCACATGCCAAATTAAACGACACAATAAAATGAATAAAAATCATCAGCAATGATTGAAAGATAAATATTGTTATAAGAATGATTCATGAGAACCTTAACTTCCTTTCATCTTCTCCCATAGTTAATCTCCAGATGTAACTGTGTACAATTTACGTTAAAAAAAATTAAAAATTACATAACTGTATAGATAATAACAATATAAATGTTCATATACTTTAATTCTAACCCTCCCTGTACAATAGGATTACGAATTTTAATTTTCTTTCAAGTGGTATTTATTTCTTAAAATCAACTAAAGAATGTGTTTATAATTACAAGTGCACTCTAAAATGTAACTACCAAATCCAATTCATGCTTCAATATAATAGATTATATTTGTTTTTTTAGAATTTTGCATAACTGAGTTTGTTTGTATTAATTTTTCGTACACGTGCAATACTTATACACTATACTGCGTGGAAAGAAAAATAATTTAATAAGTGGGTTTGTAATTTTGCAGTTAAAAACAATATAACCTGGTTGGCTTTGAATTTTATTCTTTATATTATGCCGGTAATCTTAAAACATTTTAGGAAAAAGACTCCGGAAGGGTAAAATGTAAGAAATAATAATGTTACGCATACAAAAAATATGCATAAAAAAGTGAACAAAATGAGATGTCACATTATCATTTTAGAATCCTGGCTCTACTTCAACCCTTAATTTAGTCATGAAGTAACAGTTCAACAATTCATATTGTATGCAACTTTTGTGCACATTTTAAATTAATATAAAATTATTTGTCATAAAAACTTGCCCAACATCACCTAGAAACAAAATTGTACACGTTCTTTAAACAAGTGTGTATCAATACCCATATAGTTTGCAAATTGTGGTCAAAATATCTTTACGCGAGCAACATTACTAATCATATCATCTATTATTATTATTATTATATATATGTATTAAGAAGGTAGTTCCTCTTTAATAACACATAATTAATACATTAATTATGATTACTTTCAACCCAGTTATTCCTTTTAATCGGTTAATTCTCTAAAATTTTGTTTTATAGCGTCTCTTGGTTGTTTTTGCTTTATATTTCTCTATTAATATTTGATTGCCCCCTATTTAAACATGAGAGCCTCCAATCGCTACTCGCTAGTATCTACTTCTTCCTTTATGCCTCTCTATTAATTATTAATGTTCATCCATTCCCCTCTTCCTTTATTAGGTTTTAGGTTTTCATTTCTTTTTCTAATGCCTTTTCATGTTCCATACTTTTAATTTTCTATATGCCTCTACACACATATCTTAATATTTATCTACTCTTTTTTCTAAAGTTTGTTGGATTATCCCTCAAAAGAACTTCAATTCCTACAATACTGATTGAACATGTACATGTCCAAAATTTTCTTCTTTTATTCGTTGGATTGCCAAAGGTTAAACTTTTCCCTTTTAGTACTCAATTTGAAAAATATTTGTCCACAAAAAGCTTTTATACGGTAAAATACTAATAAAATTCTTTGTATATATATGCAAGTTTTTTGGTACACTCACAATTTTTTTTCACAACTAATGCTTATTTATAAGGTGACAGGGCAGCTAGTTTGAGTGGGGCCTGACAGTTTTTGTGCCTAGCTATTTCGTTAATATGAACAATTCCAAATGTTCCTCTATATGCAAATGTTTGGCTATGTACCATCAATTTTAACAATATTTGTCCTCAAAAACCACTCTATCATTCTTCTTTCTACGTTCATATATCATATTCATTTTAATTGTGATTGAAACATTACCTATCAGCTAGAATTTGTACTCTTTTATTTTTATATGTAAGCTTTTTCTAATAATGGAGTTTCATTAAAAATTTAAGTCGCATTTTCGTTTCATTTTTGTAACATTATATTTGGTTATTGCATAAGAGCCAAGCAAAAAGATCCATAGCATATCCTCTTATAAGGTAAATTTTTATACTTCTATTGCATTTGATGTATGAAGACCAAACGGTTATATCCTAAAAGTTATTTTTTTACTTTCCAATTTAAAGAATAGGTGGAGGAAAAAGACTAAAAAGAAAGCTAAATTTTTTGTCGTATCAATGCTTACGTACTATTTAGGGCAATCGACAATTTTAACCCCAAAGTTTTGGGTCAGTTGCAACTTAAACCCCGTTGTTTCAATTTTTCCAATGTCAACACCAAAGTTTCATAATTGTTACACCCAGCCGTTCTCTTCTGTTTAAATCCCACCGTTAGTGGCTGAGCTGGCTCTCCGAGTTGGCGCGGACATCGCGCTAATTGCAAATGGGCGGGATTTCCACATAACCTTTATAACAAATATTTCACTTTACCCAAATCAATTTTAAAATTAGGGTTTCGTTTCTTCAACTTGAGAGCTCAACAAATTAGGGCTTAAAAAATGTGCTCCGATCTTCGGTATCTACGGCTTCCAGATGAGACTAAAAGACCAGATTATAGTAAGCAAAACCTCAAATGTGGCAAACGGCTATAGAAAAATCGTTTGTTTATATGTAGAGTGAGGTTTTGTAAACTATTATAGTATTATTTTGTTTAATACGTATTTAAATGGTTGTTAAAGTTGTTTATTAGGTAGCTTAATAATTCTTTAGACTAATAAACAACTTTAACAACCATTTAAACTCGTATTAAACAGAACAGTACTGCAATAGTTTACAAAACCCCACTTTACACATAAATAAATGATTTTTCTACAACCGTTTGCCACATTTAGGGTTTTGCTTACTATAATCTGGTTTTCTAGTCTTATCTGGAAGTCATAGATACCGAAGATCCGAGTACATTTTTGAAGCCCTAATTTGTTGAGCTCTCAACTTAAAGAAACGAAACCCTAATTTTAAAATTGAGTTTGGTAAAGTAAAAGATTTGCTATAAAGGTAATGTGGAAATCTTGCCCAGTTGCAGTGAGCGCCACGTCAGTGCCAACTAGGAGAGCCAGCTCAAGAACTAACGGTGGGATTTAAACAGAAGAGAACGGTTGGGTTGGATTGCAACGATTGAAACTTTGGTGTTGACATTGGAAAAATTGAAACAATGGGGTTTAAGTTGCAACTGACCCCAAACTTTGGGGTTAAAATTGTTGATTGCCCTACTATTTATTACTTTGTTCAAGAATATGTTCTTCTATACTAAAGGAAGTTGAAAAGGCAAAGTGAATCCCTTCATTTGTTGGTCATGCCAAACTTCTTATAGTTGAAGACTTGCTTGATGTTTTACTCTTTTTGCTAATGGAGAACTTTCTTTCATTTTATTTTTTCTTATTCTTATTAGTGAACAATTATGTAATTTGAGTGGTGGTTTGGATTTCTCAAAGTTTTATGTTGGTTACTTCAATTGTTCATGCGCTAATGCAGAAAGTATAATAATCATTTGCTCTTTAACGCGAACCGTGCAAGTTTATGCCCTACCATAAATTTTTTGATACAATTTCATCGAGTATGTAATGGGTTGAATTGTGTTTACAATTACACTTATCTAAACAAAAAATTTCAAATTGAATTATGTAGATAAAATTTTAGAACGTCCATATATCGCATGGGTCGTAAACTAGTAGATAATAAAACTCTCACCTTTCACTATAACATTCCCTCATTATTGTATTATTAAAATTTATGCATTTCCAATATTCTTTTATGCCGATTATTATGCATATTGAATAGAGTATGTTAAAGCCTTTGTCCAAACCAACTTAAATGCAAAATAAAAATTGTACAATTTTTCTATTTAAAATGGCACTTTTACAAATATGCATGTATATATATATTCACATGTCTACATATATATATATATGTGTGTGTGTGTGAAACTTTTTCATGTTTTTGAGGTTGTGGTTGCAATTTTTAGTTATTATTTAATTATAAACAATTGTTAATATTGTGCATTGAATTTTGTTAAACATAGGTGTTAATATTTTCTTTTTAATTTGAAAATGGTTAATATAAGAATATGTACATCCTAAAATATATTATTATAATATATGTAACTACTTATTTAATTTAATAATAAGCTTAATCAATATTTTACAATTATCATTAAAAATATATAAAATTATAATTTCTTAGACATAAGAATCAACCACAAGTATATCTTTTCCTATTGTTTGAAACTTCTACCTCCTTTTAATATTTTTCCTTTATTAATTCTTTATCTTGATTTTTATTTAAACTTAAAAAGTTATTCTAAATAAATACGCAACTAATAAATTAAATTGTTTTTTTTTTTTTTAAGATATGATTGTCTAAACAACAATAAAAATTATAAAGTGTTTGCGCAATATACTAGTATATAGTCTAATTTCATTTACCAATATGTACCTGTAAAACTTAATATTATTCCGAAACGGATGGAATAAATAGAAAATACAGTCCCGGCTGAGAATACGAAAATTAGCTTAGACTAAGTTATGTCCATTTAGTTACATTAGCAGCAAATTCAATCACTGGAAAAACTTGAAGCAGCTCAATGGAAGATGAACTTGAAATACGTTGATCTGAAAGTGTACGTGAACTTAAATAATAAGCCCTTCTTTCCTAGATTTCTTGTTGGTCTTCCATGGAATTACTTGCCTAAATCCTTCATAAATTGCGGCCTGCATGTAACATTCAAGAAAAAAGTCCATTGCAAGTATAAGAATAAAGACCACGAATAACTAATGCTTGTAAATTAAGATGAGGAGGAGATCACTTTTATTTTTGCCCTAATAATAGGTTTAGTGTTGGCTCGTTGATAGATCATCGTCGGAATCGTTAGACAAGATCGATCTGAATTTGATTATACACGACGAACGTGTACTTACAATGAATATTCAACTTAGAACACAACACTTAAACAGTGACACGAAAACGATCGAGTATATATCCAACCAAACACTAAAATCAAGATTAACACTGATCGAGAATACTTTATGTTAAAATTTTACGACAAGAGTGCATCGCTCTAATAAATTCAAACTATCACATATTCCTATTTTCAAACCGTGAAAAACACAAGGCCGGTGAAGTGAGTCTTCTTTTGTTTCATTTTGAAAGGAAACAAATATTTCTAATTTATTCCCCTAAATTCCCCTTTCTCTTTTTCTTATCTTTTAAAGGGAACTAATCAAAAAAAGGTTTTAAAAGGAAGAATGTAACGGCGGGCTTTCATTCAAAATTTCTTGAAGTTTTAATTATATATATTTAAATACGTAGATATACCATAAGACATTAACTAAGAAAATGCATACACGTTATGGTCTGTTTGGTGGAGTTTTTAGTTGAATTTTTGAGTTTTTTATTAAAAAGTGTGAAAATAGGTTGATAAGTTTTTTATGAATAAGACATCTATGCCCTATCAAGGGAAATAGAGTAATAGCATAAATAAATAAAAAAATGTAGGAGATTACAACAAGGCCATCTCTAAAGCCATAAGCCAAAAAAACACAATGAAATGACCAAAATTGCAAGGTGGACTAAAGGAAAAAACCATTGAGTTGAATTTGGTTTTTTCTTTTTAGTTTTTTTCAACTAATTCAAAAAAACTCAAAAAATAGTCACAATTAATCTTATTTTATATATCTCAATGAGTAAATTTAAAATATAATTTTTTTATCTAATTCTGATTTTTGGATTTAAAGTTATAATGTTTTAAAAAATTTACGAGAGAGAAAGTAAAGTGAAATGAATTTTGGCAAGCATGAAAATAAAATTGACTTTTTAGTAGAAAATTAAAAAACTGGTTTCTAATTTTCTACCAAACAGGGGATTGTTTGTTATAAATGTACTAAATCAAACAATAGCAAATATATATTTTTTTTTCAATCATAAGTTACGTTATCTTTGGATGGTAATATTACCAAAACAATTATATATATTGCTAGAGTAATGTACAATTTTAACAACATATAATATAATTTTTCAAAGTAATACTATATTTTTGACAAAAACATAAATTAATTTGATAATATGAGTTGCTTAAAAAATTATTAAAGTCAAATATACTGTCTTTGGAAAGCATAGGGCATCAAGAACATCATCAACTTTAAGAACTATACTTGAACTAAATGGACAATAGAGAGAGTGAGGAACAAACAACTATTGTTAGCCACTATAGTAATAATAATAATAATAAGTTATTTCTGAAACATTGCTTTAAATTGTGACATAATTTCTAAACATACATGTCACCCTCAACATTGTTTTAAATTATGACATACATGATTTAACAAAACAATGCCACCCTCAACATACCTAATTTTGAAACTAACTATTGTAGTATTATTGTACCATCTTTTACAATGGGCTTCATTAACATGGAAAATAATTAACCTCCGTAAAATTGTTGCTATAAATGGAAAGAATTTCCTCAAAAACAAGAATGGTAATGGAAAGAAGAACACCATGAAAAATAACTTTGTGAAAAATTTTCAAAATCAAAACCAGCAAAAACAAAAAATTAAAGGGAAAAAATCATAAAAAATAAGTTGAATCGTACACATGATGAACATATTTACTAGAAACAGAGGAAATTAAGAAAAAAAAAATAAAGAAGAAAACATATATACTATACATACCCATAAGTGAGACCTAGCTTGAGAGAGACTTGAAAAGCTTCCATTCCTCCTTATTCTTCTTCCCATCTTCTTCACCTTCCCACTATTACTATTACCATTACTATTACTACCCTCTTCCTCACCAAAGACTTCAACATCAATGGAGGGTGATGAGGAAAAGACAAAACTACCCCCAGCCACCTCCTTTTTCCCACCCTTAACTCTCTGCCCCCAAGAACCCAAAATCCCTTTCTCCTTTTGCCTCCCAAATTTCTTCTCAGGAACCAATTTACCAATCTGTCCTCTCTCAGGGCTCTCTGTGCTGAATCTGAAGGAAGAAAACACAGGCTGCTTCTTGCCCACATAAGGCCCATCTAGCACAGTGGTGGGGGAGGGCATTTTGGTAATTTCCATGGCCACTAACCTCGGAGGTAATTCTAAGGACTTTGGGTTGGGGATAGTGATGAGGGTGGTGCATGGTCTGGGCTTGCCTGGTTCTTCCTCCCATCGGAATGGAACCGAAGCTGAGGTTTCGAGCGGTGGTGTAAGCATACCTGATGGCTCGGGTGAAGCCTTGGGTGAGATTGAAAACAGGGGAAGCTTTGGTGTGGAACTTAGCTCGGACTCTGCCTTGGATCCCATAACTCTCTGTGTCTAAAGAAAATAGGATGAGAAAGAAAAGTATGGGTCTTCGTTGACGAGTGAAAGCAGGGAGGGATATTATAAAGGCAGGGAGGGATATTGAGAGATCTTTCGTCCTTTTGTAGTGGGATCACCTATGTACTTTTTTGGAGCTTGCCAAGTGAATCCTTGTTTATTTATTTTTGTTTTCACTCACGCGGCGTTTAGACGAGTTCTTGGCATATTTTGATTAATTTTTTATCTTAATTTATATTTTTCACTGGACAAATATTATTTTAACATTTTCAAGAATCGATTTGAAGAGGAAAACACAATTGACACCAGGATAGTTCCATTGATAAATCTATATCACTAGACTAAGAGGATTGGTCGGAAGTGAATCCTTGTATTATGTAAATAATATTTTTAAAAAAAAAAGTTTGATAATAAATCATAATCATGTTTTTAGTATTTAATCTTAAGTAAATACAGCACAATGCCAAACAAGTTACACTTAATTGTGGAGCGAATTGTTTCAGCTCTGTTCGAGTTCAACCTTCAAAAACAACAATTATGACTAGGAATACTCTTAATTTCTCGAGCAAGATTAGTCCAACCACAATGTAATGTTAGGACAACTCAACACAAAGACAAAAAAAAAATAGTAAATATGACTATAAGTTGTAACTATGTATGTTATGACTTTTCAATACACTATTATGCATGCTATGAAAGCTCTTTTAAGGCTGCAATTCTTTTGGCAGGATGTTGACTTGTTATAACACTTTTATGGTTCGTTTGGTTCAAGATTTAAATCATTTCAGCGATGCTAAATTCTATTCAAAAACGATTATCGCGTTTGGTTCAAGTTTTAGGTCCGGAATAAATGATTCCATGAACAAATCTTTCCCCCCAAGTTCTCCCATTTAAATTATAAGGAATAAACCATTACCAATGGTCATCTTTTTTAATTTTTCATGTTAGTACTAAAATAACTTTCTTCCTTATGAATAAATAATTCTTTTTCCATTTGTATATGAAAATATTGTTTGGAACTTTTTTTTTGAGTTACGCTGCTGCACAAAAAAGAAAAAAAAATTGTTTCAAACTTTTTTCTTTTCTTTTTTCCTGTTGTAATTTTTTTTTGTAGGATAATTATTAGCTAGGCATGTGTAATTTTTGTAATTTATTATAGTAATTGTCCCTTTTGAAAAATTAGTAAGAGATGTTTTCTTATCTTATAAAAGGAAGGATTTTTTTTCGTAATTGATACTTCATTCCATTCCTATTCCCGGTTTTAACCAAACATCGACATGGCATCTTAGATGCCAAGAAAAAAGCTTTCCAGGAATCAAGTATGCCCATGCCATTCCCAAAACTTGAACCAAACGAGACCTTAAGGTTATGTTTTTTTTTTTTTTGCGTGATTTTAAGATAGGTTTTGGTAAATCACGTTATTTACATAATTCAGAACTGTTCTTCTAGGATAATTCTCAATATATTAAAATTCTGTCAAATTTTGAATTCCTTTAAATTACATGATTTCATAATCACTCAAAATGTTAAGATTTTGGGAACCACTTGTTAAATTACAAAGTTTAAATTTGATACATCTCATTTTAATCTTATCTCTCCTCTATAATTGGTCACTATGTCCATCTCTCTCTAACTATAAAAATTTCACTCAATCCTAAGTTATAATACTATATTTTGATAATTTATAAAAAAAAGTTAATTTCTTTTGAAATAACATTTAAATTGAAATCATAAGAAGTATACCTAAATAACTTTATGAGATGGTCAACCAATAAGAAGTGTATAAACTAATATTTTATGAAGCATAAGTCAAGATTTTGAAACTATATAAACACATATATTGTATAAACAATATCATACAAATCTCTTTATTGGGATATTTAGTTTAGTTACCAAAATAAAATTTATTTATTGATAGGGTAAAATATCAATTTACTCTATTTGGATAAACACCATAGACACGTGGACTGCCACGAAAGCTGGCATCCTAACGTGGCAAAAGGCTTCAACTAAGTCTGGTAAATAGATCTTATTTGAGCACAAACTTCCTTCGAATGCTTAAATGGATTCAACTTAATATAATAAGAATGCCCTTCAAGACTTGATCCGCAACTCTGGATGCAACTGCGTTACCACAGTTGAAGAAAGTATAAGTGACTGGCAAACGAGACCAAAATAGGTGCACAGACCACCTCAAGTACATTAAATGTCTATCAACTATATTAATGCTCTAGATTAAGGGGAGAAGCAAGATCAAAGATGCACATGCTTCATCAACCATTATAATAATAGAAGAAGCTTTGGGCTAACTACTCTAGATTTACAGACCTGTTTTTTCCTCTTATTATATATACAAAGCATTTACTCCATTACAACCACTGAAGTTTTGAGCAGTGAATACTAATACTCATACAAGAACAAAAAAGATTTCCTCACTTCAAGATATTTCCCATTTGTAAATAGGTCTAATAAATGAACTAAAGCTTATAAACTTGGATAAGAATAGTTTAATAGTGAAAAAGAGATCATAACACCCCACTATAATAAATAGGTTGGCGTGTAGTACTCATTCTTGTATAATCATAGCTTTGCTCTATACTATTATCATCTATAACTACACCCCAGGCTCAAATCTCCTTCACAAATGAGGAGTAGGCCTTATCACATAACATCATCTATAATCTCTATAGTCCACTTATGTCAATTGTTTGAGCGTTTTGTTACATTGTTGGCTTCTCATCCATATTGCTAATTTATCGCAAAACCCGTTTTATTAAGATAATTATCATTGACTCTGTGAATGATCATTTACTCTAAATTTTTACACCAACACTTATTATTATATCAACTATCTTGTTAAAAGGAAAATATTATTGACAATTTTAATATAACTTTTGAGACAAAAATCAGCTTATGTATTTAAGGATATTTTTCATTATGTGAATGTCATGGTTACTGTTATTTGGTTTTTGTAATAGAGTAAAAACTACATAAATTAATAGGGTCAGGACTGGTTAATTTTATTAATTAAACGAGATTTCAATTTATCGATAAATTAAGATAAGTTAATAATTCATTAATTTACCGAAAGATTGGTGTTTTCGATATTGTTGTCTTGATTTTCTTTAGATTTTGTTTCCTATTAACTTAATTAAGTAAATTATATTATCTTTTGATAAATAATTTGAAAGATTTATGTTGACCTTGTAGGTCTTAATCTTATTTTGATAATAACTATAAATCAATCATGTGTAATTTAACATGTTCTTGATTTAAGATTATAGCTTTCTTACTTAGAAAATCAAGAATAGCATGATTGCTCAAAAGAAGGATCATTCAATCAATATCTGATCAAGTCAACGAAGCATTGGACTAGCAAGAGATCATCCTTATCACACACATGCTAGCAATGTATTTCATGAAGCACAAAAGATCAAGGATCATATGCCAAAGCTTCAAAGGAAAAGCTTCAAGTGAAGAATCAATTTGAAGAAACAAATCGAAGCATTCGAAGACTCACCTATTTGGTAATTTAGTGTTTGCTTAGGATTAATGTAAAGTTTCTTATTTGATTATTTATATAGCTCATACATATTGGAATATTATTCTTAAATTGATCAAAATCAGTTTGAATCGAAAATCATTTCAAAACATCATTTTAACAAAAATCGGTTTTGAAATAAATTCATATTAAATTCAAATGATCATTATTTTGAGTTTTCCCGTAAATTGGTGTCTTAGGAACTTATTTTTAAGGTCCTCAAAGTATTAGAATTGATTTCGGAGCTTAAATGCAAAAGTGCAAAAATTGGGATTTTTTGCCTTTTGGCCTGTTGGGCAGCAGAGCCCATCAGTCGACTAAGTAGCTTTGCTCAATCGACTAAGGGTCCATTGGTCGACTGATGGTTTTGCTTAGTCGACTGATGCTTCAGAATATAGCCGTTGGATTTCTGATTTTTTATTATTTTTGGTACCAAACTTCTACCAAACCTCTAGAACGGCTATATCACTTTTGGGACTATATATACACTATCTAAGACACATTTTGACTACCTTGAATCACTCTCATACTCTATACTTCATCTATCTTCAATATCAAAAAATTCAAGAAATTATTTTTGATCAATCATTCTTATTGAGCTATAAATCTTGATCAATCAAGTAATTCTAGTGTGAGCTTCAATTGTATTCTTTAAACACTTAAGAGTTATTGTTAATTGGTGTGAATCACCAAATAATTTAGTATTCAATTGTGAGAGGTAAATCTCATAGGAAAAACAAGAAGATAAATTCTTGTTTAGAAATTGTGAAAGGTAAATTTCACAAGGTTAGCAAGAAAGAGTTTCTTGTGTAAATATTGTGGTCAAGCAATATTTGTAAAGAGTGTGTGAGAGGATACACTTGTAGTGGTTTGATATTCATCCGGAAGGAGATTGTTATTAGAAGAAATTCTCGGGAAACTAACCGAGCGCGGATTATGGTTTGGTAAACCAAAACCGTGTTGACAAAAAGTCTTGGACTTTATATCGGTTCAATCTTTCTAACTCAATCTCTTTATTTACTTGCTACATTATTGTTTGCTTGAAATTGTTTATTTGCTTGATTGTTTATTTGATTGCATTCCTTGATAATTTGTTTTGTAAATTTGTTTTACTTAAACATTGTTAGAAAAGTTTTTAAATTCCGCATTAAGTTTTAAAAACCCTATTCACCCCCCTCTAGGGTTGAAATCCGACCAACAATTTATGTTTTCAATATTGTAATATTGGTCTTCCTTAAATTTTTATTTCCTAAAAACTTAATTAAGCAATTATATTATCATTTGCTCTTCCAAAATTATATAAGTATTCGATATATATACCATATCTCATCATCATCATCATCTTCATCCTCTTCTTCTTCTTCTTCTTATTATTACTACTACTACTACTACATAGTTTATTTTGCAATGGAGCCTGTTTATTAAAAATAAGCCATCAAAGCAATAATGATACTAAATAATTTTTTCTTACGAGATGAGAAATGCACACTTGACATACTTAGGGCATTACAGAAAGTTAATGATGAAATTCATGTAAATATAAATTTCAGCAAAAAGCAAACATTTTTGTACTCATATTTTAATAAGGCATGATAATAGGACTAGAAAGGTCAATTATTAATTTATGTAACCAATAGGCCTAAGGGAACTTATAAAAAATATTATCTTATAAATTTAGCAAAAAATATTAATTTAACGAGGTTATTATTTTATCGACTTTCTATTGTAGGTTGAATAACTTATTCTTCAAACCCCCTCTACATCTACACAATTATAAGAAAGGTTATCTCATGTCAAGTTAATAGAATTTGCTACTTCAATAACTTATTTTGTCAACTAGAGATGTTGTGATAAACTCGAAAATCGAACAACCAAACCGTATCAAGCCGAAATATGCATAAAATAACCAAACCAAAAAATGAAATCGAAATAATGAAACTAAATATATTTAGTTCGACTTTAGGGCGTGACATTAGAAAACCAAATTGAACTAAACCAAATCATTGCATACGTTAATATTTTTTTATCCAAAATAAGTGTTGTCATAGAATTTATTTATTTTAAAAAATATATGAAAATTGAATAAAATTGAAATAGAACTAAAAAATTTGTTTTCGAATTTAGAAAATTTAAAAACCTAAACCAAAATTTCAAGTTTGGTTTGGGTTTAGGCATCATAATTTTTAACCCGACCGAAACCAAAAACCCCCTAATATCAACTGTCAAGTAAGAGCCCACATGGGACAAGTGGACTACCTAGTTGATAAGACGTCCACATGAATTCAAGAGAGTTTCTAAGTTTGAATTTTATCCGAAATGAGTGAAATTTTTTGTTATTATTGTAATACTAGATCTTTCCTTCTACAAAAAAGTTTTAAGTAAGAGATCAATACTTACTAATTCACATAGTACGTGTTACTCTTATTTATCTATTTTCGTTAATATATATGTATATATACTAGGGTATACTCATAAACAAGATTTGATAATAAGATAAAATGAGTAAGGTGTAGCGAATTTAAATCGACAAACATCAATTAATTTATTTTGAGCCCAATGTCTAGTATAGTGTAACATTTTGAGCAACCGCAACTCAGGTTTAATATATTTTCGTACTTAAAAAACTAAAAGCATATCGGATTGGACATACTTGTTTTTAATTTTATTTTTTTAAAATTAATCATATTTTTTTTATCTTATTTTGATCTCAGCAACATATTTTTTTAACAAATTAAACTCAAAGTCATATGAGAAAATAATACAACAATGTCCGTTATAGTATGATTTGAAAATAGTCCAAAAATCGGACTGATATACCGTGAATACTTTTAAAAATGACAAACTGAGATAACTAATAATGTACTAATACATAGAGTACGTCATTAAATGTCACCAATAATTTTTCTTGATTTTTTTTACATAATTCCATTGTCATGATGGATCTTGTTTAATTGATTTTGATCAGTAGATTTTAAATATTAAATTTTTATTTTTTTTATTTTAAGTTATGGTATTTCTAATGTAAACAAAATTATTAATGTGTAAAAGTTGATTGTGTGTATTATTGGTGTGAGTGTTTTAGCTTTAATGTGACATCTTGATATGTGTATAAAATATATCTAAGAGTGTAGAACTAATGCATAACATAATATGTATATTTTAATAATTAAATTTTTATACTTTTTTTTTAAAAAAAATAATCAAAAATAATGTTTTGTAATATAGATATACGCAGCACAATGTTTGGAGTGGTTGATTTACGTGTTTGATAGGGTGGTCGTGCATTGGATTCTAAACAAATGATGGGAACGAAATGTCAGTAGTAGACTTTAGAGTAGAATAGACGACACTCAACATCCTTGTTGGACCTTACCTTACCTCCACCCAAACAATTCATCATGAACTGATGCCACCCTGATATTCCCTCAATTCCCCTTCCGCTCCCAAGGACCGATTTGTCTTTATTCCACTTCACTTCTCAGAGAATTCCACTAATTAAAGGGGTACGTGCATTTCTAGTAACCACACCTCTTTTTTTCTTTTATTCAATAGTTAAAATATTAAATTCAAATCATTAACTTCATTAATTAAAAATTACAGCAAACAAACTAAATGAAGTCATGTACTTTGCAAATGGTTTCATTCTATTTAATTTAACCGTCAAATTGAAAGAAATAACTAAAGTGATACTCACTCTAAAGTTGTTCGTTTTAAAGTTTGATGGTTAAAGTAATACTAGATCAAAAGTTTAGTAGTCATTTATACTATTTACTCTTAAAATTATTTTCTTCCTCATCATCATCATTCACCCAAATTATCATCCCTTTCCATTACTACCACTATCGCCACCGCTGCTACTACCATCTACAACATTCAGTTTTATTCATTTCCAAAAGCTCACCACCTCCATTTTCTTCTTTTTCATCATCATTTAGTTTTAGAATGATAAAAACTGGGATTATGCATGCAAAAAAAAATGTGCATGAAGTTTTACGTGGTCCGATCCCACCGAGGATATAATGGTTTACTCTACAAGTAGTTACCGGTATCTTGTGCTTAATTATTATTCTTTTACCCAACAGCCAACTGTGTAAGCCGAGTCAATATATATATACTTGGCTGACGTGAGCTAAATCAATATAAAAGTTAAAAAAAAATTCAACTTACTCGATTGGCGTAGGCCGAGTCGGTTTACATATATTATATTTGGTTGACATGGACCGAGTTAATGTAAAAGTTAAAAATAAAAAAATCAATTATACTCGGCAGGCATGGGCCTAGTTAATGTAAAAGTTAATTTAATTTTATTTATATTTTTTGAATTTGGATACTTAAAAATTTGAGGACGGAGGGTCTTATTGATAAATTTCGCTTGAGACCCCGCCTTCTCAGGTCTAGCCTTGACATCAATAGCTAACAAACATGGTATATGCGAAGAACTTTGTGTTTCAAGGTATATACCCACCTGCAGCCAACCGTATGTTTGCCTCTTATGTAGATCTGAGGAGAAAGGGTAATGGAACTTTATACGAGAAATAAGATCTAAGGAGAGAGAAATTAAAGGGAGATGGCAGCAATGCCAGAAGGATTATAGTGGAAAATTAAGGTTGATGGAGTGGTTGAGTGTTTGTGAGAAAAGTTGTCGGAGTGTTACGAAGATACGGAGTGAGATGATAGGGATGATAATAATTAATAATAACTGATGTTAATTAAAAATTGACAGAGAAGTGAAGTGTTTGGGAGAATAAAATTTTACTAAAGGATTGTTTGTGAATTGTGAGATATAGTGTTTGTGAAAAAAAGTGGTGGATGTAACTAGCGCCGCCCTTTGTCTTTCTTTCTTTCCTTCTTTCTCTGTCTTTCTTGATTCGGGTGTTTTGCAAATCTTTATAGCATATTACATATATGAAAATGATGAGCAGACTCTAGAAAGGGTTTTATCTTTTTAATTAAAAAAATGGATTTCCTATTTTGAGAGGTAAATGATTGAATTTTTTGATAAAATTTGGCGGGGATGATCTCCATGATAAGTATATCAACTCCAAAAAAATTCAATCAAGAAATGAATGAAAAAAATATTGATATATATATATATATATGCGTGCATTTCGACCGTTAAAAAATTTGATTTTTAGATCAACCACTTCCTAAATGATTTTTTTGTTAAAATTTGGTGGAGTTGATCGTCATCACAAAGATTAGACCCACTAAATTTCATCAAAAAATTCAATCATTTACCTTCTCAAAATTGGAAGTCAATTCTTTAGTTAAAAGAATGAATCTTTTCTAGAACCTGATGATGCAAAATAATATTCGTATTGACAAAATAACTTCCTTTTTATTAAAGTATGGTACTGGTTTGAATAATGTATTCTTTTAATATTGTATATTATTTTGACAACAACTATAATTATTTTGACAATAATATCACCCATGTAAAAATAACTACAGTGTGATAAGGTATGATACTACTTATATTAACAATATTTTTGGTGAAAATTTTACTATATGACCAATTAATATCTTTTTAAAATGACCATTGCATATTGGTTTTGCTTTTCAAGCCTAAACAAGCAAAGTTGGTGCCGTGAGTGTTGGCCAGAACAAATTAAAAAACATAAACCAGCCACAACTTATCTCATTTAAGATTCAAAAGTCAAAAACAAAGAAAGAAAGGCAAAGAAAAAAAAATACACTCTCTCTCTCTCTCTCTCTCCATTACTTTCCCATTTAAAGAAAACACGTTTAACAGCAACACCATCTCTCATCTTTGAAAAGTATATATGTGGGCCATGTTCCACAGAAACAAACAAGGCATTAAAATAAAAACCTAACCCCGTTATCATGAAGTAATTAATTAAGAGTTGGCTAGCTTGATTCTCTGCTTTACCATGGGCACAAGGATAAAGAAAAATCTAGACCCATTAGTGAAGAACCAAGCAGTTTAAAATCATTGCCAGCTTTCATCAAAGTAGAGGAACAATTAATGATTAAAGTCCATTTAATATGACAAGGCCATCAATATTAACAGTGGAGTGTGTCCCCAACTTTCAAGAAAATGCTCCCAATTGTTTGTGTACCAATTATTACTACCTCTGAATCTCTTTTGAAAAAATGAGTTGCCCCCTGTTGGTTTATTTAAAGTTATTTTTGTTGCGGCTTAGGATAGATCTAACAATGAATTTGGGATTGGGGTGGCTATTCAGGATCATTTCTTGAGAACGGTTGGTTTAAAAATATTGATTTCACATGAAAAAATTATAAAATTCAACATGAGTATATAAGTGGGAGAATGTCTCCACATAGTAATAAGGCCTTTTAAGTTAAAAACCCCACTCATGTGGCCCAATTGTGTTTAAATTGTGGACAATATCATTACTATGTGCGCGGACTAACAGGCTCAGGGGATGAACACAACAATTGGTATCAAAGGTCGATGGTGAATCCACGTACTTGTGGAGTAATACCGGTAGGCTTATGGTCTGAGTTAGACTAGGAGTATCCGGGAGTGGAATCGCTATAGCCTAAGTACACTCGGGGTGCTGTAAAGGTGCATACCCGGGGTGCTGTCAAGGTGCATCTTTGGCCAAATTTACTAGGTTCATTACTAATTCTGTGGTTTAGTTAGAAGTTCCGTCTTAATGGTTGAACAATTATTTCGTCTCATGACATTTTTTTCTCATTCAATGATATTGGATCCTTTTATCTAAAAAAATAAATTAATAATTAAGTTAAAATTAATGAATGGTCAAAACTTCTTGTATGCATGTTTAGCGTTACTCTCTTTTCATAAAAATAATGTCCAAATGAGACACTCAAGAGTACCTTTTTGTAAGGCATAATTTCTCCCATTAAAATCCTCTTATTGTGTCTGGAGCCGATGACCTAATCTCACTAGCATACTCTTTGTCCTCATAACAAAGAGATTAAGAATTTTAATCTACATAGATTATGTTATCACCTTTCATTATATGCGTCGATGGTTGTTATGTCCACCATTTTTGTAGTGGTGGGTAAAATTATCAGTTATATTAAGAAAGTGTCTGGCTTTTGTGGCCGATGGTCTCGTAAAAAAAAGAAAAAAAAAAGGTTGCACTTGGAAAGAGCATTTTACCACTCAAACACTGTGTTTGGGAGTTTATGAGAGAAGAAAAAAAGAGAAAGTATCAATCCAAAAGGAAGAGGAGTTTAAGAATAAAGAAAACGTTACAATCTCTCCTCCGTGTTTGTGAGTTGAAAAGAAAATGAGAGAAAATATCATCTTTTAAAGATTTGTTATGTATTCTAAGAATAAAATTGGCAATACAATAAGTTTTCACTAAAAAAATTTCTCCTCTCCAATTTTCTCCGATTTGAAGAGAACGATTTGGAGAAAAAGTTTTAATTAATTTTATCTCCCTTCCTCTCGTATTCTCTTTATAAAAACCCCCCAAACGAAAAACAAAATAACTTTCTCTCCTAATTTAAACTCCCAAATATAGGAAAAATTCACCCAAACATTTTGCCCAAGTCATAAGGCCAGTGGGACTTTTGACCTGAAAAACTAGAAATTCGATAATTTGGAAGACCGACTCCAAACTTTTTTGATAGACTCCCGAAACACATCCCCAAGTGTCGAAACCAATTTTCGAAGATTCAAATTGATTAAACAATGGGTACTCTTTTGTTGAAGTTATTTACTTCTTAGTTTGTGTGGGTGTATTTTTGTGATAAAAAAAAAGATGATTAAACAAAATTTTCCTCTTTGGAATTGTTTCTACATAAATAAAAAAATAAACCTATAAAAACAAAAAAGCTAATGGGTTAATCTTTGGATGCCATGGAAATGGGCACAGCTAGAATAGAGTAAGTTATACCATGATTATTAAGTCCTTGGAAATATATGCATAAACACCTCCTAAAGCTAGAAAATATACAATCTCAAATGTTCCCCATGAAAAACAAGTGCAATCAATCACACCCCAAAAGCATCATGTGTTCCTCAAAAGCTAATCTTATTTATAACAAAAAGATTGTAAGACATACATTTAACCATCAACAAGACTCAATTTGATTCCCGCAAAAAAGAAATGGTAATATAGTTTTAACTCTTAACTCATTGCCTTGAAAGTAAACGATGCATATGCAAGAAACATATGAAATGACAGGAGAATAGAGAAGTGTAGATTACAACACATTTAACAACCACAAGCCACTCTTGCCCAAGAATGAATGTTGAACTTGAACCTGACTCGAAAGAGAAGATGGGCCAAAATGTCAACCGACCCAGACCCACTTTAATACTGATGTAGAACATGCAGTGACCAAAAAAGAAGCCAACTCCAATTACTGTAATAAGATCCTCAAAGCAGCAGAAATTGACAGTAAAGCATCTGAACCAGTTGATTGCAATGCCGACGCTCCAATTGCTTTACCGAATGCTGACCAGAACAGGACTCCGCAATACTATGACCACAAACCAAAGCATCCTACCTCACTCTCGTATGATATCCTGGAAATATAGGTAGAAAGTTAAATTCTGATTCCCACTAAAACTACTATGCAAGAGTTTCAAAGATTAGTGAATACTTCCAAAGTATAATTTAAATAGATAAGTAAATAGAGCATCATTTCTACTAGACTTTGGTCACACAAGAAGGGCTAGAACTGGAGATGAGTTAAAGACAATTACTGCGTTCTTCAAGCCTGGTTCATAAAAACTATCGAGCTTAAAAAATATTTCTCAGAGAGCATACGAAAAGGCTTGTAACAAGGCCAAGCCCAAGTAAATCGACTTTCAACATAGGTTTACAGTCTTCATGAACTTACCGAGCCTAGGTCAATAATTTTAACAAGATTCAATACAGGTTCAAGTTGATTAGTTTATCCCACAAAGGAATCTTAAACAAGCAAAGTTTAGATATCTTGCTTTATTTTACGGCCTCAAGTACAAGGAAGAGCTCAGTATGAGCCCGGTCCAACTTTGCCTCAGTAGGAACATGATGGCCAGACTTTATTACTTTGGTCGAGTAAAAGACCAGTTAGAGACAACCAAATGCAAGAAAAACAAGCACAAGGGGGACAAGCCTTAAAAAGCTTGTCTGTTAGTGTGATGAAGGTTTCACATCCAGAGTTCAGTGTAACAAAAGTTGTGTAAGGCCTAAAGGCGATTGTGTGTGTGTGTGTGTGTGTTTTTGCGGGGGTGGGGGGGGGGGGGGGGGGGGGGGGGGGGGGGGGGGGGCACTCTTCATTCTACCGGCAAGGAGTCCAGGGCTAAAATGGGAAAGGTCAAGTTCAGGTCAATTTTCAATTAACAAATAAGCATCATTAATGTTCAATCCACTGCCCATAGAGCAGGTTACAGGTCACAATTCCTTTGGTCCTTGAGCAAGCAGTAAAGCACATGAATAAACACAAAATTTGCCATATTCATTATCCTTTCACTAGCATTTTAGGTAAATTTCAGATTTGTTTAACAATGCAAATACTGTGTCCATGGGTTGTACTCTGCTCTATCTCCAACTACAATCCAAACAAAATTAGGAATAATCGGGCAATATATAAATATCTCCAGATCTGTTTTATTAATGAATAAAAGAATGTTCAGATTAGTCTGAAAACATAGTAATTTTGTGGCACGTTTACTATGACCTTACCATAAGGCGTGACTAGCATGCCAACAAGTAGATTGAATCCTTTCCAGCCTAGAAATTGGCAGATTACCACCTAAGAAAGTTCAAGTATAATCAATAGATCCTTCTTTTCTTATTTTTTTCTCCACGAATATATCGCGTTAACCTCTTGTGCAGAATCTTAAAAACACTACTTCAACACACACAATATCTACCTTTACTTCTAGAAAAACTCAATCAGCATTAACCAAAGAATGAAAACACCAAAGTTTATCATGGTCCTAGAACAGCCCCTCAAACCTTCTCTACCCCGTGAAACTTAATTCAGCATAAAATCCATAATTTGATTGCTCAGGACAAAATTTATTTACACTACCATTGCATTTCCTGAAACCACAGCCAAAATATAATGGTATACGTGGTTCTTTTTAATCATCATAGGTTCTTCTACATCCCAGATTTTTGCTACCCAAGCTGGTTTGTGATGAATCAAGATCTTTAAAAGTTTCGAGTTTAAGCAAGTAGCAAAAGATAAATGAAGTCTAATATGATCAGGTTATTTTAATCTACTCCTACACTCGACTGTGCTGCGAGATTTTCAGGATGACAGCACTTTTACGTGCCGTACTAAATAATGTATTTAACAGGATTTTGGTAAAAATATGTTAATTTAATGCAGAAATTAATGGAAGGGCCAATGCTGCAAACTTTTGATAGTTTAAGGGATCAATTGACACAACTGGAGTTTAGGGATCAAAGTGAAGCACATTTACGGTAATTTCTCCTCTCTTAATCTTAGTTATTTACCTAGCACAAAACACATTGGCAGGCATACTTGCCATGTTTCATAAAGTTCCCAACTTATGGAAACTTTTTGTGTTTCATCACCTGTTCTTAGCCGATAAAAAGGTTTTTGACGTGTAGAATTGAAATTGAAGCAATGGATAATTCGTAATACCGCAAGTAAGCATCAGTTCCAATGCCTAGAGAACTTTAACTGTTTGTAGGATTTGATAACTAATCATTGTAAATGGTAAAAAGTTGAAAAACAATACAGCATAGAGCGACTTCCTAACCGCATAACCACCTCCAAAATCCACAAGACAAGAAACAGTTGTGCAAAAACAAAACTATAGAAAATAAACGATATTAATTTAATGTTCAGGGGAAAAACTCAAAAGCAACAAAATGCAAACACATGAAACATCACAGTATTAGCATGTGAAC
The DNA here is from genome assembly GCA_021464415.1 of Lonicera japonica. Taxonomy (NCBI): domain Eukaryota; kingdom Viridiplantae; phylum Streptophyta; class Magnoliopsida; order Dipsacales; family Caprifoliaceae; genus Lonicera; species Lonicera japonica. Next base: position 50,274,453 of record CM038469.1, read on the forward strand.
AAAGCAGAGAAACATACCTTGAGATTTGCTTAGTCTCATACTATAGAGAGATTGTAGGAGTTGCAAAGCTGCAGTAGCGCTGCTTGATTAGCAGGTTCGAGATTTTCACTGATAATTTGGGGATATCGCCCAGGGCTATGAGCAGAAAGATTTGCCAATGAAGCAACCAAAAAGTGCTTTGGATCATTAATTTCCTTTAGAGGGTCCTCCTCTTTCTTCCCAGCATTGTACAGATGAACGAAGGTAGCATTGTAACCAACAGTCTCCCCAAAATCTGGAACCTCTGGTTCCTCCTCAACCCTATCCTGTTCTGGCCGTGAAAGAAGGGTAACGATGCTGTCAACCATCTTCCCCCAAAGTCCACCAGCAGCAGGATCCAGGAGTATGGGAGATTCACATATAAGCCTAGTTGAAGCAACTGAAGTTAGTTTAAGCTCAATGGAACCTGTTATTAGCTTGAGATTAGGTACCCAAAATTGCTCCAAGATCACAGGAAGTATATTGGGCTGAACAGCATTCACAGAATCCACAAGGTGTTGAGGTCCATGCTTGACTAGAAAGAGAGACATAAATATCAGAAGAGACTTTACAAACTTAACCGTTCTGCTATTTTGAAGCCGTGTAAATAGGGAAGCCCAGACATGGCTCATATATGGTCCAATCACATCATATCCAAGGTTCTCAATGACTGTGTTAAGCACATAAAACCCCTGTTCGTCCGTGCTAGGAGATGAGACGAGCTTGTTGAATATCCCAAGGACATGGGTTAATCTCCCCTCTCGATTAAGCTCATGGGGTGCCTTTTGAAGGAAAGACTGAAGCAACCGCACAAGTGCAGGGACATTTGCAGATTTCTTCCATGTTTCAGGCGATAAGAGAATCTCAAAGATTTGCATGTAGTGTGGTGGGATAGGGGGTCTGTTCAACTCCACGAGCTGAGCCAACAACTGGAATGCATAAGGGAAGAACTCGGTCACGTCTTTGGCCAATATCATCTGGAGACTAGGGAAAAGGCTTGATTCAAAGGCTGGTACAAGAGATGGGTTCCTTTCACAAGCCCGCCTTACAAGAACAGCCACAGCCTCAAAGAGATAGTGGTTAAATATAGGATTTTTGGGGTTCTCACATACTCTGTTAAGAACAGTAGTCAGCCCTGTGATGCAAGGCGAAGCAACCTCAGTAGAGATTTCTGCAACCCCAAGAACCCGCATGATACACTTCATTATATATTGATTCTCCTCAGATTCTGGTTTCTCCAAGGCACTAAAAAGGTTAGTCATCAAGACTAACAAGAATGGACTGATGTCTGCTGATGTATATCTTGCTCTTCCACCCACATCCTTGACCAACAAGAGTTTTTCAATGCAACTTGCAGCATAAGAATGAACCACATTCGAGTCTGAACCAAGAAACCGAACCACATCGGGAAATAGTGCTAAAGCAAAAGGTTTTGAAATCTGAATCCTAAACATTGTGAAGAATTTCAATGCACCTGCTTTCAACATTGGGTACCCATTAACATCCTGGCTTCTCAACTCCGGAACAATTACCGATCCAAAGAAATTTTCAACATCCACAAGGTCAGTTGAAACCGAACTACCACCTGCCTTTTTCGTGGCAAGGGAGACAACCAAATAAATGGCACAGTCCTTGTGCTTCCAATTCACAGCTGGATTTTCAGCAAACGAGGCCAAACAACTATTTATTTGGCTAGAAACCCTTTCAGTGACCTGTTCTTTATAATTTGTAGCAATTCCCTTGAGGAGTTCACATGCAATTCTCCTCCTCGTGTCGAGATCACTGCCTTCCATGTCCCTCCTAATGAACTCCACATAATTCATATCGAACAACTCCTCATCCTCATCCCTCAACATCACATTTGGGATAACAATACTCTGGCAAATCTGCTGCAAAATATCATCCCTAGCAAACAATGTGTGGTGAACGCTCGTGCTTACTGTGGTCAAGAACTTGATAGCAGTCACAGTTAGCCTGTCTCGACTAGCTGATGCAGATGCAACCACAAGGAGACTCCAAACAGCTTCAACGAAACCACTCAAATATTTTTGAAACAACTCCTCTTCCTTCTCCATGTAAAGACTTATATTCTCACAAACCGCAGCTCGCAGCCCATCAACTAGTGTGAGCCCATCGCCACCACCATCTTCAAGAGCAGGGTACTTGGCAGTAAGAATATCTTTGAACTCAGACATCCATTTATCCATATTATTCTCGAAAAATTCAGGCAAATCCTGAAAATTCAAAGAATAAAATATCCTACAACACAACCTTTGAGACTCGATAAGCGGTCTGATATTCGCAGCCACCCCACCTGACGTCACCACCGACTTAATCACTCCAACAGTCCGGTCAAAAACTTCCAATAGCGGTTGTGCAAAATGGTCCAAACAATACTTGAGATCAATCAACAACTCATTGGTCTTAAACTCATAACGAAACTTCTTAAACAAAGAATTTAAAGTAGCAAGGATTCCATTAACAGAACCATAATCCGAAGCCTTACTAGCAACATCCAGATTGGAACAAAGCTCCGGAAGCAAAGCGGGCCAAGATGTGGGGAAATCATGCTTACCAATCAAAGCTAGTGCTTCACTGAGCTGGGATTGAATCCTAGGACTAGCCGAGAGCATGAGAGAAACAATTAGTGCTTTGATTTGATCCTTTTCGGGATCGGGAATAGAGGAGGTGGATGCGGTTGGGGCCCACCGAGCACGGAGGTGGTTTTTGAAGTTCACGGCGGCGGCTTGCCTAATCTGTTCGTCGACAGAGGGTTCAGCCACCAGCCGGAGGACGGCAAGGCCGTAGTTAGGGCTATCGGCAGCCTCGGAAAGGTTAGATTCAGCCCGGCGACGAGGCTCCGGGAGAGGGAGAGAGTATCGAGGAAGCATTGCGACAGAAACTGCAGGGTTTGTGGATTCCACTCCATTGTTTACAGAGCTTGGTACTAGGTTTTTTTTTTGTGTGTGAGATTTTTGGAGTGTAGTGAAATCTAGGGCTTGTGTATATAAATCTAGGGCTCTGGATAAGGAGTTTGTAGATTGATTAAGTTGTATAGGTTGGTGCTAGGGTTTTAGTGAGATTTTGGAGATGCGTTGATTGGTGATAGCGTGTAAAATCTAGGGGTTTGTGGATTAATTGTGAGAATATGGTAAACCGAACAAATGAGTGAAAAACGAGAGGATTGAAGTGAGTACCTGAGATTGATCGATCGATCGATCTTACGAAATGGCTGTGCAGCTTAGAGAGCAGAGACAGAGAGAGTGCGTTTCAAGTACAAAGGAGAGGAGGGATTGGGGAAGGGTTTAAGAAATAGCGGTGTGGCACGATGAGCGGGCCGTTTTGGGCGCGGGACATAAAAAAAATTCCAATGGAATAATAAATAGTATTGATCAAATTTTATGGACGGGGCTAAATACTTGGACTCTAACAGCATGCATTGGACGATGTTGAGCTTGGTGTTTAATTTATATATATTTTTATTTTTATTTTATTTTTTTGTTATTTTGTGTAGATCGGAAAAACCAAATATGCAATAAACAAATAAATAAATAGGCGTATAAGTTCGGTTGACCACTTTAATCACAATGTTAAAAAAAAAAGTAAATAAGGAATGAAAATCAAATTCAAATTATTAAAAAAATAATCAAGATCCCTTAAATGAAGGAGGCTGCTACACGCCAATGGCCTTGTAGCCTAGTGGCATTCTCCCCGGTCTTGTATTTGAGAGGTCACAAGTTCAAAATTCGACCACCTCTTACGCTTACGTGGGTGGTTGGCATCACCACCTCTTATGTGGGTGGTTGTTGGTGGTCTTATGTGGGTGGTGGTTTGTTCGCGAAGGTTCAAAAATATGTTATTATTAATGCATAATTTTTGTCGTTTGTGCTGGACGGGTTTCTGTTGTGCCAGCCGGCACTCGGAACGGGCTCGGGGCACTAGCCTGGCCTGCCGTCCGCGCATATAGTAACGATGTTGTCCCCAACTTAAACATTTTTGGGCCACAGGTGTGGAGTTTTAACTTAAAATGTCTCGTTACTATGTGGGGACTCTCCCCCACTTATATACCCATGTTGAGTTCTACAATCTTTCCATGTGGGATCAATGGTTTGAGCCAACCATTCTCAACAATCTCCACACCTTGGACTAACACCGATCCGGCTCCACCTAAACCTTATACCATAGTCCACCATGAATCCCTCCGGCTCCGCTTACGTGGGTGGTTGGTATCACCACCTCTTATGTGGGTAGTTGTTGGTATTGTTCGCGAAGTTCAAAAAAAAGGAAGCTGCCACACATAATCTCTAAAATATGTTAATTGTATTCGTTTATTATCATATAACAAATGCGCAACCCCAAAATGTGGATGTACTCTAGACCTATTATCTATTAGTTAAGGGAACCATCATATAATTACTATAGTTTTTTACTTATTTTCAAAAACAAATATTGGATTGAAATTAGAATATTTAATTTTGTCCACATACAATCCTTCTTTTTCTTATAGCATCTACAATAGCACAAATAAATAAGGTTAATTTACCTTACACACGTACACGGCATTGTCTATTAGTAAGGTTAAACAATGTTTTGCAAGGTATGCATATTGTAGATGCAGAGTTTGCAAAGTTTCTTACCATAAGCATTTTGATTATATAAACTAAAATGCATTTGGTTTCCAAATGTATTACTAAAATGCGTTTTGACTCGACTTCGTTTGGTTAAGACTCTCTCATACTTTTTTCTCATCCCCACCTACTCTTACTACATGTCTTTACACTCTTTCTTAAAATACAATACGATATTTATTTTCCCTCTCTTTCTCTTTTTACCATACAATTACTTTAAAACTCAATTACATACGGTATTATACCACTAAGTTTGTCATTGTAGATACAATTAAACCAACTTCAATCCTCCTCTATATTTCCACCTAAACATAAATTTGGGGAGAAACCTATAAAATTCCAATCCAACATTCTTCTATTCTTTCCTCATTTTTAAAGAGTTTCTATAAATCTCCATAAATATAAGAGAGTGAATAACAATTTCCAAATGTTTCAAAGTTTATTTTAATGGTTTTATTTTGAAATTACTTTAATGTCCTCAAATTTATCCCTATACTTGAAGAAAATCATAATTGGAGAGCATTTATGCTCAAAACTTTCGCCAAAGATAAAGAAAATGGAGTTCACCATTGGAGATCTTATCCCCAAATATAACTTTTCCCGCTTAAGATTTTCCTCAATTTTTTTTTTATAAAAAGTATTAGAAAATGGTTGAAGATGCTTTTAGAAATGTAAATAAGTGGTCCAGAAAAAAAAATTCCTTATTTTTTGGGTGGCGCTATTGCCACATCCGAAATTGCTCAGTAACACTCCCATGAATTAAAGGGAAATATTTGACTATTGCCACATACCATATTTATTTTGAAGGTATAATTATTAACAATTAATAATCATTATACTCTTAATTAATTACTCCATCATTTATAATTCATCATTTGTTATTAACACTTTATTTATTACAAATCATTTATACCCAATCATTAACTTTAAAACTCATAAAACTCCAAAACCCACAAAACCCAAAACCCACGTGCTTCAATCCAACATAAGACCATCCAACCGAGTAAATACGTACACTATCGCTTCCATTTTCATTTTGATTTTCAAAACCATTTTGAAGAGCTAAAAGAATATAATCAAAGCAGCATCAACATTGAGTGAAGACAAAAGAGAATGTGGGGTGAAAGGAGTGTAAAAATAGAGAATGAGACAGAAAAAGTTAAAGGTAATGTAGCAATGAATGAATATAAAGCTCATAAGAAAAAGGTAAGTTTTTTTCCATTCTTAGATGCGCATTTTTCTTTCTCTTAATTTCAATGATCTGAAAATGTATAAAACCCATAAACAGAGGTTATATAGGTAGTTGGAATTTTGCTAGGCCATAAGCAACCGAGTATGAGTGAACTGGGCGATTCATCAGAGTCGAGCCAAATGATATGGGCCATTTGCTTGATGAAGGAGTACTCGGTTTCATAAGACCGAGTTTTTAGTTTTCTCCGGTCTCATATGGACGATTTTGGGTAATTTATTCGGTTGTTTATGGCCGAGTACGTGTGTTATTATGATATGGACCATTTTTCTTGATGAAGGATTACTTAGTCTTGTTTGGCCGAGTTTTTTTGTTTTTATTCAGTCATGTATGGCTGAGTTTAGCTAGCTTTTTCGGTTATTTATGGCCGAGTAAATGCATTATTGTATTGAACATATAATGCTTTGTACTTTTGCAGGATGAAAGGTCATTGGACTTCTCTACATGAGCTGATTGTTCATTTATAGATGAAATTGATTTAAATGCAATTATAGTAAATCAAACTCCGAAACACAATTTAAATCGCCTTGTTGAGGAAAAGGCTCCTTGTAACCTCAATAGTGATGAGCAACCTATGAAAATAAAGGCTCTCACACCAATAAAATGTATTGACCTTAATGCTGGTGGTTGTGACAAGGAACTTGACTGTAACGCTGGTGGTAGTGATAAATGACTGAACATAGAGAACATTATTGATCTTAGTATCGACAGTGGTGATGAGGGAGTCAACATAGAGAACTTTATTAACCTAAACTCTGATGGTAGTGACGATGGAGTGAATATAGAGTCTTTCAGCCAATAAAGAGTTTTGACCTTAACTCCAATATTGGTGATGATGCTGATAATATTAATTTTGGTTCCGTCGCCTTTCAACTTACCCATTCAAAATATAATGAGTTTGATAAAGCAAAAGCTGTTGATGTGACATCAATTTTTACAACCGATGAAGTAAGTACACACATGATTTTACTTCAATGTGGCATATTGTCTTAGAATACTTAAATAAAATAACAGAAGATTTGATTATTGTTTATTTTATAAGTTTTCCATTCCAAGCATGTTTTAGTTGATTGGTGTCAAAGTAAAGTAATCCAAACTATTGTTGTTACCGGAAAAGCTGACCAATGGTGTGGTACCAAAAAGCCAAGGCTATATTTGGCTTACGAAAGGAGTGGCATATATCGCGACCGTCGCAATAAATGAACAAATGTTAAGAAGAAAAATGATGCGACAAGTAAATGATATTGCCCATTCTCAATACGTGGTATAAATCTCGGTGGTGATCGATTAAAGGTTGAAGTAAGATGCGGACTTTATAACCATGATCTTCATAATACGCTAGTTGGACATCCGTTTGCTGGAAGATTAAGCAAAGAGGAGAAGAAGTTCGTTGCGGAGTTATTCGTTGCTGTGCTAAAAACTAAATATATTCTTTGTGGACTCAAATGGCGTCATCAAGATAATGCCTCCGTAACGAAGACAATTTATAATGATAAGTCCAAAATAAGAATACACGAAATGGAAGGGATCACGGCAATGCAACAACTATTAAAGATTTTGGTAGGGAAACATTACATGTATTGGTTTAGATCCAATGAAACAACTGACGAGTTGTTAGATCTATTTTGGGCACATCCTGATTGCGTTTTGTTGGCCAAGTGTTTTCCTTCTGTGGTTATTGTCGATTACACTTACAAGACAAACAAGTACATAATGCCGTTATTTACAATGGTTGGGATTACATTAACAGCGAAAACTTTTTCCATAGCCCATTGCTCTTTTGTATAAGAATATGGAGGATAATTACTAATGGGCACTTTTTAAGTTGAGAATGTTGTTTGAGCCCCATGATATCCCTAATGTATTTGTAAGGGATAAGGAGTTTACTATTATAAATGCAATCCATAACATTTTCCTCGATGCCCATCACATGTTGTGCACTTTTCTTATTGCCAATAATATTGAACAACATTGTAAACCTCTATTTAAAATAGATGGTTTTAGACAAAGTTTTTTGATGATTGGCAAGCAGTTATAAAATCCGAATCAGAAAAAGAGTTATTCACTAGATGGGAAGAATTACGGAAGGATAAGAAAGAATTTTCAGATGCCATTAATTATGTAGTAAAAACATGGTTTAAGCACAGAGAGGCCTTTGTACTTGCATGGACGAATTGAATAAAGTACCACGACAACCGAACAACGAATAAAGCCAAAGGATCACATGGCAAGCTTAAGAAACACCTTGATAATGGGATTGGAATTTTTGTGACAGTGTTTATAGGAATGGACAATATGTCGAGCCTATAAATTAACGAGGTAAAAGTCGTTTTGTATATAAGTCTTTATTCGGTCAAGAAAATACACCAGAGAATATTGTTCAAAGAAATAAGGGGGCGTCTTTCGCATTTTGTATTAGATATGATAAAAAATGAGAGAGATAAGTCACTTACATTGGTTTAGATCCATCAACATGTAATCATGTACTGCGTACGATGTATGGGTGGCCTTGTGCCCATGAGTTACTTCAATATAATTGTGAGAATCGGCTTGTACCTTTTATAAATGTTGATGCATATTAGGCCAAAACTCGTAATCTTACCAAATTGAAATGAAAAAGATTATTTTTTCATATGGTTGAGATTGGATTACTAAGAAAATTGTATGATCAATCAACGGAGGATGAAAATAATGTTCTTTTGAGATAAATAAAAGATATTGCTACGCCAAGTACAACATCACTTAAATAACTTACTCCCGTCATTCTGAAAGGAAGACCCCGCGGTAGTAAGAAAAAATTTAGCCAAAATGAGAAGAAACATAAGTTGTCTACGAAGAGGGATCTATTAAGTTTTGAATATGCGAAGACTATTGAAGAGATACACTTTGTTGCAACCCAATTCTCTCAAGTTTCAAAGCGGAGGAAGCAAGTGGTGAAGAAGAAAAATGAGGCTTGTAGGACTAACTAGGAATTTAAAGCTTATATGCAATTCATCATTGAATTCATGCATTCATTTATTGAAGATATACAAGATGTCCGCAGTGATGGGCATTGAGGTTTTTGATGCATTGCAGAACACATGGGTTAGTTTGATGATAAACAAGATTGGGGAAAGTGTAAGACTCGATTTGATAGAAGACCTAGAGCTGTAAAAGAAAAAATATGAAGTTTTTTGGGGATCTTGATACTATCGTGATTGTTTTAAGCACTTAATTTTTTTGAAAACGAATGCAAATCGACAGATTCTCGGATGACTATGCCCGACATAGGGTTCTTGATAGCGTCGGCATACAATTGTGTGGTTTTATTTTATTCAAAATTACAATGCTTAACGTTTTTTCTGCATACCAACCCACCACCACAAGAAAAGCCATGTCATCAAATGACAATAGCACTTGTCAATGGAAACCACTTCGTTAAATTCTTCTTGAAGGATAGTGCACCGCTTTCGTATGTTGCTACAAAGTGAAAAACTATCTGAAATGAGGAGTCTTCTTCTTGGATACTGTATTTTGCTAATAAAATTAAATTATTCAAAGATTTGTCATCGTGCTCAGTAAGAAATAAAAAATTGACAATCATAATTAACTAATTACTGATTAGAAAGTCTTTTTCTTTTTGTTTTATTTTTTGTGCATACATAAGTTGCATATCAAAGTGTTATACATGCACATTTGATCTTTTGTGAATTATTAGCATAACTTATATAATTGTAAAAAGTAAACATGTAACCTTTTGGTATATCAAATGGTGGCAAGGCTATGATCAATAAAATATTTGGTGTTATATTTATATTTTTTTTTTGAACTTTTGATTTGGGTATATCTCTCAATTATACTTTCAAAGTTTTTGAATTGGTTTAGAATGTTCTCAGGACCTCTAATCGACCCTATGCGGCCAAGTTTGCATATGGACTCGGTCCAAAACAACCGAGTATAAGACCATAATTCGATTTGATCCAATTAAATGCATTCCCATATTAAATGGTGCTCTCAGGACGTTTAACCGGCCCCTTGTGGTTGAGTATTGCACATGGACTCGGTCCAAAACAACCGCGTATAAGACTATAATTCAGTTTGATCCAACCAAATGCATTCACATATCAAATGGTGCTCTTAGGACCTCCAATCGGTCCCTTGTGGCTGAGTATTGCACATGAACTAGGTCCAAATATACCGAATTCTAGTCCAAAATCCGGTTTCATCCAACCAAATGCATTCCCATATTACAGCATGTTCTCAGGATCACTAATTGGCCACGTTGGGCTGAGTATTGCACCACAATTCGGTCCAACACAGTCGAGTTGTATACTGAAACTCGGTTTCATCCAACCGAATAAAATTCCATTATAAATCATGCTATTGGGACCTCCAATTGGCCCTCTGTGGTCGAGTATTGTACTCTAACACGGTCCAACACAGCTGAATGGTATGCTGATACTCAATTACATTCAACCGAATAAGTCATACTTGTCCTCGGTTATATAGAGCCGATTTTATGATCAAACAAGTTAATAAAACAAACATGATAAAATAAAATATGTTAAATTTATACAACCAACCAGCTCAATAAAACTTATACAATATGAATTTTAGGCAACGTCGATGGGTAGAGTATCTAAAAGACTAAGACTTCACCTTACAATATTATCCGGGCAAGGCTAATGTGGTAGCCAATGCCTTGAGCCGAAAATCTCAAGGGTCCTTAGTCGTGTTACGGTGTCAGGAATGGAGGTTGAGAAAAGAGTTACAACGATACAACCTTATGGTAAATCGTGACGAGAACTGAGCTTATTTAGATAATATGATTGCCCAACCGGCAATCCAACAACGGGTGATAGATGCTCAATTGGTATATGAGGCATTTTAGGTAATACGTGATCATTTGGCTATGAAAGCCCAATATGGTGAATATAAACTGGGAATTGATGAGGGAATCCGGGTCCGAGATATATTGGTAATACTGGACTATCCAGAACTTATAAATGAAATTTTAAGTGAGGCACACCATTATAGATTCTCTATTCATCTTGGTGGTACAAAGATGTACCGGAATTTATGTCAAAAATTTTTATGAAGCGGCATGAAGAAATATGTTATAAATTTTGTGAGTAAATGCATTATGTATCAATTAGTGAAGGCCGAGCACTAAAGGCCTGCAGGGCAACTCCAGCCATTACCCATTTTCGAGTGAAAATGGGAACATGTCACCATAGATTTTGTTTCGGGGTTACCGAGAGTATTGAGGAGGTTAGGATATAATTTGGGTAATTATCGATAAACTAACCAAGTCTGCTCATTTTTTTCCTATCCAAAACAACCAAAATGTGGAGAGTTTAAGAAAACTCTACGTCCAAAAATAGTCAAACTTCATGGGGTTTCGTTAACCATCATGTCGGACCGAGATTCTCGTTTTACATTTCGATTTTGAGAAAGTCTTCAAAGGGCTTTAGGGACTCAATTGAAATTCAGCAATGCGTTCCATCCACAAACCGGTGGGCAATCCGAACGGGTCATCCAAGTATTTGAAGGTATGTTAAGGGCATATGTCCTCGACCTCCGAGGAAATTGAATAGAGCATCTACCGTTAGTTAAATTTGCTTACAACAATAGCTTTCAGGCTAGTATAGGCATGGCGCCTTACGAAGCCTTATATGGTATTCAATGTAGATCCCCGGTTTGCTTGTATGAGATCGGGGAAAGAACCTTGCTGGGTCCGAAGTTGGTGGAACAAACCACCAAAAAGTTTAAAATCATCTGACAACACTTTCTTACTGCCCAGAGTATGTAAAAGAGTTATGCCGATCGACGCCGACGTCCATTAGAATTCAAAATCGAAGATCATATGTTCTTGAAAACCAAACCTCGATTTGGTATTATCCAATTCGATAGTAAAGGGAAGTTATCTACTCGATATATTAGACTATTTGAGATTCTCAAACGTATCGAGAGTGTTTCGTATCGCTTAGCCTTGCCACCACAATTATCTAATGTTCATAATGTGTTCCATGTATCTATGTTGCGTTGGTACGTTCATGATCCCTTCCACATTATTCAATGGAAAAATCTCGAAGTATTAGATTATGGAACTTATAAAACCTGTCCTATACAGATCTTGGATCGTCGTGATCAAGTACTTTGAAACAAGGTTATACCTTTAGTGATGGTTTTATGGTTGCATCATGGAGCCGAGGAGGCGACGTGGGAGTTAGAGACTGAAATTCGCATTAAATATCCTGAGTTGTTTACGTAATTTGTAATATCTAAATTTCGTGGACGAACTTTTATTTAGTGGGAGAGATTGTAACACTCTCTGTTTATTTTTATGTGAATTATGTAAATTATTAGATTATGGAACTTATAAAACCTGTCCTATACAGATCTTGGATCGTCGTGATCAAGTACTTTGAAACAAGGTTATACCTTTAGTGATGGTTTTATGGTTGCATCATGGAGCCGAGGAGGCGACGTGGGAGTTAGAGACTGAAATTCGCATTAAATATCCTGAGTTGTTTACGTAATTTGTAATATCTAAATTTCGTGGACGAACTTTTATTTAGTGGGAGAGATTGTAACACTCTCTGTTTATTTTTATGTGAATTATGTAAATTATGTTTATTTTGTGTGAGAATTATGATTTTAAAAATTATATGTTCGTAATTTAGAGAAAACTTCCTCCGTAAATTGTAGATCTCAGAATTACCTTTCCGTGGATATAAAGATCATCTCAATCGGAGTTCCGAGTGAGAAGTAATGGCCAAAACAATTTGGGAAAAAAGTTTACTCGCGGACGGGTATGGGTGTTTTGGCATACCAGTCCGGCGTCTGCAGTTTAGGAAAAAATTACACTGCGGATCGGTATGCAATTTTTTCCATACCAGTCTGGTGTATAAAAATTTGGGAGAATTTACACTGCGGACCGGTACTCAGGTTTTTGCATACTGGTCCGCCACTTGTAACAGTGTACCGACTTATTTCATTTTTAGTGCATTTTGTCTTCTTTTTTCTTCATTTTCGACCCAACCCTTTCCACACATTTTCTAGAGTGTTCTAGAGAAAAAGGGATGAGTTCTTAAGCAATCCTCGCCTATTTTCATTTCCGGTCGAAGGATTAAACATCAAAGTCACCCGAATCGCCTCCTAGCTTACTATTAATCATCTTCTTCTTTGGGAATCCTTTGGGAAGGGCTTAGATCATCAAGTTTTTTTCTTCTTTCTCGTTAATAACTTAAGGTTGGGGTTCTATGGCTTTCAAAATTTGATAATATGCTTTTATTATTCAATAATCATTGTTCTTGATTATTATTTATTTGGGAAACTTGAAGATAAAAGTGTTCATGTTGTTTTTATGATTTATAAAGCTGTGATTGTATGATTTGGTGCAAGATATGCCATAAACATTTACTAAGAAGTGTTATTTGAACTATATGTGGTATCCCTTGGTTGTGTGCATGTTGTTTGCTGATAAACTGGGTTTGTTGACGAGTTATACATACCAAGGGATATGTTATGAGATTTATGGGAGTGGACATGGCATAAATTGCTTGGTATTTATGAAATAACATGCTTTGCATATCATACATGTTATTATTGTGTCAACCAATCGCTTGAAGACTCTTGGCATATGTGTATTATTCTTATGGCTCGACATATGGGGCGAATATCTTATATTTATGATGATGATGATGACGATGATGATGAAAGATCGTTATGATCATGATATTATTCTAGATGTGATATGATCTTGATATGGTACTATTGTGGCCCTTTAATTGTGAAGGGATGATGTATTGATTTGTGCCTACCGGGATGAAAAATAGGTAGGGTCCCGTGCCCTTAGGTTGAAAATCCCTAAATCTCTGGAGGGCAGCAACGAATCGGCTGCCTAGAGCCAACGGTGTGTAGCCCAAAAATCTAGACAATGGTAAGGCACTGATGATTTTGTCGTTATGATTCTATTGAGGGACTTAAGGTCCGAATCGATTATGATTTCAAGATGATTTATGAGACCGTTGGGTCAGATATTCTATGAGGCCATTGGGCCAACTCTTGGTTGTTATCAGGTTCTATTCTTGGGCTGTCAGGCCCACCTTACACTCTGGTTCAGCATTGGTATATTCTAGCTACGTGGTTCTATGGTTGACACAATGGAGGTAACATGCATTAACATATGCATGCATTGTTTGATGAACTTATAGTTTTAAAAATTGGCTTGTATTTTATACGTTATGCTTTCGTTTTTACTCACCTTTACTGAGCATATATCTCACCTCATTTCTTTAAAATATTATAGGTACTCACGAGTCCCATGGGGACAAAGAGACGGCAGGTTCGGGGGCGAAGTAGAAGCTCTGATATAATCCATTTTTAATATATATATATGTTATCCGAGAAGCCATGGCCAGCCCAAGGATTATCTATATATTTTTGTTATCCATATGGCTTGGCTATGTATATCCATAATGCATGTTTATCAAATATAGTATCATTTTGCACACCATGCTTGTCGTTGCTTGGTACACATATTGTTGTTGATTTATATTCTTCATATACCTGTCTTAGTCCTACTAAGATGGGTTAGTGACACTCCATGTCTTAATTACGGGTGTTATCCTGTAAGTTAAGGCAATGGTGCCACATAATAACTTTATAATTCAATAACATTTGTAAAGTAAATAATACATATTCCTTATTCCAAATGGCATATGTTATATAATCCTTAAATGATATAAGCACGCTTTTACCAATTGGACCCCCGTCGTTATCTTATTGGCCTGCACCGCTAAGACCTTATCTTTCATCTGTTATCTCGGCCTCAGGATTTTCTAGTGCAGATGGTTTTAGTCCTACATGTCGTGCAGGTAGTGCCTCCGGTGGAAGTGGTGCTGTTAGTGCAGGTGCAGGTGCAGGTGGTGGTGCATCCGGTGAAAGTGGTGCAGTTGGTGAAGGTGGTGACTCTGGTGCAGATGGTGTAGCTAATGCTGGATTTTTTCTTTTTCCATACATCTTCAAGCCCGTTTTTGCAACATGTTTTACTTTTATTCTTTGGGTTTCAGAGACTGTCATCAAATTATCTCTAGTCATACTTTATTCAAGCAAATAAAACATTAGTTATCTACCAAAAAAATAAGTTTTTTAACAAAATAACTCATAAAGCTTAATTGGAGTTGCTCAAGTAAGAATACAAAATAACTTTCAATTATTTGGGTAAGAAATTCATAATAAAACTTAATATGATTCGTCCATTTAATGGTATTAATTATTTCACACAATCAAGTATAACCATGACTAACTTGTCATGCTTAGCTAAAGGAAGCAAATAATAATTTTGGCAATAAAAGGTAATAATAGACACTACAAAACACTAAGTCATTGATAGGGAAAAAAAATACTAATTTTGGCAAAAAATATTATGTAATTAACTCTAACATTCATGAAATCAGTTTTTGTTAATTTACCCTAAATCGGCTCAAAAGCACCGAGCACATTGTCAAAATTCGATTCTATGCAACCGAGTAAGGGTTGGAACACCTACCTCGGCTCAATTGCATCGAACCCACTTAATATATTCGGTTTCGTTTGGCCGAATGTAAGTTCATAGAGAATTTCCAATGGCATAAAAGTTCAATGAAACATTCAGCCCAAGAGGAGTGACAAAATTACCCCAATTTGGCGAAACATTATCGCGAAAACTGTCCAAATTCTGTTAAATGCAGTCGAGTACAGGTTGTATTTTGAAAAAAAATAACAAACCTAGCTTGACTCAATTGCAGCGAATCCAATAAACATATTCGGTTAGGTTTGGCCGAGTGGAATTTCATAGAGAAACTTTGATGGCGTAATGGTTCAATCATTCAATGAAATGAACAATTAACATAAATAACAAATAATTAACCTAAATTTAACCCATCCATGGTCCATTATGTTCACTACATTTCCAACCTAGAATGATAATGAATATGAAGAACTTACTTAGGGGGATTAAACAGCGACTTTGATTGAAGTAGAAGGGCTTTTGGTCACAACGATTCCACTATTTCCGCAAGTTGAGAAACTGAAAGAAGAAGGGGATTTGGGGGGGAATAGTGCATAGGTTGAAATGGGCGAGGAAGAAAATAAATTTGGGGGGGGGGGGGGGGGGGGAGTGTTTGAATGCTAAGAAGATAGAATGTTTGATATTAGGTTATTATTATTAGGATTGATTATTAATATTATAGATTATTATTATTATTAAATTATTAATTAGGGGGAGTATTGTTTAGATATTAGGACGTGGTTTGACATGCACTTGCTCGTTATATTTTTTATTTTGATATTTTGTTTTCTTTTTTCTTATATGTGGTTTGACATTGATGAAGAATATTTTTGAAAGATTTTTTTTCTTTTTGTTATTATATTGTGTTTCACAGTATGCCTTATAGTTGTTCTTTTTAACATGTTAATGACTTGCTACTCACGCATGAAATCTTGTTTCCAATTCACAACTCTAAAAGACCCTTGTTGAGAAATATGATTCAAATATTTAATACAGGCTCTTGCCTTGTTTCTTTTCTTTTTCAAAAATGAAGGCTAAACTTTAATTGATGGTGAATGTTTATTGGGTAAATGAAAAGTTTAAGAGTAAGCTTTACATAATCTCCAAGATCATTTTTTGGAAAAAAATTGTTTATGGGCCTGGAAGGCCTAGAATAAATATTGATTCACAGCTCATTGTAACTGGACCATAGTAATGGTCATGTGGAGTGGGCCCAAAAAATTTTACCAATATCAATATATCAGGTCAAGTAGGTAAATAGATTTTGTTATCATCAGTGACATAGCAAAAGTAATAACTTAGGGTGGATTTCATTCTAAGTATAGAATTTGTATGAAAATAAAATAAATTATAAATAATTAAATTACTTAAAGTTGAGTTGCATAAAAAATGTAAATTAAATATGTTTAATTGTCTTAATTTTTTACCTGAAAAATATAGTACTTTTCCATCTTTTGGGGTTTGATAGCCATTTTTTCCATATAAATTGTAACTTTCTCCAACTTTTGTTATTTGATAGCTATTATTTTTCATGAAACTTGTACTTTTTTCCATGGAACTTGTACATTTTCTATATGAAAATTGAGATGTGTTAAAATAAAAATAAAAATTTATACATGAAAATAAAGTAAATTTTTTTTTGATATTCTAAACTAACCATAAATTTGGGAGTATAACAACTACAATAATAAGAAATATAATATATAACATTGATAAATAAATATGTCCCCTAAGTTAAACAACATAAAATAGTTGTGATACTTGTTAGTCACATACTTGTGATACATTATAAGGTAAGATGATACTTTTTTTAATTACCTGCAAATGAAGTTTATACACAGCTTCATCCGCAATTATAAAAATTCAAAAAATTTAACATATAAATAATAATTATACAAGGTGCAATTAAAAAAATTGGATTAAACTTAACTAGTATTCTTTTTCATATTATTAAATTAATTTTCAAAGGTACATGAAAAATATATATGGGTAGTATTGAAACTGCCTAGAAATATGTGCAAGTTACCTAGAAAATAAAACTTTCTCCCCCTTAAAAAAACATTTGCTTACTTTTGAAGGAAAATAATGTCAAATCACCTCAAAGTTGGAATTTGACTACCTAAAAAATAAAATCAATTAAACACACTAAAAGTGGAAACTTAGGTGGAAAACACCTAGGGTGTGTTTGATTGGCAACATTTTCCATGGAAAATGAGCATTTTTCATTTCATTTGACAACTTAAGGTGTTTGATTGGCTTTTTTTTTTCTAGGCAATTCAATTCCCACTTTTGGCTCACACATGCACATTTTCAAGGCAATTGAGAAAAATATTTTCTTTTAGGGGGTTTGTTTTTCATGATTGGGCACGATTCATGAGACAAAGTTTTTACCATTTTTTACATTAAAAATGCCATAACTTAAAATATAAAATTTTAATATTTAAAATCTACTAATCAAGATCAATTAAACAAGATCCATCATGACGGTATAATTATGTAAAAAAAATACTAATAATTTTTTCTACATTAAAAATGCCATAATACAACTAATATTTTTCGGGTAGAAAATTAAGGCAACCAAACACACTACACTACATTTTCCATGCAACTCAATTCTAGGCAATTCAATTGCCTGTAACTTATTTTCTTTCCATGCAAATTACATGCTTGCAATCAAACTCACCCCTATTTTCTAAGGAAAATAATGCCTATTAAACACATCCTCAGTTTACGATAGTTCACCATCTCCTCCTCTTTTTCCAATCTTAAATGCTCGTTTGGTTTAAATTTTAAATTATTCTCAAAATGATACATTCTATTTTGCAAGGGTTATTATATTTAATTTTGGTTTTAAGTTAGAAACTTATTATTATAAGAAATTTTGGTTTTAAGTTAGGAATATATTATTATAAGAATGGAGTATTTATTCAAAATTCCCCCTCTTAAATTGATGGATTTATTACTTTAAATATTCTTTTTTAAATTTTCTCCTAAGATTTTCACATTAGATTAAAATATTATTTTATTAATGATTTAATATTAAAAAATCAACTAGATTAATAAATAAGTCAACTTTAATCAAATACATAAAAATATTACATTTAAAAAGTTAGACCACAATGTTATTAACCAATAGATAAATCATAATTAACTTTTAAGTAAAATAATAAAAACAAAAATCAACGTCTCACTCGATATTTTTACCATCTTCTTTGATCTTCCCTCAATTCTTGACAAAAAAAAATATACTTGATTCTCAAATCTTTATTATTATTATTATTATTATTATTTCCCTATTCTGCATGGGTGAAAAAATGGGTGTGAGTATTAATAATATAATTAATTGATTAGCTATGTATTGATAAGTTAATCAATATTTTTTTATAAAACTCTTTAAAAATTCTTTAAGGGCGTGTTTGGAATTTGGAATATCAAATCGAAATATTTTGTTTAGTGTTTAATTATGATTTGAGATTTAACTTAAAGTCATAACTTTAGTGTCATCCTGAATACGACATGTTTAACTAATCAAGTCATTTATATTAACTTGAACACGACATGTTTATTTTACATGTTACACGACATGACTCAATTAAACCGTTTAACAAACAAGTCGTGTTAAACCTATAACTCGACAAAATACGATTAATCTTTTAAGATTATAATGACACTTAAGTCTCATGTGAAAAATAATTAACTTGTTTTTATAATAGTTTTAAATTTTTAATAAGTAATAATAAGTATCACCCAATACCAAAATTCAATATTTATTCAAAATAATGTGATAATAATAATCTAAAGTCAAAATAGATAGCATTCCATCACCGAAACAAAAACATAAAAATAATTAGTTTATCCATCATAAAAAACATAATAACTATCATTTACTACCAATACTCAAAATAAAATATAATTGTCCAAGTAAGATGGCAAAATAAAATATATATATAGCTGCAAAAAAAAAATCGCGTTAATTGCGGGTCAATTTCAAGTTAATGAGTTAACCCGAACACGACCCATTTAGTTTGCAGGTTAAACGTGTCTGACTCGAAATTAACCCAAACTTGTTTATGTTTGACCCAAACCAACTAATTTCGTGTCGAGTTCATGTCGTGTCAGTATGTCGTGTCAAATATTGCTAGCCCTACTTTCAAATTCCAACCTTGTGAATTTGAAAAAAAAAATCAAATTTTAAACAAATTATTATTTGTTATTATTATAACTATACTTGTAATATTAATTATAATAATAGTTTTATTTTTAAAATAATGACTGTATTTCAACAACCATATTTTAATGGGGGATATTACGAGAATCACTTGTGCTTCTCTTAATACAAAATCTCTAGTAGGAGGAAGAAATGTATTCTTTTTTTCAGAATACAAATATACCACTTTTTAATATAATACATGTACCCCATATTTATATACTAGTTTCACTTTTTAAACTAGCATATGGTATATACGCGTTCAATTTTATTGTATTAATTTTTTTCTTTTAATAAAATATATGTTTTTATTAATGATATTTAACACCAATAATTTTATAGCATAGTGCTAAGTGTTGGCCAATATTTGAGAATGGATCATGTGTTCGAACTCTATTGGTGTAATAAAAAAATTGAAAATTTTAGCTGTTAGAATATATTACGGTTCCTAATTATAAGTTACCAAATTGTATGTTACCTAATTGTAATATGTTACCTAATTGTAGCCTAACTCCTCTAGTATATATATCCCTCTTCATTGTACATTGTAATCATCAAGAATATCAATACAATTCATAATTCCTATTCAATTTCTATTTCGTAACATGGTATCAGAGGGAAACATCCTCCTCTAGAACCAATCCTTGCCTCAAAACACTATCAATCCTTATTCTCCTCTCTCGCCACCTCGATACAAAACCCCAAACCACCAAAATAATATACCAAAACCTTCGTCTCTTCAATACGAACCAAACGCCGTCAAATTCACCCAGATCGGAGTTTAAACGCGCCCACACGCGCCGCTGGAACATCGCCCAATCGCGCCTCCCAGATCCACGCACACCCTCCTTTCTTGATCAATCGCCACCTCGATACCGAACCCTAAACCACCCATATAATATATCAAAACCTTCGTCTCTTCAATACGGACCCAACGCCATCGAAATCACCCCGATCGAAGTTCACACGCGCCTTCACGCGCCTCTGGAACATATCCCAGTCGCGCCGCCAAGATCCACGCGCCACTGCCCTAAAAACCCTAAACCGGTTTTTTTCTGAACCGGTTTTTTACTCCCCTGACCGGTTCACCTATATATAACCCGGCTTTTTTCACTCTAAGACCGGTTCTCCACTAAATCAACTGTTCCGGATCCGTTTCTGGCCTCAGATTTCTCAGAATCAGATTATTTTTTACGGATACTGTGTTATCTTCCACGTTTCTTAATGGAAAAGCACGAGTTTTCGCGTCCGATTTCTCTCGTTCTCAATGGCACCAACTATGTTCAATGGTCCCAAGCCATGACCAGTTTTCTGAAGTCTCGTAAGTCCTGGCGAATTGTTACTGGGGAAGTCCTTAAGCCAACCAAGAAAACCGATGAAACCGACGATAAGTTCAATGATCGACTTGATGATTGGGAAAGCAAAAATGGTGATATTATTACATGGGTTCGGAATACATCTATCTCTCGTATAGGGCAGCAAATTGGTCGTTTTACCACCGGGAAGGAAGTCTGGGATTTTCTAAAATCTAGGTACACCCCAAAGAATCTCTCTCATCAGTACCAGTTACTTATTGCTTTACATTCTAAAACTCAACAACCCGAGCAATCGATTGATGATTATTTATCCGACCTTCAAGCTATTTGCGATCAGCTAGCCCAATTCGAACCTACTTTTTGTGAGCATGATACAGAAAAATTTGAAACATACCGAGATAACCAGCGTGTTATCACTCTTCTAATGGGACTTCACGATAAATTTGAACCAGTTCGGGCTGCTCTACTCCATCGTAATCCTTTACCGTCTCTTGATGATGTCATAACAGAGCTTCTCTCTGAAGAAACTCGGTTCGCCACTCGGGCCCACAATTCTCATGCTGTTTTAGCCGTTCAAAGCTCGAAACCTACCAAAAACTTGTCTTCTCGAGAATGTGCATACTGTCATGCCACCACCCATATGCTACTAAAGTGTCCAATTAGGACGTGTTTCTTTTGCAAAAAAGTGGGACCAGGTCACTTTCAAGCCGATTGTTACAAGAACCCATCCAGGAGATCCTCCTCTAGATCATCTTCCAGCACCATCACCGCTGCCACCACTGATTCCTCTGAGGCAGCCATTTCTACTGCACCTGTGACTCTAGCTGACATCACAGCTCTTCTTAAACAGGTTACATCATCTTCTGGTTCTGCTATGGCTACCACCACAGGTACATCTTGGTTCTTTGACTCTGGCTGCTGCAATCATATGACTTCTGATCCTGCTATTTTCACATCTAAAAGTTATAATTCTCATACACCCACCATTAAAACTGCTGATGGTTCTCAGTTATCTGTTAGTCATGTTGGGACGGTTACTACACCTAGCCTCTCTTTACCTGCTACATTCCATATTCCAAAATTGACTATCAACCTTATTTCTGTTGGTCAACTATGTGACCTTGGGCTGAATGTTATATTTTCTTCTTCTGGTTGTCATGTGCAGGATCCTCAGACGAGACAAATTATTGGAATAGGCCGTAAAGTTGGCCGCATGTTTGAGCTCATACACCTTCGTACCTCACCTACTCCTATCGTTGCATCCACACCGACTACTACTGCATCCACACCACCTGTTTCTTCGTTTGAGTTATGGCATTCTCGTTTAGGACATGCGTCTTTTGATCGTCTTCGTTCTATTGTGTCATCTGGTCAGTTAGGGTCAATAAAGTCTGAAAAATTGTCGTGTCTATCTTGTCAACTTGGAAAACAACCTGCATTATGTTTTAATAAAAATGATTATATTTCTTCAGCACCATTTGATCTTATTCACTCTGATGTTTGGGGACCATCTCCACATTCTACCGTGGGAGGTTCAAAATATTTTGTTAAAAGGATGATTATTCTCGTTTTACTTGGATCTATCTTATGAAAAATCGTTCTGAATTAGCCCAAATTTACTATAATTTTGCTCGTATGATTCAAACTCAATTTTCTCGTCCAATAAAGATTTTTCGTGCTGATAATGCCATGGAATACAAGGCGACATCATTTCTTAAATTTCTTCGTGAACAGGGCACTATTTCTCAATATTCTTGTCCAGGTACATCTCAGCAAAATGGTCGTGCTGAACGTAAGCATAGACATATTCTTGATACTGTTCGCACTCTTCTTATCTCTAGTAGTTGCCCTGAACGATTCTGGGAGGAAGCAGCACTTACCGCTATTTACACTATCAATCGTATACCTGTTTCCTTCCTTCAGCATCAATCTCCATATGAGAGACTTCATGGTACCTCTCCTGATTATAATTTCTTACGAGTCTTCGGTTGTGCTTGTTTTGTGTTACTCCAGCCTCATGAACATTCTAAATTGGAACCCCGTGCTCGTCTTTGTTGCTTCTTGGGGTATGGAATAGAACACAAAGGTTATAGGTGTTGGGATCCTGTCTCTAAACGCCTACGAATTTATCGTCATGTTGTCTTTTGGGAACATAAAATGTTCTCATCTCTCTCCAAATTTCATGTTCTTGAAGAACCTCTACTTCCATTCTTCACTCATTCTTCCCTTGATCTTTCCACCCCTGAATTAGAGACTCCAGTTATCACATCACCACCTGAACCTGACCCAAAAACCACACTTCCACCTCACTCAGTCTCCACACTGCATCCTACTCCAGAAGTCCCCCCCCACCACCACCACCACCTCAACCACTTGTTCCACCGTCTGCTGAATTGTTTACCCCATCCTCATCTGATATTATTCATTCTGACGAGCCTCAACAAACAGTCCCTCCCAATGATGATGTCTCGCCTGCTGATCCTATCATACCTCAGCCACAACGACAGTCCACTCGGGTAAAAGAGCTTCCTCACTATCTTCATGACTACCATTGTTACTCTACCATGATTTCTCACTATGAACCTTCCTCTTATAAGGAAGCCAGTACTAATTCACTTTGGCAGCAAGCTATGACAGAAGAACTGCAAGCTTTAGATAAAGCTCATACCTGGGATCTAGTGAATCTTCCTCCTGGAAAGTCTACAGTTGGGTGTAAATGGGTATATAAAATCAAGACACGATCTGACGGTTCAATTGATCGTTACAAAGCTCGTCTTGTAGCCAAGGGGTTTAATCAGGAGTATGGTATAGATTATGAAGAAACTTTCGCTCCTGTCGCTCGCATGACATCTGTTCGCAGTCTTATTGCTATTGCTGCTGTTCGCAAATGGGATCTTTTTCAGATGGATGTCAAGAATGCCTTTCTTAATGGGGATCTCACAGAAGAAGTCTATATGAAACCCCCTCCCGGTTATTCGCACCAATCTACTCAGGTCTGCAAGCTTCGCCGTGCCTTATATGGGCTCAAGCAAGCCCCTCGAGCTTGGTTCGCAAAATTTAGCTCCACTATCACGAAGCTTGGTTACTCCTCCAGTACTTCAGACTCAGCCTCTTTATTCGAAAGACAGATTCTGGGATTATTCTTCTTCTCCTCTATGTGGACGATATGATAATTACTGATGATGATCTTTCTGGTATCTCGAATCTCAAAAAGTCTCTCAGTCAGTTCTTTGAGATGAAGGACCTTGGTCGACTCAACTATTTTTTAGGGCTTGAAGTTTTTTCTGACTCGACGGGTTACTATGTCCCAGGTGAAATACACGTCTGATGTTCTTGCTCGTGCTGGCCTCACTGACAGTAAAACTGCATCTACTCCATTGGACACCAATGTCAGACTTACTCCGTTTGATGGTACTCCTCTCTCTGATGGCACTCTATACCGACAGTTAGTTGGCAGTTTGGTTTACCTTACTGTCACGCGCCCAGATATTGCTTATGCTGTTCATGTTATCAGTCAGTTTATGTCAGCTCCACGTTCTACTCACTTTGATGCTGTCCTTCGCATTCTTCGTTATCTCAAAGGGACAATGTTTTACGGGCTTCACTATTCTTCGAGATCATCTCTTGTGTTACGCGCTTACTCTGATGCAGATTGGGCTGGTGACTCTACAGATCGTCGGTCTATTACTGGTTACTGTTTTTTCCTTGGGGACTCTCTTCTTACTTGGCGTAGCAAGAAACAGTCTGTCGTTTCCCGATCAAGTACTGAGGCTGAATACCGTGCCCTAGCTGATACTTCACAAGAACTTATATGGCTTCGACGACTCCTTGATGAACTCGGTGCTCCTCAGGACTCTCCCACTACTCTCTATTGTGACAACCGCAGTGCCATCCAAATCAGCCACAATGACGTTTTTCATGAACGAACCAAACACATTGAGATTGATTGTCACTTTATTCGCCAGCATATTCGCAGCCTCTACATACGTCTTATGTCTGTAACTTCTGATGACCAGCCTGCAGATCTCTTCACCAAAGCCCACCAGCCTAGTCGTTTCCAAGCTCTGATTTCCAAACTCCAGCTGGTCTCTCACTTACCACCTTGAGTTTGAGGGGGGGGTGTTAGAATATATTACGGTTCCTAATTATAAGTTACCAAATTGTATGTTACCTAATTGTAATATGTTACCTAATTGTAGCCTAGCTCCTCTAGTATATATATCCCTCTTCATTGTACATTGTAATCATCAAGAATATTAATACAATTCATAATTTCTCTTCAATTTCTATTTCGTAACATTAGCTAGTATTTAACAGAGTAACTAAAAAATTGTAACTTTTCATCAAATACAAGAATTTAAATCTCTCCAGAGATCCCTAGCCCGTCCACCAAGTTTTACAACGAATCTGTTTAGAAAATATAGCTAGGGGATAGAAGGAAAAAACAAAAATATATATAACACTTTAAAAGTGATTAAAATGTCTTATGTCGTTGTTTAATATAAAGTATTAATTAACTAACAATAAGATAACACTTTGAGCCCAAATTTGTGACTTGCACATGTAGTGAAAAATATAGAACAATTGATGCTTCTAACTTGTGATTAACAGTGTTATAGCTCGGATACATCAACTATAAATCCTTTTTTGTTTTGGTGCTACTGTACCAACATATATTAACGGAATTTCCAACATATCATTAATAATAACGTGGAAATGCTTCTGAGATGAATTATTTAATAGTTTCTCCCTCTCAAATTGATAGTGTTGTTTTGAATTTATTATTTTTAACAAAGATGCTAACTTTAATCTAATTAATGTTCAAAGATATAATTGTGAGATTTGATATACATTGATTATGTGCTAAATAAAAATGATACTATAAGTTCAAAATATCTCGAAAAAATAAAGTGAGAATGCTGATTTCAAACATGGAGCGTAATATTAATTATGTTCTTGTTTTTGTTCTATTATCCCTATGGAGAGAAAAACAATGAATCCATACAGAAATGGTAATAAAAGATCAAATGGGTGCCTCCAAACAACATTTATATTTTGAAGGGATGAAAGTGATCACACATAAGAACTTCAAAAATATTATAAATATTATCAAAGGAAAAAAAATTGTTATCGAAAAGTGTATGCTCGAGATTTTGGTGTTTGGGAAGAGACTTAAAAGAAAATGTCACAACATCATTCACATGAGAATGAATGAGCGATACTTACAAGTTTTGAACATGTTTATATAGAATTGCTTAAATAATTAATGATATATATTAAAAAGACAAATTAAGTTGCCTTAAGGGGGCTTTTAGGATTCTGCATTTAAAATTTTTAGGACATGGTCTTTCACTTTTTCTTTTTTAAAGAATGAGATTCTTGGAAGATAATATATTCTCAAAGTAAGTAGATATTGTTAATATCTACATCACAATATCTAAAATTATTGCTTCTGGGCAATGAGTTAATCCTTGAACTATTAAACCCATCCCTAACCACCCCAGCCACACAAAAAAGAAAAGGAAATAATTAGAAAAAAAAAATGACGCGCGGGTCCTAATAATATATATGACGCATCATGCAATTAAGTTATATTAAACAATTAATTTTAACTGTGATATGGTCATTCATTCGTAGTACATGTCTTAAATAGTAAAACAATACATATATGTATAAGCCTTATAACCCGTTAGATAGATGTACGGGCGTTTTGTTAATTTTTTATAATACTTTAATACGTACATATATATGCGTGTGTATTTATATATAAATTTTTTTATATAGTATAAACACATGCAATTTTTTTTAAAATTCAAATATACTTTTTCTTTTTGATAAAAAAATACATCATGTATTTAATAAAGGAAGAGATGGGATACTTAAGGCGTGCTTGTTATATATTTATCTTTCAACCACAATAGAGTGGCTCCAGTTAGCCACCCTAAGTTCAGAAAATCGAGTTCTACTGTAAACTCTCCAGGTCGAATCTCGACAAATACAAAATTTCGCATAACAAACGGTTGACATTTTTTGCAAAAATGATTAGTCAAAATATGCAAAACTTGGTCTAGACATTCCTAATATAGAAAAAAAATATATTAATATTCATCTTCCACATTTAAACACGCAACAATGTTGAATATTATTTGATTGCGTTGTTTTAGGTCAACATTGAGATATACCAACTTGAAGCACAATGGATAATTAATTAAAGCGTGAAAAAGACGCACATATCACACCATTCATGTTTTTTTGGAGTTTTTTTAGTTTCAACCACTCTAGTTATGTTATCCTCGAATTAAACGAACCACCCCTTTTGTAAGGTGTAATGGGTCCCCGTTTCCCTTTTTTTTAAGATAAAAAAAATGTCAAATTTAGTATCAAAATTATTCTGCCTTTACAAAGGGGGTTTCTACCATTACAACCACGTCCAAGGGCAAATGCAAATTCATGATTTTTCATCAGGTAGGTTAATTGGTACCATTGCGGTTAAAACACAAAATTAACTTGTTAAACACGTACAAATTATAGAAGATTGACATGATATCAATGAAAGGACAATTAACGAGTTGTGTATAAGTTAATTAACAAAAAATCATATAAAACGTTACGAATTCAACGATAGTAACCAGACTAAGATGGAATTAAAGATGGATAAGAATGTTTACATAAATTTAATCATCTTAATATAAAACTATAATGGGGTGTCCTTGTTTCTTTAAAAAGTGCGAGTGAAGGGACTAAATCCCAGTTTTCATAAAATTAAACAACTTAATCAGATAACTTTCGTCATCAAAGTTGAATTGAAGTTGGGTGGAACTGCAAATTGCAAATTGAGCTGCGTAAAGATTAGAACTAGGAAATTAGTGTACCATATGTTGCTAAAATAATTAGGCGGCTAGGCTACAATTCTAGTCAGTTTGAAACTAGAAAATTAAGTGATATATCTTATACTAAGTCGTAACTATTGTCCCTTATTATATACATAGAATAGAAAGAAGTAAAATTCCCATATATGAGAAATTACAACAATAAAATACAAATATACACACATATATAGTTCAATTGTGAGAGTGTTCAAATCAGATTACTCGCACATCAACTTAGGTGTTTGCAGAAAAACGAAAAAACCAAATCAAGTCGAACAGATTGTTTTTCAAGCTTTGCGGTTCGGTTCGGTTAAGTAATCAGACAACTGAAATAGGTTTGTTATGTTGTCAATTTTTTGTGTGTATAAAACCAACAAAAATCGAACCGACTAGTACACTTGTTATATTTATATTGGTTGGTGTATATAACTAATAAGATATTTTCTTTAAAATAATAAAAGGTAAAAAATTTAAAATAAAGTCTATGGATAATAAATATTTAATTAAGAAAAGAAAATGCCTAAACATTCAATAAGAAAGGAAAGTCCAAGATATCAGAAAAAAAATCATAAATTTTGTAAAATAATATAAACTCATGATCCAAAATAATAACTTGGGCCCAAACCAACAAAAACCGACTGCTGTGACTGACCCCGATTGGTTTTGGCTGTTCTGATAATTCAATTGAACTTATGCATAAAATCAAGTTGATTGTCGATTTAACCGCTCAATTCAATTAAACAAATTGTGGAATCTCCTACTTCAACTAATCCCTTTTCATTTGATGAAAAGCATGTCATCCACTCCGAAGTTATTCAATATTTTTCTTTCAACTTTACATAAAGCAACTAACGTGTGAAATGCAATAGTGATCGGGGTCCATAGCTTAGCTAGAAAATATCGGAGTTTCTTTTTCCCATTCTAGTAAATGCTAATCACATGATCTCCGCATTACATATTTACACGCAAGCCACTGCGATTGTAAGGTCCCTATTTTTCCCGTTAAATATCATGTGTATCTCACAAGGTTTACTTCATTTTTCTTTTTCTTTTCTTTTTTTTATATTTGGTCCTACAACATTTACTATTTCTCTGGATAGTATTATATAGTAGAGCCAGAGTTTATTTTAATTTCTTTTTATTGAACTAAGAGAAACAGTGGTAGACCCAGGAATTCCGTTAAGGTAAAATTTAAAGTACACAAAAACATATTTAAAGTGATAAACTTTTAAAGTAAACATAATAACGTTAATAATGATACTTCATACAACTCAAATAACGAATATGAACAATTACGATGAATTACAAATAATACAACGCAAATATAATAGCATTTATAATATTATATAATTAATGAAAAATATAACTAATATTATGCAAATAATTAAGAAATAAATTATACATAATATTAAAAAAATAGATCTAAGAAATGATTTATCTTAGTAGTGTTAAAAAAATGGGTAAAAAAATATCATTTTCAAGCCATTTTGAAGGTAATATTCAGTAGGACACTAGGACCTCGGACTCAGTTATGAAAGGTTATTATAGATTCGTATTCTCGTCCGTGAGGATATCGAAATCGTATATTTCGTTACTCAAAATGGTTATAGATTGAATGAGAAATTGTCACCTAAAGTTAGCTACTTGAGGTGAAAAAATGGAATGAAAAAAGGAAAGTCCCACGTGGAAATTTTAAGAAAAAATTGATGGGTTTATAAGGGATTACCTCTTATTAAGCATTCAAGAAAAATAAGAAAACCATGTGATTCGTGTGCACGTGCATAAATTTCAAATTTTACACATATGCCCTCATATATATATATATATTTCAAAAAATACCGCATATATTGTAAAAATTATTAAAAAAAATCAAATATAAGAAGGGCCAATTTCCCCCTTGCCCCTTACCGAGGTCGTCCATGAAGAGAAATATATTATTTATAAACAAAAGTATGTACAAACTTTCCACATTAGGCTGGGCTTTTTTAGACACTAAATACAAAGTATGCGCGATATATATGATGCTTGATTTTTGTGCACAAATATATCTAAGTTAAAATAATAAAAAAAAAAAAGAAAAAAAAAAAAGAAGACAATTCAATGGCTCATGGTTCATGGTTCTTGATAACAAAGAGGTTGTAGGTTCAATTCTTAGATTCAACATTTATGACAATAGGGGTAAAATAATAAAATCACCAAATATTGGTATATACACTAAAATGCCCGTGCCCATTGCATTATCAACTTGAACTCGTAGATCGTTAAATATTTATACTAAAATTCAATATAAGCACAAGTTATAAATAACTCAACATAATCTATACAGTTTTTGTTTTCAAAAACTTGAATTTGGCCCGCTACTTTTCAATATACATAACCCACACTCGTTACTCGAAGTCACTCCACCTAATAACATTGTAGTTATAAGATATCATAAGACTTATAATATATGTTTATGACTCATTTATAATTACCTGTTAAGGTTTCACCTCATACCCGAAAAATTTATGTCAATTTCGTGTTGTATTATGAGTCGTGCAACAAATTGTCAAGATTATTATAACAATATTTAAAAATTATTATATTTAGGTGGGATCGATTCAAATGGGTTAAATTTATGACATCTTGAACCCAACCCAAACTCGTGACTAGTATTTGTTGTGGATCCTATATTCGCCTTGGTGTAAAAAAATATATTTCAACCCCGACTTATTAAGGAAATCCTAGTCCATTATAATGAAAGTCAATATGAGGAGCTACTGATTCAAAAGAATCCAAGTCAATATGTGAACATTTTATTTTGAAAACTAGAATGTTGACCTATTAGTCATAGTGTAATTATGTGATGTTATAATTTTATTTGATGAAAAATTATCATACTCAAATCAGGTTAGAATGGATCAAATGGGTTAATCTAAGATGAATTTTAAATAAAAAATAAATATTACAATTGTCCTAATTAATCTAAGTTCATTTAGATAAAAATTGAAAAAAATCAATTTTTGTTTGTTTTATATTGTTATTTTTTCTAAAGTAATAAATTATTAAGATATTGAAACATAATTTATTAATAAAATTTAATTCAAGAAAACATATAATTTTAGTAATAAATATTCTTCTTTGGAAACTTAGAAATTAAACATTTCCAATTTTATAAATTATTCATATTTGATTGTTTATATATTAATAGAAGATAGTTAATTGGAAAGAGTTTAGCATTCAGATAATACTTTTAAATTTAGTGAGTTATATAAGTAGATATAATTATGTTCTCAATTACAAGCATCTTGCGATACCTATAAGCTTTTAAAGAGACAAACAATTGAAAATAAATCATAACCACCACTTATGTAGATGAACAAATTTAACAATTATTTTTATATTTTATTAATAAATATATAGTCTTGCCACAACCTATCAAAAAGGAAACATGACGGGGAACCAAAAACATAGTATATAATAATACACATATTTTTTCTTCCTACATTAATTAGTTGGTCTATTACTCATTGCACTCCGGCCCGGTAGCAAAATCTGATCCACACCCTCTCAAAGTTGATTCAATGGCTCATGAAACGGCTCGGTTTGCGTTAACCAAAGGGTGATACTTGTTGGTTCGGAACTTTTCTGTGCCTACACTAATTTATATTTGGCCAAACATATATGTTTCCAATATATAGGTAGGGTACCAGGAAAAAAAAAAGAAAAAAATTTGGTTGTCAATGCTTTTATCATAAAGTTTAACTATTTGAACATTTAGTCTCTGTTCGATAATAATATAAAAGAAAAAAAGAAAAAAAATTTTAATTTGCGTAAGAAATTGAAAAATAAGTTGAATCATATAATAAAATACTTTCCAGCTTATACTCATTTTATAAGTATATGTTTTATATTCTTCATAATTTTTTGTTAAATTTTTTTCTTCCTCAACTGCTAATTTTTTTTTCTCCACGGAGAAAAGTAACAAAAAGATACTATTTGATACTCCAGCCCCAGTTAACATATCTATTATTTCCCGTATTAAAAGCATATTTTTGTTCGATATCAAAAAGATTTGTGATTTAAGGAGGAAATATCAAAGTGGTTAAATACACTTCAATATTCTTTTATAATGTTGTAAGATTTTTATTATATATAAATCAAATGAGGAATTAAACATCTTTAAATAACGTGATTCAAACACTTGTCATTAAAGATAAATTAAATAATTTATAATTTTTGAGTCACTAGCTTATTAATTTTTTGTGGGCACATAAAACGAGCCTAAATTTGTTAACCTCCTCAGCAAATTGACTAATTACTTGCAGGAAATTCCGATTATACTTGGGTATCTTCCATGTCAACGTGTAATATAGGGAAAGGAGGTATGTTAAAGAACCAATTTCTTTTTTTTTAAAGAAAATTTTTCGATCACGCGTTTAACAAGAGAATCATTCTCATACATGGAACATGTTCAAGACTAGAACTTTGGCACACGTACTTGGCATGTGGGAGTCCACAAATATATATATTTATATATATTAAAAAAAATTTGATAAATATATTTTACATTAAACATTTTGATAAATATATTTTACATTAAACCTCTTGGCCCAGTAGTATTAGACTGTCACTGGGACAGCCTTAGGGTCGACTTGGAACTTCCAAGGTCAGTGGCAGCCACGAACTACGTACGAACGGGGATTGGTCGAGGTGTGTGAAAGCTGGCCCAGACACCTCGTAAAAAACCAAAAAAATTAAATAATAACAAATATACTTAACGTGTACTTTTGAGTGAATTTGTATCGGGTTCTTGATGGTTTTGTGTCGGGTTGAATTTGTATCGCTAAAAATATACTTATAACTAGGTCTAGCAAAAGGCCCGGTTCTTGATGGTTTTGTGTCAGGTTGAATTTGTATTGGGTGAAAAATGTCTTATCCTATACACGATTTACTTGATAAACGAGTAAAAAAATTAAATGAATGGACCACCTATTTAATAAATGAATGACATGACCCGATTTATTTTAACCCGTAAATAAATAGTTCGATTTGAGCCATATACAAATTACACTTAGCGACCCACTAAGCACTCAATTAACCATTATATATATTCATAACCGAATCATGAATAACAACACTTAGTGATGAATAATACTTAGTTTATAACAGGTTATATGGGTTGGTTGGCGATTTACACAGCCTAAAACCTTATTGTAATTTAACCGGGTTAAACAATTTTTATTCGAATTTAATGAATTGTACATGAAACCAATTTGTTTAATAAACAAGTATAGATGGAACCAATTCGTTTAATAAACAAGTCTAGTAGGTCCACCTATTCATGACTCGTACTTGTCAAGGTTTCATTAATACCAAAAAATTCGTGTCAATTTTATGTTGATCATCAGATTGTATCACCAATTGCTAGGGCTTAGTTATTATTAAGAGCATCCACAATGAAGAAATTAGTGGTATGATGTATGCAAGATATATTTATTCTATTTACTTAGCTGTTAAAATAGTGGCCTGGTAAAAAGAGAAATAAAACAAATATTATGTAGTATTTTAAAATTGAAAGTTCTGTGATATAAAATATAAGAGCATTTCCAATGATAGTCTAAAAATAATTATGTGTCAACTTACTTTTACAAAAAACTTGAATATATATATATATATATATGCTCCAATGGTATTTTTTTTAAGTTCTTGACTTCTTGTGTAAATTTTGAAACCAATAATATACCAACACATGTTAAATATCAACTTATGTAATTTTTTTTTATCATTTTTTCTTGAATCTTTACAAATATTTTAAATCAAAAATGGATATAAATTTTTAGTTATTGATGACTAGATTTCAAATATATATGTCTTTATTAAAATCCATATTTTACATTCGAAATTATTATATTTTAAAGTTTTATAAAATGGTTAAAGAGAGAAAAAACTAATGTGACATTGTAAAATGCAGTGTATTTTCCACAAATCACTTTTAAAAGACTATCTTGACAAAAAAAAATTACAACTAGTGTAAATTTTATACAAAATAAAAATATAAAAATATATTAAAAATGCTTTAAGTAAGAGAGAGAGTGAAAAAAAAAAGAGAAAAATGTTCATATAAACCACACATTCTAGCGTTTAGATGCCAAACGCCACATAATGTGATGTCCATTCCAAATATTAGACAATATTACATATGATCAATAAGTTAATTGAATTGAATATTTTATTTTTTTTATATTAGAAAATAATATTTTACCTTATTTCTCAACTATTACAACACTTGTCAAAAAAATTACTTTATTAGTACCACATCTCTCGAACATTGTATATGTTCTAACATTTGTGAAAAGTATTTTTTTGTGAAATGAGATGGGTAGGGTTAGCATAAGTTCCAAAATTAAAAAATCAAAAGAAAACAAAATGGCGTTGAAATCGAGACCGGGTTAGATGGTGGCACGTGTTGAGAGCACGTGGTTAAAGTAGGTTGTGCTAAACGTGTGTCTTTTGTCGGGGGCGGCGCAAAACGCGTGACAATAATATCCGCTGCTACAAGAGTGTTTTGAATTTTGGTAGAGGTAAAAATTTGAAAAATTTAAATTTAATTTTGGTTTTTAAATATTTTAATAGACCCAAATTAAATATTTTAATTTAATTTTATTTGGTTTATATATATATTTTTTAAAAAATAAAATTATAAATTAACACTTATTTTAGTTAAAAAAATAACTTTATACTTGTTCCTATTTATTTTAAATAAAAAATATAAATTTTTATATTTATAATATAGTTTCAAAATTTATGATTGTTCAAAGACACAAGTTTTCATTAGATTTTGTAAATTTTAAGAAAATAAAATTTTAAATAGTGAAAAAAATATTATTTTCGAGTTATATATGCAATGATTCGGTTTGGTTTTATACCGGCACAACCCAAATTCAAACCAAACATATTCTATTTAACTTTGATTTCTTTATTTTTGTTTCGATTCGATTTTTAACGGATTCATTTAGCACTTTAATTTAGTACGGTTCGACTGTTTAATTTTCGAATTTGTTACGATACTCATAATCCTTACCTATCACATGACTTCCCTATTCATCACAACTTTCACGTGAATACAATTGCATGAACTAACACTCAAATCGATGTACACCGGACAGGCCATGCTTGATTTTGGTAGAGTTTTCAAATAATCTTTAAGTTAAATTAATGTATAAATTTTAAGTGTCAAAATTTTTTATATAAAAAAGGATCAAATTTATATTAATGAAAATACTTTTGTAAGTGAATTTCCTACTTTAAAAATAATAAGGACCATTCATTTTGTGAAGTAAACATATGATTTTTTTTATGAAACTTGATATAGATCATATCTATAACAAGTATATCATTTCCTTAAAACTTTATCAAAAAATTCAAACTAGAAGTTGGTGTGATAAAAAATTTAATATATATATATATTTATTTTTATCCATTGAAATTTTATATGACCATATTATCAACTTTTAAGTTTAGTTTTTTGATGAAATTTTGAGGAAATGATCTACCCGTTATAAAGATCATCTCTATACCAAGTTTCATCTGTTTATTCATCGAAATGGACAGTCCTTATTGTTTTTAAAATATCAAGATTCACTTGCAAGAGTATTTCATTTTATATTATATGTCCAAATTTTAACCAATGATTTATTATATGTTAAATGTTATTTATCTAATTTTGTTTATAATTTTTAATGGGTCATATATATTAATTATCATGTATTCTAAGATCCGTGTTAACCACGTATTTATAGAAATAATACAAAATTTATCTACATTAAACATGGATGAATTCTCACATAGATATTTATTATATCCATTTATAGTATACTTATCACGTGTTTTTTGGGTACAATTTTTTTTTTTACATATCTAATGTACATTTAATTTTATATTCACAAATCGCAATTAATTATGTTTTATATCTTTTGATGCAGAGAATTCAAATACATAATTTTTATTTGAATATATATTTTGTATGATAAGTTATTGCATTTTAAAGTTTTTATAAAAAAAAATAGAGAAGCAAGAAAATTGAGGTATAATTGTAAACTAGAGTGTATTTTGATTTTATAAAAAACTTAATTTTACACCGTGGTTGGATCGTTCTTTCTAAATAATGTGTAAATTATACACAAAACTTATTTTTATAAAATTTTGGAGTACTTAAATTTTTTAGATAGTAATAATAATAATAATGAATTCAAACATGTGGGTTTTATTATTTGTTAGAAAAAATAAATAAGAAAGAAACAATTGCGTTTCAATTCAATTAAGAGTTAGTTATTGCCTTAGTTCTATTTCCTATTTAATTTCACAACTTTTGTTAAAAAGTACAAATTAATGTAATTAGTGAATTAGGAAAAAAATATTTATTAACATAAATAATTAATTATGGTTGAAAATAATAATAATAAAAAATGTAAATATGTGATTTATCAAAGCATCCACAATAATCATAATAAGTAGGGGGGGCAACATTTGACATTTTTAACACGATATAAATAAATATTTTTTAATATTATTATTTTAACATTTAAATAAATATTTACCCTACTAATTATACACGCGCTCTTACCTAAAAGAAATAATAAATTTCACACGATATACAATTGGGCTAGAACGATAGACCAATGTTAATAGTTTATTACCACGACTCCTTTTTGAGATTATAAAATTGTGGTGTCATAAAAAAATTAAGTAAGAAGATGAATGGCCTTTAATTTCAAGCTTTTCTCTGCCTTAGATTCTACTCAATTAGGGTCCCTGTCAGATAATTCAAGGAGCAGCTCTAATTGTCTGCTTCACCAGCTTCAAAACTCCCAAAACCTCACATTTTAAAAAGGTTTTTTTTTTCCTTCTTTTTAAATTAAATTTGTTTTATGAAAATTGCCTACCAGACAAACCACTCTCTTCTTAAAAAAAGGATTTATCATAGGTACGTGTTTCTTTTTTGCTTTACCTTTTTAACAACATGCATGATATGTGCTAAAGGAATATTATATATTTATATTTATTTATATATCCTATAATCAGATAGCTTTACCTTAATGATCGGCCATTTTACTTTCTATACACTTTTATTAAGATGTCCTTAATTAGTAGTTGGGATCCACTAGTCAACTTCATAATTTCAATTTTCTTGATAACTAAGTTAAATATGAATACTTATCTATTGTGTTATAGTCTAGTGATAGTAAATTAATAATATTAACGATTAAGGTTCAACATTTGGTAATTTCATTGTTTTTATCTCTTTTCTTAATCTACACGGCTGTTCTAAAAAATACACACATAATTTATTTATACTTAATTTTTTTAGATACGTTAAATTTAAATCTTATTAATAGTTATAGATTCCTTAATTTTAAGTATACGAATACATTTTAGCGTTCATTGAAGAGAAAGGAACATAATTTGAACAGTATTGACAGACTAGAAATCACACATTTTCTACTATCTCATCAGAATACCAAATTTTATTTACAAGCGTAAATTTATCCTGCTATTAAGTATTAACGGGAAGAAGTTTTGAACACGCTAATCTCGTGTCCACAAAGACAGAATTCATGCGTTTTTTTTATTACGAGAATAACACTATGAAAACAAGAATTACTGCATACGATAAGACTTTGGCCATTTTATTTGGAATTAAACCCTTACTCTATGCTAATATCATAAACATAAGATCCATTTAACTGCCTAAAACTATTTTTTTTCAATTTCATCACGCCAAGTAATATTGCACGTGTTTAACCGCTGGCTCATGAACTTTTTTTTGTTTTTTTTAAATTAAATATATACAAGTCACACACGTATTAGATTATAGTGATCTAGTAATATATATTTATTAGGTTGTATCTCGCACTAAAAGTACTATTAACTGTCTAGAAAGTATCTCAAATTTCAACAACATAATTTTTTTTTATTATTTAATCCAATTAGATTCAAGATTCAAAAATCATGACCCCTTATTATATAGATTATGTCGTAACTCACGTCTAGGTAATATCAATCATTTTTGTTAAAAAAATTAAGTTATACAAAAAATTATCTTTTTATATTTTCAAAATTTAAGAACTATTACGCCTTATTATATTAATAATAAATAGTTCCACACGCACATCGCGCGTTGCTTTAATAAATAAGGGCAAGATTATTGTGACTACTACTACTAGTACTTCAAAAACCAGGTATGTAAATTGATGTGATATGAATCATATACCACACTATCCATATATATATATATATATGTTTTAAAAAATATTATCCAAATTTTTATTCATAGCCCTTCACATATATAATATGTTCAACTATTCTTATTTTTATATTTTTCCTATCGGATTACTCGAATAATTACTTTATCTATTTTTCTATATAACTATACATACGTTGTCATTTGTTTCGTTAATCTAAAAATATAGTACAATATTAAAAATAGATTTAAAAATTTAATTTATTAATTAAGACGAAATCTTTTACGAATTATAACTTGAAAATAAAACAAAGTATTTTAAAACTTGTTAAAAATAAAGACTAATATTTTATATTAAACTTTGAATTCAAATGATGGATTTCTTCTTTTATCCTACATAACCCAATAAAATTCACATTGGATTTTAAGATAACCACCACATATATCTAAAACCATTACCATTTAAATATAATATAGTCTCGAATCTTTCACGCTTGCGAATTACATATATTGTAAATATGATTTGGGTCTTTTTTTTTTCTTTTTAATATTTCTGAAGCTTTTTTTTTTGCTTAGTTTGAAAAAATTTGGTAAATTAGGAACAACATAATAAATTCGTCCAATTTTTTTAAAGGCGATTAAATATATATATATATATATATTATATTAAATTATAGAAAATATAAATATTCGGAAAAAAATATATATTTACATATATCATTATTCATATTTTTATCCATTTTATCAAATATTTAAAAATTAAAATATCAGACATCTGTTTACACCCTTACCCAAAGCGAAACAAAAAATTCTTATTTTGACCAAACCACGGTTACCTTTCTAACCCTCAAAATGCACTAACCGCACTACTCTATTACTCTCTCTCTCTCTCTCTATATGAACAAACAACACCCAAGCAGTTGGGATTTATAGAGCAAAAACCAACGCCCCATACCCCGCCCCTCTCTCTCTCTCTCAACTTCACTTTGCTTATTCTTTCTCAAATTACCGGTTATTTGTTTTCCAGGAAAAGAAGTTCCCCGATTGAACTTTCACTTTCTTGGAAAATTTTCAGTAAAAAGTCAAGGTTCTTACTCACCCTCCTCACCATTAAAATACCCTTTTGTG
Organism: Lonicera japonica; assembly: GCA_021464415.1. Lineage (NCBI taxonomy): Eukaryota > Viridiplantae > Streptophyta > Magnoliopsida > Dipsacales > Caprifoliaceae > Lonicera > Lonicera japonica. The sequence goes on from CM038469.1 coordinate 50,313,625, forward strand.
TTGTTGTATGTCTTTCAATTTTCTCTTCTCCCATCCGTATTTCAGTTTAAATTTTTCTGGGTTTTCTTTTTCATTGTCTGTTAACTTAGATTAACAGGTATGGCCAATGGGGTAGTTGATAAAATGTTAAAATGCACTGTATGAGCTGAGATGTGTTTGTTTTGAATTTTTATGTTAATCTTTTGAGTATGCATTAGATTTAAATTTGGGGTAAAGGCAAAGGCTGGATTTTGCTTTACTTCATTGTTTATGGTGTAGATTTCAATTGGGTATCTAAATTTGTAGTCATTCTGTTTGTCGTTAGTGGAGTTTTTCGGGGTTTAGATATGAAACTAGAGTTGGATGTGGGAGGTGTGAGGTGGAATGATGAGGAAAAAGCCATGGTTGCTATGGTTTTGGGCCCTCGAGCTTTCGATTACTTGATATCGAGTTCAGTTTGGGCCGAATGCTCGTTAATTGGAATGGGTAGTGATGAGAACTTGCAGAATAAGCTCTCAGATCTTGTGGACCACCCGAATTCGGCCAATTTTAGTTGGAACTATGCCATTTTTTGGCAAATTTCGAGGTCGAAATCGGGTGATTTTGTTTTAGGATGGGGGGATGGGTGTTGTAGGGAGCCAAGAGAGGGGGAGGAATCCAAATTTGCCCGAATTCGGAATCCCCAACTTGAGGATGAGGCTCAGCAAAGGATGAGGAAGAGGGTGCTTGAGAAATTGCATACACTGTTCGGTGGATCAGATGAGGATTGTTATGCTTTTGGATTAGATAGGGTTACAGATACTGAAATGTTCTTCCTCGCTTCTATGTATTTTTCCTTCCCTCGAGGAGAAGGTGGACCGGGGAAGTGTTTTGGATCTGGGAAACACAGATGGTTGTCTAATGCATTGAATTCGCCTTCTGAGTATTGTTACCGGTCGTTCCTAACAAAGTCTGCTAATATTCAAACCATTGTGTTGATTCCAACTGAGGTTGGAGTTCTCGAATTAGGATCTGTTAGATCTATACCCGAACATCCGGAGCTTTTGCGGTCCATTAGATCATCTTTCTCTTTGTTCAAGCCAGTGGTGGGCGAGAAGAAAAATGGAAATGGGAATCCCCATTTCTTGAACTTGGGTATTGGTGAGCGAACGGATAGTGGAAGCCCGAAGATCTTTGGACAGGAATTGAACTCAGGTCGTTCTCAGTTCAGGGAAAAACTTGCTATTAGGAAACCAGAGGAAAGGCCAAGGGAAATGTTCTCAAACGGGAATAGACTACCATTTGCTAATAGTGGAAATGGTGGTCATGGTTCAAATTTGGCACAGTTCAAGGGGAACCCGGTTCAAATCTACAGTCCTCCCACCCCAACAAGCAATGGTCTTCACGGTTCAAGTTCGGCCCAATTCAACAGTTTGCAAAACGGGAACTCGGTCGAAGTCAACAGTCCTCACACTCCATCAAACAAATTTAGGCCTGCCCAAATGCAGATTGATTTTACGGGGGCCACTTCAAGGCCTTCTTCAGTAACATATCAACCAATGACCATTGAGTCTGAGCATTCTGATGCTGAGGCTTCTTGCAAGGAAGAGAGAAGGGGCCTTGCTGACGAAAAGCGGCCTCGAAAACGGGGCCGAAAACCGGCAAATGGAAGAGAAGAACCACTCAATCATGTTGAAGCAGAGAGGCAAAGGAGAGAGAAGCTGAACCAACGGTTCTACGCATTACGAGCTGTTGTGCCCAATATTTCGAAGATGGACAAAGCCTCTCTTTTGGGTGATGCCATTGCTTACATAACCGAGCTTCAAAAGAAGCTCAAAGACATGGAGTTAGAGAGAGAGAAAATGGGAAGTACTTCAAGAGAAGCATCGGTTTCTGAACTGAACCCTACTTCCGAAAATCAAAGCAGAGTGCCCGAGATTGATATCCAAGCTGGCCATGATGAAGTAATTGTAAGGGTGATGTGCCCTTTGGATACTCATCCTGCATCAAGTGTCATACAAGTGCTTAAGGAAGCACAGGTCACTGTTCTTGATTCGAAGCTCGCTGCCACTAACGATTCAGTGTTTCACACATTCATCATCAAGTCTCAAGGATCAGAGCAGCTAACCAAGGAGAAGTTGACTGCAGCGTTTTCCCGTGAATCGAATTGCTTACAGTCTTTATCATCAGTTGGGTAATATTAGATTCATATGTTTGTAGGCATATTATGTACCGCACAAGTTTTGATATAATATCATTTCAAATAGAAGTAGAAGAATTACTGCCTTTTTCTATATCAACAAATTTTATGTTTTTGTTTATAATATACTTGCGAGATAAATTAGTTTCTTTAAGTTTATGTTTCTTTGTCGTTATTGCTTGTTTAGAAAGGGTAGAGTTTCTGTTGCCTATTGGTGAAGATTAATTGATGATTGAGTCGCGTAGATTTGATTATAAGTTGTCAATATCGAAATATTTAACGGATTTGAGGTAGGTACTGATCTTTAAATCTTGTTGTGAAGGTGGTTCATGGAACTTCATATAAAATTTGGTTAGTTTGTACTCAAGGATGAGCATTTTTAAATTTGAAGGCAACAAGGTTCTTGTTTTCACGTGACCTCATTTATTGATTGTGAGAAATCCTCACAAGCAGATATATAAATAGAAAAATATGCATAGATACGTGTTTGCGCGTGTTTGTTTATATGTGGAAGTTATAAGAATCTAATGAAAGAGTTTTTCAATGAGGTGGAAAGTGACAGCCATAAACATTTCTAGACATGTGAAATAAAAGGAAGCACCGTGGAAGAAAGTACCCGTTAATGCTGTACATCCTCGTAGATTTTCTCAATTTTCCTATATCTTCACCTATTTCCTATTTTCACGCGTGCGTGTTGTTAGCACTTGCTCTCCAGCTCTTACCCGCGTAATTTTAAGCTGTAATAGTTAACTGGTAAGTAATTTAGAATTAGCCCCTACGTTTTGTTAAGTTACTATTTCTACTGTTTCTGAGATTGATTTTTCGTTGACTTGTTTGCTAATAGCTTAGCTTAGTTTTGAATGTTTCATAATCATGAAGTCTCCTTATTTTCCTTGTTGGCTTATTGTTTTGTTCATTGAATGGATATTTACCCTTCTCCAGTTTTTGTCTATACAAATTTGTCTCACTAGGATTCTTTATTTTACTTTCCTTTTGTTTTCTAAGCAACCGAACCGGCCTTCAGCTCAGATGCAAGTGAAAAAGTGGAAAATAATATATCTTGCAATCAAACTATATGCCATCTTTTATTGACTTTTTCAATGAATGGCAATTGGGCATCTCAAAGGTCTAATTAAAACATTGGTAGAATATAGATCACAAAGCAAGAGGAAAAAGATCATAAAAACCACAATTTATTGCATGGTTGATCTTTGTAAAACAAAATGAGTATTTAAAGAAACTTTAGTCAGAATATTTGGTAGGTGAGAGATCTCAATCTCTTATAATATATGTTCACGATTGGGTTTGGGCACTAATTCAAGTTACAAATAATCCATAATATCAATGGCATTATTTAGGCTTCTGATAGATTGTTTGGATTTTTTTGTTATAATTAAATGAATTAAATTTCAAGATTAGGCTGCACCAAATCTTAGGTTTGATACACAAGAAAGACAAGTGTGGGTAAATGCTGAAACATGTGATCAAAATAGAGAGACTAGTCAAACACGTGCTTTTGCTTTACCTTTTCGAGCCCATTTCCTCATTCACTTCATCTTATGCCTCTCTCTCTCTCTCTCTATATATATATATGTGTGTGTGTGTGTGAATATTCTTTGTTTAGAATTGAAAGACAGAGAGAGAAAGAAGCACATTAGGAATGGCATGTGCTGTTGGGAGATTTAGTACAAAGTAGGCAAAAGCAGATCCATGTGGTGGTCAAAGTCAGAAGCACCATTCCAATATCTGCACATCAATCTTATATAAAATGTGATTTATATTACAACAAAATAAAAAATAAAAAAGTGTGATTTATTTATATATAATATAAATTAAGCATCAGCACAGAGTTTTTGACGTGTATAAAAAATGTTTAAAATATTTTTCAAACTTCAAAAGTTGTAATAAAATAATGCTTAAAAAAGGACTCGAACTCATAAAATTAAACATAATAAACACAAGTTATTACTATTTGAACAAACATCAGATTTGTTAATTTTCTTTTATAAATCTATACATGATATGAACAATTACTAAATATAATATTGCACACGCATCAAGTGTGCCACCAATTCTAATATATATAAACCATTTCCAACAGTTAATGGCGTCTAGTAATAAAATTTGCCCCTATGAAACGAGAAATGTACATTATATATAAAGTGTAAATAGGATTTTGATAAGTTTGTGAAATTGTGAAATTACTTTCAACATTTTAGAAATTACAATAAAAATAATGTTATAGTAGAAAGTTAAAAGCATAACTTTAAACCTTAAAAATACATGTATATTACCGCTTGACCATATACAATTTGATGCGCTTACTTTGTTTTAAAAATTTATACATAATATCATAAATTATTTGGTATTATATTGCACAGGATATACTTTTGATTATAATATATATAGAGAGAAAGAAGGGGTTTGTGGGGTTGATGAATCAATATATAGTTACTAACATTATTAGTATTTGAATACTATATATCATGAATACATTGTGGTTCACCATATTTAACGGTTACGTAAAGTTTTGCTTGATAGCAAATGAAAAATGGTAAAAAAATAAATAAATGATTTGTATGAGAAGTTGAGACATGTATTGAGATTAATTTTTACTTTTTGGATTTTTTCATGAATTTTTTTTTCTTTGGGAGGCAAGGAAGAATTCTTTTTTTCACAAAAAAATAGAGAATGGATTGTATACTCATAAAAAAGAGTATGATATGGAGAGTATCTCATCACATACCTCAACTTATTTTTCAACTTCTCGCACAAATCAATTATTTTTTTTTAATTATTTTCTATGTTACTATCAAATAGAGAAATATACTTAAAATATTAAGGGCTCATTTAGTTCGAGAAAACTCCTTTTCTCACATTTGAGAATCACTTGTCAATATTTTGTTAAATATTAATATATATGATTAAAATTTATTATTATATTAAAAATAAAATATATCTTAATATTAATTTATAATTCAAATTAATAAACTTGCTTGCTTATTTGTCAGAAACAAAAAATAGGAAATGATTCTTAGAGATACTCCTAGTTTTTCTACCTTACAAAAATTTGGCATTTTAGGCTCTTTTTGATTGCAAAGATGGAAAAGGAAAATAAATTTAGTTAGTTTGTGTGAAAAGATATAAAATAAGGTGAGAGATGTTGCTCATTGTATGAGTAGATATCCTCCATCTTTCAATATTTTTGGTGAAAAATTTTTACTCACCACCAAATAAAGAAAATTTCTTCATGGAAAAACTTAAAAACCAAGAGGATATCACATCCATCACTCAACTTATTTTCCATATTTTCACCAAAGCTAACTCAATTTTTTTTTTTTTCCACCTTGCAATAAAACGGAGCCTTAATGACTTAAAAACAGTCATAAAACTTCGATTATGACTGTTTTTTGTGTGATAAAAACACAGTTGTAAGGTTAAAAATCATAAATAGACTGGATTCTCCAAAAAAAGTTCAAATATAATACTCATTTCCTAGGGGTCAAAAAACAAAATTCCATATATACTCCCCAAATGGGTTGAACACACTTCTTTTTCTTGTGGTCTAGCCGTACAGGGCTTAGAAAACATGAATCATTGGTAATTTGCTCCAACCTCACCTGCTGCCACTGAGCCAGGGACCATATTTTGATATGAAGGCGAACAATACAACAACACAAGCAAGTCAAGCACATAACAACAACACAACTACTCTAGGAAAGGCAAAACCCTTTTTTCATTATCTTTTACTCTTCATTTCATTTTAAATTCGCAAAAACTAGCGAAATTCGATTAAATAGAATCGGATATGGGTAATTTGACCTTCGAAATGGGTCAAATCCCAAATCCAAAATTTTTGATTGGTGGTGCTTGCGTAACAATAGGCTAGTGGGGGATTTTTTTGGCCTTTTTTTTTGTAATTTTGCAAAGTTTAGAGGCCAAAATTAAAATTTCCAAATTTGGACATAATTGCAATTCCATTAAAATACATTTGTTTTCCATAAGAATGAGTAAATAACACTTTACAATACTTAATTGGACTTCTTGATGGACTAAAATGCATATTCCAAAAGTTTAAGGGCTAAATGCAATTTCCAAAACTTTGGGGAGTAACGTGCAATTTTCATAAGCTTCACATATTTTTCACACTAATCAACTTATAAAGATCCATATATCCGATAGATTGTTATTATGTGCATTTGATTGAAATAAAGAGCCATAATACGTTAGGCACACACTTTTCGCCCAAACATCCACTTAACAATGGACACACGAAATGAGGAGACCCCAAAGGAATGAGGATTTCCTAATGCCTTCCTTTCTTATAACTGAATCCATAGATACACTCTTTTGGTTTTGTAGACCATTAACGGACCGATTAACACCTATTGTTGATTAGGTTTATTCTCTATTATATCCGTTTTAGGAAAACGGATTGGCAACTCTACCTAGTTATTACATGTTTAACCGCATGCATGTTAGTGCTGAACTAGGACAATGTTGACCAAACGCTACTGTAGACCTTGAAGGTCTTAATCTTATTTTAATAATAACAATAAATCAATCATGTGTAATTTAACATGTTCTTGATATAAGATTATAGATTTCTTATTTGGAAAATCAAGAATCGCATGATTGCTCAAAGAAAGTTTGACAAAGATCATTCAATCAATATCCGATCAAGTCAACGAAGCATTCGACTAAAATCGATCTATCCGAATCAAGATCATTCTTCTACAAGCGTTGGACAAGACAAGAAGATCTATCTCATCACTCACAAGCTAGCAATGCATTTCATGAAGCATAAAAGATCAAGAATCATATGCAAAAGCTTCAAGGGAAAAGCTTCAAGTGAAGAATCAATTTGAAGAAACAATCGAAGCATTCGAAGACTCACCTATTCGGTAATTGAGTGTTTGCTTAGGATTTATGTAAAGTTTCTTAATTGATTGATAATATAGCTCAAACATGAACTTGCATCATTATTAGATTGATCATAACCAAGTTTGAATCAAAATCATTTCAAAACATCATTATTATAAAAATCGGTTTTGAAATAAATTCACTATAAATTCATATGAATGAATTTTGATACAAAAGCATATTTGGGAGTCTTAGAAACTTATTTGGAACCTATCCTAAGCATCAAAATTGATTTTGGAACTTAATTGCAAAAATGTTTATTTTTTCCCATTCTAGACTCGCTCCGTTTTTGCGCAGTTTTGATCTAACGGTTTGAAGGAGGCCTTCCCAGACTCCGATCATTATGAAATTTTGACAGAAGTTAGATAACACATTATAGTACTTACATACAAAATTTCATCAAATTCCAACGGCTGGATTATGAGATATGATCAAAACAAATCGGAAAAATTTGCTGTCTGCAGAAATCTATCAAAACAGACCAGCAGAGGGCATCAGTCGACTGATGGCTTTGCTCAGTCGACTGATGGTCACTCAGTCGACTAAGGAGCCTTGCTCAGTCGACTGATGACCTGAATATAGCCGTTGGGAGTTGTTCTTTTTGCATTTTTTAGTCTAAATCTTCACCCAAACCCTTCAAACGGCTATATCACTTTTAGGACTATAAATATGACTTCCAAGACTCATTTTACACACCTTGAATCACTCTCATACTCTATTCTTCATCTATCTTCATTATTCAAAGATTCAAGAAATTGTTTTTGATCAATCATCTTTTATTTGAGCTATATCATATTGATCATTCAAGATAACTCTAGTGTGAGCTTAAATTGTATTCTACAAACACTTGAGAGAGTTATTGTAAATTGGTGTGAATCACCAAACTTTTGTATTCAAATTGTGAGAGGTAAATCTTATAGGAAAAACAAGAAGGTTAGTTCTTGTTTAGATATTGTGAAAGGTAAATTTCACAAGGTTAGCAAGAGAGAGATTCTTGTGGGAATATTGTGGTCAAGCAATATTTGTAAAGAGTGTAGTGAGAAGAATTACACTTGTAGAGGTTTGATCTTCACCCGGAAGGAGATTGATTTTAGTGGAAATTCTCGGGGAACTAACCGAGCGCGGACTATGGTTTGGTAAACCAAAACCGTGTGGACAAAAAGCCTTGGACTTCAAATCGGTTCAATCTTTCTAACTCAATCTCTTTATTATTGATTGTTTAAATTATTTGAGATTGCTTAATTATTTGCTCTTGGGATTGTTTGTTTAATTGTTTATGTGCTTACATTCCTTGATATATTTGTTTAGTAAATTGTTTTACTTAAACATTTTCGAAAAGTTTTTAAATTCCGCATTAAGTTTCAAAAACCCTATTCACCCCCCTCTAGGGTTGAAATCCGACCAACAGCTACTATATATTGGTGCAAACCTCCTAGGGTAGGGCCACCCATAAATGGTTATGGATTTTGGTTTCAGGGGGGTGGTCCGGTACGGTAACATTGTACTTTAAGAATAGTTGCTTTCCCATAAGTCATTTTGTTTTAACATTAGCATTGTGCAAACATTAATACTTATAGTTTTATGTTGTTAAAAGACTCTAGTGTGCATGGCAAAATACTATGGTTAAAACCTATGTTCTAGATTTGGATCTTAGCCTAAATGGTTGAATGGTAGTGTATTCACACGAAGCATCAAGTTTAAAGTCCCTTCCTCACCCCCTCCTCTGCATCAATCCGCATCAAAACAATGATATTTTGTAAGAAAAAAACTTTCATTCTTATCATTTTATAAAGTATAATCATCAAGTCCTAATTTAGCTTAATTGTGATTGTCAGACAAGAAACCCAGCCAGAAGTGTGCCGATAAGGATATTGACCTTAACGGGGGTAGATGTAATGAACCTAGCATTTTGGATAGGCCTTAGTGTGTCACCCAGTGCGGATGTAGTAGGTGTTTGACGGGATACACAATGAGTGTTCATCCTACATCCCCTGGTAACCCACAGTAGTCATTTCATACCTACCTTTCAAGTATTAATTTGAGGCCGGCTATTTTATAATTTGTTGGCATACTCCTTGTCATTGATACAAGGATGTCATAGGACATCAGATCTTTGATTATTAAATAAAAAATGATTTGTCGGTTCAACGACAATGCAAAGTTTTCTTTATTTTTAAGAAATATTAATGAATCTATAGTGTTAGGGGTGCAAGAAAGAGCTAAGATTGATTACCAGTTCCTCAAAGAAATTGATTATTTAATTTACAAGAGCTTTATGCATCTTTTGTGAATTCCTTGTCACACCGTCTACCGTGCCTTCTATCTTGTTTTTGAAGAATCTTTCAATCCAAATAAAGCCTACAATCCCTAAAATTAATCAATAACACAACATCTTGAACTTATATATGTATGTGCATAGCGTTATATATATTGAAATGGGTGTTAGGGGTAGGGTGGAGATGGGTTTAGATTGAAAGAGCGAGTGATTACCAATTATATGAAGGAATGAATCGTTCTTTGCATCATTGATCGTTGTTTGTAGGGACTCATTCTATAGCAAATCGGTTCACAAAAGTATGATCTTCTAACACCGATATCTAACCTCGATCTTCCTTTTGAGTTGTTATTTTTCCTTGCAACTATTGGAAAAAGCATTTATTAGAGCATCCACAGTCTCGCTCCACCTCTATCATGGCTAAAATCACAGAATCCACAATGACAAAGAAGCAATAAATCTCAAACTATTTATAGTAAAATAAATTATAAATTTGATCTGCAAGAATCAAAATAAATCTAGACAATAAATTTAAGATCTATTCAAATAGCCAATTATAATTGTACCTATCTAAAACAACTAAAGATCATCGTTGTGATATTGGTTGTACTTTCCTCTTTTTGCGCCAATTTGAATATTTCATAGAAAATCTTCGATTTCATTCGCATACCAAAACCATTAAACACCAATTATGGTACGCGATTTCATCGCAACATCTATCAACACTTCTCTATTTCCTTTATTGAATCATTCTCCAGCATATAAATCAACTAATTGTACGATCTTCAAACTAATGAGTATTTTGACATTCAATCTTCTTGAAACCCTATATTTAGGTGCTTCTATTAGCATCTACGAACCCACTTTTTATCCCCACCTACCCAATTTCCAAAATAACCCTTCTAGTTTATTCATTGCATTTTTTTCATTTACCAACCTTGGGTTTAGTACAATCTCTTAATGCACCCATTAACTTACCTAACTAATCTTTTGGCCTCTCGATCAAGCATAACTTAACTCACTCTCTCTTTCACCGTCTCACTCTATCCTCATTCTTTCAAAACTTGAGAAAATAAAGCAGATAAAACTCTTTAATATTTATGAGGAGGAAAGCGACACAATTTTTTCAACACTTGGGTTAAGATACTTCATCCAAGTTAATTATCTCAAGCTTCGGACAATCTCTAATAATGGTTCTTAATCTTACATTATATTATGCGAAGAAGCATTTTAACACATTAAAGTCCTCTCACATTTTCATTGTTTCTTTTTTACCCTTGCAAGCATTTTCTCTTGCAAGAACTTAACACTACGTACAGAAGTAAGCAATGTGATTCAAGGTTTTTGACTTTGGCAAGGATGGAATAATTAGTTCTTAAACATTGAACCATTTACCATTTTTTTTTAAAGAATTTTCTCTTTAGATTACCTATATCAAAGTTATAAATAGATTGTGTGCAGTGAAAACTAATTGTATGTTATTTCTTCATGTTTCTTTTTTTGAACGCGTAGTCTTTGTCTAAAATGGTGATAGAGTTAGTAAAACTCGATTTTTAACAAATTGTTTTGTAAACTAGGACTACACAGAGCCTTTTCGTTAAAAGATCAAATATTACTAGCGGCTTTCATTAAGATAAGCAAAAAATTAATGTCGGTGTTCAACAAAAAGTACCGAACATCATGCTTACTTGTACAGTGACCCTATTGACTAGCACAAGGCTTGAGCGAGAGGTATCTAAAGCTCAATCATAAGACACTATACCAGAAACTTGGGAGTATGTTCTGGGTGTTTAAAAAAATGGCTCATTGCTATGTGATGGCATTACTCATACTTCTTAACTCTTGTTAAGTTCTATAACTTTTTCGATATATGATCCTTGGTTTAAGCTAACCATTCTTAACAAGTAGAAGGCCCAATCATTAAATTACTACAAGCCTAAGGCTAGGCCTATCTAATTTTCATAATTCCGAAATACTCTCTTGTCTATCCTCTGATCCGCTCCGAACGATTGAGGTGCTTCTTCAGAAACTAATATATATATATCTAATCGATGCCCCACAATAATCAACACCATTGAACACCTGGTTATCTCACTGTGTGGATTATCAATCTCTGGAGCACTCACATCCTAATGAGTTAAGTACACTACGGTTGAGCATATATATAGCTTATTGCATAATAAGTTAGATTTGTTCAGCTTGAGTGCATAGAGGGGGACATATATTGTAAGTAAAGTAAAATAAAAAAAAAAAAATATATATATAATTACACACATTGTTGTTTTCAACTCCACGTACTATACCTCAACGTAGTCTAAAATTCACCACTTTTTGGTGTTCTTCCATGATTACCATTATTTCTGGCACACCGATTTTGACATGTCTTACCTGATCTGTTATAACTTCTAATTGATATATATACTTCTCCTTATTTTTATTTTTTTTGAAATAGACTTCTATAAATTTTCAAACTATTATTTAGTTCTATTATGATTTGCATTGATGTAGAGTCCCTGAGGTGTTCTATGTTAGTTTCTTCAACATATTTTCTCCTCATACTTTTATTTACAACAACGACTGCTAGAAAGAAATATAGCCTCTGTCATTTTTTTTACCAATTCAAATGCTCCTACAATATCTATAATTTTTTTGGGGGTTTTTTTTTTCCTTTTTTCTCAAAACTATATGGATGAAACCTAAAACTTAAATTCTACTTACGGGCTCATATATACAGGGCTTTTAGATAAGTATGGGGACTAAATTAATGCTTTGATAAATTGGGGGATTTAGGCCATCTCCAATGGTCATTTCTATCCAAACAAATTTCTATATTAGGAAAGAGAAAAGGGAAAAAAGTGCTCTAATTGTCATTTCTATAGTTATTTCTATATGAGGTGGAAGGTGAGTCATATAAGCAATTTCTAATTGTAGAAATTGTGATAGAATTTTTTCACTAATTTTCTTTTATTCTTAAATAAATGCCAAATAAGATAGAAAAGTAAGATAGAAATGGCATCACTAGAGAAACTTTATTTGAGATTTTTCTATCTACACGATTATATTGCCGAATAGATATATAATGCATGTATTAAAAGAAACATGACATAAAATATAAATAAATTTATAGAAAATATCATTGAAGGTCCAATTTAAGTAGTTCAGGGGCTTGCCGCCCTATGTAGTTTAGGGGTTGAGTTGATGCTTACATGTAAGGTATTAAATTGTTCCTTAGAAAAACAGAATTTTAGGTCCATTATTGCAAGGGGCGCACCCGCATTGAAAATAAACAAGGTTAAAAGTTGTTACCATAGTCAACATTATCGTAATCTGTTGGTATTTTTTTTGTTCTCGTAATAAAAAGGTCTTGAATTCGACCACATGAATATAATTTGTCGAATCATTTGTTGGTCTACTTGATGGTGGTTGCAATTTATAGTTTGCATAAAAAATATTGTATTGTGTGAGAAAAAAATATTGTGTAATGAATTAATCACTTCGTATAAAATATTACCATAACACTATTACGTTATGTTCAAAAGTGTCCGGTGTGAGCGCTAGTGTTCTTCAGTGCATTAATTTATATATATAATAATAATAATAATAATAATAATAATAATAATAATAGATAGATAGTAAAATTGTATCTTTCACTGTAGTGATGACATGTGTCAATATTAAATACATAATTTTAGTTATCATCTTTTATTTTGCTTTAATTATCCTTTTATCTTCCTCATCTCTCATCTCTCATATCTCATTCCATATTTTACCATCATTTCTTCTATATTTTTTATTTTATTGCTATTTCAATACCTCTTTTAACATAGTTTATACACTCCACTTTTATACATATGTTACATGTATGCTAGAGAGCAATTGTTTTTGTAAGTTGTATAAATTTTACACAAAACTAGAATATACACTATTGTTGGATATACTCTTACAAAATATTTTCCGGTTCACATGGTCCTGAAAAAATTAATGTGATTTTCAGTTACACTATTGTAGTTAAACTATACTATAACACTTCTAACTAATAATCATGTTATGATGGTTATATAAAAATGTTGAAAATATACAATTAGCTATAATATATACTCTATCACATATTAATATTAAGAAATATTATTGCTAAAAGTAAAATGGTTACAGTTATATGATAGTGTTTAAGTTATTATTTTATATATTATGTATAATATTATTATACAATTTTCTTTTAGAACACCGGCACATCGTGCAGAATTACATGCTTGTGTGTGTATATATATATTAGAGCACAATCAAACTAAGTGTATTATTTAATGAGCCACTAAAAATGATTAGAATATTTGATTTCATTATCTAACTAGTAACCATTATTCTTCCTCAATGTAATTATATAGATTTGCTAAAACTATTTTACATAATTAAATTTGTAACCTATAAACTGAAGCGTATTTTTTATATATATAAAATTCAAATATTATTAGATCACCAAAAAAATTAATATAATGCTCGTATTTATTTGGTTATTAATTCACGATGCATTTTCTTTGTCCGAAATTTCAAATGTTATTTGAAATTCATTTCTTAAAAAATTATTGTATTTTATACGAACAAAATCTCATAAAATCTAAGACACTATTTTTAAAAGAATGCAGTCTTAATATATTTAATAATATATTCAAGAATTTTAATAATAAATTGTCTACCATCATTATTCATTCCACGCCAAGGGCATGATATAGCTAAACCATTCTTAATTATTTAGTTCAATCACACAAAGAAAGTTGTACATACATAAATTGTGATGTGCACATTCTATGTATGTAAATACCCACATTAAAAGACAAATCTTCTTTAAAGATACACAAGCATTTTATGTAACTAGCTTTGTTTTCAAGAGAAAATGATATATTTGACCATCTTAGCTCTAATTCTTCTATTTGCATTGCTCATTACAAGCATCACTTACTTATGGCTCGCAAAAGTATCATACCACATAACTCATATGCTCCCTCCAGGCCCACCAAGATGGCCCATTGTCGGTAATTTACTCCAATTGGGCCACTTGCCTCACAGGGACTTGACGTCCTTTTGTGAGCAATATGGCCCACTAGTTTACCTCAGACTAGGCAGTGTCGATGCCATCACTACCAATGATCCAGACATCATACGTGAAATCCTTCTTAAACAAGACGAAGTATTTGCTTCCAGGCCTAGAACCCTAGCTGCTGTTCACTTGGCCTATGGTTGCGGTGACGTGGCACTGGCTCCACTGGGCCCGCAATGGAAGCGAATGAGGAGGATTTGCATGGAGAATCTACTAACAACTAAACGGCTCGATTCGTTTGCAAGGCACAGGGCCGAAGAGGCCCAACACCTTGTTCGAGATGTATGGGCCCGGGCCCTGCGTCAGGCCGGGGAGGGTGTGAACTTGAGGGAAGTACTAGGTGCATTTTCAATGAACAATGTGACTAGAATGTTGCTAGGGAAACAATATTTTGGGGCAGAATCAGCAGGGCCACAAGAAGCCATGGAATTTATGCACATAACCCATGAGTTGTTTCGGCTATTGGGCTTCATTTATTTAGGTGATTATTTGCCATTTTGGAGGTGGGTAGACCCTTATGGTTGTGAGAAGAAAATGAGGGAAGTGGAAAAAAGGGTGGATGATTTTCACATGAAGATTATTGAAGAACATAGGAAAAGAAAAGAAAGTGGAAAAGTGGAAGATGAGGGAGATATGGATTTTGTTGATGTTTTGTTGTCTTTACCAGGTGAAGATGGAAAAGAACACATGGATGATGTGGAGATTAAAGCCCTAATTCAGGTCACTTTTTTTTCTTCCCCATTGTCATCCATTTTCCTCTTTTATTTTCATCCATTTTGTCAAGTATCTCTTCATAAAAGTCAAGGAGGGCAAGTAAATAAATTTATATGATGTGGCCATTTACTACTAGTAATTGCAGACAATCATTGCACACAATTCTATCAACTTTAAGTAAAGGAATCAAGTTTGCTTGAACCTGCCAAAGTTTCCTAATTTTATTTGTACTGAATTTTAAAGATAGTCATTAAGACTCTTTACTTTCACAAATCATATACTCATATCCATGTTGTCACTAGTTTCATTCAATAAAACCTACATTAGCTTAACGTTGTCCATTGGATTCTCTCTCTTCTCATTCTTTCTAATAGATTTGCTTGGAATTCTTTTTGGTTTAGAAGAGTACCAAGAGGGGATATAAGAATGCTAAAGTGGTAGTGCACATATTTAAATCTTGTCCAATGCTAAAATGTGTTGGTTGTTTTTTCACTTGCACCAATAACTTGACTTAAAGTTATTTGCATTTAATATATTGTCAAATCACTTTGACTCTGCCGCAATAAATTGTATTGTATTTTAAAGATATCATATTCTTTTAATAAAGGTCAAAATTATTTTGTTAACATAATATTAAAACAAATTTGTGAAAACAAACATAAAAAGATAATTAAATTTGATTCACAACAAACATATTAACTACTATTTAATTTAACTAGTCATATGATTTATCATTAACATGTAGTTTTGGGCCACAAATATCGCGATCCATTCATTAATTTATTCCAGGATATGATAGCCGCTGCCACAGATACTTCAGCTGTGACCAACGAATGGGCAATGGCCGAAGTGATCAAACATCCACGTGTCCTCCTTAAGATTCAAGAAGAGCTCGATACTACCGTGGGCCCAGACCGTATGGTCAATGAATCAGACCTGGCCCACCTCAATTACCTACGCTGCGTCGTGCGTGAAACTTTCCGCATGCACCCAGCTGGGCCCTTCCTAATCCCACATGAATCCACACGCTCCACAGTGATCAACGGCTATTACATCCCCGCAAAGACACGTGTCTTCATCAACACCCACGGCCTTGGCCGGAACACCGGGATATGGGACAATATCGACGAGTTCCGTCCGGAGAGGCACATGCCGGCCGACGGAAGCCGAGTCGAGATAAGTCACGGAGCCGATTTTAAAATATTGCCTTTTAGCGCCGGTAAGAATAAACTTCACAGTTGGTCAGAATAAGCTATCTGGTATTTCACGAATTTCTATGGGCCCGTTTGGGTGCGTAAATTACCTAATTTTAGAATTAGTTAATTTTCGATTGAAGAATTGTGAATTTGCTCATTTATGAATAATTCAATTCTAATTCAAGTAGTGTTTGGAAAACTTGAATAAGAAATTCCGATTGTTAGAATAAAAACACGTTCTTTATTGTTTTATGTTATTTAAAATTTTGTCTAGATGCATCAATATCACGAGTAGAAACTAGATCTTCTTGAAAAATAGAGTTGGAATGACTTATCTAATTCTAGAATTAGGCAATTTCAAGTTTTACTTGAAATGACTTAATTTGAGTTTTTGTTAATCAACTTGAATTATCATATTTTCAATTGTTCAATTTACACAACCAAACACTAATAAATGAAAATTTTGTAAATTACTTAATTGTGAATTATCTAATTCACAATTTGAAGGACAACCAAACGGGCCCTATATGAATTGAGTTGTTGTTAGTTATCATAATACAATTCAATTGTACAATTGAAATAATAAACTTTGATAAAAGAGAATTTATAATAAAAATTATTTTAAAAAATTTGCAGCAAGAGTAAAATGAGTAAAGAACTAAAACTTACCGCTATTCGTTAATTTGGAAATTGGGCAAAAGTTGACCATGTTTTTCGTAAAAAAGTTAGGAAATAGTTTTTTTTTTTAATAAGGGTATATTTATCAATTGTGTTTTAAAATGAGAGTTTTGATTGAAATTGTATTTTGTGTAAACTTAACTTTAAAATCCAAAAAATTTAATATAAATTTATTTGTGTTTATATTTTTTTAACAAATATATTCGTATGTGTCACTTATGTAATTTTAAAGTAATATCAAATAAACCTAAATACATAGTAATATATTAGAAAAACAAGGAGTGCAAATTTAAGTTTATACAACTAAAAAAAAAATCATGCGTATTTTATAAATAAATAAGTTTTAAATCGTAACTTGTTCAAATAAATTTAAAGAATTGTCAATTAACCACTTAGATATAATAATAATATGCTAAAAAATATGCAATCAAATTTAATTTTGCATGATAACATTAAAAATTATAATTTGAAAATCTATTACAAACTTAACGTCGCACTCCTTTTAGAGTTTTAGCAAATATAAGTTCTAAAATTGTAAACATATTATTTCCTTATTTTTATTTTTTTTGCTAAAATATTTTTCAAACAATTCCCATTTTTTAATATTCCGAATTTTGGCAATCCAAATTCGTTAAGGTGAACTTGTAATTGATTTTAAGAAGAAAGAAAAAAAATATGATTAATTTGTTATTATTTTATGTCAAATAAGTTTACTTAATACCTATAGGAATTTGATAAAAATTGACTCAATAATTTATAATTTTTTGTCATTTTGTTATAACTTGTGATTTTACGGTATCTAGGTAAGAGGAAGTGCCCCGGCGCACCGCTTGGAGTGACGCTTGTGCTCATGGCTTTGGCCCGGCTTTTTCATTGCTTTGATTGGAGTCCACCTGAAGGATTGAAGCATGAGGATATAGATACAAGTGAAGTTTATGGTATGACAATGCCCAAATCAAAGCCGTTGATAGCTATAGCTAAGCCACGCTTATCAAATCATATGTACCATTGATTTGTATATCCCATGAATCTTGCTTTTGAAACATGCTTGCTTCGACAACAAATACTTTTGCACTAAATCTTTTTAAGTACAATAAATCAGGAAAAAGTGTTGTTTGGATGCAATAATAATTAAAAGGTTTAATTTAATTAATCTCCTTTCAATTTGAGTTTGAGGGACAAAAGCCAAATGTTATTTTTTGGATGTTTATTTTTTCCACCACATTTTACGTGCTATGCACATGAAGTCTGAATGTGGATATATATATATTTAAATTAACTAGTTAATGTTTGATACTGTGATTTTCTTCCTTTGTCATTGTTTTTTTTTTCAGACCTATAAAAGCAAAATAAATATTATTATATTAAAAATTCGAAAATATGTGTAACCCGACCCATTAAGCCGCATTGGGGCACTCAATTTTAAAAAATATATAATCCTGAATGCAAATATGTGCATGAATCAAAATAACCTCCTCATTACAATGGCAACTGCATTGGAAACTATTTTTTTGTGACGCTTGTCGTTTTACTATCCAACTTAGCTATGTATATGTGGTTAGTTGTGTGTTGTAATCAATGTTTTAAATCGCGATAACGTAATGCGTTGCATTTTAGTTTTGAAATTGCGTAATAACATAAGCAATTTGGATAATGAATAACGTAATAATAAAAAAATAAAAAACAATATTATCCTAAAGAATATTAATAAAAAACTAAAAATCATTAAAAAACTTAGAGGAAAAAGGGTAATAAGAAAAGAATCCAAAAATAAAAGAGTGATAAATAAATTAAATAAAAAGACGGGTACAAAATTAAGAACCCAGAAATAAAAGGGTCATTTTCAATAAAATTAAAAACCTACCCTCTAATTTCACTCCCCTCTTTTCTCTCTTCATTATTTACATTCTTCTTCTCTAAACTCAAAAACGATTATCTCTCTAACCAACCCAAAACCACCCGATTATCAATCTCTGATTTCTTTCTTAGATAAAATCTTAATCTGCTTAAGCCTACCCGTCTAAAGCAGAGCAAGATTAAGCGTCTTCTCTTTCGAGCTAGGGTTTCACTTCTGAGGAGAAGAAATGAGAAGAGCGGTGAAGAAAGGAGAAAATATAGCATGAGTAAGAGCTAGGGTTTCCTTTTCTCCTTTTATTATTTTTTATGTTGGCAGTCTCAAATAACGTGAGTAATTTAACAATAACCCAAAATAATGAGCCACGTCATCAAATTGCTGTAAGCAATTAGATCTACACTATATAGTGTTTTTCTCCGAAAAAAGATAATTGTGCGCTTTTCAAAACACTGGTTATAATGTAAAAATATAAAATCAAGCAAATGAACTTCATCCTCATCGGTACACAATTTTGGTAGACAGCAAGAGACGAGATGAAAATAGCTTAACTTTATCATTTTTCGATTCTCTTTCAAGGATTTGAATAAATGTTTAGACAATAATTTATATCAGTAGCCAACTAAACGGTTTATAAAGAAATAAATAGGTCATACTCATTTGACAAACGAGTTTTTGCTTATCTCATTGCTCAACTAGCAGCATAAAGACTAAGGTGGTGTTTAATAAAATATCTGAAAACTAAAACTGAGAAAATTGTTTGATTACTTCTGAAAACTGTATCTAAAAAAATGTTATTTTTTTGAATATAACACATCTGAAAACTGATTTTTTTTAACATGACAATTTTGCCCTTATTAGTATATTTAGATCGCATGATTAGGACTTTAATGTGGGTAAAATATGTATTTTGTAAATGAGGAGTTTCAAATTGTTAGATTTAAGTGGCAAACTTGCCTCTTAAAATTTTGAATGCAAATTTTCAGATTTAAGTAACAAATCACTTAATTTTTTTACTAAACAAACAACTTTCACACCACAAATTTTTAGATTTAAGTGGGCAAAACAAACAACCCCTAATCTTCTTAACTTACAAAAGAAAATAATAAAAAGAAACTTCAGAATTGATATAAAAACAATTTTCTAGTCTCCAAATCCTCAACGTCCATGTAAACAAGCAAACACACCCTAACATTTTACCAACACCCGAGATACGTTTTCTTGGTCACCTTGACCTATAAATATACCTGTTGTAATTCAGTATCCAATCTCGCCTAAGAGCTATTCGTTGATCAATAGTGTTTTGACATAAGTGCCAACATAAATAGCTGTTAATTGACGTACCATATGAACTCTTCCGTCAACCGAATACGTTCTTGAACATTTTCAGGAGAAACAAAGTCCATAGTTATTTTAATGCAAGACTGCGGTAACAAAATGAAATAGAATCAAATTGATAATGAACATATGAGAATAGGGAATTTCATATATGATTAGAAAGAACAGAAATAGCGAAGGCTAGATAGGTCATTGTTCCAAGATAAGAGAAATTACTGGGGCCACGTAGTAAACTTCAACATCAGGTAATTTATATAATTTTTTTTTCCTTCTCCCTTTTTCCTTTTATTTCTCTACCAAATTCATCAAATGATTTCAGTATAGTGAAGTTCCATCTTTTACCTGCATATTTCTCACTTGATGAGGACATCCAGCTGGTATAAAAACCACCCCACCAAGGTGTTGTTTAAATGTCCGCGGTTCAACATCTTCAAGTAAAATAAAACATTAGCTCTACTACAAATATAAAAAACTACTGGCCTATACCAACATATATAGAAATGTATCTAATTAAATTCATCTTTCATGCCTTTCATTTAAGAAAACGGTCTGATCATGAATAGGATATACAATCTTCAAAAAATGACATATACAAATTAAGCTTTTTTGCCCTTAATGAATTTGTGATAATCTTAAACCACACTACTCACAGAATTTACATAGAGATTATTGATGTGGTGAAATTATTTTATGTGCTTTTACAAATATTCAATTAATTTAGGAACATCATGTCTACAAAAGATATCCCAAACATCACCTCCATAAACCTTCGATTGGTCACTGTCTTGAAGAGAATCCTTTTCATTCAGTTGATTATTTGCCAAGTGATATTTTAACTTTTTTCCTTGAATTCGCTTCCGTGGATTGCCAACATAAATAGCTGTTAATTGACGTACCATATGAACTCTTCCGTCAACCGAATACGTTCTTGAACATTTTCAGGAGAAACAAAGTCCATAGTTATTTTAATGCAAGACTGCGGTAACAAAATGAAATAGAATCAAATTGATAATGAACATATGAGAATAGGGAATTTCATATATGATTAGAAAGAACAGAAATAGCGAAGGCTAGATAGGTCATTGTTCCAAGATAAGAGAAATTACTGGGGCCACGTAGTAAACTTCAACATCAGGTAATTTATATAATTTTTTTTTCCTTCTCCCTTTTTCCTTTTATTTCTCTACCAAATTCATCAAATGATTTCAGTATAGTGAAGTTCCATCTTTTACCTGCATATTTCTCACTTGATGAGGACATCCAGCTGGTATAAAAACCACCCCACCAAGGTGTTGTTTAAATGTCCGCGGTTCAACATCTTCAAGTAAAATAAAACATTAGCTCTACTACAAATATAAAAAACTACTGGCCTATACCAACATATATAGAAATGTATCTAATTAAATTCATCTTTCATGCCTTTCATTTAAGAAAACGGTCTGATCATGAATAGGATATACAATCTTCAAAAAATGACATATACAAATTAAGCTTTTTTGCCCTTAATGAATTTGTGATAATCTTAAACCACACTACTCACAGAATTTACATAGAGATTATTGATGTGGTGAAATTATTTTATGTGCTTTTACAAATATTCAATTAATTTAGGAACATCATGTCTACAAAAGATATCCCAAACATCACCTCCATAAACCTTCGATTGGTCACTGTCTTGAAGAGAATCCTTTTCATTCAGTTGATTATTTGCCAAGTGATATTTTAACTTTTTTCCTTGAATTCGCTTCCGTGGATTGATTCATCTCGATAAGCCAATTTCCTTGATTTCATATCAAGAATTTCAAGATATCTAACATCATTGTTAGTTCTAATGCAAGGTAAAGACCTTTCCGATAATTCAACTTGTTGCTTACTTAATCATGAGTCCTTTGCTCATTATTGTGAAATAACCAAGTCCCATATATATCAATGCATCTTAAGGAGGTCAATTGATTACTTGTACGTTTAGTAGACATGAATTTGAACCTTTGAATCCTGCATATCAATTAACTTGTCAATACTAAAACCTAACCACATTTTAGACGAGAGAACATTCACAGTTAGATCCACGGAGTATGATAAATCAAAGTGCAATAGAGTTGTTGTTTCACTAAGGGTGTGTTTGATAGGCCATTTTCTCCATGTATATATTTTACACCTAATTCCATAGTATGGGTGTATTTAGCCAACAATTTTATGTTGAAACAAGTTCTATGGGATGGCCAGACAACCCATGCAATCCCTAAAATAGTTTTACCCAATTTCATATAGAAACAAGTTCTACCCAATTCCCTCACATGTTGAACATTCAGGATCCATTATTTCATGATCATGAGACCTTCTCAAAAACTATTCACTAACCTTATCAACAACTTCATCTGTTCCACCATAAAATTCATGAAAGTCTTCAACCACATGTTTGTTCCACAATGCACTTATGTTCTTATGTTGCCAAGGAGAAATCCTCACCTTACTTGTGCGAGTCGGTACATTTACCTAAACTAAAACTACAATAGAATCACACATTTGAATGGTTTGCATGGGAAATAATTGAATTCTTGGGAATATGACTTAAATTGAAACATTTTATATGGAAAATAGAAAACATAAATGCAAGGTAGTTTTTGAATTGTATGGGAAATGATAAAATTAGGCTAATGCAAGTCGTACAACAAAAAAGTAATGCAATCAAACACTATCAAAGATCGTAACTATGGAATTTTGAGCGTTTTCCATGGAAAATAAGTACAATTAAACACACCCTAAAGTATAAAAACCTTATTAAGGAGTAAACATATTGAATCAAACATGCCACATATCACAATGGAGCTTTGTCATTGAATTACCTCTACCAAGTTCCTCAGAAAATCCATACGCAATATATGTTTTGGGTCCTAAGTTTGGTTTTAACATCTGATCAGGAACTTTTGTTGTTATGCTCACCAGCAATCGATTTGGGCCTAGGGTATATGCTAGGCCCACCAACCAGCTCACATAGTAATGATATTGTCCCAGACTTAAACATCTTCGCGGAACATGTGTGAGATTTTATCTTAAAAGGTAGTTACGATGTAGTGATATTACCCTACTTATTAACTCGTGTTGAGTTATACAATTTTTTAAGTGAGATCAATGATTTGAGCCAACCAATTTTAGCAATTTCCACATTAGATCAAGCCAGTCAACATGTAACACTCCGTGTTTTAAACTTTTGAAGATTTTAATTTAAAACCTTAAAATTTGTATTAAGTACTAACTTTTACCTCGATTACTTCTAGAACCCCGAATTAAGTTTCGTATTTTCTGAGAAGTCATTTATATTTATTAGACTAATTTTGAAAAGTATCGTTGTAATCGGGAAGTGGAATGAGTTAGTTCGGCCTTTTTTTATATATTTTCGAGAACATTACATTTTGGTCTAAATTGCCAGTTTTTTTTACAATTTGGTCCAAGCCGACAGCACAATTTTTTTTACATTTTGGTCCACATCGTTTTTGACGAATTGACCAACTTTGACCATCTTCTTCACTCCTTTAAACACCATTTCTGAACTTTTAGACTGGAGCACAAGCTAATATACTTTTAGAGAGAGAAAGGGTTATTCATGGGTGATTTCTAACTCAAATTTAAGGATTTTGACCCGAAATCTCTAATTTCACTAGCTTTTCGCATGGCGAATCCAATTCTTGGGTCGGTTTTCTCATTTAGTTGCTGTAGGTGGTCTATTAGGAGCTATATACTTCTGTCCAGAGCTTACTAAAGTGGGAACTTCCTTTCATTTCTTCATTATTTGCTTGAAAATTGTTGTATGAGTAGTAATACTAGATTTTCGGTATCAAAATTTTACTTTTCTTTGCATGCATGAGGTTTATACTTGATATAAAAAATTTGAGCATGTTGATAGTTATTATATGAGTTGTTGAGATGAAATTAAGGGTTGATCGTAGTACATGTTGGCATTTATGGGTTATTTTGAGATTTTTGTACCGAAATCGCTAGAAACGTCGCTTGCATGTTTAATAATAGAATTTTAATCAAAATTTATCAAATTTCATAATGTTAATCATCTTAAAATCATATTTAAGTTTGAGGTTAAAAATACATGAGGCACTTGATAAGGTTATTAGTGGGTCTAGTATTACTTCTCTCACTATTTTTTGTTAAATTGTAGAAATTGAGAAATTTTGACTAAGACAAGTAATATTAATGGAAAATTTGAAAATTTGGATCATGTTTTATTATTATTGATGGTTTTACTGTTGATCATTTTCGGTATAATGACATGATTATAAAAGAAAAGTACTATTATACTAAACTTTAGTGTTAAAGGGGCAAATTGTGTAATTGATCCAAGAATTATACTATAGGTAAACTTTATAATTATTTAAGCATGTGATAACATATTATCTTGTGGGTAACATTATTAAGATCATATGGGATACACTTGTTGATTTTATAAATATTGCCCCCGAGCACAACTAATACCTAGTGGTTTGTTGATTATATTGAGATTGTTGGAACCGGATAAGCACCGGTATAGAAATGCTTGAGTTATGTTATTGCAAAGATCCATGGTAAAGATGGGGTGCCAAAAATCTGGTTACTAGTGTACAGGGCCACGGTAAGGTGGGATACGTTTATGAGCGTATTATTCCGTCTAGTACCGGTATTAGGTTGAGGAGGATGAGGAAGTGGATGGACGTTTATGCAGTTACCGTGTATGTTACACGTGGATAATGATTGACATACATTACATATAATAATCGGATTTTCCTTATTAATTAATGGAATCTTAAAAATTCTTGTTAATGAATTCAAAGTAAATATAATTTCTTATATTGTGATATGTCCATGCATTGCATTTCCCTTTCCCTACAATTCCCAATGGGCCAGTCGTGGCTCATTCCCTCATTTTTCTTTCAGTTGCACCTCGTGTTTTGGGTAGAGGTCGTGGTTCAAGTCCGAATTCCTCTTAGAGTCTTCTCTGATGCATTTATGGATTTAGTTGTCATTTTATCTTAATCTGTGGTACTTGTAATATTGAATTTAGTTTGGGTACTTTGTGTTACCTATGGATGTATTAATTCGTATTACTGTCGGACTTGGATTTGTGTTTGGATTTTAGCCTATCGGAAGATTATGCTTGAATTGTTGTATTAGACTATTTCGTATTTGGATTGAAATCCAGTTGAGAAGTATTTTATGTAATTGCTATGTTTGTCAACATGATAGTTTTTCTCGCGTTACGAATATTTCATGCCGAATTTTCGTTGGATTTCTTTACCTTTGATTAAATCATTGATTGTATATTTTTATTTATCTGCTGTTAATTAAATGTAGCATCCGTTAACACCTGCTTAATTAGGCGGATTGTTACACATTTGGCTAACTTCGATCCATTTTGACTCCACCTTAAATTGGCACCCGATTTTGCAATCCACGTTGGCTAATGCCATTTTATGGTAAACCTTATTCCACCTTACTTGAGATTCCTTGGACAATCACCTTGACAGTAATACCCAGTATACGTAAGCTCTATAGCGATTCATCCATTTTTGGTCCTCCGAGGCTAGTTACTCACACCTTAGGCTCTCACTACGGATTAGGCCAATTAATTTACGTACATAATAATGATATTATCCACAACTTAAACTCCTTTGGACTATAAGTGTGGAATTTTATCTTAAAATTGCTTTGTTATCATATGGTGATATTACTTTACTTATAAAATTTACTGAGATATATGATTTTTTCATGTGGGATTAATGATTTTAGCCCACTATTTTCAAAACTCATAACTTCTTTACAAAGGTACCCCAGATATATGTAAAAGTAACTTTTAACTTTTGGTTCATTTTTTTGTACTAACACTAAGGGTGGCAAAAAAAGAACCCAGCATGCTAGGTTCCCGACCTAAAACCTAGGTTTAAGGTCTGTCTATTTTTATTCCCTTAACCTTCACACATAATCGCACAGTGCCCCCTCTTCCCAAATTCCCTTGTCTGCGTGAGAGCCACTAAACGACAGGGAGTTCTCCAATAATCATCTTTTATAATTTTATAACTCTTCCTTCTTTTCTTTCTCCGATAGTCGTCTTCACTATCTCCTCGCCAGTTCTCCTTCACGAGTTCACAGCCGTCAAAGTTAATATACTATCTCTCTTTCTCTCTCAAACCTTGCTTCTTCCAGTTGAATGTTAATCTTATACTTGACATAAAATTCGACCTTCTCGATGTTTTTTATCTTAATGGCCCTAATTTTTGGTACTTTATTTTTTAGGTTTTTTCATTGGTTTTAAAATTTTAATTTGTTTACATTAGCTAATTTCTTTGATTTTTTACTTTGATTTCATGTATTCTTGCTTAGATATGGCTATTGTGATATATATCTATATATATGTTGAGATTTTGTGCTATATCTATATGTGGATTTGTTAGTTATATACTTATATATATGTGCGTGTAGATATTCGTTGTTGCAATTATGTTATACTTATATATATATATGTGTGTGTGTGTGTGTGTCAGATAGACTTTATTGTTCATTTTATTTGGTGCTTTCAAATGTTTTTTAGTGGATTTAATTTAATGTTTGAATTGTATTATTGTAGCTTTGCTACTCTTTTGATATTTGAATTGAATTTGAGACATTAGATTGTTATTTGATTTGACTTTGTAAGCCATTGAATAACGTAGCCTACTATTTTCATTTTAAAAAACTCAGATTTTGACTGTGTAAACAGGGTGACCCAACTTGGCCCAACCCGATTCGAGGCCAACTTATTTGGGTCAGGTCAGGGTGGGTTCAAGTTTTGAGAAATTAATACGAAATAGGTTTAGGAATCATAAAAAAAAACATATTAGGTTCGGGGGTGGAGTTATTTATGTGCAGGTTAGGTTTTGGTTTTTCCAAACCCGCTCCAAATCCGCCCCATTGCCATTCCTAACTAGCACCATAGGCTATAGAGTAATATTTGTTATCAAAATAAAAGGGAAATGTTCCAAAATGCTATTTATTTTTGCAAAACTATGCGACTTTTTAAATTAAATAGTCTAACTAAACAACTTTTTAAGTTATTAGCAAAAAAAACACGCTTTCAAAAATAATGATTTATAAATAATGAGATCAAATTGAGAGAAATAATGATTTGATCTCACTATTTATCAACAAAATAATAATTTTAAATTACATTTTTACCTTTAAAATATTAATTTTAAATCACTATTTTTAAAGAGTATTTTTTAACTAATAGTTAACCAAATTGTTTAAAAAATGGTTCACTTTTCGTATAAAATTCCCAAAATGCCTCTTAAACCATTACGGCAATTACCGTATACAAAACTCTCGCTTCATCCGTCCAACGTACTTCCGACCTTCGGCGCCGCAACCACCACGAACGGATTCTTCTTATCACCGTTATCGTACTCTCTCTTCTTAACATAAACGGGAAACCACTCTCTCTTTATCCTCTTCTTCTTATTCGCTTGCTCTTGTTGGGTTGACGAACACAAGTCTGCCACTTTCGGAGGTGTTCAAATTTTGCTGTCTCCGGTGGGGAATAGTACCGACCCTCGTTTTCATCCGTTTCTGTGATTAAGGTTCTACTGCTAATCAGATTCTCCTTTGTCCTAAATACTTCCTTTGCGGTAACTCTTTGATCCATTTTTTTGGTCATTTTTCGTCTTAGTGTAAATTGTAATGCATTTCATCTGTTCGTTAATATGCCAAACCGAAAACTGGTTTTGATTTGATTGATATATTCTCTTCTTTTTTCACCCATTTGAATTTCTTTGATTGATTTCTCATAGTATTAGTTCAGAGTTTTTGGTACACAGATCAAGATCTTTCGCCTGCCTGTGATAGATGTTTATTCGTCGAGTCTCATTAACATTTCTTCCTCTATCAAGAAGGTTGTTTAGCAGTACGAACAGTAGCCATGATTTCACTAGCGCTATTGCTGAGCTCAACGAGGTAACTAATCTTGTTTATATCTTCACTTTTAAAACTTCAAACTGCACTTCCCTTACGTGTTTTAATCAATCCTGAGGTGTTTCAATAAATATGTATTGCTAATTCAATGTTCATGGGTTTTCATTATAACTTCTAATTTATGTATGCCCTGATTATGACTTGAACATTAATTTTAGTTACCACTTTCCTTGTTGGAATGTCTCGAATTAGAAGTTACATAGTTATAAATTGACGTGATCTACAAAAATTAAGCTTTTTATTACGATGGGTAACATAGAAGTTGATGTCTACATTTCCGTCGGCACTCTCTCTCCCTCCCTCTCTTGGGATGACGGCTAATTACATAAGTTTATAATATTTTTCTCTTGGGATGATGGGTAATTACGTAAGCTTATAATATTTGTTAATATGTTTGACACTTTGACTTTTAAATTCTTAATTTGAGTCGGGGGAGTACAATATTTTGGAAATTTACTTTCTCCATTGAAAGATTTTGAAACCAGAAGGAAGCCCACCAAAAAAAAAAAAGGTAGCTGTTTCGGGTGCAGGGCTTGGTAGATCATAGAGAAAGTCTTTCGTTTTGAAGTAAACTCTTGCGACTGCTTATGGATGCAATCTATATGAAATAGATCTTCCTTTATAATGAGAAGAGCAATATAATTCTGAGCGGGCCACTCTGTGGTAGGTCTTGAATATGCCATGTTTATGTGAAGCAATAGTTAGCATTGATACTCTTGTCGAACATCTCATATATCGACAAGCTCTTGTTGGTTTGCAGGAGATGGAATCTGTTTTTGGTGAACCTCCACCCGTAAATCTAGCTGGTTCTTCAAGTACCCGAATTATGGATCAAGATGCCCATTTTGTACCCCCAAAAGTAAAGGAAAATGAATTTGATTTGAGCCACATTAGCAGCAAAGGTGAAGCCCAAATGGTGGATGTTTCGCCCAAAGAAATTAGCAAGAGGGTAGCCATTGCTAGTTGCAAAGTTATTCTAGGCAGGAAGGTGTTTGATTTGGTCTCTGCCAACCAGATGGGCAAAGGAGATGTTCTTAGCGTGGCAAAAATTGCTGGAATAAGCGGCGCGAAGCAGACCAGTTACCTCATCCCACTGTGCCACAACATTAATTTGACTCATATTTGTGTCAATTTGGCATTGAACCCGCATGATTTTAGTGTTGAAATACAAGGGGAGGCTGCTTCAATGGGAAAAACCGGGGTTGAAATGGAGGCACTGACAGCCGTTACTGTTGCTGGTCTAACGGTGTATGATATGTGCAAGGCTGCTTCCAAAGATATCGAGATTACAAATATTCGGCTCGAACGGAAAATAGGTGGAAAAAGTGGGGTCTGGTCTAAGCAGAAATGATGGTTTCTTTGGGAAGAAATAATGGGGTGGAAAGTCCAAATTGTGGCTGTGGAGGTTAGTATTTTGCTTATTAATATAGTGCAAGTCTTCCCGGATATATTGAGCTTGGAGTCTTTTATGGTATTAACTATAGGGTTGTGTTTATAGTATAGCTGTTGAATTTAAAATTCAATGTTGTGCTTGGATTCACTGCTAAATTGCATTAACAAGTGGTTACCTTGCAGTGTTTGTTGCATTTTGGGGTTATGTCCATTGACAATTGAATTTTCTCAGTAGAGCTAAATAAATTTCTATATAGCATCTTCATTTAATGGGACATACCTTTATATGAGATTAGCCTTGGAAGAGATTATTTACGCTCTATATATAAAGGCAGTGTAAAGAGTATCAAATGGGCTAAAGCTGAAATTGCTAATCGACAGGATAATGTGTGGACTTAAGATAGAAATTTCAAATAAATATAGGCAGGTTTTAAATTTGATAAGCTTAATGTACTCTCACTTGAATCCCTTTTTCCCTAGAAAAGCATTTGCAGATGCATTTGGACTTGGAGTTCCCGAGCGGTTATGTTGAAACAAGAACGATATTACCAAGTAGCGATAGGAAAACACCGGGTTGAGTTGCAGACTAAATTGCTCTCTTTAAGACGTTTCGCAGCTCTGCTTGGTGTTTGTGCTAGCAGTTTGAAATGGCCATACCGTCCCTAGGATACAACAGCCCAGATATTTCCTTTGTCTCGATTTCCTTGGCACGGTGGGAAATCGGAATTCTGACTCCCTTTGTAATTCGGCCGGAATCGGAAAACTATTCCTGCCGGAGGTAAAAAAATTTTTAAGGAATTTTTAAGCTCAGTGAAAAGTCTGTAACAATGGAGGATTTTCTTAGTGTAGATAATAGATGAAAAATTATTTTGTTTAAAGAAGATAATCTTTCCGATGCGTTGAGGGTGTGAAAAAAGGGATCGAGGGAGAGACTTCTCTATCCACAACAACGGAAGGGAAAGACTGAGTCAACAAATATAATTTCGAAATTCAAAAATAAAATTATTTTATTTTAATAAATAAAATTTTCCAAAAGTATTTTATCTAAAAAGATAATGCTTGAGCCCAAGCACAGTTCGGTAGGCGCGCGTGTGGTGAACCACACTCATCCTAGTCTTCACCAAATAGTACAAAATTCTAATGTCCAAGGGGCTCAAGTCCTTAGGCAAATTCTCCCTTACAAAAATTTATGAAAGTTTTTATATTCTTCCAATGTGGGACTTAAAAATACTAATAGTGTACAATTGGTACTTGCTTTGGTTTTTCTTCTTCTTCTATTTTTCAAAATACACAAAACTTCAACAGGTTAATTGTCCGTAAACGTCAAACTTATTTATGGAGCAATATTGTCCCATAGCCTCTATGGTGGTTACATATCACTGATACGTATCGTTTTTGTTACGTCTTGCTGATACGTGTTGGTTTTTGGCCACTCTAATACCGTTTATGAGTTGGGTCTCGCACCAGATATGACAGTTGTCCAATACATTGCACGATTATCATTACTGCTGTCTAAAACTGTGCTAAACATTATACTTTTCTTAGGAGGGTTCCTTTAAATTTTGACGTCTCTCCTAGATACTATGCCCATGTTGAGGTCCATTAAATAAAGCATCAGTAACTTGTAGGATAGTGCGTCGTAAAGTAGGCATTATGCTTAGCCCACCCTATCCTCTCGTTATCATTTGTGGTATTGGCTAAAGATTAGTGTTGGCACCCACCCTCGTTTAGGACTACTAGGTGGGCATTTTATCTCCCCCTTTTCTATGAGAGAATTTACTGTGCGTGGGATAAACTAAATGGTTATTTTTGTAAATTTAGTGATAAGCTCTCTAGACGCTCTGTACTGCGTAGGGTAAAAAAATACTCATACGAGTGAGGCTTCTTCATTTGAAATAAAAAGAGGTGATAAGTTGATCTTTAGCTGTAATGTTGTATGAAGGAGAGTGAGCCATCTATTGCTTTTTGCTAAAAAGAACAGAGCGTGCTCTTATAAAAGATTCTCCCACCTGGGAAGAACGTGGGTGGGTTGGCCATATGACCTTATATGAGTATCATTCAGCCGCATGGCCCTGTACTAGTATACTTCAGACGAACTTAAGCATATAGTAAGTTTATGGGTTCACTGTCATATAGAGCTAAATATACCAATTTACTCTTCTACGCTATGAATGCACCGCGTTTGTGGATGCTTTGATATGCTTCTTTTTTCTTTCAAAAAATGTTATTCTTACTCTACTTTTGTAAAAAAAAAAATTGCACAAAATAATGTAATACCAATTAAATGAACTTGTAGAGACATGCATTTCATGTTTTGTTTTATATTTTCTTTTATGTGATTGGTGTTACATCAATTTCTATATAAACTTAAGCATGTTTGGCATTGTTTTTCCTTGGTTGTTATTTCTACCGCCATATTAGCTTACGGTGTTAATTTTTAGAAGAGGCACTATGAATTTAATATATTCCTTTAGATTTTTCATTTAACTCCTGAAAGGAGAATTTCATGCTTAATCTTACAGATGGGTTGTTTTTTATTTTTCACTGTTGGGAAGTTTTTAAACATCTTGTCATAATGCAAATAGTTTTCTTCTTAATTGTAACAAGCTGATGTAAAAGTCAATGAAAAGGGGCAAAATGATGAATAAAGAGTATATATTTGACGGGAGCTGTTATTAACACAAACCAAAACACTTTCTAACACTTTGAAATTGGCTTGCCCCTAAGTACCAAATATGTGTGCATTTACTCGGCCCTTAAGCGCGAGTGTATGCATACATATTCGGTGCTTAGGGGCCGAGCCAATTTTTTTTTTGTACTCAATAATAACTCGGCTCCTAAGTATCAAGTAAATGTGCACATATCGGTACTATGGCGCCAAGTAAATAGGAAGGAATGGTAGAAAGTGTTTTGGTGTGTAACAATAGGAGTTCATTGATGGGGATTAATGGGGCAGAATAAAATTCGTTTCTTATTGTAAGTTTTGGTACTTTGATTATTTTTTGAGAAGAAAGTTGACATTAAATTTAAAAATCTAAAAAAGAATAGTGAATTCTTAATTTAGTTCGAAATAACAGAAGTTATTTGCATTTAGCAAAGCTCTCTTTCTATCTTCAACAACTGTAACTCTATCTCCCTGTTTTTCATCAAGAAAATATTTAATAAAATAATTATAACAATAATATGTTTAGTGAATACCCGAAATTATTTTTTAGAAAAGTGCATTTATCTCCTCATCAGTAGTGGAGGTGAGTGGGAGCTAGACCAGGCTTCACCCTGGTCCAGCTTTAGACAAATTGCTGAAGTATTATTAGTACCATAAGGTCATTAACTCTTGGCTAGCCCACTGACTTTTGTTATTTTAAGAACTTTTGTCTCACTCATATCAAAGCTTTTACCTTTTTTTTAAATAAAGTTTGCGTTTGAATAATAAAATTACTTTATTTTAATTAAAACTCCACGTATCAAATATGAGATTCTATACACGAACTTATTAACTTTAATTTTTGGGTAAAAAATACTAAGCCCCTGTTTGGTTTATGTTATAAAATTCATATTTTTAGTTTTCTACCTAAAATTCAACTTTACATTTTTTAAAATTTATTTTTCTTTATTTTCTCTCATAATTTTTTTAAAACACAAAAATTAGAATTAGATAAACAAAAAAATATTTAAAACCTACTCATCAAGATTTATAAAATAAAATTCATTGTGACTATTTTTTAAGTTTTTTCATGAGTTTTTTGAATTGATTGAAAAAAACTCCAACAAAAATCAAATTCAATTTTCAACCTACTTTTACGCTTTTCAAAAACTTAACTCAAAAACTCAATTTAAAGGTATGTTTGGTGGGGTTTTTTTTGTTTTTTTTAAATTTTAAAAACTCAACTCAAAATCAATTTTAGTTTTACACTTTTTAAAATTTATTTCATTTTATTTTCTCTCTCTAATTTTTTTTAAAACACCATAACTTTAAATTCAAAAATCAAAATTAAATAAAAAATATTTATTTGAAAGCTACTCGTCGAGATCTATAAAATAAGGTCCATTGTGATTATTTTTTGAAATTTTTTTATGATATTTTTTAGTTGGTTGAAAAAAACTCAAACAAAAATTAAATTCACTTTTCAACATACTTCTAAATTCTACCAAACACTATATTTTAAGAACTCAAAAACTCAACTCAAAATATTAACCAAACATCACCTAAACCCCTTCAAATTATTATATGTTGGCACTAAACTCCCTGATCTAACTGTTACTGACACTTAACTCTCAAAGTTGATAGATCTGTTAAAACACTAATAAAATGGTTGTCACGTGCCTCCCATGTGAGCACCAATGGACAAAAATACACCAATCTATCTATTTAAACATAAATTTCTTGAATTACCCTAATTTATTTTATAAAAATACCCGTTAATCATCTTTCATGTTCAACTACATAGTGGGTCTTTTATAAAATATGTGAGGGTAATTCAATTTTTTTTTGTAAATGGATAGATTGGTGTATTGTTGTCCATTGATGCCCACATAAAAGGCACACGACAATTATCGTGTTAGTATGTTAATAGATTTGTTAACTTTGGGGGTTAAGTGTCAATAACTATTAGATTATGAAAATTTAGTATTATTTTTAGAAAATAAGGAGTTTAGTACTAAGAAATAATAATTTAAGCGAATTTAGTATTTTTAACCTTTAATTTTTTTAGAAGCACATAAACCGAAAAAATGATCATGTAGTTCTCTCAACTTAAATATTTATGACTAGGCTACAATCACCTAAATTTTGTTATAGTTATAACCGCCCTATTAAATACTAGGTAGTGTTGGGGGGCGTATTCTCTCTCACTCGTCATTAGGAAAAAGGAAAATCATGAGTCCCTCCAAGCTTACATTTTCCAAAATCTTTCTATTATTACCATGTACCGTAAATATTTACATATTAGTGGTAACCCGTACTAAAATACTATTAAACATGAAAAAATAATAATCTTAAGTTTCGATTATTCAACATTTTATTCCTTGCATAGTTTTAAGATAAAAATGCCATTCTCCTTTATATGGATTTTTGGTTCATTAGATAGAGTAGGGATATTAAGGCCATTTTGAAAACGGACGGAACGGATCCAAAAAAATCTCGAATCGAAATCAAATAGTTTGGTTTCGATTCTTTTTTTTTAACAGATCGATTCGGTCAATTTGATCCGTTGGTTTGGATTTTGGGCTAACTAGTCCAAAACTGAACATAATTATATATAAGAAAATAAAAAATATTAATATATACTCTAAGGGTATACATTAATTATATTGTGATACAAAAAAAGGGTTTTTATAAGAATATATTATTTATTAATTGTATGTTGCGATCATTTTAGAAAAAAAGTGATTAACGCGTACTTTTATTATTCAATTAACTATATAATGCTAATTTTTTTTATTATATACATGATGGCAACATAATTCATTACTTTATTTAATAAATGTACAAATAAAATAATAACTAAATAGAGAACATAGTTTTTATATGTTTGCTCATTGTTTTTAGGTAACCATGACTTTAATTTGATTATGAATCAATCTTATATTATTATTAGTATTACATTATTATGTTAAATTGATATAAAAAAATTATATATGTCAAAATTGAATAAAACCAAACCGAACCAAAAAATTTGGTTCGAGTTTGGGTTTAGAAAATTTAAAAACCGAAACCAAATTTTTATATTTAGTTTGAGTTTAGAGTACCTTAATTTTTACCCTAACCAAGATCAAAAACACATAGAGAACGATTTTTCCATCTAGGTACCCCACCACCTATTTGCATCGATAGTATTAACAAATTTAAAAAATTAAGAGTATCTCCAATGCAACCATCAGTTGAGAAAAAAAATGAGATGCCACATATGATGGATATAAAAAGTTCTAAAAAAATATTTTCCAATTCAACTATCAAGAATGACCATCAAACTTATGTGGCAAAAATGAGAATAGATAATGAAGATTAGATAATGTCTTAATATAACATTATCATTTATGTTTACATACTTTTATTTTACAAGTTTTTAAATATTTTAACTTTTATTTTATAAAATATATTTTTTATAAAAGTTATATTTTTGAAAAGTATAAATCAAGATCTATTAAAC
Organism: Lonicera japonica; assembly: GCA_021464415.1. Lineage (NCBI taxonomy): Eukaryota > Viridiplantae > Streptophyta > Magnoliopsida > Dipsacales > Caprifoliaceae > Lonicera > Lonicera japonica. The sequence goes on from CM038469.1 coordinate 50,349,381, forward strand.
AAGATTTATATTGCGTATAAAATTATTAATTTTATTTTCATGAATTTTCTAATCGACAATCTTTCGAACAATTATATTGAAGACGGCTTTTTTAAAATTTATCCATTAATAATTTTTTTTTATACTACATAAAAAAGAAAAATATATTTACATATTCATGATTTAACCTTGTAATCACAAGATATTCTAAATATGATATTAATTAATATTTCTACCAACATCCAACATAAAAGTTATCACACCTCGAGTCTTCACACTCCATTATTTAGACTCCCAAAACTAGTAGTACCTCTCTACACAAGCTTCCCTTCTCTCAAAATGGGAGGAAAATGCAGCTCATTTTTCTTTCTCTTTCTCTTTCCCTCCCTCTTCCTTTCTCTTTTCTCAACCATTTTAGTCAACTCTCTCCATCACCAAACTCTAATCCCTCTATCCCTCCCCAAACCTCAGCCATTAACATGGACCCAAGAACTCCCCCAAACCCTCTCATTATCAGACCAACAACAAGAAGAAAACCCACCCTCTCCATTCAACTACACCACATAGATTCTCTCTCCTCCAACACCACCAACCCACAAACCCTATTCACCCTTAGGCTCCGCCGCGACAAACTCCGATTTAAAACCTTAACCGCCATCCAGGGGCAAAGGTATGTGTGCATACAAATGGGGGAATTTGCCCCCACACTTTAATTTTAAAATTTTAGTGTTTTATTGTTAAAATTCCGTCATAAAATTTAAAATTATACCTGCATTAGCTATTTTGTTCTCCTTTAGTTTGAAAGAAGAAGAAGAAGAAGGTAGTAGTAATACTAATATTACTCCTCCTAAATAAACTTTTGTATCAGTTCTCTTAGTCAAATTTCTGGCTCCACTCCCACTGCAACCAAAACCACCAACTTCAGCAGCTCCGTCATCTCCGGACTGGCGCAGGGCAGCGGCGAGTACTTCACGCGCTTGGGCATTGGCACTCCCCCTAAGTACATTTACATGGTCATCGACACCGGGAGTGACGTCATTTGGATCCAGTGCTCTCCCTGCAAAAAATGTTACAAACAAACCGATCCGATCTTCAATCCAGCCAAATCATCCTCATTCAGCACCGTCGCGTGCCGGTCCTCACTCTGCCGAAAACTCGATACCACACTCTGCAGTGAAAAAAACCTATGCCTCTACGGAGTCAGTTACGGGGACGGATCATTTACTGTCGGTGAATTATCCACTGAAACACTGACGTTTCATAAAACCAAAGTTAAAAACATAGCACTAGGTTGTGGCCATGACAATGAAGGCTTATTCATCGGAGCCGACGGTTTATTAGGTCTAGGTAGAGGAAAATTATCTTTTCCAAGTCAAGCCGGATTCCGCTTTGGCTCAAAGTTTTCTTACTGTTTAGTGGACCGCTCCAGTTCATCGAAATCGTCTTGGCTCATCTTTGGTGACTCGGCAGTTTCTCGGACCTCGGTTTTCACTCCGTTACTTACTAATCCTAAACTACCTTCCTTCTATTACATCGGTCTAAATGGAATTAGCGTCGAGGGTGTAAAAGTAGCCGGTATTGAACCGTTGCTTTTTAAAATCACACCGACGGGAAGAGGCGGGGTTATTATAGATTCGGGGACGGCAGTGACCCGGTTGATCCTACCTGCTTATTTAGCATTTCGTAATTCTTTCCGGGTTCGTTCTTCGCACTTGAAGCGGGCCTAGAGGTGGCCCTGGGGCTGGCAGGGCGACCGCCCGGGGCCCAAAAACTAAGAGGGGCACACTAATATTTTATTTCTTTATATATATGTATATATATACACACATATATACATATATTGAAAAAGAAAAAAAATAATAATGCAAATTTTCAAGAAAAAAAGTTTCAAAAGCTCTAACGACATGTAGGAAACGACATCTTTAGCTCTTCTTTGATTCTTTTTTTTTTTTTTCATATTCAATCTCAATTTACTCATAATAGAAGAGAATTAGGGGGCACCAATATTTGTTTTTTCACTCATATTGATTTTCAAAATAATAAGAGGATTAAATATTTAATTAGAATTTTTTTGCAGGATTCTTTGCAAGTGTAGTGTATTTTTAATAGTATGTGAACTCTTATCAGTGAAACAAAATTAATTTATTTTAATTTAAAAAATTTTAAAAATTATTTATAAGAGAAAAAGAAAAAGAATTTATTTTTTTTAGTTTAAAAATTAATAAATTTATTTATAAGAGAAAAAGAAAATTTATTTATTTTTTTAGTTTAAAAAATCAATATATTTATATATAAAAGAGCACTTTTAAAAGTTTCGTCCAGGGCCTCAAAATAGCCAGGACCGGCTCTGAGCGGGCCCCGGGGTATTCCTTGTTTGATACTTGCTTTGATCTATCGGGAGAGGAGGAGGTGACTGTGCCAGCAGTGGTGCTGCATTTTGCCGGAACTGACATGGCGCTGCCGGCGTCTAATTATCTGATTCCGGTGGACACTTCAGGTCGGTTCTGCTTTGCGTTTGCCGGGACTACGAACGGGTTGTCGATAATTGGAAATATTCAACTGTTGTGTTTGGCTTGTAATCTATGTTACAAAATGGTGCAAGCTGGAATGCTGCAAAAGCACTTTTGCAGCTGGGCCGAAAAACCGCAAAAGCACTTTTGCAGCTCGGCAGAAGTGTTCTGGAAAGGTGCAAAACCACTTTTGCACCTTGGGCGAGAAACTGCAAATGCGCTTTTGCAGTCCGGCGGGTAAAGCCTTTTGGCTTATTTTCTCACTTAGTATAAATAGAAAGGCTTATTTCTATTTATTGTAATGTTGCATTTGCAAGAGTGAGAAAGAGATAGTTGTTCTTACAAGTAAGGGTATTTCTTGTGAGAGGTTAGCTAGGGCTTAGCTAAGGTTTGAGAGGGTAATCTTTGGAGGTTTGTTCCATTGATTTGAGTGAGGATTATTGAGAGAGAGTTGGTGTAAATTCTTGGTTGATCAATAAAGTTGCTCCCCTTTCAAGTGGAAGACCCAAAGGGTTCCACATTATCTCCGGTGTGTTTTTTTTCTCTTTGCTTTGCACTTGATTCTTGTTGTTCTTTATCTTTTATCTATAGTTGCTTAGGTTGTGTTGGTTATCTTGGTTTGAGCCAAAGATCCTATTGCTTGTCGGTTTCCGCCCGCCAAGTGTTCGTAGAAATTCCCGAAAGGGATTTCTCGGGTTTATTAGTGGATTTGGGACTTGGTTATTGTTCCCACATTCACAACAAGTGGTATCAGAGGATTTGGTTGGTGCCTAGTGTTTGGTATCAAGGTTTGGCTATTGGGTGCAAGGTTTGTGCACCAAGTGTTTGATAAATGGTCGAAGGGACTCAAACCGGAGTTGTTGCAACACAAGCTAGTTCTTCTACCATTGTAGGTGTTGGAAGCACTATGGAGGTTAAGATAAAGCCTTATGACGAGGTTATCAATTTCGGTATTTGGCAAAGGCGGATGCGGGGGGTACTCGTCCAATCGAATTTGCAAGTTGCATTGCTTGGACTTGAGAAAAAGCCGCAAGATATGTCCGAAGACCAATGGAATGAGATTGATAAGAAAGCTATGTCCGCTATAGAGATGCATGTGACCGACGAAGTGTTGAGAAACTTGATGTCGGAGAAGAATGCAAAGGATATGTGGACTAGGATGGAGGAGATGTACATAGGAAAGTCTATGTCCAACAAGTTGAACCTCAAGAAGCAACTTTTCAAGTTGGAAATGAAGGAGGGGCAAGATTTGAACAAGCACATCAATGTCTTCAAGGCAATAGTGCATGACCTTGAGAGAATTGATGTTATATTTGATGAGGAGGACCGTGCCTTATTGTTGCTTGCTTCATTGCCAGACTCCTATGATCACTTCGTTACCACGTTGATATTTGGCAAGACAACGCTCAAGTTTAATGAGGTTGTCAAGGACCTCCAATCGCACGTGGCCATGAAAAAGGGAGGTAACGGGGCAAGCTCTTCGTCAAGTGAGGGCTTGGTTGCCAAGAGTGGTGGTGGTGAACGAAGTGGGCGGTCAAGGTCACGGGGTGCCAAGAATAGAGGCACGGGTCGGTCTCAATCACGAGATCGAAGCAATTGGGAGTGCTTTAAGTGTCACAAGGTAGGCCACATTAAGAAGAATTGCCCGGAGCTAAAAGGTAAGAGGGCGGACGCGCCAAGGGAGGTTGCGGGAGTTGCGACCCAAGAGGTGAACCAAGAGGTTAACACCGACGTTCTTACTTGTTTTTTAGCGGATCAAAGTAGTGGGTGGATTCTTGATTCCGGATGCTCCTATCACATGTGCCCGAATCGTAATTGGTTCGTTGACTATACAAAATGCAATGGAGGGGAAATCTTCATGGGCAACGATGCTACATGCAAAGTTGTTGGTATTGGCACGGTGAAAATAAAGATGTGGGATGGCGTGACCCGTACGCTAAGTGATGTTAGACACGTACCCGCTCTCAAGAAGAATTTGATCTCCTTAGGCACGCTCGATTCAAAAGGGTGTGTGATTCAAGCCGAAGACGGGGCTATGAAGGTGAAGAAGGGATCAATGGTGATTTTGCGCGGCACAAAGTCATCGAACAACCTTTATAGGTTGAAAGGAACCACGGTGGTTGGTGGAGCGGCGGTTTCCACGGAAGCAGAAAGGCATGAGCTTTTGTTATGGCACATGAGGCTTGGCCATATGAGCCAACGGGGCATGGAGGAGCTTCATCGACGGAAATTGTTGAAGGGGGTCCATGGGTGCAAGCTCGATTTCTGCAAGTATTGTGTAATGGGCAAGCAAACTAGAGTTCGATTTGATACCGCGGAACACAAAAGTCGAGGTATGCTTGATTATATTCACTCCGATGTGTGTGGCCCTTTAGAGGTAGTTTCTTTGGGCGGTTTTAAATACTTTATGACATTTGTTGATGATTATTCACGTCGAGTCTGGGTCTACTACTTGAGGGGAAAATCCGAGATTTTTGAAAAATTCAAGGAGTGGAAGGCCATGGTGGAAAATCAAACGGGTCGGAAAGTAAAGTATTTAAGAAGTGACAACGGAGGGGAGTATAAGGATGGAGAATTCGTGAAGTTTTGCAAGAATGCCGGTATCAAAAGGCACTTTACCGTGAAGAAAACTCCACAACAAAATGGAGTTGCGGAGAGAATGAACCGTACCATTATGGATAGGGCGAGAAGTATGAGGATTCATGCGGGTTTGCCGAAAACATTTTGGGCGGCTTGTGTTGATCATGCCGTATACTTGGTCAATAGGTCACCGAATGTGAATCTTGGTTTGAAATGTCCGGAAGAAGTATGGTCGGGGCGAGAAGTGGACTACTCTAAGTTAAGAGTGTTCGGGTGCCCGGTATATGCTCATATTCTTAGCGATGAGAGATCAAAGAATGACCCGAAGGCTCACCGGTGTATCTTTCTTGGTTTTGGGGGAGAGGTGAAAGGGTTCAAGCTTTGGGATCCGGTAGCGAGAAAGCTTTTATTTAGCCGGGATGTGACATTTGATGAGGGGGCCTTGCTTAAAGAACGGGAATACCAAGAGATCAATGATAACGGTGGGGTTAATACGGTCAAGATTCTAATTCTAATTCTAAGTCCGTCGGTTACCGGAAGTGATGGAGCATCTTCAAGCGGTAGTAGAGATGATTCTCATGAAATTCAACCGAATGACGACGCGGTTGAGGTGGAGCTAGAGGAAGAGGAATCCAAAGAAAGATCGGGTGAGGTGGAGCCGGAACCATCGATAGCACGGGATAGACCACGACGGGCAATCAAACCACCCTCTAGGTTTGGTTGGGAATACGAGGTCAACTATGCCCTTATTACAAGTGAGGGTGATCCAACTAGTTATAAAAAAGCCATCAATGTCGCAGACAAAGATAGTTGAATAGGTGCTATGGTAGAAGAGATGGAGGCTTTACGGATGAATTCCGTTTGGGATTTGGTTCCTAGGCCCAAGGACCGGAGTATTATCGGTTCCAAATAGGTATTTAGGAAGAAAGAAGCAATCAACAAAGATGAAGCACCGAAATTCAAGGCACAGTTAGTAGCGAAGGGGTTTTCTCAAAAGGAAGGGGTTGATTATGATGAGATTTTTTTCCCGGTTGTGAGACACACTTCGATACGGGTTTTGCTTGCTATGGTAGCTCAATTTGATTTGGAGCTTGAGCAAATGGATGTAAAAACGGCTTTTCTTCATGGTGATTTGAAGGAAACGATTTACATGGCGCAACCGGAAGGGTTCAAGGAAGTAGGTAAGGAAAAATTTGTTTGTCGGCTTAAGAAATCCTTGTATGGACTAAAGCAGTCGCCAAGACAATGGTACCTACGGTTTGACTCATTTATGTTGCGGATTGGTTATCGTCGGTGTGATGGTGATCATTGTGCCTATGTTCGGAACTTTGATGATGGCTCGTTTATCTTGTTGATGCTTTATGTGGATGATATGCTTATATCGTGTCGAGATATGTCAAAGGTGAAGGAGCTCAAGGTACAATTGGGCCGGGAATTTGACATGAAGGATCTTGGAGCCGCACAAAAGATCCTTGGTATGGAGATTCGGAGAGATAGAAAGGTTGGCAAGTTGTGGCTTTCACAAAAGAAGTATATTTCTCATGTCATTGAGAAATTCAATATGTCAAGTGCGAAGCCGATTTCTACTCCGTTAGCTCCTCATTTTGCTTTGTCCGCAAAGCAATGTCCTTCCTCTCTTGATGAGTGTGCCGAGATGTCGACAACACCGTATGCTTGCGCGGTTGGTTGTCTTATGTATGCCATGGTGTGTACAAGGCCGGATCTAGCTCACGCGGTTGGAATGGTTAGTAGGTATATGTCGAATCCGGGTAAAGAGCATTGGAATGCGGTTAAATGGGTTCTTCGATATCTACAGGGTACCAAGTCCTTGGGAATAGTGTTTGAGCGAAAAGATGGGGCTGATAGTGTTGCGGAATTCGTAGACTCCGATTATGCGGGGGACCTTGATAAAAGAAGGTCAACCACGGGTTATGTGTTCACTTTGGCAAGTGGGCCAGTTTCATGGAGATCTATGCTACAAGCAACAAGCGCTTTGTCTACGACAGAGGCAGAGTATATGGCACTCACGGAGGCGTCGAAGGAGGCGGTATGGTTGAAAGGTTTAGTGAGCGAGTTGTGCTTGAAGCATGAGAGTATTTTGCTACGGTGTGATAGTCAAAGTGCACTTTTCTTGGCTAAGAATCAAGTGTATCATGCTCGCACGAAGCACATAGATGTGAGGTATCACCGAGTTCGGGATTGGGTTAATTCCGGGAAAGTCGTTCTAGAGAAGGTGAATACGGATGAAAATGAGGCCGATATGCTCACAAAACCGGTAACCTCGGAGAAGTTTAGGCATTGTCTAAAGCTTCTTAATCTTACTTCATGTTGAAGGAGGAGGGTGTGACCTTAGAGGTGTCGGGATAGTCTCTAAGGGGATGCATGGTTATTATCCCGAGGTGAAGCAATCGAGGTTGGCTTGAGATTACTCGCCAAGGTGGAGATTGTTGTGTTTGGCTTGTAATCTATGTTACAAAATGGTGCAAGCTGGAATGCTGCAAAAGCACTTTTGCAGCTGGGCCGAAAAACCGCAAAAGCACTTTTGCAGCTCGGCAGAAGTGTTCTGGAAAGGTGCAAAACCACTTTTGCACCTTGGGCGAGAAACTGCAAATGCGCTTTTGCAGTCCGGCGGGTAAAGCCTTTTGGCTTATTTTCTCACTTAGTATAAATAGAAAGGCTTATTTCTATTTATTGTAATGTTGCATTTGCAAGAGTGAGAAAGAGATAGTTGTTCTTACAAGTAAGGGTATTTCTTGTGAGAGGTTAGCTAGGGCTTAGCTAAGGTTTGAGAGGGTAATCTTTGGAGGTTTGTTCCATTGATTTGAGTGAGGATTATTGAGAGAGAGTTGGTGTAAATTCTTGGTTGATCAATAAAGTTGCTCCCCTTTCAAGTGGAAGACCCAAAGGGTTCCACATTATCTCCGGTGTGTTTTTTTTCTCTTTGCTTTGCACTTGATTCTTGTTGTTCTTTATCTTTTATCTATAGTTGCTTAGGTTGTGTTGGTTATCTTGGTTTGAGCCAAAGATCCTATTGCTTGTCGGTTTCCGCCCGCCAAGTGTTCGTAGAAATTCCCGAAAGGGATTTCTCGGGTTTATTAGTGGATTTGGGACTTGGTTATTGTTCCCACATTCACAACATCAGCAACAGGGGTTTCGGGTCGTTTATGATTTGGCAGGTTCTCGGATCGGGTTTTCACCACATGCATGTGGGTAATCAGACTGTATGGAAGAAGGGAAGAATTGATTGAAGGTTGTTTGTTGTACGGTTGTGTTAGTTAATGTGACAGTTTGCTGGTAATTACCGTTATTTTGGTTATTTGGGCTCTCTTGTAAAAGCTGTCTGATTTCTTAGGTGATTTACTGGTTTTTGCTTTCGAAGTAATTAATTCAAAATTTGTATTTGAGAATTTTAAAATATTTCTTCTTGTGTTTTTGGGTGAAAAGTTTATTCCAGACATCTTAAATTCAGAACCTCACTTTTACCTTTGTACGTCTAAAATTAAAAGCTTTAATTTTTTCTCTTGACACTTTTTTGTAAACTCTTATCACATCAAACTATTTAACTTTCATTCTCAGATCACGAATCTCATGAATCAATTCAAGAGTAAATGAATATATATCCTCACTGCTTTCTTCTATAGTCCAGCTTTGGTCGTAGATAAAGATCAAGTGGTTTTATAATGTTAACACTAAGAATTCAATCCAATATTATTCTTTAATATATACTTGATGTAATTTAACACTATATATGGATAATGCCTTGTTGAAAGAAAAATGAATATTTAAATGTGGAAAAACAAGTGTGATAAATTAATGTTCAGCGTTGTCTCAATGCAAGTTTTATTTTATAATGAAAACGTGTTGGAAACATAAGAATTTTTACTTAAATAAAAATAAGAGAAAGATTCAAATCTGAGATGTTAATAGAAAATAAAATAATAACGGAGTTTGGAGTCACTTCATTATAATAAAAATAAACATGTTCTCTAAATTTTTAAGTAAAATGCATCTCGGGATGTGCATAAAATTATAATATTTTGGGATCAGCATCTTGGGATCAGCATTTCACATTCACTGAATTATTGAAACAGTTCATATTATTGAGAAAACAGAACACAGAAAATAATAGAAGAAACCACAATGATCAGAGAGGGAAAAACTAAAATTTACAATCGACTCTGCTGGGGATCGAACCCAGAGTCTCTGGTTTCGTAGACCAGCGCCTTATCCATTGGGCCACAGAGTCGTACGCAAGTATTAATATCTGAGAAATCTATTCAACTTAAAGTGAGGTTAGGTAGCTACGCTTTAGGACAAGGTATACAAAACAGCGTCGTTTTAAGTTTTGTGAAACACGTAATCACCGTAACAAATCCATCACACTGGTGGTTTTCTGAAGACCACGGAATTCATCCAAAACTGACTCTTGCCTCTCACCGTTTGGCCAGAACGAAAAGATGGTTTTCTGTGGAAAATACGCGAGAAAATAGAATATACACAAACCAAAAACAAAACGATGATGATGGAAGAAGATGGAGGAGGAAAGAAGATGGTGGTGGTAGGGTTGATAGAAAAGGCGACCAATTCAACGAAACCAGAGGTTGATCAACGACTCCTCAAAGCTATCAAATCTGTGGTCCGTAACTCCGAATCGGAGCTCCGACTCGCCTCCCAAACCCTAATGAGCTTAATGAAACGAGACCACTCTCAGGTCCTTATTACTCAATCATTCTTTTGCCTAATTTCATATTGTGCATGGATAAATGATAAATAAAGCTAGGGTTTCTTATTGAAATACATAGTTTTGTACTCGATTTTTAGCCTTTGAATGCTGAAATTTGATTGCTGAACTCTGAATAACTGTGAATGAATCGTCTAAAAAATTGAACCTCTCAACTCACTGCTGAATATATGCCGTTTGATAAGTTTAACCTTATTGTTATTATATGCATAAACAAAGAAAAAGGGCCACACGGGAATAAAATTTCATCAGAGCTTTTAAACATTCAGCGTTAAACTTGCCCCTTAATGCTTGAATTAATCATACTCAGCATTAAGAGGTGAGAAAACAAACATCAATTTACCTCTTAATGCTGATTAGCTTTCCATTTAGTATGAAGAGGTGAAAACAAACGCCTGCTTAGTTTCCTTGCTTTCTTTCTATTAAAAGTTGGATTGATAGTTTTGTCAAAATTTATTACAAAATGAGAACTCAAGTTTGTAGATAAGTGGGTGGAATTTGTAGGATTTAAAATACATACTTTCTCTAAATTGTTTTTCAAATTGCAATTGCATATAAGGTATCTGTTTGGTTGCCTAATTTGTTGAGAAATCTTGGCAATATACAATCACAGTTACTTCCTTGGACGATTCAATGGGCATTTACAGACCTTATTAACCATATTTCTCTTTTGTATGACTGCACTTGGTTTAGCGGCCATATTCGACTGTAGTGCAATCTTGTGAGCTTTTGTCCATGCGATGAATTGAACGAGGATTAAAGAACAATAAACTAGATTCTTGACCACCTATAAGTGGTTGCTTGTAAAGGATATGAAATTAATGTACATTTAGAACCTTGATTGAAGTGCTATTTTTTTTTCCAAGCATCTTGTGAGGTTGTAACTTAGGTTTTACCGTGTTTTGCAGGTACGATACCTCGCGCTTATTATAATTGATGAATTGTTTATGAGGTCAAAACTGTTTAGAACTCTACTTGTTGAGAATCTGGATCAGTTATTAAGTTTAAGCGTTGGATTCAGAAGAAACTTGCCACTTCCTAACCCTCCCACTGTTGCCTCTGTATTGCGTTCAAAGGCGATTGAATTCTTGGAGAAGTGGAATGCTTCATTCGGGATTCATTACAGACAGTTAAGATTAGGTTTTGAATATCTGAAAAACACTCTCCGGTTTCAATTTCCTAATCTACAAGCAAATGCCGCTCGAATTCAACAGGAGAGAAGGGAAAGGGAGATGAGGACGAAAGAGATTCTAGTGAACAAGTTTGAGATGCTAAAGGCAAGTTATTCTTCGATCAAGGATGAAATACAGTTGACAATTGATGAAATTGGTGAATGTTTAGAGATTATCAGTACGAAAGATGAGAATATGCCATTGGCTCCTCTTGATGATGAAGAAATGGAAGAGTTTCGTAACTCTGAACTGAGGCAAATCCGTCTCGATTCGTTGAAAGAAGGGGAAAAGGTTCAAGAGGATAGTGACAATAAAGTGGTTTTTGATGCATTGAGGGAACTTTACAAGCTTCTATTGACAAAGCATATGATAACTGTGCAAGAATGGATATCTGTTCTCATTAGGGTCGAATTGGCAGACGACAGATTCAGAGACTCCCTGTTGAAGGAATTCATTGATATTCGGAACTGTATCAAAACTGTAAAGAAGAAATGTGAAAAATCCGTCTGTGCTCTTGTCAACACTTTAGATCACAATGAAGAAGATATTTGGGAAGAAGGTACCATTGCATCATTTGATAATGGGAATTCTGACCCACCCATTGAGCAAACTGATAACAGTTCTATTTTATCACCTAGTGCGGATGTGGTAAAGGAAGCTCATGAATGTAGCAAAAAAGGATCCCAAAAACGGAATAAAGCTTCCAAAGGCAATGAGAAGATAGTTTGTGAACATGGTGGAACTGCATCAGATCCTTTGAAGAATAAGCTTTTGGCTGAAGCTCCAGTCATGCAGTGGGGTTCGTTCTTGGATAATTGGGGTTCAAACCGGGATTTTTTGGCTAACCAAAGGGGACTGGAGCTTGAAGGGCATTGGGGTAGAGTAGATTATGATGCAGTTATTCCAGCAGAGAAGATTGCAGAGTTAAATGTTCAGGCAACTCTTTACAAAGAAGAGCCTACCGAAATCCAACAATGTCGAGCACCATTAAAGAAGGGAGGGTTTTGTCAGAGAAGAGACCTTAAAGTTTGTCCATTTCATGGTCCCATTGTTCCTCGAGATGATCGAGGAAAACCCATCAATGAGAACCAATCAACGGACGAGATGAATCCTGATCTAGGGACTAATTTAGTGGAGCGACTAGCGAAAGAAGCTGTGAAGAATATTCGGGAGAGGGACAAAGAGGATGTAAAGAAGAGAGAATATGAAAAACAAGCATTGAAGAGGGCCAAACTTGCAAAAGTTCGGGAGCACAATGAATCTGTTTTAAGGGATGCTTCTATGGCTTCAACATCTAGATCATCAGCCATTGGTGAAGATTTAGAGACCGACGACGGGAGGATATCAACAGTTAAAAACAAGAAACAAACTCTTGCATCAATGCTGAAGAAGAAAGTAACTACTAAAGATAGATTAGCTCAGAGGCTATTGAATACTCATGCTAAAGATGCAACCACCAGACAGCTTACACTGGGAGAAGATGCAAAATATAGAGAATCCTTTCCAAACCAGTGGTAAAATGGAAGAATGAAGAATCCCTTTTGTTCTTTGAGCTTTTATTGCTTTTGTTGGAAACTAAGGCATAGAGAAAAAAATATCTGGCTGGAATGCATATCCGGCTAGTGCAAGTGCATTTTGTAAAAAGTTGTTTATTTCCAAATGGATATTTATTTTATTTTTTTAGCTGAACCTGTTTACTTGAGAATGGGAACTAGTATTTAGATTGTAAAAGTTGATAGCGGCAGCAAGTTCTTGATTGTATCTTTTTCCGGATAAATAAAGCGTTTATGCTTCTCACATGACACAGATGTTTACCTTTAGAAAAATTCCAGTTTTCTGTGTTTGATAATGAACCTTAGAAGCACAAATCTATAGCTGTTTCTGTTTGAGAAAGCAGGCTCTTAATGTTTTTCTCTTTTCCTGTTAAGATTTTGGGGGTTTTATTCTTTTTGCTGCTATTTGTATACATTATGTAGGTATACGTGTCTAATTTTGAGGATTGAAGAGTTTAATAGAAGAAGCTTGTTATATATTATGTGGCTGACAAATGTTTTGTTGAAGAATTGATTTATCTATCTTGTGGCCTTGCCAGATTAGGACTGGTACCTTAAATTTGGAGTGACTATCTAGAGTTGGTAATTTACTATCTTTAAGAGTCATCGTGTGATTTTTATTTGACTCTTTTTGAATATTATCTATTATCACTTATTAACTTAGAGTCTTGTGATTTTGAGGTGATTTGGTAAATCGCATTGATGACTGTTTTAAAATTCCGTAGATTAGAATGCCTATTCAAAATGATGTTGTATTTGTTAAAATAATAGAGAGAGAATAAGAGAAAAAAAAAATATTCGACTGATATCTAATATGGGTAGAGGTTGGTTCTATTTATATTAAGAGTTAACATTCTTATTTCTTTACAAAATCAACGTGGGACAAGTTACATTATATATATTATGAGGTAATCTCTTCACTTATACCACAATTCTAATGTGGGACAAATTATATCTTACAATATTACTTATGGACATTAACATATCAATATTTTACAACACTCTCCCTTAAATGTTCATTATGCCATAATTCAATAATAGTTGCCTCATTAAAATTTTTTTAAGAAAAACTCAGTGGGAAAAAACCAAAGCAAATGGAAAAAAAGTACAACATTCTTATGGATCATTGAACTGGTATCAAATGAACAATATGTTGCCTCGTTAAAACTTTTACTAAGAAAACTCAATGAGACAAAACCTAGTTAAAGAAAAGAGAATACAGCATACAAGTATTATGTGGTATCAAATGAACAATATGCTGCCTCGTTAAAACTTTTACTAGGAAAACTCAATGAGACAAAACCTAGTTAAAGAAAAGAGAATACAGCGTACAAGTATTATGTAGCATACTTCAAGATACTCCATCTGATTATTTATTCCTTTTAATGACAACAATTACATTTAATTTGATAATGAAATCAAATCATAACAATCTTATAAACTGATTTTCAGAACATCGGTTTCGACAATCACTTCATGAGAAAACTCTACTAAGTTGTCATTAAAACATATTTATTTGATTTCAATCTTTGTGTTCTTCGAATGCTCATGTAAAACATGTCTTATACTTCTTAACTTGAAACTTTCTTGAAAATAGTCTATACACGATGTATTGTCTTCATAGATAACACTTGGAACATTTGTAATAAAAGGCAACTAACAAGAACTATGAATATGCTGAAGTAAAAAAGTCAATCATATATATTTTCGATTAGTTTTATAAAGAGATAAAATTTCAAAGTGATTAAAAGAAATAGCCACTAAGAAATAATAGCATTACCATTAACAAATACTAAATGCCATTGAGATCATACGTTATGATAATCAGAAATATATCATGGATCATCATAATCCATAAACTTGGAACCATAAGAATTATGTGAATAAAATCAAATAAAATCAAATCAGTAGTATCAGTAGTTCCTCGTGAATATCTGATGATATATTTGATATATATCTAGTGTCATTTTGCTGATGCTAAGCTATATATATTGAGCAAGTTAAGAAATAAAGAAATGTATGGTCTAGTGCATTGTGATAAGTACTAATTGTACTTAAGTATGGTATTTTAGGACCAATTTTTTCTTTAAGACGATATGGATTTCTATTTATGTATAAATACTAGACAACTATAGGAGTGCTCAGTGGTTGTACTTTGTCCATAAGAACATCTCTCGATCTGCAGGTCGAGACAAAATTTCATTTTTTCAATTCCTTTTTCAAATAGTTAACAGTTTTCTCGAATTCTTCAAGACTCTTGATCAATGTATCCTTATAAACTATTGTTATTAAAAATCATTTTTGAGAATTCATTTGTAAAGACACTTGGCAAATGGAATAGTTTATAATTCTTTCTTTAGACAAATCTTATGCTAAGACAATTTTATCGCATTCTTTGGGAATGGATAAATCTATACAATTAGCGTCTTAGTTTTGAAGAGTATGTACTCTTCAACTTTGCTTCAAGCAAAGTTAATCCTTTTGGGATTTTTACATAAATGTTAAACTCTAAACTCCCATATAAAATTAGCAAGATTCAACATATTTGAGTCTTATAGTATTTCAACAACTGCTAAGCTAATTATAGATATTTTAAATTTATATATTGGATCTATAATTGGGGAAATATAATAGTCATAATCAATCCAAAGTTTCTGCAAGAAACTTTGTAGCACAAGTCATGCCTTATGTCTTGTGATTTTATTATTCTCAATTATTTTCACACCTATTTGTAACAAAAAAGGTTAATACCTTTCGGGGTTTCTACTATAGGTCTAAATATATCATGTTTATTTAGAAACTTCAATTCTGCTTTGATGGCAATTTCTCATTTGACAATTTTTTTCTTTGTCGACATTTTTTTATTGTACGTGGTTATGTATCACTATTATCATTACCCTAGCCTTTGATATTTAAGTAGTTATTGTACATGCAAATAAGTCATTGATTATCTTTTATTTTCTATTCCACGTCTCTTTTATTAAATATTGAGTTCTCTTTATTATTTGGTACTAATGTCTCTTCATGACTTGCGACTTTTTCAAGACAATGGCCTCTTCTAAGGTCTTAAAGATAGTAGATTTCTCATGACCTCTTTTTGAGTGAAATGGAAAACCTCTTCAAGGCTGTTCTTAGGGCATGATTACTCATATTTCCTCTTCTCGAGAGCTGAATCTTTAGAATTTATAGGCCTGTCATGCTTTTGGCATGGTACAGATTCATTAATTGTCATATTTTGAATTTGTCCTATAAGGACATTAATTATGGCAAATGTATTTATAACTGGGACATGTAACTTTATTACATTTTTACTACATTATTAAATCTATTGGTAATGTGTTTACAATTTTTTGTAAAACACTATTTTGCGTATCTTCTCACATTGTGATTTACGTGGGTTTAGATGAAATATAGTGGGATTGTTATACTATAATTCTCTCCATTCTTCGGGAACGGGTAGTTCTACATGAACTTTCTTATCTCCCCTTAACGGCGAGAATACCGTCTTATTAAAGTGACAATCTACAAAATGTGCAGTAAATACATCTCATTTCATTGGTTTTAAATACGGGATAATTGAAAGTGAATTAAAGTATATATGAATAACACAACTGGCTTTAGGCAAATTAAATTAGTAGTTATGTTGTCGAATAAGCATGATAAGCTTGTAAGTTAATTTTAATTAGTTTTCATGCAATGTAATATGTATTTATACACTAACAGGTAATTTAAACTGTATGAATAATACTTTGAAATAACTGAAACACTTTTAATTATGGTTTCTACCAAACTATTTGAGTTTAGACATGTGAATTAGGGTATTCAATATATATCGTTATAGAAAAATAATTGTGAAGGACTTTAGAATTGAACTTGTTTTATTGTCAAGCCTTATATACTTAATAGCTAGAATAATAAAAAAATAAGTCATAAGTTAAGTTTCACAATATAGGCTAATAGACTTGCAAAAATAATATATAGTAGAATGATGAAAACTTATATATTAATTGATGCATATACTCTTGGAGGATCTACAGAGGTACAAATATCGTCTTGCATTCTTTCAAGAAAAAATATTTCAATTAAAAAAATTAAAGAAAAAAATTTAGTTAGTTTACCTTCATAAATATAGGGCAAAAAATACACATTTAGTATAATAAACTCTTATTTTTGCCAACTGGTATCCTTAGGAGCTGTCCATTATTTTTCTTAACATGGTAATTCCAAGATGCCTATCTATCATGCCCAAAAGTTGAGATTTTTGGGATCACTAAATTTTTGGGCTTTTGAATCGACTTGAGCTATTGACTTATGATGGAGTGTGATTCAATATTAAAAAATGTTGTTTAATAAAGACTCGAGGAGAAAATACTTAGTTTTTCTTGTGAGAACTTCTGCCTCCTAATACTAGTAATGATGCACAATGTTATGCAATAGAGACCCGAGAAGAAAGTAAATATTGATTATATTGAAGAAAGTAATTATTTGTTACTTTCACTATTTATTTTAATACAATACATATTAGATCTTATCAAGTTTTTTCGGAAACTACTTAATAATAGTAATAATAATAATCTTTAATAAATATGTTGGAAATATTAATTAGTAACATTATATAAACTCTTCTAGAACCTTCAATCTTTTGTACAAGTCCATCTATAGTGGATACTTTGTGTATATTAAGGACCAACTCATTGAAAAACTTTTGATTTTTCAACAATAGCATATGATACGACACTGTCTGAAAAGTATATTATGCAATTCATGATCCATATCTTTAAATAAAATAATTAGAAATAAATGATAATTTAATAAAAGAATCGAAAATAAATGATATTTTAGGTTTTCCAAACTTAAATTGGTTTTACTCTTAACTTCTCATAAAAAGCATTCTTAGTAAAAGGAATGCAATCAGCAACTTCATAAAAACAATTCCAATTATATGATATCAATTGAATATATACTCATCAAGCTCTCCTCATTCAATATAAGTGTTTTCACATTATTAATAAAGGCCACACATTTTGGTACATTGTTATAATTTAGGGTCCGGCGTTTCTTAACAAACCACTTTAGGTGGTTTTTGAATTATATATTAATTTTTACCCTTATAACTACCTCTACTGGGGCTGTTATTATGTTTACCTTTAATAGAGGAAAAATATTACCCGCCTCTTCTGGGGAGATTGTTGTACCTATTTTCTTGACCTTACTAACCCACCTCAGTATGATATTGTCCGCTCTGCGTAACGTCCAGTAAGGCCTCAGCCACGGAACATCTACCCTCACAGCTTTGTTTCTGGGAGCTCACGACCAGCTTCCCAGGGGGTCACCCATTATAGGATTGCTCTGATCCTCTACTCGCTTAACTTCAGAGTTCTTGTGGGATCCGAAGCCAATGAGTTTGCAAAAGGCCTCGTACTTAATTAGCGACCATTTCTTACTTATATCGGTCTCCAAGGATCTCCCATCTTCTGATGTGGGATGCCTCCTTTGAGCTACAATTCCTCCTCCCAAGAGAGTACTCCTCGCTCTCAGGGCGTCACAGAACTAATTGTTCTAAAATTATAATTTTATTAATATTTGGTTGTTCTATTCTAATATAAGGAGACAACTAATTTGCCTATAACACATGAAAAAAATAATCTTGATAACGCCACTTCATAATCATATGCAAGGTATAAGAGGTAGAGTCTTTGATAGTCATGCTTCAGGAGCAAAGTATTGAAAATAAAAGAGTTATACTCAGTCATTGTCATAGATTCAATCTATGCATTACAAGTGTTGGCATGATGACCATTTTTTGGTGGTCATACCCATCATTCAGGAATTACCAAAGACCTAATAAATCTTTCTTAAGATGATGTAGAAAGTTGATACTATATCTTATGAGATTTCAGACTCATAAAAAAATGAATTACAGGTTTTTGATTAAAATAAATATGAAATATCAGGTTCATAAGAAATAATAAAACTTTTTATTTTATCAAAAATTTTGAGTCTGAAAAATATGACATTGTATATTGATCTATTATATTTGCAATAATTTATTTCACTATTTAGAGCAATTATAAATAATGTGTAAAATAAGAGGATTATTTAGTTTATATATGAAATAATATAACAACGACATGCTTATATATACAGTTTTAATTAAATAAAAATTTAATAGTTATATGGAACTTTGATTCGACATCGTCTTATATTAAAACTTCAAATTTGATTATTGAGGCATATTGTTATTTGAGCTTCAAGTCCAAATTTATGACTATGGAGCTTCAGGTCTAAATTTATGATTACGAAGTTTCATGTCCAAAATAATGATTATGGAATTTTATATCTAAAATAATTATTATGAAGCTTCAGGTCCAAATTTATAATTAGAGAATTTCAGGTCTTTAAATAATAGAAACTTTTGACTCTAAATATAAATATAAATCATAAATCTTCAGGTTTAGAATAATTAATAGGGAACTTTCGATCCCAAATATAAATTATAGATCTCCGACTTCAAAATAACGAATAGGAAATTTCAGGACCCAAATATAAATTATGGATCTTCGGGGTCAGAATTATGAATAGGAAACTTCAGGTCCTAAAAATACAAATTGTGGAACTTCGGGTTCAAGATAATAATGATTATGAATTTTAAGTCCCAAAAGTATAAATCAAGGAACTTCAGATTTAGATTATTTATAAAATATAGTATTTAAAATCTATAATAATAATAGAAGATAAAACAAAATAAATTGTAATATTATGAAAGAAAAGAAATCATAGATCTAGCCTGTATAAAAAAATTAAAAAATTACGGTGCTTGATTTTGAGCTGACCTCCAAGAAGAAGAATGATAAATTTTAAACTTCGATAGCATGATTTCGCATGACCAACTTTCAAGAAGAATGAAAAATTCTAATTATGATAGCTTGCTTTCGCAATGGCCTCCAATTGACTGTAGAACAGTTGTGCTGATAACGTGTTAAAATAATAGAAAGAAAGAGAAATATGAGAATAAGCGAAAATCTTCTTATTCAACTGATATCTAATATGTGTAGGGGTTAACTTTATTTATATTAAAAGCTAACATTCTTAATTCTCTACAAAATCAATGTAGAACAGGTTACACTATATATACTATGAGTTAATCTCTTCATTCATACCATAATTCTAATATGTGACAAATTGTTTCTTACAATATTACATATGGACAACCACATATCAATATTTTACAACAGTATTTAGTATTTTCATCTTTTACATGCTCTTCCTGTTTATCAAATATTTGTTTGTTTTATTTAAAATTAAACCTTTAATTAGAACACTAAAATATAAATATTTGATTATTAATTTGAGGTAAAAAATTTAATTTGAAATATTACAATAAAAATACAAGAATTTTAAGGTTGCATTATTTAATTTTATTAGGTTTGTTTATGTTAAGATCATGTAGATTTTTAAAGAAAAAACTATGTTACTGCTTTATGTAATTTTTCTAGTTTCAATTATTAATGATTGTACCGACATATCATTAACTATGTTCTTTACACTATTGTTTCAGTAGTAACAATTTTGACATGATTGTCAAACGTAATTAGAAATTCGTAACCATAACTACTTTAAGTTATATTGTTTAATTGGTTGTTTAATTTTTTTTTATTATTGTGTAAGTTCTCCCATGAATTGAACCCAATCATACAAAAGTATATAAGATTTTAACATTTTGAGATTTTGAATGTAAAATCCCATGGCTAAAAAGAACAAAGAATTAATAAATCATGCAATGTTAAAATCATGGTATTTTACAATCTTATAATTTATCAAATCCCATGATTCTAAAATTGGGAGAAAAGAACGCAACCTAAATGATAACGGTTTTTGACAAAAATTCAGGGTATATTATTTTTCTAAAATAAAGGCATATTTTTAAATATTATTAGCATAAGCTCCTTATTTATTAATTGTGCTTTAAAATGAGGGCTTTGACCAAAATTGTGTTTTATGCGAACTTAACTTTACAATCCAAAAAATTTAATGTAAATTTGTTTTGCTTTTATTTTTTAACAAGTATATTTAATTTAATGTGTCACTGGTGAGATAATAAAGCAATGTCAAATAAATTCTAATACATAATAATATACTAAAAAATAAGGATTGCAAGCTTAACTTTGCATAACCCCAAAAATTATAACGTTTTTGTCTATAAATTGGTTTAAACTTGTAATTCGTTGAAATAACTAAAAAACACTATCAATTAGACACTTAGAAATAGTAATTTGCTAAAAAAACATGGAGTGTAAACTTAATTTTGCATGACACCATAAAAAATTATAATCCAAAAATCTACTACAAAGTTAATGTTACACTTATTTTGGAGTCTAGTCAAATTTAAGTTCTTAATTTATAAAAATAGTATTTTCTGATTCTTTTGCAATTCTTTTTTTTGAAACAAATCTCATTTTGTAATATTCCATTTTAATTGTAGTCTCAAATTAAGAGTCTCCCTTTAATTTTTCTTATTTTTTCAGAAAACACAAATTTTAACTTAATCAATAGGCGAAAATATAACTTATTTAGTATTACATCGTTTTGATACATTAATTATATTCAGAAAAAAGAAAAAGAAATTAAACTTTTAATTTAAGATGTTTTAAAAAGAATAATACCGGTTTAATTTAAAACGGAGGAAATAATTTTTATTTTAGTGATTATATACTATTTTTAATTTAAAAAATCTCAAGCAAAGAAAGTTTCTTCCGGACATGATTTTTAGATAGATGTTTTTGGTCTCCTAACTACCCCCATTATTTTGGTTTTAGATAAAGAGGAAGGTCGTACACGCAGTTGGTTTTGGCTGCTGCTACTACTACACAAAAGCATTCTTTATTTATATTTATGAATATATATTATAGTCTTTTTGGTAGCTTCCATTTGGCAGCCACTATCTGCAAGTGATTTTTTTTTTTTTTTTTTTTTTTTTTGTTAACTTCGATCAACCGAAATTTGTTCATTTAATTGAGAGTTAATAAAAACTCAAGAGGTAGGAATTATTTCATATGTTTCTGTCTTGCTCTCTTCCAAAAATAGAATTTACTTGCTTTGTCTTAAATTGATAATTCTAAGTTTTTTTTTTCCTTAAAATGTTTGAGATTGACAGTCTCGTGTTGTAAGACATAATCAATGTATCAAAAATTAGCAACAGAAAATAAATAATATTCTCGACTATTTGATTAATTGAAAGTAGTGTTTCTTTTATTTAAAATCATTAAAATTTGAGATAGCAAGCACTAAAAGTTATCACCATCTATATTTCCCTTTTTTCCCTGGTTGGTATAAACTTGTAACACTCAATTGAAAAAATGCTTGATGCTTTTTAACCAATTAAAGTGGTGAAAAGCAGTTTTTTTGATTAAGGTGTGTTGTGAAACTCTCATGGCACTTTTAACTTGAAGTAACTTCAAAACAAAGCCCCTTTTTATGCCATTAAATTCTTCTTAACTTTAATGGTAAATAAGCAATTAATGGACTGGATAGTCCATATATAAATGATGATGATGATGATGATTTACTCCAAAACCTATAAAGCAAGCTTCCACATGCAGCACAACACTTGGAAATTGAAATCGTGGCAGGCAGCCTCACCAAATCACTTCAGAATATCTGAAATATTAATTGTGTCTAAGCCATTTTTAAAAAGCATTAAACTGTGCGATTAAAATAGCATCGATAAAAAAATAAAATATGTCTGGGTGTTCGATCTTAGCACGTACATAAATTAACATGATTAGGTCATTTTGTATTCATCCTTAAAAGATGTCAATGTGATTAATTATTAGAGCAACTGATAACAAATTTTAAATAAAACAAATAAGATTATGCATAAATGTCATAATTAATACTCATCGGCGCCTGATCATCCATAAAAAATAATTGACATGCTCGTAAGTTAGTTTAGACAATTTTTATCATTGAACCTAAAAAAAAATACTTGCTAGGACTTCGTTAATTTGGATTTATAAATTCTTAATTTTTGCCCTTTCAACCTAACACGACCCTAAATAATTAAACTACAGCAAAATATTAGGTAAATGATACACTTACCTCCCCTATCATATCACTATTTATACTTGGTACCCAAGTTGTCGAATAAATATAGTACCTATCTTATTTTAAAACTTGCCTACCAAAGAGAGCTAGAGCTAATTGCTAAAAAAATAAGGGAGCCATGTGTAATTACAGCGAAAGATAGATACTTGCTACTCCCTCCGTCCCACAAAGATAGTCCGCTTTTCCTTTTTCGTTTGTCCTAAATTATAGGCCACTTGCCTTTTAAAGAATACACTAAAATTTCTTTTTTCCTAATATACCCTTATTTAATTACATTGTTATCAACTCCAAAATAATTAAATTTACCTAATAAATACCCATCTCCAAAGGAAAGATAAAAAAATGTATGTTCATCTTCTAATCTAATGTATTTATTATAGTACAATAAATGAGGGCATAATAGGCAAAATGTGTAAAAAAACCATTAAATGAAGTTTCTTAATCTATGTGAAAAAAAAATGGATCTATCTTTATGGGACGGAGGGAGTATTATTTTATTTGACCATATGCGGTGATAAATATTTGCCTGTAATATTTTCAACTTAATAGAGATCAGTATAATATATTTTTGGGCTTTTTAGGTACTACGATAATAAATGAAATTAAATTTAGGTAATTTTTTTTTTGTTAAAAAATTAGACTCAGGTGTAATTCTCTTTACCTCAGTTAAAATTTAAATAAAATTTAACCAAGTGCAATATAAATTAACTCAATCATAGTTTAAGAATATTAATTTATTAAAAAAACAAAGAAAGAAAAAAGAAAGCAAGAGGATGTTTTTTATTTCTTCTTGAATCTTTACCTTGTTTATGGTATCTCGAAGAAAGAACAAAACTTTTTGAATCATTTTTTATCTTGAAACTAGTTTATATAAGATCGAGGACTTCTCTAAAAGAGTGAAAGTAATCACTTTAAAGGATTTGATAAAATCTAGATCATTAATATATATATACACGCATACTTATATATGCTTATTAATTAATTATAATAAACATCAAAATTTTACGGCCTATTTACACGTTTTGATTGTATTATAACATAGAATTTGTTTCTACCATTACGTTTTCCTAAGCTTCATCTCATTTTTGAAACTATATCTAATATGCATGATTTTATTTTTTAATTCAATAGGATATTATAAAGCAAGTTTGTATGCCAAAATAGTTTTTAGTATACGTGTTCTGAGAATTTAAACTTAAGTTTAATGGAAGCAGAGAGGATGAAGGCATTTTTAGAAGATCATATATTCTAAAAACAATTTAAAAATAATTATAATAAAATCTAAAGAATTAAAAGTTATTAATTTTTGTAAGTGTATCCCACCAATTGAGTGAACTAAAAGAAAAGTGTGGATTAACTTATAATTTAATACAAATTATGTGGATAGAAACAAAATTACCTATATATATATATATATATAAGGTGGTGTTAGTAAGGGTGCACACGATTATGGGTAAACGGAAAAACCGAACCAAACCAGCCTTATTGGATTGGTTTGATTTGGTTTATAAAATTAATTAGATTAGTTTAGATTAAATTTAATTGAATTGAATTTTTCAAAAACATATTAGATTGGTTTGGTTATTGATGGTGTGTAAATTTTAGTAAACTTATTTAACTATTCATTTAATTTAATTTGATAGCATTTGGTATACGTGGACAATGACATAAATATTTGTGAGGCGGACAGTTATAACACATGATATATAAATGTAGTTCAACTCTGTTAAGGGTTTTATTCCACCCCTGTTGAATGGGCCCGGGGGTCTGAGGGATCTTTGTATTAGAATATTGTTACAAGTATAAGTAAACACAATCACTCAATTAATCTAGACAGGTTTTAGACCCAGAATAAGTGCGGATATTGCAAGACAATAAATATACGATCTAATATTCTCTACAAGCCTGCCTGCTAAGCATTCATGAATCACTATATTCCCTTTTCTCCCCATTTCCTAATGAATAATCTCATTTCTTAGCAATAGCTACCTGGTCATATTCTTCTTAGGAACTCAGACTTAGTTATTTTTCTAAAGTAAAATGCCCTTATATATATATAAGACTTAAACGTGCTCAATATTTTTAACCTGGTTTACAGTTGTACGTAATCTCTTGCCATAGTGGTTGAGACCTATGCCTTGCACTTGAGTTATACTTGAACTTTACTTTAACCACTTTACTATAGTGGTTGAATTGCATTTAATGCCGGTATGATGTTCTGCAAGCAGTTGGAGTATTCTATCATTAGAGAACATTGTTGAACCTAGTCGCTCTGCTACATCCACATGTAGCAAGCCTCCTGGAGCTTTGGAATCTTGCTCCACAGTTTTTGTCGGGTCTTGTGAATACTTGAAAATCGAGAATGCAGGATCATAGGCCTACATTTCTCTTACGCAGGCCTGTCAAGTCACCAATAGGCATATAATATCTGCTAACGTGGCTTCCACGTGGAGCATTGACCCATTGATTTTGTTAAACCAAAATTTACCCTCATCAGTTATAGGTTTAGCTTTTAGATTAACCAAACCATTACAAAATCGATAATATATAATAATATCTACTATTTATATTTTGTATATGTATTATGTATTCTTAAATATTATTGGTTAACTTGCCAACAAGTATTCTTCAGCGTAACTATACTACAAATAACAAAAATAAGTGATTAATACTAATCAAAATTCAAAAGTGGTTTAATTCCTATGAATTCTTTCCCATTTAGTATTTGAATCTACTTTATACCTTTTAAACTAATCATAATGATTACATAGTAGGTTAGTAAGTTCAAAAAAGATTGTGAGTGTAAAGAATAAAGTGTTAGCCGTTAGCGTAAAAAATAAATGTATCAAAGTATTTAGCTTTTTGATACTTCTTCTCTTAAATTTACATAAACTATTTTTAAGAAAAAAAATTTCTTAAATTTTGTAATTGACAAACCATTTGAACCAATTCATTGTTTTTTTATTTGGATTGATTTAGTTTGGTTTGGTTTGGTTTGGTTTTTCGGTATAATTTGAGATTGGATAATAAATTTTTAAAACTGATTAAATTAGTTTGATTTAAATTTAAGTAGTAAATCGTTCCAATTCGAACTGTGTGCACCTCTAGGTGTTAAGATATTTTAGAAAATCTACCAGTGAAAAAAAATGTGCCCCAAATTTGACCTATTCAAATTTTATTATTCATACGAACACTTATTTAAAAATATAATACAGGTTAGATCTATCAGTGTCACGTATCGTCCACAGCAGGGTCCAGATTCTATGAAATACAGATTTGTAGAATAACAAAGTGTTTACTTAGATACATACAGGTATCAATTTTCCAATTTAAGAATCACCCCCTCCCATTCCATAAATTTACCTAATTCCCATCCCCCTCTATCTCTGCCCTCTCTCAAATATTCTTGAAAAAAATATAATTTTTTTTTTAAAAAGAGGAGGAAATAGTTGAGCAAGAAAAGCACCCACCTCTCTCTGTATGGGGTTTCTCTATTCATTCTCGAGGGAGAGAGAGAAAAAAGATCACTGAGTGACAATTGCAAACAAGAGAAATCAAACCCCATCAGGGAGAAAGAAGAAATATATAAGATATATACATACATATATATATATATAGAGAGAGAGAGGGAATTGATTGTATATATATCTTATATATTTGAAAGAAAGAAAATGGATTTGGATAGCATTGAATGCATATCATCCTCTGATGGAATGGAAGAAGATGAGATCCATCATCATCTTCATTCTCAGTTATCTGCTTCCAAGATTCGAAGTAATCATCCGATGACTAGTGTCCATGAACTTCTCGAATGCCCTGTTTGTACCAATTCAATGTACCCTCCAATTCACCAGGTTTGTTCTTTTTCCAATTTTATTTTTAGGGTTTGTCTTATTTTCCTCCCCTTTGCTTTCAATTGGTTAATTTGGTTTTTACTTTTCTTTGTTTAATTGATGGGATTGTTAATTTTGTTGTTTTTGGTGGACCCATTTGAGGGCTTGATTAATGGTGCAAGATTTTAAATTTGGGGTTCTGTATCACACTTCTTATGTTTTGTATTATGTCATGATTTATTGTTTGAATTTTGGGGTTAAATGATCCAATTGAGATGGTTTTGGGCGACTCGGTTTCTAAATGAATTAGGGTTGTGGGATTAACACTCCCTCAATGGGATAGAGGTTAAATTACAACAAATTTTACAAATTGGGGGGTTATTAATCATGCTGGTAAATTCCATGTTTATTTCTCATAATCATTTGTTATTGTGTTCATAAGAATGGTGATGGTTGGGAATTCGTGAAGTTTTTTTTTTTCAACCCATACAATTGGGACCTGTGGGGTTTTTGGAATGATAGTTTTTGCTCACATCTAGGGTGTACATGACCTCACAATCCTCAACATTTTACTTATGTACCTGCCTCGCATTTGCTTTGATATGAGTGAAAATTATGATGATAAGGTTCTTAATGGATCTTCGACTCGGTTTTTGCTGGCTTCACAATGCTCAAATTTTCACCTTATTGTACCTGGCCTGATTTCGGTTTGATTTTCGCTGGAAATTACCGATGTAAAGGTAAGAGTGGATCTTCTATGAGTGGCAAGCTACGGAGAACATTGTAGAAAGGAGAAATTATTTTAAATTGCGAATTTATGGTGTTCCGAATGGGTTGCCTTAATTAGGGACAGATGCGTGCTTATTTTGGCACTCACCTATTGGTTCTGGAGTAGAGTCACATCATACTGCAGGAGTATTGGATATTTTCTTGTTTTAACATGTATAATCATCTTCTTCTTTTTTCTTTGGGTGGGTAAATAAACTTTTATATCATTTTTTTGTTTTATGTAGTGTCACAACGGACACACACTCTGTTCGACATGTAAAGCTCGGGTACACAACCGATGTCCCACTTGTAGACAGGAGCTGGGTGATATAAGGTGTCTGGCATTAGAAAAAGTAGCTGAATCACTTGACCTGCCTTGCAAGTACTGCACCCTGGGGTGCCCCGAGATATTTCCCTATTACAGCAAGCTGAAACACGAGGCGGTTTGTAACTTTAGACCATACAATTGTCCCTATGCTGGATCCGAGTGCTCAGTTGTAGGGGATATACCATACCTAGTAGAGCATCTGAGGGATGATCACAAGGTAGACATGCACTCTGGATGCACTTTCAACCATCGTTATGTCAAATCTAATCCCCGTGAAGTTGAAAATGCCACCTGGATGCTAACTGTAAGTATTTATTTTTATCGTTTTTATAACTACATATTGGGTGCATTTGATTGGTTTACGTGGAAAAGAATTGAATTCCTGGAACTGTTTCCTTTTGGGTTTCATGGCAATGGGAAAAATTAGCCAAAGCAATTTGGACCATGAAAATTTGATTATTTCGAAAATTAACGCTGTCAAACATAAATAAAGTGGAAACTATGGAATTTCCTGCAGTTTCCATGGGAAAAAGGTTTTTATTGTTTACGTACAGATATTACTCTTATTCTTGACACCGGCCTATGGGGTCATGGAATTTGGCAAAGTTTGATCCGTAATTAAGCAAGAATACTTAATTTACTGTTTCAATTATCATTATATGTATGGGAACAACGGTTTATACTCTTTACTCATTTAGCCCCCTCATGCGATGCTCTTTCTGTCAATGCGTGCAATATTGCACATTCTTTGAGATACTTTAGCTGGCCAATATGTTAATGCCACATTAACCGTGTCAGTAAAATGTGTCCAAAACCCGTGTTAGCATAAAATTACTCATTTGTCCTCGTCTCTTGCTTGTTATTTAATGCCTGCAATGTTAAGTCCGTCCAAAATCCATGTCATGATAAAGCTACTTGCTCGCTCTCACTGCTTCCTTGTTCTTTCAGTGCCTGCAACATAAAATATGGCCAATTGGCCAAATACCTGCACCAGCATAAAATTACCCATTCCCCCTCAGCCCTTGCTTATTCTTTCAGTGCCTGCAATATTAGCTGACAAATACATGAATGGCCCATAAATTCTGTCAAGAAATGCATCCAAAACCCATTCTTGTGTATAATTACCCATTCATCCTCAACCCCTTGCTTGTTATGTCACATTGCCAAGAAATACTGAAATATTTTTTATTTTAGGTGTTTCATTGTTTCGGTCAGTACTTTTGTCTCCACTTTGAAGCTTTTCAGCTGGGGATGGCTCCGGTTTATATGGCGTTCCTACGATTCATGGGTGACGAGAATGACGCAAGAAACTACAGCTATAGCTTGGAGGTTGGAGGGAATGGGCGAAAACTTATATGGGAGGGTACACCAAGAAGCATAAGGGATAGTCACAAGAAGGTTAGGGACAGTCATGATGGCCTCATTATACAGCGTAATATGGCACTTTTCTTTTCTGGCGGAGATAGGAAAGAGCTCAAGTTGAGAGTTACGGGCCGGATTTGGAAGGAACAGCAGAACCCCGATGGGGCTACTTGCATGCCCAGCCTCTGTAGTTAAAAATTTGAAAAGTAAAAAAGAAAAGAAATCTTGGGTTCTCTTTCTTTGCTGGTCTCATTATATGTTTGTGTGCTGAATGAAATTTTAGCTAATGCTATTAGCGAAGTGAGATGTTGGGAATTCTTATAGGGTGGTTGTATTGCCAAAGAAATGTGGTTTGGCCAAAGTAATGTACAACTATGCAAGCATAAAGTACATATTTTTATCCTAGTTTTGGCAATGGACTTTCACCTTTTCAAAAATATGTACTTGGAATTGGAGCTTTGGTACATTGTTTATAACCTTTTCTCCTTATTGTTATTATTCTTGTTATGCAGTTATTCTTACTGCTGATATTGTAAGATGAAGGCTAGGTTAGTGCATGCATGATTGCATTATTAATGAAATTTCTCAAACTAGGATAGGTAAGTCTAATGAGGGAAGTGATTTCAAATTCTCTGGCAGTTGAATTCGGATTAGAGAAAAAGGAGTATAACACACTAACTTGACTTCAACCTTAATTAATGGTCGAAAAACACAACATATATTTAACTGTGAGATTGGGATTACATTCTAAAAAGGAAAGAGGACGCTTAATTGAAACTTCTGATCAAGGTCAAGAGACAATATTTTTCAACTTAGCCATAAAAAGCACAGATTTTGTAATTTCCAAGCTCCTATTTGAAGCTTCTGATGCTTTTGGCTCATTTTCAAAATTGCATAACAATTGGGAATTTGGGAGTACAATAATACACGGGGCCGCTAGAAAAGTTGTCTGTATTGCAGATTCATTAGATTAGATTCCACCAAGGGAGTTCTTTCCACTCTGGTAATTGTTTGTTATACTTATTTAGATCTGAACGCCTGAAATCTGTCATATTTAGAGTTTGAACGCTATTTTAAGAGGTTATGAATCAGATAAATTCGCACATTCCTAATGACAAAATAAATAATATGAATGTTAAGTTGGAAAAAAAGCCTTCCGCCATTTAATTAGAATTCAATTAAGCTCCAAGTAGGAATTAGAGAAACATTATAATAATGCCAAAATTACCTACCACCACTTGTTTTCAGTCCAATTTGGATGCAACCTACTCAACTCTGACCTCTTCGAACTTAAATCTAAGTTTTCCATTTTAATGCAATTGGATACCCTCTTTTCTTATTGGATACTAAATACTATGCAGACCATAATGATCAATTCTTTACCGCACTTTTCAACTTTGCAATCAAAAGATCTCTTAATTCTGTAATTTGTATTACTATGGACATGATTTTGTTGTACAATCCACCTTTGCCATATATACGAACCTTAATCATGCACACACAAATTTGTTACAAACACAAGATATACAAACCAAACTTTCACAGCACTTGGTATTCAACATAATTACTAATCCAACAAACATGAAAAATATGTCGATGTATTAACTTTTTCTTAAAAATCTACAAGTTGCCATTTAACTGCTGAAAATGATTGGTAATAACAAACATTATAAGGAAAATCCCTCTTGTAAACTGAAGCACGTGAAAATATATACTATTTTTTTGTCTCCCTGAACAGATTATTTGGCAAATTCATCAAGGTGGCGGTCCATGATCAGAGAGACAGAGTCAAGGAATGCAGCTTCACTTGTACCAGGGAGTACAGAATCCGAAGCTTGTTGTACAATCTCCTCAATCATAGATTCCTTGTTTAAGTTTTCTCTGCACATTATGCTTCCAATGGCAAATGGGGTAAGCCCCTTCTGTACACCTTTCTTCAGAAGCATGGTGGAGATACGAAGTACGCGTGCACTTTCTATAGGCAGGTCCCACCCATAGAAACTCAGTAGGGCTATATCTTCCTCAGCATCCAGTGATTGTATATACCCTATGGTCTCCTCACTGTAAGGTTGTTGAGCTTGCGGCCAGTAGAGCCAATCAAATGTGCAATCTTCAAACTGCACCAAACAGCACAAACAGTTGAGAAATATAGATTTTTCATGCTTAATAAACAGCACAAAATATATAGATATACACACATATCAGAGGTTAGCGATAATGAATAATTCAAAATAACCTAGTGCGAGAATCACAGGTGTCAAAGCATATTACCTAGGTTTGAATCAAAATGATTTCCTCCTCAAATTTAGTCTCCATTTGACTTGGGTACATTTTATGAAGAGCACTAATTTCAACATAATCAATGGTTTAAGGATACAACTAATTTAACATTGCGAGATATGTTATATTGATCATGTACCCAAAAGGAAATGGGACTCTTAATTTGAGCCCGAGGGAGCAATATATTTTATATCACTATCTATCACCTAAAGCACCAGTATCCTACCTTTTTGAGATTGTTGGAAAGAACACCCTACAATAGAGCATGACTGTGGAATTCTTCAAAGAAAGTGCTGCATTCTTGTTTCTATTTCGTACGAAGGATTTTCTATACAGAAAATTATTTCATGTCCCCTTGTGATGAAATATAGAAAACAGGGTTTTCTAAGGGGAAATCATTGTTGTCACCCCTAAAAAGATAACTCAAGGTACCTTTGTTCTCCGAATTAAGTCTGTAGGTCAAACTGTCTTCGTAGAGTTTGAACCAACACAAAGATGGACTATGTTGTTGGAAGTAATCTATTTCACCTTCCTCTTGGTCACTTCCGTTCCGTTACTGCACATTGAAGATTCCATACTTCCAACCTTTGGTCGTTCCGTTACGTCACTACGAAGATTCCATACTTCCAACCTTTGGTGGTGTTTAATCGTATTATCTATTTAACTATCCAAGGAATTGATTGTTACAGTACAAGTTGTTTTGATATCAAAACCCACATCGCCTGCTTTTCATGCAAATATTTGTCATGAAAACCAATTCCAAGGAATTTAATTTCTTCTAGCACAAACCAACCAAAACCACACTGAAAGCTTAAGTTACTATCAGAACATACAGCAAACTCAAAATGACGAGGTTAGACAGGTACCAATGAGAAGGTTAACAAAAAGAACTATACAAACAATCCAGATAAGTGGCACAATCAATGCAGTCAAATAAAACTTGTAGATAAACACTTACAGTCTCAGGCAAGCAGTACCCATGATCAATCGGAATCAGCACGGTCCGACCATCTTCACCTTTGCCCACCAATATATTCCCAGCATGCCTATCTGCATTTGCCATCCTTATATCCAAAACTGAGATTTTATGCACCTCTTCAACCTGGAAAAGCACTAGGACCCATATCCTCACAACTTCCATGGTTCTCCATAAACATCTGCAAGGACCCAATCTTCTCGGTTACCCCCTCTGGATGATAAAATCCTCTGTGCAAACACTTGACCATAACTGTAGGCGGTACTCCAGCAAAGCCCTTGTCCTCTCCAGAGAATGAGCGTCGCCCGGCTCTTGGGTGGTCCAAAATATAGGCGGCTACTTCCCTAAACGCACCTTCTCCAACTCTTGTCCCCTTCTTCAACCCTTCACCATTCACCGATACAGGCAGTCCTCGGGGGTTGTTCACAGCCATAGGCTCCTCATCGATCGGCTTAAAAACCGAAATATACTTATTCCCTGTTGGGTCCAGCATAAAGTATGTTCCTCCCATACCTTCTGTAGACTGAATAGGAGAGTTCCCTCGATCTAACCCATCAAAGGTTTTGTTAACCAAATCAGAAATCACCAAAGGCGATACAATCTTTGGGTTAAGAACCATGGGTTCCAACCATAAATCTCTATCTGGGGGCTCTCTATGAACACCACTATTCTCTCTATCAGTCCCACATCCACTTTCCCTGTTCACATCATAATATTTCCCATCATTCATTTCCAATGCCTCAACAGACAATTCAAAGTCTTTCTCAACAGGTGTAGCCCTAATTTTCGCAGACTTTCGAACAAACAAATGAATCACAGCATCATTGTTTTTGCAAATATCATTTATAAGCCTCTGATCCTCGAGCCGCTGTCCATCACACAAGACTTCTTGATCATCAACATCAACAACACCTTTCTTCTTCTTAGCGACCTGCCTCTTAACATACCCAACATCGCGGCTTCGTTCAACATGGAAAGTGAATTCTTTCCCACAAGAAGTTTTCACATTGATGACTTGAAGATCAGATAGTCGAATAACCAAATGAACAACATTTCCATCGGTGACCCCATACTCCTTAACTAACGAATTGCTTCTCGCCAATTCACGGCCACCACAAACAAGTTTCTGATTCTTGACAACAAACCCTTTATAGGTTTGAATCCTAAGCTTCACAGACTCAATCGAATCCGACTCCAAAACCCGCATAGGAACCATTGAACCGGATATAGCGACATAAATAACAATGGAGTCTGTTGATTCTAGGCTATGTAGATGAGGGGAAAATATGTAATCATCTTGGATTGGACTAATTGTTACAACCCCAGCTGAAGACATCTAATTATTCTATTATTCAAAATCAATTAATCAATCTTTTCTTTTTTATATATAACTTTTAAAACCCTAAAAATACCTTCAGCAAATCAATCTAAGACAAACCAATAAAAACCCTAGAATTCACAAAAACTTACCACATTTATACAAAGGATCTTACGGAGGAAAAATAAAACTGTACAATTAATTAATGAATAAGAAGTTAAAATAAAAACCCCCAAAATACGATAAAAAAAAACATTCACGCCCGGATTGAGATTGATTGAATTGGAGAGATTGAAAAGGAGGAGTGTAAGAGCATAATAGGGGGGGATTCTTACCGAAGAGAGCAAGAACCAAAGATCAAAGGTTACAATGGATAGCCCATATAGCGAAGAGGATGCCGATTAATTGGAGCGCGGTCTGCGAATTTTGCGGGTTCAACACAGAGAAAATGAAGGGTGGACGCACTATTTTTGGTTTGCGCTTTCTTTCTTTCTTTCTACGAAGAAGGAGAAAACGCGTTTTTGAGGGGACCCTGTATATATTCCCTTTCGAATGTAAGCAAGACTTTTATTGTTTGACTGACTGACAAAGTCGTTTTTTTTTTTTTCTTTATACACTAGTTGTTTAGTTCACGGATGAAAAATTAATTTTTTTTTTTTTTTTATAAAAATAAGAAATTAAATTTTTTATCAAATTTTTTTTATATTTAATAAAGTATGAAAAGTATTTAAATAAGAGTAGTATTATTTAAATTTTTTGTAATAAATATAGAAAGTAAATTTAGCTAGTTTGTATGAAAAGAAGAAAATAAGTGAGGTATGGTTTTGTTATTTTTTCACCACGAGCAAAGAAAATTTTTTTTTATATACCTTAATGTTATTTTCCATCTTTTCACCAAAACTAACTCAATTTATTTTCCTTTTCCACCTTGCAATCAAAAACTAAATGCTTACTAAAGAAAATTAATCACATGTGTTTTGAGAGAAATGGTTTTACCCCCCTTTACTTTCCCGAATACTAAAATTCGTAAATCAAACGAGGCCTAAGAGGATCTCCTATAGTTTAACTAAAATAATAATTATAATTAATTTTAATAATATTAATAAAAAAAATTATTCTAATGATATAATTAAATTTTAACAACTTTTTAACCAATAATCAAATATTCTCCTTTTATAATCAAAATTAACAACCTTTTTCAATACTCAAAATGAGATACCACCTAATTCTTATGGATAAAAGATGATCTTTTCAAATTTAAATAATATTTTCCTCATTTTTTTATCAAAATTTTAAATTGATTAATTAGTAACCAATCAATATAATGAACTCTACAAATTTGATTGTTGAGGAAAAATAACCATTGGATATGCTTTAATCACACACCCCAATATATTCACTAACATCCTTTTAAAAAATAAATTTATTTTACTAATGACACATTTTTTTTAATTTACTCAATAATTAAAGCATTAAAACATTTAATCCACACTATTAACCCATTTCTCATCATCCTTATCCTCCTCTTCCTTCTTTATCATCATCATCATCATCATCATCATCATCCCTCACCTCCTCCTCCACCACTACCATCGCCGCCGTCGTAATTTCCAAAACTTCCATTTTTGTAGTAGTTTTAATAGTTAAGATAAACCATTAACTCTTAATCTTATTTCACTTTTCTTCTTATTATTCTTCATCATCATTATCTCTCTCATCCTCCACTCTCTCTCCTCCTCCACCACCACTCGCTGCCACCACGATTTTAGGCTTAATTTATATAAAAAAAATATGTATGAAAACCAAGATGTACCTCATATAGCTCATATGAACAATAAAAACCATAAATATGTATGAAAAAAAATCAAAAAAAAGGGGACAAAGTCTGTATGAAGGTCCATTCGGCCAATGAACACCGGGTGCACAAAAGTCCACTTGGTTAATGTAAGCCGAATGGAAAATAGCGTACTCATTTGTTTGTGGTTGATTCTGTGTAAAATAGATTCAGTTAAAATCGATTTAATAAACTTAGCACATTTCAATAGAGCACACAAAAAACCCCATGTTTAAAAAATAATGCAACATACTCGACTGATTCACACCGAGTACGCTGCACTGTGTACGGTCCATGTGGGCTGAGTGTACATAAAGTTACTCGGTTCATGTAAGGATGTTCACGGGTCGGTCAACCAACCCGTTTACTAGCTTTTTAGACCGGATCTACTATTTCGGTCCTTTATTTTTTTGGACCGAACCAGACCGAAAATGTATATAAGACCGGACTGAACCGAAGTAGTGTTTATCGGGTTAGTTTCGATCGGTCCATTGGTCTGGGCATGATATATAGGCCTGTTGCAAAATAAAGTTGGGTTTAGAATAATAAAAGATGTCTTAACAAAAAAATGGCTAACTTTTGCAAACAAAAAAAAATTAATACACAACAACAAAAATACACAGCCTATTATACAACATTAAAAATTAAGACATAGCCATTTTATATGCCAAAAAAATAGATTGAAATGTTAAAAAATATGCCAACATTCAATAGTTACATTTAACAACAGTGGGCAGTGGCTATCTAATTTAAACTAATTCCCAAAAAACTTCAAACCATAAACCGCAATTTCATAAAATCATACACAACTTCAAATTACAAATAAGTAAATAACATATCCATACGGACCATACTTAATGATTTCAACTGCTTCAAAAAAAACTAACCATGAGACTTACAAGTTTCAAACCTAAAAATATAAATTAATATTAAAATAGAACAATAGCTTAATAAATTCATATTCGCCATTCAAGCAAAGCTTTAGTTCTTTGCTCCTCCTTATCAAGAACCATCTAATTCTTCTTGGGTGTCGATCCCAATATTTCTAAAAAGATATAAACAAAAATCAAATATCATTATAAATTGTCACAACAAAGTAATGAGAAAATAAAAGAATTTTAATGTAACAAAATATATTAAATAAAATATTACCCGAATCAAGTTTTTCAAGTCGTTCCATTTCGTCTATAGCATCTCGGAGACTAATTGTGATTGATGAAGAATGAATTCAATTTTGAGTACAAATGAGGGCTTCTACCGTATTAGGCAACAACGAACTACGAAATGGGTCAAGTACACGACCTCCGGTACTAAAAGCAGACTCCGAAGCTACGATTGACACGGGAATCGCAAATACATCTCGTGCTACATGGGAAAGAATTGGGTACTTAGTAGTATTGTTCTTCCACCAACCTAAAAAATCAAAATTATTGTCTTCAACCTCACGACTTTCCAACAAGAACCTATCAACCTCCGATTTAGCCCCTATATCATCCTCAGACTCCAAATGCCTATTGAATTGAGAAGTTAAAAAAGCAAGCCTTTCTTCCTCGTCGCCGTCATTATCTACCAACCTAACTTTTTGTGGTTCATTCACATTTTTTGGTAAACTAGTAGGCTTATTACCATCATACCACTCATGCAAACGAACTAAGGCATCTTTCAACCTTCTAGTCACATCCTTTGCAAAATTATTTTCATATAAATGACCAAACCAAAAGGTAACACACGTTAACTTGTATCTAGGATCAAGAACAATCGTAACAAATAACAAAAAGTTAACTTTCTCAATATTCCAATATTTATCAAATTTCTTCAACATACTTTCCGCCATTGAAGATACCATGTAGTTACCATCTTTTCTTTAATTAATTAACTTGTTATGAATCAACACAAGCTCATGAAAGAAAGAATTCGAAGTGACATACAAAGATCCCAAAAATCGTAAAGTAGCATTGTAAAATTTTTTAAGAAACTTTACTAAAGTTTCAACTTCTCTCCAATCAACACTTGTGGGAAGCCCCACATTCCCTTTCCTCCTTCTTCTTCTCTAAAATAAAATAGATAATTCGGGTCATCTTCTTCTATTATGTCAAACCCCTTTTCAAACTTTCTCGCCGTGTCTAACATCATATAAATATAGTTTCATCTAGTTCTAACATCTAGACATAACAAACTTTTTCTCTCTATTTTTTCTTTTTTAACACACTTCTTAAAAGTTACTAATCTAGCAGGGGATGATTTTACATATTTCACCGCATTACGCACTATCACAATTGAATCATCTAATTCACTTAAACCGTCGCCAACAATGAAATTTAAAATGTGAGCACAACAACTAGCATGGACATAATCATGTTCTAAAATTGTACCCTTCCAATTTTTTATTTGTCTTTTCAAGTAATTAATGGTACCATTATTAGAACTTGCATTATCTACCGTGATAGTGAAAATGCAATATATCCCCCATTAAAGCAAACATGTTTCAATAACCTTCCCAAGCACCTTACCCTTGTGACTTTGAACTTGACAAAAGTTTTAAAAAAAATTATGTAACCTCCATTCATTATCAATAAAGTGGGCTGTGAGACACATGTAGTTTATATTTTGAATAGAAGTCCATGTGTCCGTTGTCAGGCAAATCCTTCTACCTTTGATAAAACTCTTTAATTGTCTTTTCTCTTCCACATAAAGTTTCAAACAATCACATGTGACGGTGGTACGAGACGGGATAGTAAACTTTGGTTGTGAAATGCCCATAAAAAAGTTTAAATCATTCATTCTCAACAAACTTAAACGGAAACCTATCTATTATTATCATTTTAGCAAGAGCTACTCGACAAGCTTCTACACTAAAACTAATCACCGTAAGATTCATACCACCCTTTTTTTTCTGTTCAAAACACAATTGTTTTTGTTTCTTATCTTCCGTTTTATATGGATACTTCTTACAATGAGGTGTGCGAGTTAACATATTTTTTGTGCCATTATTTTTTGGATCACATGCATATGTAACCCCACAATAATTACAAGAAGCCCTAGGCTTATCAGGATCACTACCCTCAACTTTGGTAAAATGTTCCCATGCAATAAACTTTCGTTTAGTATTTCTAACCTTTTGCTTTTGCTTGGGTGGAGATGGAGGTTTTTCTGATTGACTTAGGCCTTAATTTGTTGCTTCTACGGACTTAGGATCTCCGGGTGTTGATTCATTCACAGCCATATCTAGAAAAATTAAACAACAGTTGTTATGTATAATTAGTTTAAGTACGTTAATTATAAAAAGAAAGACTCTAAACATAAAAAAATAGTAGCCAAACAAGTTAATATATTTTATGAGATAATAACAGTAAGTGTTATCAAGCTAGTAACATAATCCTCAAAACAGTAGTCAAACAAATTAGTAATTTTTTTTGTTCTTTCTGTTCTTTCTTATTAAGTATACAAGAATAATATATATAAGAATAATATATATACTTTCAGCAAAAGCACAAGCATACTAGTTCATTACTTTCGAAAAAAGCACAAGATAACTTTCTCAATATTACTTAAACTTTCAGTCATTCACAGAATAATATATGTACTCAGTCATTCATGGAATAATTTATATACCAACAATGTTCATAATTTATACAAGAATAATATATATACTTTCAGTCATTCACAGAATCTTGTTCAAGAAAAAAAAACGAGTGAAGAAAGAAACGAGTGATGAGAGGGAAGAACAGAGCCACAAGCATACTAGATCATGAAATTACTTAAACTTTCAGTCATTCACAGAATAATTTATATACCAACAATGTTCATACAAACATACAAGAATAATTTATACAAGAATAAAGTATATACTTTCAATCATTCACGAAATTTGTTCAAGAAAAAAAAATGAGTGAGGAGAGGGAAGAATAGAGCAGAGAACTTACTTGAACTTGACTGAGGAGAGGGGAAAGCGAGCAACGGCTGACGGTAGTGATGAGAAGGAAAACTGGGTGGAAACTCGGAAGAGAGAAGATTGAAGAGAGATGAGGGGGACGGCGGAACTCGAAAAAAGAGAGAATACGTAAGAGAGATGACGGGACGGCGCAGAACTCGGAAGAGAGAAGGTTGAAGAGATATGAGGGCGACGACGGAAGAGAGAAGATAGAGGGGCTGCTGTCGATTGTTGTTAAGATTTGGGATTTAGGGTTACAAATATTCAAATTTAGTTTATTAAATGTTTTTTTAATTAAAGGGAAGTGAAAGACTGGAAGTTAATATGACATGTTGGTTTTTTAAAGGGTGACAGACTAGTAATATATAGCTAATATTAGCAAATATATATATTTTTTAAAAATATACAAATACTCGGTTTAGTTCAGTTTTATAGGGTTTTTTAACCTATAGGACCAAGGACCGAACCGAATTTAATCAGTCCAAAAAAAAGTAGACCGAACCGACCCGCAACATATATAAAAACCAAGTTTGAGTTCGATAGGTCCTGTCTAGTTCGATAGGTCTTTTAGGTCTGGTTCGGTTTTTGCACACCCCTAGGTTCATTTAAATCAAGTCTGAGTTAAATTTTTGAAAAAAATATGTCAATGTATTAGGTTGATTTCGTGTACTCCATCACATTGAAGCGATGGTCGTTTTATATCGAGTATATTCAAGTTTAACAACAAAAATCATATTACTTAGTACGCTTCAATATTTACAATTTTGAAGAATATAAAATCTCTAAAATTGTAGAGAATGAAAATGGATGTAAATAGTGTAAATAGAGGAAAGTGCCTTGATTGATCTTGAGAGAGAGAGAGAGAGGCGGCGATGGTGACGGTGATAGAGTGACGAAAGTTAAGGTTCGGGAGGATTATTGTGTTTTTTTTTAAAGTTGATTATATTATTTTTAACCAAACTTCTTGTTTCTGGACAAGTGAGGGAAAATTAGAAACTTTAATGATGTTTTAGCCGGAAATTAAACTTTAGATACGAGTGAGGGATTTGAGTCAAATTTTAAGGCTCATTTTTGCTAATTACTTAAGTACGTGTGTCATTTTAAAACAAATATATTTATTATAGTTTATTAACTAATTCAATCCAATTTAATATAATTTTATATTTTAAAATCTAATTCAATTCAATTTGATATTAGATTAGTTTGAAATCAACGTATTCTATGTAAATGTTATTTAAGTTTTAATAATATCCAACAAATCCAATTAATTTCACAAGATCAAGACGATATGAATAAAAAGTTCCATTCATTACTAAAATAAAAATATAAATTAAGTCATTTCATGTTAAATTCTAATTCATTAGTAAAATAAAAGATAAGTAAATTAGGGTTTACTTATTATATTATTTTATATTATATATATAGCAATAATAAGGTGTAGCACGTTCCTTATTAATAACTTAGTGGATAATAAGAACTAATTATGCAGGGATGAATGTCATTTTTAATTGAGATTGGATTTGATCGGTTTGATATTGGTTTCCCTAAGGTGACAACCGAATCGATCCAATGTTTGGTTGGTTTTCAAAAATGCAAACCAATTTAATCTACTAACTTCACCGAATACAATTGTATTGGATTGGATTGTGCGCTCCTATATTTTCTAATACTTTAACATTTGTTTGGTATAATAATATTGAATATGTGCACATTATTTCGGTACAATAATGTGATAAAACTCTATGTATACATATTACCTCAGTGCAATACACTCAGTGTATTTTTTGTGTTTCCGACAATAACTTTGCCTTATTGCACCGATTTAATGTACATATACTCGGCCATATTGCACCAAATAAATGAAAATGGAGTATTACCGAGTAAAGTGATGTGTATAATTAGTACCACCATTTCTTTTGGGTGTTCGTAGGGATTGGATATCGATACAAATTATTTATTCCACTAAATTTTCTTATCTTACTGAGAGAGTAATTAATGAATCCTATTTAGGAGGTTGGACTGTTTTATCCTATTCGGATGTGATTAAATAATTATATCAAGCGCATTAAACACACCATTAAGGAATAGGCTTGTCAACGAATCAAATTTAGATAAAATTAGGGTAAATTCAAATTCATATTTGTAAAGGTTTTTAGATCCGATCATGTAACGGATCATTGAAACATTGATTCATATCTAAATTTTTTCGGATCGGATTATATCCGATCCGTTTAAAATTCTAATTATAATTAGTTTGTAAGTATATAAAAAATAATGAAATTAACATAAAAGTTAAGCCTAACAACAATCAATTTTTTTTAATAAAAAGAACCTTCTTTAATACTTTTTAATCTATAGTTATTTTTTATAAGTGTGTTATTAATAATAAGGTGGTATATATGAATAATGATAAATTTAAATGTGTGTCTTCGATCATATCAGATTTCAAACATATCAAACCGACATTTATCCATATCCAATTTATTAATTAAAAGCTTATGAGTTCGGATCGAATTTGAATATACAAATCAAAATTCTCAATTCATATCCGACTAAACGGAGTTTGAATTAAATTCGGGTACAAATTCAATCTATTAACAAGCCTATTAAAAAAAGAACAATACAATACTAATGAGTGGGGTTACGACGAGTATTTAAGTGCGCTTACCAACTATTTTGCTACACCTACACATACTTGAGTCATTATTTCCACAATTAAATAACATATATTTTTCCATAAATTTTTTAAATTTTTTAAATACATTTAAAGCAATTATATTCTATACTTATTTTTTTAAGACAAGTGATATAAACCTTTTGAGCTTGGGGCGTTCAACGTTGATCTTCAAACGTGTCTCATTTAAATTTCAAAACACAAACCATCTAGATACAAACATGTTTAAGATCCTATGACTTGTAAAATTCAATAAAAAGACCCACCTTAGGCTTTTCTAATAAATAAAGTTGTCATAATTTTTGTTTTGATACCTCCTAATGAAAAATGACATGACAATAATCAACACGCACTTAGCCTATCCAGTTCATTTGCTCCAACTAAAAATAGGGCTTGGCCTAGCCCAAACCGGAAACAAAGATATGCCCAACTGAGCTTAAGGTAAGCTGGGCTGCGCTGGGCTGAATAGGGCACAGTGAATGAAGCAAATTGCAACTCGTATGCATACATCATCACCTCAATTTGTTTGGATATGGAGTGCTTAAATTAAGGATCCGTTTGGTTCAATTTTTCAGTGATTTCTGAAATTCTAAATTCATTTCCAGATAGAATTATAATATTTGGTTCAAGTTTCCGCAAAGAATTTAGAATTCCAAAGAGAGTTGGATTCCTCTAAATTGAAATTTTTTATT
The DNA here is from genome assembly GCA_021464415.1 of Lonicera japonica. Classification (NCBI taxonomy): domain Eukaryota; kingdom Viridiplantae; phylum Streptophyta; class Magnoliopsida; order Dipsacales; family Caprifoliaceae; genus Lonicera; species Lonicera japonica. The sequence continues at coordinate 50,392,016 of CM038469.1, forward strand.
CCCTTCTAATTTGATAGAAAAGCTAAGGATTTTTTGGAACCCTCTTCAAATAACTTTTTTGCCCACCATTTCTGCTCACATTCATCGTCACTTCCATCTCATCTTCGCTCCTCCACCACCACCATCGCTCTCATCTCCGCTGCCAATGTCATCGCTCCGCAGCCAACTCCATGGCTCCACCACCGTCACCTTTGCTCCGAGATCTAGAATCAATTTTTTTTTCAATCTTCGTTAAATTCTCTGCCTCATATTCCCCCCCAATCGATTTTATCATTGATTATTTGTTTTATTTACATATACACATATATACATACCGATCTACATATTTGTATACATATATATATATATATATCTATGTATGTTTGCAAATATGTTTGCTCGATATATATATGTCTGCATAAATCCCTCTCATCTCTATGTATATCTATATATATATTAAAAGGATATTTTGGTAAATTTAAAATAATTTAGAATGCTAGAAAAAAAGCATTGTTATGTGAACCAATCGTTGGAATGGAATTTTAAATTCCTGAAAAGAAGGTTTCGTGGAATTTAAGATTCCGATTCCTTTGCTAAATGTTGAACCAAACGAACCCTAAGAGTATTAAATTTATAGCTGTGTGTCAAAAATAAAATAAATAATGATATTGCTAGCCTAGCTTGCTTTAAGCATAATTCAGGTTGATATTCTTCATAGTTTAGGTTGGCAAATTTTGCGTTTTACGTTTGATGATCCGAATCTGAATATGCGAAATACTATCATTCACAAAAGGTGGCTCCGAATATGGATGGATTCGATTTCTAAGTTTGAATGAAAATTACACTTGCATCACCACCACCATGACCAGGAACATGAATAAACTACATCTTAATTCGGCAGGTAAATTCTACCACCTAAGACATGGGAACTAGCTTTGTCGTCCACATGGGTCATCAGGTGTGACTCATTTGACAAAGTACAACCGTGAAAGCTCCCGGTGCAACTTCACACAACATTACTCTTCTTCAGAAAAGTCACATTTGCTTTAGCTGTAAGTATAGCCACACACAGATTAGAATGGAACCAGGCAAGCCTGACAGCAAAAACAAGCAACCGCAATCCCAAGCAGAGCACCAGCAACAACTTGAGATGGAGTGTGGCCAAGAAGTTCCTTGAGCTTTCTTTGACTTATGGGATGCCCCTGAAACAAATCCTCAACGATCAAATTGAGAACCTGTCAAAATATTTCATCAAATAGACTGTCAGTAAGACTAATGTGATATGATTCATTACAAGTGTTAAAAACAAGACGAGCAAGATCATGAGCGTAACCAAACTTTAAGAAAGAATACAACATTGTTACGCTCATCGAAGTATTATATGGGACCAACTGATCTGTTGTAATGTCATTTCGTGCAAGCCAATACTTGAAGTAATAGAATCACGGATCGAATCACCGTAAATTTAGAGAATTTTGAAGGTTAAAGTTGACCAATACTATAAAGGGCTGTTGAGGATTTTGCCATATCTTTAGTGTTTATCCAGGAGAGTTGTAATATTAATTAAGACATTGTGAGTGTACTCTTGTAATAACTAAACACCAAGGGATTTTCTAGTACTCTAATGTCTAGAGCAAATTTGCCAGCAATCTGTATTCCTCTTCTCCTTGTCTTTCCCCTTTGTCCATTCATCTTTTGCTTTGAAAGTTATTCCCTTCCCTAATATTGCTAAAGGTGCGTGTCTCAGTTTGCCAATAGTCTTTGCACCGTCATTATCTTGTCCTTCAACCATAAAAATACAAGGCGCACTACCTCTTGCTAAGTACCTTTTGCACCACCATTGCCTTCCCCTACATGATAAGCCTATCTACAGGAGTAAATCAGTAATACAACGATAAAGAAATTAAGAAGGCTAACAAAGAAAGCGTATATGTACAAAGAACAACAAAATGCTTGTCCTAATATAGCTAATGAGGGGGTAAAAAAAAAAATACACGCTACTCCCCAAATCAAAATCCCCAAAAAATAAAATAAAATAAAATAAATTTAGACCTGAAAAAACACATCCTAGAACCAAAAATAATAAAAACCAGCCCAACATGAGAAACCATAGCTTTGGTACATCGAGCTTCTCTACATAAGCATCCTAATATTTGGTAGACCCACTTTCTAAAATGACAACCATCTCCAGGATCCTTAGCAATGATCCAACACTCCAAGACTGTCTTAGAAAGCCAAAAGTTATAGGACTTTCCCCTCTACCTCAAATACTCGATATTTAAGTAGAAACCCTTCACAATGGTGCAAACAGAACCCAACGTTGCTTTCATCCTCCAAATGCCTTCCCAATAATCCAAGGTCTTGTTTACCTGGATAATGGTAAAAACGAACAAACAGTGAATTTTCATCGTCATGAACTCTCAAATGAAAAACATCCATGCATCAATTGCCTCAATCCCCCAATCCTAAAACTGATGTCTAAATATGATACTTCAAATTTTACAGCCACAATATTGGAACAATTATTGGTCAAACTATGCTTGTCAACCGCAAGGCAACTCCATCCCAGAAATCAAACTCCTAAAGGGGTAGCACCGTACCAATAGTCCTCTATGACAAAAATCTACCTTAAAATCACAAAATCAATGCTTATTGAAATCTTCCATCCTCATAAATGAAATTCCAAGGTCCCACAGTGAATTACTCCGTTTCAACTTCCTATACTACTTAAAGGCCCAATCATTTATCTACGACTACAATAAATAGTATTCATTTCCCCACTAGAGCAACTCACCAACCAATTCATAAAGGTTTCTAATTTTTGCCCTTATTCCTTTTTGGGACATCCAAAATTAAGAGTCTAGTTTCTAGTTATGAACATAATCGATGTACTAAATCCGTTAATGATCGATTATTTTGAATTAGTGCAAACTGGACCCAAAGGGATGGAGTATCAATTTAAAGTTGAACACATGTACAAAACTGTGTGAAATCAGCACAAATCACAAATGCGTATTTAAATCATCCATCCCATCACAAATGAAATTCCATGGTCCCACAGTGAACCACTGGGTTTCAACTTCCTATACCACTTAAGGGCAAAATCATTTAACTACAAAGACAATAGCGTTCATTTCCCCAATAGAGCACCTCACCAACCAATTTATATATATTGCTAGTTTTGCACTTGAAGATGTACTCTCCCTGGGCCAAATTAAGATTCCACTGTTCCTTTTTGCAACATCCAAAATCAAGAGTCCAGTTTCTTATTATGAACGTAATCAATGTACTAAATCAGATGACAATAACCAAGTATTATTCCTAAATTAATTTAGTAGGGAGGGTGTACAAGGATAAAGCTTGCATGCATACATAATAATATCAGGGCAAGAACCAAATTCTTTTTCTTTTTCTTTACAAAAACAATCAATAGAATAGACAAAAATAAATCAAGAAAAGTTTACCTGAGCTTGCATCCCAGCATGCCGTCTCACACCAATAGCATCATACATAACAATCAAACTAAACCCTAAACAAACCGGAAACAACGAATCCGCCACTCCATGACAAATAGCCACTGAAGTAGTCAATGCTGTACATAGCGCCGAATGAGAAGAAGGCATTCCTCCCGAAGCACAAATTATCCTAAAATCCCATTTTCTCTCGAAATAGAAATGCAAAAACACTTTCATCGATTGTGCAATTACCCATGCGAAAAAACCAGAAACAAAAGTTGGGTTCGCCGCCATTGTCGCCACGAAAGGGCTAATTCTGACCTTAGCTGTGGAAGTAACGCTCAATAAGGCCATCCCAATTGCTCCGTTTTGTTGCACAAGTTCACCATTGAAGAGTTCATGTGATGAAGTTTTTGCAGCTAAATGTTTGATTTTCTTGACCATTGGTATTAGAGACGAAAAGGGAGAGTGTTTTGGTGGGCATTGTAAAGTAGGTTTTTGATGAGGTTTATATGAAAGGGATATTAGTTTGGAAATTGGGAAGGGATAGTAATTGGGAAAATAGGTTTTAGGATTAGAGAGGCTGAAATTGAAGGAGGAATTTATCAGAAGAGAGTCCATGTAAAAGGGTCACTGTAATTGAGTTGGAGTTGAGCCTGCATCGATCGATCGAGAGAGACTAATTGGTTATGCTGGCTGTTTCGAGTCTAAAGATTTATGTAGAAGAAGCGAGAGTTGTTAATCGTTTTACTATGTATTTATTTATATAGACTTTGACGCCTATTGGGCAACAGAGGATATGCTCTGTGGACTGTGGTTTGTATTTTTCGGGATATATAATAATCGTTTGCGTAACGAATAATCTGGATGCTTCCGAAGTATATGCTTTTTTATGGAGTTGGCCCATCTCGAGAATTTTTCGGGTTATTTCTTCTTAAAGATGTCTAGTTTAAAAATTATTTTAATAATTTTTTTATAAAATTTGTTAGAAATAATTATTATAATGAGTAAATCATTTTAATAAAATTTTATTAGAATATTCAATTTAAAAACGTGTAAGATGATGAACTAGAATTTGAATGGTCAAAAATAAATAAATCTATATGATCTACTCATTATAGATATTATCTCTACCAAATTTTATGAAAAAAATTCATTCGTTTAACCCTCGAATTTGATCACCTTAAATGAAATTGAACCGAAAAGGTAATGGAGATGAGCTAAGTCATTTTTTTATAGACACTCTTCTAAACACTCTTAAATTTTGTTTGGTAATAACATAGAAAATAAAAATAAAAATAATTAATTTAAATGAGAGGATGAAAAATAAGTTGAGAGATAGAGCGACATTAACTTTTACTTTTTGCTATTTTCTATGAATTTTTTTCTTTAGGTGATGGTGGGGAAAAATTTTCTATAAAAAAGGAGGATGTAGGATATATACACACAAAAATAAATATAAGATGAAGAACATCTTACCATATGCCTCAATTTATTTTTTATTTTCTCACTTAAATTTGTTGTCTTTCTTTTTATTTTTCATGTTACTATCAAAAGAAATCTTATTAATTTATATTTAAATTAACTACACTCCTAGTCTCCTACTTTCTATTCTATCTCATACTTTTCCTTATATCTTTCTTCCTAGTATATATATATCTAAGACCTTCTTAAGAGGACCAAAATTTTGGTCTTAAATGCGCACCACATTTTGAGGGGTTAAATAAATAATTTTTTTATGAAACTTTCTTCTTTTTCATCAAAAAAATCAATCGGGAAGAGGGTTTACTAAAAAATTGTATATATACGTTAAAATTAAGATGTTTAGTTAACCTATATTTTTTATGAAATTTGGTAGAGAGATCTACTAATCATGGAGATATCCTCACCAAGTTTATAAAAAAATATATCATACTCCCTATATGATTGGTCCGCATTTAAGACAAATAAACCTTTAGATCCTTCCTTTATATGTATATATGTAATTTTAACCCTAAGAATTATTACTATTAATTAGAACATTATTGGAATGCTAATAAGGCTAGTATAGAACCTATAAATTAGAACTCTATGTCAAAAATATATGGACCTTTATATGAAACTAAGCTCAGTACCCTAGAAACAAGTATAGGGCTTGCTACTTAGTAGTTAACTGCCGAACAAGTTTTGGTTTATTCAAATTGAACCCATGTCTCACCGGCGAATAATGACCAACTATTAGTGCACATATTCTGCTGCAAAGCAGTGAATATGTTTTCATATAACCCGTCACCGAGTATGAGTTTGGTTATGAACTTTTTTTTTTAATTTTCAACATATCAATTGGTATTAAAAAACACAATTACAAACAAATATAAACAAAAAGATGTTAATAACATTAATAACAAAATAAGAAGATCATAACTTTAATAACAAAGCAAAAAGAAGTTCATAACAAAATAAAATAAAATTACGTTCATTCAAAAATCGTCTCAAATCCTTTCAAAAATAAAATAAAATCGTTATTGCAAAAGATAAGGATCTTCGGAAAGGGGGTTTACAGAAGAGCTTGGGCAGGGGCTTTTTGGGACTTAGCAGCCATTCCTTAAATGCTTTTTTTTTACTTCATTCGAAACCCCACCAATATAAGCAAGCCACTAAAACTCTGCATAATTTGGTTCAAAGTCAGATCCAAACTCCGGCATAGGCGAAATCTCTTTTCCAAAACGCTGGTAGAAAAAAAAGGTAAGAAATGTTAAAACAATTTTCAAAATCCAACAAAAGAAAGGAAACAAAAAGAGAGGAATTTTTACCTAATCTTGTACTCAGCTCTTAAAGCCGAGCCACGCCTTCCAAAATCTCTTGCCAAGCAGAATTTTTATTACTTGAGGAGGAGGCTTGCCCCTTATTTTTGTTGGTAGACATCTATGTATAGTTATATTTGTATAAATAAAATCAACATCACACACGGGGGTTACTTAATTAGTGCACATAGTCAATATATAATATAGGCCTGGCAATTTATAACACGACACGAAATCAACATGAATTTACCGGTGTTTGGGTGAATCTTTAACGGGTGCCGGTCATAATCGGGTTGATCTGTCAAACCCGTTTATTAAACGAGTCGATTTCATGTACATTCGCGAGACTCGAATAAAACCCATTTAACCCGGTAAGAATATATACGAGTCGGTTTCGGGTCGTGTAAACTGTTTGTAACCCAAATATAATTTATATGTATATAAATTACTTAATTGAATTATTAGCGGGTCACTAAATGTTATTCGTATACGACCCGAATCGAACCATTTATCTTAAACGGGTTAAACGAATCAGGTCGTGTAATTCATTAATTAAACGGATCGTGTATGAATTTGAAGTTTTCACCCGTTTATTAAACGGGTCGTGTACGGGTGGAGGCACTTTTCACCCGACACGAAATCGAATCGTACATAACCCGTTGCCAGGCCTGATGTAATAGTAGTATAATGGTAGTTGTACATATTCGGCTGGTTACAAGAAACTGTGTTCATAATACTCGACCTTAAGCAAATAAGTATGTGGGCCATGGTTGGTCACTGAGAACCAAGTGAGGATTCCTGTGGTATATAATTGCATATTCTCGGCCCTAATCGAGTATCTGTAAATATACTCGGTTATGGGCAACCGAGTCTAGTTCTTCAAGGCAACTTCAACAAAATTTATAATATAGGGTTTAAATAGAGTTCTATACTATGTTTAAGGGTTATTATATAATAATCGAATTGAAAACATCAAAAAATATTTGTATACATGGTTTAAATCACAATATTCAACTTCAAATTTAAGGTTTACTAGATGAGATAAAAATAAAATAAGATAAGATTGAAATCCTTACTTGATGAAGATGAAGATGGCGAGTTAATGACTATGGAGATTGAGTGATTGTTAAGGTTCGGAAGGGGAGGGGGAAGGAAGCTTAAGGATTATAAGGGGAGTGGGAGTAAGGAAAATAAAAAAATGAAAAGTGGGAGTGGGAGTGGGAGTGGGAGTGGACATAAGTTATTTGTTGGCCGGGGTGCATATAGTAGTTCCATTTTTTATTATCATTACTTACATATATATATATATAGGGTCTGGTTCTTATGGGGACCAAGCTTGCAGACAGTACTGTATGGATCGAGCATTTTAACTCTCTTCCGAAATGAATTTTTTAATGAAATTTGGTGGAGATGATTTCCGTGATATGTTTTAATATTATAATTAACCTATTTCCCAATTTAATTCTTTGATGAAATTTGGTGGAGATGATCATTTCAGAAGTGGGCCAAAATGCCCAGTCTGTACGGTAAGGTCCACAAACTTGGTCCGCATAGGAACCAAACCCTATATATATGTAGAGTAAATACCATCAATGGACATTAAACTATTGGCAAATTTTTACCAATTGTCATTTATTTCATTTAGTTATAATCTACCCATTAAACTTTTAAAAAGTACTACCAATTGTCACTCTGTTAAATTTTACCATTAATTTTTGACGAAATCATGTCATGTGATATGTTAGGGGCATTTAAGTCTTTTTCCTTTCCTTTTTCCTTTTATTTTCTTTTCGAACTTCTTTTTCTTCTAAATGGTAAATAGTCCTCCGTCCCCACCCCTCATCACCACCACCATCGACCTCTGTTCTTTAACTATGAGCGATTTGTATTTATTTATTTTCCTCAACTTTAGGCTTGGTTATGATTTGGGAAGGTCCATCTCTGAAATTAAATCGAACCTATTAGGATTTTGGCATTTTGAAGCAGTTGGTTTGTCGAATTTATAGGGGCAAGTGGAAGAGGAAAAAATAGGGGTATTTGGGTCTAATTCCGGAGGAATGATTCTTTGTCGGAGGAGGTGGCTAGAGGAGAATCCAGGTAGTTCTCCAAGTTTGAATTGGGTTTAGTCCAAACAGAATCGGGGTTGATTCGTATTCATAGTTTTTTTAATTTGTCAAGTTCAAACAAAATATGGACAAAAATTTAATGGTATTAGAAAGAGAAATTTAATATTTATTTGGATCGAGAAGATTTTAGAAGAAGAAGAAGAAGACGGATGAGGAAAAGAAATAAAAGAAAAAAAGGAAAAAGACTCAAATGCCCATAACAGATCATATGACATGGTTTCCGTCAAAAACTAACAGTGATATTTGATAAAGTGGCTATTGGTAGTACTTTTTAAAAGTTTAATGGAGTTGATTATAACTAAATGAAGTATATTGGCCATTGGTAGAATTTGCAATAATTCGGTGGACATTGATGTTATTTACTCATATATGGATGTGTATACTAAATATAGCCACGCTTGTAAAATTTAACAAAAATCGATTGTTGATTCAATAGCTAGAAATTATGATTTCATCTTTTAAGTCATGGATTCAAGTGTATTTAACCACATATATTTTACTCAAAATAGGGTCGATAAGAATAAAATAAGAAAATCACTGAAATTGGTGTCATAAGTGCTTCTCCCCTTTTTTATTTTATAAGGCTCCGTTTGATTGTAAAGTGGAAAAGAAAAATAAATTGAGTTAGTTTTGATGAAAAGATGGAAAATAAGTTAAGTGATAGAAGTGATATTCTCTTGATTTTTAAGTTTTTCCATGAAGAATTTTTCTTTGCTTAGTGGTGAATAAAAATTTTCTACCAAAAATATTGAAGGATGGAAGATATATACTCATAAAATGAGTAACATCTCTAACCTTATTTTCTATTTTTTCACACAAACTAACTAAATTTATTTTCCTTTTCCATCTTTGCAATCAAACGGAGCCTAATTGTATAAATATGCAGCCATGGAAAGACATGTAGGTTAGAAGAAGAATACCAGGCATCCAACTCGAAAGTAAATTTGCCAATCACTTAATCCACACAAGACCTCTCAGATGTATATGCTTTTAAATAGCAATATGGTAAACTAATCTAGATCATTGCTAGTCGTATTTATTATATATAATTCAATTATTGAAAAAAAATAAAGTTCTATATACAGTGAACTAGATTACCCTTAATCAACTCGATTTTCATTTAAGTTTATTGGAGTTTGACTTAAGACTTGACACAATTGTGTGTTAAAATCATACTAGATACAACCACAACTCCTTTGTGTTAGGTTTGTCACAATTTGGTTCTAAGTTTTGTGCTATTGAAATTGTCCCCATTACTCAAATAGTCGAGAAATATTTTTAAGGGGCAATTTATTGAATCCAGCTTAGTTGAGGGCTTGACCGTGAAACAGAGAAGTTCTTGAAAATGTAGACAATAACCAAAAGGCGTAACCTTCGTTTGAAAATTCTCTTCAGTTCCCACGCTATCGCTTTCTCCAGCTAAGCCACCGCAGTACCTCATTTTCGCGGGATCCGGTTTGGTTTTCGATCTTGCCTTCGAATAAATCTGTCTTTTCAATGAAAAATCATAATCCCACATAGCCTTATACTCTCCCTCTTCGATCATTCTTTGATCAAACAGATTCCACAACCATTATTGCCGATTTGAGTCTCAAAGAGAATATAGAGGAAAATGGAGAACCTAATAGCATTGGTAAACAGACTACAAGAGCCTGTACAGCCCTAGGTGATCACGGCGAAGAGAGCGCTTTGCCTACTCTTTGGGATGCATTACCTTCCATTGCCGTCGTCGGTGGCCAGGTCGATCACCATTTCCTCCTATCTCTCTCTTATTTGATTCTCTTCATTTGCTCGATCTATCTATACTATATATATATATACATACATATAAAGCATGACGTTAAACCAAAATATATTTTATTACCGCTTGACCAAATAACATATGATATATGTTTATTAAGAATCTTATTGCACATGCATCACGTTTCTAGTAAATATATATACCACATTTTCTACATTGCAAATTTGGTTCGTTCCCGTTCTTAGAATTCTATGTATAACGTGAAAGTCTCGTTATGGAACTGATTTTGTCATTTTCTGTTTGTATTATTGATTATTGCTTTTGGTATTTGTAATTATCGATCCTAGATTTGCTTTGTGATCTCTTTGCACGTGAAACTGAATGGAGATTTCATTGCACATTGTATTGATGTTGTTTATTCTCCATTTTGCGTTTTCAATCATCATTGCCTTGTGTTTTCTATGTACAACTATGATTATTATCAATTGTGACAATATTGTATTTTCGGTTCTCAGTCTTCTGCAAATGAATTTGCTGATTAATGTTTGTGAAGCTAAATTTGATAACGATCAACTATTCAGAATATATCTGGTCTTGCATGTGTTTTTCTTTGCTGGATGTTACCATTTATACTCCGAAAATTGATGACTACTAGCTGCATGAAAGTGGCCTTATGCTTTTTGCTGATTTTTCATTAATTAAATGTCATCTCAGGGCAATCCTAATTTTTTTTTTTTTGGAAAAGTTGTTCTACGAGCTGTATAATTACTAATACATGTCAACGATAGTCTATTACCTACACCTGCTGCATGTGATATTACAAAGGTTTATTGTGGAGGATTATATTCCTTTTTGTGGTAGTTTATTTGCTTGTGAGAGTATTTTTCTTTCATTCTGTAGATTCATTTTCTTTGCATGAAATATAAATCAGGGAAGATGCTAATGATGCAACAATTAAGTGTTGGACTCACTCTCTCTCTCCATGGTCGATTCAGTGCGGCTTTTTCAAAATTGTTAGCATGTCAATTTCTTATTTGGACTATTAATGGTTTGTAGAGCTCTGGGAAGTCATCAGTGCTGGAGAGCATTGTTGGAAAGGACTTTTTGCCTCGTGGATCTGGTAATTACTGTTTGTAGTTTTAGTACCAGAGCGTACTCTGGGGCAGGGCAGGGCAGGGCAGGGCTAGGAGGGCGATCGCGTAGGGCCTAAAATTTAAGAAGGGCACATTTATATTTTATTTCTTTATATTTATATATATGTATATTATACACATATATATATATTGAAAAAGAACAAAAAATTTAATGATGCAAATTTTCAAGAAAAAAAGTTTTAAAAGCTCTAATGACGTGTAGGAAACGACATATTTAGCTTTTCTTTGATTCTTTTTTTTTTTTTTTTTTCATATTCAATCTCAATTTACTTAATTATAATACAAGAGAATTAAGGGGCACCAATATTTATTTTTTGATAACCATGGGTATTGGGGCTCCACCCCCCACTAATCCCATGAGGCCATGGTTGTTCGACCGGGAGACGCTCCCTGGCTCAAGAAAGGTTTCACGTAGTGGGAAATCGAACCTGAGACCTATGTGCGCTTACCCACACAGTCCTCAAAATTTCACTCATATTGATTTTGAAAATAATAAGAGAATTAAATATTTAATTAGAATGTTTTTGCAGGATCCTTTGCAATTGTAGTTTATTTTTGGTAGGATGTGAACTCTTATCAGTGAAACAAAATTAATTTATTTTTAATTTAAAAAAACAATAAATTTATTTATAAGAGAAAAAGAAAATTAATTTATTTTTTTTAGTTTAAAAAATTAATAAATTTATTTATATGAAAAAAAGAAAATTAATTTATTTTTTTAGTTTAAAAAATTAATTTATTTATATATAAATGGGCACCTTTGAAGACTTTCGCCCAGCCTCAAAATAGCCGTAGAACCGGGTCTGTTTAGTAATCAGCTGCATTTTTCATTTCACTGACTACATTATTAACTAGCTCATTACATAAATCACATAAATGTATGTAATGATGTGCGCATACATATATATGCAGGGATTGTTACCCGACGTCCTCTTGTTCTACAGCTTCATAGGATTGATGAAGGAAGAGAATATGCAGAATTTGCACATGCCCCAAGAAAAAGGTTCACTGATTTTGGTATGATATGGCCGAAAAGCTTCCCAATCCCTTCCCCAAAAGTTATTGTATTAAATGATCATTTGGTCGCAGCTGCTTTTGTACTTTTTTTTGTATTGACATGTTTGCATCCTTTTACATCTAATAGAAGTTAACACATGGTATACGGTCATCTATCATACTCCTGTTTTCTTTTTCTTATTTTTTCCCACATTTGTGTTCGACTTCAGTTGCTAAAATTATCTTGTTTTTGTGTAGCCGCTGCGAGGAAGGAGATCTCCGATGAGACTGACAGAGAGACAGGACGAAGTAAAGCAATTTCAACTGTCCCAATATATCTTAGTATCTATTCCCCTAATGGTGAGACAGCATTGTTGGTTAGATTTTCCTCTTATTTATTTTTTACCATCCTCATCCACCTCTGAATTTTTTTTCACAAATGAGTTTTTAAAATGTGTGCCCTGACTGTTGGCAAAATGTAAAATTTTCATGCTGTTATGTTCTTCCCCTTTCTGTATCATTTTCTTTTCGCAAATGCGATTTTAAGTACATCGTCTCTAAAAACGATTTTCTGATCTTGGCAGTTGTAAACTTGACACTGATTGATCTTCCTGGACTTACGAAAGTTGCTGTTGGTCAGTTTAGCATCTCTGGATCTTTCCAATTTACAGAAATGATTTTGGATATTTTCAGCATATAAAATTCTTCTTTTCTTTCTTTGAACAATTGTTGGGTGATACTATATTAACTGATCATTGTAGAGGGTCAGCCTGATAGCATTGTGCAGGACATTGAAAACATGGTCCGGTCCTATATTGAGAAGGTATTTGACTCTTAAAATTCTGAGTTTTTCTTTTTAATGGGATTAAAATCTTGAATTATTTTATTTAATTTTTGTACATAAAATCCAACTAAATCTAATGAATAGTTTGTTTTGGCATCGGTTGATCATGCGTATGATTTATTGTCTAGAATAATTTTTGAATTTAAGAGTACTCGCATTCTTGATTAATTACTTGGTCTTTTTGTTCTGCTCTTGCTTACAGCCTTCTATATGTGTAACTTTGTTTTGGTTTTTGACCTCCCATGATACTCTGCAGTGGACCAAATTTCATGACGTGAGATATTATCGGATTTCTTGTTTGTAACCTTGCAGCCTAACTGTATAATTCTGGCAATTTCTCCTGCCAACCAAGATCTTGCTACGTCTGATGCAATTAAGATTTCTCGTGAAGTAGATCCCAAAGGTAACCTACTTCATCTTTTCTATCCCTTTCTCCCTTTTCACTTTTAATATCCTTTTTTCTGCACCTAAGGTTGCAATACGTCAACTATTGTGAATTTCTTAATTAGATTTGAACATGTATGCTATTTATTATATTGACTTTCGGGTATGAACATAAAGATACCAGCACAAAACTATGGTGACGCTTTGAGAATTTCTTTTCATTTTCCTGAGCCATAAATTTCTTGTGCCTCGTATTAAATATTATCCTGTTAACAGCAGTATGACTGTTAGTAATTGGCATTTGTCCTCAAAAGTATCCTAATTATCATGTGGCTGGTTTCATGTTTACAGGGGAGAGGACATTTGGAGTTTTGACAAAGATTGATCTTATGGACAAGGGGACCGATGCAGTCGATGTAAGTTGGCTCTTGAGTTGCATAAAACACAACATTTGATGTTCTTCATATTCAGTTTTTTCTTTTTTATTTAAATTGTTTTGAGAAATAATGACAACAATTGCTTTTAAAGTTTCATGTTAGACTGTTGGTCAGTATATTTTCTTGTCATACAAGTGATGGTAGATCTGGGAGTTAGATAAGGGGTAGGGGCATGGGAAGGGGATGACTATCGAGGTGTTTTGTGTGAACTTCCACACTTCTTTTAACCACCTGGGTTAAGGCCCGGATCTAGACAGTTGGTCAATATTTTGCATGATTTTATTTACAAAGATTCAAGGGACTTTATCCTCATTTTTTCTCTGGTATCTCAGATATTGGAAGGAAGGTCATATAAGCTACAGTTTCCGTGGATTGGTGTTGTCAACCGCTCTCAAGCTGACATCAACAAAAGTGTCGACATGATTGCTGCTCGCCGTAGAGAGAGGGAGTACTTTGCCAATTCTTCAGAATACCGGCATATGGCTAGCAGGATGGGTTCTGAGCATCTAGGGAAAGTGCTATCCAAAGTAGGCAGATACTTTTGTTTCTGGTCTTCCCTGTCCCCCAAAAGAAAAAAATAAAATAAGGCTCCATTTTTATACTAATTATGACTAGTTTTTGGGGTATCAACTAGTGTTGGATTTATGTATTCTGATTGGGGAATTAGTGTTGAATTTCATGTTCTATATGATTAAATGTTTCAGCATCTGGAGGTTGTCATCAAATCTCGAATCCCAGGCCTTCAGTCTCTCATCAACAAAACTATTATTGATCTAGAAACAGAGTTGAGCCGTCTCGGGAAGCCCATTGCCACTGATGCTGGAGTAAGTTTGCTTACTATTTTGTGTTCATGTTTCTAGATCTGTATTTTTCTTGGCTTAGCATCTGTTTGTGATAACCATTTTTTGATGGAGTAATCACTTTTAGGGCCTTCTGGTTCAGTGCAACATTTTTCGCCTAGGTAAAACATGAATTGGAGAGAAATATTTTTTCTTGTTTTGGCTAAATTGAATAAATGAACAAAATATAATCGGTGAAAATGCTTTTCACCATAACACTTTTCATCTAGGTAAAAATTATTTCACCCCAACCCAAATGGGCCCTTAGTTTTATGCTTGGTGATTGTAGCCTATTGACCCCACAGTAATTTGGCACTTCTTTAAATTCGACTTTGTGTTTGTCAATAGTTTCAAAATGTTTTATTCCATATTTTTCACTGGATGCAGGGAAAATTATATATGATTATGGAGATCTGTCGTGCTTTTGATCAAACATTTAAAGAACATCTTGATGGCACGTACGTCAGGGAAACTATTGTAATTCAATAGTTTATGAGTTTCACGTATTTAGTGGTTTTTACGTTCGTTTTCATTCTAACCTTTTGTTATTATGATGGTAATTAAATTCTGCAGACGGTCAGGTGGTGACAAAGTATACAGTGTATTTGATAATCAACTTCCTGCTGCACTGAAAAGGTTGCAATTTGATAAGCAACTCTCGATGGATAATGTAAGGAAGCTAATTACTGAAGCTGATGGCTATCAACCTCATCTAATAGCTCCTGAGCAAGGATATCGTCGTCTCATTGAATCAACTCTAGTTACTATTAAAGGTCCTGCTGAGGCTGCTGTTGATGCGGTATGCATTTCAATTACAACAAATTATTCATTTCAAACTTTATGCTGCACATTCAATCGGTATTGACAGAATTATAGTGTTTTCTCACAATAGTTTTTTATGTGTTTTCTTTAATATGTGGCGACATCAATCCTATGTAGTTAGATAAAGGCTATGTTGATTTGAGTTCAGATGTTGCAGTATCCATAACAACCCCATAACTTGCATTTGGTTGATATCTTATTCTACAACGATTTCAGGTTCATGCTATACTGAAGGAATTGGTTCACAAATCAATTAGCGAGACTTCGGTTAGTAATTATATCTACCATTTTATAAAGCTAATAGACATTTCAACTGCCTAGCCCTGCCACATTCAATTAACCCTATCATCTTCCTTCATTCTAAAGAATTTAAAATGTACATAATCCTTGCCAGATGCAAGGGTGGAAAAAAAACATGTATCAGATGTGCACGAAAACTAGTTCAACTATAATATTCCTGCTCTCTTTTGTTAGTAATACATGATACCACTAGTTAGGGAGACATGCAAAACCCTTCGACTTTGGAAAAAACGTGTGTATGTACTAAATTTGTCCATCAAAATTTGGCAAAAATACATATGGTAGTTAAGGATGCCCCCTCTAAATATGACAAATATATACTCTAGTACTAAAATTCACCCCATTAATTTTGCAAAAAGAAATTAATTAAATTTCCTGGGTCCACCACCACTGTTGAAAGGTGTTTTTATATCATAATAATGCAGGAGCTAAAGCAGTATCCCTCTCTTAGAGTGGAGGTCTCGAGTGCAGCTTGCGAATCATTGGACAGAATGAGAGACGAGAGCAAGAAAGCAGCTATACAGCTAGTTGAAATGGAGTGTTGTTACCTCACAGTTGAATTCTTCCGAAAGCTTCCTCAAGATATTGAAAAGGGTGGAAATCCAACCCATTCTATATTTGATAGATATAACGATTCTTATCTTCGTCGAATTGGTAAGTACTTATAAGAGTTACTTGTATATACTGCTTTAGATTATTAAGAGATTTTATACGATCTCTCTTCTTGCATAAAACATATGTTTTCATTTTTTTTTATTTGAGATTGTTAATTTGATTCTAAGTAAGTTTGCATATTTGTGTGTGTGAAACAAACAGGATCAAATGTATTGTCTTATGTGCATATGGTGGTTGGAAGTTTGAGGAACTCCATTCCGAAATCAGTTGTTTATTGTCAAGTGCGTGAAGCCAAACGCAGCCTTCTTGATCATTTCTTCACCGAGTTGGGTAAAAAGGAGGTGAGCTCGCCCAACCCCATGTCTGTTCTTAATCCTAATTTAATTAATTTGGGGTGCGGTTGCTTTTATTGCTGAATGTTAAACACTGAATGTTGAATACCAAATGTTAAATTCATACTCTGGAGATGATGTTTGTTTTTCTGTTTTGAATAAGCCTCATAATATTAAGTCTTTATTTAAAACAATGTTTTGTAGTCAACATTAAGCATTCAACGGGGTTGATATTTCGTAACGTCGAATGCTTAATCATTAAAAAAAATAGCTGTTAACGTCTTAATGATTTTAAAAAACAAATAGCTTATTGGTCCCTCTCTGAATACTTAAAACTTTCCTTTTAAATATTTAGAGGCAAAATCAAATACCTCCTTACTTTAATCTGGATGATATTTTGTAATATGGACCAGATATGAATTTATACTTCCTCACTGGTAAAAGTTCAAAACTGAACAAGTGCCATAAAAAGGCAAGAAGTTCAAATATTTGTATTTAATAATATCAGCACTTATTTATGTATGCTCTCTCACGGTTGTTATCAAAAGTTATGTGTAGTATTCGCTGTGTGCCAAATTAAGAATCCGCTACTTATATTTCAGACAATTAATAATAGACTAGGTTTGTTTTATACCATTAATTATTTTAAAATTATGCGTCTTTAGGAAAGTGTGAAAGTCAAATTGTACTCCTAATTTAAGAAGGGAAAGTATTTACATATTAAGAACCATTGACCTGTGTTATTGGAGTAAAGTTGAAATTTCATTTTCACTACATAATGATAACAATAATATCGATATAGTTATATTGTTACTCTCAAAGATTTACAAGAAGCATGTAGGATACAATTCAATCTACATTCTATCTGACCTGAAACCAAGCCATTGAAACGTCTACACTTTCCACCATACTTCATTACAAACTTTTTAAACCTTGAAAATTTGTTTTTACATTTTTGCAGGGGAAACAATTGGGCAAATTGTTAGATGAGGATCCGGCAATAATGCAGAGGCGCACATCCATTGCAAAGAGATTGGAGTTATACAGAGCTGCCCAATCAGAGATCGAGACAGTTGCCTGGTCCAAGTAGATGTATGTGTATATATATAACTATAACTATATATTAATTTATTTTTGGAAATGGAAATAATTGGAGTTGAGAAGTAGGAGGGGTTTGTGATTCTTTAATTGGTCACTGTAATTCTTTTAGACATTTGATGGTAGGAAAGGCTAATGGCTTATTTTGTGATTTCCTTTCTTATAAGTCTGTCACACTAATAAAGAAGGTTGCTCATATACTCTATTTTTTATGTAAGTGCCCAATTTTGGTATTGTTAATATGTTCTTGGTACAAATGCCTGGGATTATTATGATTTTCGTTAGGAATTTAGGTTGTGATGATATTAAAAAGGTTCTAGCATATGGTTTATAAAATTAACCTTTCGTTGATTATTGCAATTAATCGACTTTTACACTCCAGCTATGTATTATTATATATTATTAGGTCCAAGAGGAGGAATGAAGTGAAAGAAATACTTTTGTTATGCACAACAACATACCTCCAGCTATTTTATTTACAATTATTTAGTTTGAACAGCAAATAACAAATTTGTTAAAATAACAGATAAATGTAAAACTATAAATCGTCAAATTGATTATAGAACTTGTTATTGTGAGTTTATGGCATGGCAAATATCAAAAAGTTTGTGTTGAATCACTGTATTGTATCAAAAACTTCTCTTTTTTTAAAGAATTTTAAGTTTGAGAGAGAGATAATGTCAAAAAGTTTGTGTCGAATTATTGCGTTGTATCAAAAAATTCTCTCTTTTTTTCAAGAATTTGAAGTTTGAGAGAGAGACAAGATTGGAAACAGAGTTAAAGAATTTTAAGTTTGAGAGAGAGAGAGAGAGAGAGAGAGAGGATTGGAATAGAGTAAGTCAAAAAATAAAGGTTTAGCAGAGTGGAGGTGCGGGGAATCGAACCCCGTGCCTCTCGCATGCGAAGCGAGCGCTCTACCATATGAGCTACACCCCCTTGCTGTTTTATTTAATTCATATATCATATAATTCAGTGTTACGCTCATGTAATTAAATACCATTTGTTAACAACCCCAGGTCAACAAAAAAAAAGCAGAAAGGAAAAGAGCTAAAAGATGTCAGATGCACTTTTTTTTTTTTTTTGATCAAAATGTCAGATGCACTTGAATTCATCAACACAAAAAGTTTCGACACTTGTACTATATATGAGAAGTAGTTTTTTCCATTGTATGTTGTTCGAGATAAATAGATTAATTTAGTTGATATGAAATCAATTTATTTCAATATTTTGTTAAGGTTTGAATTTGTGTATTAACATTTGCGTTTTTCTAACCATTGCACTAATTGATTAAAAAAAAGAAGCTAAAGTGCGTTATTGTTAGTGTATGTATTTTCGTTTTGTTAATTGTCAGGCTATCCGACATTGCTCATTTGCTCTAATTATTGGACTAAAAACGAGTATAGTGTACTAGCTAGTATGTATTGTTACTAATTTTTTACTTTTTTTCAGTTAGTCCGAGTTAGTGCTTGCTCCGAAAGACAGTTCCATTCATTGGGAAGCGTGAAAATTATAAATATTGTGGATGGTTTATTTTTCCTAGAAACAAACAACCACGATTAAGAGGTTGGATTTTGTTGAACTTTTTTAATGGGAATTATTTTGACTCTTACATTTGATTAATAAATCTAATAAAATATGAGTGATTCATCATAATTATTATTAATTATTATTAACCATCTACTAATGAGAAACATTGTGATCCTTCCACTTGATTGATGAATGTAATAAAAAAAATTTAGAGACCACCCATCACAATTGTTATTATTATTACATGTCTATTGCATTCATCAATTAAATGCAGTAGTCACTCTATAACTCACTTTATTTTTTTGTTAAAAAAAAAAAGAGATATAAATCTCTCGTTTTTTACTACAATAACAAAAGCCCCTCCCATCTCCTCCATTGATGTGTCTAGAACACCATAACCCTTACTGGATCAACAAATTCCAAATCGGGTAAAGTGTGTAAGAAGAAAAAACTATGTATGAAATCTTGAACTTTAATTGTGTATAATTTTAATTTGTTTTGCTTAAAAAGAAAAAACTCTCTTATTATAAAGATAACATAAAAATAGGGTGGCACTAATTATATTCACAATTTTTTTTTTAACATTAGCTCTTGGAATGAGCTAATGTATTTTTTGATATTAAACAATGATTCGGTCAATATGCACCAAACAAATATACACATATATACTCAATATATTGCATCGTATAAGTAGAATAGAATATTAACAAATATTTTAATATGTGTGATTAGCTTTGCCCAAAAAAATAACCTAATAATAAGAGATAAAGCTTAAGAAGACCTTGCTACTGCTATATATATAGCCTAGGAATTTGGAACGCACGCGGCTCTACATATGAGATGATATATGATATGAGATCAGACGGTTACTGTTGTTTGGTGGGATGCTAGCTAGCTTTAATATAGGGCAGTGTCATTTATACTTCTTATATTTATCATAAATACTTTCTAAAGTAAATTTTTAATCACTAATATCTCTTAAGACTCGTTTAATAAAAGGTGAATACCGTTACATACACTCGCTTCATTTGAGAAGAGTTTATTTGTAAGAACTTGTCTAATATCAAGTAATGGATTACTGCAGTATTTTTCAAATAAAGCCTGTCTAAGAAAAGGTGAATACACTTACATAAACTCAGCTCACATGAGGAGAGTGTGTGCTAAGCACTCACCTAAAATCAAGCAATAGAATGAGGTGTTTGTGATAAATAAGAGGGGATGTTAAAATGTGTTTTTAATTAAATTTTGAAGGGAGGTGTTTGTAACAGATTTAATATGTGTAAATAACGTTACCCTTTTAAGTAAGTTGCATTGTTAACTTAAAGATTTTTAGTGATGGATTGAACATTTGGGGAGTTAAATGGATAAGGTTTTTTTTTTTTTGTAATAAAATTTGGAAATGATCTTTATGATTAATTAGTAGATTATCTCACCACATTTCATAAACATGCAAATCCAACCGGAAAATAGATTGGATTAGCTACCAAATTGAAATATATATATATATATATATAACATCAGCCTAGCCCAACTCCACTTTACGGTCCAATCCTTTGTTAACTTAAGCCTTATTCTTTCTAACATGTAATAAAATGTTACTACATAGATTTTAGCCGCTTCTTCAGTCTCGAGAAAAGTGTATCAAAACTACCGGCAAGTAGTTCAGTAATAATGCAACAAGATCAGTGTTCAATTCGATTGAAATTAGTCGAGATACACAAAAACTAGCCCGAATACTTTGTGGCACTAAAAAATATCTAGACAAAAAAAAAAGTATATCAATTTTTCATCCATAAAATTCTAAGATTCACCCTTATATATATATATATATATATATGTATATGTCTTCTTGTTCTTTTTCAATATATGGACATGGATAGATCTGTCACCATTTTCAGTATGCATAGCAGCATATATATTGACAAATTAAGCCAACCGTTACGGTCAATATTGCATGAAGATTAATTATGAGAGAAATAAATAAACTAATAAATGAAGAAGTTATTCGTTGATTGTTTTTAGCCACGTACACCATGACGTGTGATTTTGAAGTACTTCACCTACTTATATAAAAACAATTTAAGGATGTAAATTAATTAAAGTAAGTTGTCTAAGTTTCCCTTCCTAATTAGCTTGTTATTTGTTGTGATGTTGAATTATTTGTTTTGTCTACTTCAAAATTTTTTAAATGTATTTAATTTGCGTGAATAAATTTAATAATTATAGTATATTATTAATTAAGCAAGTACAGAAAGAGTAATTTTATTTCTATACGCGAGTTTTTGCAGTTTATCTACCCTTAATTTATTTAACCTTAAAATAAATTTCTCAAAACTTTCTTATAAAAATTGAAAAGTATATCCATCAATTAATAATCCTTTAAATATATTTACTTTTAAAATTAGTTTCCTAATGAGAATATACTACCTTACTTTTAAAATTAGTTTCCTAATTAGAATATACTTCCTTAATAATATATTTTCTTAATTTGTTCAAAGGTATATTGATACAAGTACTATAGATTCATATATTATTCATCAAAAATATGCAATACTACAAAAGTGGGTGGAATTAATTTATATTATTACATCATAACACTAACAAATAATTTTTTTCAACAAATGAGTTTACTATTTTCTTTTTCTTTTTTCTTTGCAATGAGGGCTCTAAAAAAATAAAAATAAAGCAATATTGGAACTTAAGAAACTAATTAAGAATTATTGGAGAGAGCAAATATCGTTTCCTTCAATCTCAATCCTTTCAAGTCAGAGGAAGAGTATTCAATTATAATATATGTTTGTTTTCTTGTTTGCCATCATGAACATGTAATTAAAGTCATAATTTTAATTTGCTTCTAGGTAGAAACTAAACTTTGTAGACGTATTACAAATATTTCAAACTATACTTACTGTTTAATTAATATTCCAAGACTAATGTGAATTATTGTATAATCTCAATTCTGGAAACAAATGTAAATTATAGACTATAGTCTAATCTTATAGTAATTAACAGTAAATTATATATATTAGAAATATCATTTTATTATTCAATTTATGTTTACTTTTTGATATATTATATGACGATGGATAGAAGTAAAAATTTGGCGAATAATTTACAGTTGAATTAAAAAGAATTATTATTTTATAAAAGTTATGCCAATATTGATTTTTGTAAGTGTATCCAACAACATGGTTAAACTTAGTGGGCAATATAGATTATTTTAGTAAAACCCAAAAAGAGGGATAGATTGACAAATTTTGCGGATAGAAATAAAATCACCCTTGTTATTTACTAATGAAATTGATTAGGTTGTTTAATTTTTTTTGATTGTTGAAATTTAAATTTTGAATTATTTGATTTTCTATATTTTAGTAATTGATTAAGTTGTTAGAAGTTATTTGTTTGTGTAAATTTAAATTTTAAATTTGATTTTATAAATTTTAGTTTCTAGCAAGATTTTAGAAGTTTAGATTAGTTTAATAATCAATTAGATGATAGTGACATTATAGGAATAACAATAATATAAATTAGTTTTGTAGTTATATTAATTTAATTTTAATTCTTTATTCGTAAAAGTTTGTACTTTAAACAAAACTTTGGACCTTAAATTATTGGTATAAAACTTTTGTCATTAAATAGATAGAGAAAGGAATATTCGTCCTTAAAACTAATTGCCCATATTTTTATTTATTTAATTAAAGTGGATGTACTTATTTATCTAGTGAATTTTTTAATATTAAATCATTAATAAAATAAACTTTATAAAATTAAATCAATAATATTTTTTGTCAGTCTATCCATATTCGTGGATTAATTTAATAGGCAATGCGGATTAACTTAATAATGCGGATTAATTGGAAGATATCATGGATAGAAATAAAATCACCCATACAAAAAGGGGAAGAAAAATAGAATTTACTTGGTTTGAATCATGGCAACTATTATTTTTTTCGTCTTTGTTACACTACGAATGTGATAATTTAGCATATTTTTGTAATTATGTACGTGGACTTATTTGTTAATTCAGTGCATTTATTGTAACGTACATACACATCGTCGTCAAATCGTAGAACCAAATGTTGCATTTATTTGGTGGGTGCATAGCGGGAGTTATGCGAGTGAACTCTTCAATTAATCTCTCTCTCCCCCTAGCTATATATATATATATATATATGTATATATATTAAAGAACAAAGAAACCCTTCTTTTTGTAGGAGTACCAAAACAATATATAAGAGCTTTTACGCATTTCCTTTAAAAGCTTAGTCCTTGGAGCTAGGTTCAAAACCAATAAGTAAGTATAATAAATAACCAATTTGTTCAGCTTTCTCAAAATGGAGTCTGTGGGAGGAGCATTAAGGTGGAGAAGGTGGAGAAGCATGATATTCACAAACACTTAAGCCTCAGAGCTTGATCTCTGGGAGGTCCAAGTTCAAACCTTGGCAACCTAGAAAATTCAGATCCCCCAGTCATTAATCTACTCTCCAGAAGGAGATGGTCATCCAGTCAAGGGAAGTAGTGGCAGCGGCGAGGCGGTGCAGGCCGAGGAAGAGCGTTAATCTCCTGAGCCCCGTGCAAGTATGGGGATGCACGTGAGGGAGGGTGTTAAGCATGATATTCATTTCGGTTCCTTCTCCTAATAGCTTAAGCTTTTGGGAGAGATGGTTCCTAACAGAGAAAACAAACACTTAAGCCTATTGATACAACTAGAAAATTCAGATCAAAGTTCTTAGAAGGAGATGGTCATCCAGTCAAGGGAAGTAGTGGCAGCGGCGAGGCGGTGCAGGCCGAGGAAGAGCCACTGAGCCCCGCGGCACGTTTGTTTCACGAACCAAATTTCAATGTATATATAATAGCCATAATGGGTAGCAAGACCCGAATCTACCCTGATGTGGTGAAGGACAAGTTAGTCCACACCTTGCTTAAGCACCCTCGCTTCTCTAGTTTGCAGGTATACATATATAATTATATCTATCTTAATCTTAATTTCAACTCTAAATTAATGCTTTAATATGTTAAATGTATTTTTTTTTCTGACCAAAATAGTGTACATTGAAATTTATTCAACTCTATGAATAATCTTGCTTCTCAAATTAATACTCTCACAACTTTTTTTTCAGTCCCGCTTTCAGTTTGACTTATTATATCTTAAGCTAGCTAATATTAATTTTAACTTAATCCATGATAAATATTATAATTTATTTTTTTATTATAATATTTGATACATATATATGCTATTTTAGAAAAAAAATATTAGTTTATTAATTTGAGGCATTAATAAATTAATTGACCGACAAATGAACAATTTTTTTTTTGAATGTCTCAATTCACTAAATCTCAAAATTAAAAATAAATTGTATATATTATTGTCCACTAATTAAGTTAAAATTATTTTTTTTAATTAAAAAAATAAAAAAAATTATAAAATATTGATTTGAGATGTAGAGCTAGAGTGGTTAAAATATTATTACTCGTCTCTCCCATATATATATATATATATATATGTATATAAAAAAAACTGTCTTAAATTCAGTTTTGTCACAAATTACTTGTAACTAAACAACTGCATCAATTTATTGCAACAAATTACGTGTACCTAATTATTCGTTGTATATATTTACTGCAAAAAATTAACCTAGAGTTTTGTAAAATAGGTTGTGGATGAAGAAAAAGGAGGGGCAATGAAATGGGTACAAACAAAAGTCAACCTAGACAACCATATCATAATTCCAAACCTAGACCCAAACAATATAGCCTCCCCAGACAAATTTGTGGAAGACTACATTTTCAATCTCTCAAAAACAAAAATTGACAAATCAAAGCCAATGTGGGAGCTACACCTCCTCAACCTCAAAACCTCGGACGCCGAAGCCGTCGGCATCTTCCGCATCCACCACTCTCTCGGGGATGGCACCTCCCTTATGTCTCTCTTACTTGCGTGCACTCGCCAAGTGTCAAACCCCGAGGCCCTGCCGACAATATTTCCAGCCAAGAAAAAGTCCGGAGGCGGCTCTGGATGGTCTGCTAGTGGTCCGTGGCGGTGGTTGGCGGCCGTTTGGCATGGTTTGGTGTTGGCTTGGAATACTTTGGTGGATGTTGTGATGTTTATTGCGACTGCGTTGTACTTGAAGGATACAATGACGCCAATTAAGGCTCCCCCGGGAGCTGAGTTTACTCCGAGGAGAATTGTTTATAGGACAGTGAGTTTGGATGATATGAAGTTGGTGAAGAATGCAATGCATATGGTGAGTTGATATCACACAAATTAATTAATATATATATATATATATATTGTGTTACGCACTTACGTACGTGTATATATTTATAATTTATTTATTTATGAAGAACATTCATGTATGTATTTGTATATATTTTCTACTTTAGTAGATGATGTATATATATGTTGATCGAGATAAATGCATAGATAATTGAAGTAACGCTGCTATATATATATATGTATATTTCTTTGTGACAGACAATAAATGATGTAGCACTAGGTGTTACTCAAGCTGGTTTATCTCGCTACCTCAATAGGAGATATGGTAAGTAGTCTCCAATTGTATATATATTCCATCGCAATTCTATTTAATTACTTGTATATAATATATTAATATGGTATATATATATATACATTAATTAATTTTAGTTTTTTAGGTGAAGAGGGTAAGGATAAAAATGACGAGAATGCAACAGAGAAGAGAAATAACATCCCCAAAAATATACGACTCCGATCAACTCTTCTTATCAACATTAGGCCTTCATCTGGAATCCAGGTCATTTTTTCAATATTTCTTCATTAATTCTTCGTCTTCTTATAAAATTTCAAACTTCTTTGATAGATTTGTCACAAGTAGTGCTAGCTGTGAGTCGGGCCTGTGACCAGCCATACATACAAAATAAAATCATTCATATCAATAATAATAATAATGAAATATATATATATATATATATAAAATATAATTAAGCAGGCATTAGCTGATATGATGGAGAAGAACGCTGAAGCCAAATGAGGGAACTGGATTGGGTATGTACTTTTACCCTTTACCATTGGATTGAGAGATGATCCATTGGATTATGTGCGAAAAGCCAAGGCAACCATTGATCGAAAGAAGACATCTCTTGAAGCGATTTACACTTTCTCCATTGCCGAATTAGTCCTCAAGTTCTTTGGCATTAAGGTAAATTAATAATTCCACCCCGTATATATGCATGCATGAAGATCGAAAGACTTAATTAGCTTGTTTGAGTGCTCGATCATTAACCTTTTTTGACTTTCTTTGATGATGATGATGATGTGGCAGAAAGCCAGTGGCTTATCACACAGGATAATTGAACACACAACAATATGCTTCTCAAATTTAGTCGGGCCCCTTGAAGAAATCGGGTTTTATGGCCACCCCATGGCTTATCTTGCTCCATCTTCTTATGGCCAACCCCATGTAAGTGGTATCATCCATCCATCCATCCAAACACCATCAAATTCAATTTTAGGGTGGTTTATGGGCCGGGTTTGGGCTTATCAAATCACAAATTTTGAATAGATTTGATTAGTAGAATGAAAATGTGAACTGATAATATTAAATTAGACGGTTCAAATTATTTTTATCCATTTTTTGTTAGAGAGAAACATTTCCTCTTGTCATGATTCAAAAATCTGAAGCGTTCAATTTAACATTAATAGTTCAAATAATATAGCTATACTTCTTACAAGAGTTGGATTCTGTGAGTTGATTCATTTCATTTTTTTTTTTCCCTCGGCTTGTTGTAGGGATTGATGATTAACTTCCAAAGTTATATCAACAAGATGACCATTGTTGTCTCAGTTGACGAATCGGCCATTCCAGATCCCCACCAACTGTGTAATGATCTTGAAGAATCACTTAAACTCATCAAAGATGCTGTTCTAGCAAGATGCTAATTAATGACCAATGATCGACGGGGCTATTATTCTCGGCATTTCCTATCCTTTTTTTTTTTTTTTTTTTTTCCTACTGTCTGACTTTAGAGAGTTGGACTTTCAAAATTCAATGGAAATAGAAAGTACTTCTCATTAAAGTAAGAAGGTTGAAAATGTAGTGATTACCAAAAAGCATGCGTAATTTTGCTGAAACTTTAATCTCCTACCAATATTTACTTTAAATCAGGATTGTCTATGCTTTTGGTAATAAGTTCCTTGTTTTCATTTTTCCTTTTAAACGAAACGATCAATATTGAGGCTCCGATCATCATCAGCGACCCCGTGATCAATAACCACTGCCTTTTTTCTATTCTGTTTTCTTCTCAAGGTGACATATATATTCAATTTTTAGATGTGTTATACAAAAAGGGAAAATTTGTCATACTAATTTTTTTTTCAATTTTCAGGTGTGTTATATTCAAACAAAAAACATTTTTTCAGATACAATTTTCAGAACCAAACAAATATTTTTTTTAGTTTTCAGTTTCAGTTTCAGTTTTTTATTTTAATTTTTCAGTTTAAATTTTCAATTTTCAGTTTTTTTACTAAACGTCACCTTAGTGTTCAATGCATTTTAAACATTTGATGACAATTTCGTTCCTTTTTTTTTTTTCTTGATGTTGAATTAATAAAAGGGATTTAACGTTACTTATAGTGCATGGGGTACGTTGACGAGAATCAAGGCTAGACCCAAATTAAGATGGCCACTTCTACAATTTGAGCTAATTGATTCGCTCTAGTACTATCATTCATTCTTAGTGAGGAAACAAATGTTGTCATCGAATGTGCCTTTGGTGATGATGTTTTACTGAAGTATTGGCTTCTAGTGACCACCGAAGCAATTTGCCTTTTTTTTTTTTTGAACAAGAATTAAACAATATTGAATAAATTCATAGCTTCTCAAGTTGAATTCTGGTTATTGCAAAAACATTATGCAATCAATAGTGACTGTGATTTAAGCTATGAAATATGATTAGTTGAAGTGTACAAAAATTAGCCCAGACACTACATAGTATAAAGGATTAACTACATTTTGACTATTTCGAAACTAACCAGATGGGGTTTTTGAAACCAAATAGTAAATAGATTGCTATATTCGATAAAAAATATATATATATTGTATCGAATGTAATTTGGGGACCAATACATTATACTAAAATTTAGTTAATCCTAGTATTAAAAAAAAAAGAAAAAAAACAGCCCAAATCGAAAAACTCAAATTCTAATTGAATTACTGACAAACACGGCTCGCCAGCGTCAAAGAGATTTAATACTTTCCTTCTCAAATTGATAATTGTAAGTTGAGTCTGATATATTTAAAAAAAAATACAGTAATTTCAATGTAATTAATAATAAAAAATATCTAATTTATTTCATATCTTAAGATTTAAAACATTATGAACTAATTGAAAAGAAAAAAAAAGGGGTGCCATTTTTTTTTAGAAAGACAAAGCTGCTTTTCTCTTTCTATTGAACGACAAACGTTTTGGTAGATTAGTTTGGAGGACACAATTCAAAAAAATCAATTTTAATTAATTCTGGATAATATTAAAATTAATTTTAATTAATTAGCACAGTTCCAAATATGCCCTTATTTAATGTAAACAACTAATTAAGTTAAATGTCCTAAAATCAAGCAACATATTTCAATTGGGATATAAAATAAATTCAAATCTAAAATCAATCCGGCATATTTCAAATTAAAAAAAAAAATCAAACTACAATTTAGCAAACTGAACTTACCTGCAATTATTGCCAATCAAAATTTTCTTTTTCATAAACTCTCCAAAATATCTGTCACATTGAAAAAAATTATGTGTTAATACAAATCAAACATAGTAGAGCATCTTCAATGGTAGTGTAAAAATTGATTTGTAAATCACATGTGTCAACTCACTTTTACAAAAAACTTGAATGCTAAAAAAAAAGTGCTCCAATGGTATTTTTGTAAAGTTTTGTGTAAATTTTGAAATAACGAATAAGATTCTAACACATGTTAAATATTAATTCAAGCAATTTTCTTATTAATTTTTTCTTGATTTTTTTACAAATAATCTTGTAATTACAATGGATCTTGATTTATAGGTATTGATGAGTAGATTTCAAATATGTAATTTTTATTAATATATATATATTACATTTAAAGTTATTACTTTTTCAAATTTTATAAAAAAATTGAAGAGAGAGAAAGCTGATGTGGCATTGTAAAATATGAGTGTATTTTACACAACTATTTTACACAAATTTCAATTTTAAAAGACTGCTGGAGAGAAAAAAATTTACAAGTTGTATAAATTTTACACAAAACAAAAATTTAAAAGACTGTTGGAGATGCTCTTAGGGTGCGTTTGATTGCAAGTATGAAATTTACATGGAAAGAAAATAAGTTCCAAATAATTGAATTGCCTAGAATTGAGTTGCATGAAAAATGTAATTAAATGTGTTTGATTGCCTTAATTTTCTACCCGAAAAATATTAGTTGTATTGTGGCATTTTTAATGTAGAAAAAATTATGGGTATTTTTTTTACATAATTTTATAGTCATGATAGATCTTGTTTAATCGATCTTGATTAATAGATTTTAAATATTAAATTTTGAATTTTGTAGTTTAAGTTATAACATTTTTAATGTAGAAGATGGGTAAAATTTTGTCTCGAAAAACGTGCAATTGCCTAGAAAATAAAAACAACCCCCCCCCCCCCCCCCCCCCCCCCAAAAAAAAGAAAATATTTTCCTTGTTTACAAGGAAAAGTACATGAATATTAGAAAAAATGGGAGTTTGACTCCATGGAAAATAATTGCAATCAAACACTACAAGAGTGGGAATTTATGTGGAAAAGCCATATTTTTCATGGAAAATATGGCCAATCAAACACACCCTTAATGTAATGAACCACAACTGGAAAAAGCAATTGAAGTTTAGCTATAACATACTTTGAAGAAGTGAAGCATACACCGGTAAAAAGAACAAAAAGTGATTTTTGTGATAGAGAGATAGTTGAGATAATGAAGGAAATATATGAAAAGAAATCAATTACGAAAAAATAATGAAATCTAATACCCAGACATCTACCTAACTGCAATAAGCGAATAACCAATCCATTACGACAAATAAAACCGGGTACGACTAAATACTAACAGTGACGAATAAAAAATAATATCGGCAAAAGAAGGTTTTATGTTACTTTGATTCAGATCACACATTGAGAATCAAGTTCTACGGGAGGATCAATTCGGCTGCGCATTTAATGGGCACTAAATAGCATAGTGCAACCCCACACCAAAAATGGGGAGTACGAAATATTATCGTAGAAATGAACTGACGAAAAAGATGGAATGTTCGCAAAAATGGGGTGGTACTTAGGCAACATAGATTGGACAATGAGAATGTATTCGGTGTAGAAATGTTCATAACAAATCTTAGATTTGAAAAAAAAAAAAAGAAAAAAACACCACATAGCATTGTAAGAGTGTAGTGAACCAAACTGGCAATGAGCTAGTGCACAGAAAAACTCATTGGGCTAGTGGCCCATTTCATATACAATTACAGAATTGAATTCTTACCATGGCAAAGGCAAAACTGGCACACATAAAAAAATTATGAACATTATTGAAAAGCAAAGACAAAACCGGCTCACATTAAAAAAATTAATGGACATTACTGAAAATAATTGAGTCCACTAACGAGACCCGCCCCGAGTATTTAACTTAATCAACAAATATCTACTCAGTGTTGAAATTCATTACGGGTAAGTAATACCATATCCAAAGGCGTGCCGGATAAGATCTACAAAACTACTCTAACCGAAAACGCACTCTCGGAGCAACTTCAACAAAAATTCTAGTATATATACTTATTTACACAACCCTCCTTTACAAGTCGAACCATGTCTAGGAGGAATGATGTGTAAGGTAGCAAATGTAATATGTCTAGGATGGAACATGCATAATCAATCAAGTGTAATATGTCTAATATGCAACAATGAAACATGTATAATAAATCAAGTATAATATGTTAAGAGAAAACAATAATATGCCTACAAAATAATTATATCTGAAAATGTTTAACATGTTAATGAATATGTCTAATATATTTAAAAACTATCAAGTAAATCCATATGTCAAAAAGAAGAAGAAGAAGAAGAAGAAGAAGAAGAAGATGTGTGCCTAAAATATTTGAATATACGAAAACACATTGTGCAAAAAAATTCCCACAATAAGGTTTGGCCCAGTCGCTTAGGGGCCAGTAGACTACAAATGGGCATTTGAAACTTCAATTATTACACAATAAGTTACATGCAACACACTTCTATAAATTTCCTTGGGATATATATAGTTGACTATAGTTAATTATCTCTGAGGCCGTTACACATCACACCTTGGGCTACGAAAACGGGATTTTTAACTGTATTCATGAGGGACAAAACGGGTAATATGTATAAATAATCAAAAAAATAATTTGAAGTAATGTATAAATAATCAATTAAATTAACTCAGTAAAAACCAAAAATGGTTTAATCCTTTACTTAGAATATAGTCCTGTATTGCAGAGTCTGGAGTTAAAACTAATAGGTAAAAGCGGTTGTCCTTTATTAGAATCAAGCTAAATATATGATCCGTTATCTTAATATTTTTTTTAAAATAGTTATCAATTTGCAAAAAAAACAGTGGAACTTTTAATTTGAGAGCAAGAAAGTATGTGTGGTTGAGCAAGTGTTCTACATCACAGATTCAAGTTTCACCAAAGAAGAATTTTATTATTATAATTTAATTGAATAGACTTCGACCTTTTTTTTTTCAATGAAAAAAGTACATATGTGTGGGTGTTAAAAAGTTGACAAGCCCGTAATAGAGAAATGCCTTAACCCAAAAACAGCGGTTTGCTACCAAAGGATTCCAAATAATCACTCTAAGCCGCCATTAACAACTAACAAAAACTTACAAGAGATCAAAATTGGTTTGTAGGTAAGTTTCTCCGATAATGCCGATACTAATCTAGTAGTATGTCATCCTTTGGTGTATGCATGTATTCTATTAGCTCAAAGCGTATAAGAACAATTACAAATGGAGATTACAAGAATATTTAGACAAAGGTTTAGCTATGGAGAAGAAGATGATAGAATTCAGAGCATGTTATCGCGGCTCATATTTTTCCAAGTGCAAAAAAGGGCCTGACATTAAAAGACAATGCGATGCAGTGCTATCTGTGGTACTAACGTGGTCTATATATGCTCAGGTACGTTCCAGCACTTAATATTTGAAACCTTTATTGTGTGTTCTGTTGCACGTTGCCGATTGAGTCAGGCTTGCCTGGCCTTTCGAGTTATAGTTTCCGCATGGGGTTGGAATCTCCTGGCACATGACAAGTGGTATCAGAGCAAAAGTTGGTCCATGTTATCACGGGCTGATATTTTTTTTAGGGCAAGAAGGGCCTAATACTAAGGGGACAATACAATGTGGTGCTATATATGGTACAATTATGATATATATATATATATATTCATAATCTCATATACATGCCAGCACTTAATATTTGAAGCCTCTATTGTGTGTTCCGTTACATGTTTTCGTTTGAGTTAGGCTTGCATGGCCCTTCGAGTCAGGGTTTGGACATCGCACGAGGTCGAAATCTCCTGGGACGTGACAATGTGCTTTAAAAGGTTATCATGTCCTATTTATATGAATAGGATATGTGTACATTAAGGTTTTGGCACTAAATAAATTACTATAAAGAGTAAATTTGGGCACTACTCTAGTTATCCTAACCCGTATTCACATTGCTTCTTGTAGTAAAAACCTTGTTCACACTGTGAAAATGGTTAATTGTCATGAAAACTTATTTGTCACATTGCTTCTTGTAGCTATCATCTATCCTTTATCCGATCATCTTGGTAAGTTGACATCATTCTTACCTACCACCAATGGCCGGGCAATATCTTCGACATTATCAATGGTCGGCTAATGTGAGTAATCCATACAATCGGTCAATATACCTTTCTTCAAGCAAGCATAGGCTTGTGAGATAGTTCAACTTGCTCACTTTAAGCTAATTAGCCGACTAAAGTATGGGCCATCAAAGTTGAGTTAAACTAAAAGTCACTCATAATTTTTATCTCCCACAATGTTAGTGGTATTAAATAGCAACTCTAATGCTCGTGGGCCAATAATCTTGGTGCTGGACATTAATGCCCAAGTTTTTATAGTACCCTTAGCCTTATATTCCTAGTACCTAAGGTGACAACAGAATCATCTAAAAAAGATAAATGCACTAGTCTTCTTCAGGTGCGCATGGTCCGGTCGGACTGATCTAGTGTTGCATTTAAGTATGTAAATCATTAAAAAAAATTCTCATGATTATATTTGTGAATAATATCAAATTGTTTTCAATTTTTTTGACTTATTTTAACCTAATCGAAACTCAAGTGTCAAGACTCAAGAAAGAATAAGTTTTTATATAATCGCAAGGCTTAGGATATATTATCATATCTTATTAAAGAAATGATATTCTTAATTTCAAATGTTTTACCAAAAAAATGAGATAAGTTTAAGCTAAATGAATATTTTGCAATATTAAATTACTTTTTGAAAATTATAACAAAATAATGTTGCCGATTATTTGACTATGCCTCGATCAGTTAGATTGCTCGGAATCCTAAATCCAAAAAATACTTGTGTATGCATTTAAAGTAAAGCAAACAAACTATTACGCTAAGAAATAACATGTTTCAGCCTGAAAAGATACTTACTACACAGTCACTTTTGTTCTCTCTTTCGGGGTTCCCTATGCTAATATATCCCAAATATTTGAACAATATTAACTAAAAGACTTATATTTTGAAGCCATTGCAATAAGGACTAGGGGTGCGCACGGTCTGGTTGACCGGATCGAACAACATAGGACTGGACCGGACCGAAAAGCATGTTAGGACTGGACCAGACCGGTCCGGTTCCGGTTAGTCCATTAGGTTTGGGCTTTTTTCTTTGGGCCCAAAAGTTGTATGAGGATCAAAAGATGACTGAAACAAAAATGAAGTAGCCCAGATGAATTTAATTATGTCCACCTGTTAGTTAACAATTATAATACCCTCTATAATGTTACTGAACTATACCATCAATACAAGGAAAAAATAGAAAATTTTGTGACAAAGTTGATTTAGTACCTAGAAAGAAAAGTCTTTGAAGGGACCAAGCTTATATTTATATATATATATATATATTATATAATAAAAATACAAAAACTTCCCAAAAATATTTACATTTTAAGAAAGAAAGAAAGAAAAAAGCATTTGATTAAACAATTGAATATGGAATAGTAAATGAGAAGTACCTCAGACATATCTTTTCCAATTATTAGTGTTTTGTTTGGAAGTAAATATTAGTGTATTGTTTGCTCTCATAAAAATGAGAAGTACCTCAGCCATATCTTTTCCAATTATTAAAAAACAAAAAAATAGCAATAAAGAAGCTTGTCTCAGAGGTAATGACAATTTTGCATTATCATCATATGTGTTTCTAATAATACGTGCAATTAGGAACATCACTGGCAAGAGAATCACATTTTGAATAATCAATAAATACCGTACTTAGGCAAAAAAAAGCCATGACAAGAAATTATAATATGCATACAAGTATACAACAATATACATTTACATATATATATAGTAATGTCCGAATGAAATGTAAATTGCATACCTCATTACATGATTTTACCTCTTCAACAAATGAATATGGAACATAAAATAAATATGGAAGTAAAACCAAGTAAAAAGGCTTGCAAGCAAATAAACAAATAAACCAATCTCTACATGCTTTTTTCATTGCCTCAGAAAATTACTACCAAAACAAAATATGCCTAAGGTAAAAACAATATTGATTCTTGACAACAAAGACAGCGAAATAAAAACTAAGTGCCGAATAATTTAGCTATAATTGAAGATTTACCAATGGCGAGGGAGAGGAGAGCGGGAGAGGGAGCAAGATCGATTAGTGAAGCCATCATGAACACCGGACGGTGAAAGTGCATGCGAGAGTGAGAGAGAGATGAGAAGGGAGAGGAGAGGAACGGTGTCGGTCTTTTCTTTTTGGTCTGCGAGCGGCATGGGTTAAAAAGATTTAGGGCAACACTTCAATAAGCATGTATATATATTTTTTAAAATATTTTTTTTAAATATAAAT
Organism: Lonicera japonica; assembly: GCA_021464415.1. Classification (NCBI taxonomy): domain Eukaryota; kingdom Viridiplantae; phylum Streptophyta; class Magnoliopsida; order Dipsacales; family Caprifoliaceae; genus Lonicera; species Lonicera japonica. Next base: position 50,427,581 of record CM038469.1, read on the forward strand.
ATATCTGGTTCAGTCCAGTCCCGTTTTTAGGAGTAAAAAATTAACAAGACCGAACCGGACCAGTTCGGTCCACAAAAATTTAGACCAGACCGGACCAAATTCAAATGGTCCGATCTTAATCGGTCCATTTTACGATCTAGTCTATTCGGTTTGGCTGTTCGTCTAGATTTTTGAACACCCCTAGTAAGAACAAACATTTTAAAAAAGTATTAGTTTTTGTTAGAAGTCCCATTTATTATTCGATAATTTTAAATTTATTTATTTTATTATTTGTTGGTGTAATGTCAAGTTTACCCTTCCAATATACATCCAACAACTTAAATTTATGTCTCCAACAAAAAATGCAGTTGGTATCATGTGTTTAAATTTCAAACTTTAACTTTTCTCCCTAATTTTTGGATTATTATTTTTTTACTAAATTTAGTTGGCTAATCACAAAAGTGGATATACTAAAAAATTGTAACAAAATCTTCTCTCTTAAACTTTATCTCCATCATCTTAGGACTCTCTTAAAAAATTTCACCCAAATCTCTCTTACTCTTATCTAACTTCTCATCTTTCCCAGACACACATACGTACATAAATCAACACAATACAAATATACTACATTTTATTTCACAAAAAAGAAATTGAATTCTATTTTTGAGATGGGTCTCTTTTAAAGAGCTTGTCCGTGCTCACATAACGGTAGTGATGGATCCATAAAATTATGATAGCAAATATAACATTTACGAAAAAAAATTTAAATACATATTTATTGACACTTTTATACATTGATGTTTTTAAAGACACTGTTTTTTATATTTTTAAACTGGCTTACATAATAGTATCTTATTATGTGCAATGATGTTACGGATAAGTTGTGTCAAGTGAATTAAATTTTAAGAATATTATGAATATAAAAGGTAAAAAATATAAATTATAAAACTGTACCAATTTAAATTATTTTTTTTTCTTCCATTGATATAAATATAAATAATTTTGTGTAAGAGGCTAACCATAAATTGAATTATTAGTGCACATTTGCATCTTACGAACACTTATATTGACCAAAGTAATCCAAGGATACATTTCAAGAATATATCTATTAATAAATCATGTCAGTTCTAATATTATGGGACTCTCTAAACTTTTGTTCTTAAGTGGTGGATCATATTTAATTTGAGTCTTTATGTTTTAATCTAACGATTCAGAGATTCACTTAACTTTTGTTCTTAACTAGTAGCTGAGATTTAGTTTAAGTCTTTGGGTTTTAATCCAATGGCTCACATATTTCTATGATAACTAAATATGTATTTATCTCTTAATTAATTTTAATTCATGTATGTGATAATCTGCAAATGTGGTCCCCGAATCTCAACTTCTAGTTTTGGAGTCTGAAATGTTGGAAGGGATTCCATTATTTCATTTGCTTTTACGTGTGGATAATTCATATTGTGTGTCCCTCTATTATATTCTAGATGCAGGAGGGTTCATTTTAAAGTTGCCAGTACGTTTTACGAAAAAATGAACAAAAGAATGGTGTAAAAGGAAAGGCTATAGATAAGCCTTTTTCTTACACGTTTGTCTAGGAAACCAGGATTTTATAAGGTTCGGTAACTATATTACGGATTAAGAGGATGTTAAGCACTCATTCCGCGCCTTCGATTTCTAGTGGTCTTATATGCTTATTATATGTTGGAAAACTTGGATGCTTTTATTGATATTCTACCATTTTCTGGAAATATCTCATGAAAAGCTAATTTTGGGAAAAACGGAAAAAATGATGAAAACCTTGTATTCCGTTATCCGATATTTTATGTATTGAGATTATTTGACATTGATATGTGTTATACACAAGTTTTAAAAGAAAAAGTTTCTTCCTTCTTTATATTATATATGTGAATAATTTATCCATTGATTTAACTAATAAAAAGAGAATTTCTAAGTATTATTTTCACAAATAATATATATATATATATATATTATAGGATTCTCACTGAGTCCGTTTGACTCACTCCTATTATTTTCCTACACAGGTTCTTCTGGGAAAGGGAATTGGAAAGACGCGACATCTTAAACTGCCTCTATAACACTACTTAGCGGAAGGTCCTTCATAGTCAAAGGACCTATGCCTTAGGACCTTGCATATTTCAAAAATTATAATATGTGTGATGTTCCACTTATTAAATACTTGTATATTATATGGGAACCGTAGAATCTATACTTGGGACCTCGTTGGAGGTTAGCTGCTATATTGCGTTATTTCTTTCGCCTTGTGGCACGATTAGATGAGATGGAAATGTTCTTGCTTATTAAAATGTGAATTTTTAAGTGTCTCACAGAATTATATTCCGTTAACCCACCGTTGACACACATCACCAGTGATGAATCGGATCTCAGAGGATGGATCCTCTTAACGGGATTCGGGGCGTCACATTAAGTCATATTTATGTTATTGAATACAACCAACATTTACATGTGCTACAAGATTATTGGGATTATGCACAGTTATTTGATAATATAGCAAACTAATTATAAAGACGCATTGCTAGTAATTTTCAATTACATACTCCTTCCTTATGCCTCAAATTAATAAATCTCATATTAACGCATATATCTTTTTAGGAAATAGTGGTTTGAAATATCCAGAAAAAAGAAAAAGAAAACTATCAAGAGGAAGGTAGTACTAAATTTTGGCTTTAATTTGTTTAGGATGTTGCACACTTAGGCGTGGGGAACATGAAAATTAATGTGATTAGTCAGTCCGTCAATGCATGTATTTCATTTCCTTCGGCTTGTCTGTTAGAGAATACTTCAAATCGAACCGGTATTAAATACCAGAAATTGATTTTTTGTCAGTGCAGAGAACTTAGGCGGCTACGTACATATTCAAAATCATAATTTACTTGTCTTCCTTTATGATCGGGAACCACAATCAAAATTTTCTTGCAACATTTTTTTTGAAGATCATGTTGCAATCAATATTTATCGATTTTGGTTCTCGTTACAATAATATCTTTAAATATTGTGAGATAAATATTGCAAAACAATATTTACTAAGTACCACATATTTTAAAAAAAATTGTGGATGCATCTTAAAAATTTTCAAACTAGTGATCAGATCCTAAAACTCTGTTGTAGTTAGAACATTTATTATAACCTATGTAGAAATTACGAGGTCATGGATTTATATTTTATTGTTTTTTAATTAATTTTGTTTATAAGAAATTATTTCTAAGTGAGGTAAGAAATAAGATTATGTGACTGTATATTCTCCATAACTATATGAAGCTGCATTTGTAAGTTTTGTAGGAGTGGCAAACCATAAGTCAAGAACGATTTTTGCATTTGCAGTTAACTCCTTACTAGTGAGCGCCTTACTCATTTTCATTTTTATTTAAAATCAAATCATGGCCCATATATAATTCACAAATGAATTAAGTGTATACGAGAAATTAATACTCCATCCATCCATAATTAAAAGTTGTATTATTATTTTATAGATATATCTTAAATTACAACGAGTCTAGTTCCCTATCTAAGATATATTCAATGTACTATATTGTATGATACTATGCAAACGATTTATTTTCAATTAGTGATTATGTTAAAATCAGTGGATCGTTGAAAGTTTGTTAAAATTAGAACATCTACATTAATAGTTCAAATAAATAGAGTATGTTAAAGTTTGATTATGTGAAGTTTGTGACCATACGTCATTCACAAAGGCGTATGATCACAGCCAGTGACGCAGGTACTATGGGGATAGTGGGGCTTAAGTAAGAGATATGACCAATTTGAATTTTTGACATTAATGCCCAATTTTGAATAGTACGAATAAAATTTTGTGGCACTCTTCCATCTAATAGTTGGGATATTAAGAATAAGCATTAGTCAAACAAAAGAAACATTTAAAATTTAAAAGATAATCTAATATGTCGAGCGAGTGTGTGCCATGAAATTCAGTCCATGAGCACCGATTGTGATGGTCAGAGCATTGATAAAATAACACATATTTGGTTATGATTAACCAAGTATGTCCATATACACTCGGTATCTCGCAACCGAGTGCAATTGTATATTAATTTGTTGCATACTAATTTTTTTTGTTTAGTTATTAGATGCGTAGCATTTTATTGTTAGATGAAGGTGAAGGGTAAAGAAGGTACAATTTAAAGTTGGTAGACGTAAAAAGGGCAAATGCAAACTTTAAAATAATAATAGGAGGTAGCAACAGTAAAATAAGAAGAAGAAGGGTGATTAATATTAATGATGGGTGAAAGAAGAGTGATTAGTTAATGTTAATAATGAAAAACCGAGGGGGGGGGGGTTTGAAAATAGTGTTTGGATGGCATTATTTTAATAAAAATTGTGCTAAATATTTTTTTAGGGTGAAAATAACACCACCCAAAAATAAGATTATTAATTTTAAAAAGAATTGATATTAAATTATACGTACCTAAATTGTACACATAGTATGTACAAATGAACTACTATTACAACTACTAGGCACATGGAAAACATTTCAGGTACCAAAGTTCATCGGTCCACACTGCACACAGGTACAGATCAAATGTTGGTCACAATTTTGTGACAGTTTATTTATTTATTTTTTATAAAATTATGACAATGATATCATAACTATTGATTCTTCTTATTTTTTGAATGACAATTAACATTATTTTATTTTGTTTGTATATAAATGCGGGTACTTGTATTAGTTTGAAGGAAAAGTGATGAGATAGTCGAATGCGTAACAAGTTTATTGATATTATACGAGGTTAATTGATGACATAACAAAAAAAAAAAAAAAAAAAAAACAATGCGCAATCAATAATTTTTAAGAGATAATAGGTTATAAGGTGTCGCTCCGTAATATTTTATAACTCAAAGGACGGACTCATGTTTAATAAAGGGAAGTAGTACCAATTTCATAATTTGGTTTTACAATAAGGACACTTTTCATAATATTAATTTATTTTATGGAAAATGATAAATGTTGATGGACAAAAATACCCTACTATATCATTTATTCTAATTATACAAAAGATATATTATTCTCTCTTACATACACATAGTTTAGAGAGAGAAAACAAAAACAAGGGAAAAGAGAAGTTGTCTCACCAATAATCTCACATCTTCCACCACCACTACCACCACCACCACCACCACCACCTGAATCTCCGATCGTATCGCCTAGAGGAGCGAGCGTCGTTTTCATCTTCATCTTTTTCTTCTTCTTCTTTTTTTATGGATGTGTAATCGTAAAAGATATATAACTTTTGATCGAACCGTTGAATTTGGCTGATTTTTGGATATATTGTTCGGAAGACAAAGTTACTATCAGTGTGCGAAAAATTAAGATGATCAAAGGTCATTTTTACTATCGAAATCTACCAATTTCGACAGCCCAGCAGGATTTGAAAAAACAATATGATCGTCACTCTTTTTTTTTTTTACGAATCCTACGTCGATCCATATATATATACATATAAATAAATTAAGTAGATGTTAATCACATCAATTTTGATGGTGCTAAAATCATTTTAGCACCTTATAATTTGTTGTCCAAGTGGTGTTACTTTCTAATTGTTGTTCAGAAGGTGCTAAATGCATTTAGCATCTTCTGGTTATTGTCCAGGTAGTGCTAAATGCATTTAGCACCTTCTGGTTGTGGTGCTGTCCAGGGGGTACTAAATGCATTTAGCACCTTCTGGTTGCTGTCCAGGGGTGCTAAATGTATTTAGCACCTTCTGGCTGCTGTCTAGAGGGTCCTAAATGCATTTAGCACATTCCGGTTGCTGTCCAGGGGTGCTAAATGCATTTAGCACCTTCTGGTTGTACTTTCTGACTGTTGTCCAGGGGGTGCTAAATGCATTTAGTACCTTCTTGTTGTACTTTCTGACTGTTGTCCAGGGGTGCTAAATACATTTCTGGTTGCTGTCCAGTGGTGCTAAATGCATTTAGCACCTTCTGGTTGCACTTTCTGGATGCTGTCTAGGGGGTGCTAAATGCATTTAGCATCTTCTGGTTGCTGTCCAGGAGTACTAAATGCATTTAGCACCTTCTGGTTGTACTTTTTGACTGCTGTCTAGGGGGTGCTAAATGCATTAAGCACCTTCTGATTGCTGTCCAGGGGTGCTAAATGCATTTAGCACCTTCTGGTTGTTGTCCAGGGGTGCTAAATGCATGTAGCACCTTCTGATTGATGTTAGTGTCATAATGAAACGATATTATAAGGAAGGGGTATTAGTGTCTTTGTTGTACAGTATCCTTAATTTACATGGCTAATTTTTAAGTATCATTTATAATTATATTATTATTAGAATGAGCTCTTATACCTAATTGCCTCAATTTTTAATTACTCTTTCTATTTTAAATTAATAAATTTATTTTTATTTTTTTACTTTATTAAAGAAATAGCACTCTCAAGAAAAAAAAAATCAAAGATTATATACCTCGCGGAAAACTTGAAATCTATTTATTTTGGTTGACGCACTGCCGTATCTTCTATTGACATGTTCATACATTACTTGAAATCAACTTTAAATGCCATTGGGACAACTTTGGGTCAACTTGAAACCCCCAAGGTCGAACCTTGGCGTTGTCAAATTAATGCTTGGCTAGTGGTAGCCACGAACCGCGAGCAGGAATTAGCCAAAATCCGCGAAAGTTGACTCAAATATCCCGTAAGGAGCCAAAAAAAAATACGACAATACTTGAAAACGACAATTTAGGTGACTAAATAATTTTTTTTTTCTTCAATTTTTGGGAGAATCAAAATCGTATTTTTCTTGCTGCGTTTCATGGATGGATCTAGACTAAGTAGGAGGGCGGCCGCTTCCCCAAAAATATACGAATTTATATTAGTATTTAGTTATAAAAAATTTACGGTCATGAGGATTGCACCTCCCGACCCCTACCAACTTATTTTTTTTAAAGAAAATTAAGAGGATGTTCACTTGCTATTTAATTTGTTACTTAAATTTAAAAATTTAAAATTTTTAGATTTAAGTAGTTTAAAAAATTGTTTAATAACTCAAAAAATTAAGTAGTCACTTAATTTTTATCACTTAAAACTTAAAAATTTTATCCAAAAATTTAAGTGGCAACTTTGCCACTTAAATCTGAAACTTAATTTTAAAATGTGTAAAAAGCATATTTTACCCTTTTTCTTTTAACAAAATTATACAACCAAACAAATGCTCCATTTTCGAAGGGAAACAACTTTTAGTTTGAAGAATTGTACGCCTCTTCCACTGGTCTTCCAATCCAACTTGGCTTTTGTCGTATTTCGTAAAAAGTGTATCAAACACAAAACGCTCAAAGGCATGCTCACATATTGGTGGAGGTAGCGGAGATACCATGGTTAAAAGAGTTACTTAGTGGGGTTAGTGAGGAGGAGTACATGAAATTGAAGGAAGGAGTGAAGGCTCTGAGGAGGCTTTTTGTGTTGAATCAGCCGGCTATATATGTATATTACATGTATATTGCTGAGAAAATCAAAAGATCGACACGGAAAACTGAGCTTTGGATTGATTTTCGGATCACCGAAAAATGGAGTTTTTCCCGGTGAGGGGAAAATGTTGAGGAAGAAGGGTGGGTAGTTTTGAGAGGGAGAAAGAGCATGAATTGGAGAAAAGTTATTAAAATAAAATAATAAGGACAAAATTGTCATACTAAAAAAAATTCGGTTTCAGATGTGTTTTATTCAAACAAACGATATTTTTTCAAATACAATTTTTAGAATTAAACAAACAACTTAATTTTTCAGTTTTTAGTTTTTTTACTAAACGCCACCTAAGTTTTATCCTTACAAATAAAAGTAATAAGTATTACCTTATGTATAGTTAAAGTCTTAGTAATTGCCTTAATAAACATTATTTTTTGTGACAAAATATGTTGGAGAAAAACAATATTTTCTCTAAAAGGAATAATTATATTATAAAACAAGAGTACCAAATATTTTCGTTGCTAAATATTTATTAGGGACCTAGAAGCAGAAAACAAAAATGCCGCTAAAATATTTAATTTTGCTTTTGATTTTGAATTTTTGGAAATGTAAAACTCATTGTTCTTAATTTAGTTATTTTCGCTTGTTAATTTAGAGTGTTTGTTGAATGCATTTTTGTCTCGTAGAAACTTTTGGTTTTTATTAGAGCTCGATGGTGAATCCATGAATTTAAGAAGCATTACCAGTAGCCGGATTCAGTGGAGTCAGGAAGAATTCGGTAGAACCTAAGGTCATGAGTCGCTACAAAAAGCATCCTAATAAGCTACGTACACCTGGGGTACTGTCAAGGTGGTTGTGTAGGTTTCTCGAGTTAGGTGAAATAAGGTGTACATCGATATGTGCATTGACCAAAAGTGAGCAATCTTGCGGACATTATTGAGTGATGATTTACATAGATAGTTCAAAGGCGGATTCATGGTGGACTAAGGTATAAGTCCAGATGGAGCCAAGTGGACCGGTGTTAATTCAAGAAGAAGCCAAGGTGAACTGGTTTGATCCAAATGGGAGATTATTCAAAATGGTTGGCTCCAATCATTAATTCCACATGAAAAAATTGCAGAACTCAGCATGGGTATATAAGTGGGGGAGTGTCACCATATAGTAACAAGACCTTTTAAGTTAAAACCTCATACCTGTGGTTCAAAAATATTTAAGTTGGGGACAATATCGTTACTATGTGCGTTGACTGCCGGGCCCGGTTAATGTTCTAGGCCCATCCCATGTGCCGGTGGCAGAACAATGCTCTCACAAAAAAGAGTTTTTGATAACCAGTGATAGTTATAATAATTGTTACTGTAATGCAACATATATAGAGATTACCGAGTCATGGAAATATATTTTATTAAACTTAATTGTAAGAAAATACATACTAAGCATATTTGGATTATGATTGATTATTTAATTTTAAAAATATTATTAATTTCAGGGATCGAGCTAAGATATGACGAGGTCTCTGGAGTTTTGGTGGGCAGTGACAACGGAGGTGGTTGATGTGGTTTAGTAACCACTAACGATAATAAAAAAATAAAAGATTGTGGAAAATGTATAATTAACCATTTAAAAAAAAGTCTCTCTTTTTAATGGATAAATTTGAAGATTGTTAAAATAAATTGTAGAAAAAGTGTTCCGTTTAATATATAATAAAAAAATGTACTTAACTTGAATTATTATCCATTTTTCAACTGTAAAATAAATTGTACTTATAACCCATTTTTCAACTGTAAAATATTATCCATTGCTTTATGAAGCTGTGTATATAATCAGTTATAGATACGAATATACGCAAACAAACACAAGGTTTTATGTTGTCCAATACGATAATACATGTCATGTTAATTTTCTGTTTATCACCTTATTGTTTGTGAGTTAATTATATTTCAATAATTCGTTTAAAATTAATTTCAATCAGTCTGATGTTATAACAGATATATTCTTTAATTTAATGACAATCAATCTGGACACTATTTTTCTAGTAACAGAGTATTTACTAGGTAAATTGAAAATGAAAAGAGTGCTCCGAGCCTGACTCCGAGAACAATTCAAAACTACTTAACTTGATATATATATACATGTAATAAATATAAAAATATGTATTATATATATAATATCAAATTGGATCGAATTTTTGAACGGATCGAATATGCATAAATTCATATTTGCTCTATTATCGGATTAGTGGATTTGGAATTCTAATTCCATATTCAACAAAATACAATATGTTCAATTGACAGGTACGTGGACATATATCAACCTGTGGACCTTGGGCATGCAAACAATTAAAACATGTTTGATTAATTTAGTATAAATAGAGGACCAACTTGAAAGCTTTATTTGCACATAACTACATTAACATTATTTCTTTGATCAATTCATATATATGAATACAATGGATGTTGTGCCAGGATTGAAAGGTCTAAAAAAGATTAGAATTGGGAGAGATATTGATGAGCAAATTAAAAAGGAAAAAGAAATAGAAGAACCGTTGAGTCCAATGGCTCGTTTGTTTCATGAGCCTGGTTCTAATGTCTACATTATTGCTGTGATTGGCTGGAAATCCCAAATTCAACCTCATCACTTCAAATCCACACTTGTTCCTTCTCTCCTTAACCACCCTCGTTTCTCTAGTTTGCAGGTACTCCTCACACCCCTCAATATATCTATATCTATATCTAGTTGTATTCTTAATTTAATTTACTTGTACGTACTTTGAATAATATTTTCATTAATTGACTCCTAGCTATAAACTCATATACTAATATATATATAAACATGCACGTACGTACGTACGTACAGGTTGTGGATGAAGAAACTGGAGAAATGAAGTGGGTTAAAACCAAGGTTAACCCGGACAACCACGTGATAGCCCCAAACCTGGAACCAGAAACACCCTCACCCAACAAATTTGTAGAAGACTACATATCCAACCTTAGTAAAACAACCATTGACAAGTCAAAACCTATGTGGGATTTCCATTTCCTCAACCTCAAAACCTCGGACGCCGAGTCTGTTGGGGTCTTACGTGTCCACCATTCATTGGCCGATGGCTTGTCCCTAATGTCCCTTCTACTTGCCTGTTGTCGCAAAGCCTCGGATCCCGAGGCTTTCCCTGTCATTACCGCAACAAAGAGATCTGGTCCGAATGGCCGGGTAGGGTTATTTTTTAAGAGGATTTGGAATACTGTGGTTGGGACGGCGATATTTGTTTTGACTCTGTTATTTTTGAGGGATACAAACACCCCTCTGAAAGGTTCACCAGGGGTTGAGAACAATCCCCGGCGATTTGTACGCCGAACGTTTAGCTTGGATGATTTTAAGTTGGTGAAAGAAGCTACTAACACTGTAAGTCAAATAAGTCAAATTTTCTTTCTGAAAGAAGTTACTACAATATTAACTTTGCAGTGAGCATATTTATAGACTAATTATGTACAAAGACAAGTTTACGGTCATTTTTTTCATTGCAATATTAACTTTGTAGTGAGCATATTTATAGACTAGTTTTGTGCAAATATAAGATTCCAGTCCTTTTTTTAATTGCAATATTAACTTTGGAGTAAGCATATTTTATAGACTAATTTTGTGCGAATACAAATTTGCGATCCTTTTTTCAAAATTAAATATTGTAAGGGTATTGTTGTCTTTTTTCATCAATATATTGGTATTATTTATTTAGTTTTAAGGTCCAAAGTGTCATTTAGGGTGTGTTTGATTGGCTTTTTCAGGCAATTCAATTCCTACTTTTGGCTCACACATGTGCATTTTCAAGGCAATTGAGAAAAATGTTTTCTTTGGTGGGGGGGTTGGGTTTGTTTTCCATGTTTGGGCACGGTTCACGAGATAAGGCTTTTACCATTTTCTACAATAAAAATGCCATAACTTAAAATATAAAATTCAAAATAATATAAAATTTTAATATTTAAAATCTACTAATCAAGATCAATTAAACAAGATCCATCATGATTATATAATTATGTAAAAAAATACCAATATTTTTTTCTACATTAAAAATGCCATAATACAACTAATATTTTTCGGGTAGAAAATTAAGGCAATCAAACACACTGCACTACATTTTTCATGCAACTCAATTATAGGCAATTCAATTGCTTGTAACTTATTTTCTTTCCATGCAAATTCCATACTTCCAATCAAATGAACCCTTAGACTTATTTTGAAAAGAAAAATGAGGACACGTGGCATCTTTTGGATAAAGTCAAAAATAGGTTCTTGGTTTGAAAAAAAATATATATTCTTTGGTTTTTATACGAAAATATTTTTTTAATTAAGCCCTATTTTCCAATGGGTATTGATAAAGGCACTCTTAATTTTCAGTCTACACACCCATTATTAAAAAATAACAAATGTGCCTTAATTAAAAATCTCTCTTCTCTTCATCCTCTTTTTTTCAATCCAATTCTAAACACAAAAACCACTTCCTTATTTATTTCTTTCCGGTTGCCTTTATTCCCTTCTACTATAAAAAATTGAATCTTACATTGTTGCTACAATAACACCAAAATAAATGTCATCAAAAGAGTATCTAAGTATGAATGAAAACCTATCTACAACTCAAAGGAAAAATGTTTCAATGAAGATCTATATTAATCAGATTGTGTTTATTAAATGTAAATATTAGGCCGAAGAATCGTTATTTTCAAAATTCAAAAGGATATATATATATATATATATAAGTTAACAATGAAGTGGCTAGTTAAAGCACTTCAGTTATTTTTTGATAATGGGTGTATAGACTATAAATTAAGGGCGTCTTCACCGACACCCTTTTCCAATTGTCGGCTTTTCAACAGAAACTCTTTTCTTGCCAAATTTATATTATTATGGACAAAATCCCCATTTAGCATTGTTTTCAATTTTCAAAAGGTAAAATCCAATAAGATAACATTTATTACACTCTTATTTAAAGAAAAAAAAGAAGACGAAAAACTTACCTAGAATACAACAAACAAATCTTTTTTAGAATACTTGAAAATTTATAATTAAGATATATAGAAATATAAATTAGGAAACAATTGAATACACTATTTTCCATAAATTCATATTTTTGCAATTAAACTCGTAATTTTCACTACAATTCCAAAAAAGTTTAAATTTCACAAAACATTTTTGAAAAACTTGTAGTGATCTTCTAATCTTGAAATGATTTTTTTTTCTTTTTTTGCCAGTTGTAAATTCTTCTCACAAATCTGCAATGAAATTTGTAAATTTCACTTCAAGTTTGTAGTGAAACTTGTAAACTTTAATTAAAGTTTTGTAACCAAATTTTCAAAAAAGTATATAATTTTGTAAAGAAATTTGACGTTACCTAATGAATATAATCAAGATAAACAAAAATATAATTAGCAAATTAGGAAATAAGTCATGGTAGAAAACAATTTGTATCTACAATATATATGATATGGGTACATATGTCAAATCTTATATAATTAATTCTAATTTTGTATTTGTTATTATTTAGGTAATAAAATTTGTCATTGTCTTATTAAAATATCTTATCGTAGACTTTTCGTAAAAATATGATCATTTAAGGGATTTTTTTTCCCATTATCCCATATATATAGTTTTATGAATAATGCTTTTAACTTTATTATATTTTTATACGAACTTTTGTAACACTAATCTAATTATAAAAGAAGTCAACCAATACTTTAAATGTGTGGCTCCACGAGTTCATTTGAATGATGTCACATTAATTTATACTTAACTACTAATATATTTTTTATATTTCTCTTCTTGACTTGCAGACAATTAATGATGTAGCTCTTGGGGTCACACAAGCAGCCTTGTCTAAATATCTCAACAGGAGATATGGTGAATTTTTATCCCCCAATTAATTTTATTTATTCCACAAATATATATATATATATATAATATTAATTTGGTAAATATATGCATATATAGTATACGTAGCTAGATCTAGATAATAAATGTGCAATAATCAACGCAGGTATGAGCAAGCAAGAGGATGGAGCAAGAGGCACGAAATGTAACATTCCAAGTAACATTCGTCTTAGAGCAACATTTTTCATGAACTTAAGACCCACTGTGGGTATTAATGTGAGTATATAGTGGCATGTTTAGACTACTTAAAAAGGCAATTGATTTTTCTCATTTTAATTTTTTTATTTTGACATTTCACACATTATATATGGTTCGGATTTAGTACAGACAGTCCGAATACGGACCGCTCGATCTTTAACAATGAGTCTCTGTTCTTTTCTTAGAAGAAAGACTTTATTTATATTTGCATATATAATTTAGCTTATACAAATCATCCTTAGAATAAATTTTTAGTTCTAACTGTAATACATGTCTAAATAATCAATATATATAAACATATACGTACAGGCACTAGTGGATATGATGAAGGAGGGTACAAAGGTAAGATGGGGAAACGAAATTGGATACGTACTGCTTCCTTTGGACATTGCAATTAGAGACGACCCTTTAGCTTATGTTCGCGAGACTAAGTATTCTATGAATAAAAAGAAGTATTCTTTCGAAGCTACTTTCTCTTACCTCTTCACCAAGTCTATTCTCAGCCTTTTTGGCAGCAAGGTAATTAATATTTGTATATATTTTTTCCTTTTTAAAGTGCTTATTAGATTGTGGATATGATATCCTATATATGATTTTGTGCGGCTTTTGAAAAAAAAAAAGTGCTTAATTGATTATAATGAAGGGATATGATTCTTAAATTAAGGGTTGATGATTATGATCTCGATCATCATGAGGTATGTGCATGCAGGCTGTAGGGATTCTATCTCACAAAGTATTCTTCAACACAACATTGTGGTTCTCAAATGTACCTGGTCCCCGTGATGAAATTGCTTTTTGTGGACACCCAATTACTTACATCGCTCCAAGTTGTTACGGCCAACCCAATGTAATTAATTAAACATACACTCTTCATTCATCTTTCTATTAACTCAAATTAAATTTGTCGATCGATAACTAGCTAGTTGATTATTTTATCACACATTTATGAAATACTTAGGTAGGTAACTGGCTCGCTAGCGTTCGATTGTCAAAAATTAAAATGAATGTATGATATATATATCAAAGAATACATGCAGGCACTAATATTGATACATGTGGTGAGTTACATGGACAAAATAACATTCATGTTATCAGTAGATGAAGAAACTATTCCTGATCCACACCAGCTTTGTGACGATCTTGAAGATTCTCTTAAGCTCATAAAAAATGCTTCCGGCTCGTTCAACTAAAACTTCTCTCCTAGATGCTATATATATAATTATATATACACTCTTTGGAGAAGATCGAAAGGTCTCTATAAATGTTTGTGTGTAAGCGATCGTGAAAGAATAAAGAATTGATCGAGTCAGTATATTTATTTTATTCCAATTTAGTATATTTTTGTATGTTTGTGCATGTAAGAGAGAAGAAAGTGTTGTCGTAAAGCAATTTTGATTAATTTACGACAATATACATGTAATAAGTATGTTTAAATATTTATTTTAAGGTATGAATTTGTCTGAATGGTGTGAATTTATGATAATATAATTTAACAAAATATGCTATATATGGACATAAAATTTGTGCATAAATTGATGTATGAAACATATAATGCATTCGCTTGTACATATTTTGTTTCTTTAATTTAAAGAGGGCCGCGGTATAATACTCCACCCCAAGATTGCATTGTATAATAAAAAGCACGTACTACAAAAAATTGAACTACTATTTTAACAGTCTTACAAACATCATGAAACTCAAATGCTTGAGTACCATATATCTCCCCTATGCGGCTTATTTGATAACAAGATAGAAAATAGTAAAAAAAAAATAATGTATAGTTATGAAAAGTTGAAAAATAAGTTGAGGGATGTAGTGAGATTAACTCTTGCCTTTCAATTTTTTTCATGAAATTTTTTTTTTGGTGGTACTGAAGAAAAACATAAAGAATGATGGAAGATATATACTCACAAAAATGAGTATGAGATTAAGAGTATCTTATCACATCTCTCAACTTATTTTCCATATTTTCACCTAAATTAGTGTTTTTCTTATCAATTTACATGTTGCAATCAAATAGAACGTGCATTATGGATATTGTAAAGTACTACATATTTTCATTACTTAATAATAAACTTTAAAATCGCCGTGCCTCAATTATATATAGTAGATCATATGCACACGCGATGCGTTATGTTATTTAGATATATCTAGTTAAAACTAAAATATAAAAAAATATATGTTAAATGGTCTAGAAGTTGAGTAGCAAACTAAAATCGTTTAATGACAATTGAAATTAATCTTGATTTTATATAATATTATACATTTTTAAAAACTAGAAATTAGGTAGAAGGTCTTATTACACATTGATTTTTATAATAAATCTAATGAATAATATTTTTTTGAATGAAGGGTCTATTTTTAATTGCTAATTAGTGTAAGAGGCCTATTTTGTTTTATATTTTAAATGAAGGTATTTGAATAAATTTAAATATCATTTAATTAATAAAAACATGTTATATATTACCTAAATTACCCCCTTTTATGAAATTTGCACAAAAAATATGGACTGCAAAGTTCATATTGCAGTAAAATATGAACTACAAAATTTATATTGTAGTGAAATATGGACTGCAATATGAATTTCGCACTAGAAATATGGACTGCAATATGAACTTTGCACCAAAAATATGGACTGCAAAGTTCATATTGCAGTCCATATTTTAATGCATATTGGTTTTTTTTAGTTTATTTTAAGGGTTGGGATGTCGTTTTACAATGAAAAAAAAAGACACATGTTGGTCGGAAAACAACCCTAGAGGGGGTGTGAATAGGGTTGTTTTCCGACCAACAATTGGTATCAGAGGGTGTACTCTTGTTTTTGATTTCACAATCTTAGAGTCCTCGATCATGTATTTTTATCAAGGAACCGGCCTTTCCGAAGGTGCTTCAATTTATAGACCGCCATTGTTTGATGGCAAAAACTATAGTTATTGGAAAAATCGTATGTGCACATTTTTACAAGCTAACGATTTTGAACAATGGAAGGTCACACTTGTTGGACCTTATGAGATCACAAAAACCGACGAAAGGGGAAACATTATCCCTAAGTCAATATCCGAGTACAATGAGCATGATATTAGGAAAGTTCAATTCAATGCTAAAGCTTTAAATTCATTACATTGTGCTTTATCTATGGATGAATACAACAAAATCTCAAGTTGCAAAACCGCAAAAGAGATTTGGGACAAGCTTGAGGTTGCCCATGAGGGAACTTCTCAAGTCAAAGAGGACAACATTAATATTCTTGTCCATGACTATGAATTGTTTAAGATGGAGCCTAACGAATCACTTGCTTCCATGTATAGTCGATTTTCTATTCTCACTAACGCTTTGGACCTTCTTGGCAAGGTTTATTCAAATGAAGAGAAGATTAGAAAAGTACTTAGGATTCTTCCAAAGATGTGGAGGCCTAAGGTGACGGCAATTCAAGAAGCTAAGAATCTCAAAACGCTTAGCATGGATGAACTATTGGGTTCTCTCAAAACCCATGAGAAGGAATTGGCAAGAGAAGAAGGAGAAGGGAGAGCAAATCCTATGACAATATTCGCTCTAAAGCCAAATGAAGGAAAAGGTGGAAAAGGAGATGGAGACATGGCCCTCATCTCTAGGAAATTTGAAAAATTCCTAGCAAAGAAGAAATTCTCTCAAGGGAAGCTCAACAACTATCCCTCATCCTCAAAGAATGTCAATGATAGATCAACTCATCCTAAAGTTGACAATGAGGAAAGGAAATGCTTCCATTGTCATGAACCGGGACACTACAAGACGAATTGTCCGGTTAGAAGAAAGGAGAAGAGAGCAAAGAAGGAAGAATTGTACAAGAGGTTGAAAGATGCTCTTAAAGGGCATTCAAGCGAATCGGATGAAGACGAATCCGATATCGAGTCGAGTGATGAAGAGATGGCACACCTTTGCCTTATGGCAAAAGATGAGGAGGCATACAAATCATTCCCTCATCGATGAAGCACTCTTGGAGCTACCATTTTCTCTCCGTGGCCTTGGCCCTTTTTGATGTTGCCATAGGGGGAGAAAATGTGTGTTGGTGGCAATCAATGTTGGTAAGACTATTAATTACTTATGTCTTTAACATTGATACTTGTTTTTCTTTTGAAAACCTTATTTAAGATCAAAATTATTTTATTGGTTTTAAAACTATCTCAAATATATGCAATGCTTTTTACAAATCATGTATTTTATCTATGCATAAATTGAGGGGGAGCATATTTCAATTATTCATATGCTATTTATGCTTGTTATTGAAAACACACATTAATTTATTGTCATCATCAAAAAGGGGGAGATTGTTGACCTTGAAGGTCTTAATCTTATTTTGATAATAACAATAAATCAATCATGTGTAATTTAACATGTTCTTGATATAAGATTATAGATTTCTTATTTGGAAAATCAAGAATAGCATGATTGCTCAAGGGAAGTTTGACAAGGATCATTCAATCAATATCCGATCAAGTCAACGAAGCATTCGACTAAAACCGATCTATCCGAATCAAGATCATTCTTCTACAAGCGTTGGACAAGACAAGAAGATCAATCTCGTCACTCACAAGCTAGTAATGCAAATCCATGAAGCACAAAGATCAAGAATCATATGCAAAAGCTTCAAGGGAAAAGCTTCAAGTAAAGAATCAATTTGAAGAAACAATCGAAGCATTCGAAGACTCACCTATTCGGTAATTGAGTATTTGCTTAGGATTTATGTAAAGTTTCTTAATTGATTGATAATATAGCTCAAACATAAACTTGCATCATTGTTAGATTGATCATAACCAAGTTTGAATCAAAATCATTTCAAAACATCATTCTTATAAAAATCGGTTTTGATATAAATTCACTATAAATTCATATGAATGAATTTTGATACAAAAACTATTTTGGGAGTCTTAGAAACTTATTTGGAACCTATCCCAAGCATCAAAATCGATTTTGGAACTTAATTGCAAAAATGTTTATTTTTCCCCTTCTATATTCGCTTTGTTTTTGCGCAGTTCTAATCTAACGGTTTGTTGGAGGCCTTCCCAGACTCCGATCATTATGAAATTTTGACAGCGGTTAGATAACACATTATAGTACTTACATACAAAATTTCATCAAGTTCCAACGGCTGGATCATGAGATATGATCAAAACAAGTCGGGAAAAATTTGCTGTCTGCAAAACTGACCAGCAGAGGTCATCAGTCGACTGATGGGCTTGCTCAGTCGACTGATGGTCACTCAGTCGACTAAGGAGCCTTGCTCAGTCGACTGATGACCTGAATATAGCCGTTGGATTTCTATTTTTTTACTATTTTTGGTACAAAACTTCTACCAAACCTCACAAACGGCTATATCACTTTTGGGACTATAAATATGACTTCCAAGACTCATTCTAAACACCTTGAATCACTCTCATACTCCATACTTCATCTATCTTCAATATCTAAAGATTCAAGAAATTGTTTTTGATCAATTATTATCATTTGAGCTATATCATCTTGATCAAATAGGATAACTCTAGTGTGAGCTTCAAATTGTATTCTTTATACACTTGTGAGAGTTATTGTAAATTGGTGTGAATCACCAAACAATTATATTTCATTGTGAGAGGTAAATCTCATAGGAAAAACAAGAAGGAAAATTCTTGTTTAGTTTTTGTGAAAGGTAAATTTCACAATGTTAGCAAGAGAGTGTCTTGTGAGAATATTGTGGTCAAGTAATATTTGTAAAGAGTGTGTGAGACAACAACACTTGTAGTGGTTTGATCTTCACCCGGAAGGAGATTGGAATTAGTGGAAATTCTCGGGGAACTAACCGAGCGCGGATTATGGTTTGGTAAACCAAAACCGTGTGGACAAAACGTCTTGGACTTCAAATCGGTTCAATCTTTCTAACTCAATCTCTTTATTATTGATTGTTTTGTTATTGCTTGAGATTGCTTAATTATTTTCTCTTATGCTTGATTGTTTATTTGCTTACATTCCTTGATATATTTGTTAAGTAAATTGTTTTACTTAAACTTTTTGAAAAGATTTTTAAATTCCGCATTTAGTTTTAAAAACCCTATTCACCCCCCCTCTAGGGTTGTTTTCCGACCAACAACACATGTCATATTATCAATAAAATAAAAAATAGGCCATTTATTTACAAAAAAAATTATTCATTAGCTTTAGTGTGAAAATCTTTCTCTAATAAGACATTTTTTTTAATTATCCCTTTTAAAAATTGTAAAAATATCTATAATGATATGCACATAATTATGTTTGTATCGTCATGTTTTACGATTGTTCATTTTGAAAAGTGAACGCACAAAACACTACATGTAGTATTTGTGAAGTATGGAAACCAATATGCACTAAAAATACCCCATACGAATGCCATTTTATTTGTAAATTTGACTGCAATGAAAATAAGTCAAAATTCAGGAAGTACGTATATTTGCTGTTCCAAACGGTATTTTCGAGACTAATTCACCAAGTCATAACAAACCCTATTCTTATAAATTGCACCACATAAATATTTCACATTTCAATTTCAATTCATAGTTGTCAATCCTCCAATACAAAATAAGCACATTTGTGTAATTTCAATTCAACAAACAAACCCCGCACAAATCACAGGAACAAAAAGTCTAAAAATTTTGAAAACCAGCCCCAATTTTGTAGGTAGAAGAATCAGCCCCGCACAAATCTCGTCTTTCTTTCGTGAAAAAACCCTAAATTTTGACCCCCATTTCTGGTTACAGAGTAGAAATTTTGATGATATAATGGAGTGGTCTCCTAAATCTGCTGCCAATGCTTATCTTGATACCCTCAAACTGGTACGGTTTTCATTTTATTCTTCACTATTTATTTTTTCTTGACATACATTTATGAAACTTTGTGTATGTATGTACATATGCATAAATTATACATATTTTGGTTTCTGTTAAGGTTAGGGAAAATGCGGGAGAGGGGGGTGTTTGATTGGTTGAAGGGTTCTTAAGTTAGGGTTGTTTTGCTCTGTGATTATTGAATACATCAGCTTCATTGTGGTTAATTAATTGTGCACTTAATCTGGATATCTTTATATGCATGTGTACGTACAAACTAATGCAATTTGATAGTAATGAAAAAAAGGCCATAATGTTAGGATAGTTTTGAAATAATGTTATGATTCGTACATGTTTGATTGAGGAGAAAGAGGTGCCTTTAGAATTTGATAGTAATGAAACAAATAAAGCAATGAATGAATAAATAAATAAATAAATAGAAGGGAATGAAAGAGGCTAATATGCATTGGGCTGGTGATTTGTGAAGAATTCTACACTTTATGGTTCTTTAACAAGGAAAATCTTCAACAGTGGTTACTGTTTAGGGAGATCAGAGGATTAAAATGGCATAGCCTTCATTTCAATTACATTTCATATGCTACTCTGATGTCCCCTTTTTTATGTAAATTGTACATGAAAACATAATAAGCAATCAAGATTATTGTCGACACTTATTTGATCATATTTCTTGTTTGAATAAATTCTTTCAAAATCATGAACCAAGTAATTACTGAGTTTCTGTCCAAGTTTCCATTCAACCCATAAAAGGAACAGAAAACAAAAGTTCAATCTTCATTTCTGTTCAAAGTACAATGAACCCTCTCAAACTATTCCTTGGTTAAGTTGCTGGCTATTTCTGAACTTTAAACCAACCGGAATCTCAAAATAGATACAAAAAGAAAAGAAAAAGAATGACATTTGATATTCTTTCACTATAGCACAGGCATGAACCATTTTGTACTTTTTAGAGATTTGAAAAAACAAATGGCCCCTAACTTGAGTTTCCTACTTGACCTTAACAGTGTGGCAGAAATAAAGAAGAATGCACATCAAGCAAAACAACAGAGCCCGAGAGCAATGAGTTCATATCAGCCTTGGCAGCGGGAATGAGCGCTAAACTCATTGTAGAGGTCACCTCCGAGGTATCACCATCAACGGTAGCCCTAGCCGCCGCTGCCAGACAAACAGGGGGGAAGCTTGTGTGCATCCTACCCGAGCCCAAGCTTGACCCATCCCAAAAGGTGATCGAGGATTCGGGCCTAAACGACATGGTGGAGTTCGAAACTGGGGACCCGGCCGAGGTACTACCCAACTATGAGAACATCGACTTCTCATTGGTCGACTGCAAAAACGACAATTACCCGAGATTGTTAAACTTGCTTGATGTGAACCCAAGGAGATCAGTGGTGGTGGCAAATAATTTGGTGGAAGGGAGGAATGGATTGGGAGGGCATGTGAAAGGGATGGAGAATAAGTTGAAGGTGAGGTCTATGAAGCATCCAATAGGGAAAGGGATGGAGATCACTATGATTGGGAAGAGGGGTGGTGGTGGTGGTGGTGAGAATGATGTTGTGGGGAAGAGTGAGAAATGGAAAAGGCATTCTAGAGGAGGAGAGAGAAAGGATGGGTTAGTGAGGAGGACTGATAAGAGTAAATGGGTTTTCGAATTTGATGAAAAGAGTGGTGAGGAACATATTTTTAGGATGCCTAGATCTCTATAACACTGTAATTTTTTAAAAAGGAAGAGCTTGTTCTTCAGCAGATTGTTTTTTAATGAAATATTTTGCTGGTGCAAGTTATATAAATATATATATATATATATATAACATATATAAGAAAAATCAGATGACATTTTTATTTTTCCCCTACTTTACAATTTCTATTCTAGTGATGAATGTTACATGGCTCAAAAAAATCGTTCAAACATTTGTGAATATATGGCCTTGAACAGCTAAATGATACTCATCAAAACATTTATAAACAATGACATAACAACCAACATGGGAAGATAATGCAAGATAAAAATGTGTTTTCAGACACCTAAAGATTAGCCATCTGAGTGCGAGATGGGTGCAGCTCATTCGTTTGAGGTGAGCCGTCTAAGTAAAATTTGGGCTTATTCTGTCGAATTTATATTCTTCAACCATTTCATATACAAAGCTCCTCTCTTAAGACACGACATTATTAATTTAAAAGATAATAATTTTAGGGACAGTACAAAAAGGAGCCCCATTTATTTTTTGGAAAAATAAACTATATTATTAATTGTTTTAAAATAAATAAATAAGGAGTTAATCATGTAATTAATGTGGTGGTATCGGCAATATTTACAACGAATATACAAATATTAATATGCAGTTTTTTTGAATTCCTAATTGAAAGTTTATGTCTGATTTTCAACAATAGATTTTGAAAAAGCACCAAGGCTATTGGGCATATCATGCGATTGAAAGTTTATGTCTGATTTTCAAGTCTCTCTATAATAAGGGAATGACTCCAACTATATATCTCTAACTTTGAATGCATTCAAAATGGAAATTGAGGATAGAAGAGCTAGAGAACATAAAATTAGTTGGATTGGTATCATTATGAATAAAGTTTGGTAGCTACGAAAGAGATTTGGCGGGAATAATGATAATGATTACCCACCCCCTTTAACCACCGCTGCAACCAATCACACAACCTTCAAACCCAAGCAAGAAAACTACTGACAGATGATACCCCTCAACCACCTCATCCTTTTTCCAATCTTCTTCACGACGTTCTTTCTCTTCTTCATCCTCATCTTCATCTTAATTTTTTGTTCACAAATTCTAAATTTCGTTTGCGTTCCATTTATTGATGATGATGGATAGGGTTTTCTTGATTTTGTTGTTTGTCATTTTGGTTTTAGAGAGGAAACCGATTCTTGTTGTTTCAGGTGCAGATGAGAATGGGGGTGGCGATGGTGATACTACTGCTGGTGGAGTTTGTGGCGTCAATCTAGCAGGATTTCTCCCTCTACCGTACAGTAATTTGCCCAATATGGTCTGCAAGCCCGTTTGGAATTCGTATATTATTCGAGTAAGTTTACTTATTTTCTTTATGCATTCTTCCTGTGTCGGTATATATTATTCAAGTAAGTTTGGAATTCGTATATTATTCCAATTTGCTGCATGAAATTTTGTTTTTTGATTTAATTACTGAAATTAAGTAATAAATACTAGGATGTTTAAGTTCCTTCTAGCTAGCTCTGTTATTTCTCTGTTCTTACAGAATTGGGATCTCAACCCCCTTAGAAACAACACTACTGAGATGACACCTTCTGAGGTAGATTTAATTAGTCAATTGCATTGCTTTAAGAAGCCTAGATTTATAGGGCTATTGAAATTTATTTAAACAAATAAAAGTCCTTGTGGCCATATGCGACCAATGGAATTAACCATCTTATAATGGAACAAGGAATATGCCATCATCATCATCTTACCTAAAAGCCTAATTATGTTTTTAGATACTTGGCAATCGAATTTTATCTAACTAACATTCTGCTACTTGTTCATCTTGGATTGGATTCCAAAGAAGTTTGCTGTTGTTTTTGTAGAGCATGAGTGTTTGTGTGTGCGCAGTGTACCTTCTTGGTCTTGATCATAGTAGTTTATCAAGCAAATCTGATTTTACCTGTTACTCTTTCTGTGTTTTTGCCCTAAATCTCTCTGTTCTTGAGGCAGAAGGATGATTGCATTTTAATTTTTCAATAACCTGGGATTATGTACATATAGATAAATCTCAAGTAATCCAATTCAAAGGCATGAAGAGGGTGTATGTCTTTTCTCTGTTTCAAATCCAGATACTAGATAATATTTTGCTGCCATTGTTTACAATGTACACTTGATTCTCATTTCCCTCTCTACCTTTTTCATGTTCTAAATACACCCAAATGTTCTGTTGCAGTACTCCCAAACAAAAGATCATGTTATTACCATAGTACTATCTGCAGTATACACCACTGGATGGGTTGGAATAGGGTTTTCCAAGGATGGGATGATGCTCAATTCCAGTTCTATGGTTGGATGGATTACTGAAAAAGGTGTAACAAGAATCAAGCAATACTACATAAAAGGCTTCACCCCGTCCGAAGTCATACCAGATAAAGGCGAGTTGCCTCTCACTAGCGTTCCACCATATATAGCGCTTCATGGGGCAACAATTTACATGGCATTTCAATTGAAGTTCCCAACTCCTTTGAAAACCCAGCCAATTTTGTTAGCTTTTGGCGTTAAATATCCCCAACACCATCGGTTATCTGTTCATGATGATAAAACAACTATTCGGTTTGACTTCTCTTCAGGTACATTCATTCGATGTTCTCCTTTCAGCAGATTTTTGCTAGTTTTGATTTAATATATCTATGTGATTGAAACAAAATTTGATAACACAAACATTATTGTGGAAACTTTTGGTATAAAAAAGAATTTAATAGATGGTTATATACATCAATACATGTTTTATGTATATTTTTTACCACTCCTGTTTATAAAATAAAATATGTACATTATTATTTTCTCCTTTTTCCTGATTACTGTTTTTGTAGAAAGACCCGTATGAATTCTGATCGATCTTGCACTTGAGTTGCTTCTGCTCTGTTTAATACATCTTGTTGTTTGGTTTGTGTACTAGGTGACTACTAGTGTTGAGTTCTTTTATTAAGATGTCATAAAATTGATAATGTGAAATATATACTAAAGGCTCCAGATCTACATTATTATTTTCTCCTTTTTCCTGATTACTGTTTTTGTAGAAAGACCCGTATGAATTCTGATCGATCTTGCACTTGAGTTGCTTCTGCTCTGTTTAATGCATCTTGTTGTTTGGTTTGTGTACTAGGTGACTACTAGTGTTGAGTTCTTTTATTAAGATGTCATAAAATTGATAATGTGAAATATATACTAAAGGCTCCAGATCTACATTATTATTTTCTCCTTTTTCCTGATTACTGTTTTTGTAGAAAGACCCGTATGAATTCTGATCGATCTTGCACTTGAGTTGCTTCTGCTCTGTTTAATACATCTTGTTGTTTGGTTTGTGTACTAGGTGACTACTAGTGTTGAGTTCTTTTATTAAGATGTCATAAAATTGATAATGTGAAATATGTACTAAAGGCTCCAGATCTACATTATTATTTTCTCCTTTTTCCTGATTACTGTTTTTGTAGAAAGACCCGTATGAATTCTGATCGATCTTGCACTTGAGTTGCTTCTGCTCTGTTTAATACATCTTGTTGTTTGGTTTGTGTACTAGGTGACTACTAGTGTTGAGTTCTTTTATTAAGATGTCATAAAATTGATAATGTGAAATATATACTAAAGGCTCCAGATCTACATTATTATTTTCTCCTTTTTCCTGATTACTGTTTTTGTAGAAAGACCCGTATGAATTCTGATCGATCTTGCACTTGAGTTGCTTCTGCTCTGTTTAATACATCTTGTTGTTTGGTTTGTGTACTAGGTGACTACTAGTGTTGAGTTCTTTTATTAAGATGTCATAAAATTGATAATGTGAAATATATACTAAAGGCTCCAGATCTTGATTTACATTTTCACATCCATAACCATTCTTCATTATTCTTTCTTTAGTTGATTGTGTTGCAATTTGATTCAAAGTTTTTTCGATTCGTAGCTCGAAGTACTTGAGCAATGTATAACGTATCTTCTCAAGTATGCAGTATTTAAGCCTTTATTAAAATTTATCCTCTCAGGTAAACAGGAGGATCCTGTGTCTTACCCAGCTTCAGCTTCTGCTTCAACTTATGAAAGTATTAGTAATTCCAAGAAGACACATGGGATGTTGGGTCTATTCGGATGGGCTCTTATTATGCCTTTCGGGGCAATCATTGCTAGATATTTCAAGCATCGGGACCCTTTATGGTATTATCTTCACGTAGGCCTGCAATTCGTGGGGTTTATATTAGCTCTTGCTGGTGTAGTTGTCGGAGTGTCACTCTACGAGAAGCTACACGCCCAAGTACCATCACACCGAGGCATTGGAATCTTTGCTCTCGTGCTTAGTATTCTCCAGGTTTGTTCCTCAACTAGTTAATTAGATCAATCTTATCGATCGTATTAATGACCATATGGTTATTGTTTAGAAACCATATTCTCAATTTTGCCGAGAAATTTCATTTATGTTTGAACGGGGCAGATTGCTCTTCCTGTTTTCGGATTTTCTTTTGCACCAAACAAAACTACCCCAAACTATTTGTAATCACTTGGAACATGATTCGAGAGCTTTTTAATACCTTGGGAAATCCAGGGTAATCGGAATTACCTAGACAAGGGCAGCAAATTCACACTATATTCATACATTATCTCAAGATTCCAATCCAGGAATTGTTCATATTTTGTCTCTTGCAAAAAGCAACACTTACGGCCATTTAATAAAAAGTTGGAGAATGATTGACAAACCCTACCAAATTTATGATAAGTCGGAAACTAGATAAATGTCGGGGTGAGACATTCTTTTCAGCTTTTTCATGGAATACAATTATTTTGGGTGACGGGAAAGAAAACTTTGGCATGAAAAAAGAGAAAAAGATGGATCTCATAAAACAACTAATCTCTATTTACAACTTCTCATAAAATTTAATTGTTCAATCATTTTTCAATTTTGTTTTAATCAAACGCAGGCTTACAGTTTGAAAAGTCTAATCCATGAATCTTGACAGAATGTGGTAAAATGGGTTGGTGGGTAACCTTTTCTAGATTTCGCCGTTTAACACACCCTCATGGCCAGCCGGCCCCAAGAGAAGAATGTTATAACGATCTATATAGTAATCTTGTGCCGTAAGGGCGTTAGATCTGGAACGATAATCTTTGTACTGGGGATTGATGTACAGGTCTTGGCTTTCTTCCTAAGACCGAGCACGGACAGCAAGAAGCGAAGGTACTGGAATTGGTACCACCACTGGGTGGGGAGGATTTCCCTTTTCTTTGGATCTGTAAACATAGTTTTGGGGATCCAAATTGGAGAAGCTGGAAATGCATGGAAGATTGGTTATGGATTTATTCTGGGTTCTGTTCTAGTTTCTTGTATTGTGCTAGAAGTACTTCAGATACTGAAAAGAAAAGATAAACCATCAGCTCCACCACCTCCTCCAAACTTTCAAATGAATGATATCTAGTTATTGACAATCAAGTTCTCTTATTAGAGGTAATACTCTCTTCCTTCACATGTATACATATAACATATACATATATATATATATGTATGTATATATGTTGAAATGACATTGAAGTTCAAAGCATTTTTGTTGAAACAGGGCAACAAAGATGTAAGATAGATTTGGCTATGTCGTGTGTACTTCTTTCATAGTGAAAATGAAGGTTTGATTGCTGTTACCCATTTTGTATATGGTTTGATGTTCAAGCATTTTTTGGTGCGAATTTTGGTCAAGTATGATGAGACCGTTTCCATATACTTCTCGCGCTTTTCCTTTTATTTTGTCTCCACTAAAATAGTAGTAGGTACTTTCTGTGCATTTCTTGGAAAACAAATGGGTGGAAATATTTTTCCCCATTTTGTAGGCTTGTACTTTCAATTGTTCTGTAGGCAATAATACTGCAATAGGCATGTATGTACTTTGCATTGTTCGGGGAACCAATGGAACAAACAAACAACACCACATGTCTACACTGAATTCTAGATGAGAAATATCATAAAATTTATAGAAATTCTTTTCTTTGATTTACCCATATATTTGCACAGAACTGAAACTCAAAGCAAAACTACTAATCAATTTGGAAACAGTTTGTGTCAAAAAGTCAATTCCCAGTCATAAAAGAGAAGAAAAAGTTGCCCTAAACCAAAAATTTGGAACTAACCAACCCTCTTGCCAAATCCATCTCGCTAATCCCAATGCGTAAAATCTCATGCAGTAAACCTGCACAACAGCAAATTATGATCGACGTACGGTTACTATTTTCAGTTTCATCATTGAACTGAAAACCTTCACTGTCAAAATAATGAATTAGCTTACATTTCTCTTGATTTCACTGAAGCTACTATATCATTTTAAATGTAACCGATGTTTAGCATGTGTTACATATGGGATGGGTATTGAAACTTTAAATCAACAAATACTGACTTGGTCATGTAATAATATCTAGTTTAAAAAAATTTTGTATGCAGCCAAACTTCTACGCAATCAAGTGGATTGAAATTTAAGGACCAGATAAATGAAGTACGAAGTACAACCCTTTCCTTTTCTTCTCTTCATGGAAATCTTTCACTTTCCTATTGTTAATCACGTTACGAAGGGAAAGGCAAACAAGCTTCTTTATTGTGCATCAAAATCGTAAGCAAGTACTTATCATTCTCCATTTCTTCAACCAATCAATGCCCGCCTATATCAAGACCACTAGAATTTAAAACCAACCCGTCTGAGCTTTTAGCATTAGCGATAACCTAAATCTTCAGCAGAGAGAGAAACAACAAACCACAAATACAAAAACAAGATAGGCAAGATTTTAGCCATAAACAACTTTGGCTAGTTTAACTATCAAACCAATACCTAACAAACTTGTGATCGAGCTAGGCCCACATATCTTTGTCGTTCATGTGCTTTTCAAGCCAAGCTCAATAAAATAAATGAGTTTCAAAGTATGTTCAAGCTTGGCTCATTTACTCACAAACTCGTCTCAAAAAGCCTTCAACCAAGGAGCTTGATTTGATTTGTAGCCCTCCGTGTGTGTGCACGCGAGAAAAAGGGAGAGCAGTTAAAAGGATCAGCATGAAGGTTTGATCAATGCAAGGAGAGTGAGTGATGGAGGCAGAGACGTGACTAGGGAAAGAAATTAAGAGAATAATGTTGGGTATAAATCTAGGTTAGCATTCAATTCTAGAATGAAACCGCGCCTTTTCTTTACAACCCATCACCAATCTTCTTAAAAGCATGGTGGAATTTTTTTGTAGAAGAGGTTGCGAAAGTCACAATGTTATAACTTGAACAAGGACAGGGGCCCTCTTCCTTTCTTCCCCAACAATATCTCATTTCCACCAACACTACATCCTGCTCAGACCTTTTACATTTTCACCATCATATCCATTCTCACACTATTACACGTGCAAATTAAAACAAAAGAATAAAAAGGGTAATAAGATTAACATGGACAACAAGGGTACTTACTTTTGGTTGAATTATATCCAAACGACGGAATTCCTTGGAATCCTTTTACACTGAAATGGAAAACGAAAGCATTGACATAATGTGGTTATTGGGTACTATGGAAAAAAGGAACATTGAGGCTTACTTAACGTTGTAAACATGAAAATTGACTCCTTGAAAGTTTATTATGGAAAAGGAAGTAGAATAACACACCCTAAAACATTCACAAGATGACTCAATTCCTTGAAAAGATAGAAACAGTAAATATCTTATGAGCATAATATGCATATTATATTAACATCCAAATAAGCATTTAACAGATATACAACCACCAGAAAAATATCTGACAATCTTACTTACAGTGAAATTTCAATAACAGAGACGAAGAATAAAACTTAATTTAGCTATAGCAAAAATTGATGCATCGCGGAAACTAAAAGGAGCAAAAAATAAATAGTGTCTCTTTTTGCATACACAGTAATGATAAAGGGGTGATTATGCTAAGAGTGAGAGCTTATGACATATAAAGGGAATAAAACTCACATACTAATGGCGAAATTCGTGTTTGTGAATATGTATGTATAGTTGAGGCAGAGAAGCGTGAATAAAGGGAGAGTGGAACCCTAAAGTGAGGTTGAACTCTACTATTGGGCTTACGCCTCCGCAATGGATTCGGCCCAACTTTAGACCCGCAGTCTTACGGGGAAGATTGTTTGAACAATTATATCATGTCGTGATTTCAAATTAAGGGCAATTGGGCATAAAAATTCATTCTAATACTGATATAATTATAAATGATATTTATAAATTAGTCATATAAATTAAGAATATTATATAAAAAAGACAAGGGACAATTAAAAAAAAAGTCTTATTAGAGAAAGATTTTCACACTAAAACCAAGGAATAATTTTTTTGTAAATAAAGGGCCTATTTTTTATTTTATTGATAATATGACATGTGTCTTTTTTTTTCATTGTAAAATGACATCCCAACCCTTAAAATAAACTAAAAAATACCAATATGCATTAAAATATTGACTGCAATATGAACTTTGCAGTCTATATTTCACTGCAATATGAACTTTGCACTCCATATTTCACTGCAATATGAACTTTGCAGTCCATATTTCACTGCAATGTGAACTTTGTAGTTGATATTTTTGGTGCAAAGTTTATATTGCAATCCATATTTTACTGCAATGTGAAGTTTGCAGTCCATATTTTTAGTGCAAAGTTCATATTGCAGTCTATATTTCACTGTAATATGAACTTTGAAGTCCATATTTTTTGTGCAAATTTCATAAAGAGGGATAATTTAGGTAATCCATAACATGTTTTTATTAATTAAATGATATTTAAATTTATTCAAATACATTCATTTAAAATATAAAACAAAATAGGCCTCTTACACTAATTACCAATTAAAAATAGGCCTTTCATTCAAAAAAATATTATTCATTGGATTTTTGGTAAAAATCAATGTGTAATAAACCCTTCTACCTAATTTCTAGAAAAGACAATAATATTCCTTTCTTATATATGACATGAGATCACACTAAATCTGAACCATTTAAAAAATAGTTTTTGATGAGTGATTACTATAAACTATACACCAAAATCTATATATACGTAAATTTAAACTAACGGTCTAAATTTCTTCAAACTCTGCATCACTCTCACGGAGACTTGATAAACAGAGCCAATAGAAAAGACAATTTAAATCAAATAATCTTATCGTTTTTGGCGAAACAAAAAAAATTCAAACTTTCTAAATACCATAATTAAATTGGCAAAAGTGAATACATTGAGATACTACTGATCACACACATATATAATACAAATATATTTACTATTATATAAATACATACATATATAGATATTTATATATCCGTGTGACAGATGAATTTATAAATAATTGATTGTTTTACCTTAGATCAATGAATGACGCTGCGATAAATAATAATGTTTTTTTTAAAGAATATATATATATATATGCAGTTAATATTACCTTTTTTGAAATGATGGAGTTAGCACCACCCTGAACAACAATTACAACCAGAAGGTGCTAAATGCATTAAGCACCACAACTAAAAGGTGCTAAATGTATTTAACACCACCTGGACAACAACCTTTAGCACTTTGCACCATCTAGACAACAACCAGATGGTGCTAAATGCATTTACCACCACAACCAGAATTTAGCACCACTTGGACAACAACCAGAAGGTGCTAAATGCGTTTAACACCACCTGTCAACGCACATGACAACAACCAAAATGTGTTAAAATCATTTTAGCACTATTACAAAACATAGAATAACAAAATTGATGAGATCAACATCCACTCAAATTATATATATATATATATGGATTGATGTAGGATTCGTAAAAAAAAAAGAGTTACAATTAAATTTGTTTTTTCAAATCCCACTGGGCTGTCGAAATTGGTCAATTTTGATAGCAAAACAACCTCTGGTCGTCATGAGTTTTCGCGCAAATATAGTAACTTTGTCTTCCGAACAACAAATCCAAAAATCAACCAAATCTAACTGTTCGATCAAAAGTTATATCTATTTTACGATTGCACCTTCAGGAAAAAAAAAATGAGAACGACACTCCTCTCGACGATACGATCGGAGTTAGGTGGTGGTGGTGGTGGTGGTAGTGAGATCGTTAGTAAGACAATTTATCGTCGTTGGCCTCGTTCTTTTCTTTTTGGCGATTATTTTCTTCTTTCCCTTGTTCTCTGTTTTCTCTCTCTAAACTATGTGTATGTAAGAAAGAGAATAATATGCCTTTTTTATAATTAGAATCAATGATACAGTATGATATTTTTGTCCATCAACATTTATCATTTTCCTTAAAATAAATTAATATTATGAAAAATTGTGTTTGGCAACCCCAATTTCATACTATAGAATTGTAATTGGGGGATGGCTTTAAAATTTTATTGTTTGGATAGGTTAAAAGGTCATAATTTTGGAATTCTACTAGAATTCTAAAATCACAAATTCGAAAGGATTGAATTCCATAAAAATGGTAGAGCATACACCTCCCACCTCACCTCACCCCAACCCAACCCAACCCCAGCCCCCCCCCCCCCAAGCCATCCTTCAAAGTTCACACCCCGTATTTCACAAACCAAACCAAAAAAAAATGCATCTAGACACATACGTACATACATATATATATATATATATAAATTACATATGTACACTTACAACTCTCACCTCACTTATTTCTTCTTTATCATTATAAAAGACTTTTATATGTACACGTGTATATATATTATATATATGCACGTATACATTAAATATAATGTATATGTATATACACAATGTATATATATATATATGTATATACAAAATATATATATTAAATGAACTTCTGCTATCACCTCCTTATTGTCTATTTAGAATTTCAAATGAATTATATAATTTAGCCAAATAAATAAATTTTAAAATCTATTAGAATTTCAAATGAAAACTACATACAATCTAAATAATGGTATTATAATTCAATGGTATTGCAATTTTTGGAATTGTAATACTATAGAATTACAATTCTAATAGAATTCTAAAACTACATATCCAAACACGCTCTATTGTAAAATCAAATTATGAAATTAGTATTATTTTCTTTTATTAAACATGAGTCCGTCCTTAAAGTTATAAAATATTACGGAGCGAAACCTTATAACCCATTATCTCTTCAAACTATGGGAGATGTAATTTTATGGCTCATTTGGTTCCAGCTTTTGAACTTTTTTGGAATCCTAAATTTTATTTTGTTAGGATTTTATTATTTTGTTGGAGTTTTAGGTAAGAATTTAGAATTCATAAGAAACCAAAATTTTCCTCTTTTGCTAAATTTCATTCCCTTATAAATTGGGAGGAATCCTTTTTTGTTTTCTAAAAAATGAAAAAAATATATTTTTTTTACTAGAAAATGATTTTTTTTCTAGAAAATAAAAAAAATTATATTTTTTCCAGAAAACGAAATTTCCCAAAAATGAAAAAAAAATTATCCTAGAAATTGAAAAAAAAATCTATTTTTTTTCCAGAAAACAAAAATATTAATTTTTCCAAAAAATGAAAAAATTTATATTTTTCCTAGAAAACAAAAATTATATTTTTTTTCCAGAAAACGAAAAAATTATTTTTTCCCATAAAATGAAAAAATTATATTTTTTCCAAAAAAAAAAATTTGTCGATTTCATTCCTAAAACTCCAACCAAACGAGCACTAATGGATTGGAATAAAGGTTTTCTGGAATCTAAAATACCAATTCCATTCCTAAAACTCGAACCAAACGAACCCTTAAGGGAATCCACAGAGGAGTGTAAAATGACTTAGGATATTTTATTATTATTAAAATAATAGGTTGGGAAAAAATTTGAACTATGAAAATAATTTAGACACGTATAAAGCATTATTACGAATCTAAAAGGAAACTTTCACTCGGTCTTACTTATATTATAATCTCTTAATTCTCAAAAGGTTATCATATCAAGTTTTTCAGATTTTATCCTAATGAAGTATTTATATGATCTTAGTCCTCATTTGGTTTACAGAAAAGAAATCAATTCCCTTATATTTTTCATGAAAAAAGTAAACTAAAGTTACTGTCAAGTTTTCTTTCTTATGTGTTGATAAAGCATGGAAAGTATTTAGGTAGGGGTATTATTGTCCAAATTTTTTGTAATAAATGGTAGAAAATCACAAGAAAAATCAATCTCTTAGGTTTTGAAATGAATGATTTTACCCCATACTTTCCCTCTGTCAGGAAAGTGTTTCCGGAATTTGTGCTTACTAAACAAAGGAAATGAAAGACTTTCCTTTCCCGAGTTCTCAAATCTGCAAACTAAACATGACCTTAGTGTTTTATCATCATAGATGTGACCTTGCAACGACTATGTAAACTCGGAATCCATATTTGTTAAGGGTAGTGATGTTGTCACCCCACAAAACTCTTACTAACACTCACACACAAAAAAAGAATCTCTCAATTGTTATTTCCACCTCACTTGTTTTAATTTAATACAAAAGTTAATTAATTCTTAAGTAGACCAATTAAAAAACTTGTTTAACTATCTCCCATTTAATACATTTTAAGCATTTCTTCCCACATTAAATTTCTCTACCATATCTACCATCTTCAAATGAGTTTAGCAACAAAGTGAAGTTGCACTAAAACAGTCAAGATAACCTCCATTATTGATACAAGAAAACCTCCACCATTGATGTAAGAGTCTAAGTTTGAGAAGAATGGCAGAAAAAAGAGAAAGTTTGGAACAAATGAAAGAAAATAAATAAGAAATAGTTAATGAAAGAGATGCATACATGTTTTCATTATTTATATTATTTTCATAACATACACATCAAATATATAAACAAAAAACATAATTTTCTATTTAAAGTACAAATAATGTTTACTCAGTTCCTTGTAACCGAGTTGTAGGCTTGTACACTCAGCTTCTCTCAACCGAGAATGAAATCCTATAAAATGTCAAATTGATATGCTCTCAGGACTTTCATTCGATTGAGAGGAACTGAGTGTGATCAGTGTCACTCGGCTATTCACAGCTGAGCATGATATAATAACACTCGGCTGCTCTCAACTAAATGAAGGTCTCGAGAGTATATCAATTTGACATTTTATGAAATTTCATACTCGGTTGAGAGCAACTGAGTGTACAAGCCTGCAACTCGATTACAGGGAACCGAGTAAACCTTCTTCGTGCTTTAAACTTAAAATTGTGTTTTTTGTTTATATATTTAATGTGTATGTTATGAAAAGAATATAAACAATGAAATAGGAACCGAGTAAACCTCCAATTGCTCTTTTTCATTAACACTTGTGAGATAGAGGTGCGTGAGAGATGGAGGCCTTTGTTTGAGGTTAGTTTGGGGTAATTCGTTTTATGTTAGTATGTACTTAATGATGTTATTAATTAATTAAGTAGGGGATTTAGTCCCAAAAATAAGTGGGAATGACCGGAGTAATAGGAATAAAATGGGAATGTTATTTAGGTAAAAGTGTAACAGTGGGGTATTAGTAAGAGTAAGAGTATTAGCAAGAGTTTTGTGGGGTGCCAACATCACCACCATTTGTTAATGTTACCTTCACTTAAATTATGTAAGAATAATTTAAATTTTGTTGTTAGTGTTAATCTGATATCACTTCTCAATGCTAAATCAATACTATTTAAAATTGACACATTTATATTTGTCGATCTTTTAACTCTTTATACACATTTTATTGATGGATACGTAGTGATGCATTAAAATTTGTTTTGTTTTGTTTTCCTTTCATATATAGATTAGTACAAAAATATTCTTTTAGATAAAATGAGGAATTAAAACAACAAAAAAAATATTTGGTAAATATTTTACTGTATAAAACTAAGCCTAAGAAACTTTTGCAATATAAGAGATAGTTGAGAGCCTGTACAAAGACGTATGAATAATAAAGTATTATACTAGATATGTTGAAGATGCGTTGTACGTGCACACTTTATATTTATAAGTCAAGAGTTCAAGTCATGCTAGTTATTATTTTTTTTAATGATTAATCCTCATCCTCGTCTTACTACTTCTTCTTCTTCTTCTTGACAATGGTTTTTAAATTCTTACATTCATTCACTTTTGATACAACACAAACTAATTATAATTAATCATTCAGTCTTTTTCTTTTTATTCTCAATGTGGTTTCTAAATTTTTGCATTTATTTACCCTTGATGTAACACAAATAAACCTTAAATTGTAGAGAATTGTAGATAAGAAATAATTGAAGGTTCATTTTTATTTTGTTTTTTTAACATACATAACAATTATATACACAATAACAAGCAAAAATGAATTTGGACATACGAAGAAGATTATATCAGTTACAGGGAATCTAATTTGTAGCATATGTTCAATTTTTTGGAAACCAAGTGTAATGTTATACACAATTGTACGAGTGGGGTCATTTTGTCCTCGAGAACCAAGTAAGACGCATGTTATCCAATTTTTGAGGGTCGAGTATATAAACCTATTACTCGGTGCTTAAGGGTCAATTAAAGTATTGTCGATAAACATTATTTTATGTATTACATATATGTTACACTCGGTCTCCATAAATTGAATATGGGCTACAAATTCGATTCCTCGCTATTTCCTCCTAGTTGAGGAAACCTTCTTCGTGTACCTAATTTTACTGTTTCATATTGCATAAATCTAAAAGTAAGAAAAAGAAAAACATAGATTTGAAAGGACTTTTATCATCCTAATCTTCATTCAATATTGGTCTTCAAGTATTTGACTAAATTTTGCTCATATAGTAAAGTAGTTAATTCTTATTTATATAAATTCAAAATTTGTTTATGACAACTTTTGTGTTATCACTTATAAATTTTAATTCCAAATTAAAATATTAGTGTGCTTTTTGCTATGGTAAAAGATAAGATACATAGATGTGGAAGAAGAAGAAAATTTAAAGAAAAGAAATATCTACAGAAAAAAGACAACAATAAAAAGAATATGATTTAAAGAATAAATCATCTAAAAATGAAGAAGCAGAAGAAGAAGAAGAAGAAGAATAAGAAGATTGATTAATGTTAATGTGTGATTAATTGAGTGGAACGCAAATAGGAGTTTATAATTCTTTTCTTAGTTGAAATATAATCAAATATTTTTAGGGGTAAAAATAAAAGGGTGCTGGTAAAGGCACCCTTTACCAGATTGGGTAATGGTTCTAGATTTCAATTTTGGTCAAATAAATGGATTGGCGATTTGCCGTTAATGGTGCGATATCCATGTTTGTACATAATATCATTAAATTCGCATATGAGGGTGGCTTAGTACGTTGAATGGGAGTCTGATCATAATTATTATTGGAACATTATCTTTCGGCGGAATTTGAGGGAATGGGAGAATGAGGAGTATATGGATTTGATTGGGATAATTCATATTCAAGAAGTGTATAAATTCAAAAGCGATGAGATTGTGTGGGAGGCGGATAAGTCGGGCAATTTCACAACAAGTTCTTTCTTTCGTGCACTAACATGTGGCTTTGCAAATGATTCATTTTATCCATATAAGATAATTTGGAAATCAGGAATTCCCTCTAAAGTTTGAGTTATATTATGGCTGGCTATATTAAAGAGGGTTAACACCGCGAATTTAATGCAAGTTCGAAAACCATATGTGAACATTTCACATTTATGATGCGTTATATGTAGAGAAGGGGCTGAGAGTATTGATCACTTACTGTTACACTGCTCATTTGCTCGTACAATATGGGGCACAATCTGCAAGAAGTTTAAAATGCACGTTGTTTTCCCAAGATCATGGTATGAGTTTCTATAAATCAATTGGGCATTTAAAGGAGACAATATAAAATTGTCGGTGCTATGGAGGTGTTGTTGTATGGCTTTGCTTTGGTGTATTTAAAAGGAAATGAATAACCAAATATTCGAAAACAAAGAGGAAAATGTCAATAAGGTTTGGGATAGAGTTTGCACTTTTGCTTCACTATAGGCTTTCACCTCCAATAAGTTTGGTATATTATTAATTTTAGACATTCAGAGAGACTGGGCAGTCGATATGGATTAGGAACAAACTATTAGTGGATGTTAGCTAAAGACAATTTAATGGGTTTTCTATGTTCCTGGATCGGGGATGTTTGTAGTGGTAGTTCTGTTTGTTGATGATGTAGGATTTGGACAACTCCCGTTAGTGCCTTTTAGTTATTTTTTCCTTGCTATTTTTATTACACGTACTTTTTTTGGGTTGGTTTGTGAATTTTGTAGGTCGAAAAATATCCTAGATAGGGGTAAATAGGGTTTTTAAAACTAAATCGAATTTTTAAAATTATTTTAAAATATTTAATGTCTATATCAATCAAGCAAGCAAGATACTAAGGTAATTCTAATCACAATGAAGATATAGCAATATATAATAGAGGAAGAGATAGAGAGATTAAACTGATAGAAATCGAAGACTTGTTGTCCACACGGTTCGGCTTGTTAGCCCCTACTTCCACGCTCAGTTAGTTTTTCGAGAATTTTCACTAATACCGATATTCTTCCGAGTGAAGATCAAACATTTACAAGAGTTAACACTCTACAAATGTTGCAATCTCATAACACTCAACTTAAGAACAACTTTTTGCTTATCTAAGAGATAAACCTCTTTCGAATTTTGAAGAATAAGTTTTTGCTGATACACACCAAAGTACAATAACACTCAAGTGTATGAAGAATACAAATTAAACTCACACTAAAGGTTATCAAGTTTGATCAAGAATGATAGCTCAAGAATTGATGATTTAATCAAGTGAAGATTTTGATATTTTTAAGTAAAAACTCTCAAGAATAATTTTTGGCAATAGATACTATTCAAATGTAGTAAGAGTGCTCAAAAAGTGTTTTAGAAGTCATATATATAGTTTGGGAAACAATATGGCCGTTTGGGGTGGTTGAAGGTGGTTGGAGTACAAAACTAGTCTAGTAAGAAATCTCCAACGGCTATATTTTCTTAATGAAGTCGACTTCCTTGGTATTCATGTAGTTGACTACATGAAGTAGTCAACTCCCAGCACAGTGATGTAGTCGACTACATTGCTCTAGAGTAGGGAGGTTTTGTGCAATTTTTTAACTTTTGTATTTTGACTCCAAAATTAATTCTAATGCTTGGGGAATGTCAAAAATAGGTTTCTAAGACCTCTAATATAGTTTTTGTATCAAAAATCATTCATATGAATTTATAGTGAATTTTCCAAGATGACTAATTTTCGGTAAAAGGCTTTTTTAAAGTGAAAACTAGTTCCAATCAATCTTAACATGGTTAAATCATTTTAAGAGTTACATAATTGACTAATGATAACTTTTACATAAAATTTAAGCACTCACTCAATTTTGTTAATAATTCAAGTATTTGAAATGCTTGATTTTCTTGTACGTTTCTTTACTTGTATGTTGATCTTAATCCTCTCTTGGTTGTAGTTATTTGTATTGCACATAGAGGTCATCTGAGTTCATTTCTTGTGAGTTGAAGCAAGTGTTGAGCTTGAATGAGAATTGTCGATTTCGGTTCCAAGTCAAACTTGGTCGGTAGAGATATTGTTTAAGAGCTATCATCATTTGAATACGGAAGTTAAATAACAGTTTGTTAACTTATTGTTATTATCAAAATAAGATTAATTAACTTTAATGTCAACATATTTCTCATCCACTTCCAACTCATTTGCTTGTACTTGATTTCATATCAATATAAGCTCCGTTTCTTATATAAAAAATGCATTCTTAATTTATTATTTTAACACTTATTCTTTAAGCACCCAAATTAAAATTTTAATTTTGAAAAAGCACTCTAATAAGAAAAAAATAAAAAATCCTCTCTGCATATTCTTTCTTTATAATGGTATACTCTTTCATCCATTTTTCGAGCAAGGAGTGATATGATTAAGTTTTTCTTTTTCTAAACTAGTGATATAGTTAAGTCACTAGCTATACATGGTTTGATTGTGGTGTGTCGAACAAAATCAAATTAAATAAATGAATTGAGAAATAAATAACATGTTCATCATTCTTATTAATTACAAAAGAAAAGTACAAAATAAAATCTATATAGCTTCGCTGTACATATACATTTCCAATAATTTGTCTATGCATGATAGTTTCAACGTTTTAGTGTTTTTTTTTCTAATTAATATTTGTGATTTGATATTAAGAAGAAATTAAAATTAACAAAATTATTTGTATTCCCAATCGTCAAATACATGTCGATAGTTTTTGTTTTCTTAGGATAATTATATTAAGAGATTAATTTTTTTAGTTCAAAGGTTAGATTTTCATTAAAGAGTGTGTGAATTAAATCTCAATTAGTTTTTTAAAATTTGTATTATGCTAATAAGAAAATAATTTAACTTTTTTTATTAGAACATTTAAATTAGAAGTGCACTTTTAAAATTAAAAATTAATTTAAATATTTATAAGAGTTGGAACTAAAAATTAAAGACGCTCTTACTAATACCCAAAATAAAACCATTTCGTATGACACTGCATGGGTATATTAAAAATAAATAAATAAAAATTACGCCTGACAAAGTTGTGCGGGTGCGCCCACTAGAGTTTCGCGTGTCCCCTCGGAGGGCTCAGCCTCCTCCCTCTCTACCAAGTCCCACCTTCGTCAACCTCACAATTCGCTGCAAACTTGGAGCCAAAGCTTCCAAAATACCAGCAGCCTACATCCTTACTATTATTTTTTTTATATATATTTTTCCAGTATTAAATTAAATTAAAAAGAATATTAAATATTAAGGTATAATATAAATATAAAATACCAGCAATTAATCCTATTCATATTCTCTCTCATTGTTCGCTTTATTTCTAACTTGTCTCCGTCGAACAAATCTCTCTCACCTCTCCGCTTCTCGTTTTAGCTTTTAAGTTTTCCATTTTACAATTCCTTTCTTCTCAAAAAAATCACCCCTCCCTTTTTTTTTCCTCACCAGAAAATTCTTGTATCAAATTCCCCTTTCTCGAAATCTGTCTTTCTGATTATTTTCTCCAGTTCTATCTCTTTGATTCCCCCTAACTAACCGTTACGTCTTCTTTGCTTTTTCACTGTTTCATTATACAAATTAGGGTTTTGCTACAAACTTGTGTGAATTGGATTCGTATTCGAATTGGTAATCGGAATTGGAATTGGAATTGACGGACTAGCTGTTCAAAATCAGAAAAAGAATCAGCCGAAAGATTCGGGAATCTTTGCATTGTATGAGAAACTAGGGTTTTGTTTATTTATTCGATTCATCAGGCTCGCTATGATGTTAGAGTTTTGTTGATTAAAATGCCGAAGGTGGAAGAGACGGATTGCGAAGATAAAGACGATTCTTCTCTGAATCAAAATAAACTGAAGAAAGAAGTGTATTACCCAGTTCCTCTAAGGGGATTTGATCAGATTGAGAGTTTTGAGAGTTATAGTTCCCTTCTTAATCCTTGGCGCAATGGAGTATCAACCAGCAATGATGAAATTGAGGCAAATTCCAAGTGTAATCGTCCTCCATTGTTAAAATCATCAAGAGGACGTGTTCAGGTACTTCCTTCTAAATTCAGTGACTCGGTTATAGATTCATGGAATAAAGAGAAATCCGAATTTGATATTGATAATGATAATGATGATGATCAGTTAAGTTTTGGTCATGGTGAAGCTAAGAAGAGAATGAGGTTTGAAGGTTCTAATTTTGGTGGCCAATTGTTCAAGAAACAGCGAATGGAAGAAGATAAGTTCAGTCCATATTCTGTGGAAATAGAGGTAAGAGATATAGGTTCTATAGGGTACAAAGGATATGACAGTAATAATAAAATGGTTTCTAGTTTGAGAAGTTCTTTAACATCTGCCAGTGGTGGAAAATCTCGGTCGTTGTTAGAGACTGAGGAGTATTCGCCAAGGTTGGTTGGTAAATACAACGGAAGAGAGAAACTGGGGAAGGTGAAGTTTGAGAAGAAGGGGTTTTATAGGGCAGAGGACTTTGTTTTGAATGATATAGTTTGGGCAAAATGTGGGAAGAAATTCCCATCTTGGCCAGCTGTTGTGATAGACCCGCTATGGCAGGCCCCAGAGTCTGTTCTGAGAGCAAGTGTTCCTGGTACTACATGTGTGATGTTTTATGGGTATTCCAAAGATGGAAAAAGGGTAATCTCTTTATCTCCATGTGTGTTTTGCTAGGTGGTTGTAATACTGTATATACTCCATCCTAAATTAAAGTTGCATTACAGAGTAGTTAACAAATTTTGCTATTGAAGTTAGTGTTTTGCGAGAAAGTGGAATTCAAATAGCGACTCTTAATTTCGGATGAGGGATTACATAATCCGGGTGTGCTTTATATATGTTTATGCACGGATAAAGTGATACACACACGTGCATAGATACATGTAATAGTTTTACATGTTGTAGGACTTAAATCAAATGGTTATGGGCAGGACTACGCATGGGTGAAGGACGGAATGATCTTTCCATTTATAGAGTACATGGAAAGGTTTGTTCAAACCAAGTTTCAACTAATACTCAAAGATTATGATGAATAGTTAGGAGAGCAACAAGTGTTTCACTAAAATTTTGTTCATTGTTCAGATTCAAGGGGCAGACTCAGTTGTATGGCAACAAGCCAAGGGATTTTCGTATGGCTATCAAGGAGGCATTTTCGAAAGAACATGGCTACACTGATAGTGGCCTTGGGGAAACTAATGCACTAACAAATCGTAGTGAAATTTTGGAATTCTGCTCTCTTAACCAGGCAAGTGGACTTCTTCCGTGCCCTTTTTTCTTCTTAAATTTTAGAGTTATAGGATATTCTCTATTAATTTGTCATATATATATATATATGTATTTGGGTATTCTGTATATTACCGGGGTAAGTCTTAGAAGAGTTTCATTTGTGTTTAGTATTGCAACAAGGTGAAATTGATGTTAACCCCATGTTGCTAAGGAGGCCTTATATTGCTGATAGACAGTTGACTGTTAGCGGTCTTTTCTTTGACAAGCTTGTAACCCCATTTTGTGCAGGAGGCCTTAGACTGCTGGTAGTTAGAACTTAAACTGCTAAAAAGAATGTGAATGATTTGCTTTAATAATTTAGAAAGATTTTTCTTTTTCTTGTGGATCCAAGTACTTGGTTTTGGATTCTTGGGTTGTTAAGTTGAAGATGGTGGTGTTCCTTAGTTCTTATATCTTCATCTTTTGTTCACTGTGGATTCTTGTCAACTTAACAATCATGGATATTTCTATTCATCCATCTTCACAATAAGATAGCTACTTTAGCTTCATATTGACAGGCAAGTACAGAACATGTTGTTGATTCTGACTTTCTTAAGAAATTTTCAACAAACTCTCTGGAAATAGAAATTACTAGCTTTGCAGTGGTTTCAAACTAGAGTTCGACTTCGTCTAATTATTTTTTTGCCTTGCAGGATGCATATGGTAGTAAAGACACAAAACCCTGTGACAGTTGTGGTATGATTCTACCATGCAAGAAGAAAGTAAAGGGAACAACTTCAAACTCCGAGTTCTTCTGTGAGCATTGTGCTAAGGTTAGTAGGGAAGGCTCTTCATCTTGTTATTCATTTGCTAACAAATTTCATATTCTTTTGTTGATATATTTTCAAATACACGCATTTTTAAACAATTTATTGTTTGTTTCAGTTGCGGAAATCAAAACAATATTGTGGCATATGCAAGAAGATTTGGCATCACTCAGAGGGTGGGAGTTGGGTGAGACTGTGCAGTTTCTGATGTGGTTTGTTGAAATAATTAAATTAATTTGTGACATTCTAATTGAACATGCTCTTTGGACTAGGTATGCTGTGATGGTTGTGATGTTTGGGTACATGCTGAGTGTGCCAAAATTTCCAGCAAGATTCTCAAGGTTTGACTATGTTTCATGTTTAATCTTGAACCCTATATTATTTTATTTTTCCATTTGTTTTGTCTTACTTGATTATTTTTTATTTTGAAGAATCTGGAGGACAATGATTATTACTGCCCCCAATGCAAAGTAAAGTCTAATTATGAATTGTCTTCTGTTGAGAAGGGGCAGTCAAAAGTCAGGTACTTCAGTAGTGCTTGCCTTTCTTTATTTCTGATTATGACTTTCTATGAACTTGTTTTAGACATTGATCCAATTTTTCAGTTTTATGTCTAATGTGTGTGTGATTCTAGTAGGTCTACAGAACAGAGTGGGCAAACGGTGATGCCTGATAAGATAGCTGTTGTTTGCACAGGCATGGAAGGAATTTATTATCCAAGTCTTCATCTGTAAGCACTGTCTCATACAGATTAGAAAAAATGTTGTTCGTAATCTAGCAATGGTCAATCTTTGTATGCGCAGCTTAAATCACAAGTTAATTACTATTCTGGTTGAAAATGGTAATTATTTTATGTTCTGAATTACATCAATATCAGCCTTAATCATACACGGTTAGTAATTTTCCTGTCTGGTTTAAGGTAGCTTTCTATCTCCCTCTCTCCCCCCCCCTTGGGTTCCTTTTTCTTTTCCTTTGAGAGGGGTGGTGTATAGGAGGAGAGTTTCATGTGATTGTGAGTCAGAGCTGATTTAATGGAAGTGTTGAATAAATTGGAAAAATATCCATGGTGAAATTTTGGAGGTAGAGCAAGAAACAGTCGCTGAAATTTTAAAGTTAAATGCATGATTGGGGAGGGGGGTTGATTTAAAAGTGCTAGTTGAGTAAAAGACAAGGTGCTTCTTTTGTTGTGTTATTTCATGAGCTTTGAGATGTGAATTCTTTTATGGAGGTTTTTGAAATCAAAGTGGTTAATGGGTGAGAATGAGACATTTAATTTGATTAATTCCTAAGAAATACCAACTTTCAAAACAAGAGTTATAGGCCCATAACTCCATAAGTTTGGT
The DNA here is from genome assembly GCA_021464415.1 of Lonicera japonica. Lineage (NCBI taxonomy): Eukaryota > Viridiplantae > Streptophyta > Magnoliopsida > Dipsacales > Caprifoliaceae > Lonicera > Lonicera japonica. The sequence goes on from CM038469.1 coordinate 50,472,491, forward strand.
AAATTTTTTGATAGACATGCTTTCCATGAGTTTTGAGGGAGGTATTTGTGGTTAGAGTTCAAGTACACGGCTTTCTCGTGGGCTTCAATTTCAAAAGCTTTACAGGACACTACGCTTGCTTGTGTTTTGTTGAGTTGTGTTAAACATGATAATCATTATAGTTTCTTAATCCTAGCAACTTAAGCTTTTGGGAGAGATGGTTCCTAACATGGTATCAGAGCTTGGTTTACTGGGAGGTATAAGGTTTAAGCCTTAGATCCTCCATCCCCCTTCTGTTAATTCGAAATTTGTCTGTTCTATGTAATCTTATTCCTGTCTGCTCTCCATGTGCGAGTATGAGGTCACACGTGAGAGAGGGTTTTAAGCATGATAATCATTACGGTTCCTTCTTTTAACAGTTTAAGCTTTTTGTGAGAATATTGTATTGAATTGAATTGTAACTTAATCTTTACAATGGAGAGCCCTAGAGTAGAAGAATTATTTATGGAAGGAACTAATCTAGGAAATAATACAACTAATAATACAGTTAATATCTAACATTCCCCCTCAAAGTGGAGCATACAAATTGCATGTTCCAAGCTTGTTACAAATATAATTAACTCGAGGACCCGCAAGAGACTTAGTGACATATCTGCTAGTTGGTCATTTGACTTAACATATCCAGTAGTAATATCCCTTGAAAAAATCTTCTCTCTAATAAAATGTCAATTGATCTCTATATTCTTGGTATTTTCATGAAAGACGTGATTAGAAGCAATGTGGATAGCTGCTTGATTATCACATATTAATTTCATTTGTTGAACCTTCATAAATTTGAACTCTTCGAGTAACTGTTTCAGCCATAGCAGTATATAGAGCAACTGATTGTTTGTTGCTCTTCCATGAGACTAGATTTCTTCCAACGAATATACAATACCCACTAGTTGAATATCTATCATATGAGCAGCTTGCCCAATCAGCATCGGAATAGCCAACAACCTCTATGTGGCCTCTACTTTCGTAAAAAATGCCTTTGCCTGGTGCATTCTTTATGTATTTCAAAATACGAGCAGTTGTCTCCTAATAACTATCACATGGAGCATTTAGGAACTGAGTGAGTACACATCAAGAACGCGATGTCTGGACGTGTCACGGTGAGGTAGTTGAGTTTCCCAACAAGTCTCCAGTACTTACTAGGGTCTGATAATGGCTCACCTTAATTAGGTGGGAGTTTTGACATTTGGATTTATTGGAGTTTTTACGGGGTTTGCAATTCGTCATGCTAGTTTCTTTTAAAGATGTTTAGGGCATACTTCCGCTGGGAGAGGATATCCTGTTGGGATTGAGCACTCTCTGTTAGGATTGAGCAATTTCTATTCCTAGAAAGAATTTGAGTTTTCCCAAAACTTTTGTCTGAAAATGGTGAAATAGATGTTGCTTGAGTTTCTGTATACCCTTTTGATCATTTCCCTTAATCAAAATGTAATCCATGTAAACGACCAAGTAAATGCATTTGTCAGAAGACGAATGAGAATAAAAGACAGAATGATCAGCCTCATTCCGAGTCATATCAAATTGAAGAACAACCGAACTAAACCGTCCAAACCAAGCCCGTGGGGATTATTTTAGTCCATAAAGAGAACGACGAAGGCGGCACACTATATTAGACTCCCCCTGAGCAACAAACCTAGGTTGTTCCATATAAACCTTTTCCTATAATTTGCCATGTAAAAAAGCATTCTTGATATTCAATTGATAAAAGGGCCAGTGATGAATGGCCGCTATAGAGAGAAATATGCAAATTGAGGATATCTTAGCAACCGGAGAGAACGTATCACCATAATCTAGCCCATAGATCTGGGTATACCCCTTCGCAACTAGCCGAGCTTCAAACAATCAATATTGCGACCGGGCCCAATTTTGACAGTGTAAATCCTACGACAACCAACTGTTGATTTCAGGAGGTAGGGGCATAGATCCCACGTGCACTTGAATGCAATGCGGACATCTCATCAACCATAAATTGACTCCAGCATGGATCAGAAAGAGCAGCTCTTATATTGTTAGGAGTAGAAACATGAGACAAAGACGATACAAAGGCAATATATTGTGGAGATAACTGATGATAACTCACAAAATTATAAATGAGATGAGAATTATGAGTAAAACAAATACCTTTGCATTCGGCAATGGGAAGATCCAAGATAGAAGCTGAAACTGAAGGTATAAACGGAGTAGGAGATGAGGCCAGTGGATCCGGTGGTGAGGTGATGGGCTCGGATATAGTCTCAATGTTAGGCTCGGTGGTGGGGTTTTCAACAGTTATGGGTCGAGGTTAACGATAATAGGCGAGTAGAGGAGATAGCGATTTTGTGGTAAGAGCCACGGTGGTTGCCACAAGGTCAGGAAAGTACATAACTTGTGAAATATGACCAACACATGATGGGGGACTTATTATTATTAGGGGGACACGCATCATGTTCTAAAGAGGGGAAAAATGGAGTTGTTTCAAAGAAGGTATCGTTCAAAATCCGTCGAAAAACAATAATAACCTTTTTGTCAGATAGAAAACCACAAAAAGATACATTTAAGAGATTTGGCATGTAACTTATCTTTCCCTGGAGTGAGGTCATGAATAAAACAAGTGCAACCAAAGACACAAGAGTGGACAGGATAAAGAGGCTAGGTGGGAAATAACAGAGAATGAGGTACCTGATTTTCTAAAATTAAGGATGGCATCATATTAATTAAATAGTAAATGGTGAGTACCGCGTTTCCCTAAAAACGTTACAGGACATGTTATGAACAAGAAGAATACGAGTCGTTTCAATCAAGTGTTTGTTTTTCTGTTCGGCCACTCGATTTTGTTGAGGAGTATGATCACAAGAAGATTGGTGAAGAATGCCCTGAGAAGTCCTAAAAGATTGGAAGGAGGCAGAAAAATATTCACGTGCATTGTCACTGCAGAAAGTATGAATAATGGTGCCAAATTATATTATAATTTATGAGCAAAGTTTGAAAGATAGATAATAGCTCGGAATGATTTTTCATTAAAAATAACCAAGTGCATCAGGAAATCATCAACAAAAGTTATAAAATATTGAAAACCCAAAGTTGTCTTGACACGACTAGGACCCCATACATCAGAATGAACTAAAGAAAAAGGTGATGCTGCTTGTTTAGTAACATGATTGGAAAAAGAATTACCAACGTGTTTTTCTAATTGACAAGACTCACTCTCTAAAGTTGACACACGAGAAAGACTCGCACTATCTTTTGTAGTTTTTGTAGGTTAGGATGGCGTAAACGGCGGTGAAAGAGTGCAGGTGGATCACTTACGACACAGGCTACGAGGGCTGGTGTTGGGGTGAGGTAGTATAGACCTCGGTACTTATGTCATACTCCAATTAACGTCCTAGTATTCCGCTCCTGCACAAGAACTAAATTAGTAACAAAGGTAACAAAATAAGGCAAGGTTTGGATTAATTTGCTAACTGAAATTAAATTGAAAGGACATCTAAGCACAAAAGAATATAGTTTAAAGACAAGGTACACAAGGGTTCGGCCTGTCCAATGTTTTTAACTTTAGTTTGGGAGCCATCGGCTAAGGTAATAGTAGACAATGAATCATAATAGGTAATAGACTAATAGAAGAGAAATTTTTTTTGTTACCAGACATGTGATCAGAAGCACCAGAATCAAAAACTCAAGGTTCAAGAGATGGACCCCTTGTTCTCTTAGAATTGTAGGAACTCGGCGTAATCGGTGGCAAATACGGAAAACGTAAGGATTCTTCACTTGAAGTACCCATTAGAAACTTGCAATATGAGCCAAAACACCACCAAATTAATGTTGGGAATAGAACAGAAATATGCTGGAATACAGATCTTAGAGAGACGATTTGGAAAAATTGGATTCTGAAAACTTGAATAGTACGTGAACAGTAACATCGATGAACAGTAACACTGTTAACAGTGCTGGTGAATAGTACCGTGAACAGTGAATGAGTATTTGGACACGCGACGGCTAGGGTTTACACGCTAGGATAGAAACACAGCGCCTAGGGTTTTAATGGAAGAGATTGGCAGTTAGGGTTTTTGTGATTGCTGGAGTGAAAGCACAATAGACACGAGAGAGGAGAGAAATTTTCTCTCGATTTATCCTCTGCTACCATGTGAGAATGATGAGAATATTATATTGAATTGAATTAAATCGTGACTTAATCTTTACAATGGAGAGCCCTATTTATACAAGAGTAGAAGAACTATTTATGGAAGGAACTAATCTAGGAAATAGTACAGCAAATATCTAATACTTTTGGGAGAGATGGATCCTAACCTGTTGGAAGGACGTTATTGGATGACTTTGTATCTTTTGGTTATTTTTTTTTTTAATTTTCTGTAGGAACTGTCATCCTACCTCTTCTATTCTTTGAATAATGAAGCTGCTGTTTCTAAAATTCTTTTTCCTCAAAAACAGGGGAGAGAGCGCCCAATCTCTAAAGCATTTTGTGATGATGATTAATCATAGTTCCTATTGGTTTTTTATATATATATCTTTAAATCAAGAGCTTATACACAATTGTTGATTTAGTTAAAAAAAATGAAATGTTCAATGGTTATTTACATTGTCAATACGTTAAAAACAACATATGCGACACCAGGTTTGATTGATTCCGGTGTTGCAGAAAATCTATGAGGATATGAAATACAATACTTCGGAGGATCTTTAATTTGATAATTATTTTCCTTCCTTTTTCAGGGTTGAGTGCAAGTGTGGTTCATGCGGGACAAAGAAACAGACTCCTAGTGAATGGGAACGACATACTGGTTCCAGGGCAAAAAAATGGAAAGTCAGCATCAAAGTGAAGGGTTCAGCGCTGCCGCTGGAAAAATGGGTTTGTACCATTAAAAATCATTGCGAGTTGTGCAAAGATTATTGATATATACAAAGCACTCAAATATGTTTTCTACTTTACCTAAATTATTGGAAACAAAAAGATTTTTAGAACCGAACATGAAAGGTTGAGTTTTAAAAAACAAGAAGGAAATCAAAGTAGTATATGTATATTGATTGAAATCTATGTTGAAAATATGATAGGGATCTAGTACAATATAATCTAAAGAAGATGCTTGTTTAATCATTAACTAAAACAACTAGGTGACTTATTTTAGAAGGAAAGCGTAGGCTGGAAATGTAGAAGATGCTTGTTTAATCACTTGTTTCGATAAATTAAGATATGGATTATAAGCATGATATGAAAGGCCTCTAATCGTATCACTTTCTTACTTGGTTGATTGGTTGGTTTGTTTTAATTTCCTCCATAGAAAAATAATTCACATAATAAGCCTGAGCCCTTGAAAAGAAACATTTGCAAGATGTTTACTTCTAAATGTGAATAAATGCAAAGGAGTGCAATAATGCTGTCAAAAGTATTAAAATAAGGCAATTGTAAACACTTGTCCTTTGTTCCTGGCTTGAATTACATGATGTTATTTTTAATATCTTAAAAGAATGACAGAAAACTAATATATGCATCTTTCACATGTTAGCTAAGCATCACTCTGTAACCAAAACTTGATTATGGATGGAGCAACAACGTCGATTGTTATTATCTTTATATTTTTGTTCTCTTTCGAGGAGTGATAGACCTTATTTTTTCTTTGTTGTGCTCATAAATTTCCCTCAGTTTTAACCAGATTTGTAAAAGCAGTTTTGATATTTTTTACTGAGATTGAAAGTGCTGCAGCTTGCAGAGTATAACGCATTCGGTTTTAATCCTCTGAAGTTAGATAAGCAGCAGTTATTTTCCTTTTTGCAAGGTAATTTTTATATTTATCTGCTGATATTATTCATTTTTTTTCAAGTTTCTGTTTCCATTGATGGACATGACACGGGTCCTTTTGATGGTGAGTTCCGGACCATTAATATTTTATTGGTTTCACTTGACAGAGAAGTATGAACCTGTTTATGCAAAGTGGACAACAGAACGCTGTGCTGTTTGTAGATGGGTTGAAGATTGGGACTATAACAAAATTATTATCTGCAACAGGTTTTCCCTTTATCTGTACAATCTTTATGTTGACTTATAATCTCTGTGTTAATACCTGTGAACTAAAAAGGCGTTAAAGTAGAATAATCTGAGTGCTTTTCTCTTATTCCCCGGTCCAGGTGTCAAATAGCTGTACATCAAGAATGTTATGGAGTGAGAAATATTCAGGATTTTGCTTCATGGGTTTGTAGAGCATGTGAATCTCCTGATGTTGAGAGAGAATGCTGCCTTTGCCCAGTAAAAGGCATGCGATTTTATGCACTTTTTTTATTTGTTGCAATATTTAATGTCATTAAGTGGTTTTACACTCTTTTTTATAACTGAATACTGCTTCTATAGGTGGTGCTTTGAAGCCAACTGATGTTGACTCCTTATGGGTTCATGTCACTTGTGCATGGTTTCAGCCCGAGGTTGCTTTCTTAGATGATGAGCAAATGGAGCCTGCTGTTGGAATTCTTAGAATTCCATCAATTTCCTTTGTCAAGGTACAAGGCTTTTTTAAATCACGCTTTCTTTTTCCTCTTTTGTCTTCATTTTTAATAAAATTTATTTCGTTTTGATTATCTTTTTGAGCACTGCTTTGCAAGCTTGAGTATAATTTTGTGTGTAAATCAATCTATTCTTATGTGGCTTTCTAGATTTTTTTATTGGTTCATCTGATTTGATCTAGTTTAGAATCATATACAGGCTTATAAATGTAGAAACAAGTCCTTGTTGTGTTAGTAATCCATTATTGTCATCTTACTGTCTTATTTCATATATTTGTTTACAGGCATGTGTAATTTGTAAGCAGACCCACGGTTCTTGCACACAGTGTTGCAAATGCGCCACTTATTTTCATGCAATGTGTGCTTCACGGGCGGGATATCGAATGGAAGTAAGTCTCTGCATTACTCTTGTGAACAAATAATTTTTGTTACAGGATTTTAATATCATCCAAAGCTTCCTTTAGCCCAATGATTTGTGGCTTTCTTCTGTTACTGCTATATGCGTGTAACTATGCTATAAATATCTCATATTTTAGATGTATAAAAAATCATTTATGAATTGTAGGAGAAAGGAGTCATTCATAATAGTTGGAAATTAAAAGTAATTTGGTGTCGCTGGAATGTGGGTGATAGACCTGGAATTTATTTTGAAAGTACTGGTATGCAATCAAGAATAATCTTACGGTCGTAATGGGAAATCAACGTAGAAAGTGTAGCCTTTTAATCTGCAAAGGATTGTGAAATCCAGCATTTGTAATTTTTTTTCCCTCCCCTTTCTTAGATGGCACTGAAATTTAGGACTCATTTATTGAGTCTGTTGCACGAACATTTTTGGTGATTTACAATAATTTTCTTAATGAGTATTTTATTTTAGAATTATAAATCAAATAACCAAAAATTAAAAAAATACCTTCATCTCTCATCTTTGCAACTTCTATATCAAATAAGGAACTATAATAATAGATCTAACGACAATAAACAAAAAAAATGTTTGACAAATAGTGATCTCAATAAAGAAAAAGGATAGTGATATAACTTGAGTCCTCTATGCAACTTATCTATTAAAGATCTAACTATAATAATAATCGAACGACAATAAACAATTGATTGACAAATAGTGATCTTAAATTTAAAAAAAGAAAAGAATAGTGATAGCATCATATAACTTGAACACGACAGTTGGGGAGAGATGGAAAGCTCTTGATACTGCAATTTTGAAAAAGCTTGTTAGATAAATAATGCAATATTATACTCAATGTTATACTCAACGTAGACTTTGATTCTAATGTGGACTCTTATTAGTTAAACAATAAGAAGTCTATATCAATATAAACTTTGATTATATGTGGACTCTATAAGTTCAATAAATAATGCAATATTGTACTCAATGTAGACTTTGATTCTAACGTGGACTTTTATTAGTTAAATAATAATAAGTTTCTATCAATGTAAATTTTGATTCTAATGTGGACTCTTATGAGTTAAATAAATAAATAATAAGAAGTCTAATTATCTTATGTTGATATATAATTATAAAATCAAGGGGTATATTTGACCATACAAAAAAGGAAAAAACATTTATGTTTATTTGTACTTTTATATATAGTATAGTTATGTCGGTGTATAGGATAAATTCCCTATTTTTCTTAATCTGAGAGTGCAATGGAAGAAATGCACGCATGAAACATGCCCTATTTTATCTTGGAAGTGATGTGATTATTATTTCCACTGCTCTGAATTTCAGTTGCACTGCTCGGAGAAGTATGGGATACAAATAACCAAGTGGACATCATATTGTGCTGTTCATAGGTAATAATTATGCTTTTTCATCATTTTTAATACAAGACCTTGAGACTTGTTTCTTAATATATACACTCATTACTCTCAACAAAAATATATTGGTTCTGTACAGGGCCCCGAATGCAGATAATGTCTTAGTGATACAGACTCCACTAGGGGTTTTTGCTACCCGAAGCTTGCTTCAAAATTCTAATCAAGAACAGCAGCGGTTCAGGGGTTCGAGGCTCATCTCGTGTAATAAGATAACCAAAGAATCTGATTCATCAAACACAGAGACAAATGAGATTGAGCCCCTCTCTGCAGCAAGGTGCCGCATCTTCAGAAAGTCAAACTATAAGGTATAATATTGATCACCATAATGCTTCATCGGTCTCTCTCTCTCTCTCTCTCTCTCTCTCTCTCTGCGTGCATGTGTGTCTGTTGTCTCATGCTTTTTTCCATTTCTGTTTTCTAGGGGGTTGGTAAAGAGCCAATATTCCACCGACTGATGGGACCAAGGCATCATTCCTTAGATGCCATAGATTGCTTAAGCTCACATGGAGTAAGAGTCGTGTCATTTTACTTGTTTAACTGATTAACCTGTGTCTTTTTCAATGAAAACTTTATTGTTTTGCTTCGTGGGATAAATAAAATTGTTTTACATGTTTTCCTTTTGTTTCTGTAGGGCGTTGAAGAGTTGAATAATTGTTCGACATTTAAGGAACGACTTAATCATTTACAGGTAATTTATATACCCCGTAGCAACAAATACTGTTTGTCGACCGTCAAATAAGATTTTCATATGGTGTTTTCTCTTTGTTTCAGAGAGTTGAAAATCTTCGGGTTTGTTTTGGTAAATCTGGAATACATGGATGGGGCCTTTTTGCAAGGCGGGATATTCACGAAGGGGAAATGGTACTGTGTCACTATGAATTTGTTTTTATAGTACCAACAATGCAAAAAAAAAATTCCATTTATTTGAGGGTTGTGTTCTTTACAAAATAAGTGCAGCTCATGTGAGTAATGACACTATTTTCAACTTATTTCTTTTCCAAAATCTCATGTTTTTTCATTTATTATTTTAGTTGTCAAAAATAGTAATGCAAGTTGGGATGGGCAGTTTCTTATCCAGTGTTTAGAGTGAAGGGGAAGAGTGTTGGTGAGTGATGACAAAGGAGAGAAAATTGAACTATTTAGTTACATTCTGGATTTTAAAATCACATCGTTTTTGTGGGACATCGAAATGTCGTTTTTTTGTAGTATTTTAAAATCTCACATAGTTTAGGACTCCTAGGATTCTGTCAAAAAGGAAACATTTAGAGTTATAGTGGGTTCTTCAAATGCCATGCCTAAAATCATGTGAAAAGAAAACAACCTGATATAATACTGCACTAGTCCTATTTATTGAGTATACGCCTGTGTAGCGACATTTATATGTCTGTTTGGGTTGCTTGAGAATTGAAAGTGAAAACATCTTCAACGGGGATGGTGGATTTGTATACAGGTTCTTGAATATCGTGGTGAGCAGGTGAGGCGCAGTGTAGCAGATACAAGGGAGGCCCACTACAGGAAAGAACGTAAAGATTGCTATGTGAGTTAGTCCTTTATGATTCCCCTCCCTCCCCTATGTGTTTGTTTTTGAGAGAAGCTAGAGAGTTTGACCAGTGTTGAATTAGACCTAGCCATTTGACAATAAGTTGACAACTCTTGCTTTTAGTTGATTCAATTTGGACAGTTCCTACTTCTATAGCTGACCTTTTTGTGTGGTGTTGATGTGTTGTCCAGCTTTTTAAGATAAGTGAAGAAATAGTAATCGATGCCACATATAAGGGGAATATTGCGCGCTTAATCAACCATTCGGTAAGTTCTTGTTGAAAGTATGCATGCTATTGTACAGATGGTCGATTGTGCTGTTGGACCCTTTCATTTTCTACTACACATGTTTGTATTATGTGTCTTGATCTTACTATGCCTGCATTTGTTGCAGTGCATGCCCAACTGCTATGCAAGGATCATGAGCATGGGTGAAGAAGATAGCCGCATTGTTCTTATAGCCAAGTCCAATGTGTCTGCTGGTGATGAGTTGACGTATGCTCTCTCTCCCTCCCTCTCTCTTGGGTAGTTGAACTAAGACCAATGTAGGAGATAGTCCTTTGGATTGAGCGGAGTTTGATATGCCCATTTATTTTTGTCTCTTGGACATAATTTTCGAATTCTGTTTTTGCAGGTATGATTACTTGTTTGATCCGGATGAGCGTGATGAACTTAAAGTCCCTTGTTTATGCGGAGCTTCTAATTGTCGGAAATTCATGAATTAGTTCGCAGTAATTTAGATATATAGCCAATTGACCCCTTACTCACATACAAACCATGAGATCTCACATTTTTTTTTCCGGAAGAATAAGCTTGTAATTTTCTTTCTTTTTCTTCATATAGCAACCTCCCCTCCAACCCAAAATATAATTGCAATTAGAATGTAAATTCACCAGCTGTTTGGCTGATATTTCTTTATTAGTTTTTGGTGTAAAGTTTTGAATTCTTCAATTAAGTGAAGTCTTATTAATTATTTGATCTGATAAATTGTGGTTTTATCTTGAAACTACTTTCACATTTCACATTTTAATTTCTTTGGACACTGAGGGGATGCATGTTTCATCCCAAGTCTTAAAGATGTTTTAATTTTGTTTGGTTGGTTTAAAAATTTAGATTTGAACAATTATTTTACTTCTTAAAAAATAAGAGGTAGGCTTACCTCTTAAGCCTGAAATCTTAATTCTTAAAAAAGATAAATTACCTTTTTTGCTCTTATCCTTTTAAATATAGTTATCTTTATAAAATAAGTGGATAAGGATAAATTTGTTTAAATAATATTTATTCAGCATTCAAATGTGACATGTTTAAACAAATAACACCTATTCAAATATGACATTTATAAACAAAAAAGATTTTTCATATTCAGATTTCTTCAAATTTAGCATTCAAATTTGGACAAATAAACAAATGCGTTCTGAGCCCTTATCTTTGTGGTACACAAAATCAATAAAAAGCCTCCCTATTAGTCATTTAGATGGATTTAATTCTGGAATGCAAATTGCATTATTGAAACAACCATGAAATTTGACGTTATAACTTAGAACTTGTGGAGAAAAAGAGGGTTAAAAATTAATTTGTAATTTTTGTTTTTGAATTTTTATTTTTGGGACTATTCACCATTTAATCACCTAAAGAATTTGACCAGCATTTAATTATGCGTAGATACCGGAAAGAGTTTAGTTTATAAAAAAATGCTTTGATATTCATTTTTCATACACCCAACCAAACATATGCAAAATATTTCACAAACATTATTTACACCGAGAAAAGGTTTAAATTAAAGTAAACAATTTAAATGGCCTTCAAACCATGGACACAGTTTTATTTTAGGCCCTCAAGTTTTAAAAAAAGTTGTTTAACCCTTTAAATTATTGTCCAAATTTCAATTTGCCTCTTCCTTCACTCTAGTTATTAAAGTTGATAGAAAATAGTCATGTGCAAACACATAATCATTTTTAAAGGTATTTTAATTTGATTACTAGAAACTAATATATTCTCTACATGAATGAGTGAAAAATAAAAAGGAAATGCACCAAAAAAAAAGAAGGGGAATTATTATTATTTTTATAGATATTTTAATCAGTTTTTTTCCCCTTCTCTTTTTTGCTCCCGCTTATATTTTTTCTTCTTTTTTTTTTCCTGTGGGAAATATTAATTTTCAGCAATGCACAGGGGTTAATTACTTAATTATCGTAGATTTACTTATAACTGAATTACGACACCAGCCAATAACTAAATCACGTCGTTTTTATTTAATTATTTTTTTGAATTTAGTTTGCCGCGCCTATAAATAGGCGAGTTGGATCTTTCAAAGTCATATTCGAAGTGTAGGTTGTGTTGCAGAGACAGAGACATCAATGGCGACGAAGAGATTGCGAAGAGACAAAACAATCTCCTGCTGCGTCTCTCCTCGATTCTCCTTTCTCACTCCTCATTCCATTTTCTCTTGGTTCTCTCTCTCTCTCTCTCTCTCTCTCTCTGTATATATATGCATGCATGTATCTATAGAAATAAGCACGCAAAACAGTGGTGAACGAAACATCAAAGCTCGGATTCAAAAGCTTTACATTTTACTTCGAGTTTTTGTAGCTTAATACTCTTCTCGCTCGTTGTATCAATTTAAGCAGAATGAATTCGAATTTGAAAGTTTGAATTGTAGCTTAGTAGTCCTCATTCGTTGTATGAATTTAAATAGCATTGAATTCGAATTTGAAGCTCATTTTGAAAGTTTGAATTGACAGCTCAATAGTCCTTCTTGTTTGTCATATGAATTTAAGTAGAGATGAATACAAATTTGAAGCTCAACTGAAAGTTTGAGATTGTGTACACGAAGGAATATAATTCTATCGTACAAAGTGTTTCTCAGATCTTATATGATCGGTGAGAGCTTCATTTGACCTTGTGATTTGAAGTGATTCATATAAAACATTAGATCCGGAGATGTAATGTAATTGACGCATGATCAGAATGCCTGAATTCAAGCTTATTTTACGAATTTATAAAAGTTGAAATACATTTTTAATCCGTTTTAATCAATTGTGACTTTGAATTAGTATTACTCTCTGAAAAACTAATTTGAACGCTTGTTTTTTGCCTTCCATCCTTTAGATTGCTTTCAGATTTTGATATGTGCACTGTGTCTCTGTATGCATAAGTAGAATCTGACTTTGTTTCATCATTGTTTTACGAAGGTTGATACATATTTTACTTTATTAAGTAACTTGATTAGTTTATGTAAATTCAATATATGTTTCTTTGTAGCTGAGAAAACTAACGAAAATATATTGAAAATCGAGTGTAATTTTCTGTTCTGTTGATTTAGCCTCTTGAATGTCTAAGACTGAGCTCAATCAACTCTAACAGCTAATAGGTTCAGTTCATTTGAAATTTATAAATTAGAATCATTAGATAATAGAAGTTTTGAGATTGAATTTTACTTTTCTTTCTTTTCTACATGTTCTTAGCAACCAAACAGCAAAAACAATAAATCCTAGGAGATCTCGTCAACGTTCTTCTCGAATGCTAACTGAATTATAACTGTTCATCAAAATAACTTGTGTGTTAGCTTCTCTTATATACTTTCCTTTCTTTTCTACATGTCCTTGGCAACCAAACAGCAAAAACAATAAATCCTAGAGATCTCGTCAACAATCTTCTTGAATCCTAACTGAATTATAACTGTTCGTCAAAGTAACTTGTGTGCTTGCTTCTCTTATTTAATTCAATTGCTATCTAATATATGTATATTGATCCACACTGTTTACTTTCAATACGAAAGGTATGAAGAGGATTTGTGGACAGAGATTGCCAAGTACTTGGATGGCAAATCTCTGGTAATGCTAGCAGCAACAAGCAAATGGTTCCATCAAATTATCATGGAGGAGAGCATATGGAAGTTTGCCTGTTTGCGTGACCTTCAGGTTCCCGATCCTCAGCACATGGATTTCAAATGGAGGAAGCTTTACAATACAGCTTTTGGTAAACGCTAGAGCTTCTTCATTTTTTTTCTGTCAGTGTATCTCTTGCTAACCACCTGATGTTTATTTAATTACTTCCTTGCAGATGGCAGCCACACTTACATGTTCCGTCAACAGGAGAAACATCTTGGTGACTTTCTCCTTCTTGTTTACTTTTAGGCACTGGTTGAATTATACTTGTAGCTAGTGAGTAGAAATGAACTGACATTGCTCAAGCAAGATTGTAATAGTTTTCAGCGTATAGGTGCGGTCTCAATTTCAAATATCTTAGAATATGAACTGCTATCTGAACACTAATTAGAAAACTACAGAATCTGTCATAGCCCTGCATAAGGCATAGAATACATCAGCACCAGCTCTTTATCCATCTTCAATTATTTATCGGAGTTCACTAGTAGCATATATTACCGTATAAAGTTTGGACATATAGACAGGCCTTTTGTTTTGCATTTCTTTTTCACTACACTATTTACCAAACACTCAGAAATAAGCAGATTTTTTAGAGTATTACTTAAAAAATGCATCATTATTTTCAATGGAAATTTAGATTGGATGCGTATTGGTGCATTTGTCTTTGACACGCCAGTTGCACTACTGATGGAGAAGCTGGTCCGCCCTTCAAAACTACCACAAGAAGAGACCACAGAGAAAATGTTGAGCTCCTGTGGCTCTTGTCTGTTAAAGAACATCAAAACTGGAATCTGGATTGCAGGTACCCTGAAGTTGATGCTACTAACCTTGCACTTTGGAGGCTTCAAAATTTTGTGTCATGTCCCTCTAAACGGTGTGTATTGCAATTGGGTTAATGTTTTCAGATTTACATCTTGTTCGATGCCCTGTCTGTGACCTCAACACATGCGATGGTGAGTAAAAATAGTACTTTTTTCCATAAATTAGAAGAGTCTTAGTGGAGTAAACTGCTAACATAGTTAATAGGATGACTATTCTAGTAAATGAAGATCATTTTAGTATATTATAAGAAATGGATTCATCAGTTGGAATAAGAAAGTTTGTGTAACTTTCTGTAGGAACAATGCAAACGTTGGATGCAAGGCATATTGAGCTTTTCTTGAGTGACGGATACCGGGATGGGAGCTGGCAGTATGAGATGATAGGATCCCATGATATTAAAAAGAATGAAGATGGAGCTTCAGGTGGCATTTTTGACATCAAATATCTCAAGGATCCCTCTACCTCTGGTAACCTTTTTAACTCGAGTGACTGGTTTAATTATCTAGAGCACAGTCCTGTCACCAACTATGAGTTTACAGTGTGATCCACATATGTAAAAACCAGTTGAAAATGAGGCATTTATCAGAACATCTTTAAAACATTTTGAGATTTCTTTAGTTCTTGAGAAGACTGGAAAAGAATTTTTCCTTTCTTGTTTAAAGATTTAGATTTACCTTCTTTAATGCCCGAACGGATTGTTGACAGAGGTGTTTGATCTCAAATCATGGGCTGGGAAACCCAATGACTGGCAGCCAAAAGCCATGATAACTCTCCATGCAGTTGCAGTCAACACCAATCTGCAAGAAAATGAAGGTATAGGAGAATCTCAATTCTCGCAATATACAGTTAATTTATGGAGTGAATAACTGGGGCATTAAGTATTATCTGCTTGTGAGTGAATCCATAGCATCATAAGAAAGTTGACCATCTTGACAATTATAAAATGAAACTAGTCTATGATGAGACTCAACTGGGAAGACCTGTTTTTTTATTTAACCATTTTTGTTTCATTTTCTTTTGGAAACAGGCCTTAACGTAAAATACCACGTCATAAAAGCAGGAGCTGACGGAGATGTTGTTTCAATTCGGATCTCTCAGCAGCTACTGTAATTCTAATCGTATGTGCGAGAATTAGTGAACCTTATGCGTCTAGTGAGTTTAAACATGCATGTAATAACAAATGTGTGTATATATAATGAGGGATGAATCATAAACTACTGCCTTAATAACACATAATTCAGCTAGGTAGCATTACCACTTGACCTTGATTAGGAACCTCATGCATCTGAAGAATTGCTGTTCCTTCTTCATAGCATTGTTGCAATTTAAGTGGATTTGGTCTCTACCAATAAATCAATACTTTATTGCAGTTATACATGCTTATTATAAAGCTATTATTGGAAAAACAACCCCTTGCGTCCCACATATAAATTTGCTATTTGACTTCCACACCTTTTAAGCAGTAATGAGATTTGGTTCTTTGATTTTGAAAATGACACTACCGCAAAAAAGAAAATGAGACTCGTGGTGATGGTTGTCTTAAAATCTTCTCCCTTCTCGTCTTTCTGTTGCTTATTGCAATGCAATGAATGATGTGCTTATGCTGCAAATGACTGCATTTGTTGTGGGTTGAAACATACGTCGAGAGTAAGTTGCTACTAATTTCTGTATCTTCCGTCTTCAAGTGGTTATTTTGAAATATGCTACTTCACAAAAATTGTGAAAAGCACATAGTAGCTTTGAGATGAGATGGTAACTCTTTAACACTGGAATGAGTTATAAAAGCATCTCCAATGGTAAATGGTAAATGGTAAATGTGTAAATTGATTGTGTAAAAATATGTGAACCAATAAAAAATAGACATTTGGAGGATAAAAATTAATTTTACACATTCTCATTTGTGCTCCAATCGTACACTTTAAGATTGTTATGTAAAATTTGAATGAACTAATGATGTTGTACCACATGAAATATATATATATTCACATGTAATATTCAATATTTTTTATGAATATTTTTTTATTTATAATTTAATAGTCAATATGAGTATTATTTTAAAGCTTTTGATGAGTAGAATTCAAATATAAAAATATCATAATAAAATCATATTTTGATTTTTACTTATATTACTTTTAATATTTTGTAAAAAGTTGGAGAGAAAAAATGATGATGGGGATGTGTAAAATAAATGCGTAAAATACACACCCATTTTACACATACACACCCATTTTACACAAGTGATAATGTGGCATGTTTTACACAACACCATTGGAGCACCAAAAATTATACACATTGGGTAAATTTTACACAAATTCTATGTGTCATAGTTTACACATACCCATTGGAGATGCTCTGATAATACAAAACTGCACATCATATTGTTCAATAGCGAATTATACCATAATGCTGGGCAGATTTGAGAGCAGTTTTTTGTAGAACCCGTACACATAAATAGCAGTAAAAATTAAATCAAGGTGCATCATCATCGCCACTTTGAATTCACTGAAAATTTGGAGGCAGTTCAGTATAATCAAGACCTTATTATTGATACACATATATTGCATTTCCAGCCTTGGTATATCAACGCATACAATACAAATATAAGAAACACTTCTGTCGGGAATACTACAAGGTTACAAATTAAACTCCACAATAAAAGTCAAAGCCAAATTAAGCGTAAACTAATGAAGTCATTTCTTCGCAAGCAGCTTCTTGGGAAGCTTGTCCACAGGTGTGGTTTTGAGCAGGAAAAGCCTGGCAGCACGCTCTTGCAGAGTACCCCCACATTTCAATCCTCTTGCCTGAAGCTCGGTCTTCAACTTTTCCATGCCAAGTACCTAAATCACGGGGGTAAAAAATATTAGTTGCACATAATTATCCAAAGTAAAGCTTCAAATTCATAAAGCTCTAATAAGTTCAATGCATGATTATTAGAGTAACAATGCAATTATTATTCCCCATGTTCAAAAAACATCATTCACTACCAAACACAAACTTCAATTAATTATTTAATTCAATAGAACAATTGTACATTCCTCTGAACTTGTAAAAATATGGAATCCTTCAAAATTCAGTGGAATGTTATGTACTATAGAAAAGATGGAATGTGAATTCAAAAGCAAATCAATCAATTAACTAGCTTAACGAGAGAACAACCACAATACAATGATGGATTCGAATGTCATTAACATACCTCCATTTCTGCAGCCGAATTAAAATCATCAAAATTCAGTGGCTTCTCTTCTTCAGCAATGTTGGTGCTCACAGGCATTGTTTCTTCCAAAACTACAGGTTTACGGTCAGAATCACCATTAATTTCTCCCTCAGAAGAACCACCCTCTTCCACATGAGAAATGCTAATGGATTTACAGATCATGTCCTCCACATCCCCAGACTCTTTGTTCTGAACCGTGCTTTCTTCGTTAATCTTCAATTGTGGGCCACTCAGATCATCATCTTCTCCGTTAAGGGTGGGCCCAATGGGAATTTGAGGAGATTCTGATCTTCCATTTACAAGAGTCTCCTTCTCTTCCTCAGAACCGCTCTCAGATGAGCCACCACCAGTAGATAACTCCCCATCCAATTTCCCACCAGTAATAGAACCAGAGCTCCCTTCTTCATCTTTATTCGAATCGGAATGACTCTCATTGTTTATAACAACAGATTTCTCATTTTTATCACCCATCTCATCATCACTGTCATCCTCATCTGTATCATCAGAATCACTTTCGTTCATTCTTCTCTTCCCCATCCTAACAAATCAACAGATTATTGAAGTTAAAACCCAAACCAGGATAAAAATATAAATGAAGATGAAGATGAAGATGAAGATGAAGATGAAGATGAAGATGAAAAAAAAAAGCCCTGATAGATCATGTTTGTGTAAATATTGTTTTCAAATATAACAAAACTCAAGCTAACTAAGCCTAAAAGTGATATTGTACGTAGTAGCTTTTTCTTATCCTGTAGCATTTTTATTTTTTTTTGATAACCATGGGTATCGGGGCCCCACCCCCACTAATCCCATGAGCCCTAGTTGCTAGACTGGGAGATGCCCCCAGTGGCCCAAGAAAGGTTTCACGCAGCGGAGAATCGAACCTAAGACCATGCGCCTACTCACACACTCTCAAGTTCGCCCTTATCCTGTAGCATTATTTATTCTTCTCCTTGTAAACATCGGTTCAAATCAAAGAAAACACAACTGTGACCCATCAATGTTAGGGACTAAAACAACAAAACATATGAAGAGTAAGATTAGATAGTTAAAACTACACCTCTTCAATAAACTTAACCCATGAAAGCTGCATAATCTCTCAGCAACCAAAGCCAAACAGAAGCCATAATGTCAAAATGTCGGTGCAAAAAACCATCTTTGCCAAATAAGGATGCATTGATATAAATCAAAAATAAACCAACCAAAGGAAAATTGTACATGAAAAAATTGATTTCCAGAAAAAACTCATGGAATGAAGCACCAAAGATGTAAAACACACAGTTTTTGGCATTTCCCATGGTAAAGAAAGCACAACAACATAAAGCCTAACTCAAAATTAAGAATATATTAGATGGCTAATTAGGATTAACACTCACAATCAAGAGAATTAACAAAAATAAACCATAGCACCATAATAAACAACAAAAGAATAATGTCTAGATGTCAGTGTAAAGAAATCATCTTTCTCAATCAATGATGCATTTGATTTGTTTACATGAACAAGACCAAAGCAAATTGTATCATAAAATATGTTCCATAAAAAACCAATAGAATCGAACTACACAAAAGATGTAAAATATAATTTATTTTTTTGGCATTTCTCATGGAAAAGAAAGCACAATCACAGAAACCCTAACTAAAAAATTGATTATATATCATGGTAACTAATTGGGTATTAAATCATGGATACTAATTAGGGTTACTATTCTCAATCAAAAGAAACCATAATAAACAATAATAAGGAAGTAAGTGTTTTGTTTGGGAACCGAAAGAATTCCCAAACACATGGATTGGAAATCAAGATGATCCTCACCAAATCTTCAATCTTTTAGATTCCACTCCATTTCTCTCCACACCTTTCCTCTTATCCTTCCCAAAACCACCAAAAGATTCTCTAACAGTCTTATCGACCTCTTCCATACACAACAAGGAATCCTTCCTATACTTATCCACATACTTCTCTACCTTATCACTGCCATCTTTCTTGGCCACTTTAACCTTCTTCTTAATAAACTCCTCCGCTAACCTCTCCATTCTCCTATCCTCCTCTTCCCCCCTCCACTCCTCCATCTTCTTCTCCGCGTTAACATGCCTCAGCCTCCGCCCACTCATATCTCGACAAGCGTCGAAATTGTTCGTCTTCTTTTGCCCCGCCTTCGTGGCTGCACCGCGGAGCAGAGAACCGAATCCGCCCTTTCCGCCACGCAGGCGGAGGGATAGGTGAACCGTGGACCCATCGGAGAAAACTTGGGTTTGGTCTGAGAGGATTTTGGAGTTGGATATGAGGATTTGGGAGTGGGTGGGAATCTTTGTGAGTTGGTTGATTTTGTCTTTAATGGAGATTGCGGGGATTGATGGTGATGTGAATGATAATAGTGTGGTTTTTCCATCTAGTAGTTTTGTGATGAATTGGTAGACTACTTCCTCCATTGTTGATTTTGAAGATCTGTGTATTAGGGGGGGTGATTAGAGGAATTAGAGGATCTCAATTGGAAATTTTTGTTGGATATATAAATAATATATAAGCCCTAGTTTTCGTAAGAATGTCAACACCGAGTTGGGTTGGAACACCGCGTCCTTAGCTAACTCGTGTTTTTTCTATTTGGCCCAATGTTTTTGCTTTCAACCTGGTATGTGGAAACTGAATATATATATATATATATATATGTAATTATGGGAGGAATCGACGTGATTGACCTTTTTACATGATTAAGATTGCCGCCTATTTCTCTCAATTCGACTATTGTTAATAACTATGGGTGTGCAGAAAAATCGAAAAACTGGCTTGAACCAGCCCGAACTAAACCGATTTAGTTGGTTATTTAAAGTTTTTGGTCCGGTTCAGTTGAAAAAAATGAAAACCGATAGGGGTCAGTTCGGTTGGCGGTTAGCGGAGTTACAAAACCGGCAATAACCGAACCAAACCGAAATGACATGTGTCACGCTACTATTGGTTGGTTAAATTTATTTCTTTATATATATATATATTATATGTTAAATATTAAATAGATAAAAAATATATAAACTAAAATGTTATTTATTAAAAATTGATTTTAATGTCATGGCCCAACAATACAAAATAGGCCCAAATTAAAGCCTAAAATCGACAATAACCGAATAACCGAACCGACAATAACCAACAATAATCAAACCGACCCCAACCGATTTTAGGTGTGTAGCGGTTCGGCTCGGTTGACCGTTGTCGTAAAACCGACAGGTCGATTCGGTTGGCGGTTAAATTGCACGGTTCGGTTAACCGAACCGTGCACACCTCTATTAATAACAATTAACTTCTCTTTCTTTATAGTATTTGCTGTTTAAAATATTTTTGTTATCTCCACTGATCTATTATATCCATTCACGGACTTAGCATCTTTTTATCACTGTAATGGTTTCGATCTTCTATATTCATTTATATAAGTAAGTCTCCCATGATTCTTATCTATATGCATCTAATAACATCTAAATAATTGTCGTTCGCATATTTTCTTCATACACACTTGTATGGTATATATTTGCTACATTCCCGTTGTTTCATCTTTGATTATTGTTGACCTTTAAGGTCATTAATTTTATTTTGATAATAACAATAAGTTAATGTATATTTAACTTGTTTATTTAAATGAATTTAGTTTATACTTTAAAACAAGCTTCACTGATCTCACGAGAAATTTTAAAGACAAAAATCGTCAATTCAACAGAGATCATACCAATCCACAAGATCTATTCAATATATACATAAATTCATCACAATTCTATCATGGATCAAGATGGAAAGATTTGTACATTCAAGAGAATTAACAAAGTAGCTAATTAAGCACGGTGGAGACTTGCAAATTCGTTAAATGGGTGAGTGCTTAGATTTTTATGTAAAATTTTTCTTAATTATATTGATCAATAACATAGCTCAAATATGATTTTATATCATTCATTGCATTCAAACATCTTTCAAATCAAGTTTGAAATGTATTTCATTTGAAAAACAACTTTATCATGAACCGATTTTCTATAAAATTCATAACTAATTCATACGATTGAATTAATGTTCAAAACTAACTCCAACATGCTTAAAATAATCTCTCAAAACTCCCCATGATTTTGATTGGATTGAGGTTTTTACAAGTAATGGATTATAGTAGCATGTAGTCGACTACAAAGTAAATGGTGGAGTCGACTACACCAAGTAGTCGACTACAATTGTCAAAAACTAATCGTTAGAGAGTTGGTAAATGTTTAATTTTGACCTATAACTCTATGTAATAGCTTGAAACGACAATATCATTTGAGGAACTATTAATTAGAAGTCTTAGAGACATTTTTACACACTTGAATCATTATACAAACTCATTTTTCATCCATCTACAATATTCAAGTTTCTGATCCTTTGCACTAATCATATTATTCATCTTTGAGCTAAATCTATTGATCAATCTTGATAATTCTAGAGTGAGCTTCATTTGTAATCTTCAAAAACACTTGAGAGTTATTATATTTTGGTGTACATCACCAAACCAACATTATTCAACAATTTATGAAAAGTTTTCTCATAGTATAGTAAGAGTGAATTTTGTGAGAGTGTAGTGAGAAGAATTACACTTGTATGGTGGTTTGATTTTCACCCATAAGAAAATCATTTAGAGGAACTTCTCGAGGGAACTACTTAGACAAGAACGTATGGTCAAGATAATCGAACCGCTTAAACAAAAAGTCTTGGATTCTTCGGTTTTGTCATTCTAACCTCAAGCTCTCTAATTATCATTTTTCATACTTGTTCTTACTATTGTATTTGATTCCTTTGTGAGTTTCCTTGATATATATATTTGTATTTGATTTTTATACAATATCTTAAAAAAAATTAATTCCGTAGTTAGTTTTAAAAATCCTATTCACCCCCACCCCCTTAAGATTGTTTTCCAACCAACAATCATGTTACACCATATGGGGATACTCTTTTTTTTATCGACATGACGTTTTCTGACTCTAACTTACATTAATTATATAATTTTAACATACTTTAAAGTATTGTTTGGAACAATTTGTAAAAACTCGATCAATATTAAGGCTCTTTCACATATTTAATCAACAATGCATGGTAAATCTTGTATGTAGTTGTAATTTACGAATGATTTATTGTAAAAGGGTTGTTATGAAACTTTATTACTGTGATAGATTCATTAACATTTATGTAAGTAATGTCACAGTTAGCATGCAATACAATCATATTATCTACCACATTTATATTACAATAACATTTAGTCAATAGCCATATTGATCATATTAAGCTATATTTAAAGACTGAGATTAATCATATTTATGTTACAACAACATTTAGTTAATAGTCGTATTATTAATCATATTAAGCAATATATATAACTATCAGAAAAAGGGCGAATACATATTATAACATCAATAGATAAATTATAATACTAAATCACATAAAGCCAAGACTTCGACCTGATATATATATCAAGCATTTTCAAGCACAAAAACCCATTATAATTAAACAATTAAAGCTAGATTAGAAACTCCGTTAAATGTTAACCTATATCACAAAATTACAAATATTTCCCTCATATAGTCATATCTTAAATCATGTTTAAAGTAACACAAGTATAACAAATTCAAATTTTTTAAAACAACTATATATCTCAACTCAAAGTTAACTTCGAATATACAAGCCAACAACATAAAATCAATAAGCTAATTAAATGTCATTCTAGTTAGAACTTGATGATACTCAATACTTGTAATTTAAGTATAAAAATATGAACTCAATGCTAACAATTATTACATGTTCAATCACATATAATTTTAGCTAAAGCTAAGGAAGTTAAACTTGCAATGAAATAAATGAATCGCCGTACTATATAGAAATGATGTAAACAAAGTTAGAACCTCTACTACCATCTTTACCAAAAAGTAGACTACAAGGTAGGTTGTATATACAATCCGTACAAATTTTATGTTGGGCCATATGCCCAATCCATTTCATAACCACCATATTATATGGGTCAAAAGACAAAGGATGTAAAAAAGGGTAAATGAATTGGGCCTACTTCTTAAGCTAAACCCAATATATGATATAGCAAAATAGACCCACAATGCGCAATTGTAATTTACACCATACATTTGAATTAAGTATTCAGGCATTGTGGAACAACTAGCTACAATTTCTTCATAATCTTTTTTGCAAAAAAAATAAAAATAAAATGATTTACTATTTCCACACATCACCTAAAATCGAACATCGTAAATCAATACCAAGTTATATTCTAAATCACTTTTATAGATTGTGCATAAATCATTTACAAATAATCTCCGTTTCGATCTTGCAAGTTTTCCTGACGGTAGATCTCAATTGATTTAAACCATGGTAAGCAATTGTTACTTCTTGTATTTTACGTATTATTTTCCATCTAATAAGAAATATTTTTACCATTTCATTGTAGACTTCTATCAGTAAATTTGAATAAACATTCTACAATAGATCTACACGAATCTAGAGACCAGACACAAAGTATATAGTCGTCAATATAATATTTAAGTTTCCTTTTTCAATGGTCCCATTTATTATACATAATTTCATTATATTAAGTTCCAATTTCAATATTAATGTTCAATATGTATCATAGCATTTAAGTTTTTCGTATTTAGTAAGTTAAATAACGTATTCATATGACATAGATTGTCTTATGTCTTTCATTCCCAGAAAATCAAGGATGGTAACTAGATGTTCGTAGTGGATTATCTTCAACGTCGGAGGATTTAAAGGACTATTCTAAAGCAACACTTCATATAAGGCGCATTCTTACAAACTATTTATGTTACGTGCAATGAAAAACCGTAATATGTTTACTCCCAAAAACCCAATACAATTACATGGATAAACAACTAAAATATATTAACAATTTTTCAGATTTACAAATGTTATACAATTAAAATTAAAATCAATTAATCTTTGAAATTTGAATCTAAAAACATATTGTAACCGAAGATAAAAGTCATAATTATCCATCTAGAAAAAATCCAACAAAATTTGAAATTGAATCAACAAATGTCAAAAGGGTAAGATTGTAAAACACAAAAATAATATTAGAAACAATAAAATAAATATTTTTAATTCGAATTACTATTTATCTTTAAATTTTGGCTAAGAATTAATTTCTAAAATGAATTGAGTTAAATGTAAAACTATTCAAAAATCATGGGCTAAACACTAAAAGTCCCTAGAATTTAATCAAAATAATCGCAATTTTAGTTTTTATGTATTTACACTATCAATAATTAGAATTTAAAGTTTAGATCTAAAAATAATCTATAATTTAAGTGAGTTCCTTGCTTACACTGTAATAGAAATAATCTTTTCTCTATGAAGTAAAACCTAATATTACAATTTTAATGGCTTCGAAATACCTTACGACTTTTTAAGAATTGCAAAATAAGAGCATCTCTAATAATTTTTTTCATCTTTATTTAGTGCAAATTTATATAATTTGTAATTTTTTTTATCTAAAGCAATTTTTTAAGTTTGAAATTTGTGTAAAATACACTCAATGGGCATCTCCAATGGTTGTATAAAAGTTGAAGTGTAAATCCTATGTCCAACCCAAGTTTACACAAAACTTAATTAAAAGATATATATATTTTTTATAATCAAAAGCAAGTAATTATATTAAATCAATAGAGACTTCGTACAATGGCCAATTAGGAAGAGAGAATTCTTAGCAACAAGACTCGGGAATATCTAACGCCTTACGAGCTAAGACATGGGCCACATTATTTACCGATTTAGGGGAAAAATAATAGAAAAAAGATCATGCTTTTGAAGCTCTTCTTTAATTTCAAAAATAAGGTTACCTTCTTCCGCAAACGGCCAAGAGAACATATTAACCTGGTTACCAATCGAAATAGCATATGAGCAACATTCAGCTAGATTCACACCTTTGGCCCTCGCTAACTTAAAAGTTTTAAAAAATATGATTCAATGGTAGTTTTGTAAACTCTTGTGTAAAATTTGGAAACCCCAATAAGATACCAACACATGTTAGATGTTATTTTTATACAATTTTTGTTATTTTTTTTTCTTGAATCTTCTACAAAGAATCTTAAAATTACAATAGATGTTGATTTATACGTCTTAATGAGTAAATTTCAAATATGTAATTTTTATTAAAATCCATAATTTGTATTTAAAGTTATTGCATTTTAAAATTTTATTAAAAAATCGTGGAAAGAGAAAGTTGATACAGAAGTATAAAAAGAGTGTATTTTATAGAATCATTTTACATAAATCTCACTTTTAAAAGACCATTCGAGATTGAAATTTTTACAAGTTGTGTAAATTTTACACGAAAAGAAAATATACACTACTATTTGAGATGCTTTCACATTTAGCATTTACAATGCCACATCAACTTTTCTACTCTTCATTTTTTTTATATAAATTTTAAAATATAGTAACTTCAAATGTAAAATATGGTTTTTAATAAAAACTATATATTTAAAATCTACTCATCGATACTTATAAAAAAAAATTCAAGAAAAAATAATAATAAATTGATTAAACATTTGTTCAAATTTCATTGGTTATTTCAAAATTTACACAACACTTTACAAAAGTACTATTCAAGCAATTTTTTTTTAGTATTTTTGTTTTCTTATAAAAGTGGGTTGACAATATGATTTACAAATCAAGTTTTACACGATTTTTAAAGATACTCTAACAATAATAGATTTCATAATTTTGCTCAATTTGTGTTTAAATACATATGATGGGAAAAAAAGTATTCTAAGCAATCTCCAATGTTCATATGTGCCAATATAAATTTTTATATGTCCTGTGTTTGGATGAAGAAAAAAAAACTCAATATTTGAGGAAAACTAGGAATTTGGGGCACATGAAAGTTAAAATCATTTGTGGGGGAAAATGAAATAAAAAATGAGATTTTACATGCAGGAAGTTTGCTAGATTTTTGCAATCAAAATTTCCGAGTTGAAATTCATTGGATGAGGCGTAGTTTTTTAATTCTTATTTTTTTTATGTCCTTTAAATTATATTTAATTAGGGTATATCCGTGCTATCTGGTACAGTGAAATAAATGAGATCATGTAATTGGATAAATAATGTATTACTGATCTAAATCAGGCAAATTTTAATTAGTTATTTAATTTTAAGCACACTATCTAGCTAGCACAGTCTAAAGAGTTTTGAATAACCGAAACATAAGTTCAATCTTCATACTGAGAAAACTAAAATAAACCGGATTTGATAGCCTTGTTTTTAATCTTTTAATGTCACATTTAATCATACTTTAATTTTATCAAAGTCTTGGTTTAACAAATTAAACCCAATGCTATCTTGATTAGTAAATTTTAAATATATAAATTTTATTAAAATCCAAATTCTTATTGTGTGTATAAAAGATATCTAAGGCTATACAACTAAAGTACATCATAGAATATATATTTTTAACCATTAATTTTTTATACTTTTTGAGAAAAAAAAATTTATATCAAATTTGATATTTAATGATATAGATTAATAAGTTTCAAATATGTTAAAATTTGAATTTTAAATTTAAATTTATGATATTCTAAAATTTAATTAAAAAGTTTATGAGAAAGTAAAAAAGTTGTGTTAGAGAGAGAAAGTTATACCCGCGCCATCTGACACGATGAAATAAATGAGATTAAGTAACGAGATAAATAATGTACTACCGATTTAAATCATGCAAATTTTAATTAGTTATTTAATTTTGAGCACACATTCCAGTATAGTCTAAAGAGTTTTGAATAGCCGAAACATAAGTTCAATCTTCATGCTGAGAAAACTAAAATAGACCGGATTGGATAGCTTTATTTTTAATCTTTTAATGGCACTTTTAATCATATTTTAATCTTATCAAAGTTTTGGTTTAACAAATTAAACTCAATGCCACCTTAATTAGTAGATTTTAAATATATTAATTTAATTAAAATTCGAATTCTTATTGTGTGTATAAAAGATACCTAAGGCTATACAATTAAGGTACACCATATCATATATATTTTTAACCACTAATTTTTTATACTTTTTAAGATTTTTTTATTAAACTTGATATTTAATGATATAAATTAATAGGTTTCAAATATGTTGAATTTTGAATGTAAATTTATGATATTCTAAGATTTAATTAAAAAATTGATGAGAGAGTTAAAAAGTTTAATAGGGCTAGAAAGATGATTTGACATATTTATGTGAGTATAAGTTTCATCCAATAGCTCATAAACGTTAATAGCACAAAGAATTATTTTTAACCTTATGATTAGTTTATTTATTTTTGGTAAACAATGGTGTTTTATAATATAGATGACCACACAAATAAGTGAAATTGTAGTTCACCTTATTTTCAAAATTCTACATACACGGTATCCAAACATAGAAAATTGCAATTTGAAAAAAATTTAAATGATGGAATTATAAACTCATTTAAATTTTTTATGAAAATTAGAGTTACTTCACCCAAAGTAGGGGTGTTTTCGGTGTTGGTCGAGGCAAAAATTAAAAGACCCAAATCCAAACTGAACTTGAAAATTTGGTTTTAGTTCGGCTTGATTTTGGTTTCTAAAACTTCCGAATCCAAACTTGAACCAAACTTTTTGGTTTGATTTTATTCGATTTTCATATATTTTTTTTTAAAAATAAATAAATTACAAGACAACATTTATTTTAGTCAAAAAAAATAATAACTTTATTTTGGATAAAAAAATATTAATTCTTACATTTATAATATAGTTTCAATATTCACGATAACTTGAAGAGTCGATTTATCATTAAATCTTATCAATTTTAGGAGTATAAATTGTAGATAATGAAATAGTATTATTTTCGAGTCACATATGCAACGATTCGATTGGTTCGGTTATGTTTTCTAATGTCATGCTCCAAATCCGAACCAAACATGATGGGGGTTAAATACTGATTTTTACCATTGGATTACGAAGATAATTCAACACTTTTACCTCAAATAAAATTCCATTTTTATCTCCACTTAAATTCCACTCACCTCCACTAACTTCCACTCAAATTCCACTCACCTT
Organism: Lonicera japonica; assembly: GCA_021464415.1. Classification (NCBI taxonomy): domain Eukaryota; kingdom Viridiplantae; phylum Streptophyta; class Magnoliopsida; order Dipsacales; family Caprifoliaceae; genus Lonicera; species Lonicera japonica. Next base: position 50,501,384 of record CM038469.1, read on the forward strand.
TGCCAAATTATTTTTTTACCCCTCATCTTCACCAAATTTACCTTTTTACTATTTTCCATTTACCTATAAATACCTCATCTCATTTATTCATTGAAGACACCAAAAACTAAGCCAAGCCAAGAAAAAACACACAATTCTTCTTACCCAAAATATACACTTTCTCTCCTATATATTTTATTCATCTTCTTGAAATATTTGTAATCATAATTCTATACTTATAAATAGAATTAAGAAAATTATACAGAGAGATTGATAGCTTGTATTATCATCCAAATTGATTGTTTTTAAGCTAATACAAAGCAAGCACACATAAAAGGAGGACGTATTGCCGGACTAGCATAAGCGCTACCGGGAGAACCTACCTTAATAAAAAATGTCATGTGTTTATCATTGCACCGCATTTATTTTTTATTCACCGATATTCGCTTATTGATTAGTTAATTATCTATTTCTAGATTTTGACACCATCAATTGGCGCCGTCTGTGGGAACAATAAGCTCTCTCAAGCTCTCGTTCTTTAGAAATTACAAGTGAATTTTCGGTACAAAAACTCCAAATCCCGCAGGCCTACGTAGCTCAATATTCTCGGGCACATAACTTCTTACTCAGAATTTCAAATTATACAATTTTAGAGTTCATTTTGAATAAAATTTCAAAAGTTACAACTTTTCAGTTCAAGCCTTTTTCAAATTCAGCCATCTCGGAGTTCAAAACTGTGATACAAACTTTCTGGAACAAAAAAGGCGAAAATTTCGCGGGCCTACGGTAGTGTAATATTATCGGGCGCATACCTTTGTGCTCAAAACTCCAAATCATACGATTTTAGAGTTCATTTTGGAGAAAATTTCAAGAGTTATAACTTTTCAGTTTAAGCTTTTTCCAAATTCGGCCTTCTAGGGGTCCAAAACGGCGATACAAAATTGATGCAACAAAAAATGCGAAAATCCCGCAGGCATACACTAGCTCAATATTTACGGGCGCATAATCATTCAAGAATCCAGTTAAGGTCAACGCAATAGGATAAAACCCAAAAGAAGAGATAAGTTATTTTTTAATAACTCATATATGATTTTTCTCTATATATTAATATATCTAAAATTGTATCATTTTCTTACGATCAATGATATTTATTGTAGGTAAAGTCGACAAGCTCTCAAAAAATTACAAGTGAATGTAATTTTCATCAAGTTCGTCTGATAAACCAAATAAAAAATTAAAGAAATTTTTAGTGGATATCAAACCATCTCACAAAGAGGTCAGTTTAGTTAGTGCTCAGCTCAAAAGTAGCACACTTTCACTATATTAAAACCTCTCACAAAAAGGTCAGTTTACTAACTAAAGAAGCCTGGTAATAAATAAAAAAATTGATAGAATTTGCCTAAGTCAGAAGGGGGCATGACTCTACTCAAGATTTAGCCAAAAAGAACAAATTTTTCTTTTAAGAAACTAAGGACTTAAATGAGAAAATTGTCAGAATTTGCCTAAGTCAGAAGGGAGCATGACTTTACTCAAGACTTAGCCAAAAAGAACAAATTTTTCTTTTAAGAAACCAATGACTAAATGAGAAAATTGTCAGAATTTGCTTAAGTCAGAAGGGAGTATGGCTCTACTCAAGACTTAGTCAAAAAGAACAAATTTTCCTTTTAAGAAATCAAGGACTTAAATGAAAAAATTGTCAGAATTTGCTTAAGTCAGAAGGGGGGATGACTTTACTCAAGACTTAGCCAAAAAGAAAAAAAATTTCCTTTTAAGAAACCAAGGATTTCGAAAAAAGTTCCTATCACCATATAGGTCAGTCACCAAGCGTAAAAGGACCTCAATGCAGGCTTGCTGAGAACTGATTGTCATATTGTTTAATTATGTTTTACTATTTTCTATGTTGTAGGGGTATTAGAGTATCGACAGAGTATATTACATCTCACATGACAACTTAGACAAAAAAAAACAAGAATTAAAACAAAAATATATAGAAGGTAGTTTTTTTCTAAAAAAAAGGGCCATGCTTTAAACAATCACAAGTGGAATATCTCCGGAACGTTTGTACAAAGCCCTCACTAGAGGTGCACATTATCTAGTCACTCAAAAAAGGCTGAAAAATCCGAAGTTCATCAGCGCTAAAATTCAAAAGATCATCAAGATCAGAAGAAGGATGATCAGAAAAAATTCTTAAATCTACTAAAGCTGTCCAGTCGAGACTCGACGATTCGACAACGTCTGTAATAGAACCAACTTGAGGAGGTTGTGATGAAAAACCCGTCAAAACAGCTTGGTAATTTGACAAAGTCAGATATGTCAGCAAATCCAAAAGAGTCCTATTTTCTGGAAGATTCACGGTAGTCAGAGGGATATGAGGTGCACCCTCTTATACCGATGTGAGGAGTCCTAAAAAAGTCCAGAGTAAGGGTATGCCAAAAAATTCGCTTCACTCCAAAGTACCTCATGTCCTGAAAGATGCACGGCAGTTGGAACAATATCAGGTGCAACATTTTTTGCCGACGATAGGAGCGTTGAAGAACTTCCAAAAAGGAGCAAATGAACATAATGGGTAGGGGTATAAACGGATGGATACAGAGTGGATAACACACTATCCATTATCCCTATCATTTTTTAAATTTACTATCCAAATCCTTATCCTTATCCACTTGGATAGTATCTTCAACTATTCTTATCCACATCTTTTCGGATTTCTCATATTCGGATAATATCCTATCCATTTTGGCATTTTCCATTTTAACTATAGTCTTGCGGCCTAATATTTTGTTAATCTAAAAATTAGTTCAACTTTAAAGTATATTTGATTATATAATTTTTTAATGAAGACAAAATAATTTACAAATCTTAGAAGCAAAGTGGAGCAATACAAAAAGTTTTAAAATAAATACTAACCTTTTATAGCTCAAATACGCCTTGGATATGACGAGGCACACTCGCTACCGTGAAGATTTGAACGATTTGCCTACGGATCGAGTAAGTCAATCAATAGAACATAATCTAATTGCTTAGCACACCTGAATGAATTTCTTTTATTTTCATTCTATAACCAAATAAGATTTACATTAAAATTATAACATAATCATATAAATTCAAATAAAAATTCAAAGTTTAAAATCATTACCATTTAAATTTGATATGGCTCATATATACCTTTCATGTTAGAAAACTCAATGTTATATATATATATATATATATAAATATAACAAATAAACTAACAGAAATGATTATTAATAAGTGTAAAAGATATTAAAATGATGTAAGATGAAATATATTTTTGCTTCATCCCATGGACAGCCTACAAAATGTACCATTTTGCAGGAAATAAATAATGCAATCTTAAAAAAATTGATCCAAAAAGTTCTATCACCATAAATAAATAAATGTATAACTAAGATAAGATGTAATGATCCTGTATATTCTCCATGGAATTGGAGTTGACTAGAGAAGTTGGCAAATAGCAGTGGTAATGGCAGCTTGATGTGAAAATTATGAGTTAGGTCTTTTCTTTTATTTTCTTTTTTCCTTTCCTTTTTGATGTTTTTTTTTTGTTTTAAAAGATTTTATTATATTGGGCAAGATTTTAGACACTAAACTAAAACTTAAGATGACATAATATAGACATATATTTATATATAAATTATATATACTAAATTATAGCGGATCCAGGTATCCGGTAAAATAGATATCCCTATATATGGATAATCTACCTCGGATACGAATTATCCTCGTCGGATACGATAGTTATCTATATCCATATCCATTTCTTTGGATAATTAAATGCACTATCCAAATCATTTCTTTCGAATATCCATTCGGATAAATTCCCTAAAAATTCTGATTTGAATACAGAACGGATTCGAATTTTCAAATATTCATTTACACCCTTAATAATAGGTTAACGGAGGAAGGCTCTCCTTCTAACCGAGCCTCTAACGCCGTCACCCGTGCTTGTAACTCTTTCACATTCTGTTCAAAAGAAGCAAGGAGAGTAGTACAGCCTTTAGTGGAATTTTCGACTCTCACCGTAGCTTCAAGAAGATATGAATCGAGAGTCTCAAGATATTGGTCTTCGGGAAGATCTTACAAAAAAGATGCATCGTTCCTTACCCCGAAAACATTGAAGATTGTGTTATAATTTTAACGATTAATCACATTTCGAAATTTTTTAGCATATTCACAAAGTGGAGGACATCTCATGTGGCTATAAGCGCAAGCTGCACATGGAGGACCTGTAAAACGGTGAGTGTTCGACATTATTTCGGTTTACTTCCGTAAAAGAAATTGTATTACGAAAAAGTGATGGTGCGAGGTGCGGACTGTCTAATTGTAGATATCCCTTTAAAAATTTGAAGAAGAGAATGGGATCTTAAGAAATATGATGAGGGAGAAGGGACAAATGCCTTGAAAGTATTTCGAAGTTGAAAAAGAAGGGAAATCTGTCTAAAAATATATATACGTATATATAAAATGAAGAGTTGAAAAAGGTCCGAGTATAATCAAATTATTTATAACCAAAAGTATAGCGAGTTTTACACATTAATGTTTCAAGCTCTACAACTTGCATTTAATGTCTAACACATTGATGTTTTTAACTCAATGACTAGCATCCGAGATCTAGCTTCCTTGAACTACGACTCGAGATCAATGTCTAGCCAGCCTTACATAATGATGTTCTGAAAAGATTAAGGATCAAAGTTTAAGTCAACTTTCACATTAATATTCCAAGTTTCATAAACTTACGGTCAAGGGTTAATGAAACCTTACACGTCGATTATTCGAACTCTCCCCATGATTATCTTCCTCGACAAGTACTCGCTCTCACACCTTAGCTTTGAGTCGAACCATTTATTCGGCAAAGACATTTATATTTTACATTCAGCTTTCAGCATAAAAATAAAGGATATGGGGCAATTGATGGGGTTAAATACTGATTTTTACCATTGGACTACAAAGATAATTTAACACTTTTACCTCCAATAAAATCCCATTTTTAGCTACACTTAAATTCCACTCACCTCCACTAACTTCCACTCAAATTTCACTCGCCTCCACTCACCTTTGCCAAATTACTTTTTTACCCCTCATCTTCACCAAATTTACCTTTTTACCATTCTCCATTTACTTATAAATACCTCATTTCATTTATTCATTGAAGACACCAAAAAATAAGCCAAGCCAAGAAGAACACACAATTCTTCTCACCCAAAATATACACTTTCTCTCCTATATATTTTATTCATCTTTTTTAAATATTTGTAATTCTAATTCTATACTTATAAATAGAATTAAGGAAATTATAGAGAGAGAGATTGATAGTTTGTATTATTATCCAAATTGATTGCATTTGAGCTAATACAAAGCAAGCACACACAAAAGGAGGATGTACTGACGGACTAGCGTAAGCGCTACTGGGGGAACTTACCTTAATAAAAATTGTCATGTTTTCATCATTGTGCAGCATTTATTTTTTATTCACTGATATTCGCTTATTGATTGGTTAACTATCTATTTCTAGATTTTGACACCATTAAAACATATTTGATTTCGGTTCAATTTCTCTAATTTGTTTTAGTTTTTTTCGATTCAATTTTTTAGGGATCGATATGATTCTATTATTCAGTTTTTGGGTTAACCACAACACCCCTAACTCTAACACTGGATAATAGAAATGGAAATTGGTAAAAATCCTCTCCAATGACAAGTGAGTCGCATGATTTTTTTTTGTCTAACTATGGTTATATAAATTTTTTTTTATCATACATTGCAAGGTTAAATGGGAACTCACAATACCTCAGCCAATTAAATTATTTATATATTTAAAAATAAGGTTCTAACTAAGATATTAAAAAAGGGTGGAGATATTAACACCCCTAAAAACACTCTGTAACACTCCACTTTATTCTATCATTCACAACCGAGTAACATGTATATTACTCGATTTTTGTATGCTGAGTATAGACCTATATACTCGGTCATTGATAATCAAGTAAGGCATTATCAGGTTTATATTCGACTTTTCACAACCGAATAATATTCATATTACTCTGTTATTAAGAATTAAATGAAAAGTATTAGTGTTTACAAAAAGTTATTGGGTTGCTAATACCTCCAAAAAAATTAAAAAATAGAGATAATATTATTAAAAATACTTTATTTAACAATTTTTTTTTAAAAACGTATTTAACATTATTCAATTTTCAATCAACATACAGTGGTAAAAAATTATAGAAATGAAATGTCAAATAAAAACTCCTAGAAGAGAGATGTAACTACATCAACTGTCATCAATTCAATTCTCTCTTTCTCTGCCTGCCCTCTCATCACGCTTCATTCTTTCAACTCCTCTCTCTCATCAAAAGAAAGAAAATTAAAAATTGCAGACAGATGATGATGAAAAATAACACCACCACCAACAACACAACGTCGTCGTCGTCGGATAAGGGTCGGGCCCTCCCGGTGGACCCCAATCTCCCCAGATGGGCCTGCCAGAACTGTCGCCACTCTCTCTGCATCGTCGGCGTCGATTCTTACGCTGACAAGTTCCTCAACGATTCCTCCTCATCCTCGGTTCATCGTTCCGGTTAGTTAGGGTTTTCTCTCTCTCTCTCTCTCTAATTCAATTTCATCAGTTATGAATGTAGTTTTTCTTGTAATTTGTCCTTCACTACGAAATTTGCTCAATCTAATTTTTGCTGCTTAAACATAATTGAGTTTGTGTATGAGCTGTATCGGGCTAATAGGTTTAGCCACTGCTTAGGTAATCGAATTTCTCTAGTTAAATATAACTATTTATATAAAGGTGTCCTCATTTAATTATCAAAATACCCTTCATATGCTAGAATACAAATAAAACTTTCCTTAACTACTTGAGCAAACGTAATGACATATTTTAAAAGTGTTTATCGAGTATAATATTGCACACTTATCGCGTGTGCTGCAGATTATAGTCTATATAATAAGCAGCAATGGCTTTTGAATCCTAAAAAAGTGGAAGGGATAAAAGATGCGTGATTGAGAATTTGAGATTGATATTTTTCAAAGGTGAATAGTGCCGGTACCCGTTATGACTGTTGAATATGAAAACTAAACAAGAATGGGAGAATTATCTTATTATTCATTACTGAAAGCAACAACATATAAAGCCTTACAAAGATCAAAGATAAGCCAAACATCCAACAAAATCCTCCACCCCTTGATACGTGGAATGACCAAGTCAAAACTCTAACTAGTTCTAACTGCAGGTTCCTAATAATTAGGACTTATTAACAGCAAAATAAGAATCAATAAATAACAATAAAATCCTAACAAATCCTCCCCTAAACTGAATTGCGTAGAGCAATCAGTTTAACTTGGAACTTCACAAACTCCAAGCAAATCACGTAGCTTTATGAAGGCATCAAGTTTGAGTGGCTTGGTCATGATATCTGCTATTTGGTCTTGAGAGTCACAGTACACCAATTTCACTTTAGCATCCCTTGCAAGATCACGTAAGTAATGAAATCGAACCTCAATGTGTTTGCTACGACCATGTAAAACTGGATTTTTAGAGAGCTTTATTGTAGAGCTATTATCGCAGAGAATGGTGATGCAACTGCTCCGAGAGTGACCAAGTTTGTCTAATACTCTTTTCATCCAAATTCCTTGAGTAGCACAAGTGACTGCAGCTATGTACTCTGCTTCTGTTGTTGATAATGTAACAACCGATTGCTTCTTAGAAGTCCAGGACACTGCTCCTGCACTTAGTGAAAACACGTAACCAGAGGTGCTCTTCCGATCATTCACATCACCGGCATAGCCACTGTCTGTATAGGCTAGCAGATTATCATCTCTTCTCTTTTTGTAGAAAATTCCCAAATTTATTGTTCCTTGTACGTATCGAAGCATCCTCTTCACTACTTGTAAATGCATTTTAGTTGGACTTGCCATGAACCTGCTAGCAAGGCACACTACATACATCAAATCTGGGCGTGTCACCGTCAAATACATCAAGCTATCCACCATTTGTTTATACATAGTGGCGTCAACTTTGTCACCTGCTTCATCCTTTGAAAGTTTCACACCGGGAACTATAGGGTTATGCACACAGTTACTTCTTTCCATCCCAAATCTCTCCACCATTTCTCTTGCAAACTTTTTCTGACTAATGTAAATGCCTTCAGAACATTGTAGCACTTCAACTCCGAGAAAGTACCTCATTTTCCCTAGATCGGTCATATCAAATTCTTGCTTCATGGAGGTCTTAAACTTAGCAAACATATTTTCACAATTACCAGTGAAGATCAAGTCATCTACATATAAGCTCACAATTAAAAGTTTACCTGACTCTCCAGCTTTGATAAATAATGTGTGCTCAAAATCACATTTTTCAAAACTCTCCTTGGTGAAGTAATTTTCGATCTTGCTGTACCATGCCGTTGGAGCCTGCTTAAGCCCATATAGTGCTTTCTTAAGCTTGTACACTTTCTCTTCGTTTCCTTTTTGTTCAAAACCTGGACGCTGCTCGACAGACATCATCATTTAGATCCCCATGCAAAAACGCACTCTTCACATCAAGTTGATAGATGGTCCAATTCCTTTGTGCTGCCAATGCTATTATTAATCTGATTGTATCCCGTCTTGCTACTGGCGCATAGACTTCAGTGTAGTCTATACCAAACTGCTGGGCAACTAAACGGGCGTTGCACTTGTCAACCTTTCCGTTCTCATTGTACTTTGTTTTGAAGACCCACTTGACCCAATCTTCTTCGCACCTTTAGGTAGCATTGTAAGCTGCCAAGTATTGTTTCTTTCTATAGCTTCAATTTCAGATCTCATTGATTCTCTCCACTTTGAATGTTTGACTGCTTCATCAAAGCTCAAAGGGTCCTCATTGGTGGTGAATACAACTAAATTGTGAAATTCTTGTTCTTCCTCGAACAAACCCTCGCCACTGACATAGTCTTGCATCCAAATGGGATGCCTTTTATTTCTTTCTCCCCGAGTAACTTGTGGGCTATTTTGAGAAGAACTAGTGTTGCTTGAGTTTGAACCACTAGACCTATTTTCATTAACACTGTCATGATCGTGAACACCGTAAAGAGCTGGAACACTATCGGGCTCTCCATCACTTTGACCTTGTTCATCGAGAATTTCTTCGTCATCACCCCAAACCAACACATCTTGCTTTGCTTCGGCAATACTCCTTCCCAAATCCCAACTTGCATCTTCTTCAAACACTACATCTTTACGTACAATGATCTTCCTTGAAGTTGGATTGTATAGTCGATAGCCTTTCGACTCTTCACTCACACCTAAAAGTACACACTTGACACTTTTATCATCAAGTTTGGTTCGTTTGGCATCTGAAATGTGAACATGTGCGATACAACCAAAAATTCTGAAATAATTGACATTTGGTTTGACTCCACTCCAAGCTTCTTCAGGAGTTACATCTTGCACAACTAGTTTTGGGCTTCTGTTAAGTACATGAGTGATCCAATTCATAGTTTCTAGCCAATAACTCTTGGGGACGTTCTTCTTAGATAATATGCTTCGAACCAGGTTCATGATTGTTCTGTTTCTTCGTTCAGCAACCCTGTTTTGCTGTGGAGAATAGGCTGCAGTTAGTTGTCTTTTGATACCATTAGACTTGCAAAATTCATTGAACTCATTAGATGTGAACTCTCTTCCCCTGTCAGTTCGTAAACAAATAATAAGAGACCTCGTTTCCCTCTCTACAAGATTCTTATAATGTTTGAACATGGTAAGAGCTTCAAATTTCTTTGCCAAGAAGTATATCCACATCTTCCTACTATAATCATTAATAAAGCTGAGAAAATACCTTTTGCTGCTATTTGATTATGGTGTGATTGGTCCATAAATATCTGTATGGATTAGTTGCAGTTTTTGTGAAGCCCTCCACATGCTTTTCTTTGGAAATGAATCTCGTTTTTGCTTTCCAACCAAGCAATCAGTACACACATTTGTAAAAATTGCAACCTGTGGAAGCCCTTTCACCATTTTCTTGGAGTGCAATGTTCTAAGTTCGCTGTAATTTAGGTGACCATATCTGCGATGCCACAAGTGTGCTAGATCGTCTGCAGTTGTGTGCAGACATGATGGAGAATTAGGAAGGACCGTAGCGAGGATAATGAACATTCTATTCGCAGACATTAGAGTTTGCATAATTAACCCCTTAATTTCATGATAAACCTTACATGCTCCATGTTGTATAACGATTGTCAAACCCCTTTCTTGCAACTGACCAATGCTTAACAAATTATTTTTCAGCTCAGGGATATAATACACATCACTTACTACATGAGTCATGCCATGAATTTTCAGCTTGATATTTCCTTTTCCCATCACTACCATTCTTGTATTGTTGCCAAGCTTCACAGAGTGTCTAAAATCTTCGTCAAAATTCGAGAACCATTTCTTATTACTGCACATGTGGTTGCTGCATCCACTATCTAGAAACCATACGTCTTCTCGTTATGAGCCGTTCTCCTCTACATATGCCATTAGTAACAGTTCCTCCTCTTCTTCAAATTCAGTATAGTTCACTGCCTTTTCCCGACTAGGACATTCATATTGAAAATGTCCCAGTTTATGACACTTGTAACATTCGATGACAGCTTTGTTAAACCCTTGTCTGCCTCGACTTTTTCCCCTTCCTCGAAAGCCTCCACGACCTCTTCCTCTTGAACCAAAATTTTCTTCATGAGTGACATTCAGGACTTGGTCATCTCCACCTGCCTGTCCAAGCATGCGCTGCTCGTGGACCAAGATACTGCTTTGAAGCTCAGCAATTGTCATGGTAGTGAGATCGTTGGATTCCTCAATCGAGCACACCACATAATTATACTTGTGAGTCATGGACCGTAAATTTTTTTCTACAATCATCAGTTCTTCAATTTTTTCTCCATGAGCCTTCATTTTATTTGCTATCGTAAGTGTACGAGCAAAGTACTCGTTCACTTTTTCACCGTCTTTCATGCCGAGAACTTCAAATTCCTTTCTTAGTGCTTGCAACTGAGCCCTTTTAACCTTCGTTGTGCCTTGGTACTTTTTCTTCATCGAGTCCCAGATGTCCTTTGCTGTGTCCTTTTTCAAAATAGTCTCTATGATTGTTCGATCAATAGCCTGAAACAAATAATTTTTGACCTTCAAATCCTTCAGTTTGGCATCTACCCTTGCCTTTTGTTGAGCCTCTGTCATCCCTCGTACTTCTGCTGGAATACCGGTCTCCACCATATGCCAATACTCCTTTGAACGTAGAAAATTCTCCATAAGCATTGCCAATGATCATAATAACCATTGAACTTTGGTATTGATGGGTGAACGAAGTTGGTCTCTGCCATGCTGACTCTGCTCTTCTTTTCTCTCTAAATTACTCACTCTATAAAAAAGCTTCGGTTTCTTATACAACTTGCTCTGATACCAGATTTGTTGAATATGAAAACTAAACAAGAATGGGAGAATTATCTTACTATTCATTACTGAAAGCTACAGCATACAAAGCCTTACAAAGATCAAAGATAAGCCAAACATCCCACAAAATCCTCCACCCCTTATACGTGGAATGACCAAGTCAAAACTCTAACTAGTTCTAACTGTAGGTTTCTAATAATTAGGACTTATTAACAACAAAATAAGAATCAATAACAATAAAATCCTAACAATGACTAGTATATATACATGCTCCCGTGTGCATATATATATAGTTAAATCATCATGCTATGGCAAATACTGGTAAATTGCATTTTATTAATTTCGAATTTATTGAGATTTAATATGTTTTTCTTAGGAAGGTAATGAGTTGTGCTTGAGTTTGTTTTGAACTGTTCTAGGTATGGATTTCCTATCTCATAATTGTAGTATTTCTAGCATCCACAACGGTTAGTGTAGGTGCACTTGGATAAAGTTATTCTATTTTGGTTCGCAACGGATGGTTTTGTAGGACAAATACTGTAGCATTTTTTTTTGGAGAAAATCCAGTATGCCAGGAGGCACAAGTGTTGTATATTAAAAAAGTGAAAAATAGAAATAATGTGGGTTACAAAAGCCCACCCACTAGGCTTGCTAATGAGAATATAAACAATAGGCAAACAAAAGGAAGTTCTAAGCCTATACAAAAAATTGTTTGTGTCTTGATCTTTAAGCCAAATAATTGTTTGTGTCTTGATCTTTAAGCCAAATAAAGATCAAATACCAAACATAATAGGAACAACAAAACAATAACAGGCTGCATGTGATCAGCAAACAGAACAAAAAACAGTTAACTGAATCTATAGTGGGGCCTAAAGTTAAGATCGTGAGTGAAGAGTTGAGTGTTAGAAACCATCCCTCCCAAAAGCTTAAGCTGTTAGAAGAAGGAATTGTAATGAATATTATGCTTAACACCCTACCTCACGTGCAACCCCATACTCGCACTTGGAGAGCAGACGGGAACAGGATTACGCAGAACATACGTAGGACAAGCGGACGGAGAACAAACAAATTTCGGATTAACAAATGGGGGATGGAGGTGCCAAGGGTTTAACCTTGGACTTCCCAGAAAACCAATCTATGATACCATCTTAGGAATCATCTTTGCCAAAAGCTTAAGATGTTAGGAGAAGGAACCGTAATAAATATCATGCTTAACATTGAGCAATGGCTTGAGGAGGGGAAGACCACCAGCATATGTGATCAAAAGTCATGCCCATCTTCGAGAGCTTATCTGCCATTGCATTGCCTTCCCTATAAGTTTGGGAGGCAAAGAAAGACATCTGTTGCAAATAGAACCTGCAATTAGCCCACCTTGTGGCAAGCTGCCAAGGCACAAAGGAGTGAGTGTTGACGAGGCATAATAGAGTACCTTTAGAATTCATCTCAATCCATAGTTTTTTCTAGCCATTAATCCAGGCAGATTCAATGGCTTGAATGAGAGCACAAAGTTCTGCATAAAATGCATTATGATTACCAATTTTTCCTACAAAAGCACCCTTGTAGAAACCCTTACAATTTCTAAAAATTCCTCCAATAGAGGCAGGACCAGGGCAGCCATTAGCCATACCATCAGTGTTTACTTTCAGCCAGCCTGGAGGAGGGGGAGTCCATATCACTTCAGTGATTTTGGAGCATGGTTTAACTTTGCCAGATAAATTGAATTTTTTAAGAATAAGAAGATCCTCCACAGTGTTTGACATAAACCCAGGGATAAAATCATTAAGTTCAGAAATACAGGCAGTTAGATGATGTTTAAAAATTGTGAGGTTTAATTTTGAGTTGTTCAAAATGATATAATTTCTGCTTGCCCAGATTTTATGAAAAACAATAGAGGCACCTGCAATCCACACATTGAAGACTTGGGAACTCCATTTTTTTGAGATTATGAAATTCCACAGATCGGTGACAGAAGATGAGGGAGAAGAGTGAATGTTGAAGATGGAGAAGAACCACTTCCAGACTGGGAAAGCAAAACCACAGTGAAGCAGGACGTGTGAGGTAGTTTCAGTGGAGTGTAGGCACATATAGCACCTGGAGGCAGTGGTAATGCCTTTCAGCTGAAGGGAGACTTGTGTGGGAATAACATTATGAAGCATCCTCCAAACAAAAACTGAGGCTCTAAGGGGGGGGGGGGGTGAAAGAATTCCAAACGTGCTTGAAGGTAGAATTATAGTTGTATTTATGGAAGAAGGTGTATGCATCACTGAAAGTGAAACTGCTTTTGAGGAGAAAGGCCAAACAATCACATCATCAGTAGGAGTAATAGGCAGGGGAATGGCTGTGACTAAGTTGTTGAAAACAGGGAAAAAGCTTCTCAGCCATGAGGGATATTCCAGTCATTATGGGAGATCCATTGGTTCAAGCATTGGTCCTTAGGAAAATGAGGAGGGGGGAGAGGAATGTCATTGCACCAATCATCATGCCAAATTTGAATGGCAGAACCACTCCCCACAATCCAATTAGCATGGTATAAGCAAAGTTTAAACTTAAGTTTGCAAGTTTGCTATCCTACAGACGAAAGAAGTACTGCGATCTATTCATAAATTGAGCCAAAAAACTGTGTACCATTTGAATAGGACGAATTAAAGCCATTCGATTGGCTCAAACCATTTAATTTGAGCCAGATTGTAGTCATCTATTCAAGTTTGCACGGATATTATTCATCTGTTTCGATATACCCAACCATGTTTTGTGCGTTTATCCTTCGTTGTGAAACCATTGTAGAAAATATACTAGTTACTACATGGAACAAACTAACCATTGTGGAAGCTCTTAGCAGTTACATCTGATTAGGGTGGGCTGGGTGGCATTGGTCGGTAAACCACCCGATGACACCTTCCCGATCAACGAACCGACCTTTGTCGGCTGTGAGATATGTGTACCGCTTCTGGCCTGAAGCAGTTATCACACCATCACTTATCTCTCTCTCTCTCTAGCACACTGTCACTTTCTCTCTATGGAATTGATCGAGGAGAGGGATATAGAGAGGAGGGAGATGGGGAAGGGGGAGGATGAGTAGAGAGAGGTGGTCGGTCAGTTGATCAGATACCAACCATCTATGCCGCCTTCAACCCTGACCACTGTCGGTCGGTCGTCTTCTCGGACCGAACTACTCCAATTTCCGGCAGCTTACTGAAACCAACTGAACTGATCGGTTGGTTCAGGTGGGTTTGTCTGTTGATCGGTAAAATTTCCCAGCTCTATATCTGATGTCTCCTTTGTTACTTCTATTGGAATGGTTGCTCTTATTTAGAAACAGTTTGATTTGGCTTTGAGTCTTTTATTTTAGTGACCTATATTGTATATCGATTGTTTTGGTGTGTTAGCTGAAAATATTTGTAGTCTTTCCAAAGACCATTTTTGCACAGTGTGTTGCTCCTTTTCTCTCATGGTGGCTGTGAGAATTTCCAATTATGTTTGAGCGGACTTGAGGGTAAGCCTTCCTAAATGGGATTGGAGATTCTTTTGATTTTGGTGGTTTACTTGTGTAGTCATGTTCGACACAAGTCTAAATGTCTAATACAAAATATGCCACCTTTGTTTATAGGATACATTTATTTCGTAATTTGAGAATATGAAAGAAATGTAGAAGTAATTTATACAGATGACATTAGGATTTTTAATGCGCTACAAGTGTTGCACAAGAGTAACATAGCAAAGTGAGTTAAAACACTTGAATTGAATTCTCTGATATATTATAACACGCAGGAATGCAGGGTTCTTCAATGCATGGTGTAGGCAGTGTGTTTTCATCGAGGATGGATCATTCATACGTTGTGTTGCCGAAGCAAAAGAATCAGATACCAGGGGGGGCTCCACCTCGTCCTCGCAGTGGAGCTGATACAAGCCAGTCTGGGAAGGCAATGGAAGAATCATTTGTGGTGTTGCCTCCACCCGCTGCTTCTGTGTACAAGTGCGAGCCTGGGTCTGATGGAGGAAGTGGGACCCATTTACCATCACATGATGATGGTGGACCCAACAGTGCTCCTATGCAAGCAAACAATTCTGGGTTTCACTCCACTATAACTGTCCTGAACCGTGCATTTGATATTGCTACTACCCAGACACAGGTGCACTTAATTAGTGCTATTTTTTCCTTGGCAGGGTTCCTCACCATGACATTTAATTAGTTCTTAGCTTTGGTTTGGTTAAACATTGAGCCTGCAAGATGGTGTTTATGTAGTATTTCCTCCATCCTTGATTAGGAGTCCATGCTTGAATTTTACATCTATGTCTATATTCTATTCTCTATATTAAGTGAAAGGATTTTTTCCATGCATGTGAAATTACAAAATTACTCTTCATGCTTTCAAAGTAAAAATAGTGCTTACGCGAAAAGTTAAAGCTATTACCTTAAACAGTTAAAGAAGAACACATGTTATCACCCCTTAAACAAATGCCATTGCATGTGCTTATTGTGATTTAAAAATCTACGTATTGTGAAGAATTACTAGGTATAATATTGCACAAGCATTGCATGTGCCATAAGTTTTAGTTTTTCAAGAATGAAACTAATCTCATCACAATAAATGGTTTAGACAAAACCTAGTTTCCTATTATGTATTTTGCTCTGTTAATTATGTTCCGAGTAGGAAAGTGGTTTCTTAATTTGGGACTTCCAGACGTCCAAAATAAGGAATAGTGGACTTTTAGTTTGGGATGGAGGGAGTATGTTATTTACTGATAGATTAGAAAGCTGATGTTTAGTCCAGGCTCAGTGTCTCTGTGCTTTTTATGCCTACAGGTTGAGCAACCTTTATGCCTGGAGTGCATGAGGGTACTATCTGAAAAACTTGATAAGGAGGTTGAAGACGTAAACAAGGACATAGAAGCCTATGAAGCTCTCCTTCAGCGCTTGGAGGGGGATGAACGGAATGTTCTAAGTGAGGCTGATTTTTTGAAGGAGAAACTAAAGGTATTTATTTAATAGCAAGCTCTAATGATTGAACCACTCTATTCAATCTTTACACCAGTTGAAATTGAATAAACCAATTTGCTGGTTTTTGTACCTTTTTATTTTGGTCTATATAAATTTATGTAACTTCGATTCTTTTTATCAGAGTAGTGAGATTAGTAGTTGTATCAGGGCAAAGAAATATTGCTTTATCAGTGCTGAAAGAAAACTCTCTGACAACACTAGCACTAGGCATCTGATGAGCATTCAATCATTTCTTTGGTTATGAGCACAGTCATCGTCGTCATCATCATCGTCATTGTTGTGGACTTTTGGTTATGGAAACTAATTTTTAATTGATCATGAATTCATCTTATTCAATTTTTGGTTCTTTCTCCTATTAGTGAGGGTTTGTAGGCTCTGCATGTGTTGGAACCTGCAAATTTATGATGCCCTAATAAACTGCTCGACCACTGGTGACTAGACTAGAGAAACATAATCTTTTTTTTATAGTGTTATCAATAAATACCAAATTCTTTTGTGCTTCTCTATTATTACAAGGAGGGTTCCCAGCAAAGAAAATAATATTCTTCATAAAAAATAATAACAACATAAGAACATAAAAATGTGAAAGAACATCATACATTACTTCTAAAAATTAACTTGTCGTGACATACACATCATGAGTAAATGAATTTATATTTCGTAATTATTGTGTAACTGTCAAATTATTCTATCAAGTTTACATCTTTTCTTTGGATGCTAGTTATTAACAATTCCATATCCATCAAACATTAATCAACTTTATATTTGGGAGGTTGTGGCATCACCCTCACTTCTCACTTGGGAGGTTGTGGGTTCCATCCCCTTCCCCATAGGATTTGTAGTATTTACAAAGGAAGAGACTTTAGATTTTCCTTTCAAAACAGTATCTTTTTTATATAGTAAAAATAGATGGGTTTTTGTGAAGCCCTTTCTTCAGAATGTGCCTACAAATTTAGTGTTAATGCAGATTTTTTACAGTCCTCGTAATGATAATTTTTTTCATCAAATCCTCATACTGTGAATATTATCTTATTGAATAAATACATTTAAGATAGAGGAAGAAGAAAGGAAGCTTGAAGCAGCCATTGAAGAAACGGAAAAACAGTGTACAGAAGTAACTGCTGAATTGAAGGAACTTGAATTTAAATCTAATCGCTTCCAAGAGTTGGAGGAGCGGTAAGTTTCACCTAAGTTCAAAGAGCTTCAACTTTTAAGTGAATTATTATGATTGATCAGGAACCTGTCCGTAAGGTTCTATTCATCTGGTTAGTTATACAAGAAGGATATTATTTAAATACATTGAATCCTCTTATTGCTAATTGATTCCATTTAACCCATTTGTAACAGGTATTGGCACGAGTTCAATAATTTTCAGTTCCAGTTAATTTCACATCAGGTGTGGGGCAGTTTATACTTTTCTACAGTCATTTTCCTCCAATTCTTAAATGCCTTTAAATTAATCTGGAGTCATGCGGTTTATTTGACTTTTGTAATTGTTTGGATGAATGTATAAACTATCAGTAAAACATATAATGCAATGTGCATTTCATGGATATATTAAAACTTTGTAAAAATATAGCAAATTTTATAAACACATAATGGATAATTCCATTAAATTATGAAAAAATTAATCATTTGGTAGATTGACCTTTTTAAGTATCAGAATTCTTTTGACAAATATAATAATATATTTATACTCCTCTTTTGTCGATTTTCTCCTGTGAGAGTAGCACACTGTGTAATTGTCCAACTAATTACAATTTAAGGGTTTTTTTTTCATTTCTTTTTATGGAATTTTATTCTGAATCTAGAATTCAAGGGCTTTGCAAACCTTCGTTGCTCACCTTTTACATATGGAAATTCTCCCCTTGTTTATATACATCTTCAAATGTTAACAAGTACTTTATGGTCACAGGAAGAGAGGGACGCAATTTTGGCAAAGACTGAAGTTTCGCAAGCACATTTAGAATTGTTGAAACGAACTAATGTGCTCAACGATGCCTTCCCTATATGGCATGATGGAGAGTTTGGAACAATTAATACTTTCCGGCTCGGCAGACTTCCAAAAATTCCGGTATGAATATAAACCATGCTCCCCCCAAGGAAAAAAAATTTGTGGTAGGGAAGAGATGCATAATTTTTGCAGCAGTAAAATTGAGCTGATTTGAGGCCACCCTTGAATTGAATACCCTGGGGTTTGATGCCTTCCTTGTCATTGTTAAAATGATTTTGATTACAACCCTGTATCATGTTTTTGCAACGCTTAGGTTGAGTGGGATGAGATAAATGCTGCGTGGGGCCAAGCTTGCCTTCTCCTCCATACGATGGCTCAATATTTCCGGCCAAAGTTCCAGTATCCTTCTTTCTTATTTGAATTATGCATCTTTGAACTGGCTTGGCCTTCTTATATATTGTTCTGTAAACGAAATTCCATTCTGAAGTTAAAAACCGGAATGTACTGCCAGCATATTGGATGATGTGCATATTGCTGGTTGAAAATTTATTTTTAGATTTGTCATATTGCTCTATTATTTGAAGTTGAATAGTCTGGAAAAACGGCGGGGCTTTAACTTGAGGGTGAATAAAAGGTAACATGTAACCAACGTCTCTACTTTCCCTTTCAAATGAATATCTTACTTACTCTTGCGTGAAACAGTCACCACTCCCCAGAAAGAAGATTATGTGGTAATTCGAAATTGTCGGTAGGAGGCTATGTTAGCACAATAATATTGAGTATTACATATGATCAGTATTTGTACAGACATATATGTATGCGTTTTATGTTTGTCAAATTTAATGGTCTCATCAAGAAACTGGGGAGTCTTCGTAAACTGAAGCAAATGGAATCAAGGAAATGTTAATTGCATGTGAAGGCAAATTTTTTGAGTCATCTTTATGAAATATTGAAATATAGTATACCTTAATTTGTTGTACTCAGATATCGGATAAAAATTCTTCCTATGGGGAGTTACCCTCGAATTATGGACAGTAGCAACAATACTTACGAGCTGTAAGTTTACACTTCTCCCTTGATTGTCATTTGACTTCTTTTTATCAGTTTGTAATGAGAAAAGTACATGGTGGGATAAGTACAAGTTTACTCCTAAAATAAAGTGGGAAAAAGCGAATATAATACTTACTAAATTTATATTTTGTCAAAACTATTAGAAAAAATAAACACATTTCAAATGATTAATGTGGGATCTGCCACCTTCATCCTAAGGTACCCACCTAAAGTCCAAATTCAGTCGTAGGTCTATGGTGTGACTACCTAGTGAATTTTTTTTTTCTCCAATTAGCTAGCTTCTTCAAAACTAAGATAATGTAATTTTTTTATACAATCTGCAATATAATTTAGATTTTTTAACCATACATCTTGGTCAGGTTTTGCATTTTTTTCCCCTATTGGATTGTTAACTTTGGGTAATTGTTTCTTAGGTTTGGTCCGGTTAATTTGTTTTGGAGCACTCGCTATGACAAAGCAATGACATTGTTCTTAACTTGTCTTAAGGATTTTTCGGAATTTGCATATTCTAAGGATGTTGATAACAACTTACCGCCTGAGAGACGCTTTAGCCTTCCCTACCAGTAAGCTTCCCTCTTATTTACTTATTTATTATTTTTTGGGTTGGGTGGTGCGGTGGGGTGGATTTGAAAAATGCATTTCATTTGGAGCAGGTATTTATGGCTAGTTGGTGGATCGATCTCATCTTTTAACCAAATTGAGTCTTGCAATAACCAAATTGAGTCTTGCAAGATGTAGTTGGGTCAGAGTTTTCCAACTTTAAGGCTTCAAATGTTAAAAATCCAGTTATTTGTTGCACCACTCCCCATTTATTGCACTGCTTATTTATCAGTGCCGAGTATTTATGCCTCTTTAATGTTTCAGTACCATTAAGAGGATTATTGTTGCCTCGAAGGCCAAGTTAGGGGTTGTCTAGATCTGCCATGCTAGTTAGGAGGCACCAATACTTCATGGATACTTCCAGACATGTATCCATAATGTATACGTGTATATATATTTTATTCCAGTTACGTGTCTGATGCTTCTTGCCTTCTTGTACACTCGTATACATATATGACACATTTCATAAACAAAAAGAAATTAATTTTTTGGAAGAAAACAAATGAAAGTTTTTCTAACTATATGGAGGAAAGGGGGTGACAAGAGAATAGAAATGAAAGTATATCTTCTTACCTTTTTGTGTACTTCCGGATTAATATTAAGGTACATTAGAAGCATATAGTACAACTTCCCAAAGCAGTATTGTGTTCTGGCAATATAAATATATATATTATTTTTTTTTAAAAAAAAAAGGTCTAAGAAAAGTTTGTATATAAAAATATGTTCATTTAGGTGTCCTCAATGTCTCCATGGTTTGGTGAATGCTGTTCAAGTGGAAATTTTTGTCATTTATTATATTCATTTAATGTTTATTGTTACTATTTCTAATTAAAAATAAAATTATACACAGATCTGGCTTTTCCTCGTTTGTCAAGAGTGTGATAGATCACACAGGGAGCCATGGTTCAATCCCCCTCCCCCCCCCCCCTTCTAAGAACTACATGGATCTATCATCACTTGTATCAAAATAAAATAAAATGATACACTTCATATTAGATTATCTTTCTTTCTTGAAGAAAAGAAGAGAGATATCATTGTTTATTAAATCTTAACTTGAATATTAATTCGTTCTTGTTATTATTATATTTTACAGATAAACATTATAAATTTATTATTGGTAGTGGATATAATCTGATACAAATTCAATCTGAAGAAATCTGGATATGGATTATTGTTGTGATGATGCACTATACGATCCAATCCAAATCCAAACCCAATACAGTAATTTTCCTAATAAATGGATTAGGATCGGCTTTGATTCAATCCGAATTTGATCCGTTACAGGCCTAGGAGTTGGAGTATAGTGTAAGAATCATGTAAAACAACAAGTACATAATTTTAGCCTTCGCTCTCTATACTGGCTTCTACTAATTTAGAGCTAATTTTTGCAGGATTGAGGATGGCAAAGTTATAAGGTATATATTTTGCTGTTCTTAGGTTCATATATATAGGTATATTATATATGTAAGATATATCATCAAGAAGAAGGCTCTAGAAAGGGCTTGTGCTCTTTTAGTTAACGAACCCCATTTGGTTGAATTTTTTGATGAAAATTATCGCCACCAAATTTCAGTAAAGAATTCAACCGAGAATTGGGTGAACAAAAAAATTACTTCCCGGTTGATTTTTTTTTTATGTAATTTGGTAAATATACGTATTAGTTTAGGCGTCTTTGATGTCTCTGTGTCCCTTCTTTTTTAGAATTACGGCTGCCTGCGTACAATAATTAGTCTACATAATTTTTATCCTCTTTCTCTTTATTGGCCTCTACTAATTTAAAGCTAATATACGCAGGATTGAGAATGGGGAACCTAAAGCCTATTCAATCACACAGAGTTTCAACAAACAGGAGAACTGGACCAAAGCTCTCAAGTACACCCTTTGCAACTTGAAATGGGCTCTCTATTGGTTTGTTGGCAACACTAGTTTCCAGTCTGCTTCGGCCACCATTTCTTCACATTCTGAGGTCTCGGGCGCTAGCTACTTGTACAAAAAGCGTGTTCCTGACCCCAAGTCCGCATCAAAAAACCCATGTTGATATACTTACAGATATACGCAGTGTACATAGAAATACAGTGGAATCTTGTTCTGTTCATAGCTAATTATTTGCAGTAATGTATCATATAACCTTTCTGGATCCTTAAAAGAGTTATAAAGCAACAATTGTTTGGCATTAGACCTGCACACGATTTTTTAACAATTCTTGTCAAACGGATTGACCTATTAGTGACCCGAATTTGTTAAGATTTACCCATTAACTTATAATTTTGTACCAATTTGTGTCGTGTTATTGTGTCGAGTGTCATTTTGCCAGGTGTACTCTCTGGGAATGACTCATTTACATCAATACAACTTATCAAATACGAGCCATCTAATTTAAAACTAATGGCCTATATTTGTGGACTTGGCTCTCATTCATTACTTTTTCCATTCAAGTTTTGTCCAAGGGGTCTAATTCGAGACTTGAATGGATGAGTTTTTTGACCAAACTTGGTGGAGATATCTTTGAAATGAGTAGATAAATTTTACAAAATTTTATCAAAAAATTCAAACTGGAAGATGTCGAAAATGAACTATTTATCAAATTTTTATTAAATTTGCTTTCGGTTAATTTTTTTTTTTTATGAAATTTTGTAGAGAACATTTCAACTAAGTTTTATGAAAAAAATTATCCATTCAAGCCTCAAATTAGATTTCCTTATACGAATTTTGATGGAAGGGATAATGGAGGCAATCAATTCCTATATTTTCTAACTCTGCTTTAGGGTCAAAGTGCAGCATCTTATCCCTTTTAATGAACTTTATTTTGTAAATGAAGAGCCGAACTATAAAATAAAATAATAGTGGAACAAATTTTAGTCTTAATCATCATAATTAGGCAGTATTATTGGTAGATGTAGTTGGGCAATGGGATTGGTGGCAGTATTATTGGTAGATTTAGTTGAAACTTGAACAGTATGACAGATTTGGCTCATTTTTATTATTTTTTTGGTTTAATTTGGTATAATGGTGACGGACTTGGCTCATTTTCATTATTTTTTCGGTCCAATTTTGTATAATGGGATTTAGTTAAAAAATTAAATAGATAAATTTTTTCATGAAACTTGATGGAGATGGTCAATCTAATTCCATAATGAGTAGACCATTTAGAAATAAAAGTAATTTTTTTTAATATATATATTCATTTTCATCCATTAGAAGTTTAGATGATTATCTCATCCAATTATTAAATCTTCTGATGATTCATCATAGTGATCACTTTTATCATAAAAAAAATTATTTATATATCCCTAAAATTAAATCTTATTGAACAAAATTATATCAAAAAATAATAAAAATCAACCCGGTCTAATTCTAACTTTTTCCTTCTTCCTACTTTGTTGGCATTGATTATTTATCCAATTTTCGTAGCTATTAAAAGCCACGTGGCCCACATAATACTTTTTTTCTTGACAAATTAGAGTGGTTCCTTTCCGAGATAATTTGAATTAGTGTTTATTTTCTTTTTTTAATATAATTAATGTACCACGTCGTATAATAATAAATAACTTTTATTTTTAGTCTTTAATTTTGTTATAATTAAAGTATTTTATAAAGAATGTGAACGATAACATTCCATTTAAAATGACATGATTAATATATACCATATATAAGTAAGTTTAATACTTAATTTGTGTACGTACACACAATGTGCATGGGTTCAATAACATCAAGTAAGAATAATATATATTGGACGTACTATTCTTCTTCTTACAATTCATACATGGGAAGGCTCTTAAGAGAACTAATTTTTTAGTCTTTAAATGCAAATTAATTATTTTGAGGGGATAAATAAATGAATTTTTTGATGAAACTCGGTGAAAATGATCTCCATGATTAGCATACCACTTCCACCAAATTTCATCGAAAAATTCAATCCGGAAGAGGGTTAACTAAAAAATTGATATATATGTGTGTTTCTAGCCGTTAAAATTTAAGATGTTTAGCTAACCACTTCCTAGTTGAATTTTTTGATAAAATTTGGTGGAGATGATCTGCTAATTATGGAGATCATCTTTATCAAGTTTCATAAAAAAATTCATCTGTTACTCTCTCAAAATGATTGGTCCGCATTTAAGGACCAAATAAATGGTCCTCTTAATTTAGATCCTTCCCCTATGCATATGGGCATATATATATATATATATATACACAGAAAAACTAATTAAGGAGCTTAATTGGCGTTGATAATTACTAGTGAGACATTTCAGAAAATAATATAATAGTATAACATAAAATAGTACTCCCTCCGTTTATAAATGTCCCAAAATAGTTGTCCACTTTTCACATTTAGTATTTTATTAATTATAATAATTTTTTGATTTCCAATATTACCCTTTAAGCTCCCTACACTTTTTTTATTTTAGGTTCCGCCACCTTTTTTATGAGAAGAAAAGTAAAGGACATTTTTGGAAATAAGCATTTTCTCTTGGAGTAATCATTATGTCTCTTTAATTTTTAATTTTTCAAAGTGTGACAATTAAATTGGGACGGAGGGAGTAATTGGTTGGTGAGATAGCTTAATACCGTTGATCAAAACTTAGAAATTTTTTTTATATATATATAGTCAACAGAGGGAGAGTTGGCACGTATTTGGTCACCAAATTACTCAAAACTTATAATACAAGTCACTGGCCTATTACATATATATATACACACATTACCTTGCTACTTACACTTTGATTTCTTCTCAATTAAACCAACGAATTGAATCTTGCACGGCCAAATTAATTAGTTGCTAACATATACAATGTCACAAAAGAAATTTGTGGTGGAGATCGAGAAGGCAAAGGCTGCCACTGATGGGCAGCCTTCGGTCGGACCAGTTTATCGCAATGTCTTAGCTAAAGATGGATTCCGACCACCTGTCCAAGGCATTCAGAGCTGCTGGGATATTTTCCGGTAAGATGTGATGTGTATATATATATAAGTTATTTATACTCCAGTTATGGACTAGTGATTTCGATCTATTATCGTATTTATGGTGTTAATATAAGCTGTATATTAATTTTGAAATGTACAACTCATTAATGCATTTGATGTGAGTAACTAGTTTCCAATATACTATAAATTAAAATAGAATCAATTGCAAGTTTTTCTTCAAGTATATAACCGTAAATTTAAGTAGATTTTATCTTCTTGAAGCTTCTTAGTGATGATGGTAATTAAAGCTAAATGTATTTGTATCCTTGTTACAGTGTGTCGGTGGAGAAATATCCTAGTAACCAAATGCTTGGCCAGCGAGAGATTGTGAATGGAAAGGTTATTGTTTAGTTATTAATCTTTTCCTCCGATGGGAATTCTGTCATACACAGTTACTTAACTGAATTTATTTGCAGGCAGGTAAATATGTGTGGTTAACCTACAAGGAAGTATATGATACAGTATTGAAGGTTGGAGCTTCCATTCGCAGCTGTCATGTTAAAGAAGTAAGTCTTTGATGTATCTTTACTACCTAGCTAGGTTGTTTATATGTTAATTATGTACAATCAAGTCAAAGAATATTATTGTTAGTTACTTGTTACTTAATAATTGCAACATGCAGTTTTTATACCATAAATTTTCCCTACTTTAATTTTGTGGATTGATTGTACTAGTTGGTTAATACAGACTAAATTTGGGCTTTGATGCTTGTTTGAATTCAGTTCTTCCATAGGACCAACCAGCTTTGTATGTTTAGTACTCCATCATTCTCAAATTAAGAGCCCTCTTTCTAAATTTAGATTGTAAACTAGTTAATATACCAAACATGGCAGCATACCTTGTCTAAAGTAGAAGAGCTAGTGAGAGAGACTACTTGGACTTCGAGAAACAAGAGAACCTACACCAATTGGCTGCTGTGTAAAGAATGGGATTTAAAAGAAACTGTTATGCTTGTCTAATGGGTGCTATTATGTTGTTTGGGTTAGGCTTGGTTTGGATAGTTAGGCCTGTAGTTGTTTTGTTGTTTTCCCTTACCTGTACTATATTTGATTGATGTTATATATTTTTTCAAATTTCACCAAATAAAAATAAAAATATACCAAACATAACATTTTCCTAACAATAAACAATAGTACTTAATAACTAACTAATCAAGACCTTAATAAAGAAGGGATATTAATCTCTAACAGTCTGTTTGGATTGAATGGATGAGAAGAAAAGAAGGGAAAGGAGAATTACGGATCAATAATCTCAAATTTGGATATACACATGAGATGAAATGGAAAGGACGAGGAAGGAATAGGAGGATTGCCAATTCACTCTATTCCCTTATTTGTTTCCTTCCGAAATTGAAGGGATGAGAGGGAAAGGAAGGCCGATTAGTGAATTATTTACACTAATCATAAAGAATCGTAAACTAAATATACAAGGGTGTATAACGTAAAAAGTGTTAGTAACATTCCTTTCTTTTCTTCTCTCCAAACAAGAATTGTTATCATTCCTTTCATTTCCATTGTTAATATCCAAACAAAAATAAAGTTACACATGAGCATTTCCTTTCCTTCTTTTCTTTTCCATATTCCGTACTAATTAACCCATTCCTTTCCATTCCTTATTGTCTATCCAAATAGAGTGTAATGGTTTGGACTCTAGTTTTTGGACATGCAGTTTGCAGTTAAATTTCATATGGTGTTACATCTAAAGATACACACGATAACCCAACTTTCTATATGTTCATATCCAGGGAGCTAGATGTGGAATATACGGCGCCAATTGCTCGAAATGGGTTGTAAGCATGCAGGTAAATCTCAGTTTCTCCTAGAAAGTCAATTTTAATGTCCAAGTTTTCTTTTCTTCCTTCCTTCTGGTAGAGTGTATGTGTGATAAATCAATATCATATCTGCAGTCTGCAGATTATAGAAAACTGGAAAGGGGGTGGTTTTCAGTTGTGAATTCCTTGAACGAGAACATTCACTTGTTATACAAATACAATTTTTGATATTTGTTGTAACTTCAAGAATAATGTTTGTCACATAGGCCTAATTAACTGAAATAGTTATTCAGTTAATAGATCAGTTTGGTACGGTTTCCCTAGCGATAAATTCATTGATTCGACTCTTATGCAGGCCTGCAATGCTCTTGGTCTTCACTGTGTCCCTCTATATGACACTTTAGGTATGTATTACACCCCCCCCCCCCCCCCCCCCCCACACCCCAGTGTACCCTCTCATAGCATGTGAAAAGAGTTCATGGTGTACATTGTTCGATATTCTGACTGCACGTTACACAATCTGAATACTATGATGAATCAGAAAACCTTCACAACTAAGCAAAATTAGTAAATGAAGCTTCTTGCTACAGCCAATGATTACTATAAATTACTATAACTAAAATCCATAATCGAGCTATTTTTGTGGAACGCCTTAAAGAAAGAATGACCTTGATAATTGATAAAGTATGAATAATCAGGTTTATCCTTATACATAAACATTGAATATTTATATTTTAGTTAATATCCATCTAGCTGAAGCTAAACTCAGGTTTTGGAACTTAACATCGTGGAAGTTTCACTATGTTTTAGGTGCTGGAGCAGTGGAGTATATCATTTGTCATGCAGAGATTTCAATTGCTTTTGGAGAAGAGAAAAAAATTTCTGAGGTGTGTAGTATGTTTGCAATGGTTCTATAAAGTGGTCTGAGAAGTTTTCAATTTCGAGTTTTTTGCTTCTTCATTCTTTTGTTGTTATTATACCTTTTCTAGAGTAAATTTTTTTTAGAAACTTAACTTGGAATTTTATTTATTTTTTATTTCGTTTCCAGGTGCTGAAAACATTTCCAAATACTAGAATATACTTGAAAAGTAAGTTGCCCTTTTGTCAGTTTTTCCGGTGCATAAAGGTGCATTTGAAATTTAATATTCATTTAAAGTTTTTAATCTGTTACGTAGCTCTTGTGAGCTTTGGCAAGGTTACAGCAGAGCAAAAGGAGTTTGCTAAATCTTTTGGTTTGGCTATATATTCTTGGGATGAGTTTTTGCAGCTGGTAAGTTGCTTGCTTAATGTTATTACATCTTTACCAGAATTGTTTAATAGCTGATTTTATTTTATTTTTTTTTCATTTAAAAATTTTTGCTTCCAATTTGTTACTTTAGTTGGATAGATTTTTTGCCATAAAAGAGAAAAATATCAAGTATACCTTTTATGTTTTTGCACATTGCAAAATTTTGGGCACGACCTTATAATTTTGTCCTTTTTCTGGATCTATACTTACTGATTAAACATACCGGCCATGTTGGTGCTTTAAACTTCGGGTTTCTCAGATTGAAAAAAAAAAACCCCGAAAATAATGGTTATGTTTACTGCACAGGGAACAAATGAGCAATTTGACCTTCCAGTCAAGAAGAAAAGCGATATATGTACAATAATGTATACAAGTGGAACAACCGGCGACCCAAAGGGAGTAATGATTTCTAATGAGAACATTCTCTCTATTATTTCTGGAGTAAATCACCATCTAGAGAGTACGACTGAAGAGGTAAATTTGCACTTAATTGGAATTTCTTATTACATATGTACCTTTGGTAGGCTTGGAAATTAAATCAAAATTGAATACATATGTTGTTTTATTTCTCATATGAGTTTCTTGTTTACTTGATATATATATACATCATCTGATACTTTTAATTTGTTTGATTAATTCTACTATACTTTTTACAGTTTAATGAGAAAGACGTATTCTTGTCGTATCTTCCTCTAGCACATATATTTGATCGGGTAATTGAAGAATTGTTCATTTCCACTGGCGCCTCAATAGGATTTTGGCATGGGGTAAGTGCAAAAAGAGGATATAGAATTGATGGTTACCCTCTTGCAATTCCATAAACAGTTTTTTTCAATTGTGTATTCAGGATGTTAAACTATTGATGGACGACGTAAAAGAGTTAAAACCGACTGTGTTTTGTGCTGTTCCACGTGTTTTAGACCGGATTTATTCAGGTAAATTTTTTGAATATGATGCTGCACTGTGCTATTAATTCATAAGAATGCTTCATGTACCAAGTATTGTACCGCCATATATATATAATCATTTAATTCGCTTGTTAATTTCTACTTTTAGGTTTGGTGGAGAAGATCTCCTCAGGTGGTCTCCTCAAAAATACATTGTTTAACATTGTTTACTCCTAGTAAGTGGCCTTCATTCTAGTCTTTACATACAAATCACGAGATTTGTTTTTGAAAAAAGAAGTTAAACTCTCTTTAACCATCTATCTACGCAAACAGCATTTCCGATATAGATAAGCTATAGAGTCTCTTTAAGTTTGATATACTATAGTCAGCAAAGTCCCAAGTCCTAACTAAGCTATTAAGGATATACAAACTTCAACATTTCTTGTGCAATTTCATTGTATTCTATATTCATATTTTACGTACTCTTGGTTTGCAGTAAACTGCGTAACATGAGTAAAGGGTACAAGCATTTAGAGGCGGCTCCAAAACTTGACAAAATTGTTTTTAGCAAGGTGTTTTTTTCTTTTTTCTTTTTCACTTATGTTATTTGAGTGAGTGAAATGTAGTCTTTCTAATTTCATTGTGATTATGAACTTAGGTGAAAGAAGGTCTAGGAGGAAATGTGCGGCTCATTCTATCTGGAGCAGCACCTCTTTCCACTAGCATCGAAACCTTTTTACGAGTTGTCACATGCGCTCATGTTCTGCAAGGATATGGTATAGAAACTCTTGCTCTTTCTTTCTTTCTTTCTTCGATTACTTTTAGATTTTTACCAATTACAACTACTTCGTTTCAAGTTTTCATGTTTTCCTAGAGTTAGAAATTGGTAACTTTGCATGTAAAATTTGAGCTTTAGCAACGGAAGTGACTACTTATGATTAAAACTCTGGAAATGAAAGTATGAGATTTTATATGTAAAATTTACGAATTCAGGACTCGTTAATATCACAAAAATGCAGACCAACCAAACCCCTACGTTTAGTTTCTTTTGTGCTTTTGTGTTATCTTGGAATCAGAAACCAGTAACCTCAGAAATAAAGTTTGAGCTTTAATTAGCAAAGGAAATTACATCGTGTGATTTGAACTCTTGATATGAATTATGAGACTTTAGATGTAGATTTATCAGTTTACCAATTCAGTATTAAGGAAGTCATAAAACTCGAACTACACGAGCACGTTGTTGAAAGTAATCAGATAGTTGTATTTAGTAATTGTAATATATTCTTTGGACTCATCAGTAACATGAATCTGTTTTGAAGAGAATAGTTGATCTCATGATGTTGTGTAGGTTTAACTGAAACCTCTGCGGCGTCTTTTGTTGCAAGACCGGATGAACTATCAATGATCGGTACCGTGGGACCTCCATTGCCGAACGTGGACGTGCGTTTAGAATCTGTCCCGGAGATGGGCTACGACTCCCTGTGCAGCACCCCACGTGGAGAAATATGCATACGCGGAAATTCCTTGTTCACAGGTTACTACAAACGCGAAGACCTCACCAAAGAGGTTATGGTTGATGGATGGTTTCACACAGGTTGATATATCATATCCATAAGCTTGATACCAGCGAGAATCATTGGCTACGTGTTGATCCTTAAAAAAAATTGGTTGCTTTAATTTATATATATAACTCATGCAGATATATATATATATATATATAATATGGCAGGGGATATTGGTGAGTGGCAACCGGATGGGAGCATGAAAATTATTGACCGCAAGAAAAATATATTCAAGCTTTCGCAAGGAGAATATGTGTCAGTTGAGCATCTGGAGGGAATTTACTCGCTTGTTTCCTGTATTGATTCGGTATTAATTTCTCTTCAAGTATTTGAACATTTTTAATCTCGTTATCCTTCTAAACTTGTGCTTGCGCCGTTGCTTTCTCAATATTCTCTTCTTTTTCTTTTTTTACATCAGCTTTGCCGTTTTGAATTTGAATTATTTTCTAAAGGTATAGCTATAATTAAGCTACTACTAATTAATTAATTTCAGATATGGATATATGGGAGCAGCTATGAGTCCTTCCTTGTTGCTGTTGCCAATCCCAATAAAGAATCTCTTGAATCTTGGGCTCAAGACAATGGAGTGATTGGGGATTTTAATAGTATCTGTGAAAATCCCAAGGCAAATGCTTATATCCTGGGAGAGCTCACCAAGATTGCAAAACAAAACAAGGTTTCACTCTCTCTCTCTCTCTCTCTCTCTCAGATTGGAGGGTCTAATTATAACCTTGAAACAAGTCTGAACTATCTGGTACTATAGTACTGTGTTTGGCGCGAAAAAGATTACACTAGTCAAGCATGCTAAACATGACCTAATAGACTTGGTTATCCCAAGTTATTTAAAAAGATAACAGTGGTTGGCAAATCATAAAAATAATTAAAGAAATAAAAAATTATAGTAAGACTACAATCTACCATTAAAAAAAGAGGCATATATTTATGACATCCAAATATTGATAAGTGTTATATGGTAAAAAAAAAAAAAGTGTGTAGGAAACATGGAGTGTGACTAAAGGATCGAGTGGTTAATTGTGAAATTACAAACCTTGGATTTATTTGTGAAATGACAATCCACTTTTTGTAATAATATTTTTTTTTGTTTTAATCCAGGTAAAAGGTTTTGAGTTGATTAAAGCTGTGCGTCTTGACCCTATACCATTCGACATGGATCGTGATCTTCTCACTCCAACTTACAAGAAAAAGAGGTCCAACTTCCTCAAGTACTATCAGGTACATCTATTCCCTCTAATTTGGATATCATCAAAAATTCTAATCATTTACACTTTCAAAAGAAAAGTCCGTAAATTGCTTAAAAGAGGGACGGATGTCATTTATTTGTGGAGTACACAGGAAATTACCAAATTATCTATCATTCACTTTGAATAATAAATAGTCCCTCCAACCTTAGTTGAGTCCATGGTTGACTTTCACATATTTAAGAGTTTGCTAAATTTCATCGGTCATTATGGCAGTAGAATTTTTGTCAGAGTATCCGGTAGAAGTATTGGCAAACTTTGATGGCTATATAGCAATTTTCTCAAAATTTGTGGGCTCACTTGCAATTTTTTAAAGGTTGTTGGCAGCACCAATTTGCTTAAAGCTTGATGGCCCAGTTCCAATTTAATCAATGTTTGAGGGTCCTTAAACAGTTATCGCAATGCTTTCTGTCATCGCATGCCCCAATTATCACAGCTTCTAACCGTGACAAGAAGCGTGTTGAATATATTATGAACATGACCTTTGTCAATGAACAATGACAGTAAGGACTGTGACTAACTAAAGCACTTTAAATTAAATATGTATCATTTTTTTAAAAAAATACTTCTCATAGGTTTGATGTACCACGATGGTCAAGGCTTTTAACCGTGACAAGAGGGCGAGTAAAGTAGCTTGCTCAAACTTTTAGAAAATTGTTACTGGCTGTCAAACTTTAACTAACTTGTTACAAGGGTCCCCAAACTTGGACAAAAATGCTACTAGACTCTTAGAATTTGTAACAGGTTTTACTGGACCCTTAAAATTTGACAATTTTTACTGGGCCCTCAAACTTCAACTAAATTGATGCAAAACCCCAAAGCTTTGAAAAAAATTCTACTAAGACCTTAAACATTGTGTAAATTATTACATGCCCTCAGTCTTTGAGTAAATTATTAACGAGTCCTCAAACTTCAAGAAAATTGAAAATAGGTGCTCAAACTTTGTGACAATTTGTCCTGGGCCCTCAAGATTTTAGAAAAACAATTCCAATGCCCTTTTTCTTTTCCTTGGGTTTCGATTAGTTACACTCCAATAGAGCAATACATGGTCTATTAGAAAGATGCATGTGTTCTAAATATAATTATTTATCCATAAATAACAATATATGATTTTGAGAATGACAGAATGTTATAATGTGCAGAATGTGGTTGAAAAAATGTACAAAGCCTCAAGATAAGCAAGCCAACTGATTAACTTGAGAAGCTTTTCGTTCACTCAATGCTCAGAGATTAATACTTTTTATCACTTTATATTGTATGTTCAGTCACCAATGTCTCTCCATCATATTCAGTTGTATCATTGATTCGACATTTCATCAAACTTAAGTATTTGAACAATTATATTTGCAAAGAAGGCTATTAAAAGGAGTTAGGGAAGAATTTAAATTTGTTGGCGTCTCTATGACAAATGATATTGCCAAAAAAAAATACATTACTGTATGCTACATTCTTTCATTAACTTATCACAAAGCCAAAATTCCTGACATCATTTAAAACTACTACAAACCCAAAATTCAAATGCAATATATTTATTTTGGGTACAAAAAATAAAAGATTACAAAACATTCTCAAGATTTTCAAATAATCTGATTTAATAACTACCATAGAAACTAAGTATTATGTAAAAAGAGTCCCAAAAAAAAGACCTCAAAGTTAAAAGTTTAAAAAGTCCAAAGTTTTCCAACAGCTAAAACTTGATAAGCATAATAAGGATAACTAAATTTTATTGTACACAAACCTTAGCCTAAATCCTAAATAATTCGATCAAACAAATGGATAGACCTCACTCACCTTATCCTAGTTCTTCTCTTCATCTAATTGTGTGCATGGTGGACCACGGACTAAATCAACAAAGAACTCCTTTACTGAAACAAAAGTCCAACTAAAATTGTTAAACATTCAAATAAGTAAAGAAATTAAGAACTTGACTAGACATGCAACGCACTAGATTATAATTAAAGCATAATGGAGAAACCAAAGTTTGAGGGACCCTTGCAACAGGTGACTCAAAGTTTGAGGACCCAAATAGCATTTTTCTCAAAGATCGTGGGCCGGTTAGCAATTTACTCAAAGTTTGAGGACCCAATATCAATTTTCTGAAGGAGGGTGGGTCCATTAGAATTTTTGTCAAAGTTAGAGTATCCGTTAAAAGTTTTGGCTAACTTTGATGACTATATAGCAATTTTCTCAAAGTTTGTGGGCTCACTTGCAATTTTCTGAAGGTTGTTGGCAGTCCTAATTTGCTCAAAGCTTGATGGCCCAGTTCCAATTTAATTAATGTTTGAGGGCCCTTTAGCTATTACCGCAAAGCTTTCTATCATCGCGCACCCTAATTATCACACGTCCTCTAACTGTGTCAAATATACTATGAGAATGCCCTTTGTCACTGAATAGTGACAATAAGGACTGTGACTAACTTTAATTTAAATATTTATCATTTTTTAAAAGAATATTTTTCATAAGTTTGACGTGCCACAATGGTCAAGGCTTTTTACTGTGACAAGATGACAAGAAGGGTAGCTTGCTCGAACATTTAGAAAATTGCTACTAGGTTGTCAAACTTTCACTAAATTGTTACAGGTGCTCTCAAATTTCGAGAAAAATGCTATTAGACTTTCAGAATTTGAAATATGTTCTACTAGACCCTCAAACTTCAACTAAATTGATGCAGAACCCCGAAGCTTTGAAAAATTTCTACTGAGACCTTAAACGTTATGTAGTAAGTTATTACATGCCATCAATCTTTGAGTAAATTATTAACGAGTCCTCAAACTTCGAGAAAATTGTAAGTAGGTGCTCAAACTTTTTGACAATTTGTCCCAGGCCCTCAAGATTTTAGAAAAACAATTCCAATGCCCTTTTTCTTTTCCTTGGGTTTCGATTAGTTACACTCCAATAGACCGATACATGGTCTACTTGAAAGATACATGAATTTTAAAAATAATTATTTATCTATAAATAATAAATATATAATTTTGAGAATGACAGAATGTGGTTGAAAAAAATTTACAAAGCCTCAAGATAAGCAAGCCAACAGATTAATTTGAAGAAGCTTTTCGTTCACTCAAAGCTCAGAGATTAATACTTTTTTATCACTTTATATTGCCATGTTCAGTCACCAATGTCTCTCCATCATACTCAGTTGTATCATTGATTCGGCGTTTCATCAAATAGGGTATTTAAACAATTATATTTGCAAAGAAGGGTAGTAAAAGGAATATTGAGCTGGGGAACAATTTAAATTTGCTGGGGTCTCTCTGACAAATGATATTGCCAAAAAAAAAATACATTACTGTACGCTACAATCTTTCACTAACTTATCACAAAGCCAAAATTCCTGACATCATTTAAAACTACTACAAACCCAAAATTCAAATACAGTATATTTATTTTGGGTACGAAAAATACAAGATTACACAACATTCTCGAGATTTTCAAATAATCTGGTTTAACAACTACCATAGAAACTAAGTTATCATGTAAAAGGAGTCCCAAAAAAACCCTCAAAGCTGGAAGTTCAAAAAGTCTAAAGTTCGTTAACAGCTAGAACCTGATAAGCATAATGAGGATAACTAAATTTTATTGTACACAAACCTCAGCCTAGATCCTAAATAATTCAAACAAACAAATGGATAGACCTCACTCACCTTAGCCTAGTTCTTCTCTTCATCTGATTGTGTGCATTGTGGCCCAGGGACTGAATCAACAAAGAACTCCTCTACTGAAACAAAAGTCCAGCTAAAATTGTTAAACATTCAAATGAGTAAAGAAATTAAGAACTTGACTAGACATGCAACGCACTGGAAATATAATTAAAGCATATATAAAATATATAAAGGCAGACATAACAAAATTGTTGTATAGTACAGTCAAAACTTGCTACTTTACAGTTTACATCTTAGTGTCTGATTCTGTTCAAATATAGAAAAGGAAAAAAACTTGGAGTGATCCATAATTGGCGCATAACAGATCCGCCACAGACTTGTTTCTCTATGTGCGAGTGTGTGCGTGTTTCAAAGATACGGTTTCAGCCAAGGAGTTGGTCTTTGACTTGGTACCAATCTCAATTTTGGGAAAGACAAAACAATACATTACTTAAAAAGAAAAAAAGGATTGAAAGTAATCATAGGATTTGGCGAGTCTCCAAGAATTTGCACGTTTTGGAAAAAAGAATTGGCTCATGGCAAGTCTAGCTTGAAAAGGAGATGTGTTCTCCCCCAGAATAAATTTGTATTATTTGTCCCATATGCTCTTTTTCATGTTTCTAATCCAAAATTAAGAGTTTAACTATTTGACTTTCACACATTTAAAAGAAAACAATAATTTCATATGTAATCAAGGGTCAAGAGTAAAACCTACTTCCTATCACGAGATTGGTAAATTAATCACAGGTTAGGATAGCAGTTGCCCTTTAATTCTAGTCATTTTCACCCAAATGATTAACCCCCATAAGAAGTTTAGATACAAGTCTGCTTACCAATGTCATCTTGCTCTGGCGAATCTAGTAAAATATCTGAATCAGAAGGCAAAAATGGGGAACTGGGATAGTTTCCAAGTGGCCCTAGATCTGCAAGTAATTGAACCATTAAATAAGATCATTCAATAAGAAAAATAGTTATACGAAGCCTAAGATAACTGATATGGAATAGGAAAGATGAAGATACTGTAATAGCATCATCAAAGTTGTCTCATATTATATCTACTGATAAGTTCGAGTGCACATCGTATTATATAGCACGGTTAATTTGCCCATAAAACACGTCAACTACTCCTTGAGTCTCAATTAAGAATCCAACTTTCCTTTTTGGGAATGTAGCAAATTTCACAATAGTAAATAAATTGTATTCTTGATCTTTGATTAGATTGAATTTAGTGTTTTCTTAAAGAGTAGAAAAGTCAAAGTCGGACCTTAATTGGAGACAGAGGGAGTATTATCTAAAGCCAAGTCCGACTTTGATATGCCACAGCTCTGTCATACCTTAGCTTTTCCACATTTTAACCTTTCACAATCTTTTTCTCCCAAAAAAGAGTTGGGGAAAATGAGACCCACCCTAGCTAATTTACAAATGAAATTGTTCTTTACCACTGAGCCAACTATTGTCTTCTTTTCTCATTGCAAATTATACATATTTGGGTGTAACTCCTCACATTCTCCACATACATACTCGCAGAAAGAAAAAGATAGCAAGAGAGAGATATACCAGAAAGCTTGACAACTACATTTATGATATAACTAGCTATCAATCCGTGCGATGCATGAATGGTATCAATTTGTTGTATCAATACAGATTCATGAACCATACCATGGTTTTTGTAACAGTTAAAAAAAGTACAACAATAATTACTTTTTTCAAAATTCATTTGGTTCTCTAAAAACTGAAAGGCTTCAGAAAATTACTAACGTAAATTCCTCGCCGCTGTCGAATATATAGGATTGCACTAAGATATTTATGTAAGTATTCAATTTCAAAAAGAAATCTTACATGTAATTGGGGAAATACATGGATAGAAATTTCAGAAAATGTATGCAAGTCCATAATGGAATTAACGTGTAGTTCTGCTGAGACACTGACACTGAGACATAAATTTTTTATCCTAATCCGACAACTGGGGCCCAACCATGTACACCAAGAACTTGTATGAGGCTAGAGAAGCTTCTGAAGTTCAATTTCACCCTATTCTTTTTTTGATAGGAAACCAAACAAATTTCACCCTAATCTGAAAACATTGAGATATTTAAATGAGAATTGGCTGGCTCTCAATAGCTTATTAGATGTAATTAAGGTCCTTGAGATCATGTGTAATATAAACTGGACGGCTAACAAACAACAAACGCATGAAATATTTGTGCAAGTTTAATTTCTCAAGAGTGCTATACAGTTTCTGATGCCACTAAGGATAAGGTTCTGGAGCAGGCCAGTTATAAAGAAATCTACTCTAACACCGGATTTGATTCAAATTAAGATTGTACGAATATACTAAAGAATTTCTTAAAAGAGAAGCTCAAAGAATTCAAGCAAAGAAAATTAACAATAAAGGGAACAAAATGACAAGTGGTCACTTGACAAAAACATATAAAAGCTAATCAATAGAAGTCAAACAAGATGAAGTCCAAG
Source organism: Lonicera japonica (assembly GCA_021464415.1). Taxonomy (NCBI): domain Eukaryota; kingdom Viridiplantae; phylum Streptophyta; class Magnoliopsida; order Dipsacales; family Caprifoliaceae; genus Lonicera; species Lonicera japonica. The sequence goes on from CM038469.1 coordinate 50,539,259, forward strand.
AGTTACCTCCCAAGTTTGATAAATCTGCAGTTAAATCTGAAAGGCTGAAGTTCCAAGGGATTTGAGCCAAAGATCTGAGGGAGTCTCTAGAATTACCAACCCCATTATCGGGTGGAAGCTGCAGTCCAACTGAACATGCCACATCATCAGATGTGAAGGCTGAGTCAAGCACCGACGTGTCACCTCCCATCCCTCCTATATCAACAGATGCACTAAAGGGGAAATGGCCACTGGACGCCACAGATGCAGGACTCATTGGCATGTCTGACATGGCACTACTACCCGGATGAATAGCCGGTTTCACATCACTTGCACTGTTGTCCATCACCATACTTCACCAAACAACAAACATATTATAGGGTGAATGAAATTAGCTCAGCGTTTAGCACTGTAGTAAAAGGTAGTTTCTTTCAGTATATATCATCAATTTGAAGTCTAATTTGATAGATGAGACTCCTAATTTCAGATGTCTTAAAAGGGAAAGTAGGATTCTTGATTTGAAACAGAGGGAATTTATTTTACTACTTCCGTTAGAGTTTGTAGCATATATTCTCCCTGGAAAATTTTCCATTCACATAGATACAACTGCTTGATGCCTAATTCAGATTTCCATAGAAAAATTATTTGCTTACTAGTTGGTATTATTATAATAAGTAACAAAAGTAAGCCATTGGGTCCATGTGTAATATCACCCCAATAAGTGGGTAGTTGGTAGGAAACTTGTAAAAAAAATTCCACCAGCGGTCCGTTTGGTTCGAGCTTTTGGTGATTCCTGCAATCCTAAATTCTTCCACAAAAAGATTCCAGTGTTTGGTTCAAGTTTTCGCAAGAAATTTAGGATTCCAAATTGAGATAGATTCTCCCAAATTGAGATATTTTATTCCCTTCTAATTTGGGGGGAAAGCTATGAATTCCCCTGGAATCTTCTTTATTTTGTATCAAATGACTAATTTGCCCAACCCAGAAACCACTTTTATTCTTACTCTGTCATTTTCATCTCATCTCATCTCCACCACCAACGCCATCACTCTCATGTCCGCCACCCACGCGACTCCTATACTTTTCTGATCGCCGCTTCACGAATTCGTCTCTTTAAGCTTCATCGACGAAGCTCCAAGATTTAGAATCAATTTCTTTTCAATCTTCATCAGATCCTATGCCTAATGTTTTCCCTAAATCGATTCAACCTTTGATTTTTTGTTTTATTTACATATACATACATATATATATACCGATCTAGTTACATTTGTAATTTTGTATATATATTTATATATATGTAAACATATGTATGGGTAAAGATCTACAAACATATATATATATATATATATTTATAAACATACATATAGGTATATCATCTTTTAGTTCAGTTGGTCTTCTTCCTTTGTGTTTTTTTTTTCTTTTTTTTACTTCGCATAGATCTGTTAGTTTGGTCGTCGTCGTCGTCTTCTTCATTTTTTCTTTTTTTGTTTGTTGATATGTTTGCTCAGGGTAGTTAAACAAGTATACTAGTGTTTAGCAGACAAGAAAAAATATATATCACAAGGGTACTTTTGGTAAATTGGAAATAATTGAGAATGCTAGAAAAAGAGCACAATTGTTTGAACCAAACATTGGAAAGCAATCCTAAATTCCTGGAAAGAAGCTTTCCTGGAACTTAGATTACCAATTCCTTTCCTACAACTCGAACCAAATGAGCCCCAAGAAGATTAGCCCAACCAAACAAGCAAAAACCAAAAAAAAAAAAAATAGATGAGATAAGACTCTCACTCATTGCCAGAATTCATCCGGAGGGGATGGAAGTTTGATGGTGCAGGCACTCCATTAACCACATGACAGCTAGACATTCCCATAGAATCAAGATGATGAGGTTGACCTGTTGCTGGAATTGGATGTTGCTGTAGGACTGGGTATCCCATCGGTAAGTTGTTAACTGCGCTGCAAATCAGTGGCAATGAATAACATTGATAGAATAAGAGAATATTATAACATATAAAAATGCCACCTAATCACTCCATTTTAATAATGCAATTCGGAACAACTTTATGCTCTTTCAAAAGCCCCATCCTTGTTTCTTCAAATTTTGGGAAAATAAAGGGAAACTTATTAGACAAACAAAACTCTTGCCACAGCCGGCATTATAGCTCCCGAATCATCAAATTCACTAAGGGCAATTGATTGGTTTACAAAGAAAGGGATTGGATTCCTCGGAATTGTTTAACATGGAAGACAAAAACTTACAGGGAGGTGGATTTTGAATTCAGCAAGGGAGAAAATTAGGGAAACCAAGTTTAACATGGAAATTTGATTCCATCAAAAATTATATAATCAAATAATACTAAAGACGGAATCTTGAAATTTGTGCATTTTCCGTGAAAAAAGTGCGATCAAAGCCACTGTAAGGGAACTGGACAAGTAGTCAGGCATTGTGATGAATAACTATAGGAGACAAAGATGGAAATGGAGGGTCACAGAAGCATTGGGTTGCAGACATTAACATAAGCATTAAGATTTGCTAGACTTAAACTACACCTGAACTTACAAGTCCTCTTCATGAATAAAGAAAGAAAACGGCAATACTGTCAATGATTTCAAAAGTAAACTATTTGTAGAAGCAATTATTTGTAGAAACAAAAAGCAAATTAAAAATAAACATCAAACTAATAATTTTCCCCAACCAGCACCTCCCAAAAAAGTTAGGGACAAAGGATATATATATCCTAATTAATTTGGAAACATAAAAGAAGATAAATTTCATGCCCATCCCCACGGGACAAGTAACAAAGGAGGCAAAAGTTTCTATTCTAATAGATACTTCCTATTCTTTTACCATACTCAAGAAAAATGGTAGGTTCTTTATCATCATCGTGGCTGTAGGAAATAAGCACATATTCACAAAAGCCCATAACTCAATCTCTTATAGAAACAATATTGGCAAATTATGTTTTTCCATGACCACAGCAACATAAAGCAAGAGTTTACCTGCCATGGGATGAATCCCATTCTGTATGGGAGCCAAAGGAACTTTAGGAGGCACTGAATTCATAAGATGATACTGATGCTCAAGCAAATGATTGAACAATATAATCTGTTTCTTCAATTTTAGCCTTATGTAATAAGCCCTGAAAAAGTCGGCATTTTCTTCTTCCAACTTCTGCCACACTTTCGTTACAAACCAAACAATTAGTTGAACACTAACAAATTTCTGTCCAAAAAAATTAAGAGAATACTAACAAATAAATGCTGCAATTAGACAAAAGGATCAAATACTTCTGATGTGGCTACTTATATCCCTTACTTATTAAAGCAAAGTGTGTTTGTTCCATCAAAAACCACATCAGGCTTTGTTTAAAAGTTTTACAGGACCAAAGCATAATTTATAACAGAAAAAAAAATCCTCGTAGAAATATAAAGTGCTGGCAAGTAGCCAATGCATAATTCCGACATACCGATGACAATGACAAAAGATTTTTTGAAAAGTTTTGAAGATACCTACCCAAAGTTGTAAATCCAGGATCTATCCTTGCACGATTCAAGAGAGTCTTTACGACCTCTTCTCGATTCATATATAGCTGTAGACATCTTTCTATCAAATTCTGGACCTACAATAAACCAGTTTATAGTAATTGTCAAGGTTCACCAGGCATCTAGAATGAATAAATGAAATCCAGAAAAGGACGATCTGCAAGACCGAAGAGCAGATTGTCTTACAAGTTCGATATCCTCGCGTGAAACTTTCCTGTTGTCATTACTTGATATGGAAACGGAACCCGAATCTGCTACAGGAGCCTCCACTGCATTATTCTGTTGGTCATTTTGGGACTCGTGCGAAACCTGGGCTGACGTTTGTAGCTCTGGAGTGTTCTGTGTATCCTGCATGAGTTTCTTTTATTTAGTAATCAAATAACTGAACACAAACTTGATATTGCTTTCTTACGATTCACAGAATATCAGATATATTGTCGTGTATTAATAGGAAAGTAGCCTTTAAAGTCAGCCGAAGATGTTTCCAGTGACCAGTCAGTTAAAATGCCGTTAAAATTTCTCAAACCAATTATCTAGAACCGAGATAATTATATATATTTACAGTATGTATCAAAACCATATTCCAGCATTCCAGGATAGATATTACAATATCTGCTCATCACCATCATTTGTTCGGTGGGTTGCAACCATTCAATAGATGATAGTTGTAGCATTATACAGTACTAGATTTTCGTGCAAACATAGCCGTGTGCGATTCGGTAATATATAATTTAACAACAAAAATGTTATAGCAATAATAATAACAATAATATGTATAGTGGTTTGGACTTGTAGAATTTTTGCCATAGGCAAGAGTTTGAATCCCATTGCTTACGTCATAAAATAAAATAAAAATTGTACTATTAAAGCCCACATGGGCAAAATTCGAAAACAAAAAACTTGACATGGCTTCAATAATGCGTTTTCCAGCCTTATCTAATAGTAGATGATAGATGACTACCCAATAAATGAAGCTATAGAGCAACCATGAAGATATTTCACATCTTTCTGTAAAGACTAACAGGAAATTTCAAAATTAGAACACAAGAACCTGTCCGTTCTTCATTTCAGATGAATGCTAGCTGACCACATCTCTCCATCAAGCTCTGGTAACTAGCAGCCCAAGCCAAGATTGACTGGCTTGCCACAAAACCTATCAAAAATGAAACAGTTTTTACCTGAAATATAAGACCCCTTAAATATTTTTTTATTTATTGTTTTATTTTATTAACAAAAACTTTATAATTTAATTTTTTGTATCTACAAGACTATGTTTTTCCCAATACTATATGCGTAGGCATGATCCGTTAAACTAAGGTGAGCATATTTGTCCCCAAAAAAAAAGTATTCACTGATTCACGCTTTTATATATATCACATATTTGAAAGTTGAAACAACAATGTGCCAAGAGATTAAAATCAAAAATCATGTTTCTATGATACTTCAAAAATGAAATTGAAAACCGGATACTAAATAAATAAAAAATACACAAGAGAAAACAACAAATTGAATAATATTATATATATTCGATATCTACAATGAAAGATAAAAGAAAAAATATAAAAATCATATATTGGTTCTTAATTAGAGACACGGAAGAATTATATATTTTTAGGAAGCCTTTAAGATTAGTAGATAGTTAATTCTGTGTCTAGGATTATAATGCAACGTAGCAAACAATAATAAAACATATCAATAAAAGGATACATAATATATAAAGTATTAAAAAGTTAAAAAAAATCATTTACTCCAAACAATGTTGATCAATAGTTCTCAATTGCGTTGCCAATCACATTGAACATTGAAACTAAATTAAGCATGCCTACAAAAAATGAATAGACTAAAGTGTTTTTTTCCCTTTTTCTTTCCTTGATATAATTGTACCCTTCATGTTTAAGACAATATTTACTTAAGGTAGACAAATACTTGATATCTTGGATTCTTGATAGAAGTATATATGACTCTAGCTAAAGAAACCATATAGATCAAAAAGAGTATGAAATATAATTCGATGGATCAATGGATCAATAAACCAATCTAATAGCAAAATGAGGAAACACAGAAACGCAATCAAGAGTTCAAAACTTCAATCAATTGAGGATAAATAATAAAAAATATGTCGAACATAAAAACACTACCCAATATCCATTGTTCTGTTGAAGTATTGTTTCATGACTGTGTATCTATATATTTTTAAGTTTTTCAGTAAGTGCTTTGTAGTACTAAATTCCGATTAAAACTAAATATCCTGGATGAAATAGGATTCAAATGGCAAACCATCCTTTTAGAAAAATAGGACAATTTCAATACTTCGTGAACTCTAAATGTAACCAAACTTAGTTATCAATGTAGACTTTTTTTTTTTTTTTTAATATGGACTCTTATAAATTAGATAATATAACATTTATCTTACCTATTTGATTCTAATGTGGACAAAAGTTAAAGAATAAGAAGTCTAATTATCTTGGTTTAATCAAAGGGCATGTTAGTGATAACGCAAAAGCAGAAGTCCACAGTGCCACAACGGATAAAAAAAGGTAAAAACTCACTGAAGTGATGCACATCAAGAGCTTACACCACCATAACTTGCTATACTGAGCCGCTCGCATAGTGAGAGCAATTTCTCAACAAACAAATTAGCAAGTTCTCTAAATTCAGTATTCCAATAAGCCCAAAACACAAACACAAAAACATAAACAGCCACAATGTCATAAGTCACCCACTCAGCCACACTTTACAACACATGTATCCAACCCTAAATACAACAAAACATACAAACAACAACAAATAAAGAGTTCAATAGGTTCAGCATTTGAATATGGTCAAAGGCAAGAACATAAAGAACTACTTCACACAACTTTAACTATCCAAGTTAATCCAATACTAAAATACACCAAATATGCAAATAAACATAAGTATGTATGTTCTGAACTTCTTTCAGAAATTCGGATTGTGCTTTCAAATCTAGAAGTTGTAAACCCTAACATAACAATAATCTAACAGGTAAACTAGTTATCACATAGGCTTGTATATATGCAGATAAGCTCTAGCGAGTAAATTAAGTTAGACAGAATTCATCGATAACAACACATAAATTGTACAAAAATATACCTTACTCGCTATTATATAAAAAGCGCTGAGAAACCGATGAATTTGAAACCCTAGCTCGTCAGAACTTCAGATTTAATAACAATTTCGGCTCTTCAGAACAAATTTGACCGAATTAAAAGTAAGAAAACAAGTAAAAATGTTGATTATTGAAGGAATTGTGAGTATTTTAGAGTGAAAATGAGTTCAAGTACTGTTTTAGAAGTACTTCATTGAAACTGAGTTACAATAACGAATGTAATTTGTATGTTATTATATAGGCTTTGTGTGTGTGTATATATTTATGCAAGAACGAATAAATCAAATTACACAGATTCACTGACATCAACACATAAACAGTTCATAAATAATATACCTTGCTCGCTCTTAAATAAAAGCTCCGAGAAACGGAAGAGTCGACGAATTTTGAAACCCTAGCTTGTCAGAAGTTCAAATTGAATAACAATTCCAACTCTTCAGAACAAATTTGACGAAATAAAACCTACGAAAATACTAAAAATGTTGAGTTGTGAGAGATTTGTGATTATTCGAGAGTGAAAATGAGTTCCAAGAACTACTTTAGAAGCACTCCATTGAAACTGAGTAACATTGATAAGGCGTAATCTAGATGAAAATTGCACTGAGGACTAAAAAGAGGAATTGAAGATTATTAAAAGTGTTGTTGAGTCTTGTGATATGGTTTATGATTTTGTCAGAGAGAGGGGGTTGAAAAGTTCGCAATTACAACAAACATGACTTTGTTCAAGATTTGAATGAGAAAATGGTGTTCGTTGAACAAGTGAAATGAGAGAAAGTGAAGGGAATTGACAAAAATCTCGCCAAACAGAGCAGTAGCTCTATTTTTGGGTTTTATATTTTTGCTCTTTCATTTTCTTGGTAATAAACATCCAAGTGTCTGAAAAGAAAGAATAAAAAAAAAAAGTTCCATAGGGTATTATTCAAAGCTTGTCATAGTCCATCCTTTTTGGGAAGTTACCTTCCCAAACTATATTATTTTCCCCGCTGTAATAACGGAGGTAGGGTTAGGTCGATTCACTCGGAAATTCAGTTTATTTTTTATTTTTCCTTATGGTTAGATAGACTTTTGTATCAATATAATAATTGTATAGAAAAAAAATTATAATTTTATAAATTTTTCATTACTTTCTCCAAAACGAAAGCATCAACATTTATGTATAAAATAAATACCGAAATGCATTATATAATTGTGTTCCTACAAAAAATACCAAAGTGTAATACATTTCAATACAACTTTGTTTGTGCACATAATTTTAAGAAATAAGATAAATTTTTTAGGTAAAAGAAAGTTAATTACCGCTTAATCACTAAAATAATATTTTTTTTCTTTTATAAGTAAAAATGTTCTTGAACCTAACATGTCGGATATAATGATTTGATTTCATCCGAACAAGATAAGATAACCTCACCTTATATGTAGAATTGTACATTTTCTAATGAAAATGTCCAAATTTTATAGTTTTAATTTTTAACTCTTTTGTTGATTGATTAATATTTCAATTATCAATTTACTTAGAACAAATTAATACAGAGAAGATATACAAGTGTTTCATGGAACTTCATCATATAAACTTTATCAACATAATCATCTCATGTGAAACTTTACCATTGAATTTATTATACGGTTGTTATGCTAAATCCGAAAATCGATCGACCAAATCGAACAAAATGCAATCCAAACCAAAACAAAGAAATCAAATTGAAACCAAATATGGTTGGGGTTGGCCATTACAGAATCAAATCAATCCAAATCGAATTAATTGTTATACACGTACATTACAATACTCGTTTTTTTATAATACAACAATTTATAAAAGAATCCAACCTTATCCATTCGACATGTGCATTTCATTTTCCATCTATATGTGTCCTCCTCTTTTCGAACAACACCTAAATTTCTTAGTTGCATGTTCAATTTCAAGTTATACCTGAATTGCTTATTTGCTTGATACTTTCATTGTTTGATACTCCACCATCCTATGTTCCATTTCAAGTTCTTTTTAATTATTGATCTTGTTTTCTATGGGATGATACTCTCGCAATTTGGTACTCAAGTGGATAGGGATGAGAACTATAAAGCATAACGGAAACTTAATTGTAGCATATGGTTTATTTGATGGTAAATATATATATATAGGAAAATGACAATATGTGTCCTTAAACACATGTAAAAACTACTATAAATAGAAATAATGAAATCTTGTATGAGAATGTGTGCCATATTTAATGCATGTTGGGAGTTAATTATTTCAAAAAATGGGTACTTAACATGTATATATATATATATATATATGAAAATTGAATAAACTCAAATCGAAACCAAACCGAAAAAAAATGTTTGGATCTAGCTAAGTCAGAAACTGGGTCGAAACTGAACTTTCAAATTAAGTTTTGCTTTAACTCTTTCTAATTTTCACCTCTACCAAAATCGAAAACACCGTAATTTATCATCCCACATTTGCATCCATATTAATATTTCCTCTTATTTAAATTTCACCATTTCACGAGTGAGTATCAATTATATAAATTCAGCATATTTCTTCATCATACATCTACAATTGTAAATGCTCTAATCAATCTGTAAATTAAGACTCGATCTTCATGCATGTGGTTAGAGGAGAAGTCAATTTAATAAAGAGGGCTGAAAAGGAATATACACATATAGGCTAGTATATTTGGTAGGATCTAATATAGAAACGTAAAACAATATGCAATGTTGAATTCTAAAAGTATTAATTAATTTCTTGAAAAAGCACCGACGAAAAAGTTATAAGTAAAAGATTTATATATATGAAGTAAGAAGCTAAAATGATGTATAACGTAAGATGATAATTAGTGAAATTGTTGGTAATCAAACATAAAAGATCAAGAAACAAGATAGAATTTTCTTTCTTCTATCCCATTATTAGAAAAGTGTACTAAAAACGTATAAAAATAAAAACTAAATTTTTAATTATAGACACTTAATAAAGGCAGTATTGCACTAAGGAGAATAAATAATATTTGCACACGTTTTTCTTTTTATAATTTGTTAGACTTGAACTTGAGAGATTTAAGGGTGAAAGAAAGAAAGCCTCATTTAACTAATAATTAATTCATGTTCGTACCGTAATTATCATTATCAACTTTACTTAATTATTGTTGACCAAAATATTTCTCTTAAAAGGTTTTTAACAAAATGACAAAGTTTGCACATTTCTAGTTGTGGATCAAACACGGTTGTTGTTTTACTCTTATGCCTCCAAAAAAAATGATAAAATACATTTTGTAATGTTACATACATGTCGGGGACCTATGATCAACGTGGTCCCTATTAAATCTCTTTGCCCATCAAAATGATCTTTTGATTAAGAGCATCTTTGGACCACTACTCACAATTTTCTACTTCATCTCTATTTTGACAATTGCTGCGTCTGGTAGTTAGCATAAAATTAAAGTAGACTATTTAAATTATGACAAAAAAAAAAAATTAGGCTCTTGAATTTTATGGAAAAGCAAAGGCGATTGATTATATTTATTTTCTATGTCAAAAATATATATTTTTTCTATATATGCAATTAATGATGGCTTGCGTATTGTCCACTTTAATTGTCTAGTTTTATTTATAATTGAACTTTTCTATCTTGGAGTGTTTTTCACCTTATTTGGAATTCATTTTTCTTGTGGGAGGGTAAGAATTAAAGTTCACAATATTATACATCATTCACTTGTACCACATAATTAGATGAAATTAAGTTTGCCTAGAAAATTAGGCAATAAAACATTGGTGGTCAAAAGATAAAAAAAAAATAAAAAAAAATACATGTTTGCCAAAAAAATTATAAATAAGTAAATAAAAAAACTTGCCAATCAAATACACTTTACACTCTTTCAAATTACAATGTCAATTAGACAAACTTTGTAACAAAATATTTTTGCAAAATAAATCTGTTACACTACATTACATAAAATTTATTTTAAAATTTTTGAACGTACCTGCATAAATGGTTTATTGTGCATCCAAAGTGGTACATTAAGAGACTATTAATACTTTATTATATGCAGTGAAGTTTTATAATTTGGAGTAATTGCTAGAAAGAGTATCGTATGAGAAATGAAGTATATGCATGAAAACCTTTTTTCTATACAAGTCTTTTTGCCAATTTTCTACATTCAATATGTGCATAAAAGCTTCTCTATATGGCAGTGATAGTAAAAAAAAAAAAAATTTAAAAAGAGGCTTTTATTTTATTAATGGCTTTTCTATAAATACAAATATTGTCTCGAGCAAAATGGTTACTAGTTATATTCAATTATCTAAACAAATTCGATTAATCTAATAATCTGTTGCTCGCCCCTAAACAAAAAAATGGGGAATTGAAGCCTTATTCTTTTCCTATGTACACTCAATCTTTATGGAATCTCTCGACCCTATTTAACTTATTGATTACATGGAAACTATACTTGTAATTGGCGAAATTCAAATCTAAAATTTTGATATTTGAAGGAGAGACACTTTTATATACGAAATAAGCGACCCCATTTAACTTTAGACATGTGTGAATGATAACTAACCTTGCTCAAATTTGGACATAGTTATTTTCTTTGTTAGAGTATCTACACTAGAGTGTATTCTTTTTTTGTATATGTGCTTACAGCAGTCCACTCTCATAAGATTGTTGTAAAATAAATTATACTTTTGAAAAATTTAAGTCTAAATACTAAATGTTAGATTGAAGGAGCACCAGTCGAAAAGTTAGTGTCAAGTGGATAATTAGACTCTCTTTTCTCTCTTTCTCCTCTCTTTTTATGTAAGTCGGTAAATTTTTAGTGCACATTTTCACATTGGTTGAACACCTAACGTACGTTTGGATCATTTTCTTAATATGATAAACTTCACAAGCAAAATAAACATGTTATGTTTCATCTATCATGTCATACATTATTATTTGTTGTTTTGGATGCAATTGGAAGATAGTTTAGCATAAGTATGACAAATTTGTTTTACAAGGATATTCAATTAGTAAGGAATGTAGAATAAAATACTATTATATAATATAAAATGGTATGATAAACTTAAATTCGGTTAAGTTCCTTAATATATACGCTCAATAATTAGGTTGTTTAATACAAAAAGGCGCATTTTTGAGTATTGTGATATCAAATGCTATAATATTTGATATTTTGATACATACTCTACACTTTTTCTTTTTTTAATTTTATTCTCTCTATACAGTCTCTTCTATTCTTAATCTCTACATTATTTCTCTTAAAATACTACAATATATATATATATATATATATTTATCATACTACTAACACCAAAAAAAATACCATAAATTTCTTATTATGGTTACTCTTACAAAAACACCCGAATAAATGATCGACACTTGGTGACCTGCCTGTTTAATTTTTACAGTACACACCAACCATTGAGTGAATCACATAAACCTGACATACTCATGTCAGATTGATGACATGGCATAGTAGGCTTTTCCTGCAACACGTGTCACGACGAGGTGGCGGACCGTGGTTAACACGTGACTTTTCAGAACATGTGAAAGAGGTCAGGGATCTCAATCTATCAAATTTATATGTTTCACAGGCCGCTAATAAGGGTGAGAAAATATATCAATAATACTGTATTAATTTGTATCAAATTGAATTATTGTTAAAATATATTAAAATTTGGTAATAGTATAATATTAATTGGTATTATATCATATTGAATTTATTTGGTACAGTGTCGATATTCAAACTCATTATCGATAATATACTGTACCATACTAAAATTTTAGTATTACTACGGTATACCGTATCGAACCGTATCAATTGTGTCAATTATACTAAATACTAATAAATTATCAAATTAATTACCAATAGTCCAATACCCACATATTAATTAAATTAGAGATGAATAGTCCAATACCCCCATAAGCTCACAGATTAATTAAATTAGAGATGAAGTTCCAGATCAATTCTAGTGCCAATAGGACTAATACTGCCAGTAATACCTAGGTTATTTTTCATTTCACACTTCACTTCATTTCCTAGCCGCCTCTCTCTCTCTCTCTCTCTCTCTCTCTCTCTCTCTCTCTCTCTCTTTTACTCGCCCTTTCTCAGTTCCTCTCTACTTCGAACTTCAACACTCACACACCACCATCCCACCACCACCAAGACCACCCCAGCAACTTTCTATTTTGTTTTTGGCTGCTATTGTTGATATGTATTTGAATATTTGCCCAGAAAGCTGCTATTGTTTTCTTTTTTTATTAATTAATTTTTTTGGTAATGTACCATATCATATCATACCATATCAATATTTTGGTATACCGAAGTTTTGTTATGGTAATGGTAATGGATTTTGGCGTACCGAATTTTTTGTACAATATTCGGTATACTCGATATAGTATAATATTGTACCAAATACACCCCTAGTTGCTAATATTATTATCTTATTTATTGTCCTAACAATAAATTAAAATTTTATTTCATTTTAGATGAGACTCGAATTCAAGGTTTTTCATGGATTCAAGTAGATACCATAAAACATCTTCAATAAAAAAACCAAAATTGAATAGCTAAAATGTTTTTGACTATTTATTTAATACATTATTAAAATTAATAACGTAGGACTTTTCAATAATTATTTTTTCCTAATAAATAATTTATAGTATTCATTACATTGATTTGTTAAAAATTAATCAGTTTTTTTTTTAAAAAAAGAAGGAAAATATTATATAAATTTGAAAAAAAAATCTCTTTTAGTCAATAGAGTTAGTGGGTTTCTTATTTTAATTATTGAAGAATGTTGTTAACCTTTGTTGGTGCGAAAATTTAGAACTTATATGTTTCTAACCAAACAGTCAAATAATTAAGTAATAATTAAAATGATAACAGAACAAAAAGAAATAAAGACAATAATGTATAAAGAATGGTCACCCTAGCCTATATGAGGATATGTGTTAGTCCTCTTTTTGCGAATAGAGTTAGCAACTCAGGGTGCTTTATATTATAATGAATGGGCTTAGATTACAAGCCAATGACATATCTTTAGCTATTATATCCTTGCAATATTACAGTTGAAAGAGTTTTATGCTGCTCAGAGTCTAAATGCCCTCTACTTAGAACTCTGTTGCGTACTTTAGAGCTTTACCTCTCTATATATATCTTTTTTAAGTAATATTTCTTTGTCTTCTCGTTTTATAGTCAAAACTTGATTACTTGTTACTTGCTCGTTGAGGGGAGTAAATATTTCCCATATATATATATGATAGAGGGAGAAGTGTCTAGGAAACTTCCCAAAACATGTCCAGAGTTATCCCTCATCATCACAAACTCTGATCTTGCTTTTCTTAGTTTTCCAGTACATTTAAAAAAATTAAGGGAGGTTATGCGTCTCCTGCAAGGTTGGTGGCAGACTCCCATACCTTCGTTAACCACTATGACATAATGGTTAGCCGCTATTGGCTTCAACTCAATGAAAGAGTTATAGAGACATGTGGTTTCGAATATAAAGTAGATATTGTCCCAACATTCCCACAAGCTCCATTAAGCATATGGTTTTGAAGTCCAGACCTCTTAGCTCTGTCTTCACATGTTAGCAGTAGTATCGACGTGTCCTTTTACGATTGGTCCACGAGGTAAAATGACTGTTTTACACCATCAACATTGATTATAAAAAGGGTAGATTTAGTTATGAGTTAAAGGGTTGTTAAAATTTGATTATACCATCAGGGTAGTAATTTTAGCCAACGTGGTTAAATTTGATTATAATTGCTATTTTGATTATACCATTGAAGACACTCTTACTAATTAGGCTAACCCACTCACTTAACCTTAACTTTTATGTTAATTTCATTAATTTTTTTAAATTTATAAAGTAATTATTACATAATTAAAATTTTATTCGGATATCGGATATTATCCGATCCTAACTAATTTGAATATGGATTAATATTTTAATGATCCATTATATAATTCAATCCAAATTTGTTCCAACATTTTTTTTATAAATATATTTAAATTTATCTTGATCCAATTCAAATTTAATCATAGTGACTTTTCCGATGTTCTCACTAAGGTCGTCTTTTGTAAAATTGGACTAACCAATCCAATGTGGGCCCACTTAAATTTGTTCACATGGTTGGGCCTATGAGCTTCTAAAATTTTCAAATTCAAGCTAATCGGGGTCCTCTAGGGTTGTGGTGAATTTAATTTTGCTTCATATTTTAATTTACTAAAAAATAATTTATTTTCATGTATTAAAAAGAATAATTAAAGCTAAGATATTACTATTTTTTTCTATTTGTAATTTTAACCAGAATAAGAAAATACCCCCCTTATCTTGTATTAAAACTAAATAAAATATCAAAAATAATTTATTGAAAATCTAATTCTTGGTTTTGGAATTAAACTAAAAGAAAAAAAATTATATTAATTAGTTATTTAAATTAAGAATCCTTCGTTTTCTCTTTGAAAACCAGCAAAGCCATTAATTAATTCAAACTAGAAATGTCGCACAACAAAAACTCCTTAATTAATGAGAAGGATCTTATAACAACACCAAAAGTTTAGAAATCGGCAAAGCAAAAAAAAAAAAAAAGTTGGTAATCGATCTTAGTCATAATCCCTCCTAAATTGTTTTCCATGTCTTTGAAATTAATTGAAACCACCGTCATATATAATATCATCAATATGCGTACGTACATCGACCAAATATGAATTTTTTGCAAAAGGTAGAGATAATTTTCACTAATCAATCAATCAATCAATCCCCTTTTATCAAGAGAAAGTAATGAAGACTAATTACTTTTGAAGATTTGGCCTACCAACTGATTATTACACTTTGTAATCTACCTACTCATTTCAAACCACCAGAAAAGAATCTAAAGTGCAAGTCAAGTATGGTGTTTGAAAATGAAATGACATCTGTTTTTTTCCCTTTCATATCTAATAATATGCATACACACATAAATATATAGTGAAGAAAAATGGGAGACAGCTAGAACGGTAGAAAAAGTGAGAAAAAAATAATAAAGAAGTAAAGATTTAATTTTGTCCAGAAAATTTACAGTAGTGGAAGATAGTTAAGCAGCTCAAATGACCTTACTTAAAGCATTTATAATGATTATTTGTATGATATTAAGATTTAAACTTGAGGTTGGATGTAACGGTAAGGTTAAAAAAGAGTGAGACATATTACGATTAGTTGTGTTACGTTAAAATTGATAAAACTACAGTTTAATGTCAAACATAAATCTATTTAATTTTGTGGCTTTCATTGAAGCGCATTATTAAATCGAGAGTGCATAGCAAAAAATTATTTTATCTAGCGTACAAATGATCAAGAGTAATTCGTTTAGCACCCAGGAACGGTTCTAAATTAGTTCATGAATGTGTCGCACACTAGCAGAGGGTGGTCAACCACACTGGGTCCAAGGAGGTGAGATAGGTTTTCAATTTATATAGGAGCAGATCCAAAATTTCTATAAGGTGTGAGTTGTGAAAATGATTACGCCAAAATCTAATTAAAGGAGTGAACTATTGAGAATTTTATTATTGCAAATAATATATTTCATTACTATATATATGAAAAATATTATTTTTTGTTTTAAGGGTATATGTTAAACATATTATGAATAAAACGAATAACACCATATGTAAAAATATGTACCCTATTTAATGTCTATTTACGCTTTATTGTTTTTATAAATAAATTTTTAATATGCGTCCTAAAGGTATATGTTAACACGACCCTAAATATATCAATAAATAGTAAATCAAACTTAATCATAGAAATTTTAACATTGAAAATTTTGTTTCAAAAAAACAACATTGAAAATTTAATGTTTAATAATAATATAATTATAATCAATATTTAAAGTTAGTCATGAATTTATCATAAATACTTGAAAAAAGGGAGTTAGAAAAAAAAATGAGAAAAAAATAGAAAACACAAAAGAAAAAGGGAAGTAGAAGAAATGAGTTAGAACAAAAATTTACGTTACATGTGAGATTTGACCTCGAAACCTCTTCTTTATTTTATAAAAGACCTACCACCTAACTGTAAGATAATTATATATAATTTTCCGTTTTATAATTCATAGACTAATAATTTATACTAGATTAAACTTTTCCTTTATCAATATTCTAATTATTATCGAGAAAAAGATTTGGGGTGGGTTACAATCCACCTCAACATAAAGTGATCATAAGGCAAATTAGACAATCGTCTAGGGTAACGATGTGGAAAAAAACCCCTATTTTAAATAATATAAGGATCATTTTTATAATAATTCAAGTGAAAAAAAAAAATTAATAATATGTTTATATATACAAAAATTAATTTGTGCAAATTAATTTTATTTTTTTTGTATTTATATAATATATTTGTGTATAACTAAAATTGTGCAAATTTCTCTATAATTGTCTCTGCATCTCATCCCCAAATTCGCCCGTGGGTCCACAAGGCTCAAGTCATGGTTCACTTCGAGGCTCAAGCTCTCTAATTCTTTAAATAGTTCCAACTCAAAATCTGCTGTGGGCCACACCACAAATATTACATCTGCCCGCATCACGTGTCAGTTGCACATGACACGTGACCACATTTCAACAATTAAAGACTTTGAACTCGAAACACTTCAAAAAAAAAAAAAGAGAGAGAAGGTGTTGATATTTCGGTTGGATTAAAGTCTGCTTTGTCCGCTCATTAACGGATCCAAAATTGATATGGAGATGGGTTGGGGATCTTGGGGTGGGGTTCGGCTAAAATAACTACATATTTTTATTAATGCATGGTTAATAGTGTAATTATATTTGTTAAGTTGGATTCGAATATGTTCTTTCGGGTTTTAATTTTACTTATGTATATATATATATAATATATTTTCTTGCATACCAAATCATACATATTATATATAAGGTCAAATCTGTATATATAATATGTATGGAGAATTTTTCCATAAAAAAAAAATATGTTTAAGTATATCCTTAAAATGGGACACCCACGAACAACTTGAAAACATCGATCTACTAGGGGAACTTGGTATGCACCCATTAATTTGAGGGGCCAAACTTAGAGTAACTTTTTATGGGAATTATTGAGCTTGGACCACATTATATCATCTTCATGCCAATCTCTCTTCTTCAAATACATTTGTCCACACGCGCGCACACATTATGTTGACACCAAAATGACCAGCTTGTTGAATGAGTTTGATGACGAGTAAAGAAGTGATACTTTTAAAATATTTAACTTGTGTTTGATAGTAATATAAAAAATAATTGATTTTAGTGAGAAGTTAAAAAATAAATTAACATATGTGGTGAGTTATTTTTCGTTTCATGTTCATTAATTTTTATAAGGAGGTGCCTTCCATAATTCTTTATTTGTTCTGAAAAAATTTATTCGTTATCCTCCAAAGAAATTTTTTTCATGAAAAAGTCAAAAATAAATAATAATTAATCTCACCACACGCTTCAACTTACTTTTCAACTTCTTAGACAAATTAATTATTTTTTCTATCATTTTCTATATTGTCAAATAAATCTTTAAGGTTAAAAGTCTCAATCGGAATATACGTAGTTGATAGTATTATAGTTAGGGCTGGCCACGGTTCGGTAACCGAACCGACATGGTCGGTTTTTAAACCGAACCGACTTGGTCGGTTTATGCATGAAGAGAACCGTTACCGAACCGTAATAGTCGGTTTACCGACTTTCGGTTTTACCGAAATGGTCGGTCGGTTCGGTCGGTAATCCATTAAAACCGACCATCTCTTGAATTGAAAAAAAAAAAAAAAGAGGCTTGTTTTAGATCTGGAAAATTGAAGAAGGAGGAGCTGGCAAGCTGCTGTTGTGGGTACTAAGCGATCAAAGGATTGAAGAAGAAGGGCTCATTTTGTGGAGCGATGGAGGAACTAGTAGAGGATCGGAGGGAGGCGGAGGAACTCGTTTTACACTTTATTATATATATATGTACCAACAGCAGCAGCAGCAACCATATAACAACAAAACTTTTTATATATATATATATATATATAACTTTACAACAACAAAGCAGCAGCAGCAACTATACAGCAGCAGCAGTACCGTCAATGGAGTAGAGACGGAGAAGTGGCCGGTGCCGGAAGAATGAAAGTCGATGGTGTGTGAATTGAAGCAGTGAATGAGATGAAGGGGCTGTCGGTCAATGATATAGTTATAGTTTTACACTTTTATTATATATATGTACCAACAGCAGCAGCAGCAACCATATAACAACAAAACTTAATATATATATATATATATATAACTTTACAACAACAAAGCAGCAGCAGCAACTATACAACAACAAAACTTAATATATATATAGCTATACAACAACAAAACTTAATATATATATATGCAATATTTGACAAATTTTATCATTTTTTTTAATTTGGTCAGTCGGTCGGTTTTACCGAATATTTAAAAATTGTAAACCGTTACCGGTATCGAAAACAGTCGGTTACCGATTATCGGTTACCAACCAAAGTTCTTTCGGTTCGGTTACCAACCGAATTTGGTCGGTTCAGTCGGTTTTCGGTTTACGGTTTAAAAAAGCCACCCCTAATTATAGTTGGTATGGGCGTGGATACGTAGTATGCAGTAATCTTGTGTAAGGACTGAAACACTACGATTGAGACCAATAATTATTTTAATGGCCGCTGTTATTAAAATTGTACAACGATGACTAGTATAACGAATTGAATGATAAAAGATATACAACAAATCAAAGACTCAGATTGCATTATTAGTATGGAATTCTAGCCTATGTTTCACAGGTTCAACAAACATTATTAAATTCCTTATATTACAACCCGAGTTCAAACAAATAACGGACAGAACCTGACATGCATGTTGTTGCCATAGCCAGATCCAAAGATCACCTCAAATCCTCTTTATATTTTCCCATGTGACCCTACTAAGCCTTATCTTGCTCCCTTAATTCTTGAGGATGGCCTAAAAGAACTCATGCAAGTTCTATATATATTTTCTTTCATTTTGTTAATTATTTGGTTTTATGATTTTAATTTATGATTCTACTTAGCTTGTACCAAATGTTGTATTATCTATATTAGGTTTTTTCCCCATATGTATATTATATATTATAAAATACAAAAGTTGACCAACTTTATTTATTTAAAAATCTCTTTAATCTAAGGACACGCATTCTATCTAATTGATATATATATATATATATGATCATTTTTAGCCGATAAATATTGTTTCCTCTCACATTGAAACATCAAATTAGTACTATCCCCACTCACACACAAAACACATACCTGAGACCTCATTTGATAATAATATGGAAAATAGTAAAAAAAAAAAAAGGCAATTGTTTTGTGTTAGAAGTTGGAAAATAAATTGAGTCATGTGATGAGATGCTCTCCATCTCATGCTTCTTTTTATGAGTAGATATCCTCAATCCTTTATTATTTTTTTGTGAAAATTTTTTTCTACTTCAACCACCAAAGAAATATTTTCCACTGAAAAAGTCACAAAGTAAGAAAATATTTCACTACATGTCTCAACTTATTTTTCAACTTCTCACAAAAATTAGCTTTTTTTATTTTCCTTTTCCATATTATTATCAAACATATCTTGAATATCTACTCTTTTACACACTTTCTCTCTCATCAACCTTTTAATTTTTTAAAGTGTCAAAACTCTTAAAACAAAAATCGAATCTTAACAAAATTTATACCTTTTATATCTACTAATTAATATTTATAAAATAAGATCGATTATGAATATAAATTATATAAAAAAATTTAAGACAAAGGATAGACGTCATTGATTAAATATTCAAATGTTTTCTAATTTGATTTTTTATATGCTTTTGAATAATAAACTTATGTAAACATATATTATAGAAAACTATTAAGTTTTGGGCATCTGTTTTTGCATTTAATATTGTATAATAATTTATTATTCATGTTGAATTAATTTAATAATTTTATTTTCCAACCATAAAGTACCGCTGGTATAGGCATTTGAAAAGATTTTTCATTCATGGGTTTGCTATTTTTGTCTGATGTTGGGCTGGACCATGAATCAGATCTCTTCAAAAAATGATCCCAAAAAAATAACATGTTAAAAAATTTTACTCACTTATAAATCTTGTTCCCCCTTTAATTTAATTTTCTTTTTCTTCTTTTGAAATGGATGGGTAGGCTCTAACCTTTATGGGCCTCAGTGGTCGGCCCATAGCTAAAAGGCTTGCCAGGATGTAAGAAGTCCAAATTTGCCGACCAAAAGTATACTGGCCAGTCAAATATAATCATCTTGACCGACCATCATCATATCATTGTCAACTTAGTTCGATAAGATGAAGCATTCAACACCGATCTAGCAGGTCGGCCAATAGACATAAAATTACTGAGTTAAAGACTTAAAGGATGACTCAATACAGAAATTAACTATTTTTATATCTATGAAAATGATTATTGATCAATTAATAATGTGAATAAGGGTTAGGATAGTTATGATTATGGTGTATGCCCAAATTTATTTTTTATAGTAATTTTTCTTGTATAAAAACTCTAATGTAAACTCTCTCGTATACTTGTAAATAAGAAGGAATCATTCTAAGAGTGGGGATCTCATCTTCTTCTTCCTCATAGCAAAATCTCTATATAAATTTTTTTATAAAGCTTACTTAAGTTACTCTGTAACTATTTAAGATCTGCTTTAAACTAATAGAATACACTCATAAAGGAAGACGTACTGCTAGATCGATAGCCAAGTCAATCATGGGAACTTACGTATAAACAATTTCTAGTCTTGTGATAGTTTTGAGGTGGATATTTTGTGTCTTAGTTATTTCAGTAGTGTTAGAACTTCTGTTTTGGGCAAATTAAGCACAATTTTTACTTTGGGTTTACTAACTTTTTGACACTCACAAATGCTGCCCTTGGTTAATTTTAAAGATTACTTAAAAATTCTTATTTTAAATTTGTTTTTTATTGTCAAACGAATGAAGGTTCTAATCTTCTCAGTTATTAGGTTAATAGCTTGTGCGGGTGCAGCGGGTCATTAGTTTGTTCAAGTTCGTTCAACTCTTGTTGTGGTTTTCAGAGATTGTGTCTTGCTTCTTATTCTCGCATTCTCTGGAATTTGCGATTTATCATTTTCATTTTTCCTTCATTATCTTTTTAGGTATTCTTGTTTAATTAAGTTCTGTCCTTGGTTGTGGTTTGTATTTTGCTTAGTTTTTAGGTGTTTCTTTAATTCATTCTTCTTCTTGTGTTTGTTGGGGCTCTTTGCCCGGTTGCTGTTAGGAAAAAATAAAATAAAAAATCTTAACGGGGCTTTCTTCCCCTAACAGCCCAACTGCTCTTTCGTTATTTTTTCCCCTTTATATAAGCAACTTTTAAAGCCGATATATATCACATCGGAAATGTTCTCTTAAAAATAATAAGGATACTCTATTTAAAGAGATAAATGAATGAATGTTTTCATGAAATTTTACATATATAACTTTTGTAATGATTAAATCATATTCACCAAAATTTCATAAAAAAAAAACTCAAGCTAAAAGTTGGTAATATAGTTAAAAAAAAAAATTCAATGGCCGTAAATAAATAAATATATATGTATATATATATCACATTTTCATTACACCCATTTTTTGTTTGAATTTTTGGGGTGATGATCCACTCGTTGCAAATATCATCTATACTAAGTTTCACGATAAAATTTATCCATTTACCTTCAAAATCGACAATTTTTATTATTTTTGAAGTAGGAGATTCTCTTATAAAAATATTTTTATATATGCAAACACGTATAACGTATTAAAATAAATGACTTATTCATCAAGCATGTATGGATTGTCAATCGATCTGTATAAAAGTGATTAATTAGTCAAGTCGGTGTGAATTGAATATGGGAGGAAAAAGTAAGTCCCAATCAACAACATTTGAAACATTTTAATTTGATAGTTTTTTAATAGCGCTATGCAAAGGCTTTAATAAAATTTATTGTATTTTGTGTTTGGTGTTGGTCATAATTAAATTATGAAATTAATTGTTTATCTTATTAAAGCCTTTTATTCTATCGAGAAATAAATTAAACAATCTAATTTGAGATGTGATATTATTTTATCCGGTCGAAATATAATTAAATAATTATAACCACTCTTATTATTTAACGTATCAAACGCACCCGATTTCATATTAAAAAATTAGGAAAAACACTAAACAACCACTAGGCCTCGCATCTTTTTAATAAAGCGCATATCATAGTAAAAGTAAAGTTATGGTGGAATTTTAACCCTACTCGCTTTTATAAAAAATGAAACAGTTCTTTATAAAAATGAGTTTGTGATAAAATTTGAACTATAACTTAACGGTTAAGTTATTTTTGGAGGAGGAAGGATTTCCACCACGTTATTTATGGTAATGTGGTCCTGGCAAAATTTGCACAACCAAAATCTTTTGGTTAAATTAATCTTCTACCAAATTGACACGTTGCCATCTGTCAACCAATCAATCTGAAGTCAAAAGATTAAAAAGAAAAGAGAGGACTGATGTTGAAACCCAAGGGCAACATGATTATAGAATCCCTACCGTCCAATGAAATATTGTATTTCTTTTAAGGATAAAATTATATTAAGAGGAAAGTGACAAGCCGTAAAAATTAGGCTGGGGTGGAATAAAGGGAAAGACTTGGGTTCAGGTATTTTTTAAAATCTTGATGAGTTATTTACATTTTAACCTATATTAAATTTTATTCTTTTCTCACCTTTGGCTATGAAATTTATTTTCAACCATGCACGTTTGTAAAGTTCAATCTCATCATTCTTTTCGGTATAAAAGTTAGCATGCCATTTATTTATTAGATGAAAAATATATATATATATATATATGTATATCACTTTGATTTTCAGGTCATGGCAATTGCATATGATATTTTTCATTTATAAAACAAAAAACGTGTTGAATTTTAAACTAAGATGATAACAAGATGAGCATGGTAGAAAATAAATTTTATGGACAAACGTAAAAAAGATTTTAATTTTATGGGGTTAAATATAAATAACTCAAACTTGATTACCTAAATTATATGAAAACAAAAACTTTGGAGAGTAATAACTTTACACCTCTTCCCAACACCTTGTAACTCGTTGATCTCTTCATTTTCTTCGTCACATAGAGGTGTAAGATTTAACTTATATGAATTTGATTGTCGAACTCTTTGTTGGTCCATTCTTATGTGCTGAATATTGTGATTTATAGTTCGTATAAAAAATGTTGAATTATATAGTTGTTTACTAAATTTATTGCTTTACATAAAAAAAATAAGATTATACTTCTCAAATTCAGTACCAAAGGCGTGTAAATAAGGGATAAAAATTGGATGGGTTTCAAAATGGACTCGTCGTATGTATTCTTTTGTGTTGCCTATGTAGACTTTGGATTAGAGAGAGGGGGTGTTGGATGAGAGGATTTGTCAGTAGGTTTTAAGAGAAAGTTACGAGCATAATTATATTTTATTAATTTTTTAACTAATAATCAAGTCTATTTATTCTATAAATAAATTAACATTATTTCTCAATAATTAGAATGGTTGTCGCCTCACTCATTTTATTGTTCGAAACGAAAAATAAGATAAAATTTCTGAAAATTTAAATAATCTTTCCCTCATCCATTTTTTTTACAATTGATTATTTGTAACTTTTCAAAATGTGAACCCCACATTTGGTTTACCGACAAAAAGCAATCATTGTGAAACCCACTGTTGTAATATACTAAATGAATAATTAAAAAAATTATTTTGATTATTTTATTTTGAGTACTTCATTTCAATTATTTCATTAGAGATTTTGTGAGAGTAAAACAATTTTCCATGAAATAATTAAAATGGAAAGAGTATTAATCAACTATTTAATAAATTGTTAAAATCAACAAAACTATGCTTCATCTTGGTTATTTTCACTTCATAAGTTGTAGGTCGATTATTTTAATTTGCTACTGTTAAATAATAAAAAACTATAAGTTTGATTATTAGTTAATTTATCTTCAAAATTTGATGACTGCATTATGATGATTTTTTAAGCAAACTATTGCAAATGAATATTTTTAATTACTGTTTTTATTATTATGTTGTAGATACCCTTATTTAACATAATTGTACATGAGTGAGCAGGGTTGGAAACCCAATAACTTGAAGGGACAATTGATTAATCTCATTTTTGGGATGGTGATGCCAGGATGATAAATTCAAAGCAAAAGCAAGTTTTCAAATAGTAGTTTGAGAGCAGCAAATGGAATTATGTGGCGCAAGTAGAGCGAAAGCGAGATTTCGGAGAAAAACTCGAGAGCGACAATGATACAAGCTCAAACCATATTAGGGGTAATTTTAAAATTTCTTTAAGGAACAATTTGATTAAGGAGAGTCACCTCATTTGTGTATCCCATTACGATTTCTTATTAAAAAAAATTAGTTAAAAAAAGAAATAGAAAATTAATTTATAGTCTCATAATTGCTATTCTGATCGGTTAAAGGACATTTTTTAGAGCTATTGTTATAAATTCATTCTTTATGATAAAGCACATTGTTTTGTGTTAAGTTCCTTTTATTATTTTTGAGATTTTAAATATATTAATTGTATTATTTATAGTTATGTTCCCTATTTTGCCCTTTATTTAACTGATTTTGCATTTTTATTTTTTGGGCGATAGGGTGGTTGATTATTAGCATCTCTCATCACCAGCCGTGCGTTTTGGTAGGGTATGTTCTTAACTTTTGTACCGTTTTTTAGCAGGGGGTCTGAAAATTGTATAACTTGTATGCATTTAGGCCTCGTTTGATTTAGGTATTAGGATCAGTGGTATTAATAATAACAGTATTAATAGTATTGGACTATTAATCCTTGTATTAATTTAATACTAATACCCTGTTTGATTCGTGCAGTATTAATACTGGGATATCCCATGCTGATGTTAATACCATGTTTGGTCATGTAACTCGTATATGGGATTATATTTTGGACTAACAAAAAAAATCTTTAAAAAAGAATTTTTTAAAAAAAAAATTAATTTTTTTTAAAGCTAATAATAATAATAATAATAATAATGTAGTAGTGGCATTTTTGAAAATATTATAGTAGTAATGGCATTTTTGAAAATATATGATTCCTTTTTCTTAATCCTGGATAAACAATACCACCTCCCCCTTGGTATTAAATTATACCACAAAGAGTGGTATTAAGTTAGTACCGGTATTAGTAATCCCAGCACATTTGTGCGAATCAAACAAGGTATTATAAAAAAGTGGTATTAATAATCCCATCCCACTTTTTAATACCCGAATCAAACGAGGGCTTAGTGTATATCATGAGTTTAATATTAAATTGTATTTCGCAGTTTATAGGGCGTTATTATTTTTCCTTCTCCCGTCAAAAAATATATTTGATTTTAACTCTCGAATCATGTTTATGTTTTATTCTTATATTACGATGACTAATCAGCTTGCATATTTTCAATTTCCTCAACTATATGTTAAAATAAATCCTTGGTGCCAGACATTTTTTAAAACCTTAAAATGTCTATAGCATATAGTTGTGTTCGCATGGAAGACATTTGGTATTATATGTATTTTTTTTTTTAGACTTTAAAAAAAATATTGTACATGGCAGAGACATTTTGTATCTGCTTTTTTTTTATATAAAAAACAATAATAATTGTATCAGACACTACACATTTTACACAATTTTTTTGTTGAGTACATGGTTATATTGCCAAAGCAATATTTTATTTGTCAGAGCATAGTATTATTTTGCGGAGTTGTAATGTGCTCTTTTAAAGTTGTACATTACTTTGTTAATAAGTATAATTGCTTTGACAATAATACTACTATTTTATTTTGAGGTGTGACGACTATTATATTACCGTTTACTAGACATTTTTAGTTTCAGATAAGAAAATATGCAAGTCAAAATTTTCATTTTTCTTTTTTATGTTTTTAAAAGGAACGCAAGTCAGTTTACGCAGGTAGCTTTCATAAAATAAATCTTAAAGGAAACCAAGGAGGAGTTTATGTACAACTAGATTTGTGGTACACAGTTGAGTCAGTCAGTAGTAGTAAGCTTTCTTCTTCTTTTTTGTTTGTTTGTTTGTGCTGTCTACTGATGCTTTGATTATTTGAAGTGTTTTAACTATTTTTGTAATTTGATTTTCACTGCCAAATGGATGCAACAGTGATAGCATTTTGTCAATCGGGCCTATCTTCTTTTGTTTTCATCAGCCCAAGGTTAGTTTTTTGATATTATTTTTAAGATTTTTTTATTTTTAACCATTTATGTATTTTTAAGATTTTTTTCCAGTAATCAACCCCCTTTCCATATTTTTTTTTTGCGTCTTGATATTATATACAGAAAACGTATGTCATCATCAGCGCTGTTGCGTCAAAATTTTCAGCAATCTGATTTAAGGGTCAACACGTGATTTTCTAAAATTATCTTTTCAAGAAAACGTAATCAGAGGCGTATTGTGTTTGGAGACAACTACAAGCCCATGCTTAAATTGATCAAAGATTTATTTTTCTGCTGAGATATTTGTTGTTTCGCTATATACATCGAATCGAGCGAAACAATGCAATCACCTATTTTTGGGAAAACAATAAAATAAATCTTGAAGTTTAACATTAACTACAATTTTGCTCCTAATGTTATAATTTTGGCATATTATTTCTTGAAGTTGTTGTCTGATTACAATCCAAATCTTGACCCTAACGGACGTGACGGAATGTTGACGTGTCAATTTGACTGCAAACATGACAGCTGATGTGGTGTGCCATGTTAACATTCTTTCTTCAACACGACAAAATAAACTTTAAAGTTTAACAACGCTTGCAATTTTGCCACCGATGTACTAATTTTGGCATATTATCCAATAAAAATTATATATTTAAAATCTACTCATCAAGATGAATAAAACAAGATCCATTGAAATTATAAAATTATGAAAAGAAGTTTGAAAAAAATGGAGGCTTTTAATATATTTTGGCCAAATTACATATTCAATAAAAAATTATAGAAATATTTTTTGACAAGCCCCTATAATAATTATAGTAATGCAACGGGATATATTGCTTCTTCTTTTTTTGTTGTTATATACTGCTATAGCATTTGTATTTTTTTCTTCTCTTTTCCTTTAATTATTTCGGTTTTTTTTTGGTTATATATTGCTATAGCATTTGTATTTTTTTCTTCTCTTTTCTTTTAATTATTTTGGTATATATCTAATGTTATATCATTTCTACTTTTTTTATTTTGTTTTTATATATCTAATGCTATGGTACCTCTACTTTTTTCTTTTTCTTTTTTAATTTTTTTCTTTTCATCTTTTATATCTACTGATAATATACTCCCAAAATTTATTAAAAATATGCATAGATTTCGTAATAATTACACGGAAGTGTCAATCTAAGGCAATAGAGTACTCAAATTAGTACTAAAAATTTGTAATTTTAACTTTAGTACTAATATTATTATTTGTCTAATCAAGGTTAATACTAAATTAAGTGAGTACTTTACTATCCTGGATTGACACTTCCGTTTATTTATTACGTAATATGCCAAAATTAGAACATCAAAGGCAAAATTGCAAGTGGTGTAAAACTTTAAGGTTTATTTTGTCGTGTTGAAGAGAGAATGCTAACATGGCACACCATGTCAGCTGCCACGTCAGTAGTCGGATGGACACGTCAGCATTCCGTCACGTCCGTTAGGGTCAAGGTTTGGATTGCAACCAAACAACAACTTCAAGGGATAATATGCCAAAATTAGAACATCAAGGGCAAAATTGCAATCAATGTCAAACTTCAAGGTTTATTTTGTTGTTTTCTCCCTAATTTTTTTTTTAAAACAAATCACAAGTGATGATTAAACTTATACAAGTTTTCTAATTGTTCCCCGCAGTGTTTGGATCACATTGAATTGGTGGGATTTAAATCCAATTACTGAGTACTCTTTCGATCAATTAAATGTAAGTATATTTAAACCCAATTTGCGATTAATCTGTTAATGTTTTATTATAAGATTTTTTTTGCATAAACAAAAGAAAAATCAATTTGATTCTAAGTTGTAAAGCGTTTGATGTATGTATTTCAGATCATGCAACCCAATATATCTTTTTTGTTTCAAAATCTTTATATGTCCACACCTCATTGTAAATGATATGTATATACTTAATAGAGAAACATAATTTTAAAACTTTTATATCTCGAATACATTTATTTTCTATGCTTAATTAATACTTTTTTAATGACTTATCAAGTTGCATAAATCTAGATTTTTTTATATATATGTTACGATATGTTCTTATACTAGCTAATGCCCGTACTTACGGCACGATTCGATTTTGTCTATATATAATTAGTGAAACTATCTAAAATATTATTTATTGATTTTTTATATATATGTAATTACTCATAATTTTAATAATTTTTTTTATCTTTTATTAAGAATTCTTATTCTAATTTTGCTATTTCGCAAAGAAATTAATTTTAACATTATTCCAAAAAAGTAGTAGTATATTCTTAATTTAAGAGCAAGAGGAATTAAATTTTTTCATATAGCACTAATTTTTATTTTTATTCTTAACCACATTTTAAAAATATAATTGTATGCATATTATTCAAATAGTGGTAGAATAAATTAAGTCTGGCTAATTCTACTTCCATTATAATTAGGGATGAAAAATGGCCCGATTTGACGGGTTTTCGACTAAGCAAACCCCAATATAAGGTAGACTATTTATTTTTTCTTTAACAATCCGAAAAAATATGAGTTATAAATGGCTTAAGTTCAAGTTCACATAAATTTTATTCATTTGACTCAATCATTGCTAGAATGTAATATTTTTTCTTTAAATACACTTATGATACAATATAATTACAATGATTGAAGATAGAAAAAGTGAGTTAAGATTTATACATATAGTTTAGTAAACAATGTAGAATTTTATTTTTTTTCAAATAAATATACTTTTAGTAAAGTTTAGTTTCAAGTAATCATATTTTTATATCGAGTTCGAATTTAACAAAACCCTAAACTCAACTATTACTTCCCTACGAATAATGTTAGTCCCAACATGAGCGCATTTATATATTTTCATTAGTACTTTTTGGATTATTAAAATTTGAAAAAATTTGATCGCATATAGGATACGTGTATATCAGTAGAATAATCAAATAAGTTTAAATTAATATATTCACATTTAGATCAACATAATACTTAAAAATTAGAATTAGCTTTTAGATAAAATAAATTATTATTAATCTATTTTCAAAAATAATAAATATAATATCAGATATGCTCTAAGTTTTGGATACGCCATTATCACCTACCATTAACATTTTTGTTTTTTTTATTTTTTAATCCTTTATAAGAATTAATTATATTTTCTTTTTCAAACAATTTGATATTGTAAATGATGGTACAAATTAGGGAAGTCAATTTACCTCGCCAATCACAAGTTAACACGTGGTCATCCACGTCAGCTATCAGACCTGCCACATTGCAACGAGCTATGTTGAGTTTCCATAAGAAGAGTAGAGCCCTTCAAGGTGTGGGTACCCGCTCAAGAGTTGGTTACCTACGGCGGATCACGAAGTTCGGGTTTCAGAGCTCTTTCGGCAAGTTCTGGAGTTCCCCTCACTCAAACATTCTACAAGAGTAGTTTGCAGAAGTATGAGCTACTGCCACCTACTCTGCAAAGCACGCATAACTCCCCTCACCTTCATTAAATGCACACTAACCGCATTTAATACACCGAAATTCATGAAAAAGCAAAATTAGAGTTGGTACTGATCGAAGCATGGCCCCAGACCTGCTCTAGGAGCTCTGGTCACACGTCTCCTTTAGTCATATATATACAGGAAGCATTTACTTCTTTCAATAATCAAGTTTAAAACGAAAAAGACAAAGCTTAACCAAGATTACCCAAGAAACAACGTAAGAGAAAAACAGAGCAGAGAACATCCGGTAGAGCTCCCAAATTAGGAAAGTTAGAGCTCGTGTAGCTTGAGTATACTTTTACGACAATATTGTGAGAATAAAATAGTTATAGAGGCTTTTGTGGGCTTCTAGCAATTGTTTGTTCACCATCAAAATAAGACAAACCGAGCTCTTGGCTCTATTCTGCAGGGGATGACTAACCCGCATCTTCATACTATACCAACCTCCTCTATAAATCATTAACTCTCTTAAATTCAGTACATTTACTGCTCAAATTATTTGATATAATCATTTGACTGTGTGGTCTAAAATACCCTTCTAGTTTTTAGCACCAACAGTAAATATCACTACTTTAATATTGAGAGAAAAATAAGTAAATAAATAAGTGAGTTCTAAAATTTTCAATTATTAACAATGTAGTAGTTAATGTATATATATATGACATGATGCCATTTGTATTTGTTTTCTTGAAATAAATGGATGTTAAAAATTAAAACTCTTACATTCAGAAAATTAATTTTTACTATTTATAATAAGAAAAATATAAATAATTTTGAGAAAGTATAAATAATTTTGAGCAATTGAAACTTACATTGAATTTAATGTAACTAAATGTTAAAATATTAATAAATAATTAATATTGATAGTAAAAACTACACACACACACACACACATATATATATATATATGCCTAATAATCGAATAAGATACTGAAAAAAATATAACTAAAGAAATCATTTTAGTAATAAAGTATTAAAGTATTTGTATTCTAAACAAAATGGATTTAAGTTATTTGATTTTTATTTATTAATTAAAGGTTTTAATTAGGAGGTTATCATATAAATTAAAAATAATTAGGAGATAAATATATGTTTAGCTATCACAGAAATATGAGCTATTAGATTAAAACATAAAAATTCAAACTAAATCTCGGCTACCAATTAAGAACATGAGTTAAAAGAATTTCTGAGCTATTTGATTAAAATATAAATGTTCAAATTGGGCCACCACTTAAGAATATAAGTTAAGAGAGTCTTATAATATTATGACTAACCTGATTTATTAATAGATAGTAATGCCCGTGCTAATGGTACGAAAAATATTATTTAATTTTAATTTTAATTTGGAGATAATTATGTTGCGACGGGAAGTAAACATGCTTGAGAAAGGTTTGGCTAAACTAAAACAAGACCAAATCTAAGTCATATTTATATTATTTATACCTACCACAATTTTAAAACATATACCCATTAGGGTTTGGTAGAAAACTCTTTACACTGGACTCTTCGTTATTTTAATTGCTATTTCAAAGTAGTTTTAACGTTTGTTAAACCAAATGGTTAATACTTTTTATTAGTATCTTTTTGAGTTTACCCATTCAATAACATCTATAATTTAAGTTACTCCCGCTTTACTAATCCTTTGTGTTAACCACCATCGCCCCACCTCCGCGTTTCGTTTGACGGATAACTCAAATGATTCATAAAAATGGGATATCTCAAATTATGGGTATTATTAATGTAATAATTCAAAAAAAACACCATTATGCATTATGGACAGTTTATTGTAAAGTTTTTTTTTCTTTTTGATTTTGCAATAGCATTAATTTATTTTAAAATATATCATTCATTAAATTTTTTTATATATATATATTATTTCAATTCACGAATTCTCTTACATTGTAAGACAAATTATTCAAATAATATTTTTTTATATAAATAAATTAGGCCCATGTGTTTTTCTAATAAACTAAAAGAAAACACTACATGTATCATATTTATTTAAATGAAAAGGCTCGTTTATGTTTTGAAAAATAAATTTAACAGAAAATCATATGATATGTATCAATTAGATCAAATAACTTACTTAAACAAAAATGGGGCATTACAAATATTAAAAACATAAATAACAAAAAAAAAGAAGCAAAGAATAAATAACTATATATACATAGCGGAACGAACTTTAAAAGTTATTAATTCACTGTTCCATAATTCAAAATAAGAAAAGAAAAAAAATGGCGTGTCTACTTTATGTGGTGGTTGTATTACACCCGTTCATACCCTTTATTCTAGTGATTGTAAAATTGTATATAAAAAAAATTGCATTATTTAATCATTGCTTGTATAAAAAAATCAAAAAAAAAAAAAACTTTTACCCCCTTTGTTTTATGCCTCGTTTTGAACTTCTCCAACATAAAAATTTTAATTTGATACGGAATTTTATATCTATTTGTGTAACGACTCGACTGGATCCGAAAACGCGATAAAAAATAAAATAAAATTCAACTTCATTTTATAAATCAAATTAATTTGTAAAAATACAATCTTTACAATCTCCATCATACAAATTAAAATACAGCGCTCTCCACTATCTATAAAAATAATAAACTACACCTCGTCCTACTCACTAGTCAAAAATTGACTCTATCCTGAGGCACATGTGGCATAAAAATAATAGGGGTAATACATAACACACATGAGTGAAAAGTATCTCAACAAAATATTTTATACACAATAGAATATTCTAAACAACAATTTCGATAATTTAACAATACCAAAAATTCAACAAATCATCAACTGGCCTCATACACGGTTCACTCTCGGCGACATGTTAAAAACTGGTTGCTTCACTTATTTTACCACGTCGAAGCTTATCTCCTAGCCTTATACAACTGTATTATTAGGACTGATTAGCTAGTAAACTTAACCATATACTAATTGGTTTCATCGTATTTTAGTCAACATCAATAAATGATAACAATTAATGAGGCTAAAAAGATGTACACCAAATTTAATCAACGTAATAAATTCAAAAAAAATACAATATACAAGATAATAAATAAATATTCTAAAAATTTAATGCATATTAAATACAGCTCATTACCCATAAAATACCACCATAAAATACCACCAAGTGGTCCAAGTGCCATCATAAAATTATTAAATGCCACTGCCATCCTAAATTCCCCATGGCTCTCATCTCTTTCATCATGGATTTATCCGCTACCTTAAAATCTTATAAAAGTTACAAAATTTTGAGATATAAAATTAGAAGGTGGGACCCACAAGCTAACTCATTAAATAAATTGATAGCCACGTTGCTTAAAAAAAATGGTGACTCATCTCTTCATTGTTGCCAAACAATTCTAAATGGACACATGTCCAAAACCCGTGAAATCTTAATAACCAAAGTTTTTATCAAACTTAAATATTTACCAACACACAAATAAATAAAATAATAAAATATAAATAATTTTATCATTATAAAAATACGAGATATTACAATTTGTTACATTTTTCAAACCTTTTATTATTAATAATTAACAAAATAAAGGGTAATTCAAAATTACTTTTTAGTTTTCTACAAAATTAATTTATATGGAGTTATAAAAATGTGAGATAATTTCTAAATAACTGGACAAATCGTATTGAATATTTTAATTTTTTCATAAAAAGAAAATAAATTTACCAACAATTATTCAAAAATATTAGGACTTAATATATTGATAACTAATACAATAGGTTACATGGTATAATAAGATTATCATAACATATGAAAAATATTTAAAAAAAAAACTCAACAGAACCTAGAAGTTTGTGTTCATCTATTTTTAATAATTAGCATTACCATGTCAAAGAATAATTCAAAAGAAAATATGGACTTTCCAAATTCAAGTTTTACCAATTTGCAAGTGCAACAGTTTTCTCCGGCCTATTACTGTAATAATACTGAGTTTTTTTTAGTATTAAGGAAAACACAAATCTCACCGAATTTATATGACATGATATTTTGTTTTTTATTTCATTAAATGGATATATAATTTTAAAACATAATCATATAATAAAGTGTTAATAAATAATAACTGGTTTATTTCACAAAATCAATTATAGATAAAATATTTTTCATATGATAATATTTTTGTAAAGATAATTTATATTTTTTTGATAAATATAATTGAATTATTGTAAAATACATTTTAGTAGGAGTTGGAAATATATGAACAATCTAATTTAGAAATAAATATTTAATTTAATGGATAAAGTTAAATTAAGAATTTTAATAGGTTTTAAATACTATTATATTTTGTTGGCGAATTAAACAAAACTCATTATTATCATTTATATTACAAATATGCCACGATAATTCTGAGTTGTTAGATCAAAACATAAACATCGATATTAAATTTTGGCCACCAATTAAGAACATAAAGAGTCATGTTATATTGGGACTGACCTGATTTATTAATAGACTAGTTAATGCATGTGCCTACGGCACGAATTTATACTTTTAAATTCAAATATAAACTAAATATAAAATTTATGTGCACATCCATTGAACATCAAATATTAAAATAAATATCATTATCAAGTACTTCTAACTAAATAAAAAATGCATAACTCATTAAAAAATAGTATAATAAAGTTAATAGTAATTATCATAAATTAAATTAAACAGTAAATAAAAATAGAGTTTTGCTTCAGTTTCTAGAACTTGCCGTCTCCACGTAGTTATATGAAGATTTCTGCAACATGAATGAATATAAAAATATTATTAATTATTTTAAAATTTATAAATAATTTTTTTATTTATTTAATCATAAGAGATATGTAAAAATACAAAGGAAGAGAGAGATCAAACTTACATAAGTTATATTTATTTATTACTTCATGTTTTCACAATTCATATGATTAGCATAAAAGTCGTCTAACGTCATCGCACCTATCAAGTCGAGCTCTATTTGCTCAAGCCATTCCCCTAATGCATTTAAATCCATAGAATTTGTCTTTTATTGTTTCTGAATAGTTTGAATTGGCTATATAGAGGGAAGTGTATTCAATACAGCATATATCAAAATTGAGAGATGTGGATGAAATCCATTTTCCTTAAGCTATTGAAATAGTCTTAATTTCTTTATTAAAAATGTGGTCCTTAATAAATGATTAGGGAATCATCTTTTTTTGCTCAAATTGTATCCACAACGGTGGATATCACGTTCTGCTTCCTCTAAAAACTGGAGAAATCCTATAGAGTAAGTTGGTTTTTTATGTTCAAAAATATATTTCTTTGCATTATCCCATTTGGCTGGCAAAGTTGCAGCAATTTTATTAATAATGTCTTCTTCAGATAATTTTATGCCACAATGTTGAATTAATGCAGCCAAATACATTATTGCAAGCCCATGTTTTTCAACGATCGATCCATCTTTTAATAACTTATAATTTTTAAATTCATCCACCAACTTATAAACTTCTATTTGAAGACCACGGCCGGAAAAAATTAAAGGTCATTCCATTGGAACCTGAGATGAGAAGTATGAAAAAAAAAAAAGAGAAAAGGATTATTACTACTATTGATTCAACATATCAAAAACTTTATAAGATAAAAATTAAAATTAATCCACGTCTCATTTATTTATTGACATATATAGCAAAATTAATACATGGCACTTTTATGACAATGTAAACAATAACATAAATTACAAACAAAAGTCTAGTAAATAAGTTACATTAAAACACAATATGCAGAAGGGTTTTGATATTTAAAATTAACATTACATTATTATATCCCCAAAAAACATATAGAATGTATTCAATGAAGTTGTTTTCCAGACTTTTGGTATTATTTATCATTCCATATCTTCAAGCTTGAGTGAGAAGTGATAACCAATAACATTTTTGGTACCAATTCTACAAAAACAAAAAAGCTTTATAAAGCCAGTTCTATATTTTTTGAAATGCAAACATAGTTCATCAAAAAGGATTGTTCTTCAAAGTTTACCTGTAAGGCAATGAGTTATAAGTCTTAAGAAAAGAGAAAATGCACACACTACAGCAGAACTTATGGATAAACAATATTGGTGGTTGAGTTGGAGCCATCTTTTGGTAGAAGAATAGTTATTCTACTCAAAGCCGTGCATATGAAAAGTGCGACATATAATTGTCCATGACTAAATACTGGTGTATGTAAATCAATTCCCGCAAACTTGACTTATTGGCCTTGAGATTTATTCATTGTCATCGCATATGCTAAATGTATTGGAAATTAATGTCTTGTCATATGGAAAGACAACTATGACGATGACGATATCAAAGATATTCTCAGGATAAAAACTAAATTTCCTGCTTTATCGCCCGTTAATATTTGTGCTTCAATTATACGCTTTGCACACCGAATAACCATCGTTCTCGTTCCATTACATTGTCCATCC
Source organism: Lonicera japonica (assembly GCA_021464415.1). Taxonomy (NCBI): domain Eukaryota; kingdom Viridiplantae; phylum Streptophyta; class Magnoliopsida; order Dipsacales; family Caprifoliaceae; genus Lonicera; species Lonicera japonica. The sequence continues at coordinate 50,576,086 of CM038469.1, forward strand.
TTTGGAACGAGATTTCTCAATAACATGATCGAAGAACCTACTTTAATTTTCAATTTAAATGGTGGTAGGCCAGGAGGATCTAATAAGTTCAGGTACTCATTCGGGTACCTATTTGTAATGGAACAATCAATTTCTTCATCTCCCGACATTTTATTTGCAGCCAAATAGATAATTGGTTTATATCTTGGTAGAATATACTTTTACATAAATATAATTAACATGCAAACAAATAAAATTGGGAAAAAAAAATTATCGAAAAGAGCAGCCAAATTTTTTTGAAAAAGAAAAACTAAGTCTTATAAATAAATTTACAATTTATATATTTTAAAAAAAAATTGATTATAGAAATAAGTGTTAATCTGGGAGTATATAGAGATTTCGCAAGAAAGTTTAAATATATCAATTTTCTTCGTGGCTTCTTTAAATTGCTTATTGTTTCCAATTTTGTCCGTGTCATTGAAATTGTTTTTTTTCTTTATACTATACATTTTTTTGGTACTATATACATATATATTTATTTATATCACCCTTTATTTATGGAAGATGAAATAATATTTTATTTTTTGGTTTTCTATCCTTACAATAGTTGATATAAAAAAACTATATTTTAAGTGACACGTTACAAAATTGATAATCTTAAATACTACTATTATAATTTTGCTGTCGTTTGTTTCTTAATTTTTAACATACCAATATAGTATTGATGAAACAAAAGAATTTCATAAATAGATTAAATTACATAAAGTTTGACAGTAACTAATGAATTTGTGTACCTGTTTAAAAGTATGTCTTTTCCTTTTTGCCTCATTTTTAACACTTTTTATTTGGGATGGTTGGATTCCTTCTTGACTTAACTGCTTTAACTATAAAAGAGATAAGACATATTGTTAATTTAATACATTGCTATAATGTCAACTAAAATATATAAACTTGAGTATAGATGTAATTTTTAAGGATAGATATACTTCAATTAAACTCAAACAATATGAGAATTATTACCTTATTAGAATTTTGTTCATTTCCGACATTTGAGGTAGGTAACGTTTCAAAAGTAAGAACCTCTTCTACATTAGATCGCTATAAAAAGAAATAACTATATTACGTAAACATACTTATTATACCTTTTCATATTAAATATTACTAAAATGTGCTCACCTCATTAAGAATGTTTTTAGACGTAGATTGTGGTTGAAAGCTTTCCACCCCAACGCATTGCTATTATATATTTATATATTAAAGTTATCAACTTGAAAAATACACTAATAAAAATCTTATATATAAGGAGATGCATATCTCGTTAAGAGTTTCTTTATCAACTGGATTACGTGCTTGCTCATCTTCCGTATTTGAAATAGGCAACGATCCTAAAGTTGGAGCTTTTTCCACATTGCATTGCTACAAATAAAATTGGCAAATAAAATGATATATATATATATATATATATCATGTAAACTTCTACATTTTTGCATTAATTATATAAAATGCATACCCCATCAAGAGTTTATTCATCTCTCTTGGAAGTCCTCTGTGGTCGAAATCAATTTAAAAAAGAAAAAAAATTAGGGATCAAATTATGGAAAATAGCAGCCAAATTTACAATTTATATACTTAAAAAAATTGATTATAGAAATAAGGTTAAAAGATTACCCATGATAAATAATAATAATGCGAAAAATGACAATCCTTACTGGATTAAGTTCTTGCTCATCTTCGACACTTGAAATAGATAACGGTCCTAAAGTTTGAGCTTCTTCCACATTGCATTGCTATAGACAAAATTAGCAAACAAAATAAATTATATATATCATGTAAACTTCCACATTTCTGCATTAATTATATAAGATGCATACCCTGTTAAGAGTTTCTTCATCTCTCTTGGTAATGCTCTATGGTTGAAAGCAATTTAAGAAAGAAAAAGAAATTAAGGATCAAATTATCGAAAAGAACAACCATTTTTTTTAAAGGAGAAAAGCTAAGTTTTATAAACAAATTATCGAAAAAATCAGCCAAATAATTATTAGTGACTATGAAATTGTCGGATTTGTTCGCTTGCGACCAACCTTAGGACTCTACTTTCTCTATATATATATATTTATTTTGGCTCAGAAAACTATAGAGATAGTACTGACTACACATCACACATTTTTAGATACCTTGTATGAAATGTGTAGTTCATTTTAAGATACCGAATTTCATACAAATAGTACTGCCCTGGTTCAAGTTCCCTTCTTAAAATTAAAATTGATTCTCCAAAATATCATTAACATTTATGTATAGATATACACACATGCACGACGATTTTCTTAAAAAGAAGACAATTATTCTTAAAAAATGCACCCACATCGAAAAATTCAACTTATACGTGATATGAAACAAAGTTTAATCCCCCAAAATAAAAATAAAAATAAAAATAATCAAACACATTAATTCATTCAAAAGTGCATGAAAACAAAATATCAATCTAGTTGTTAAGTTAACTGTGTTTTATCATTCTTATTTTTTTATTAGTATACGAAATATGTTTTATGGATATAAAAAAAAGAAAAAAAAAAGAAAGAGGAAGGAGATAAACCAAAAGGAGAAGCCAAATCTTGCAATATATATGCATGTACAATTTTTTTATATTTTTGGTATAGAACTAATATTTTGGTTGAAAGCAATTTAAAAAGGAAAAAGAAATTAGGGATTAAATTCACAATTTTATATTTTTGGTATGAAACTAATATTTTAGTTGAACGCAATTTAAAAACGAAAAAAAATTAGGGATCAAATTCACAATTGCAAACCTGACTAAAAGTGTCCTCAAGCATCGTAACAACACCGGATGGAAGAATTCTGATATTTTCCATTTCTAAATTTGAAAATAGTGAAAAAAAAGAGAAAAAAAATATAAGACTTAAGAGAAAAGGCAATAAACAATAAACATTAAAGTGAGACAAATAGTTTAGTGTATATTCTTGAGTAATACTTAAATATGAGATTATTCAAATGTGAAATTTCATAGTATACAAAGTTTGTAAATTTGTATGAAATTTACGACGCCTGACTAATATCAAAGTTTTTATGAAATTTACTATGAAATTTACAAATTTCATATTAAACCTGAGCTTGGGGCATTTTACAAAGTTTCAGTTTACCTAAGATTATACACATTTTTAAGTATTACTATGAAACTCACTTAAATAATTATAATGAGAGAAATACTTAAATCTGAAATTTTTAGGTTTAAGTATTTCCCAATAAACTTTTCAAAAAGAATCTATAGTTGGAAGTTTTCTTCTAACAATAAAAAATGATATGGAGAGAAAACTAATCTTATGACTCGGGGGAAGAAAACTACCACACATACCCATTTTATAATCTTATGACTCAGGGAAGAAAACTAATATCTCAAAATTATTTTACATACAACACAACACATACATACACAATACTACATCAACAGGAAAAAAGAAGATTTTTTTTATTAGAAATATATTTTTAACAGTTACAGAAGGAGAAATGAAAACAAAGCGCATATGGAGATGGAGAGATCCAAAAGTATGTAGGAGTAAGGAGACTTAAGTAGAGTTCCAGTTTAACACAAATTATTATTAATTTATTAAGAAATAAATATTAGTCTTAAGTAGAGTTACAGTTTATCGCAAACTAACTAATTAAGAGATAAATTAGTTAGGAGATAAATAAATAAAATGAATATTAGTCGTCGGATTAAAACATAAAAACTGAAATTAAATCTGAGCTACCAGTTAGGAAGATAAGTGAAAGTTATACATGAGCCGTCATATTAAAACATAAAGACTCAAATTAAATCTGAACCACTAATTGATAACATAAACATAAAAAGTCATATCATTTTAGGACTGACCTGATTTATTAATAGATATATATATATATATATATATATATATAAAGTTTGTATATGTCTGCAATACCTTCAACAATTATGAAAACTCTTAATTTTAACTATAAATAAATATATTCCCCTAAAAAAAATTATGTTTTCTTGGATTTATGTTATTAGAGTTTAAAATTCATTGAATTTTGAATATAGATTTTAGGAATTATCTATAATTTAGGTGTTTGAGTTAATGGAATTAGAGCATCTCTAACAGTAGTGTATATTTAGGTTTTGTATAAACACACAAAACTTATAAAAGTTTTTTGCTATAGCGATCATTAATTTTAACTTTTGTGTAAAATGGATTTGTAAAATACACCCCAAATTACGACAACTTTTTATTTCCTTAATATTTTATAAAATTTTAAAATGTAATAACTTTTAATACAAAATATATATTTTAATAAAAATTATATATTTTAAATCTACTAATCAAGACCAATAAATCAAGACCCATTGTTATTATAATATTATGTAAACCAAAATTCAAGAAAATAATAATAAAAAAATGCATAAAATGATATCAAACATGCATTGCTATTTTATTGATTCATTCCAAATTTACACACAAAAGTTTAAAAAAGTATCATTGGAGTATATTTTTTTAGAATTTAAGTTTTGTGTAAAAATTTCTTAACACTTAGGATTTACACAAAAAAAATTACACAACGATTGAAGATGTTCTAAGCAATTATGATAGTATATGGTTTTTTTTAGGGTGATTTAGACCTTAAGTGCCATTTGTTTATGCATATCACACGTTGGGTGCCAAAGTTTTGCATAATAGGTGTTTGAGTGCCATTTTGAATGGAATCAGTTAGTCAACGTGGTCAACCGTTAACTTAGTTAATTTTTGACTCACTTTACCTATTTTACCTATAGAAAAAGACTAAACATATTCTTCTTTCTTAGGGCTAAAATGGTAAAAAATTAAATGAGCTAACAGTTGATTATGTTGACTAATGAATTCCGTCCAAAATGACAACAAAACACTAATTATGCAAAATTTAAACACTCAATGTATGATATCTAAAAACAAATGGCATCCAAAGTCTAAATCACCCATTTTTTTTTTTATTAATTATTTTTTTTACTTATTTATCTTTCTTTTAAATTATGGTATTTACATAAAAAAAATTGAATTTTAAACAATTAAAAAAATTATTTCTTTTTTGAGCAACAAAAAAAATAAAAAAATTATATCTTTGAATAAATAGAAAACCTGACTTTTGTCCTTTACATCGAAGCCCTTAAAAAAAAATAAAAAAAATTCTTATTGCACTCATCTTCCACGTGCATGCGCATGGCGCATGGGCCCCGGTTTATTTTTATCCTCCCCTTTTTTTTTTTGTTTTATTTATTTATATTTATCTATTTTTGGGAATTTGGACACCAGTGGTTTAAGATGAGAACAAAGAGAGAGAGAAAACTTTCTTATCGACTATTCAACTCCACAAATAAAGAAAATCCACTCACTCTTTTAGGAACAGAATTTGCTTTCCAATAGATTATAACCCTTAGAAATTACAACTTGGTGTGTATATTTCAATCACTTCCAAGAACCGATAAGGGTTAGGGTTTTCCATATTTGTGCAAGTGAAGAAACAATGGAGGCTCAGTACTTGAGGAGATTCCACAGGCATCAGCCCAAAGACTGCCAGTGCACCTCTTCTGTCCACAAACACATCAAGGCTCCTGTTGATATTGTAAATCCCTCTCTCTGTTTTTATATGTGTATTAATTATATCTATAAAATGAAGTTTGATCTACTTCTGTTTTCATTTCATTTCATTTCTGATTATGTTTGTTGTATTTGAATTTTGAGATTTTGGGTTAATGCTTTCTGACATACCACCTGGTCTATTTCAATATGTATCCTTACTGGTTCTTGTTATTATGGACATATTTGGTACTTCATATGTATCTATTTTGGGGAGTTGCTGAGAAAAATAAAGTAATAGAATTTTGATGTAACAAGAGTGTAAAAAATCTTTCTTCTTGAACAAAAAAAGTTTGTGGTAAAATTTTCAAAATCTACTACACTTTCTGTTCTTTCTTCTTTAAAGCAGTTGTTTTTGGAAGTTTAATTGAGAGATAATTCTTAATTGGCTGTCATTCAATTCCATGATTGTTTGTTTTCTGCTAATAGGGTATTTCTGTTGAAGTTCTTTCAACGAAAAATGGCCAGGATCCATATTTTCCATCTTATTGATGTTTACGGGCATTAATTTTACAAGGACTCAATTTGCACCGCACAACTTGCTTTAGCTAATCATCTCATTTCCATGTAAAACCGAAAAACCACCCTCACTAAGTTTTTGTTCTCCACAGTAAAAAATTCCATTTAAAACAATTCCAAGTGACTTCAATTCTTTTCTATCAAACAAACCTGTATTGCTATTTGCTTTTGTCCAATTTGTTCCTTTCCCACCTAGATGATTTGTTTTCTGACTATGTATTTTACGTTATTCCAGGTTTGGTCATTGGTTAGGAGCTTTGATAAGCCCCAAAAATATAAGCCCTTTGTGAGCAGGTGCATAGTACAAGGGGATCTTAAAATAGGGAGTGTTAGAGAGGTGAATGTAAAGTCGGGTCTTCCTGCTACAACCAGCACCGAGAGGCTCGAACTTCTTGATGATAACGAGCATATCCTTGGAATCCGTATTGTTGGCGGTGATCACAGGCTAAAGGTTGGGGGTTTCTTTACAAAATACTTGAAAATTTTCTCATTTGAATTTGTTATTTGGTGCTTTAATTGCCAGCTTCTTTCATAAGCCAAAATCTTAAAGCAATTGAATTATGACCTTGCGAACGAATTAAAAAAATAGTTGAACCTTTGTTTCTTCTTAGTTTTTGCTGGTGTTTAGAAAATTCATGACAGTTTCTTGAAATAGAATGCAAATATATATACAAGATGATAACTAGCTAGGGTGTTCTTACCTGAAGAGTAAGGAAACTCCATGGGAGTTGGATCTAATTTCATTAGGATGGCCTACCCAAAAGAAAAATTTGTCTACTGTGGACCTGAGTATTGAAAAACAGGCAAGTGGTTTCTCGTTATTTCTATATGCTATTGATATGATACATAACCACCTTTCTTTAATGTTTAGAGGAGGGCCGTTCTTTTTCCTTTTTCATAGCTTTTGACTGTATTCATGTTTCTTTTTCAGTAATGTTGAGAATATTAAATTTTTGTCAATAAAATTTATGTTTATCATTGCACCCTACACTGATAGTCCCACTTTCTTTTTACAATGTCTAAAATTGATAGCTTCATTTTCCTTTTGAGACATAATCAACGGAGCAAATCTTACTATAGAAATAAGTTGTATTCTTGACCGTATATTATCTTGAAAATTAGTGTCCTAAAAAAAATTAAAATTCAAAGAGGGACTATCAATTTGAGATGGAGGGAGTATTTTGTACGTTAAATATACTGAAACCCCTTAAATCATTTCTCTGCATTTTCTTCTTCACTCAACCTGCAAGAAACATGCTGACCTTGTTTCGGTTCATTATTTTTACAGAACTATACATCAGTGCTTACTGTCCATCCGGAGATAATTGATGGGCGACCAGGAACATTAGTCATTGAATCGTTTGTGGTTGATGTACCTGCTGGTAACACTAAAGATGACACTTGCTACTTTGTTAAGGCCTTAATCAACTGCAACCTGAAATCTTTGGCCGAAGTCTCTGAGAGGATGGCCATGTTGGACCGCACTGAACCCATTAATCGAACGGCTACCAATGGTGAAGCGCCACATAAGATCATCACATGGGGTTGATGTACCCAACGTTTTCCAAATTTTCACTGTACTTTTGTGTCACTTATCCTTTTGAAATGTAAGGTTTATGAATGGTAAGAGTGCTTGGTACTCTTCCATTCATATGTTTCGTGTTCTATGTAGATATAGCGATTAGGTTAAGTGTTTGGTTTTAATTATAGTGGATGCAGCTTCTTGTTTGCATAGAGTCTGCCGAGTGCATTATTCAGACCGGTAAACTGTTGGTAGCTGCATCGTTCTGTTTGTATTTATGTACTTCGTGCAACTTTTGTGATTTTGTGAGTAATAAATTGTGATTTTGGCTTTGTTTGGTTTCTTGTAATTCAAAAACAATGAAAATAAAAATATTGCTAGATACGCACAAATAGTATATAAAGAGTTGGTATACAAAATAAATTTAACTGAGTTTTTAAAATTGATATATCATTTTGTGTATTAACTTCTTGTTTCTATTTACGTGCTATCATTATTGAGACGATAAAAAAGAAAAACTTATTCGATCAACTGGGTTTCTAGTTTGCTGGCACGTTTTTGAAAACTTTCCTACCATATTTAAAAGATTTCTTATACGCATTACACCATATTTTACCCAACATCGTAAAGGAAAAGGAACACACTTATGTCCGAGTGGGGAAAACATGTGTGGCTGTGCTTGGATGTCGTGGTTTTGTTTGTCTCACGTATAAAATACGTAGTGACTTTTGTAACGACTCAAAGGGTGTTGGTATTGGCACCATAAATTTCAATTTTAGCACTTTTTAATGAAAAAAAGTAATATACATTTAATAAACTTTAAAATGGGCACCGGTATTGGTACCTATAAATTTTAATTTTAGCACCTTTTAAAAGCACCCATTTCTTAAAGGTCGACTTTATTTCTATCCACCAAATTTGAGAGTTAATCCACTATGTTAAGTTAATCCGCATTACCTTTAAAGTTAATCCGCGAGCGTGGATAGACTGACAAAAAAATATTAAAAATTTAATTTTATAAATATTATTTTAAATAATAATTTAATACTAAAATATCTACTAAATTAATAAGTTCAACCACTTTATAAATTTAGATACTAATATTAAACAACAAGGCCTCGTTTGATTCACGAAGGAAAATCAATTCTCTGATTTTTTCCATGGAGGTGAAAAACAAAATTTTCTGTCAAATTTCCTTTCTTATGTTTGGTAAAGCATGAAAAGTATTTAGGTAAGTGTATTATTGTTTAAATTTTTTGTAATAAATGCTTGAAAATCACATGAAAAAATCAATCCCATGTGTTTTGAGATGAATGGTTTTACCCCATACTTTCACATATCTCGGGAAAATGTTTCCGGAATTTATGTTTACTAAACAAAGGAAATGAACGACTTTCCTTTCCCGAGTACTAAAATCCGTGAACTAAACGAGGCCTAAGTGAATCTTAATTTACTTTAAAGTAAAATAACACAGCCAAAAATTAACCTAGCCTCATTTCTCACCCTCACCGTCCTTCTTCCCTAACCCCCACCACGCCCACCACGCCCACCCTCCAAACTCCTTTTTCTCCATTGTTTCCTCCGTCTCTACTTTTATAAATATTAGTTTAAAGTAAGAGTCTATGTCTAACTTTCCCATTTGTTAAGAATGCCCTAATTTAAAGATAATCGATATTCAAGAATAAAATATTTCATAAACTAGAATTGTTGAATCCTATGCACCCAAGATCACAAGAGCAATGGATTATGACTTTGATTAGTAGCATCATATGTTTTGATTTCATATATATATATATACATACATATATATGTGATAGTGCACCATCTGCTAATGAGGGCCGAATTGTTTCCCAAATACTCGACAAATGAGGACGGCAAAATGCTAAACAACCAAGCCATCTTTTGTTCGGCTGCTGTTAACCGAGCAACCCACTCGGTCAATTACAACCGAATTAGCGCACTATCATTTTTTTTAGTTGAGATGTGAGTTCAAATTATTCATTTAAGGTGAAAATTAGGTAGAGTCTAATTGAAGAAGTGATATCTAATTATATAGATTATCTCCATACAACCTCAATTAAAAATGATACTTCTTCATATGTAATTGATTATATATACACAAAGTTATTTAGATTAGGAATCATATTTAAATTAGGAATCATATTTAAAAAGGAGTCATATTTAGATTAAGAATCATATTTAAATTAGGAATCTTAATTAAAATGGATTCTAAATTTATATAATTATAATTTAATTTTAATTGGTGGATATACTTATTAATTTTAAAAGGGGTAATATTGTAAAATCGTGTTTAAATTTTTTATGATTTAAGGGTGGATTAATTGCAAGATTTAGTGGATAGAAAAAAAGGGTGTTCTTAAATGCACCCACATAATCCGTCTTCTCACCCCACCAAAAGTCAAAGTTAAGTTAATCTTAACCTAAAACATAGCGTAAAAACCTTTCTTCTCACCCCGCTTTTTACGCTTTGAAAAAATTGCCACTAATTTATCTTCTCATGTAAAATTCCAAATTTTAATATTTTTCATATTATTTAGTTAGAAATATAGTTCGTTTCTTTAAATAATATTTTATTATTAACAAATTTGTAAGTTGAAATTATTCTCGGCTATCTCATAATAATTTCCTTAATTAGGAAAATAAACATGCAAGTTATGTATATACATACATACATACATATATAGTGCATATTTACGTGGTGTATGAAATGTATAATTGTTTCCTTCCTTACAAGTATGTGACCAAATCTTAGTTTTAAAATCCTCAATTAGTTTGAATTTTTGAATTTTAAATTTTGAAATTTGAAAATATAGATTTGTTTTAATCATTTTAGTTAATATCTTCTCGCTAATTGTTAGCTAAGGTTTTGGTGTAATTATGATTAATTTGATTATTCCTTTGATTTTTATTGTTCTAATTAAGCTTTAGAAAATTCTTGAACCTAATAAATCATTATTTATTTAAGAATAATTAGAGTTAAAAGGAAAAGCAAAGGGTGCGGAGGATAATTAAGCAAATTGAAATTTAGTGAGATTACGGAGGAAAGAAAAAAAAAAATATTAATTGAAGGGAGAGAGAGAAATGGAATTAGGGAAAAATATGTATTTATTGTATGTTGTGCTTTTATTGTTTCAATATTTAGTTTCTTAAAATTACTCGTAAAAAATATTGAACTCCAAAACATTAAATATCATAGAAATCGAAAGTAACAAAATATTTTAATAAATGATTTATTATTATGAAAACTATTTTATTTTTCCAATTTATTTTTTCCCTTCTCACAAAAGATAACATATATTTACATACAACAAATTGATCTTTTAATATTTTTGTTATCGTGAATTAAGTCTTATGTTTACTTATTTGATAAAGATAAAAATAAAATTTGTAAATAAATTTTAAATATGAACAATAACCATGTAAGAGTAATGAACAATAAAAGATTATATAAAATATCATATAATTACTAAAACTATATTTCTGACAATTAATATTTTGTATCTTGGAGAGATAAAAAATTTAATAAAATTTATTAAGAACGATGTAAAGTTTATTTATTATGTTTTATATTAATGAAAAAGTTAATATTATTTAATATTTTTTCTTTTTGTGATGAAATTTTATCGTCTCTATATTGTTTCAGTAAACTCACCCCACCGCTGGGGTGAAGTGAAAGATTTTTTAAAGATTTGATGGGGTGAGAAGAAAGTATTATCACACTGGGGTGAGAAGACTGATTTTGTGGAGTGCATTTAAGAACACCAAAAAAAAATCACCCTAAAAAATTCTCCCAATTAAAAACCCAAGTGAAGCTGAGTTGGATTTGAGCCTTCTTTTTTCAATTAAAATCTTTTTGCATTTCTTTATCCATGTTTAAGCCAATCAACTTTTCTTCCTGCAATCAAGCATCAAGCTTGTTTTTCTAATGTGCGTGATTTCTTTTACTTATACAAACTAGTTCATCACATATACGCGATTTGTTTCCATTAAAATTCTTTTGCATTTTTTTATCCATTTTTTTCAATTTAATTTCTTAAAATTGTTGATTATATCAAAAACATTCTAGTGTACACATTTAACGATTCACCCATCATATTTTTCCTCCATCTTAAATTAAGTGTCTTGTTTTAACTTTTACATTTTTAGAAATTCAAACACAAATTTCAATCTAATTGATGCATGGTGAAGTACAAAACTTATTTAACATATTGCATGTGAGATATTATACATTCATTTTGTTAACAAAAAGACCTTATTTAATTTGAAACAAAGAAATAGTACATATAATAACCGGTAAAAGTGGTATTACCATACATTTTTAAAATTGAGTAACAAAACAAACCTATTGACTTGTTTTTGCATATCCAACTTCAAGGAAAATTATGAACCTACGTACTACTACTGCCGAAAATAGATCACCCATGTAGGTGAAGCATTGAAACTCAATTTAGCTAGAGAGTTTAAAGCATATGAATTGTACATTCCGTCTCAATTATTCATATGTGTTTAATATGTTTCTTTTCATAGACCAAAAAAAAATGTTTCTTTTCTTTAGAGTAAAATATTAATTGATGGAACTTAAATATTTTCTTAATTCCAATTTTTTACTTTATAAGCTAGGGTGCTTTTAACAGGAAGGGTGCTCCTCTATAATTAAAAAGCAAGTAAGGGTGCCTAAAAAATGAGTTCCAAAAATGAAATATAAAGTTGCCTTTACTAACACCTTGATCTAGAATATTCAATATTGTAATAGGAAAGTATTTGATATATTGTCGGTAGTGTAATGGAAAAGTGCTTGGTATATATGTTGAAATAATGACTTTAATTTGTAACTTAAACTAACAATTTAAAAAAAAATTCAAGTAATTGCATATAGTATCAGAGTGCGCTTGCTACCACGAATTTAACCCAAACATGAGGGATAAGAAAATATATACAAAAAATCTTTCAAAAACCCATGGCCAAAAAATCTACACGTGTAATTCCCCAAGTATAACTAAATAATAAATTAAACTATGAGGATGGTATTAACATTTTTAAATCAAAGCTGGTACAACAAATTAACATTTTTAAATTAACGCATCCTAACATCTCTGCCAATCACGAACTTCATGTTGGGTGTATTCAACTATGGTATGAAACTAATTTACTTTGGTTTTTTTTTATACTTTCAATCATGATACGAGTAACTCATATCTTTAAATTATTAATTTAGTCAAAGTATAATGAGATTTGCAATTCCCGTCCAACATACGTCACATCTTAAATATTCATCATTTTTAAAATATTTATCATTTTTTAATAAAAAATGTCAATTACTTCCGCAAGTAAATAACAATACCAAAGCCACAAGAGGGACCAAATCCAACTATATAAAAATTTTCAACCTTGTGAATCAATGCTAATAATTTTTTTCCTATCAATCCATTTGATACTATGTTTTCACAAATTCTAAAAAAAAAAAAAAAAAAAAATAATCCCTCAAATCACAAGAAGATGCAAACCCAAGTCTATATAATAAATACGAAACTCAGTAATCACACACACATATATATTATAAAATCAAACTAAGTTCAAACGTTTCCCAAAAATAATTAACAACGCGCACCACAAGTGGCTCCAAATCCATTTTTTATATAAAAAAAAATTCAAAACAAATGCGTCATTATATAATATATATTGTGTGTACACTCCTAATCTAATATATATATATATATATATTTATAAATAATAAAATGCTATTTTTTTTGTAGGTTTAACATGCCGCGATTATTTCTTTCACATTCTTTTAATGCATTTATCGCCCCTCTCTTTTTTTTTTTTCTCCCAATAATAGTTTCCGTTTCTCCACTATTTTAAATGCTTATATCATTAACTGCTAAAAGCCATATTAGACCGCTCTTTTTTCAACAATTAAAACTCCCATCATTCTCTCATTTAATTTGGTTTAATATTATTCTGTCCTCTATCTTTGTGAAAGGAGAATACACAACTTTTTTCTATTTAATTTATCAATTAGTTATTTTATCTCTCATCTCACCTCTTTCCTTCTATTCTGGTCCCTCTATCTCAAAGTTTCTCTCACACTCCTCTCCTATAAAAATAAAATTTTAATTTACAATTCATCACATTATTGCGCTCTATAAATTTTATGTAAAAAGATGCAATAAGAAAAAGTAAGATTTTTACACTTTGAAAAGCTAGGTTATTGAAGGATTTTGCACACCATGGTAAATAGAATTTTATATATTTTGTCTTCTTTAATCTATCCCCGATTGTCTATTAATTTCCATTAGTCTCAAACAATTTTTTAGTATTTTATGCTCTATTGCGAAATAATCAGTCAATTTTTTGTTTCAATCAACGATCTTTCCACTGATTTTTGGTGTAAGGCCTCCTTTGGTTTGTGAATTTGAGGATTCAGAAAAGAAAAGTCATTACTTTCTTTTGTTTGGTAAGCACAAAGCCTGGAAATACTTTCCTGACATAAAAGAAAGTAGGGGTGAAAAATCATTCCACTCACGACTTTATGGGGTTGATTTTTCCTCATGATTTTTCAGCACTTATTACAAAAGTTTTGAACAACAATACTCATAACTAAATATGTTATTGTCAAAGTTACCCATTGAATCGCTTTCCTTTGTTTTTATTTTAAAATACAAGGGTATTATTGAAATATCGATATCCTTTTACTTTTTTTTTGTACCAACCAAACACCGAAAGGAAAATCAAATGGTAATTTTTAAATACTTTCCATACTTTACCAAACACGGGAAAGAAAACTTGATAGGAACTTTAATTTCCTACTACATGGGAAAGACAAGGGAATTGATTTCCCTTCCGCGAACCAATTGAGTCCTAAAAGTATAAGAGATATTAAGAGATGCATGTGTAAATATTATTCATATCATTAGACATTAATTGCCCGTAAAGTAAATTTTTGATGTTCTTTGTATTATGTTTAGGGGTGGCTTCCTACCGAACCGATAAGCCATAATCGACGACCGAACCGATGGAAGAAAACTATAACCGGTATCGCACCGATTTAGTCGGTATAACCGATTGTCGGTACAACCGAATTAAGTCGGTTTGACGGCTCGGTTTAACCGACCCCATGAATGAAGCAACAGTGTATTAAAAATGAAAAAATACCAAAAAAGTGAAAAAACTCACCAAGTCATGGGCTTGGAATTAAATAGAAAGATCATGGGATGTTTTTCCACCCAACTGCATTATCAAATCTCAATTATAAATAAATACTTCTATTTCTAAATCTTGATTTATCATAAATTCACACAAATACAAACACATTCCCACACCACACACTTCAAAGTTCAAACTTCAAACATATCCCACACCACACAAATTCACACAAACACAAATTACAAAAAGTTCAAACAAACATTCCCAAAAATGATGGAAATCAATCAACATAATACATATCCAAAGTTCACACACAACAAATAAAAACTGGAAATGTTATCCAGGCAGCACCAGCAGGCAGCAGCAGCAACAGCACCAGCAGGCAGTCCAGCAAGCAGGCCAGCAGGCAGCAGGCCAGCAACCAGTCCAGCACATGTCCAGCAGTCCAGCAGCACATCAACAGCAGTCCAGCAGGCACTCGCAGGCTCGCAGCAATCTTGAAGCAGTCCAGCAATCAACAACAGTCCAGCAAAATAGCAAATGATATAGTTTGTGTTACATTCTATTACTCTTACACAAATAAACACAAATATAGAATCTTACACAAATAAACACAAATAGAGAAGCTTATACAAATAAACACAAATCCTGAAGTTTATTCTTTCAAACGATATAGTTTGTTATATTCTTACATTTAATGGGATGGCCGAGGTGGAAGCATAGTTTGTGTTCCACTTGATTGACTTGGTGTTGGACCTATATATGAAAAAAATAAAATAGACAAATAGCAATTAGTGCATTACAATTCAAAATTAAAAATTAAAACCAACAAAAGCAAATGTTTTCAAATAAAGTAGAAAACCACTTACATGCTTCCAATTCTTCTAATTCCTTATAGAATTGGAGGAAGTCATCCGTCGGCTCTTTATAGAAATTGAATTCTTCCGCCCTAAGCCAATCACTTGTACACACTAATGCCTCAACCATTTTTGGTGTCAAAGAAGCCCTAAAAGGATCTACAATCCTACCTCCAAGGCTAAATGCATTTTCACTAGCAACCGTTGAACTTGGAATTGCAAAAATATCGTGGGCAATCTTAGAAAGGATGGGATATTTTGATTGGTTCACTTTCCACCACAACAAAAGATCAAAATCACAAGTGTTGATTGTTTCAAAAGGATCGGCAAGGTACTTGTCTACTTCATTGGAAATCTCTAATAATTGTCCCGCCCTCCTATCTTTTGCAAGTTCTTTCATCATTAAATCTAATGCCGAATTCCCACTCATTCTTGATTGAGTAATTTCAACACTACCATCACCTCTTTCACCAACAACACTAGTACAACACTACGGTGCACTGCGGCAGTGCTGCGGAACTGCGGGAGAATAGGAATAACTGAGAAGTGAAGAACTGAAGAAGACGATTAGGGCTTTTTTTTCCCCCTTTTGATTTGTGACTTTGTGTGGTGTAAATGTGTAATTGTGTAAATCAATAAATGAGGAAATGACTAAATATGTCTAAATGAGTAAATGTGCACTGTGTGGATTGTGGAGTCACGGCCTCACGAGTTTGGGCGTTTGGCACAGTGACCCGTGTGAAATACTGAAATTAATAAATAAATATAATTATATAAAATTATAAATCTATATAAATTAATTAATTAATTCATTGTCGGTCGGTTCGGTTTAATACCGATTTTACTAATCTTAAACCGATTTCGACATCGAATAAAGCCGGGTCGGTCGGTAATGTAACCGATTTAGTCGGTTAACCGAAAAATTTTTTGTAATCGGAAGTTCGGTAATTTAAGCCACCCCTAATTATGTTTGCCTCTATTTTCGTTCTTTGGTAATAATTATCCTTTTACTATTTATTTGGATTACTTTCTTTTCCACGAAAATTTAAAATTGACAAAGAATTCTTGACTTCGCATAATTTTCATTTCTCACTCTCTTAGAACAATCCTCCTATTTTCATTTCCTATACTTCCACAACTTTTATATTTTAATGATTTGATTAATTTTACAGGTTCTTCGAGTCTCACAACTTACATAATTAAATTTTTACACAAATGTAGAATACAATACCTATTTAATTGTAAGAAGATATTTATAATTTCAACTTTGTAATTGAATAATTTTACTGTTAAATACCCACGCATTGCGTGGATCGTAAACTAGTCCCATATATATATTCAATGGCGAACTAATTATGCCCATCAATGTATAAGATGGCAAAAATTAAAAGAATATGAAACAATAAGAAAAAAATCTCACATTAAGCACGGAAAGCACACAATTAAGTTGAATACATTAATCATATAAAACAACAACAACGAAAAAAAAATGAATAAATTTATCTCCCTTCATAAACACGTATGTACATATATAATATTCTAATAAATTCCTTTTCCTAAATTCTCTACAAAATTAAGGGACCAACAAAAGAAACTAAGTTGGGAGATTATCATTTTTGTTAATGTAACTCAACAAATTAAACACTAAAGTGTAAATAAAACACAGACTACCAAAAAGTTAAATTCTATTAAATGGTCTAGTGATTCACTAAATTTTTGTGAGCGATCGATTTATTTAGCGAAAAATCATGTATTTGAGAGATGTGCAACTTGTTAAAAAAGAAGGGACTACCAAAAAGTTGTAGGGCAATACTATTTAAGTCAAAAGGGTACCTACAATTTTCTTTAAGTAGCAAATGATATTAAATATCATTATTATTTTCAAGATCTGTTAGTTAAAGTCCAAATTAAACTCACCGAGACAGTTATTATTTCCAATATCGATTTATATGCATTTTGATATGTATGCATATTTCTTTCTAAAAGGAAGGAAAATGAGGGTAGGTCTGGACAAAATTTAGACAAAAAAAATATTAATTTATTACTGCCATTTAAAGCTTAAAATTAGGACTTGCTGAAAATTCTTCGCCAAGCTCCTCTCGTTCATGGCTAGACATCGTTCATAAGAATTAAACTTCCCTTCTTCTTTTATTTTTAATATGCCTGATAAATATATTTATTACAAACATACATTTATATAGAAGCAAATGCACTTTTTTTGTATGTTATATACATACTTTATTTCTAAATGTATATATCCTCATGCATATACATAATTCTCTTTTCAGTGACCAATCGAATGAGTTATAAATGTAGTACTCTTAATTCATCTAAATTTTACGATAGTTCAATTAATCCATTAAAATCAAGATGGAATTCTTTTTTCTTCTTCTTCTTCTTCTTCTTCTTCTTCTTATTCTTATTATTATTATTTTATTATTTTTAGAAAACACAAATAAGGTGACAAAAAATTGTAAATAACATAAGTAATTAAATAATACAAAAAAATAGCACAACAAAACAATATAATAGACCCTAACTCTAAGTCGAAGGGTAGACCTATACCTAACATCTGATATTAATAATACCAAGGTGTCATGCCCTAATTTTTCGGAGCACGAGATTGATAATTTTAATAAAATAAAGAAATTTTTGGATACAAAAGAAAAAAAGTTCTTAATCTTATTATTAAAGTTCCAAATTACAACAATGAGAGTGATAAAAAAAAATATGGGTGCCGGTAAAAGCACCATGATATTCTAATTTAAACACCTTTTTTTAAAAGGTAATTTATATAATTAGGTCATGTGTTTTGAAGGCACTCTCAAATTCAACCCACATACTTTTTTTTCCCTCGTCTCTTTTTTGTCATCTTATTGCTTTCATCGTTGTCTCTTTTTTTATCATCATCAATTCAACACGACTTCAACACACATTTCGTGAACAAACTTGATTTTCTCTACTGATTGGCAAATTCCACTGCAACTCCAATCAAAGGATGCAATGCAAACGTTACCCACCTGTGCCTTCCATTCGCAATTTGTAAAGTTAAAGCAATATAAAGATTGAATTAAGAGTTCAAAAGCTCTAATCAGAAACATTATCACAGACAAAACTTAAAAAGTTCACCTTAAGGGCCCATTCTTTGGTTTGAGGTCAAATAAATTTTCACTAGGTAAATAATAGAGTATATGCTACATAAATGGCCCCTAAAGTATGGGTTAGATCCAATTATCATTTCCTAAGATTTGTCCAAGGAAATCTGATTCGATTTCTTAAACACAAGTTCAAAATTTTTAATGGTATCGTGCATTAAAATATATATTAATATTTTAAATCATAAAAATTAAGAATTATGAAAAAAAATATTAGTTTGAGTTATATTGAAAATAATTGTGAGACAAAAATGAGATGAAAATTTATTAATTCTAGTGACATTTTTGCATTCAACTCTAATTTTAGAAAAAGATTAATTTTTAGTGACGGAATTTTAGTGACGAAATGTTTGTCGCAAATATAATGTTTTGTTTTAAGCATGTGTTTATCATTAGGGTGCCTAAATTATACGTGTGCTCTTACAAATTTAAAATTAAAATATGGTTCCCTAAAAAATAGGTGTTTAAATTGAATTTGTAGGGTGCATTAGGTGCCTAAATTATACGTGTGCTCTTACAAAAAACCTTTCAAAATATTTTTCCCCTACATCAAGATACAAATGAAACTAACTCGAACGCGTGCAATTCTTTTAGTTTCCTCTTCTTCTTCATTTTCCTCCCACCTTGTTTTTGAAGCTCTCGGCAATCTCTCTCATTTTTATTTCTTATATGATATTTCTCTCTCAATAGTGGGTTGTCTTCTCTCTCTTTTTTTTCCCACTGTTCTAGCTTTCTCTCTTTTCTTTTCTTTTCTTTTCTTCTCCCTCCTAGGGTTCTAACAAAACACACACGCATATTAATACTAATTAATAAAATTCATATTCCAATTAATTTTCCAACTTTCGTCATTTTATCTATATTAAAATAGTCTATAAATATATTAATTTTTTTTTCTTTCTAAAAGAACGGGATTTTACAAATATTTGTGTATGATACTGTTATATTTATATTTATTGGTTTGGCCTCTACAAGAAAGGAAAAAAGAGATACAAAAGTGGAAATTCACAGCGGCGAATTGAAGGTTTGTTATGGATACTGATCGAATGGTAGACGAAAATGACGAGAACTTTTGTCCACTCGCCCCCAAGACCTCCGACATTTGAACAGTACTCAAGCTAGTCAAGGCAGTGCCGGAAGCCTTTGAGGGAGAGTGAGCAATTGGCTATCGTGCGGCGGATCCAGTAATTAAGAAAGGCGCATATATATATAGAAGTGCTGGCCTATATATATATATATATATATCAAACTTGTGAATATAATTGAAGGAGAAAACAAATTAAGGTACGTAGCTAGAAGCCCATGAGGGAGCTAGAGCTAACAACCAATGCATTTGAAACTAAATCTAGCGTTTAATTTGTTGCTTAATTGGTTTATTTATAGTTATAATCAATACTTGGCTAGCTAAGCCCTTTTAATTTATAGGTCACAAATTAATGTCAACCCTAGTTAGCCTGTGAGAATTAATTGGCACTTGATGGACATGAGAGGCAAAAAACAAAAAAAAAGATCATATCCTCAAATATCTCTCCCTAAATCTTAAAAGGTATGCTTGAAGGAGCTGAGGGGAAGTCAATCCTCATGGATAAAAAGAATAAATTAAAGGATCGAGATCGATTAGGCATCTAAACCATATCAACATTTTTAGTCGTCCTTTGGATCGAAGAACATTTCTATCGCCACTTCTCAATGGGATATATCTCGTGCATATATATATATATATATATTTAGTTTTACCATATATGGATCTAAATTATAAATATAGTATTTGAAGAGCTAGGACGTTAATTATCATATCCATCTGCCCGCCCGCCAGCCAGCCAGAACAGGGCCGGGGTTTGATTCCCATTATGACTTATACGCCAAAAAGATTTAAAACGTGTTGTCTGTTTTAGGAAATATTGTTTGGATGGAATATAGAATTTACAATAATACAACATAAATCAATCACACTACTTCGAATAATAAAATAAAATATATTAAGATAAAAATATATATATATATATATATATTTCGTAGAATCTATATCTATATATGTACAAGTTCTAGCTGTAAAAATGTATCACCATATATATATGCATTTAAGTTCTTATCTTTTAATTTAATTGAAGAGATGGAACAAAACAAATCTTTCAAATTGGAGCTGAAATTCAATCCGGATATTAATCTAGCAAATTTATTCACAGATAAACCTATCAAAGTCCAATAACTACTAATTTTATGTCGATCTAAACTGGCCGGTCCTTGAAAATGTTTTACACGGAAAAGACAAAACCACTGTGAAGTTGGTTTTCATTTTTCAAATTACTTGGAACGATAAAATAAGTCGAATCAAATTGCATCCCATCAATAACAACACCAAAATGTGTAAATTGTGAAACTTTCAGCATCTTCCATAGAAAACATGAGCAATCAAGGCTAGTTCCGTTTGATAGCAACATGGAAAATGATATATAAAAAAATAACTAAATTAAATGAGTTGACAGAAATTAAGTTGAGAGACGCGGTGACATTAACTCTTATTTTTTGGCTTATTCCATTGAAAATTTTTCCTTGGTTGGTAGTAAAGAAATTTTTTCCACAAAATATGAAGAAAGATGGAAGACATATTCACAAAAATGAGTATGAGATGGAGAGCATCTCACCACATGTCTCAACTTATTTTCCATCTTCTCACCCAAATTAATTATTTTTTTTTCATTTTCCAGGTTGCTAATAACAAAATGGAAAATAATTAGAAAAACAATATTTTTTTTTGAGAAGTTGAAAAATAAGTTGAGGAATGTGGTGAGATTAACTCTTGCCCTTTTTGTTTTCTTCCATGGAAAAAATATCTTTAAGTGGCGGCGAAGAAATGTTTTACACAAAACATAAAAGAGTGCACTCACAAAAATGAGCATGAGATGGATAACATCTCAACACATCCGTATACTTATTTTCTCTCTTCTCACCCAAATTAGTATCATTTTCCATGTTGTTATCAAACAATGCCTAAACATACCTGAAAATTCTTAATGTCACAACTACATTGACATTAGCACCGTTTCTTAAAATGTGTACATAAAAGTTTAAATATGTAGAATTTGAGATAGAGGAAGTATCAAAAAAGACAGGCCACATAAGCTGTGTGGGAAAAGCAGACTAGGTATGCTATAAATGAAGAACAAGGCATTATCAAAATCATTTCGAACCAAATCATGTAATTAATTAATTAATGTGGAAACATGGTCTTTCTTTCTTTCTTTTATTTCTTCTCTTGAAATAGTTATATATACCTACCATTTATCTATTCGAATTAGACACGCAATTGAAGATGTAGAATTTTCAAATTATTTTTTAGGAGTTAGCAAAAGAACAAAATGTGAAGATCTTCTTTGTTTGCATGCATAATTTTTTATACACAAGAAGGAGGTCAATCCTCTAAACGGATGAGGGCAATGAAGAGTTTGAATCTAACACACTTAAATCGTGAACCTAAGGTCGTCTTTAATTACATGTAAATACTACCACAAAAGTTCATTTGCACGAGTAAATAAAAAGTTTGCCTGCTGCGGTAAATTTATACTTGTTTCCACATTTTGATTTAAACTAACTACAACAAAATAATTAGAATAGTTTGTTGTCCACCTATCACCACTGCCAATCAAACAACCACAAAATATTTCATTTACATGAAAAAATAATATTATTATTTACAATAAAAGAAATTTAAAATGCGTTGAGTTTTCAACTGACCATAACCACAAGGTCCACAGCCCAAAGGATTTTTTTTTTTTTTTTCTTCTTCATTTCTTGTCTGAAGGTTTGGGTTTACACTTTTGTGAGAACAGAGCATCTTTACAGCCAAATAAGGCAACAAAACATTCATGTCTCATGGATTATCTTTCATCGTAATGATCAAAACCCAACACAAACGGCAACTATGGCTGCATGAAATGAATAGCTCATTTTCTAAGAGAAAATTAATCACATTTTATTTTTGAATTGGTGCCAAAAGTAAAATTAGAAGCGTCTCTACTGGTGACTTTTTCCTTTTATCGCTAAAACCATTTTCCAAGTTTGAACAAACTATAAATAGATAACTGAACTTTCAAGAACAAATTAAATGAAGGAAAGGTACGTTGGAATTAACAAGAAACAAATGCTATTATTTCAAACCATAAAACAAGCTCACAAATCGAGTTTTGTACGTTGATCCAATACAGAAGTATGAACTCCATCTGTATATATACGTTACAAAGTTAAAGAAAACAAATAAAGAATGATTAGATTTTGATGTCCATAATTTTTTATCCTCCTCTCTGTACTTTCCATGCGTAGCTAAAATGATTATCCACAGCTTGAAAAAAATACTTTTTTCTTCAAACTCTTCACCTTTAGCTAGTCAAGATCACATTTCTCTGTACTACACCTGCATAAACAGAAAAAAAGAAAAGAAAAAGAATCACCCATAAAACAAAGAAAACAGTGAGGCTTTTTTATGGACTGGAACTAGCAGAAAATCGCAGCAACTTTTGTTCACTCGCCCCAAAGGCCTCCAACTTTTACACATCAAAATGTAGTGCTGGAAGCCTTTGAGGGAGAGCGAGCAACGGTTGCCTTGGTAAAGAATAAGCACCAATTTTTTTTGTAAAGCAAGGCACAAAATTGTTAGTACTCCCCCAAGCGCTTCTATTCTAGTGTATCACACTTTACATAACGCTAATTATCAACCCTGAGAAAGAAAACTAGTGTAGAAGCCCTTGAGGGAGAGCTAGCAACTAATGCCTTGAAGAATTTTTTTTATCCCTTTTTGATTTCTTGGTTCTTCATTGCTTGCCTAAGGCCTTTTTATAGGTCACAAAATGTCAACCCTATGAGAATCTTTTTTTCTTTTTGGTGGGGTGTGTGTGTTTGGGGGTGGGGGGCTTAATGTTGTGTCACTTGACATGAGTGGCAAAACAAGATCTTTAAGGATCCCTACCTAAATCTAGAGGGAGAAAGAACGAGGAGTCAACCCTCATGGATAAAAGAATAAAGTAGATTAGGCATCTAAACCGTGTCCATTTTATCAAACGATCTAGTCTGTGTAATAACATTTTCAATGTATATCTTTTTCATGTTGGAGCATGTGATCTTAAAACTAAATAAATCTCAGTATTTTAATAACAGATTCACGGTACAACAGCTTCTCAGTGATAACAGTACACATTTCAAAATGAAACGAGAACGGAGAAGAGTTTTAATATCGAAGGATCAAAAGGCAGCTTCGCTATGAATGCTCAGCTACCACAAGCCAGTTATCATGTGGTAACTTTTGACACTCGGAACTTCAAAATCTGAACGTCTAAGAAATAATCTTAGGGCCATATTTCACTACTTGTGTTCATGCTGAAATCAAAATCATACTAGTTTTTAGCTTTCTTGCTTACAAGATTTTTGTTCCTTACCACTGTTACAATTTAAAAAATATCATCACAATTGCTGCTAGAATTATTGAAGAACATTCAAAGTTAATCACTCTTTCCCTTTTAACCAGGGTAATATTTTTAGTGAATTTACAATAAAACAAACTCAACAGATCAAGCAGTCTCATAAAGTTTTTCGTTTATCAATCTTATATGCATGTAAGAACTCCACCATGTTGAAAACTGCATTTGATGTCCCTGTGTTTTGCCATTTATTTTATGGGACATCAAATGTGACTAGCTAGCAAGCTGCATTCTTCTTTTCAGAAGGTCTAATTCTTCTAAAACTCCACCCAAAAGCAATTGGGAAGCGCCATACAGCTCGATAGCAATCCAACACGAGTTGGAGCATTGAAAAGAATCCAAATTACTTCCCAGTGTTATTTTGGCCGACCATCGGGGAATATAGGATCAAGAACCTTATTTCGGTTCTTTGTCAAGTTATCAACCTATTCTCTTCTTGATCGAAGCTTCACACTAAAATCACATAGACAAAAGAATAAAGAAGGTTAGGAATCTAAACCTTATCCATTATATCAACAAATTAGGCCTTTGCAGTAACATTTTCCTGCCTTTTCCATGTTCCCAATCACCTCATCTAAATGGGATATATCTCTTTCATGTTGGAGCAAATGTGATCTGTCTTAATCGAGCTTGGTAATTTAATAACCAATCAACAGTAAAATAATTTTCAACTGTGAAAAGTTAGTGGAGAGAGTTTTGACAGATATGTAATAAAAGAACACCATGGTTTGCAACAGGCAAATCATACCGTAGTTTCAACTATGAAAACTAGCTTTCCAACCCAAATTTAGATTTTGAACACTCGCATAAATCTGACTAAGAAAATAACAGATATATTGCCACACATAAAGGTCCAGTATAAGGAGGAAGTAAAGTTACACAGACACGCATCAGAGGACTGTAGACACATTTCAAAATGAGAAGAAAAAGATAAAGAAAGGGCTTTTCCCCTCTTCATTTTTTATATATCAATCTTATAGCAAGCATGAACTACACTTGGTTGCAAGTAAAAGAAGAAAAAAACTTGCATTATCTCTCAGTCTTTTGCCGATCATTTTTTTGACATTAAATGCAACTAATAAGCTCCATTCTTCACCTACGGAGGACTAATTAAACCTTCTAAAACACCGCCCAAAAGAAATTGGCAAGCTTTAAACGGCTCTCTAGTGAGCCAAAACGAGCTGGGGCCCTCGAAAAGAATCCAAATTAAATACCAGCATTCTCTTGGCTGACCATTTGCAAATATTGGAACAGGACCTTATGTCCATTCTTTGTCAAGTTATCATCCTGTTTCAATTATTTTCTTGGTTTAAGTTTCATATTTCCATCATCTTCATCAAAATCCAAGGGCATATCTGTGAAGTTTGGCTCTCCATAGTACAACTATGATCCTTCATGGGTATAACCATGATCGATCATGGTTATGTCCATGATTGATCATGGTATTGGCAGAAATTTTCAGTGGGTTTCATGATTGATCATGAGGTATACCATGATAGATCATGGTCCCAGCACTTTGTCTATTTAGCGCAATTTTGGCTCATTTGTGTTGTAAAACTTGTAGAGAGACTTGAGAGCTAAAATTGGTGAGATTTTTTCTTGTGTGCTTGTAATAAATTCTTTGTTCCAATTATCAATAGAAGCTATCATCTGGGTGGATTAGTGGCGTTTACGTCGACACCATAGTAAAACCTTGTTTTGTGCGATTGTTGGTTTATTTCCTATTTCTCTATTGTGCGTGTACTTTTTTTTGTGTCAGTTCTTTTTTCAGTAAACCATTTGGGCTTGTGAGTCCTTCCCCGTTGTGTCATGCTCGGTTGTGAGCAGTTTGGCGCAACAAATTGGTATCAGAGGCTAAAACGAGAAAAGTGAGATTTGTGTTGCACGCCAAGTGTTTGATAAAATTCCAAGGTGAGATTTTTTAATCTTTGTTTCGTTGTTGGTTTGTCAAGTCCATTGGTGATTGGAGATGACTACTTCTAAGATCTCAAAGGTGTCAGCAATAAAGTTTGACGTAGAGAAATTCGATGAAAACTTAGTAAATTTCGGCATGTGGCAATGCCAAGTGCGCGATGTTTTGATTCAATAGGAGTTGCATAAGGCATTGTTGGGTGTGGAAGCTAAGCCCGCGACGATGTCATATGTTGAATGGGAAGAGTATGATTTGAAGGCTTGTAGCACTATCCGGTTGCATCTAGCTCAAAATGTGATATACTATATTATGCGTGAGAAATCCACGGCTAGTATATGAAAGATACTGGAAGAGAAGTACATGATGAAAAGTATAGAGAATCGTCTTTATCTCAAGAAGAAATTATTCCGGTTTGAATATGCTAGAGGCATATCAATGAGTGGGCATGTCGATGAGTTTAACAAGATGATTTATGATTTGTTAAACTTGAACGAGGACATGAAAGATGAGGATAAAGCTATCTTGTTGCTCAATTCACTTCCGGAATCTTATGACCATTTAAGAACCACTTTGTTATATGACAAGAATTTAGTGAAATATGAGGACGTTTCTTCGGCACTGCTTGGTAATTAGTAGAGACAAAGGGAGAAATGTAGTACATCGTCCGATGCGTTGGTTACGTGGGGAAGGATAGATGATCGAAAACAAGTAAAGCACAACAATTCTCAGTCCAAGTCATGTACTAAGTGCTTGGATAACATGTAATATTACAAGAACAAAAGAAAAAGGCATATGAAGAAGAATTGTCCTAACGCTTGGGTAGACAAGGGGAAGAAGAAGAATGTGAATGATATGGCGAATTCTATTACTTCAAGGGATGGTGAGTTTGAGAGTATGTTAGTGGTTACTCCTAGGAAAAGCTCAATTAATAAGTGGATTTTAGACTCAAGTTGTTCGTACCATATGTGCGCAAACAATGACCTTTTCCATACTTTAACGAATGTGAATGGATGAAAGGTTTTGATAGGCAATGATTACGTTTGTAAGACGGAGGGTGTTGGAACGGTCAAGTTGAAGTTATATGACAGAGTAGTCAGAACACTGAGTGAAGTCAGGTACATCCTGGATCTAAAGAAGAATTTAATTTCTTTGGGTTCTTTAGATTCTATCGGGTATAAGATTTTGCTTAAGAATGGAATGCTAAAGGTTATTTTCGGTGCCTTGGTGTTGATGAAGGGAAATAAATAGGGTAATCTATAGGGGTGTCCATCCGATCCAATCCGGTGATTTTAAACCATCCGCATCCATCCGATCCGATGTCGGTTTTAGGTTTTAGCATCCAATCCAATCCAATATACTTTATCAATCCAATCCAATCCAATCCATTAAATGTTGGATTGGATCGGTTTCCATCCGATCCGATTCTTTATTTGATGCATCTAACATAATCTTATACAAATATACAATGTGAGTCAACTAGCCAAAAAGTTTTTTATTTAAATAATAATAAAAAAAAAAACTAGCCATCCCGCTTAATCAGGCTAGCTGGCTTAGACTGGATCTTTATTATATTATGACACATCATAATAATAATAGTAATAATAATAATAATAATAATAATAATTCTATACTTCGTGAGATCAGTGACTCACTGAGATGTTAATTGTTATTTTAATTAAAACCCTCATCTTACAAATATTACAAAGCAGCCCCTTATTTTATGAATATGACAAAATTACAACTTTAAGTCTTTAATATTGGATTGGATCGGTTTGGATCGGTTTGTAGACCATATAAAACCGAAACCGATCCAATTTTTTCGATTTTCAATTTTTGCATCCGATCCAATCCAATCATCCATAAAATCCAGAAAAAATGGATTGGATTGGATTGGATTGGATTGGATCGGTTTCTCGGTTTGGATTGGATTTTGAACACCCCTAGTAATCTATATTTCCTTCAAGGTAGTACGGTGACGGACAGTGCTTCAATTTTTACAAAAGTTGGTGGAGTAAGTACAAGTTCGAATTCGACAAAATTATGGTACATGAGATTGGAACATGTCGGGGAGAAGGTGATGACGGTGTTTATAAGTAAGGTTTGCTTAAGGGTGCGAAGAGGTGCAAGCTGGAGTTTTGCGAGGATTGTGTGCTCGAAATACAGACACGAGTAAAGTTTAGGACGACTATTCATTGTACAAAAGGGTTGCTTGACTACATACACACGGATGTCTGAGGACCTTCCAAGATGAAATCCTTAGGAGGTAATCATTACTTTGTTATATTCATAGATGATTTCTCTAGGCGAATTTGGGTATATCTCATGAAGCACAAAGACGAGGTCTTTGGGGTGTTTCTAAAGTGGAAGAAGATGGTCGAAAATCAACTTGGCAGGAAGATCAAGGAGCTTAAATTCGATAATGGCGGAGAGTACACTAATGATCCGTTTAAAGAGTACTATTAAGATGAGGGAATTATTCGTTATTTCACTGTTACAGGTACACCACAGTAAAACGAAGTAACCAAAAGGATGAATCGTACTTTACTTGAAAAAGTGAGGTGTATGTTGTCAAATGCAAATTTAGGAAAACAATATTGGGTGGAGGCCTTATCCTATACTAGCTACATCGTGAATATGTTGCCATC
Source organism: Lonicera japonica (assembly GCA_021464415.1). NCBI lineage: Eukaryota > Viridiplantae > Streptophyta > Magnoliopsida > Dipsacales > Caprifoliaceae > Lonicera > Lonicera japonica. The sequence goes on from CM038469.1 coordinate 50,604,949, forward strand.
TTCAAGGGTTAATAACAAAACTCTTATAGAGGTTTGAACAGGATCTCATGTAAGTTACGATTCATTACACATCTTCAGGTGTCCGACTTATTATCACGTTCGTGAAAATAAGATTTATCCAAGAGCCAGAAAGGCGATTTTTATAGGTTCAAGAAGTGGAGTCAATGGATACAAGTTGTGATGTCTACAAGACCGAAAAATGATCGTTAGCAGAGATGTTATATTTGATGAGGCATTTTTGCGCAAGATGCCTACAAGAAAAAATGTCAAGGCTTTCGATGAGAGTGAGAAGAGCGGAGTGGTACAAACGAAAGTGACTACGTTAGTGATGCCTGTTTCGTTGCAATTGGAAGTGACTAATCCGGTTAATTCTTTCGATTGTGATTCAGAGAATGAGGAGATTTTCATTGAGAGGTCTAGTCAACAACAACGAAAGGTACTGTTTTTAGCGAGAGAAAGGGAGCCAATAGCTCAACGAGCACTGCAACGACTTGGCAATGAAGATAGTGTGGCATATGCATTGGTGGTTTATGATGATGAACTGACTTCTTATCAGGAGGCAGTTGCGGATAGTCATTGTGATGAATAGAATGCGACCATGGGTGATGAGATGAATTCTCTTCACAAGAATAAAACATAGGATCTTTGCAAGTTGTTAAAAGGGAAAAAGTCAATTGGGTGCAAATGAGTGTTTCCTAAGAAGGACGGGATTCTAGATTCAGATGTTCGGTATAAAGCAATATTGGTGGCTAAGGGATTTGCACAGCAGGAAGGGGTGGATTATAATGTAGTCTTCTCTCCGATAGTAAAATCCACTTCCATTAGAGTGCTATTAGCTATGGTATCGCAGTTTGACTTAGAGCTTGAACAAGTCGACGTCAAGACAACGTTCTTATATGGGGATCTAAAGGAGGAGATTTATATATTTCATCCGGAGGGGTTCAAGGTTGTTGGCAAGGAGGATTGTGTTTGTAAATTGAAGAAGTCTTTGTATGGGTTGAAGCAATCGCCTAGACAATGATACAAAAAGTTTGAAACAATCATGATGGCTCAAAAATTCAAACGGAGTGATTTTGATCATTGCGTTTATTTCAAGAAACTCAAGGGGGATTTGTTTATCTACTTACTCTTATATGTTGATGATATGCTTTATTTGTTCATCAAGTATGTCTGATATCAACACGGTGAAGACTCAATTGAGTCTTGAGTTTGAGATGAAGGACTTGAGTGGAGCTAAAAAATTCTGAGAATGGAGATAGTAATTGAGATAAATAAGGAAAGATTGCGTCTCACTTAGAAGCAATATTTAGAGAAAGTGGTATTCCGGTTTGGGATGCAGGACTCAAAGCCTGTGAGTGTCTCATTGGCTCCGCACTTCAAGCTCTCGGTAACTATGGCTCTAGAAACAGATGGAGAGGTGTAGTATATGGCTCAAGTTCCGTACGCGAGTGCGGTAAGAAGCTTGATGTATGCCATGTTGTGTACTCGACTAGACATTGCTCAGGTAGTGAGCATTGTTAGTAGATTCATGGTAAATCTGGGAAAACAACATTAGAATGCCGTTAAGTAGATTTTGCAGTATCTACAAGGGACGATGAATAAGGGGTTAGTGTACTAGAGAACTGAGGGGTCTATTATTTGCGAGTATGTTAATTCAGACTTCGCATGGGATCTTGACAAGCGACGGTCGACCACGGGGTATGTTTTTACATTTAATGGTGGTCCGATTAGCTAGAGGTCGATGTTGCAAGATGTAATGGCGTTGTTTACTACAAAAGCAGAGTATATTGCAGCAACAGAGGCAGTCAAGGAAGCATTATGGTTTTAGAGTTTGATAGGTGATTTGGGGATGGTTCAGGAGAATGTCGATGTATATTGTGATAGCTTAAGTGCTATTTATTTGGCTAAGAACCAAGTTCATAATGGACGGACGAAGCACATCGATGTCCGATTTCTTTTTATACGGGAGATTATCGAGAGTGGTGAAGTAATTTTGAAAAAAATTAACACTAAGGATAATCCTGTAGATATGATGACGAAGGTGGTACCGACGATCAAGTTTGAGCATTGTTTGACTTTAACATTCTTCGGTGTTTAGACCCGTTCGAGGGTGGAGGCTCTTCATGGTCGGGTGTGATGCTATCCCAGTATTGATGGATGAACAAGTGGAGTGAGGTGTGCAATTTGTTGGATGTGTTAGCTGGATGGTTTGCCAAGGTGGAGATTTATGAAGTTTGGCTCTCTATAGAATAACCATGATCCTTCATAGGTATAACCATGATCGATCATGGTTATATCTACGATCCTTCATGGTATTGGTAGAAATTTTCAGTGGGTTTCATGATCGATCATGGGGTATACCATGATTGATCATGGTCCTAACACTTTGTCTATTCAATGCAATTTTGGCTCATTTGTGTTGTAAAAAGACTTGTAGATAGACTTGAGATCTAAAATTAGTGAGGTTTTTTCTTGTGTGCTTATAATAAACTCTTTCTTTCAATTATCAATAGAAGCTATCATCTGGATGGATTAGTGGCGTTTACGCCGACACCACGGTAAAACCTTGTTTTGTGCGATTGTTGGTTTATGTCATATTATTCTCTATTGTTGGTGTACTTTTTTGTGTCGGTCCTTCTTTCGATAAACCATTTGGACTTGTGAGATCCTTTCCCGTTGCGTCGTACTCGGTTGTAAGCGGTTTGGTGCAACAATATCATCATCATCATCTTATTCATCGGTCCAACCGTCCTCAAACCTGTCATCATCATCATCATCATCATTGTCATCTCATCATCATTATCAAATTGATCATCTTACTCATTACTTCCTTAAACCCTTTCAAATTCGTTTTACCACCTCGTTTTTGTGGAACAAGAACAAGAGTACAATGTTTCTCCTTGACGATGATACATAGAGAATAAATATTTTGAACATAATATATCTTATTTTTTTCAAAATTAATAGATCTTATTTTTTTACGGGACATTTGAATTTAAAAAATTATATTATTTTATGAACATAATACAAAATAAATATTTTGAGTGCTGGAATTATTAAATGAGAATTGCTATATGGTTTTCTTAATTTTTGTTTAATTTTTTTTATCTATAAAATTGTGATACTAATTAAATAAAATAAAAGACAAATAACACATTAAATATGTGATTCTGCTAATTTATTTAAATTGTGTCACGCTAGTTTATAACTTTGTACACAAATTAAGGTTAACATTTGCTCTATTAAATCCACATTTTTTGAATAGTTAAATAAATTTGGTATAACGTTAACATTTTCCTTGTTAAATTCCACATTTTTAATAGTTAGATTCGATCTAGGTTGTTTAGCTTGCTTTCTCGAAATAATAAGAGTTAAATTTAATGACAACCACCACATGCACACATTTGCTGTATACATTCTTATGTATTTCATTCTTTTTTATTTTTCACTTTTCATTTAATTGCCTATCATACCATGGCTAAAAATAACCGGCAGCAACCCAAGACCCAGACTAATTTTAGTTATGAAGAAGGTGAGTTCTAAGTTTTTTTTAGCCTTTTCCTAATTCATTTCCTTTGGAAAATCATTTTTCTCTTTTATTTTCATTTTCCTTTTGGGCAGTCGACAATTTTAACCCAAAAGTTTGGGGTCAGTTGTAACTTAAACCTCATTATTTTAATTTTTCTAATGTCAACACCAACGTTTCATAATTATTGCAATCCAACACAACCATTCTTTTCTGTTAATATACAACTAACGGCGGTTGACGTGGCTGTAACTATTACGGGCATCGACAATTTTAACCCCAAAGTTTGGGGTCAGTTGTAAGCTAAACCTCGTTGTTTCAATTTTTCTAATGTCAACACCAACGTTTCATAATTGTTGCAATTCAACCCAACCGTTCTCTTCTATTAATATACAACTAACGGCGACTGACATGGTTGTCCGAGTTGGCACTAACATTGATGTAGCTATTACCCTTTGGATGATTTGTATGAAATTGTCTCTTTTAAACTGTATCTTGAACAAGTAGTTAGTGATAAAAGGAGTAAAATCAATTAATTAAAATATGGGGGTTCCATATTAAAAAAAATACAAATACAAATACATACACATATACATATGGTTCCAAAAAGACTCACACAACGCAATTTACTTCTCCATTGAGTGACAACCCAAATGAATGAGTATGAGTAAAGACCCAAGAAAAAAAAATTTAATATCCTACAATAACAAACACTTCGGATATGAAACCTTCAGAAACAAATGGGGCATATAATCAACCCATTCTTATTACAATCATCGCAAATTATTGATTCTAACGACACCTCATCTTCGTTATTAACAATCTTTCGGCTTCCATTGTAACTAAAACACAACATGAATCGAAAACTTGTACGTCCTAGGCACGGATCATTAGGACCCCATCAAAAGTCCGAGTGCATCTACACATCTTTCTTATGGTACAAAACCCGAAAGCTCTCTAATATAAACTGAATGCTTGTACAATTTTCAAATGTCTTTCGTATACCTCTAAGCCATGTGGTGTACATAATTACTGAATCACTACCACCAAGTGGACATTTCTCTTCTAAATCTAAAAGGGGATTGGCCTCAATTTACGAGCTTTAAAGGGTGATTCTTGTTATTCTTCCAACGTTTCATAATTGTTGTAATCCATGTTAGCACCAACTTTGGGGTTAAAATTGTCGATGCCCGTAATAACTACATCTATGTTAGCGCCAACTCCGATAGCCACGTCAGCCACCATTAGTTGTATATTAACAGAAGAGAACTGTTGGTTTGGATTGCAACAATTATGAAACATTAGTGTTAACATTGAAAAAATTGAAACAACGGGGTTTAACTTACAACTGACGTCAAACTTTGAGGTTAAAATTGTCGATGCCCGTAGTAGCTACAGCCACGTCAATGCCAACTCGAACAGTCACGTCAGCTACCATTAGTTGAATATTAACAGAAGAGAACGGTTGGGTTGGATTGCAATAATTATGAAACGTTGGTGTTGACATTGGAAAAATTAAAACAACGGGATTTAAGTTACAACTGATCCCAAACTTTGGGGTTAAAATTGTCAATTGCCCTTTTCCTTTTTGTAGTAGCTGTTTGGTTAAATCTCTCCGATGGGTCGTTTGATCTCTTTTTCATTTTTCTTTGGTGTTTAGTAATATGGAAGTTCATTAATATGAGCCAACATGAAGAAGATCTTGTATGTAGAATGCACAAGCTTGTTGGAGATAGGTATTTTATATCTATTGAGAAATGCTATATACACACAAAATAGTTCATAAAAAAGTTAATCTCAATACATTTGGCACTGTCTTAGTTAAAATGATATAATTAGTAGTTGGTCACAGGTTAACATATTAGTAACAAGTGTATTGTTTTGATCAATTTTTTGTTACTATAATGTGTTTAGAATTTCTCATATTTATTAATCTCTCTGTCTTAAATTGATAGTTATACTTTGACTTTGATATTTTTTTAAAAGAAACACTAATTTCTTTTTAACCAGTTGTTAAGAATATAACTTATTTTTTATTGTGAGATTCGGTCATAAATTGATTAATTATGTCCCGAAAACAAAAATGAGACTATTAATTTGAGACATTTTAGGAAAAAAAAAAGGGTGTGATTATCAATTTGAAGGAATACACAGTTAACTCTCTTATAATTATGGTTATTTTTTGGTTTTGTTTTAATTTATGAGATCATAAAAGCTGTTTAAAATTATAACAAATATTGTATAAATAATTGCCTGATACAACACAAGGGGGTTTTGTTATGGCTTCACGAAAATGTCCTAAATGTTCATATTTTTATTTTATTGCACAACTTTTATGGAACGAATTTTTCCAAGTGTCCCTAGACAAAATATTGAGTGATAAAACAAGTATTTGTTAAATAATTGTTTTTTAAAAAAAACTAATTAAGTTTAGATTATAATGCCACATGCATCGGTTATTATACATGATGCATTGATAGAATGTAGATTATCATAATGTATAACTAATTGTAGCTCGTATATTATTCGGCTGATAAATTAAATTAAGCGGTAATAATATTACTATTTATTTTCCTATTTACATTTTCAGCCATTGAGTTTAAGTCTGATTTTGGTTAATGAAAGATAGTGAAAGATTTGCAGGCAGGAGAAAAAGGAATGAAAAATAATTCAATACTTAATAAAATTTTAGATCATTAAAATAAAATGTATTCTTCTCAGCGCTGGACATATTTATTCCCATTTGTTACGGTGTGATCATTGTATTTGAACATATAATCTGTCTTTTCAAGCAACTTCTATAAATCCGTAAATTAATATCTAAAATAATGTCTATAATATATCAGTATATATATATAAATGTTGCCAAAAAGGATTTTGCCATTCTGTTGTAACAAATGATAAATTGCTTAATTATATATATATATATATATGAAAATTTTCAAGTAAGAACTTAACTTAAGGATCTTGTTTACGAACCGGATCATTTGGCATATTTTTTGATGAATTTTTTTGATAAAATTTAGTGGAGATATTCTTCATCATGTATATAACATTTTCACCAAATTTCTTCAAAAAATTCAGCAGAAAAGTTGGTTAACTATGGGATTAAAAAATATTGGTACATAAAAAGATATATAAAATTCAATATTTTTTCAATCATGTAATTAACCCACTTTTTGGATAATTTTTTTATAAAATTTAGTGAAAAAGTTCTACACATGATGAAGAACATATCCACCAAATTTTACCAAAAAAATTTATTGAGAAACATGCCAAATAACCCGATCCATAAATAAAATTCTTAAACTAAGGCTATTACTTAAAATCACCATATATATATATATATTAAAATGCTTTGTCAAAAGTTGAACATTACCTTTTTGTAATCTTAAACTAAGAGTTGAGATTATGCATATTGATGGGGTTAAATACTAATTTTATCATTGGCCTACAAAGGTAATTCAACACTTTTACCTCCAGTAAAATCCTATTTTTACCTCCAGTAAAATATCATTTTTTACCTCCAGTAAAATACCATTTTTACCTATGTGACATAAGCATACACATCATGTATATTTTAGAATACATGTGATCTAAGCATACATATCATATACATTACACAAATTTACCTTTTTGCCCTTCATTTTTTACCTATAAATACCCCCCCTCATTTATTCATTCAAGCACACCAAAAAACATCTCTTCCTTCTCTCCCAATATCCATCCATCTCTCCTAAGAGATATAAAGCCATTGGCAATATAAATACAAGCCAATTTTTGAGGGTCTTATACTCTTTCTTTTCATACCCAGAAAAAATACCAATCCTTATACGCTCTCTCTCCTACACAGTTTATTATTTATTCTGTTGAAATATTTGTAATCCTAATTCTATACTTATAAATAGAATTAAGGAAATTATAGAAAGAGAGAGAGAGAGATTGGTAGCTTGTATTATCATCCAAATTGATTGCCTTTGAGCTAATACAAAGCAAGCACACACAAAAGGAGGACGTACTACCGAACTAGCATAAGCGCTACCGGGGGAACCTACCTTAACAAAAAATGTCTCGTATTCATCTTCATTTTTAATCAGTTTCTGCCGGTACTGTTCACAGTCACTGTTCACATATACGGTGGTACTGTTCACAGTCACTGTTCACATATACGGTGGTACTGTTCACAGTCACTGTTAACAATTATTGTTCACATATACAGTGGTACTGTTCACAACACTGTTCACATATACGGTGATACTGTTCACAATCATTGTTCACAGTTACAATCCATTATTAAACATCTAATTCACTATTATTCATTGATTGGTCGGTCGTCAATTATATGTTCTAGATTTTGACACCATCACATATAATTCTATTTAAAAATTTATTTGTTTGTGTTCTAATACAAAGGGGGTATACGGATATAGATGCACCTGCGGGTATTCAATCCTAGGCCCCGCCTGTTTTTCTATTTTTACTATATAAAATATAATATATATACCCCGGGTGTAATAGACAACAATAATTTATTTGCATTTTATTACCGCTGTTTGAATATCCTTCTTTGCGTTGTTTTCCTCTCCATTTCTTTCGCCTTTCCCTCTTGCATTTTAAAAGCATCCACAACGAAATAGTTAAAAATTAGGTTAAACTTATTACATGGCTAATTAAATTTTAAAGCAACACACATCAGAAATGGAAAAAAAATATATATTGATACGAGGTTGCTTTATTCGTATAATTTTTGTGTTTAAAAGAAAAAGAAATGATCCATACAAGTGTCCTAGACACGTATGGTTTATTTATTTATTTATTTTTAATTTAAATATGAATGTCATTCGTATAACTAAAATTTAAGAAAATGATAAGTTTACTTATTTTTTATCGTACAAACTTGACTTTTACCCTACAAGCATATCCGATGTGAATACGGGTATATTAAATTTTGCCTATTTAGTATACCTGCTGTGGATGCTCTAATGCATATGACTTTTGAAGTAATTTTTTTTACAAAGTGATAATTTGATAACACAATTTTATATTTTTTTTTAATTTATAATCACAACAACAATAACACCCATGTGAATTGAGTTTAAAAAATCTGTGTCATTAAGATAAAGGACTCGGTGGGTTACAAAGTCATTGGTTATACATAAATGATTTAGTGATTGGCAAATGTTCAAGTCTCATCATTTATACACAATCTTCAATTTATATTTTTTATACAAAAAACCTCAAGGAGCAAAATGATAAATTAAATATATGACAGTGTTTTAAAACATTATTAAAACTCGATTGTGAATAAATAGACATTAAACACGGATGATATATAAATAAACTAGGGTATACTTGTACCATTTGGCATGGTGAAATAAATGAGATCAAGTAATGAAAAAATAATGTATTATTGATCTAAATCAGGCAAATTTTAAGCACACTGTCTAACTTAGTTTAAGGAGTTTTGAACAATCGAAATTGAAAAAACTAAAATAAATCGGATTGGATAGCCTTATTTTCAATATGTTAATGGCACTTTTAATCTATTTTAATCTTATCAAAGTTCTTGTTTAACAAATTAAACTCGATGCCATCTTAATTGGTAAATTTTAAATATATAAGAACTCAACGGAACCTTCCCCCTGCCATCACTTGGACTCGAACCGAGATGCTCTAGCACTATAATCACATAAAGATCATGAAAATGGGCCTCTAGTGAGTTATAGATAGAGTTTGAAAATTTAATTAAAATACGAATTCTTATTGCGTGTATAAAGGATATCCAATCAGCCTTGTTTTCAATATTTTAATGACACTTTTAATCATATTTCAATCTTATCAAAGTTTTGGTTTAACAAATTAAACTCAATACCATCTTGATTACTAGATTTTAATTATATAAATTTTATTAAAATCTGAATTATTATTATGTGTATAAAAGATATACAATGCTATACAACTAAGGTACACCATAGTATATATATATATATATATATATATATTTCTAACTATTAAATTTTTATACTTTTTTTTATCAAACTTGATATTTAATGATATAGATTAATATGTTTCAAATATGTTAAAATTTTAATTTTAATTTTAAATTTATGATATTCTAAGATTTAATTAAAAAATTGATGATAAAGTAAAAATGTGTTATAGAGAGGAAAAATTAGTGTGTATATTTTGTAAATAAGTGAATCTTTTAATAATTTAACATGTTAATTAAAAATAGTGTTTTATAATATAAATGGCGCAACTATTTTTACTCCCTAATGTCCATTAGCATTCTAATATATAAAGAGTGTTGGCGTAAATAAATTAACATGATTAACACGAATCAAAATAGATTGGACCCGACATAAATCTATGGCAGGCCTAGGGCCAACCTAATTTACCCAAAATAAATCCAAATCCAAACCCAAAACATTTTCACACTCATATTAAAAAACAAAGTAACAGATCAGACCAGAGCAGAGCAGACATTCTCTCTCTTCAGTTGTGTACAGAAAGAAAGAAAGAAAGAAAGAAAGAAAGAAAGGTGAAAAGTCCTCTCAAATGTCAAAAGAACTCAATCTTTCCAAACTTCCTAGAGACGTAACCTTCGATATACTCTCAAGACTCCCCATCAAAACCCTAATCCAATTCACTTGCGTTTCCAAATCTTCCCTACCCTTAATTTCCCACCCTCACTTCATCAAGCTTCACCTTTCCAAATCCACCACCAAGAACTTCCTCCTCTACTACGAATCAATCGATTACACCAGATACTCCTTTTCTTTACACTGCCCCAATACCTTAATTGAAAGATCCAAACTTGAATTCCCCTTCGAAAGTGTACATGGGTACTTTCGAATTGTTGGTTCTTGTAATGGGTTAGTTTGTTTTTTCGACACTAATTACTTTACTTATGTGGGCACTGTTTTTCTTTGGAACCCTAGTATTAGGAAATTCTGGGTTTTAAAGAATTGTCAAAATAAGAATGATAGTTTGTCTCATATGGTTATTGGGTTTGGGTTTGTTCCCAAGGTTGATGATTTTAAGGTTGTAAAGATTGTTTATGATTTGGATTTTGAGGTGAATCCTGATGTTTTCGTTTATACTTTAAAGGATGATTCTTGGAGGAAAATTGAGGGCTTTGCCCCTTGTTTTCTTCCTAAACGTTGGACCAATAACGTGTTTGTGAAAAGTTCTGTGAATTGGTTGGCTTCTAAGAGTTCCAAGTTGGGTGACATTTATGATTCTATTATGGCTTTTGATTTGGGGGATGAGACTTTTCGGGCTATGGAATTGCCTGATATTCACGGGGATAATTATGATGAAATGTGCTTGTGTTCTTCTGTTTGTGGCGAATCGTTGTGTTTGTTCTTTTGTTTTCGCCAGATGGATTGTGACAGATGGGAAATGTGGTTGATGAAGGAGTATGGAGTGGCAGATTCGTGGACTAAACAATTCAACATAGTGCAGTCTCATATATCGTTGCCGTTGTGTTTTATTGATAGTGGGGAAGTTTTACTTGTAATGAAGAATGGGAAGCTGGTCATTTATGATCCTAATAAGCAAGAAATTAAGGATTGCGGAATATGGGGCACGCCAGGTTCATTTCGCTTAGTGAATTACATGAAAAGCCTGGTTCTGCTTGATTGTAGATACAACAAAATCACAAGGTAAGAGATTTTGTTTCATTTGAACTTTTGTATAGTTACGAGGGCTCTTTTTGTCTTCATGATCAAAGAAGATGATACTGCGAAGCAGCAGTAATAATGGAGAGAGTAAAAAGAATAAACTTTGAATAATTCAAAAGGGATAGGAGGCAAATTTGCCTGTTGTGCTGTACATGTGTTAAAGTTACCATTTCATTTCACTGTTGTTCCTTGTAAATGTTACATACTTCAGTAGCGAGTAAGAAGTAATGTGAAATCTCAATGCTTTGATAGTTCAAGGAAACCCCTTGCAGATTTTAAAGATTTGTACAAATTTTATGCACTCATAAATGTATGTATGTTGTTGAACTGACCTTGCTTCTGATATTCTCTTGGAATGGTATGGTGTATTCGTGTTTTCTGATTCTATTCATCTTGTATACACTGTAAATTGGGATAACAGATTGCCATATTTAGAATCTTTTAGTTATGTTTCTTTTGTAGCATTCATTGGTGGTAGTTTGCAAAAGTATTTGTTGTAACATTTGTTCTGTGATCTTGACGATATATACCAAATTTTAAATTTATTATATTGATAAGGGACTTGTTACGTAAGAAAGAAGCAATGGACGCGGGTAGCTAACTTTTTCTCTATGTTTGCCTTTCTATTGGAGTTCGGAAGTTACAAGGTCGCATTATACTTTTTCAGATGCAAATCTTTGTTTTTTAATTAATAAATGTAAAGGCTCACAAGTGTCGGTTACTACTCTGCGTTTAACAAAAATCCGTTCTTCTAAAATGAACAATGTTCAATGTGCTTGTTACTACTATCGGAGGATGCCTCACTAGTGTCTCCTCATTTCCAGAGATGGGAAGTGTGAGCCAGTTTAGCTCATTTATTGCTGGATTGTGCAGGTCATGCTCGAATATGGTTTTTATGACCTTGTCTAAACTCGACTTGAGCTTGATTATATTTTAGAGATTAAGCTTGAAGATTGAAATCTCGGCTTGGTATGGGTCTTTTGCACCCTACATCCAACTACACCGTCTACATGTACTTATGTAATATCAAATCTTCAAGTCTTGCACTTCACTTCTTTTTTTGTTCTTGTTTGGGTTTTTCCCTTTGTTTGATCAACAGGCCATGTCTATGGATCATTGGTCCACAGAATATTTATCTTGAACTTACGAAGGAGGAAACTAGAACCAATCCAAGTTAATTTTCCCATTTCTTATGATAATTTAGTGTTACCTTAGTGGCTTTAGTTCTTTTCTAACCATGTGGAGGTATAGTGTCCTTGTTATGGTCACATATTCATAATTTCTGCTTTCATTTTCATTTGTGTAGTTAGCATATTGAATGAAGCTCGTTTATGTATATATACTGGGTTGTTCTCGTGCTTACGTACATTAATGTCAGGGAAGATACATTACTTACGATAGAAAATATGCAATAGAAGGTAGAGATGACGAGTATGGAAAATCACTGTCCATTTATATTAGAAAGTTTATAAACAAGCATCAAATAGACAATGTTAATACATCATTAGGTTATATTCTGAGAAAGTGGAAATTGAAGGCTGAAGCAGTACTTTATAATTCAGTATCAACTTTCCATGTATGGAAGGGCATCACGAAGGAATTAGATCCATTGTTTTGGGGCTTCTAATTTAGCGTAACTGTTCTACGCTTGCTGACCTCTGTAAGACGTGTAAAACTGTGAATGCTATGATGCAGTAGTATTTTGTTAGGTGTATGTTTAGTTGGATTTGCCTGTTAACCTGTGAACTCGCGTATTTGGTGGTATGTTTTGATAACACTTTTCTCTCATGGGAAATGCCTTGGTTTTCTTATTTTCCGTCTTCAGTGGCGTTTGATTGCATCTAATTTTAAAGAAACCATTTTCCATGCTAGGACTTGCTTTAGCCTAATTCCCCCTGGTTTCTGTAGGGAAGGGAATAAATTGTACTATTTTCTTGTACCGTCCATGTTCTTTAGGAAATTGTTACAATGTTTACATTGAAATCAGATGAACCCATATTGAAAAATTGTACTAGTAATTGAAATTAGTAGCATTTGTATGAAAGTGACTAGTGCCCATAATAGTCACACACACCACACACACACACTCACACTCACACTCATACCATTTCATTCTTTTCGGGATTAATTACATATATCTACGACATTGTCTTAGTGATAAGGTTGTTTCTTGGTCAACCTTCCTAAAGAAATGGCTTTGCCGTGTTTTGTGTTAAGGATGACATAACTATAGTCTGTTTCAAACCCTAGCTGAGGAATGAGTTAAAGACTGCGTATATCTTAATTAACTTGCAGCTGCTTCCGTCGGAGGTAAGGTATTTGGATTGAATTGATACAGTGTGGAGCACGATGATGGTTAAATTGGATAGTGGATAAAAAATTCTTAAGACTGCAAAACCACCCAAAAAGGTACACTAGTCAATGGGTCGGTTCGGATCACATATGTGTCGGTTTTTATTGTTTCGGGTGTAAATGGGTCCCTTTTTTATCGGTTGTTATCGTATTTTGTGTGTTAATATTTCGGGTTTTAATGAATTACTCGATATGACTCGTTAAATACATATATAATAAAAAAAATATGTTTATATATAATATTATGTGTATATTGTAAGTTTACCTTGAATTAACAAATATATGTGTAATACTTGTACAAATTATATACATTTATATTAAAAGTATATATATATATATATACATGTGCATATATAATATTAAACAATTACGTATATTATTAACGGGTTCAAACGGGTTATTATTGTATTAATGAATATTAACTGATATAATTCGTTAACTTATCATATTTTATCAGGTCAGCACTAATACGACTAGAAACTGTTAAAATTTCACCCATTAACTTATAATTTTGTGTCGGTTTATGTCATGTTATTGTGTCTCCCATTGTTTTGCCTAGGTCTACCAGCAGCAGAGTCGATCATTTCGTCCACGAGGAATCAAATCAGGGACCTCAGCTCCTTGTTACGAGGAGGAGTAAGCCCTTGAGTTACAGTCTGCAGATAGAAACCAAAGTTCCACATGAATCCTCCTTAAATTGAAAGTAGTGTTATTATTGTAATAAAATGTCACCTTTGGTAATGTTGAATAAAAATTATAGCAGTCTTCGAAACAAATTCTAGGTTTGAAACTGAGTTAGCAAGTTTTGGGTGGGGTATAACGTGGTTGTCAACATTTATGGATTTAGATTCTGTGCATTATTCTATTGATCTGATTTTGTCCCGTGAGACTTAATTCGAGAACTAAACGGATGAGTTTTTTTCATGAAATTTGGTGAAAATAATCAGTAAATCACCTCCACAAAATTTTATTAAGAAATTCAAACCGGAACTTTGTATTATAAAAATTTGATACATGTGTTCATTTTCGATCATTAAATTTTATATTGAATCTTCTGATGAAATTTTTGGGAAGATGATACACTCATCATAGACATCATCTGTATAAAGTTTCATGAAAAAATTCATATGTTTAGCTTTGGAACCAGAATATATTGAATAGAATAAAACTGAAAAATAATGGAGATGATTTAATTACCGGGTTTGCTGCCACAAAGTTTATGTTGATTTAATGCACAGCCCATAATAACATCTCAAAACTAAGTCTGATTTAGAATACGAGGCAAATACAATGCATTTTCCTACAAAACTTTTTTGGGGTAGATTAGACAATAACAATGATGAAGTTAGGTAGTTAGCAATGAATTTAATTTAGTTTAAAGAAATTAATAAGTGTGTTGGGGGCTAAGATATATAATCGGCAAAAAAGTGTTTTCTCCGCAAGTGGGAACGGAGCTGGACCTTCAACCAGCATATAGACGCCGAAAATCATTTGTCAGATCGTTTTCCGTGGAAAAGAGGAGAAAAAAACTTCAATAATTTGCTATCATTATCATTGATTACTAACCTAAGAAATAAGAGGCCCACATCTTAAATATGAACTCCAATGTTCAATATCTCATTTAATTAATTGGGCAAAAATGAAATTTGGTTATCTTTTTTGTGGCTATAATCTTGATAGAACAGATAATTAAAAACAAGTGTCAATTGTGTATAAAGGGTATCGCTATTGACGCCTCAAATGTATCATTCAACGTTGTAATATAATTTTAGTAAACTTTTTTCGTGTGTTTTTAGAGACACTTTATTTATATTTGAGATAAATTTTAAATTGATAGAACACTTATTCACAATGTCAATAGCCAGTACCTGTTATAAAAATGTAGAATGATTCAATTTGTTCTCTTATTTACTGCAATATGTTTGAAAAGGTTATATATATATATATTCAAAACAATTGTTTTTTTTTTTTTGCTAGATAAAGTTATGTTGTTTGTGTTTTAAAATTATATATTATTTTAATAATGAAATAAATCACTTTAATAATAATAGTCTGGTTGAAAAAGAATTTCAGAGAGAGGGAGAAATTACTTGGCAGACGGGGCAATTGGGAGACATGACGCGGTTTTCTATTTGTGGGGTAGGTATGTTCCGTCCTAAGTGTGAATGAGGCAATGACCTCCCCACCTGTTTTCTACCACCTCCTTGCTTCAACAAAGGCAAAAATTGTTGAGATTTCAGTCATCTTTGTTGGTTTAAAGGTTTGTTGGCTTAAAGGTTGGTCTTAGCAGCATGGTTACTAGCGTTCAAATCTTGGCCTCATTATTCTTCAATATTAGGTATATTTGTGTATCTCTTTTATTTAAAAAAAAAAAAGAAGAAGAAGAAGAAGAAGACAAATTTGGATTAGCATCTAAATTATACGGTGATTTTGTTTCTATCCATCATATCTTGCAGTTAATCTGCGATATTAAGTTAATCTGCATTGCCTATTAAGTGAATCTACGAACGTGGATAGACTGACAAAAAATATTATGAATTTAATTTTATAAATATTATTATGAATAATAATTTAATACCTAAATATCCACTAAATTAATAAGTATAACCATTTTAAAATTTTGGATTATAATATTATTAAACAATAGGTAAATCTTAATTAACTTAAAGTAAAATATCAAAAAAAATAAATTAAACCCTTTTGCTAACACAACGTAAGTAGTTTGGATGAAGCTTTCCATGATGTAAATAAAGGTTTACACCAAAGTAGTTTTTCATGAGATCGTGAAATTGCGATTTTGGCAATTTTGCCCTAGACCTATAAAGTCATCTTTAGCTTGAGAGAAAATTGCCTACAAGACACTTTGTCTCCCAACCTAATAATACACAATAATCAAAGATTGGGATCAGTTTATATTCATCAATTTGTTACCCACTCATTAAAACACACTAATTATATGTATGTGTAATAATTTGTACTAGTTTTAAACCCATGCGATGCATGGGCGTTTGAACATATTTTTTTCATAAATTTTAAAAAATTACTTTTAGGAATATAAAATATCGATAAAATGAATTTATTTTTAAGATCACAAATGTGTATTTAGTTTTAAATAATTACTAAAAAAAAGCAAAAATATGAATGCCCTCATCTTCCATTGCTCGATCACCTAGATATAAAGTTTAAATTCATTATTGAGGTTATGTATATGCTATATAACAACATAATTCACTATTTATTACATGGGTATTATAATTTATTATCTCGCATAACTTAACTTTGATGTATGAAAATGCATCTATTCCAATTTGAAAAGACAAATTAAATAGTTATAGTATTTGGAAAGAGAAATTGGTGAGAGACTCTTCAAAAAAATAAATTTGTGAGAGAATTAAATGGTTGAAAAGAGAATGGTAATAGAGTTGGCTTTATAGATGATACAAAAAATAAATAAATAAATAGAGACATAAATATAATAAAATTGCATTAATTAATATAAATGATATCATTAATGAAAGTATTGTATACATAGATACATTAACTAATATAAATGATATTATTAATGGTATCATTAATGAAAGCACTTCCTCCATTTTACTATTATAGTATAAATATGTGTTTTCTAATTCTATGCGAACATATAATATGTGTTATAGCATTATAGAAACAACTTCTTGCTCTTTTCAATTCAACATCACCGTACTCCGTTTTCTCTTTCCCCCTAACCTCTTTCTTATTAACTACACTATTATCTTACATATAATAATATATTTACAACTCGATTTTTTTTTCATCTATATATATGAATGTAATTTTTTTATTTCGAATAGTGTTGAAAATATAAAAAATTAAACAATCCCAAACTATCAAACCATATTTGTCCTCAAACTCAAAAGTCTCAAAAAAAAAAAACCTGAGAGCGAGAGAGAAAGAAATGGGCAAAAGAATGAAACTCCCATTTCTCTTCAAAAACACCCAACCGCCAATATACCCTTCATGGCCTTGGCCAACTTGTACCCAACAACCCTCTTTTTCGGAGTACAGGCCGATGCCGGAGTCCTGTCGGAAAACACCTCCGGCAACAAGGCGATGGGGACGATAATTCGTGGGTTGCAATCGAAACGGCTATTAATTTTGTGTTGTGAAAATTTAATAATATATCCCCCTTGATCTTATTTGGGGAGCATACTCGTATGTAATATATATATATATCCCTCTTGATCTTATTTGGAGAGTATACTTGTCATAATTTAATTTTGCAATCTTTCTACACCAATCCGATTATTGTTTCAAATTAAAGGGGTCAATTTGATAATTTTGATGTCAAAATTAAACGCCTCTGGCGGCTTCAATTTCTTCTCTGTTTTTCCTTCCCCGTAGCATCGAGCACTCTCCTCCCTCCATATCTCACCAACCCCACACCATAAATCCTCCATAGCCATTACGAAATTGAAGCTTCAATACTTAAAACTCCATATTCGTTTTTTTAGCAATCAAACTAGTACCGAAGTTAATCAACGTTTGTTGAGATAATTTTTTTAATTCACGTGTAACTATAGACCTTAGGTTGTGTTTGGTTAATGTTTCTAGACAAGTTTTTTTTATGTTAAAAAGTGAATTTGGTTTTGTTTGACTTTTTTTCAACTAATGAAAAAAACGCATAAAAAAATTCAAAAAATAGTCACAATGGATCTTATTTTATAGATCTCGATGAATAGGTTTCAAATATATATTTTTTATTATTTTTTGATTTTTGGATTTAAAGTTATGGCGTTTTAAAAAAAAAATTAGAGAGAGAAAGTATAGTGAAATAAATTTTGAGAAGTATGAAAGTAGAGTTAATTTTGAGTTGAGTTTTTAAAATTTTGGGGGAAAAAAAAATAGTGAGCAACCAAACACAACCTAAACCTTTTGGAATTTTTTTAAAGGTTAATATGAAAGAAATCAAAAAATAAATTATATTTGGATTATGAATCTTAATTAAAATGGGATCTAAATTTATATAATTATAAATTAATTTTAATTGGTAGATATACTTATCAATTTTGAAAAAGGTTAATATTGTAAAATTTTGTACAAAATTTTCATGATTTAAGAGTGGATTAACCGTAAGATATGGTGGATAGAAACAAAATCACCCAAATTATAAGGGGTAATGGTTTTTTAAATCATAAAAATATATAAAGAATAAAAAATTATATAATTGAGATTAAAAAATGTATTTTTAATTTAAAGGTAGATAATGCATTGTGCACAAAGTATGTGTAACGATCTAAAATATCCCATATCAGTATTGTAATAGGAAGTTCTTGGTATATGTGTGTGCGATGACCATAATTTACAACTTGGACTAGCCATTTTAGGAGAAAACCTAGGTGGTTATATAATAGTTGTCACAGTCCGATTTTCAGGACATGATAGAGAAAATTTTAATAAAATAAAAGAATTTTGAGCAAAAAATAAATAATTCTTAAATTTAATTTACAAAAATAAAAGTCATTTTACAATAATCAACGGATACATTAAAAAATGTAGGCTAGATGATCTACACGCTCCCTTTCCGAATACAACAAGATAACTAATCTCAACATAATTCTTTAAATTAAATCAACGACAAAAACTCCACAAATTCAAGGACCATGCTCGATCAATATCAATCATGTAAAACAATCGCGATAGAGAAAATTTTAATAAAATAAAAAAAAATTTAAGTAGAAAATAAATAATTCTGAAATTTAATTATCTAAATTTAATTTACAAAAATAAAAGTTATTTTACAATAATCAACGGATACATAAAAGAAATGTAGGCTAGATGATTTATACGCTCCCCTTCCCGAATATAACAAGATAATTAATTTCAATATAATTCTTTAAATTAAATCAACAACAAAAATTCCATAGATTCAAGGGCCTTACTCGATCGATATCAATTATGTGAAACAATCTAGTAGGAGGGGTGAGCATGAAGCTCAGTAAGTTCATTATAAGCTCTACTCAATTCATTCATAACAAGTATGAACTAAATATTAACATAATTGTTTAACAAAAAATATATAGATAGTATTATCACACAATAATACAAGAAATAATTAACACACATAAAATAATTATAAATAAATATAATTAAAATACGAATAAAATTAAATAGGCACTCAATAAAATATTCTCTCATACTTTAAATTACGAATGGAATTCTCTTTCTTCTTCTTTCTTCTTCTTTCTTCTTTTCTTTATTATTTATTTTCTCACCTTCCTCTCTCTTTAATCTGCTCGGTACTTCTTTTCTTTTCTTTAGTTTTCCTTCTCACTCCATGCTCTTCATTTTCCCATATATTACCACAGAGTACGCATCTATATATATATAGATATTAATAATAATAATGGAATATTCTAAATTATAGCTTATAAATATATGTAAAATAATTAAAATATAGAATAAAAGATAATTAAGTGAAATTATAAATATATAATAATCAAACAGCCATTTGTCTACTATCTAAACCAATTCAAAATTTAAACTTACCTTATCTATAAATATGCTTTTCTTTTTTATATAAATAAATAAATATATGACCCAACTAATCTGATAAATATATGAATAAATATTACTCTTTTTAAAAAATACAGTGTTTACAATCTATCTCCTTAAATTAATTTCGTCCCAAAATTTAGATCCATGTAGTATCTCAAAAGTCTAAGTTCAAATCAAATCGCAAAAACATAATTATCAAATTATTAAGTAATAAAACAAGACATTACATCATAAAATAACACATAGTAAGGTTTCAATTCGAAATCTGATATGCGAAGTCACCGGGGCACTTAAAGTATAGTATATTACTTTTACAAACTTTTTTTTTTTTTTGGTTCCGTAGAATCCGTAAGATTATGAAAATTCCAGGGCTCACAATCTACCATCCTTTAATAAATTTCGTCCTCAAAATTTCAATTTGAGTATAAAACTATTTTCTTTTAATAATAAATGAAAGAAGCAATGAAAATAATACTCCGTAAATATTCTGGAATTTCTCAATCACCAACAAACCGTCAATATATGTTTATCCTTGTTCTTGGTGATTGGTATGAGTGAAACCTGTGTACCTTACGAAGACACTAATATAATTGGATGTGCTACCTTTACATACTTATTCTTGGTACTTTCAAGCGTGGAACGAGTGAACCCGCGTATCTTATAAAGATACTAACTTGGCTAAGATATCGGATGTGTTGTTCCTGTTCAATTCATATAGCCAATACGATTTCCTGAATATTTACCATTATGATTTTTCTCTTCAATTATTATCACCAATAATGCTAAAGCTTACATCGAGATCAAAACAATTTCCTAAATATTTACCATTATGATTTTTCTCTTCAATTATTATCACCAATAATGCTAAAGCTTACGTCGAGATCAAAACAATTTATTCTATTTTGGTTTTTTCTTAAAATAACTGTCACCAATTCACATTAAACTAATCATCAATATTTTTTTTTGAACAAAAAACAAAGTTGCGGATGTAACCAAATAATCAACTAAAAATGATAATTTTCAACAAACGTGTAAGTCGTAAAAAAAATTATTTGGACGCTGACAAGTAAAATTACAAGAAACCAACAACAAACGGTCTAATTAGTAATACTATTAACACAAACATTAGCACAATGTAATATCGTAATAGACCCTACCCCAAGTCGAAGGGTTTTCGTATACCTAACATCTGATATCAAATTGTCATAGCCCGATTTTTGGAACACGATAGAGAAAATTTTAATAAAATAAAAGAATTTTGAGTAGAAAATAAATAATTCTTAAATTTAATTTATGAAAATAAAATCCTTTTACAATAATCAACGGATACATAAAAATATAGGCCAAATGATTTACACGCTCCATTTTCTGAGTACAACAAGGTAATTAATCTCAATATAATTCTTTAAATTAAATCAATGACAAAATTCTACAGATTCAAGGAGCATTTTTGATCATTATCAATCCTGCAAAACAATCTGGTAGGGGGTGAATACAAAGCCCAATAAGTTCATTGTAATATGTGAATTCTACTCAATTTATTCATAATAAGCATGAAGTAAATATCAATATCACTGTACAATAAAGAGTAAACAAGTAATATTATTATTATACTATAATACAAGAACAACAAACATACATAAAATAACTATACACAAATATTCTTGCCGATATAACTGAAGTATGAATAAAATTAATTAAACACTTAATAGACTATTCTCTCCTACCTGAAATTACAAATGGAACTAATACCGTAAAATTCTTTTATTTCTCTCTTTCTTCTTCTTCTTTCATATTTTATTTATTATTTTTTTTTCACCTTCCTCCACCTCTCGGCAACTCCAATTTTTTTTTCCTTTCTACTTTTCTTTCTTTTTCCTTCTCTCTCCATGCTCTTCCTTTTTCCATTACCACAAAGTACACATCTATATATATATAGAGGTTCACCAAAAATAAATAAATATATATATATATATAGAGAGAGAGAGAGAGAGAAAAATGCTATAAATAAGAAATCTATTTTTTTAATAAAAAGAAAGAACACTTATTTAAAAAAGTAAAGTGATAAATTTTTATATGAAAATTTGTAAAGATAAAACTATTTCAAAATTCAAACTTAACTTATCTATAATTATCTCTTTCTTTTATATATAAATAAATAAATATATAACCCAAACAATCTAATAAATATATGAATAAATATTTACTCTCTTAAAAAAATAAGGTGTTTTACGGTACGCCTTGCTTTCCTAAATGGATAAATATGATTTTGTACTACTAATAACGTGACTGGAGCGGTGATCGAATTCATAAGCTCATCATCATTAGAAGTGAGATTCAAAAGGATTATATATATAGATATGTGTACATGTAATTGTCAGTTTAAGAGGATCTTCAATTATTATTATTTTTATCTTAAATGAAGAGTATCATTTAAATTTCGGTACTTTTCAAAATTACTCTTCAAAAAATTATGATTTTTGGTCACCTTAAATAGATATTGTGTATCAATTTTTGTTACCAGTATATTATATTATACTCCATCCGTCCCAATTTAATTGTCACACTTTGAAAAACTAAAAGTTAAGAAAACATAATAATTACTCTAAGAGAAAATACTTATTTTCAAAAATGTCTTTTACTTTTCTTCTAATAAAAAAGGTGGCGAGACCCAAACTAAGAAAAATGGGAAGAGTTTAAAGGGTAATATTGAAAATAAAAAAAAATGTTGTAATTAATGACATTTTAAATGTAGAAAGTGGACAATTATTTTAGAACAGTTATAAATAAAATAGTGGACAATTAAATTAGAATGGATGGAGTAGTACATTCCCGTCCTTGATAATAAATTTTGGTTTTGCCACCGTGTATGGTGATTGGTGAAGGTCATGCCACTGTGATAAAGAATAATAAAATTGCAACACTGGATTTATCTTAAAAAGGTCAGACATAACGAAAAGTAAGTAATATATGGGAGTTTTTGTTTCAAAAAGTTGGTAGAAAGTGGAGAAATTATATGCCAAGACCGTTTCTATTTTTTATTTTTTTATAAATTAAGGGAGGTCTAAGTCTCTCCATTCCTCACCCCATGAGTCGAATCCTTGACCTCAAGGCAAGGGTGGAGGTTGCTTACCACTAGGCCAACCCCTCTCTTCCGTTTCTAGTATTAAAGGTTTATAACTAAAATACACGCTAATGTACGTAATAATGTTATATGTTTAAGACTCATCGATCGGTCCCTACATATCTTTCTTTAAGGATCAGATTATTGCATTTTCTTAGAAATGATGGAGAGAAAAAGACATCCATACAGATATTTCACTGTTAAATCAAACTGAAAATTATGTAGTGCATGAACGATATATTCTAGACGCGTTTCAAAAGAGAAAAGAAAAAGAGAATGTAAAGGACTTTAATTAGGAGTATGGCCATTACCAAGAACACATCATTTTCCTGTACAATTATAGAACCAGTGCACCATGTTAGACTTTAATCTCCAATATGAGAAAAATGTATTATTTTATCAAAAATTAAGGGGGTATATTCAATTTAGAATATGTATGATTTTTTTTTTTGGATTTGTAAAGTTTATGTGTATTCAATTGGAATTTTAAAATATCTTTTAAATATTCAATTAAGATTTTAAAAAATCTTTTAAAATCTTGTGATATTTAATTAGAATTAAAAATAGTCTTATAAAATGCTATGGTATTCAAAATTTAACAAATTTTGAAGGATTTAATAAATTGATAGAGTTTGATAGACTTGAGAGTATTTTTATGAATTACAAATCTATCAACAAATCTTCACTCCAGATTTTACATTGATTTCTCTTCCATCTTTCTTCCAAACCCTATGTATTATTTCTTATTTGTCTCTATAATCTTATTAAACACTTCCAATCCATTCTCTATATCCAAAACCTTTCTTCTCCCAATACCTATGTATTGTTTTATAATATATTTAAACTCCTCCACTTCATTCATTATATCTAAAACCTCTTTTTCTTTCTATAATGCTACTTTCAAAGTTTTAATTATATTCTTCCATATATATATATATAAAGATGTCGCTCCCTTGATTTTTTTTCTCCCATTTTATGAATTTTGTAAGACAAAAGATTAAAATCGAATAGAAATGGCAAAAAAATTTAACATGTTGGGTTATTAGACTTGATTCAAAACATTTAAGGCGGGTTCATAATTTGCTTATTACTTTAAAGTTATAGTCAATTTTTTTTATTATTTAACTTTTAATATTTTTATGTAATTAGAAGAATCAGTGAATTTATTAAAATCTATAAAAACATTAAGATTCTATACTTTAAAATATGTTAGACTATGTATAAATTTATTAAAATTTGTTAAATTTTATATAAATTTAAAATAATTTACATATTTAAAATAATTCATAAAAATTTAAATTAAATACACCCTTTTAAGATCGCATCAAGTCATCCTCATCACTACGTACAGAGAGATTATTTTAAGAATATTTTTCTTGGAATAATGCAATAAAGCTGTAGTTTTAGTTTTAGTTGTTTTTTCTCATGATGGAAAAGATCGTTGTCACTTATCAGCGTAAGCTAAGGGTTGTGCGTGATGCTAACTTTCTACATCATCTCTCTCTCAACACACTTGAGAGTAGCAACGCGGAAGGAGGTTTGAAGATTCTTGGTCTCTTCTTTGACTTAACCATTAATTTTCATAGAAAATTCTAAGTGATTTTTAATTTTATTCAATCATCTATACTACGAGTAAAGGATAGATAGACAAAGAGAGGTGTTTGTGTAATTATTTATTTGCCCCTTTGAATTGGTCATCAATTGCACTTTCTGAAACATGTGCCCATAATCCCCACTGCCCATTTCACTGAAAAACAAAATCCCTTTCTACACTTAGATATTCCCTTCAATTCTTCTTATTTATATCTCCTCTCTTTCCTCCCCACCTCATCACCAAACAAGGCCTATATCTCCTCACTTACAAATCTCCTCTCTCTCTCTCTCTCAAATAAATAAAATATAACACCCATTAGCCAAATCTTGATCTGTATCATTTTCTAGGGTTATGCTTTTAGCTTCAAGGTCAAGACTTCAACACTAATCTTTGGGCAATTTTCAAATAAATGAAAAGGGCAATGGATTTGGAGCAAGAAACACTTGTTAAGGAGATAAGCCAAGGGAGGGAGCTAGTAAACCAGCTCAAAAACAACCTTGACACAATTTCTTCTTCCCCACAAACTTGTGAGCTTCTCCTTCAGAAAATACTTTCTTCCTATGAAAAGGCACTTTCAATGCTAAATTGGAATGCTTTAGTGGGAGAACAATTGCCTCCTTTGAAAACCACCTTAGAGCCACCAAATTCCCATTCTGATGGAACTAGTCAAGGGAGTGAGAAAATTGACCAAGATTCAAGGGAAGACCACACCCAGAAAGATGTGTTCAAGAAGAGGTGAATTTTAGACCTTTGAAAAAAACCCATTTTGATGGTGTTATTTTTTATTTTATTTTTTGATTCTTTAAATTTTGTATTGAATTTTGGGCTAAATTGGTTGTGGGTGTAAAATTTGCAGGAAGTTGAGTTTGACAAAATGGAGTGAACAAGTGAACATTTGCTCTGGAAAAGGGAAAGGAAATCCTGTTGATGATGGTCATAGTTGGAGAAAATATGGGCAGAAAGATATCCTTGGTGCTAATTTCCCTAGGTGAGAGAGAAGTTCTATGTTTTTCTTAAATCATTGGGGATCTTAAAATTCATATTTGGATGCATTCAGGTGTTAGTACATTTGATCATAGTACACCACTTGGATATACTCAGGTCCAAATTCAAACGAGTATGAACTACTAGTGTGCATTATACTAAATCTTAAAATTGGGAACCGAATACACTAGTACCTTTGATCGACGTACAACATTTCAAAGTATAAACTACTCCGTATATAGAAAACTGTTGTAATTGAACTTATCCACGTACAGTCACTAGGTATTTTATTTTGTCTCGAAGGAGTCTTAGATTTAGCCAACTTTTTACAAGAAAAATTATTCCAAAAATTTACACAATGCCCAACTTATTTCTTGACCAATAAAGTAGTGCCATGTTAGCTAGCGAAATAAAACTTTTATACAGTATTTGGGTCATATATATAGGTGCCCCCTTTGATTTATAATCACTCAAAAAACAACTTTTAATGTTCAAGCCGTGATCCATCATTTTTGTCCCTTAGCACCTTCAAAAGTTAATGGACCAAACCACCTTTTATCATAAATATGTATATGTATATAGTCCGACTCTAGAACGGACTTAGTTTTCTTGAGGGCTAACATTCAATGATAAAAAAAAAATATTACTAAATTGGTCACATACAAGTCCGTTTTAGAGCATGTCCCTATATGTTAAAATATTCTTGGCAAAGATATTCTTCCTTTTCCCGTGTATAACAAGAAATATATTACAATTACAGAGCATATTATCGATGTGCCCATCGACATACGCAAGGCTGTTTGGCAACAAAACAAGTCCAAAAATCAAATGAAGATCCATCAATCATTGAAATAAGTTATAAAGGAAGACACACCTGCATCCAATCCCAAGGAAAAGAAAAGCCAGAGGAAAACAAAGTCCACTTTCCTCAGCCAGAACAAGTTCAAACACAAACAGAGGAAATTTTCTTCAACTTTGGAGCATGGCTTAAAACAGAGGACTTGGCAGCCACCAGTGAGGAAGTCTTTGCTCAATTTTCCTTTCCTCCCACACCATTTGGATCCGAGGTCGTGGAAAGTGATTTCTTTGCAGAATCTGCCAAGGAAAACAATTTCATGGGTGGTGGTTGTTATTCGCCCGCATTTATATCGCCAGCAACATCAGAGTCCAATTATTTTTCACTGTCACCATGTGATTTGAACAACCTTGGATTGACCACTAATTTGCAAAGCTCGGATTCTGATTTTGGTGAGATACTTTCGGCCCCAAATTCAGTCACTAATTCTCCTATTGAAAATTTGGATTTCTTACTTGATAAAGTGGATTTTGATTCAAGTTTACCACTCGACATCTTGGAATCTTTTTCCTAGTGTCACATTCATTCACCCCACCCAAATATATATGCAGAGCCCCGTTCGCGGATCAACTTTTAGCGACAAATTTTATCGCTGAAGTCACTCCCCAGAATGTTCAGTGGCAAAATTTGAAGTAGCACGAGAAGATGTTTATATGAGTATTATATTAGAACATAGAAAATTAGAAGTATCAGTCTCCTACGGTATTGATTAGTAAAATTTTTAGGGAGTGATTTTGAAGAGGACTAGAGTGTGTAATTGTGTTTGACTGCATTCTTGCAAAGGAAATGGAAAAGATAGATTTGGTTTCTATGGATTTCCCATGCATGGATTTTCCTCTTTACAGGGGAATGTCTTATTTCAAAAAAAAATCTTGTTTAATTGTGTTATTATGTCTTCTTGCTATTGCTATTGTTTTATTATTTAGTTCACAAGAGAAGTGGTGGGGGAATCAGGACCATGAAAAATAAAAAAATACAGTCACTAAACTTTCATTTGACTACCAAGCACAGCCAAACGAGAAAAAATAAACAGGGAAAAGGAAAATAGTCACTCCACAGCTCAATCACAACAAGCATGAATCATGATGACTATCTTTCATATCTGCATGGAAAAAGAAAAAGAAAACACCAAAATTTAAGGGTGGCATTATTGCCAAACCAATTATCTATTTTGTCAGAGCAGTAGAGCACTATACAATTTTAAAAGCATGCAATACGGTTTCTTGAAGAAGTGCTATGCTCTGACAAAGAAAATATTGCTTTGAAAATTTGGCTATCCATATTTAAAGCAATAATTTGTAAATGGCAATATATATATAAACACACAAAGAGTGATAGATTTGGGACTTGACAGAGTATGCTACACCCCAGCTCAACTAAAGAGAAAACACTACTAATCGTGAATTATAAAAATATTATCTCATCCTACCCAACCTCAATCCACGTTTCTGTCGAATTTTGGGTCTGCCCATGTTGGCGCACGCATTATATTAGAAGACTTAGGCTCCGTTTGATTGCAAAGATGGAAAAGGAAAATAAATTTAGTTAATTTGTGTGAAAAGATAGAAAACAAGGTGATAGATATTACTCATTTTATGAGTATATATCCTCCATCCTTCAATATTTTTGGTGGAAATTTTTTACTCACCACCGAGCAAAGAAAATTTCTTCATGGAAAAACTTAAAAATTAAGATGATATCACCTCTATCACTCAACTTATTTTCCATCTTTTCATCAAAACTAACTCAATTTATTTTCCTTTTCCACTTTGCAATCAAACGGAGCCTTAGTCATGGTTTCATGAAGCGGAGATCACCCATCTTCTTGGCGCAACTGATACAATCATCTAGGATATTCTTGGTTTCATATTTACACACAAAATCCATTTCATTCAGCTTTGAGGAAGCCCACTCAATCTCCCTCTTAGTGCCATCCAAGTACCTAAAAATGAAAAAATTACATACCATGTTGATAAGAAATAAAGAAGGGGTAATTTCGGTTGGTCTTGCTGTGGTTTATTCAATGAGATAATAATTGTTCTAGCCTATTCAATTACGGTGGCCTAATTTACTTGCATTCCCTGTGGGGCACAGTTGAGACCTTGTCGGGGGCAGTTTCAAATCTAGTGACAGTTGATAAAAACATAGAATGTTAGTCATTTTCTCTGAAAAGGAAGTATAATCAAACGCACCCCAGTGGAATATAGCTTTCATTAAAGGCAAAGGTTCTTACTCTTGTTTGATATGAAATTCTGGGTGGTTGGTGTTACAGTAACTAGCCATTTCTGAAGTAGCAACATATGAGCTAGCAGTCTAGCACACAAGAATCTCCCCCATTGATTGAAAAAGGTGCCTCCAAACAGAAGATATGGGCTTCACAAACATCCTCAATATGTACAATTGGTACTTTCCCCAACAGATCTTTTAAGAACTTCAAAGATTGGTATGCAATTTCATCATCAATAATTGTTGACGAAAATACCACTACACTGTGAGGAGTGTAAGGTAGACAAGTATTTCCTCCCACAAGCCCACAAGCTAATGTTACCACTTCTATTCCACTAGATTCATCATTTTTCTGGCTCAAGATTTCCTTTTCAGCCAGTGTCTTTGATTCTGTATACTCTTAATATACAAATTTATACAATAATTAGATCAATATGTGTGCTTATAGGTACTTTCATCTTTTTCAGATTAAACAGTATTGGCTTTCGTCAGATGAGAGTATTAAGTGTATACTACTAAAACAGTTAAACTTTGGACTCAAATAAGGATGTAAAGAACAATGCTATATCAACCGGTTTCCTAAACTGGTTATTCATAATGTTTGCATTAATGGGTTTTACATGAATAACCGGTTTATGAAGTAGGTAATAATTTCATATAGATATTTTTAACATGTGCCATTGGCTTATAACACATTGCATCATTGCCATAGATAAATTACAAAGCAAATTCTACTTAATTAAAAAGCGTTTCAATAATAGTTGAGTAAAATAGATTATTAATAATTTAATATATGGGTGGTTTTGTTTATATCCACCATATCTTAATTTTAATCCACCTTTAAATCATGGAAGTTTTGTAAAAAGTTTCACAATATTACTTTTTTCAAAATTGATAAATATATCCACCAATTAAAATTAATTTATAAATGTATAAATTTAGATTCCATTTTAATTAAGATTCTTAATCCAAATATAATTTCATTTTAATTTCTTTCATATTAACCTTTCAAAAAATTTGAAATAATTTAGGGTTAGGGTTTACAGCTGCACATGGATTAATTGATTTGAAAATATTAGTACGTATTTTTTCGAAGAAAAATATAAACCCTAAATTGGAAGGGAGGGTGTATAGAGCATACACACACACATATATATATATTCTCTTGGTTAATGGTCCGTCGAGCATATATATATCACCATTAATTTTCAGTCGGACATTACCAACAAAATTAACGTAACGAGCTACACCTACTTAGGGTTATTTATTAATCCCCTGCATTTTAATTGAAATACCTCACAATTAATCTATAGTTTACGCAAGGCCTTGACTATACACACGTACTAATAGATGTATACAAATTAAATTGACAACAGCACATAAAAGGATTTTGCATCTACAAGGTGCATTCGCATAGAAGTTAGAATTACATATATATATATATATATATGTATTACATTCAATTATGACAAGTATACTCCCCAAATAAGATCGAGGGGGGTATGTTATTAAATTTTCACAACGCAAAATTATAGGGCATGATTCGAAATAAAGAAAATTACATCCATATATATAGATGAAAATAAATTGAATTGTAAATATATTATTATATGTAAGATAATAGTGTAGTTAAAAAGAAGGAAGCTATGGGGCACGGTGATGTTAACCTGAGAGGAGCAAAGGAAGAAGAATGAGGCTAGGGGGAAAAGGGGCATCGGTGATGTTGAACTGGAAGGAGCAAACGGGTTTAATTTTTGTTTGGGTGTTAGTATAAGGACCTTAAAAAACCAATTTAAACCCCCATTATTTAAGCACCCATACTAAATTTTTAAATTTGTAAAAGCACCCTTAGTAATTATAGCACCCAAAAAACGCATATTTTATTTTATTTCTTTCTTTAGCAAGAAACCACCAGAGTTATATACTTAAATTGCAACATATATAACACTATTGTAATCAACTAACTTAACTGAAGCCCGACCCCTAACTCAATTTCAATGTAAAAAGCACTAAACTTGGATTTTATAAATTTCTAGGCAAGATATTGTCAAAACCATCGAGTTTATACTACTAGAAAATAATAGGTAGGTATTTTAGAATGTTTTAAAACCAACTAAACCACCACAAAAATTATTGCACACAATTAGTCCCTCATTAGTAAATGTCGAACATAGCACGGAAAGTTAGACATCCATACTGAAATTGATGAAAAGAATAAATTATGTTGAGCTAAGCATGAGCAATCTCTGCATAAGCCAAAACACAAAACACTTTTTGTCCAATTGTTTATAGTGCTCATTAATTGTAGAATACTAGAGTACATTATCAAATATTCAATTAACTATTTTATTTTGATACATCCGTTATCTAAAAGAAATGAATAATATATTTTTCTTAATATATATATATATATATATTTTTTTATGTGTGTGTTTATGTTGTTGTAATAATAGTTGCTTTTTCATTATCATCTTCATCGTTGTTATCATCCATCTTAATTAGAAGATTGTTCTGTTTGTTAATGCTTCATACTACTACTGCTTCAATTTGTCTCAAATTATATTCATATTTGTTATCAAAAGAAAAAAAAAAACATGAGTGCCTTTAAGAGGTATGGTATAACTAGTGACTTTTTTCAAAAAGGGGTTAAAACTTATTGTTAAGGGTGCTTTTACCGGTATATATCCATTTTGTTTTTGATATTTTACTTCAAGTGAAATAAGATTTATCTATTATTTAATAATATTATAATCTAAAATTTTTAAGTGGTTGTACTTATTAATTTAGTGGATATTTAGGCATTAAATTATTGTTTAAAATAATATTTATAAAATTAAATTAATAATATATTTTTGTCAGTCTATCCACCTTTATGGATTAACTTAATAAATAATGTAGATTAACTTAAAGCACGAATTAAATGCAAGATATGGTGGATGGAAACAAAATTCACCCTGAATATATATTGAAATGGAATCAATTATATCATATGATAAATTAAGGAATGAAAGCATACCCTCAAAAAATCGTGAGTATGATGTCCAACAGGTTTCATCAATGGAGTCCTTAAAACCAGTTCCATCATCTTTCAATGGAGAAGCAGCGACAACTGAAGTTGTATATATAAGCCTCTTCACTGTTCCTGCTATAATGCAAGATTTCACTACGCTCTTTACAGTACCAGCTGTGGCTTCAACCCTGTTGTTATACTAAATTAACACAACAAAAAATGAAAAATCAATTAGAAGGATTAAAGTTAGATCCACTTTAAACCACCTTACTATCGTGTTTCTTTAAGTACGTGATTACAGTAATTGCTGGTAGACTATATGTCATAGGAAGTTTATTGCACATCTGATCTAGTAAATTGACATGCTATATATATTATTTTCTTTTATATCTTCTATGTGCTTTATTTTCTTTTATAAATTCGTCACTTCTATTGTATCAAGATTAAATTTTTAGTTTTCAGAAGTTAATAAATTTTAACAATAACATCAACTTGATCGGAGGTCCATTTAAGCAATGGCGAAGCCAGAAAATTGACTAACGGGGGGTGAAATTTGATTGAAAATTAAAACACACTAAATCATATTTAAAGCCATAAAATTTGAAACAAGCATAATACTATTAATAATAAAAGTTCATACAACTTAAATAACAAATGCGAACAATTATGATAAATTACAATAACATTCTACGATTTTTCATATTTTAAAAGTATTAATAAATGGTGGTAGTGAAAAAACGGTGTAAATAAAGAAAGGTTTGAGAGGTGTGTGAAGAAATGGAAATGGTGAATGGTGAAAGCACTAAAGCTGCCGCAAGCAGAAGAAAAAGAGAAATGAGTAGCGGCACTTTTTTAATTAATTAGGTTTAATATTTACAAACTGTTCCTTAAGTTTTTGTATCTTACAGTTAGGTCCCCTCAAGTTTATTTTTATGCACATAAATCCCTAAAAAAAATTTCTTTATGCCCCAACCCAAGGAGGGGCAGCTGCCCCCTGCCCCTACATAGCTTCGCCTCTGCATTTAAGTATTGACGAACTTATTTTGCCGAGTACTTTTAATTTTTCATTCATTGTTTAAGCTTCAAAATTCAACACAAGAAGAGGCCTGGCAAAAAATACACATGGTCCCTACATCGTATTGAATCCTAAAACCCATGGAATTAAAGAAAAGGGCAGACACACACACCCACACCCACTTTGAGTTTGGGAGGGATTCGATATTTAAGTCACTTATTTTCTACTTTCCCAAGGATCCAAACATAACATTGTGGATTTAGGGATAATTGAGTAAAGAATGCAATGCCTATTTGAAAATTTTATGTACAAGAAAATGAAATGAAATTAAGAGGACATACTCAGGGTGTCACCCGGCAGGATTTTCATCGAAACCAAATGAATTAATTCGAAGAAAAATGGTTTTAGAATCACATATTAAAGTACCTAAAAAATTTAGTTTGGTTTTGGTAATATTCCCAGAAAAACTGAATTACCAGACTTACACTATCGAAAATACTAACCAAATAATACTAAAATCACTACTTCCAAAAGTATTGAAAATACAAAATACTAAAACTATCAATTAATAAATAATTATATACAAAGAATGTCAAATATATCTAATACCACAAATATCAAGAATTTTAGTCTTACAAATTACTACTTTTATAATTAACATTTTATACTTGTACTATCGAGTGATTTTGACTTCTCATTTATTTTTAATCGTAATTGCTCGTATAAGTGTTACTTGAATTCTTCCAAATTTCAATATAAAATCTAGTTTCGAATCTATAATTACTGCGGTTATCGAAAACCAAAATTAACTAAAAATATATATGAACATCTACACTAGTAATACTATTTATCGAAACTGAAATTAACCGGAATTCCCGGAAATCGAAATTTACCGATTATACCAAAAAACCAAGCTGTATGGTATTGGTTTTCATTTTGAAATACCGATTGATAAACCAGTAAAATTGGTAAATTTCTTTTTTCGGTTTTCATATGAATAGAAATCATTTATCAACCGATTTACTGAAATAACACCCGTAATACATGCACATACGTACCTGATAGCCCTCAGTGCATGGTGATAGGGGGTTGCAAGATGGAAAACAAATTCACAGCCTTGAATTGCCTTGTCAGATAACTCTGGTTTATATATATCAGCTTCAAACAACTCTAGTCTCTTGTCTCCTCCCTCAAAGCTCCTTAGGAGGCTTACCTTAATTAGACTCGTCACCTACGTACAACTCACCAATGCACGATCATGCATCACTTATATGCAATATATATATCAGAATTATGCACTATTACATAAATTAACAGTAACAATTAAATTTAGTACGTCTGTTTTTATTAATTAGATGCAGATCGAGTACTCTAGAAACACGATATGTGATATTTGACAGTACCAATTGCAATCTGGTATTAAGTGATCACTTTGTTCCTTTTTTATTGGCATTAATATGAAAACATTATACTAATTAATTACTATGTTTAAGTTTTGAATAAAGGGCTCTTAATTTAAGATAAAAGATGGCTCAAATCAAATGCGGCAAATTCTGGAGTCATATACAACTGTCAACGTATATACTACAACTTTTCACGGCAATGCTATCCATGTCAAACTTGTAATTTGTTTTCCAGTTGATGTAATTAATTAATCTAGACAAGTTTGTATATATATATATATATACATATGTAGAGAGAGAGAGAGAGAGAGAGAGAGAGATAGAGAGTAATAGTACCCAAGTTTCTTAGTGTAGCGTGGACAACATATATATCCTTTACTTAAAAGCTTTTTGATCAGAGAAGAACCAATGTAGCCTGCCCTTCCTGTAACACAAACTTTACATTTACTCTTCTCCATTGTAAATCTAGATCTGATTCAAAACTCTGATTTGTGCTCACAGTTTTACAGCATATTAATATATGTAGCTCCTAGCTCGATCTGTTAACAATTTATAATTTTTCATTATCTTATATTTCTTTCTTTTTTGTCTTCAAAGGCGGATCCTGGGCTGATTAGGGTCAAAGCCCAGTCTATTTTTTTCATCCAGTGTTGTTAAGTTTTTAGCTATATGTCAGTCCAGCTTAATTGAGAGCATCCTTAACTGTTTGTATAAAGTTGTAGTGTGTATCATATTTGTCAATTTATATTTACACAAAACTTAAAAAAAAAATACCCTCGTATAATACTTTTGTAATCTCTTAATTTGTGTTGATTTTTTTATAAGAAATTATTATAATCACAATAGATCTTGTTTTATAGGTCTTGATAACTAAATTATATATATATATATATATATAATTTTGATTGAAACTCATTATTTTTATTAAAAATTATTATATTTAAAATTTTATAAAAAATATATATAAAGAGAGATAAAGCTGACATAATAATGTAAATTAGAAGTGCATTTTTACACATTCATTTAATACAAAACAATTTTTTAAAAAACTGCTTAAAACCAAATTTTATACAAAATAAAAATTTATAATATTATTGGAGATGCCGTAACCATCCTAAGGATTAGTCAGTCAAGTTGAATTGTAAAACGGTGCTCATGGATGACATGACATCATGATTTTATTAAAATACAGGAAAATCTCGAGAAGCGTTGAAGTGATCTCACCAATTTTATAATGTCCCAAATTAAAAGTATTTCACTTTCATTCTTAAGTATAATCTATCAACGAAACAAATTTTATAATAAAACAAGTTTTATTTTTAACAATTTATCAAATTGAAAAATTAGTGTATATAAAACATTACGAATGAGTGAAAATGAAAAAATACTTTAAATTCAGAACAAAGAAAGTACATTTTACCCAAGGGAAATATCTCTCCAATTGACTCTTTTAGGCCTTTCTGTTGTGTTAAATTTTAATATACTCGCAAGTGCACGAATCAGTTTATAATATAGCGTATAAGCGAGGTCGATTCCACAGAGACTCAAACAGTATGTTTAAATTTTATCTTATTAATCTTTTATTAATCCCTAATCTAGCCCAGAATAATTGATGAGAATCAAACTAATAAAATAAAACAAATAAAATAAAATAAAAGAGAGCAAGTAAATTAAATTAATAGAACTAAATTAAATACTAATAAGCAAGATAATAAAATTAATGAATTAATTGACTAGGGTTTTGGAGTCATATATTTAATATCATATTTCTTAGTATTCATGCACATAAACTCTACTCTTATCTCGCACTAATTTGGTCTCTCGACTCTATTAGATGCGGAAAATAAAATCAATGAAGTCTAATTAATTAATAAAATCCAATTGTAATTCTTCCACAGTCAAACTAATGTATAAAATCAAAACACCCACTATATCCATCAAAACACACCCTATATCCGCTCTTAACAAATCATAAGATGAATCCAACAAAAAATAATGAGAATTCAACTTTATTTTTATCAATTAAAACAGGCATCCAATAGGAAGAATTATATTTAACATTAAAGCATTAAATTGGTAGAGTCAATTGGCATGAATACGTGCAATGGAATCAATTAAATATACTCATCCTAACCCTAGCACAAATTTACGCTAGCATGATAAAAATTAAATAATAAATAAGATTGAAAGAAAACTTACTTGACATTAAAATATAAAATTAAATCTTCAATCTTCTAGTCTTCAAAGCAAAAATAAAAGAAAAGAAAAACAAAGAAAAGAGAGGAGAGAAAAAGAGAGGCCACGGCAGTCTGCTATGGCTCGCGGCTGTTGTACCTCATTGTTGCTGCTCTTCATCTAAATATATAAGCCTTAATGTATTTCCTAGTGGGCTTAGGTTTATAATTGGCAATGGGCTTAAATAAATTAGGCTTGGTCCAATTCTTTGACAAGTGGGTTGACATTTGTAGGCAGAGCTTTTAATGGCTGGTGAGTGGGCTTGCCCATTTATTTGAATACACTTGAATTTTCGCCCATTTACGCTGCTGCATCTTGCGTCGCAATTTCGGATCCCGAGATGGCTGAATTAGAAAAAGTGCTGAACTGCAAAGTTGTAGATCTCGAAATTTTATTCAATTTAGGCTCAAGAATCACATTATTTGGAGTTCTGAGTAAAAAGATATGCATCCAGAAATATTGAGGACTTTTAGGTGTATTCACAAGCTTTAATTTCTTTATTTTCTCTATCTTCTTCAAATCTTTTCTAATACCTGAAAAGCATTAAAAATATAAATATTAGTAATAATATATGCTCTTCAAATTATAAATTAACGTAATAAATTATACTAATTCTTTAGCGCATCACTTTCCAAAGGGAGTAGAATTCGAATTTTTAGATTGTGTATAGGACAAAAAAAAAAGAGAGACAAACACAACACACTGAATTTAATATTTGTGGAAATTGACCCATGAGACACAGGACACAGCATGAGATACATGATTGCAATGTTGATCGAAATCCTAATAAACATGACACGATTGATATGATATACCTCTAATTTGATTTCATACTTCAGACATGATCACTACATTGACATCGTGTGTAATATTCAAACATGACACAAAATGGCACGAATTATCTGATCAATTTTGTATTTGTGTTGCGTTGTATTATATATTATGTCGGTCGGAGCAATATAACTTTTTAATTGAGAATCTATTTGAACTTTCCCAAAATAACCTTTAACAATTTGGTTATTTCTAAAATGGTAACATAGGGAGAGAGAATGTGCCGTTGGCTCTCCCACACAACGGAAATTTAATCTTCTACAATATTTTGTTAGTTGAGATTTAGAATGCTTATTTTTTGCTTGTACGACGTTTAAAGTATTGACTTCCACTCATTCTTAATGTTTCTTTTGAGGTACATCCTCATTCGAGGGTGGTGGGGAAATCGTACCCTAATTTTCCCTTAAGGATATAACCTTATCTCTTAACCATTGGACCAATAAAAAATGAATGTTCCCTCATTCTTAATATTATATATACACAAATTTTGACTTAATAATTGTTTAAATAGATGTAACAACTATAGTGTTGTGAAGAGGTTACTTTAAGTATTTAGATTGGCTGTAATAAGTAATGGCAGACTATACACTATAGTTGTGGTCACTAGTCCTTCCTAGTAAGAGATTTCTTAGGAGAACAGCCAAATTGTGCTGGCTTATCTTACTAGATTGGACGAGGATGTGACATAATGGTATAAGAGGGAAAACATAGCCTAACAAACTTGGTGTCATGGGAGGACTACTACAAGTGTCTTGATTGGTTACAACCTACCGTAAGTGCCGTCAAACTACATGCTATGAGTGTTTGTCTTACAACGTTTCCTTCCTAGTAAGATGCATGTTGGGAAAGGCAAAATCATATGGGCTTGGGCCCAAAGTAAACAATATCCAATAAAAGAAAATGAAATACTTTTAATTTGTGACATTCAAGAAAAAATATTGATTTTTTAATTTTTGATATTAAAAATAAAAATACTACAATCAGTTTTTTAATAAAGTAATTAATTTAATTGACAAATGGAAGTAGTTACTTAAAAAAAAATTTAAAGTTCAAGTTATAATTTTTGCTCGGGTGAAAATGTTAATAATATGATAGGGGGAAAACCGGACAATTATAAAACTTAAATTCTTTAGCCGTAATAAGTATATTGGATATGTGGCTTGCAATTTTATGTAAGTTTTGCCGAATCTTAAGGATGGTCATACAATCATTTTTTTCAAAATTTAAATTTTGACAGATAGTATAAATAAGTTATCACTATAAATAAATACAATCTGTCCAAATTCTGATAAACAAAATCTGTCAAAATTTTTACAATCAAATTTTAAACAAACAGTTTAAATTTACTAATTTGCTCTGGCAGATATTGAGTATTTTTATTATGGATTATCATCCAAAATATTAAACCACTAATTGTCTTCGGTCTCACAGAACTCGTCTACTCCTTTTATTAAGAGCGAATAATTATATTTTAGTTTTAGGAAAAGGATACTGTACATATTTAATTCAGAAGGGGGAAAAGTAAATACCGACCATGTTCAATTTATTTAAAGCAAAAATACAAATGGGTCTACCTCATCAAATCAATTTTTGACTAAAACCATTTTTTTTGTTTGTTTTATGTTAGGAGTGTTCGAACCAACTTTCGCACATCTCAGACTATTCATCTTCTTGGAGGGTGCCAACTGCTGGTCACCAAAGATTTTGTATTTACTGGAACTCAACTTAAGGAGTTCTTATTCGAGCCCCGTTTTCTGAATTCAGGGTGGCTAGCCACCGGGCCACTCTGTTGTGGTTTTTGTCCAAAACTTTTCAAATCTTGGAAAGTCGTTTTAAACGAGCACAAATGTTTAAGAAAGAATAAAATAGGGATGCCAATAAAATTTAATTCGGTGAGTTTTTTATCTGACTTCACATGAATGGGACATGTACATGTATTAAAAAAAAATTAAAAATTGCAGGTTTAGTATTGCACAAACTCAACCCGTTTAACCCGTTGCGTCTTGTATATAATATTTTTTTTCTTTTAATACTTTTATAATATAATATAATTATTATTTTAGGATCCGGGCAGATCAAAACAGGACGGGTGTAAATTTATACATATATTATGCGGGGAGAGGGTGGGCGTGTTCGGGTTTCAAAACATAAAATACGCACTAATTCGGGTCGAATCGAGTTAAAGTCACTGAATTTGTAAGTAGATAACTAGATATAGTTGGTGTTTGGCCAAACTTAATCAGATGTCATTTAAATAAATACATATAAAATTTATAAATGTTCCAACGTTGTACGGTTAAGTCCAATCACTAAAGCCGAAACCCAAGTTTGTCCAATACAAACACAATTAAACGGAATTTGACCCCATTAGATAGTGGGCCTGCCAATATAAAACTAAAACCACTAATTAAACTTTAGTCCTGAAGCCCACTAACTTTTTACATCATAGTGGCCCTAATCCAATATAATAAAAGCCCTGTCAAGGTTGCATTGCTTATACTCACACTCTCTTAAATTAATTAATAAAGGCGATGGGTTAAAAATGTTTCCCTTATAATATTTAAAGGAAGAACAGTTTATATTTTCATTTTAAAATAAGGATATTTAGTTTTCTTTTTATCTAAAATATCTTTCGTCCATTTCTTTATTTTTTCTTAAAAAAAAAATTAGTCAACACTGACCACCACCACTACTACTATCTCCTTTAAAAAATCTGGCAACCATTAACGGAGTGTTATGACTTCATCAAAGTTCCAGCATAAATATTGCAACCATTAAATGTTAGTACAAAAATTATTTAATATTAAATAGTTGAACACCCTTTTCCCTGTAACACATGAGAAATCATGGAATTAATAATTGAATGGTATAGCTTTATTAGTCACTTGATGACATTGAGGAATATCCATCATTCTCATCTCATGTAGTCTTTAAAAGTTTGGACAACTTTCATTAAAGTGGATGGAAATTAGGGCATTATTGAATTCAAGTTCTATGAAGGCCCCAATAATTAATGATTCACAACTTCTGACCCCTCAAGTGTTGTAATAATTGGACAAGCTAGAGAGGATCACAAAGGTAAAATATATCTACGTAACGAAAGAAATTAATAACCATACTTATCTTTTCCACGTCAATTTATTCCTTTTTTATAACTTTTGAAATGATGATTTGATTGTTTAACTTTTGAATGTACACTTATTTTATTTTAATATAAGTGGCAATTTTACGTGTTTTTTTAAGGTGAATATAATAAAGAGTTTAATATTACATTTGTATAAATATATATTATTTAACTTATAAATCACATAAAAAGAGAGCGCTAATTAAGATAAGTTGTTGATAAATTTACACCTATTTTGGTTTGTATTTTATACTATTTTATGTAATGTTAGATATGTTTCTAAATACAAGCGCTAGAATATATATATATATATATATATTTTGAATTTAATTGTGGAATATGACATGTAAGAAACGTAATACACCACGCTCATGATAAACATGCATACAATCAGCCTACTTTTATGACCTATAAAAAAAATGTGGACCACTTTTACATATCATATGATTTTTTAAATAATTAAGTTTCTTTTTATCATTTCTTATATATTATTATGGATCACTTTTATTCGTGCTATTATGATCAACAAATTTCAACTTGATTCTGTAAATTTCTTTTGAAAAATTTACCTTATTTACTTTTGCAAAAGGGAAATGCTAGTATAAATTAAGGATTATTAACTTTTGTCTGAGCAATATGTACATTAACTTTAAAATATAATGTACGTTTACTCAATATTCTATTTACTCTATTAAAACCAAAAGAATTTTTGTACATTTAGTTATATGTAATTAAGATAGTAACCAATAATGGTAGGTGACAAGGCGAAATTTGTAGTATTGTGTCACATTTTCAAACAGGATCTTTGGGTTGATATTGGAGCCCCACCATATTCCCACATTTTATTTATTTTTTTGAGAAAAATTATTTATTTAATGAGATAATAACATGCAACTTTTGGGTGTACACTTTTCACCACTAAATTGGTTCACACACTGTGTTCTGTGTCTAATTTTTTAATATTATATTAATGCGCATATTATATAGTAAGGCGCACGTCCAGATGATATTTCAAAACTTACACTAATTGGATAATACTATAATTCTTAAACTTTTATTCTTTTAATACGGGAAAATATATTTGAGCCAATAATTTTTAACAATATTTTCAAGCTATTATTTAAAATAATCTTCTAAAAATCAACAATGTGTTTCAATTTTCACATCCAATTAGAATTCTTCTTCGTCGATTTTTTTTAAGCAATGCTTCTTCATCATTTGCAAGAATATGAAATAATTAAATAATTCATTTCCATTTTTTAAGAAATGATGCTTCATCATTTTAAAGCAACGTAAGTCTAAGAGGAACTTGAAAACTCATCAACAACAAAGAAAATAAAAATATGAATTATATATATATATATATATATTGGCCTAAATAAAATAAAATAAAATAATATTAACAAGAACATAAAAAATTAACAATTAACACGTACCTCTAAAAACTATTGTCTCCCACATGCAGTCTGTGGTGCAACCAGCCAACCACGTTATCATATACACGTCAAAGCAGGGTGACGTTATGCTTCGGTGAGCATTTTCTAAGTCAAAATTGATACATATTCCGAGTCATAATATAGCAATTGATTTAACCCACTGATTGGACCAGATATTTGTTTACTAATAAATTTGTATAACAGGTGATTTGTTTAGCGAGAGATGTCTTATTTGATCGTATATTTTCAGGTATAAATTCTCTCTTGGATTAACACCAAATTTAAATTTCTAGCGTATTCTTATATTTAATATGGTATAAAGATATCTTATAAAAAAAATTAAAATAAAATAAAATATAACAATTGATTTAACTATAATAAAAAGTATATACCGACTTGTCTACTACTACTTACTTACTCGAGTGAATAGTTTGAAGATATTTTGAATTCAAACTTCATTAGTTATAAAATTATTGTAGCCAACGATAAACTCAAATTAATCCATGAAAGAAGATTAGTCATATACCTAATATGGTGTAGCGACATTTCATAAGAAAGATAATAAATAAATTATTGCAACTGATCCCCTCCTTCTTCCGACAACTTAAAAATAAACGACACGTCGAACAAAGCAGCTTTTATTATAAAAGATTAAAATAATATACTCTGTTATATTCTTCTTATACGCTATAGTTAATAAAAAAAACAAACAATATAATTTCCAGCTGTGTATCTCAAATTATTTATATTATGAAATTTTATACTCCACCTTACGATATATGCAGGCAAATTCAAATCTTCTACGATATAAAATATTAAAGCAACCAATAAGTGAGCGCGTTTAGAATTCGTAATACATAATTCGAGATGTTTAGTATTAACCTCAAATCTCAATCTATATAATTTTTCCTTTATATTTACTTGTTAATATTTAGTGTTTCTTAATAAACTGATTATAGCATGCATCATGTAAATAAAGTAATATGACTATTGCTATCGTATCAAAATCATTAGATTTGAATTGTCAAATATAAAACAGATGAACAAAATATTTATATTACAAACCATTGAGAGTACGTAGTCTAGCTAGTGATCAAAATTTATTCTTCCATTAACAGGACTCGAAACAAAAATCCCTCCCCACCCCAATCGAAGAAGCATATACAGGGCCGGCTTTAACATTGTACGGGGTGGGTAACCGTACAGACACAGAGAGCCTTTATAAGATTAGGAATTCATTTTTCAGCATTTATCTTTATTTATTAGCATTGAAAGGGCCCAAATTAATATAAATATAGACTTATATAAAAGGGCCCAACTAATATACGATTAGAAATTCTAGATTGGTCATGCTATTCTTTTTATGTCTGTTTTTTCAGATCTTTCCAATATTACTGTAACATTTCGACTAGTTTACTATTGATTGATTTCCCAAATATTGAATACCCATTAATTCTTTTTTTTGTTCCAAAAAAAATAATTATTCTTTCTCTTTCTTTATTCTGTTGGGTTTATTATATTCTATGTTACATTTTTTTAATCTTTAAAACAAAGATATAATTTTTTTTAATACAATTATTTACATGATTACGTAAAAAATGGTATCATTTTAAATTTTCGCACAGGACTCTCCAAATCATAGGACTAGCCTTGAGCTTATATATATATATATATATACTACAAAGTACATTAATATTCATGATCCAACTTTTTTAGTAGCGTGTTTTTTTTGAAGGTTATTGCAAAGAGGTGGCAAAATTAAATAGGTAAATCAAGGGATATAAGATCCACAA
This sequence comes from Lonicera japonica, assembly GCA_021464415.1. Classification (NCBI taxonomy): domain Eukaryota; kingdom Viridiplantae; phylum Streptophyta; class Magnoliopsida; order Dipsacales; family Caprifoliaceae; genus Lonicera; species Lonicera japonica. The sequence goes on from CM038469.1 coordinate 50,648,677, forward strand.
TCCAATATGATAACAATGAATCTTAACTCTCCGAGCAATAAGAATTAAAAGCTAATCGAGATAGCTTATGCGCAACGCAATTACAAAATCATGGAACAAAATTAAAGTGTGCCTCAACTTTCTTAAACCACTCAGGAATATTGTGCAAATAACTCCAAACTCATTTAGACATTGATGAGCAGAAGATAACAAATCAATATTAACATTGATGACCCTTGTTATTAAAATACCAGCACAAACTATATATCCTGGACTGTCGAACGCGCTATCGGGATTGAAATGAAATAATTAATTCAACTTCATTATATATTCAAAAAGGATTGTCGAACTTTGACTTCATCCCAAGATCGAATGAGCGCGCGAGAGGGGGAGATTAAATCACTCACCTTAGGCTTAGATCTAACAAAACCGAGAGAATATGAGGGAATATAACATAAAAATTTGACGGTTAAGAAATCCATAAATATCGATTACTACCCGAATCCCTTAACGAGAAACGTCCCCACTCCAAATTAAACTCCTCCACTTTTTTATTAGTTTTTAAAAGCTCAAACTTTTTATTTTTTTAATTGACGATTAAAATTAATTTTAAAATTAAGTCTCAATAAATTAAGTTATATATCTAGAATCTAGACTATAATAATCCACCCGTGATGAAGAGGTTGGTCTATTCATGACAAACCGACACGTGATGTAAGGATGATTCCACCTACTCATAAAAAAGAGTAAATTATGAGAATATATCTAATGTTAAAAGCTAGTCAAATGAGTTTTAAATTCATTTATTTTACATTTATGAACCATTTTTTTTTAACATCTCGAATTAGAAACAAATTTGAAATCGTATACCACATATAAATTTCATAATAACTATACATATTTAATTTTGTTTATTAATTAAGTATATCAAAGTGAATCTTTTTTTTTTTCCATTTTTTGCTTAAAGTGAATCATTCTTAAGGCCTTAAAAAGCATACTGTTATGTATTACATGTTCATATGTTATCATTAACATATTTTGAGGAAAATTACTCGGATAATTCAAAGATTGCCTAGCATAATAAATATTACTTTTACACAATTAATGGATAATTTAAGTAATTCAAAAAAAAAATTAAAAATAAAATCAAACTTCAAATCTCAACGTTTTATATAAATACTCACACTAGGAACAATTTCAACTTAAAAATGCATGTTACCTACCAAATATAGTAGCAAGACTTTTTGTTACTCCATCAAATTGTGGTACTTACTATTCCATTGGATGAAATTATCGCTTTTAAGGTTCGAGTCTCACCTTTTGCAATTAAAGCAGCTCCCCTTCTCTTATTACTTTAAGAGTAGAAATTAGAAGTAGGACTTTCATGTGTTTAAAAAAAAAAAAAAAGAGAAGAAAAAAAAAAGAAAAGAAAAAAGCCACTTGTTTTTGTTCGGCCCAAACTGACTTTGCTGTACTTACATTGTGGACCACAAAAATTAAAGCTAATTTAGATTTTTCCTTCTCAATTTTATTTGTAAGAAATAGACAATGTGGTTTAGGGAATTCGGTTCTATTTAATTGAAGTTTTTAAGTGTCTAATTTAAAATTTATTTTTAAGTAAAGGTTTTTTTTTTTAATTCGATTTGTATGTGGTAACTATTTTTAAAATTTTATTCATTTCTTTAAGTTTTTTCTAAAATACAAAAGAAAAAGTAAACAAAAAAAATTATTTTTACTTGAATGAAGTTTTTAAAATGGGTGAATCAAAGGCAACTTTTTTAAAAAAAAAAAAAACACCCAAAACATTTTTTAAAAACCCAACCAAACAACACCTTACAGTTTTCAATAAAACCTTATTGTATATTTAATTTATATTTTATTTGTATCGCTTTTTACTGGATCAAGTTATAGGACTTTTAAGATTCGGTATTTGAGTTTAGAAATTTTTATGAAATAGTGCTTCACTATTTTTCTTTTGAAAAAAAAGATAGGCGTAAACAATGTAGTTTGAGCATTCTACACTTGTAAAAGTAATGAGATTTTTAACAGACTATTTATGACTTTCTTATTTATTTGTTTACATTTTTTATATCTGCATTACACACAAAATGCACGTACGCAAAAATCTAATTTTAACTAGAAGTGAGTGCTTGAAAATTTGACTTTAATTTTCCCTTAGATCGAACTTTATCGACTTTATTATAGAGTTATTTTTGTTGCACTTAAGTATTTATCCCCTTTAACTATAAAAGGCGTATCAATATCTTGGTTTAGTTTAAGCCAATGGTAGCCACCTAATCCATTAACTCAAAAGTGGGAGACCACGTTATGTCTTTACTATGATCAAACAAAATTAGTAGTTGGGTCGTGCCCTCCATTTTTGATTCGATGGTGCTCTGTATTGTTTGCATTTTAGTGGAGGCATCCATCTCACCTACTTCTAATTATCTTATACACACAATAATTGCAGCAAGAAAAAAGGAGAAAACACATAAAAAGTCTTAATATATAGATAGTGACTTCTGTACATTAATTTCGAAATTCAACTATCACATTTAATATAACAATGCAAAACTACATACATGTACTCTAAATAACATTAAAAATGAAATACAAAAATTACAAAACATGAAACATAATTTTGAACATTAATTTAAAGATTCTAAGCACTAATCTTGTTCTTCCACTTGTTAGCCAATTCAGCTAATGATTTTGTTGACGACCCATCTTCACTAAGAACTTTTGCAGCTGAATCTTTAAGGCCTCTCATTCGGTTTCGAAGACCCTTTCCCTCTTCTCCTTCCATTAGACCCTTCACAACTTTCGCGATCTCTGCTTGACCAACTAGACCATTCTCGCCAGTCTTCAGCCTTAATGCCACTTTAATATCTTCGCTTAGCATAACTGCATTCATTTTTTGTTCTGCATAAAGCGGCCATGCAATCAATGGTATGCCATTGACCACACTCTCAAGAATTGAATTCCAGCCACAGTGAGTTAAGAATCCGCCGGTTGAATCATGACTAAGAATTTGTGCTTGCGGTGCCCAATCGGGTACCACTAGACCATGTCTTCTAGTCCTGTCCATGAACCCTTTCGGCAAGAAATCGAAAGGGTCTTTTTGACTTTGAGAATCGAAAAACGACGCATTAGCAACTTTATCGTTCGGACTTCTAACAACCCATAAGAATCTTTGCTCACTCAGCTCTAGCCCCAAGGCTAGTTCGTAAAGCTGATCATAAGAGAGGGTCCCACCGCTTCCAAAAGAGATAAACAATACAGAGCCACGTGGCTGATCATCCAACCACCTCAAACACTCCGACCCTGTTGCCTTACTACCCGAACCCATTTGAATAAGGGGTCCAATCGGGTAAACGGGCGGTTTCCCGGCTTCTTTCTCTTGTAAAGATTTTATAGCTCCACCCTCCAAATTTTTAAAGCTATTTACCATAATACCCTCTGCCAATCCGTACCTCTTGGCATGATAGAGAAGCCATTTGTATGCATCATTCTTCCTCTCCTGAGCCGGGTCAAGTAGATCCGACCCTTGGATAGGGACGCAACCCGGAATTTGGATCGGGTCGGGTAATTCCCTATACTCGCAAGACACTTTTTCATCAAGTTTTGGCAAGTGAAAAAACAGAGAAAGAGCCATAGCGGTTGAAGGGAAGAAAATATAAGGGGAAATTTGGAATTCAATTGCCACGTCAAATGCATCCGTCCCGAAAAGATCAACAACTAAGGAGACGAGGCGTTTGGAAGCGAGGATAGACTTAACCTCGTTGCGGATACCGGGAACAGAGCGGCGTACGGTAAGGGAAATACGGGTTTCGATCTTGACGTCGTGAGGCAAGTCGTCAAAGTTAACGGGAGGGAGGAGGGTGTAGGACATGCCCGAAGGGAGTGCTTGAAGGAATGTACTCTGTGCTTTGGGGATTGGACCGTCGGTTGGGACAAGGAAAGTGATGGAGAAGGGGTGGTGGATGAGGAGTCTTTTGGCGAATTCCACCAGTGGGATTAGATGTCCCATCCCTGGAGAAGGAACAATTGCTATGTGGGGTGTTTGGTCCATGTTAAGGAGAGAGAGTAGAGAGAGATAAGGGTTCTGTTCAAAGTTTGGAGATGAATTAGAAGATATGCGCGTAATATATAACAGAGAGGAGAGGTTTTTGTAAGACAACTCATTAATTCGTACACTTGCTATAAATAAAGAACTCATTTGACTTGTATTAAAAGATTTTTTAATTTTTTTTTGGAATACCCATTGCTAAAACTAATATCACTTTATGAGATCAAAATAAAGTTACGGGACAAATAAAAAAAACGTCTTATTAGAAAAAAAAAATTACACTAAAGTCAAGAAATAATTTTTTTATAAATAAAAGGCCTATTTTTTATTTTATTGATAATATGACATGTGTCTTTTTTTCATTATAAAATGATATCTCAACCTTTAAAATAAACTAAAAAATACCAAAATGAATTAAAATATGGACTGCAATATGAACTTTGCAGTGTATATTTCACTGCAATATGAACTTTGTAGACCATATTTTTGGTGCAAAGTTCATATTGCAGTCCATATTTTACTGCAATGTGAACTTTGCAGTCCATATTTCTAGTGCAAAGTTCATATTGTAATCCATATTTCACTGCAATATGAACTTTGCAGTCCATGTTTCACTGCAATATGAACTTTGCAGTCCTTATTTTTTGTGCAAATTTCATAAAGAATGGATAATTTAGGTAATATATAACATATTGTTATTAATTAAATGATATTTAAATTTATTCAAATACCTTTATTTAAAATATAAAACAAAATAGGCCTCTTACACTAATTACCAATTAAAAATAGGCCCTTCATTCAAAAAAATATTATTCATTGAATTTTTGGTAAAAATCAATGTGTAATAAGACCTTCTACCTAATTTCTAGTAAAGTTATACCGTATGTTTTGATTGTGGTACATTGTTCTGAAAATAATTTTATTTATTTTGGTAATAATGTTAAAAGTACAAATAAAATTCTAATTTATTTTGGTAATAATGTCAAGTGTTTCTAGAAATTACCATAACTGCTTTTTGAATAAATTTACTTAACATAGTAACAATTTTCTTTCCAATATAAGTGGATAGAGCCCGAGCCTTTGCTACCTTTCTTGTAATTTAAACACTAATCTGATAACTTATTAACCGAGAGATCATCATAATTTGAGATTTTCTTGTTTATATAAAGTAAGAAAACAATGGAATTCGTGTCAGGTTTTGAAATTCTAATTTTACCTTTTAAAGTTTTAAGTTCACAAAAATAAATTGTAATTTATATAACCAAAGCAATGGGTTCGAATTTGAGCTAATAATGAGGCTACTAAGTATTTTTACCGTTGAACTATTTATTATTTTTTACCCTTTTTCTTATAAATTATTTTAATTCATATATATATATATATATAATATGTGCACAAAAAATTAGGGTGCGGCAATAGCCCCACCCCAAAGTTCTCTCTAACACTCTCTACATTGACTTAGTATAATAGAGCCGAATATATAATCATGTATAGAGCAATTGTGCAAGGGAGAGGCAAAGAGAGAAATAGTGATAGTAAATTAAGATGGGGGTATTTTTTTTATCAGCAAGATGTTGCAGTTAATCTACATTGTTAAATTAATCCGCGTTACTTATTAAATTAATTCACGAGTACGGATAGACTGACAAAAAAAATATTATTGACTTAATTTTTATAAATATTATCTTATTAAAATTATTAATAAAATGATATTTATAAAAGGCCATTAATAGAAAATTAATTCATCCTTCACTTCTAGTTTTTTCCATAATATCTATCAATGGATGCACGAGAGACAACAAGGAATCATCAGAGCAGAGTAGAACGTTGTCGTTCTCTTCGTCTCTCCTAAACACAATTTGCCGTTCCATCGACAAATCCAACAGCCAGAAGGACCCAGAGTTAATCTCCATGAAATATAATAAAAATATTAAACAGAGCAACTCTTCTTCCTCTCTGTTGTTAGAAGACAATATTGAAGAGGTTCTGAGCCTTCGAAGAGCCATCATGATCGATAAATGCATGGAGAATCGCAGCAATAGTGCACACTGTTCGAGACACTTGAATTCGAATTTGAGTTCTTCGAATTCCAACTGCGGAGGCATTTTCTCTTTCTCGAAAACCAATTCAAGGTCAAAATCTGCAGCTGAATCATGAATATATATATATATATATAGTTTCATTATTGATGATATATTAAGGGTGTGTTTGATTAGCATAATTTTCTATGAAAAATGGAGATTTTCCACCCAAGTTGACACTTTTGGTATGTATGATTGTCAATATTTTCTAAGTAGTCAAATTCCATCTTTTTGCAATCATTGCTATATTTCCCATCTAAAGAAGGAAAATGTTTTCTTAGGGGGGGTTTGTTTTTATTTTTCAGGCAATTGCACACTTTTCGAGACAAACTTTTATCCATTTTCTATAAAAATGCTATAACTTAAAATACAAAATTTAATATTTAAAATCTACTAATTGAGATCAATTAAACAAGATCTATTATGACTATAGAATTATGTAAAAAAAAATACTAATAATTTTTTCTACATTAAAAATGCCATAATACAACCAATGTTTTTCGGGTAAAAAATTAAGATAATCAAACACATTTAATTGACATTTTTCTTACAACTCAATTTTAGGCAATTCAATTACCTAAAATTTATTTTCTTTTCATGCTTGCAATCAAACACATCCTAATGGAAATATATCTAGGCTGATTAAATCAATTTATGTAATTATAAATTAATTTTAATTGATAGATATATTTATTAATTTTAAAAAAGGTACTATTATAAAATTTTATTCAAACTTTTTAGAATTTAAAAATAAATTAATTATAAAATATCACGAATAAAATTAAAATCACTGTTAAGATGGGCGTTTGGGGGAAGGAATAGTTAATTAGTTAAGACACGTTGTATGGGTGGGGGGCCCGGGGTGGGGGGTGGGGGGCGGGGTTCTATTTTTTTATATGTATAGAAATAACTGGCGAAAAGGGACCTGTGTTTTCTAGATTATTACAAAGAATTGCAATTATTCTAGGCCCTCGACCTGCCTAGCATGATGTCAATCCACCCTAAGCCTTATGTCAGTCTAGTCAATTCCCCTTCAACTCTTTCATTCTTTCATTTGATTAACCTACCATTCATATATATATATTCATTCTTTCATTTGATTAACCTACCATTCATATATATATACACACACACAAAAATTTTTAAGTAAGGACTAATTTATTTATATTAATTTTTTTTATGATGATTTTGCATTATAAAATCAAATATATTTATAATGAAAAAGTTTTGTAAAAATGACTAAGCCATACGGACTAATCCATATCATAAATAAATTATATATATACACATAACTGTACACATTTGTGACTACACATTTGCGACTCGAGGACTTTTAAACTTGTCTTTAAAATATACTTTAATATTTTTCTAAAATATACTTTGATATTTTATATGCTCGAGTATGGGATTAACTCGTGACCTTAATAGTTCGTTTGGTTCAAAGTTTAAACCATTCCGGAAATGCTATATTCTATTTCGAAATGATTCCCGCGTTTGGTTCAAGTTTTAAGTCCGGAATATATGATTACATGAACAAACCTTTCCCCCTAAGTTCTCCCATTTAAATCATAAGGAATAAATCATTACCAATGGGCATCTTTTTTAATTTTTCATGTTAGGACCAAAATAACACTCTTCCTTATGAATAAATAATTCTTTTTCCATCCGTGTATGAAAATATTGTTTGAAACTATTTTTTTTAGTTACGCTGCTGCACAAAAATGATAAAAAAAAATTTGGAACTTTTTCTATTCTTTTTTTTGTCGTAATTTTTTTTTATTACAAAAATTGTAATTTTTGTAGGATAGTTATTGGCTAGGCATGTGTAATTTTCGTAATTTATTATAGTAATTGTCTCTTTAAAAAATTAGTATGTGATGTCTTCTTATCTTATAAAAAGAAGGGTATTTTTGTAATTGATACTTTATTCCATTTCTATTCCCAGTTGAACCAAACATTAGCATGGCATCCTAAATGTCAGGAAATAAACTTTCCAGGAATCAAGTATGCCCATTCCATGCTCATTCCATTCCCAAAACTCGAACCAAACGAACCCTAAATTTAAACAAGGTTTGATATAGTTATTTTATTGTAAAATCTATATATAGTCATAAAAATTATTAAGTATCGTATTACAAGCACTAAGTGTACTCTAAAATTAATATAATAATTAATCCACATCTTATGGAAATTTTCAAAACGTATTACAAAAATAGAATTATTTTTGGTCAAGTGGTGATAAATGTGTTTTTCATATTTAAATCATGTGTTCTTTAAACATCAATTAATTTAAGGTAGTCATATTGTTAAAACATATTATTTTTGACAGTGTATAATATTATTTTAAAAAATTGTATTGTATATTTTTAAAGTTATATATTATTTTGATAATATGGATAATTTACTCCGTGGTTGGAACCATCACCCTCATAATAGACATGTATCCGCACACTTATCCGTTCCAAACAAAATTTATTAATTTAATCATTTAATATTTAAATTATTACATGTGTATTATTACTCGATGCAAATCTATATATATGTCACCTTGTACATGAAAGATTAGAGCAATCAAGTTGCTACTAAAGTTCAAAAGTATAAAAAAGTAGATTAATTAATTTAGAATCCAACTACTATAAGCCTATCCCACGTCTTGGCAGCACAGTTCCTAAAGATAAATGATTCAATTTGTAGCATTCTTATTTCTATCACGCAATATATTTTATGTTTTACTTATAATCCTTTCTATTAAATTTCCAATTTTAAATGATCATCTCACTCACTTTTAAATTAGAATATTTTATCATAAAATGGTTTGTAAAGATAAATATACATTAACATTTATCAAAATAAAAAAATTTCGTATATTAAATCTAAAATATAAAATTTCCCACGATCCATTTTACCCCGAGCAAGAACATCTTTGGTTTAACTTTTAGGAAATTCTCTAAAAAATATTAAAAAAATTAAAAAAAATAATAATAATGAAAAGGAGGCAAGTGACATGAAAATGAGGAATTTTTAGTTAACTGTGTAAGACAGTTTGGTCTGGTTTACTTTTCAAGGCTTCTGTAAATTCTTACGGAACATTAAATCTGGAAAGAGGGTTTATTCATGACAATTAGAAAGTAGTTGTACATACATCATACACATGCATAGAGGGACAGAGAGTAGTGAGATGATAAGCTTTGGTCAGTAGTTATTTAAATTAATATATTTTTAGGTTTTAAGTTAATAATTTAATATTTATAATTATATTTATATTATGTCAAAAAAGATTTGACGGTTTAATTTGATTTTTTTTTAAAATTAAAATTGTTTGTTTTATTTTTTAAGGAATATAGAGTATTAATTGTGGTGTGCGCATGCATATTATAATAAATTATACCATATTATTATTTACCACAAATTAACAAGCGTATTAAATGCTTACAACATTAATTATTGTATATATAATTAATAAAAGATCATGCAGTTAAAATTACAAAAATACTTTTTAAGGGTGAATAATTAATAAAAGATCATGCAGTTAAAATTACTAAAGTTTATTACTTTTCTCACGCTCATCCTTAAACTTTTTTCTTTTTTCAGCAAAAGTATACCCAAAGTTTGATCCGCCTTCCACACTCGTACAAAACTAGATATCGCATTAAAAAATTGGATAGAAAGCACATGTGCAAGGCACATTCAAATGTGGGCAGGGGCAATTTGAGTATTTCCAACTAACAAACACTTATATACTAAATCAAATATCTAGCTAAATTCAAAGCATTTCTACAATTCATATTTTAAATCTAGATTCATAATAATCAAATAAACTATTAATATAACACAAAAACACACTTATGTATATGCATCTAAATGTACAGATATAAATTTATTGCCACGAATCTAAAGCTCAAATATCTTAAACAAAATCAAATTTAGAATCAAAGTGAATTTTAAAAATGGAAAGCTAGATTTGGTTTACTACTCTTCCTCTTCCCTTTTTATACATACAATATATATATATATATATATATATATGTATAACTATAAATCTATACACACAACCAACAATTGCCCTGTAACGACCCGGTCCCACTTCAGTACGATATTGTCCGCTCTGGGTAGCGTCCTAGCCAGGCCTCAGCCCCAGGACATCTACCCTCACAGCTTTGTTTTTGGGAGTTCACGACCAGGTTCCCAGGGAGTCACCCATCCTGAGATTGCTCTAGCCCAAGCACGCTTAACTTCGGAGTTCTCATGGGATCCGAACTCAGTGAGCTACCCAAAAAGCCTCGTACTTAATTAGCGACCATATCTTACTTATATGGGTCTCCAAAGATTCCACAACTTCCGGTGTGGGATGCCCCCTTTGAGCTACCATTCCTCCACACAAGAGAGTACTCATCGCTCGAGCTACCATTCCTCCACACAAGGGAGTACCCATCACTCAGGGCGTTACATCCTTCCCCCCAAGGGAATCGACGTCCTCGTCGACACGCCGTACTCTGTGGGGTCCGCTCTGATACCATTTGTAACGACCCGGTCTCACTTCAGTACGATATTGTCCGCTCTGGGTAGCGTCCTAACCAGGCCTCAGCCCCAGGCCATCTACCCTCACGGCTTTGTTTTTGGGAGCTCACGACCAGGTTCCTAGGGGGTCACCCATCCTGGGATTGCTTCTAACCCAAGCACGCTTAACTTCGGAGTTCTCATGGGATCCGAAGCCAGTGAGCTACCCAAAAGGCTTCGTACTTAATTAGCGACTATATCTTACTTATATAGGTCTCCAAGGATCCCCCAACTTCCGGTGTGGGATGCCCCCTTTGAGCTACCATTCCTCCACACAAGGGAGTGCTCATCGCTTGAGCTACCATACCTCCACACAAGGGAGTGCTCATCACTCGAGCTACCATTCCTCCACACAAGGGAGTACTCATCACTCAGGGCGTCACATACCCTCCCACCCCCTGGCCCTAAAAAAAAAATAACCAGAGCTCTACCCAGTGGCGGATCCAGAAAATTTTCTTCCGGGGGTCAACGTTTAAAGGTGAAAAAAAATTATACAAAATATATTCATAAAAATGAAACGATAATATTATAATTCATAATTCATAGAAAAAAATCACATTACAATTGTCCACAACTTGATAAGATATAATCTAACATAAATTAAAAATAAAACCCTAATTTATTCAAACTAACTGACCAAAACCAAAACCCATAATTTATTCAAACTAAAATACAGCTTTTTAAGTTCATAAAATCTAAAAATCAATAATTTTCTCATAGCCGTAACCCAACATTTAGGATTATCCATTAATTATTTTAACTAGTTTTGTAATAAAATAAACAACAACAACAACTAATCAATAAAAGTATACCCCTAATTTAGTCAAACTAAAATAAAAGTATAGCCCTAGTTTATTCAAACTAACAAACTAAAATAAAATCTCAACAACAACAACAACTAATCAATAAAAACACTAACATATAAGATAATAAGAAATCTTTACTAATTAATTAAAGCATAAAGAAAATAGGATAACATACTTTTAATTTTTTGCTGAATTGCTGACTGCTGCGGATTGTGGTGCTGCGCTGCTGCCTCCGTCGCTGACTCCCCGGATTTGTGAAGGGGGAGGGAAGGCCACTGTTGAATACTTGAATTTGAGCCTTTGGAGGAGGTTTGTTTTAATTGGGTTGAGAACTTTAAGAAGGAGAGATGGATTAAAACTTGAAAATTGATTTGAAGAGCCGAGGAGGAGGAGCTGGGGAGGTATGGGGATTCGGGTAAAGCATAGCTAGGTTTTCTTTTCTTTTCTATTTCAATCTATGTGGTTGTGTCAAAACGATAGCACTGCTGTTTTTTTTAACTTGCGTCAAAACGACATCGTTTTGATGTCGAGTGGAAAAAAAAGGGACACGCAAGCAGCTGGCTTCTCCAGCACAGTAGTTGCCCCATTGGGGCATTTCGTCGAGCACCTTGCGAGGGTCAATTTGAGCGGCTCTAATGGAGCATTTCAAAGGTTGCAAGGGTCATTTGACCACCTTTGCTCCTCTGTGGATCCGCCCCTGGCCCTACCACCTCACCATTCTCCTCATGCTTAGCGATGGCTCACTTGCCACCACCTTTTCCCTCATCACCCCAACCAATTATGTATCAACTATCTAGAACTAATTCATTATTTTTGGTGTTTGGTTAAGGAATTAAAGGGTTTGATTAGAGATTTAGGGTCTATAATAAAGGAGGAGGGTGATGGTTAATATAGATATATTTGATTGATTGCTCTTTTAGGGAGTTTTGGGCCAATTATGATTTTATTGATAAAAAAAATGAAGAATAATTGTGAATTTGATGATGATGGCGGTGAGAATGAAAAGGCCGTCTGATTTGATAAGAATAATGAGGGCTTCAATTAAAATATGAGCTTTTGTGAATCAGAGGGTTTTCTCTTTCTTCTCTCTTTTATTTCTTGATGCTCAAAACAGCTACAAAAAAAAATAAGCCTTAATTTTTTAGAAGAAAGTCCATTGTGTTTGATTTAGAAATACGAAAAATACCTTTACACATCATTTGTATGTGTGTCTTCCATCCACCTTTTTAACGGACGAATGTGGGACGCAGAGCAAACTTTGGGTATACTTCTGCCAAAAAATAAGGGTTCAATGACGAGCATGGTAAACTTTAGGGGCCAATAGTGCTAAGGCCATCGCCAATGTAATATGAATTAATGTAGTGTAAATTGGGGTATATACCATATCGTATCAGAGGAAATTTGCAGCAAACAAAATGGTAAAGTGTATACAAATATAAAAATACACCACACAATGGAATGAATATCACGCGAGCCCTTGCTGAGTTAGCTCACATTGCGAAATATAATGAATCTCGTGCGTGTGAGCCTTAATTTTTGAGAAAAAAATTCATTGTGTTTGATTCATAAATACGAGAAATACCCTTATACATCATTTATACGTGCATCTTCCATCCACCTTTTTAATCGGGCAAGTGTAAGATGCGGAGCAAACTTTGGGTATGTTTCTGCCCAAAAAAAAGGGTTCAACGACGAGCATGGAAAAAGTGGTAAACTTTAGGGGCCGATAGTGCTAAGGCCATCACCAATGTAATGTGTATTAATATAATGTAAATAAGTGTATATACTATACTGTATTAGAGGAAATTTGCATCGCACAAAATTGGAAAGTGTATACAAATATAAAAATACACCACGGGATGGAATGAATATCGTGCAAGCCCTTGATAAGTTAGCTCACACTGTGAAATGGAATGAATCTCGTGCGTGTCTAACGGCGCACTACTCCTGCGCCACATATAGTCCATCGTGGCATTGAAAATTGTCTCCCATGATAGACATTCCATCGTGCTAACACAAAAGGCAACAGACAATGTACAAAACATCATGCAGGAGATAATGTAACCTTAGGTATATTTCTCTATCCGCCTTAGGTATATTTACCTATCCGTTACACTTTTACACTACATACTTACATTTTTCAACATGTGTTGTAGAAGAGAATATGGCAAATATGCCTTAATAGATGGTGCATTGGAGATGGCCTAATTACCCTAGTAAATACTTTCGATAATTATTTATGGCAAGTATGTTTGGTGCAAATAAAAAAATTATATTTAGGAGAGGTATTATTGCTAAAACAACGTACAACTTTAGAAGTATATGCTACAATTGCTTAAAGTAATTCTATACTCTGATAAGAGATAATTGTTTTGACAATATGTATGGCTAATTTTAAACATTACTACACATATCTATATGTGCGCATGTGTCGTTTTTACCTAAATTATTTTGTTCAATAGAAGCTTTCTTTATAAACATTTGGAATATTAAATATCAACCATGTTAATATATTAAAAAAAATTGTCTCTCATAACATATAGTCAAGTAGGCCTGTCAACGGATCGGATTTAGATCGGATCAAGGTGAATCCAAATCCATATTTGAAACAAAATTCGGATCGGATCCGGATCAAATCACGTGACGGATAACCAAAACATCAATCCATATCCAAATTTGTTCGGATCGATATCCGATCCATTTAAAATTTTAATTTATAATAATTAGTTTGTAAATATATAAAAAATAATGAAATTAACATAAAAGTTAAACTTAATAACAGTCAAATTTATTATATTCTTGTAAAAAGGAACTTATTTAATACTTTTTGGGTTATATTTATTTTTTATGAATGTATTAATGATAATGTGGTAAATATAAATATAATAAATTTAAGCATAAATGTGTATCTTGAATCGGATCGGATTGCAAACGGATCGGATCGACGAAAATGCATATCCAATTTGTTAATCAAAAGCCTAACGGGTTCGGATCGGATTTGGATATATGGATCATAAATCTCAATCCATATCCGACTAAACGGGTTGGATTCAGGTCAGATTCGGGTACAAATCCGATCAATTGACAGGTCTGTATTCAAGTGCGTTTAAATTACCAAAATTATTTCAACCTTCTTATGTCACCTAATATTCAATACTGACAATGTATATCTTCAGAATATCATCTACGATTTGTTGTTGAGAAAGTTTGAATGGAGATGGCACATTTCACCACAAGAAGTTACAGCTCGGTTCAGTTATATTTATTTTCAATTCACTGAATTGACTAAGAGTTCATCTCTCCTGAAAATATATAGCTACAGTATTATCGTTTGATTAAAAAAAAAATTACATAAACTCATTTTGATGAAAAATATATTCATGTTTAATCAAATTGTCAATGGTTAGTCATACTGAAGGATAGGTAAAGACTTGGTTTTAGCAGGTAAGAAATTGAAGCTGTTACTTCTAGAAGCTTTAAGTTTTTGTTTGTTTGTTTTTGGGCAACGCAATTAACTAGGAGCTTTATTTTTTTCTTTTGTTTTTCTTTTTAGCAAATCTAGAAGCTTAAGTTGATACTCCTTAATTTTCCCCTAAGATCCAATTTTGTCCACCTTTTTCTAGAAGACGAGAGACATTTTTTTTTTCCCTGAGAGTAAAACAAGAGATATTGATGGATTTTTTTATGTCCAGATAAAAGCTTAATTTTGTTTCTATATATTCGTCTGATAACTTTGATAAAAGAAAATTCTCGGATTTGCCGGAGTGCAAATTAGTACTCAATTTTAACTTTATATTACTATTAATTTTTCAATTTAATCTGCATACTATTTGGCAGATGTTTTTTTTGAACAATCAACCAGATCGCCATTCATTCATTAGTGGCTGGTTGGGACTTTGTTATCACGTTCAAGATTTTCACCACTTTTTGAGGAACACAACTTATCATAAATGGACCATACAGATGCGACTTGGTTAAGATACTAAAACTCATCGCGAACTTAATAGTGTTAATTAAAATACCAAAACTCGTATTGCACTTGATACGTGTTTAATGTAAGAAAAGATAAATTTAAATAACAAACTTTACTTTTTATCACTCTCAAAAAATTAAATGTGATGAAGTTTGAATGAATTGTTGAATTGCATTTACGTATTTGCAATGGAAGTTGAAGGTTTCACAAGTGCAGATGAAAAAAACCACTCGGCGAGAGTAAAAACAGAAAGAAATTAAGATTTGTTTTTGCAAAAGATTGATCAAATTAAGTCTATCAATAATCACAACCGCATGAAGGGTTCGAGTTTTCTAAATTGTTAAGATGTGTTCTAATTTGCAAAATGGCAACAATTCGAATCCCCCTGTGTGCACTCCCTCCCTCTCGAAAAATTGATCTTTACCTAGCACTTGTACTAAAAAAATAAATAGTAACAACTGCGTGTAATTAAATCATTGAAAATTTTGATAAATCACAAATGATTTAACTCATTCTTCCTATATGTTTATTTTAATTTTTTTGACTAAGAAAATAAACTAGACACAGTGGAACTATTTCAGCAAGTGGGTGCAAGTAGGCGGAGGGAGAATAAGTACAAGCTAGGGCGGCGATATTGAGAATGTATAAAGTTAAAAGAGTCTCGGCTAAAACAATATATATTAAAATCTTCGTTATGTACAATGTGATACATGTGCATCAACCACTACAAAAAATAATGGAACAAATGATCATGAGATACATAGGATAGTACCTCAAGAAAATAAGAAACTTACCTTCCTTTTGTAGTTAACGTATTCAATTTTACAATAGAAAAAAATAAATGACATAGATGCGACTGCTATTTCAATTGGGAAGATCTTAAGTTCTGTTTGATTGTAAGATGAAAAAAGAAAATAAATTGAATTAGTTTTAAGTGAAAAGATGAAAAATAAGTTAAGTGATAGGAGTGATATTTTCTTAATTGATTTTTAAGTATTCTTATGAAAAAAATTTTCTTTACTTAGGCTCCGTTTGATAGCAACATGAAACATGAAAATAAAAACAACTAATTTAGGTAAGAATATGGAAAATAAGTTGAGGCATATGGTGAGATATTTTCCATCTCTTACTCATTTTTGTGAGTATATGTCCTCCGTCATCTTTTAATATTTTGTAGAAAAAAATTCTCCACCACCACCCAAAGAAAATTTTGTCATGGAAAAAAGCAAAAAGCAAGAGTTAATCTCACCACATCCCTCAACTTATTTTCCATCTTTTCACATAAATTAGTTATTTTTCTTTTCATTTTCTATATTGCTATCAAACGGAACCTTAGTGATGATAATAAATTTTTCACTAAAAATATGAAAGGATGAAAAATATATACTCATTTTAAAATGAGTAACATCTTTTACTTTATTTTTTATTTTTTATACGAACTAACTAATTTTTTTTTCTATCTTTACAAGTAAACAGAGTCTTTATATTCTCTCCCTGTTAACTTGAACACCATATATGTCTATTTATATATGTATTGCAAAAAAATATATAAGCAATTCATACTCGCGTATACGCGCAGATGCAACTCTTTCAAGTACGTGCTAATGATCCAAGGATGATGCAAATATATAACAAAAGAGGCTTTAACGGGAATGATGATGCTACAATGATCCAAGGATGATGCAACCTTTTTGTTTTTGTATCTAGCTATAATATAATAATATTTCAGTTTTGGAAATAATGATAATACTATATGGTCCATGATGATGACGGAACATTGATTACGACATTCATTTTATCTTAGTTGTCAGAGACAAATGATGCATGGACAAATTTAATTTTGTGTTTTGTAATAAAGAAGTTATCACTTTGATTATTGTAATAAGTTGATGAAATAATCAAACCTACATTTAGCAAGAGGATTCAATAACTTGTCGAATTATATCTTGTCGGTTTAGATTTACTTGTTTAATTAAATTGTCCTATCAACCTAAGTAAGTTTAGACTTGTTGGTCTATTTTATCTAAAAATCTTATGGCTTGTTGGCTCAAAATTTAAAATATTTTGGGAATATTAAATTTTATTTTGAATTAATTTTTACATTTGGTTCAAGTTTTAAATTCAGAATAAATGGTTTTGAATTAATATTTTCCCCCAAGTTTTTTCATTTAAATTATAAAGAATAAACTATTACCGGTGAACATATTTTTTTATTTTTTTTGTTAAGACTAAAATAACTATCTTCATTATGAATAAATAATTGTTTTTTTTTATCTCTGTATGAAAATATTGTTTGAAACTTTTTTTTAAGTTACGTTGCTGCACAAAAAAAAATGTTTGGAACTTTTTTCTTTTCTTTTTTTTTTGTTATCATTTTTTTTAATTACAAAAATTGTAATTTTTGTAGAATAGTTATTAGGCATGTGTAATTTTTATAATTTGTTATAATAATTGTCCCTTTTGAAAAATTAGTAGGAGATATCTTCTCATCTTATAAAAGAAATAATATTTTTTTAATTGATACTTTATTCCATTCATATTTTCGGTTGAACCAAACATAGTAAAAGTAATGTAACGTTCCAAGAAACGAGTATTTATATCTGAGCCAAATATCGGCATGGCATCCTAGATGATAGGAAAAAAGTTTTTCAGGAATCAAGTATACCCATTCCATTCTTAAAACTCGAATCAAACAACTCCTTAAAGTTAAGCCACTGTTTTGGTCAATGGAATGTTTGCATACATGTTGTGCCATATTTTTTATCGTTCTTTTTTTTTTCTCTTGAATTGCTTTATCCTTCTCAAATTCATTCTTTGGTTGAATGGTTTTGTCCCAATCATATCATATATAATAAAAATAAAATACTTTTTTTCTTTTCTATAAAAGTTTGTCATTTGTTAATAATAAATAAGCATTATTCATTTCATATA
This sequence comes from Lonicera japonica, assembly GCA_021464415.1. Taxonomy (NCBI): domain Eukaryota; kingdom Viridiplantae; phylum Streptophyta; class Magnoliopsida; order Dipsacales; family Caprifoliaceae; genus Lonicera; species Lonicera japonica. The sequence goes on from CM038469.1 coordinate 50,667,073, forward strand.
TATATATATATATATATATATATCACCTACTTTAATATAGTGTCTTTTTAAATTTCTCGTTTAATTATTTATTCATCGACACTTATATTTATATGCCTTATAATTTTATTTTATTTTATATAATTATACTTTTCATTTATTTCACTACATTTTTATTAGAAGCATTTGCTTCTTGCATTTAGGCCTCGTTTGGTTCACGGAAGGGAAATTAATTCTCTTATCTTTTCCATGGAGACGAGAAACTAAATTTTTTGTCAATTTTTTTTTCTTGTATTTGGTAAAGCATGGAAAGTATTTAGGTAAGGGTATTATTGTCTAAAATTTTTGTAATAAATGCCTGAAAATCACATAAAAAATCAATTTCTGTGTTTTGAGAGGAATTGTTTTACCCCCTACTTTCCCTTTCTTGGAAAAGTGTTTCCGGAATTTGTGCTTACTAAACAATGGAAAGGAACGACTTTCATTTCTGAAGTATTGAAATCCGTGAATCAAACGAGGCCTATTATAAGTCTATTTTTTTTAATCTCCTTCTAAAACATTTTCAATTATAAAAATATTCTATATGCAAAGATATATACATATATACTTGCATAGAATTACGTTAACTAACCTAAGTGCTAGAAATATGGCAAATAATTTTTTTTTAAAAATTTGAATAAATGTCATGAACACATGTAGTTTTTAGTTTTTCATGTGTTCCCTACTTCCCTTATTGTTTTATTCATTAATTGCATGCACATAATTTTTTTTAATGAAAATTATATTATTTTAAGAATAATTATGATTATTTTAAACTATAATTAGTTTAATTATTTACACGATTAAAAAGAGTTGTACAAATTATGTGCATCGCACAGGTTGTAAATTTGTAATAAATTAATTTTATGTGATTCAAAAAATATTTAAAGTTATAAATTCTTAAAATGTCAGAGGAAGTGAAATGGCCGCAAAAATATTTAATTTTATTTAATGTTACAAGAAATTTATTTTGTTTATTTTCTCCCCCAAATTTTCGCACTTCGTACAAGTTAGAGCATTCACAATTATTCTAATTGCATGGTAAGTTTTAATAGTCTTATATTATACTGATAACGTTGGTTAGTATAAGATTGTATGGAGGTTAAAAATTGATTCAGTAGTAGGCAATTTTTACCCTTACATTAAAGTCATGAATTAACTGGAGAAGAGTTGGAGATTCCATTCAGCAAAAAACTTACAAAAAGAAACTCATCCAAAAAATTTGTTATAATTCCTATATATAAAATATCAAATTCCTTATAATTTATTTTTTTTATCCATTTAATTTCTAGAATATACGCGCCTTCCAACTGCCCTTTAGAAATTCATTTCAACGCTAAAACACATAACCTAAAAATACTCATTATTTTACATGCCCCTTTAAACTACTTTGCACAAAAGAGTTATTGTTTATCCTTTTACTCATCACTCGTATGCACAAATGAGTCTTTAATTAACATCTCATTCTTATCAAATTAATACGAACAGAATATTCAATCTTTAACGAATATGAACAAAGTAATTCATTGGGTTATCCACTACAGTACAATCTTGCGTTTAGTACTTTAGTTTGACCGGTTACAAGGTAAAGTTTTTTTCTTTTTTCCTCTTCCAACAAAATGTTTTTACAACACACTACATATAATATTAATTTATATTTATAAAATTGAGTCCATCGCTAACCATAATAAATTTTACATTATAAAAAATTAAATACAAAATATTCTATTGAATGAATCGATCCTTAAAAAAAATTAATAATATATGTCAGTAAACCAACTCTTACGGTCGGTTACTTGGCAATCTGTTATGCAACACACCCTTCAATAATGGAATATTTCCTTTTCCCAATGCCGTGTTTCACATGTCTATGTTTTATACCCATTTCAACTCCATCCTCTCTCCTGAAAATTTTGGTTGAGAAGAGAGGATGTTTAGCTCCTCCTGAAAATTTTCTTTAAAAAAAGAATGCTGTCTCTCTCATTTTGTTATAATTACAAAAAATTTGACCCTTTTATTAACCTCAATATCTTGCTCAAAATCCTTCCAGATCATGTTACTTAAAATTTGGTTTATTTTATTTTCCAGTAATAAAAGATCCTTATTTATGTTAGAAGATCTAGATTCTAGAATATATTTTCTGAACTTACATGTCTCAAATATGAATTTCACCAATTTTATGAACTGCAATCTCGCAGTGTAATAAATTATGATTTAAAATAAAAACAAAAACATGTCTATGCATAATACAAGTAATGCATTTTTTTACTATAAAATTTACTATATATATATATATATATATTAAAAAATGTGACTGCTAATTGTTTTGAAAATAAATCGAAAAGAAATAAAAATCTTAATTTAAGATAGTTAGAATATTTAAGATCCAAACCAACAAATATCTATTTTTTTTTAATTGTAGTTGTTGACATAATATCTTAATCTTATTTTGATAATAATAATAAATTAATCATGTGTAATTTAACATGTTTCTTGATATAAGTATACAGTTCATTTACTTGAAAAATTCAAGAAAAACATGACAATGATCAATCTTTCACTATTCGATCATTGGACAAGACAAGGAAGATCAAATCTCTCAATGCAAATCATGAAGCACAAAGGATCAAAAGATTATATGAAAGGCTTCAAAGAAAAAGTTTTAAATGAAGGTCAATTCGAAGAAACAAATCAAAACATTCGAAAACCCGTTAATTTAGTAATTGAGTGAGTGCTTAAAATTTATATAAAGTTACATTATTGATCAAATCCTTATAGCTCAAACATATTCATGCATCTTTTAAAAGATTCATTCAAACAAGCTTGAAATTGAATTTATTTGAAAAACATCATTTTACAAAGATCGAGTTTCAAAATAAATTCATATTAATTTTAAATGATCATATTTTAAGCTCTAATAAAAATAGGTATCTTAGAAACATATCTTTGAGGTTCAAAAATCATTAGAATTTTATTTTGAACTAAATTGTTAAATTGCAAAAATATTTTTATTTTACATTTAAAATTCGCTCAATTTTCACACAGTTTTGATCTAACGGTAAGATGGAGGCCTTCCGTACTCCGATCATTTAAAATTTTTTATAGTAGTGAGACAACATCTCCTAGCACTTTTGAATAAAATTTGAGCATGATCCAACGGTCAAATTGAGAGAAATTAACAAAACAAATTTGAATTTTTTTGTCAAAACTAACTGTTGGAAAGTTTGAAAATGTATACCATTGGAGCCAAAACCTTTCTTAATCATCCCCAACGGCCATAAGAGTTTGCAAGCTATATATATGAGGTCCTAGACATGTTTTAAGACACATTGAATCATTATAATACTCTATTATTCATATATTCAAATATACAAAGATTCAAGAACACATTTTGATCAATCTTTCATTTTTGAGCTATATACTTTGATCAGTCTTGATAACTCTAGTGTGAGCTTCATTTGTAATTTTCAAATACACTTGAAAGTTATTGTATTGGTGTGTATCACCAAAAATAATTTATTCTTCATTTCAAAAGAGAGTTTGTCTCTTTGTAGAGCAAGAGATCATATTTTGTGAGAAGTGTAGTGTGTATAACTACATTGTGAGTGTTGTGTGCATAACAACATTTATATTGAGGTTTGATCTTCACCCGAAGAAGATTGAATAGTGAAAATTCTCGGGGAACTAACCGAGCGCGGACGTATGGTTGAAGAACCCGAACCGTGAGGACAAAAAGCCTTGGACTTCAAATTGGTTCAATCTTTCTTACTCAATCTCTTTATTTATTTGTTATATTAATTGATTGAAGTTGCTTATATTATTGCTTATTCTTGGGATTGATTATTTAATTGATTGTTTTCCTTGATAAACTTATTTAACTAAATTGTTTTACTTAAACATTTTGAAAAAGTTTTTAATTCCACATTAAAGTTTTTAAAACCCTATTCACCCTCTCTAGGGTTGTTTTTCGACCAACAGTAGCACTAAACAATGGCACCACCAAGAAGAACCATATATACGAGTTAGGTCCCTTTAAAATAACATATGGTTTAATCTACACTTAATTATGTGGATATGTTTAAAACAATTACAACCAATCATTTCACTGCATTGGGATACACAAAAACTTGCAATAATTTTGTGTTTGATTATATGTCAAATATTTGTTAATTTTAAAGTTTATATACATTTTTTGTTGTTGTTGTTTGACAGCCCCTTCCTTTACCTCTCCCAGTCTCTCATCAATGTGCCTGCTTGAAACTAAAAAGATTGTTTTTCATTTGGATACAAATTTAGTGCACATTATCATCTAAACCAATTGGTTTTTATCTATTATCACTAATGCTCTAAATGTCACAAAATAATTTAATTACATAAAAATACTTTACATAGCTTTAATTTGTTCGTTTTGTACAGGCAACTGCTTAAACTTATCTTACAAAAAGGGGATATGAGCTGATTGATAAACGATCACATGAATACTTATAAAGACATGATTAATGTATCGTTTTACAACAATACATGTATAGTGTGTCTTCTTGAACTAGTGTTTTTTTTCTTTGTTTAGATAAATCCACCATGATTGAACTTATGTGATTGGGTAGAGAATGGGGGTTTTAACCTTGGCGCTTGACAAGAATCACCATTTTTTTTTATTTTAAAAGAAAAAAGAGGTTGAAGTCTCTCCCTTTAATTATGACAATGGAAATCCTCCAAAAACCTTTTGGGGAGACTTGAACTTGAAAACTTTTCTATAGTCAAGTAGTTGTCTCTGAATCACCAACTTCTTTAGTTGTTGTGCTGGAAATTGAGATGAAAGTAAGAGAATACAAAACAATTTCAACAATATCACATTTTATTAAACTTTTAGTTAGTTTATTTATTTACTAAAAACATTATCCTACATTCTGTAATTAGTAGTAAATAAATTGAAATTGAATAATGTATCCATCCAATAAACCCAAGAAAAGTTGAACAAACAAATGGATGGTGGGCCGGCCCATTTTCACAAACACTTTACCAGATCAAAATGGGCCGTAAGGCGTTTTTCTCTCTCGAAACCCGAGAGAGAGAGAGAGAGAGAGAGAGATAACGAGAACAGGGAAGAAGAAAAAAGCAGCAGAACAAGAGGAAGAAGAAGATGATATACAGAAAATGGAGTTTGTTGACTGGCCCAGCTGCAATATTGGGAGGAATTGTAGCCACTGTGGTTGTAGCCAATTTCATCTTCGTCCAAAACGTATGCCTCTCTCTTCAATAACCCTAGATTTATCTGTTATATAATATCCACCATTTCTTTTTATACTTTTTAAGTTTCTATTCTTGTAAATTTATATGTTTGATCAGCTCCTAGTTAGCTATAATTGTCTAAATATTTCATTTGATTCATTGTCGATTTATTACGTTAGATCAGGGGGAAATTTTGTGTTTTTGTAATTTTAGTAGTTTTGATTTGTGTAGCGAATGGATCTTTTAGGGTTTCCTCAATATTGATTTTGGTTGATTTGGTTTGTCATTATTACTAATTGAATCATTTAGGAATTAGGATATTAATTCGATATGTTTGGTGCGTTGGATTGATTGGTACAGAAAAGAGTTGAATTCCTTGGAATTGTTTTACACGGAAAAGCTTTCCACGGAAAGCAAAAGCTTGTAGGGGAAGGTAGTTTCTAAGTTACGTGGAGAAGGAATGAGGCTAAACCGAAGCCGAACCATGGAAATTGATAGAGAAGTATGCAATCAAAGACCTTTAAAGATGGTAAATGTGACAGTTTGAAGGTTTTATGGAAAGGAATTGCAATCAAACGCTTTGTCTTTGATCTTCCAAGTCTTGATTGATTTGAATTTGAAGATTTTCCAGACCGATGAACAGGCCATGTGTGTGACATGCATTACAAGACTTGCTTTTTGGCAACAAGTATACTGAAGTTCACCCAAACACTAGCCTACTTTGTAACCAAAAAAAAACACTAGCCTACTTTGGTTGTCCCTTCATATGAACTGGTCCCATTGTTGGTGAGTTTGCAGTAGTAGTTCTAGATAGGCATGTGCATATGATATAAAAAACTCTAGTTTGGCCATCATGGTTTTATTAGAATGTGGGGTCCATTTGAAGTTCATCCTTATCACAATCCATTCTAATCAATCAATGGGGGAATTGCCGGGTACTCTTAAGAGCTACGGATACCCAAGTTGTCAGAAATGAAGAGCGAAGCACTTTTAACTGTTATGAATGTTGAACACGTTGATTGGAATAATTAATGGTTAACTTGCTACTTTGTCAAGAAAGTATTTCCACTTAGGGTGTGTTTGATTAACAACATTTTTTATGAAAACTGAGCATTTTTCACTTGATTTGGCAACTTAAGGTGTTTGATTGACTTTTTTTTCCGAGCAATTCAATTCCCACTTTTGGGCTCACACATGTGCATTTTCAAGGCAACTGAGTAAAATCTTTTTTTTTTTTTTTTGGAGGGGAGGGGGAGTGGTTTTGTGTTTTCCATGCTTGGGCATGGTTTATGAGACAAAGTTTTTACTATTTTTTACATTAAAAATGTCATAACTTAAAATATAAAATTCAAAATAATATAAAAAATTAATATTTAAAATCTACTAATCAAAATCAATTAAACAAGATCCATCATGACTATATAATTATGTAAAAAAAAAAAATAACAATAATTTTTTCTACATTAAAAATGCCATAATACAACAAATATTTTTGAGGTAGAAAATTAAGAAAATAAAACACACTACATTACATTTTTCATGCAACTCAATTCTAGGCAATTCAATTGCCCGTAATTTATTTTCTTTCCATGCAAATTCCATACTTGCAATCAAATACACCCTTACTTTTTTTGTTGCTTAATTGTATTAACGGTTTATGGACGTTTAGCTAATATTTGTGTGCATATTTTGTAGGACCCATTCCTTAAACCAAATCCCAGCAAGCAAGAGAAGTTGCCTTCAACCAAATAAGAGATGAATTCATTTCCTTCTTCAATGTGATCTAGTGTTTCTCTTTTCTTTTCCTTTTTTCAGGTTTCTTATGGGGCTTGTCATTTGCGAATTTATGTTCTAATTTCCCTTCTGGGATGTAGTCCACCTGTTTGTTCAATAAAGACATTTTTCTTTTTCCAGCAAAGCCACTTTCAGTTTATTTAGTATTCTTAATTTAGTTACATGGTATGTTATATGTTACCATTGAATCCAATGACATTACTTACTCCCCAAATATTTTGCATATTACACACCTCGTCTTTTCCCAAACTTATTACAAACAGTTTAATTGAGAAGTTGAAATTTGTAAGATCAGAACAAAAATTAGTTGCTAATCTGTCACAACTAAGACAAAATCCGGGATCCATCTTGACACAATTATACATTTAACCAAACCGAGGACCAAAGAAAAAGGTTTACATGTACAAGTATTTTGAATGCACATTTAACAGCACAAATTAATCAAACTTCAAGCCAATCTTAGTGCACAATTGACAAGCAAAACAAAGGAAACAAATAAAATCTTCAGGAACAGAGAAACAGCTTCGGAAGCATATGATTCCTTAAATATCCGTCAAGCTTTTGCAGCTCTTCTTGGAGTTTTCATGCCAAATCCACGCTTCATCTTCTCAATGCTGCCAAATTTCACAGTTAATGTTACAATCCATATTTTAGTGCTTTTATGAATCACAAATAATCAGAGTTCGATGAATTTCCAGTTTTGAAAAGAATATGTTTCCGTCATTTGTTTTGTTTGTAAAGTAGTTTCCAGGAAAACCCAAAACTAGAGGGGAAGGTGCTTTCTCTGGAAAAGACAACAATGAGGCTATCGCAAGTTGTAGATTGGAATTAGTTCCTTTAGAATTGCTTTCCAAGCAAAACAAATTCCAACACGAACAATTTCAAAGAAATCAATTCTTTTCTACCTAATGCGTCCAAAAGGCTTACAAATACGGAAATAATATATATACTAGAGAATTAGCTAGGACTTACGTAGGGGCAAGTTTGCCAAGGCTAACAAGCTCTTCACCAGAATCCACATCTAGTATTCTCCCAGAAATCTCAAGAATGTAAGATCTATTATCTTCGGTTGGGAGCCCTCTGCTTCCAAGCAAATTCATATCCTTTTCCGTTAGTTCCCTCCCATTCACCAAAATCCGTGTATTTCCACCAGCACAATCTTCATGCATTGGATAGTTAAATTCTTCAATAAATGGCTGCAAAACAAGACAGATGAAGACTGCGTTAATTCTGGATGCCTGATCTTGAATGGAACTTCTGAAAAATATTCCCATTTTTCTTTTCTTTTCTTTTCTTCTTTATCTGAAATAACCCTCTGAATATATGTTTCTTTTCTTCTTTGAATTTATCTGACTATGTGCTGAATATATGAAATTTACAGTTTCACGCCTATCACTAAAAAGTCTAAAATATACATTAGTAACTCATGAATAAAAAGATTTAAGGGTAAACATTGGATAAAAATTTCATTAATAATATTAACCATCCATCAGGGCCTCAGGGGCTTGCCTCTTATCGAGCTTAATGATGAATTTCAATCAAATTCAACTTGGATAGGTGTAAAAACAAATACCAAGGTCACCTCTTAATACTGACAGGCCCATTAAGCGGTACAAATAAATAAGAAAGGAATCTTACCGGAATTATGCCAAGACAAGGACCGCCCATTACACCCCAAAATCCAGCTCGAAAATCATACCTGTAAAGGAAAATTAAGAAAAAACCAAGTAAACCACAAGCAAATATTTGGGTTTTTACGCGCGGAAGCAAGAAAAATGGATGCATATTCGGAGATGCATATACTTACCAGTATTCACCAGGCTGGATTGGTCCGGCTAGCTTTTCGGCCTTTTTAACCAACCGATCCGATATAGGATGTCCATTAACAGTAACACTAACTCTTTCCTCCTCAACAGTTTGCTTTGATCTTGAATGATCCCTAAAGCTCTTCTTGATTATCCCTCCAAAGAACGATTCACCTTTTTTGTGAAGCCTCATCTGATCTTCTCCTCTGTTCCCTTCCCCTGAATCTTGTGAAGTGCCGGTGTGAGAAAATTCATTAGAAGAGATTTCTATCTCTATCTCCGTCTCATTCCCCAAGTCTTTCACAGAATTTTGACGCGATATTGTCTTTTCTTTATTAAGCGAAGTCTTTTCTTGATCAAGCTTGTCTGGCTCTGACCAGCCACTTTCGTTTCCAATTCCTAGCCGTTTGTTCAGCACGTTGTATTTCTTGGAGTAATCAAAGTCGTCTTCAAGGAGTGAACCTTTAGGTGGTGGAGACGGGTTTTTGGTCACTGGCGGCTCAGAAGAACCGGACTTTTTCCTTCTAGCTATCAAATGGCTCGAGCTATCCTCATCCATAGAGCAAAACCCATGGTCGGCTGATGATGAAGCTACTTTTATATCCATTGACTGGAAATCATAGGCCGAGTTATCATAGTCCTCAGATGAAAAATCGGTGCTAGCCCATTTTGCATTTTCATGTGTATGTGAACTATCTACAGGAGTCGCTGCATTAGATATATTCTCAATTTTCGGAGGAGATATCTTTGCTTCCGAATGACTAGAAATAACAAGTTTCCTGTTGGTAATTGCAAAAAATATGATTGTAGAGCACGCACCACATCTCATTTTCTTTTGATTTGGATTCTTCTCCACAAGTAACAACTTTTTAGGGAGTTGGAGCAATTCAAAACAATTAAAACATGTCATGAGCGGAGCACCACCAGCTACTGGATAACACCGCCAACGATTGGCAGGTAGTGGCAGTCTTTGAGGGCAGTGACGGACAAAACCACCACCCACTTCGGAGTTAACCTCACTTGGCCATCTAGTGTGGGATTGTGGATTTCGAGAACTCAATGGAGGGGGGTTAGCAAATCTAGAATCATAAACTCGTGTACCATATGTGTGTGGGTTATCTTGATTATAGAACGTCGAATTGTTTGGTACATTAGAGAATCTTTTAGGAGCTCGTTGGTGTTCGTTATAGCAATGAACACAAGAGCATGACGGATGATGAAGGTTTATATTGTTTGGGTACGGTCCAAAAGGATCCATATTGGGAATATCATTATCCACACCAAACAAGTAGGAACTAGATTGCGGTTGGCGTGGCGCTCTACTAAGCATTTGTGACCTAAAAGCATCACCAAATCCTTGAACTTGACTTGAACTCATAGCCATTTGATGCCTATTATCCATATAAAGAGGCCTTGCGACATTTTTATCAGGAATTGAGTATTCCATTGAACCACCATAAGGATCTTGATGAACTACTCTCCTATCTGGATGAACCATTTCTTTAGGTCTATCACCCAAATTGCAAGATCGATAAATTTGATTATTCAACTCATCCAATTTCCTTAAAAGCTCTGCTCGATCTTGTTCAAGGTACTCAACCTTGTTAATCCCATTCGGGTAATTCGATGGTCCCTCGTCGCAGTACAATGAAGCTGAATATCTCACTTCTTCAACGTCAATCTTTTGGGTACTTTGAAATTGCTCCTTTTCGCCTCTTTCCCTATTTCTCCAATCCACTTTCCGGACTGTTCTTCGTGACCCATCAAGATTAGTAACCCCATTTTTGGTTCTCAAAACCTCAAATTCTTTGGAGATTGGAAAATTTCCCGTTTCATTTATATCATTGCTTTTTGATTCAGGACCATTATCGAAAGCCCATTTGTTGCGTAAAAGCTCCTTTCTCTCGGACCGAGTTCTAGAACTACCATTTGAATTAGCATCAGTCTCAAACCCTTCACCCAAATACATCATTTGTTTCTCTGAGAAATCGAATTTCTCTAATTTATGCGATGATTTCCCTGTAAACCCGTCAAACCTTTCATCATTAAGCTTCTCTATGGAGGTATTTGCATCATCATTATTGTTGTTAGCTGTAAATTAGAACATACATAAGTTTACATTCTAACAAAGTTTTGTGTATGCTAAAGACTTACAAATATGACTTCTCAATTGGGTTGATGAGAGTTGAGGGTGTGTTTGGGAACCCGAATTCTGACCCTTAAAATTGGAATCGGAGCAAAACTAGTTTAATCGCAACTTAAAAGTTTTGATTGGGACCATAATAGTACACCCTAAGTTCTCATTTGGGTCAAGTTTGGGCTCTTTCGTCAAAAGAAAAATTGGTAATTTCACGTATAGAATTTAAGTTTCTTGGTATTAAGGGGCTGAATAATGGGATCCCATTATTCAACCCGTTAATATCAAACTACATACAATTTAAGATTCCTCGAAATTCGTAAAGAACACAAACTAAAGTAGGGGTTTAGGACGTAACATTGGGTTTGAACATACGCATGCATGTAAAATTAAGATCCCTCGTTTAGTTTTCTCGGGAAACAAAGAGAAAAATAGAAGTAGACAAGACAAACAAAGATAATGAAGTGAAAATTACCTCGAAGAACAGAACCGCAGCCACCACACTGGGAAACAGAATAACCAGTGTGCTGAGGAAGGAGATTTTGGCATTTTGGGCAAAGAAGTAATCCAACTTTTGCTGGTTCAGACATTGAATTGAAGTTTGTATGAGGAATGAGAATTCTGAAAAGAAAAAGGAAAAGGAAAATTCCCCACTGTTTGGAGGAAGAGAAAGTAGCAAGAAAGAAAATGTGGGTCGTTATTCTTCAAGTTGCAAGAGGAAAATAAATAATTAAAAGTGAAACGTGTGGAGTGGTCCTCTTTCTATTCTCTTCAACGCTCTATTTCTTAATTTCACCACTTTACAAATTAAAATGAAATTAATTAATTACTACGTATCCATAAAATTAAAAATCAGACTTTTTCTCATAGGCAGGTAAAAGTCAAAAAGGACAATTTCTAATTTTGACTTTTTCCTTCCGACAGCCTCAATCTGCCAGAACGTAAATGAATCTTTACATATCTAATGATTTGTCAATCCTAAACCTACCACTCTGCCCCACAACTATATATTGTACTCTCCAGTACCGTAAAATATTAGATATTTTCGTCGAATATTAATTAGCTTTATAATTTCATTCATTTATATCTTATTATTCTTTTATTAACAAGTACCGTACATTTTTTTCAAAGTTTCATTAATCTTATTTTATGTAAGATAACGTCAAGTATTATTACATAATTGTTTTATTTTTCTGAATGCTAAATATGTGGAAAGCAATTGAACGTGACGTGCTTTAATATTTATATTCTTTTGACAAATGATTTTCACATAACATGTTTTTATTATTTTCTTTTGAAAAATATTATTTTCAAACCAATAGTTCATTGTCGAAGCAATTTCACCTCAATTTTAAAGCAACGACAGCAAATGTGGCTTGTTTTAGCAAAATTATTACTTTGACAATTTAGTATCTTCTTTTCTTTTTCTCGAACGAAATATCTATCTATCCGTCTTTTGCACTTGTTTTTATGTATATGCATTGCTTTATATTGGATATTGTCGAAAATTATAACTTATTAATTGCACACAATATGATAATATGGTAAATGAAATCGGTAATAATATTATTTTTATCTTCTTAATTATTTTTTAAAAAAAATGGTTAGGAATTGAAGATAATATAATCAAAATTTAGAATTAAAGTGGCCAAAGAAAAAACGTGTTACAATACATCACATACCAATAACCAATGTAAGCGAGACATAAGAGATGAGAATTGGGAAGAGTCCAAACTTTCATATTCCAACAGTCTTAAATTATTAGTCCGTTATTATAAAAGAATATATGGTCAGTTGACATTGTCTTAAAATTACCTTGAGAAAAAAGTAAAACACCGTTAAAAGATCAACGTCTGAATTAGTATATGAATATATATATATATATATATATTTACGTATATCTATAATTGATATATCAGTTCAATTTTTCAATAAAAATTAGTAGAGTTCGTCAACTTATTATAAAAGAGATAATGGGTTATAGGGTCTGGCTCCGTAATGTTTTATAACTCTAAGAACGGGCTCATGTTTAATAAAGGGAAGTAGTGCTAATTTCATAATTTGATTTTACAATAAGGACACTTTTCATAATATTAATTTATTATAAAGAAAATGTTGATGGACAAAAATACCCTAATATAAACATCTCTGATCATACACACTGCTTGTTACAATAATGGTGAACCAATTCCAACCCCCCCCCCCCCCGACTCTCTGATCGTATCGCTGAGAGGAGCGCTGTTCTCATCATCTTCTTTTTTATTTATTTTTTCAGATGCAATCGTAAAACATATATAACTTTTGATCGAATCGTTGAATTGGGATGATTTTTGGATATGTTGTTCGGAAGACAAATTACTATATTTACGCAGAAAATCAAGACGATCAGATGTCGTTTTGTTATGGAAATCGACAAATTTTGATAGCCTAGTAGGATTTGAAAAAAAAAATCTTATCGCAACTCTTTTTTTTTTGACGAACTCAACATCGATCCATATATATACATATAAATAAATTGAGTGGATAATGATCTCATCATTTTTTTTTTTTTGTATTGGTGCTAAATCATATTCAGCACAATTGGTGATTTTGGTACTAAAATCACCTTGTTGTGGAATATTAGATGAATGTTAAATTTGTTTTAGCACAATGAATTTTTGTTGTTCTATGTTTTCTATTGGTGCTAAACAGATTTAGCACCATTAGTTTGATGTGTAGTATTGGATGGGTGCTAAATCTATTTTAGCACTATGAATTTTTGTTGTTCTCTATTTTTTATTGGTGCTAAAACAGATTTAGTATCATTGGTGCTAAAACAAATTTAGCACCAATTTTGATGAAACGTAAGATGTTATAAGAAATGGTGCTAAAATCCTAAAACAAATTTAGCACCAATTCTGATGAGAAGTGAGATGTTATAAGGAATGGGTATTATTGTCTTTTTTGTTCAGTATCCTTAATTTACATGGCTAATTTGAAAGTATTCTTTATAATTATATTCTTATTAGAATGGACCCTTATATCTAATTAGCCCAATATAAAAATTATTTATATAAACTTAATTAAAAAAAATTCTATTGTTTACTTTCTTTTTTAAAAAAAGCCCACTCTTTAACTAAAAAGCAAAAACACTTCTTAGAAGATAATCGACCAAACTATAATTGTGGCACATTTTATACCAAAAAAAATATGGCACCGTCGATTTTTGTGTTATAAAAAAATATATTTAATAATGGTTAAATAAAAAAAATGCTTCATAGTAAGTTCTTGAGTTTTTTTTCGCATGTTCAAGACTTCAACCTCTCAAGTTTTTTAAAAATAAATTACTTCATAAAAAGTATTTAAACAATTTAAATGCACAGTATAAATTTTTGTCGGTATTTAATGTAAGGTGATTTTAAATGCACACACTAAATTATACTTTTCACTCCACTATTTTTTTTTAAAAAAAAACTTTCAACTCACCCCATAAGTGGGGTGAGTTTATTAAAAGTCTAAAACCTATATGAATAAATAAGATGGACATCTAGTGACAAAAATTTCACTGTTATTTAAAATAGTCGCAACAAATTATTAATTGACAATAATAATTCATCATAATATAATCCATGCTCGATCCAAAGTTGTATTTCACTTCAAAATTTCAAAACAAAATATAATCCATAGTCTCACTAGAATCTCAATTCTAACTTGTACTTTTAATTATTTAAATGTATTTTTGTTTTAATAGTTTTGTCATTCAATTATATATTGTAAAAAAGAGAGATACCGTGGCTTGTAGATGTTGTTTGTTATCATGAAGAATAATTTTCACCATTGACTGTATTATAAACAAATTTATCGATTAATATGTTCGAAAAAAATTAGTTTTGATGCTTTTTTGAGGGTAATTTTAAATGGGGTTTCACACTCGGATGTGAAAGAAAATTATAGATTCGTGTTCTCCTCCGTGAGTACATCGAGATCGTGTATTTATTTGCTCAAAACGGATTTGGGGTGAATGGGAAATTGTCACCCAAAGTGAGCTACTTGAGATGGAAAATAAAGTGGAAAATGTTAGTCTCACATTGGAACTTTGGAAAACCTTTTATGAGTTTATAAAGGATAACCTTTCACTAGCTCATAAGCTTCTAAGAAATATAAGGCTCTCTTTCACGCATCCGGGCGCAGGGGAGTGCAAATCACGGACCGAATTTGGCTTGACACAGGCTTGGCTTGTGTGCGAAAATGGCCAACCGCGCGGGGTCATGTTTTGCACTTAGAGTTTTTCCAGTTCATTTATTTTCCTTAATGTCACCCATTTTAATTACTCTTTATTAAGAGATTTTATTTGAATTCAAAATTTTAAATTCAAAAAACGTTTGTATTAATTTGTATTAATTCTTAAAAACGGTTTTGTTTAATTATTGTAATTAACACTAAAAAAACGATTTTTGATTAATGCATGAATTAATACAAAGGCTCCTCCCCCTTGTATAAATTGAAGGCTTTGAGACTTCATTCCACACAAGTCTACACACACCTCTATTCACTTTATTCTCTCTTGCTCTCTAGAATAGGTTTTGTATTTGGTGGTAATCAAGTTCATACACAATTTAAGTTCGTTTTGTGAGTGACACAAAAGCGCTAAAGGTAGACACTCTTTACCGTTTCATCCTGGGAGACAAACGCCGTAACAAACCTCAAAAGCACCGCGGGAGGCGGCGTAATTGTTTTAAGGAGATCGTGTGATACACGAGACTCGGTCTTCTATTCTATTAAATTGTTTATATTTGTTTAAATTGTTAATTTCCGCGGTTTTTGGCTAACATAATATATTTGTCACAAATTGTATTCTCGTGAAGAAATCACAAATTGTATTCTAAATCTTAAGCAGGTAAGGTTCTAAATCAAAATTACCATTACTAAAGGGTTAATTTGCGGCCAATTTATGTAGAAAAGAGAATATGAGGAAAAAAGGCACTACAAGAATTTAACCTTTTTATGATTTTTAAAAAAAGTCATAAAAGTTTATTTATGATTATTTTTCTAGTAGTGAAAAAATGTCATAAGGTTAAAAGTCACAAAAAAAATTATGTTAAAAACAAAAAAGGTCATATATATCACTTTCAAAAGGAAAATAAAAACTAATGCTTACAAGACTTAAACTTGGGACCTCAACATTAACATGCAACTAACACAACAAGAAGCACACACCCACCCTACCAAGCAACACCATTGTAATTGTATGGTTACTATTTAATTTTATTTCTTCTTACTACAATTCTCCTTTTCCTCACACCATAAAGACTTCATTTTAATTTAAAACACTTTTCCATTCAGTATTTAAAAATACACATCTAAACCTTTTTTCTTATTTGATATATATATATAACTCAAATTTTTAAAGTTCTCATAACACTAGAAAATTTTTACCTTTTATAATTATATTTGTCAAAAATGAACATAAAATTAACTATAAAATACTTTTCTCAAAAGTAACTTATGGCTAATGTATAAGTATTAACACCAAAATAGTTATAAAAAATAATTAAAGATAACCTTTTCCAGAAAACAGTCATAAAAATAACATTTTTTTTTTTTATCTTTTATGATTTTTTTGATAAAATTGATATAAAGTTACTAGACATACATGACAATTAATCTGAAAGAGTCATAGAAAAATAAACAAAATAACTTTTTCTTAAAAAACAATCATAAAAATAACAAAAAAATTATCTTTTATGACTTTTTTGATAAAATTGACATAAAGTTAGACGTACATGACAATTAATCTAGAAGAGTCATAAAAAATAAACAAAAATGACTTTTTTTTTCCTAAAAAACGGTCATAAAAACAAAAAAACTTACCTTAAATGATTCTTTATTCAAAACTGACATAAAGTTAATTTTAAAAATAGTCATATAAAGGTAAAATTCTTGTAGTGAGGAAGAGACTACGAAAGGAGAACTGTGGGGCGTGGACAGTTAAGGGTGCGATTGGCGCGCAAAATAAAGAGTTAGGATATGATAAGTAAGGCCGGATATGATAAAAGTCGCAATTAGTTGGATAAAAATTCTGTGGGATATGATATGAAAGGAATTAGTTGGATACAAATTAAGCGGGATCGGACAAGATAACGACTAGTTGCGTGAATAAAGATTTAATAAACTTTGCATTTGATAGAGTTCTAAATTACAAGTCAAGATATTATATAATACAACTTATTTTTCTTTTAAAAATATATGCAATTTTAATTGTTGTTCACAATTTTTTTTAAGTAACGTGATTCTCCTATTTATAAATAAGTTTTGTAAAAAACTTTTTCGGGAGAAAAGTTCTATATTACATACAATATTTACAAACTAAACATTAAGTATAGTTTCAAGTTCTAATGTTACCCTTTTTAAAAAAAAATTAAAGTTTCTTATAAATATCTTCATTTAATAAAAAATAAATAAAAATACCATATTATACAATAAATTAATTTTATTAGTTGATTACTGTAATTGTAGGTCGTTGAAAATTTTCATTAATAAATTTGATTATTTAAAAGGCGTAAAAAAAAGATTAAAATAAAAATAATTAATTAAAAATTAATTTTTATATTAATTTTGTTATCCGACAACTATGAGATAAAATAATACCACCTATAGGGGTGGTATATATTTATCCGGTTCTAAAGGGATAAAATGATAATTAATCTTGAGTGCAATCCAGTTCTGTATTGCACCAAAAGCGGGATAGGATTAAAATATTCTATCCACTCTTACGCCAAACACATGATATGGTTTATTTATCATATCATTTCCGATAACAAATACCGAATATGATTAATTAATCCAACTTGCTTTTAATCCTGCGCGAAAGCAAAAGCAACGGAAGCAACGAATTATACGGATTACATTGGGGTGAGTTATTTTAAATAGGGTTTTTGGAGTATAAAATAGTTGAACTTCAATTTTTAAAGTAGGAGGAGAAGATTAATTAAATGAGTGCATTTAAATTTATCTGAACTATATATTATACTAGTTGACAACTCATGCGATGCACATATTGTTTAATAAAATAAATGGTGAAATACTACATAGAGCTATAATGAAATCAATAAGAAAATATAAAATAAAATAAAAGAATCTCAAATAACTTGTTGAATAATAGAAAGTTTAGATGTCAATACAAAATCTAAAAAAAAAACTAATTATCCAATTGTAGCCATACAAAAGAGAATAAACGAAACTTAACCAAAATTAATGAAGAATAATGTGAAACGAATATTATAAAACCTCAATACGTACACGTTTGCATCTAGAGATCAAAAAAATTATAAAATAGTTATACATCTATGAGAAAATAAGAGTGATGTATCTATCTATAACTGAGTTAGAATTTAGAAAACTATTTTTAAGAACATAACTGAAAATGTGTGATGGTAATTTGTGTTATATGATACACTGAGTGAGAGGAGGAGGATTTAATAGAGACAAATAATAAATAAAATTTATGAAAGAAAATGTAAATGATTTTTAATGTGCAAGAGTATTTGAGAAAGGATAATAATGTGTATATAAAATTTATAAAGAAATTTGGTTGGTCTTAACGAAAAGAGAAAAGTGAGATGATAGATAAAGACAATTATTAAGAAAAGAGAATGTGAAGAGCCGTGTGATATAGAGATAAAAAAACAATTAAGTGAAAAAATGAAAGAAATTGAGAAAATAAATACATAATTAAAGACAAAAAGGAATGAAATAATTAGTACATTAATTACAAACTTCCTCCATAATACGTATATACTATAGATAGTATAGATAATAATAATAATTATCATTATTATAATAACAGACATAGATTATAAGGGCAATTAATATAGCAATTAATAACAATTTATAACAGCAATTTCAATGTTGTTCTTCTTACCATTATTGAGGTTGTTGACGACACTTCTTTAAAGCCAAGCATTAGTTTTTCTAAACCGCCTAACCAGATCCAGGTTCCACTTTCTTTACCCACTAGTTTGCAGGTCAATCCCACTGAACAGACTGCCATTACTGCTCACTGTACAACTTTCCCCCTACCTGCAAATCGATTTGTCAGCTAAACCTATGACAAAAAGCATTGCTATGTCCTATGCTAATGCACTTGCCCTAAAATTTCAACACCTAAACTTGCCAAACCCCAACCACCTGTCCCAGCCAAGAATGGTAATATAGTTACTATCAAATTAGATGATCAAATGTACCAAAAAGCCCTCCAAAAATATGCAACCAATCTTCTTGGCAGACTCATTCTCCATAAAGGTCACCCTACTCTCAAGGCCATTGATCTTCAACCTATCCTTTCCACTACTTGGAACTGGGAAACAACTGGTCTTTTACTCCAATTGGCAAAGGGTATTATGTTCTCCACTTTGATGACTACAATGATTTTTCTATAATAAAAAATTATGGGCAAACTAAGTTAAGTTGTGGCATTATCAAGCTCTCTTAATGGGTTGCAGATTTTTTCCCTAGCAAGCAAAAGAAATCTACAGCTCATGTGTGGGCCAGGCTTCATGATCTTCCTCTTGAATATTTTGATGAAGACAATGTTATGTCTATTGCCGGAGCAGTTGGAACCCCTTCTTCAAGTGGATTAACACACTCTTAAATGGTCCCTTGGTCACTTTGCTAGAGTTCAAATTGATGTGGATCTTTCCTCTACTTTACCTTAGAAGGTTTTTGTTGAGAGAACAGGGCTTGCATTTGAAGTGCCTATCACTTATAAGGAATTACCTCATTTCTGTTCTCATTGCTCCATTATTGGTCATCTTGTGGCTGAATGTAGAGTTCTTATGAAAGCTCAACACAACCACAGTCTAAACCAATTAGCAAAGGAAGGTAACAAAGGAAAATTTCATAAAGGAAGAGAAGTCACTGACCTCCCCTCATACTCTAAACAACATCCTATAGCAAAGACCAACAGCAGTTTGCACATTTCTTTAGGTTCCACACCTGCCCAAGCTGATAACAATGTTCTTAATGTTAGTATAAACCCACAGCAAACCATGTCTCTTCCCTCTCCAAAAGAAACAAATCCTGTTGTCACCTCCTCCATAATTGCGAACACTCCACAGCAAACAAACCCTCTTTCAGATCACATTGAACCTACTTTTGCCTTTAATGCCCAACAATCTTCACCTCCTACCTCAAATCCTCCCATACCTGTTACAGGTGTCTACTCTGCCACATCTCCCACCTCTTTTGAACCCATAATTGATCTGTCATATAATACCATTAATACCACAGTTCCTGATTCTTTTGAAACTAACAACACCCAAACACATTCCCAACCTCCCCACAACCAAGCTCCTAAGAACATGCAACATACTGCAAATTCACACCCATCAATGCCAAAAGCTACCAGTAGCATAACTGCTAATAGGTTTGCCTCTATCACTGGTATCTTTTGAGCTGATGATGACAATTCAGATCACCTTATAAAGGATACATGCTCTTTTCCCCTACCAGCCCTTCCTCTGGCTTATAATTCATTATCTCAACCTCAAACACACCACAAAAATATAAGCTGTAAGAATGTAACTACCTCCCTATCAACAAGCCTATCTCCAATAGGCAACTTAAAAAATAAGCCCGAAAATATGAAGCCATTCGAATTGAACTGTATGATACATGTCTCTCACCACAAGCCATCAATAATTATTTGACCATTCGTCATAGAAATAAAAAGCTCAATGCAAAGAAGAAAAATACAAAGACCACCCCTCTCAGTTCATCACCCCCTCCTCACTCCTTATGAAAGTCCTTACTTGGAATGTGAGAGGGTTGTGCAATCCTCAAACACAAACCACTTTTAAAGCATTTTGTGATAATCATAAGCCTGATCTCATTTGTATTTCAGAACCAATGACAGCTTTTGATAAGATTCTTGGCATTTTTGACAATCTATTAACATGTCCCTCCTTAACTGTAATGATAGAGGCTCTCACATCCCAAATTTTTGGGTTCTTTATTCTCACAAGGTTACTCAATTCAATGTGGTCCTTATCACATCTCAACAAATCTCTTTTACAGTCACTATGGGGCAACAAACCTACTTGATAACCAATGTTTATGCCCACAATAATTCCAGAATTCGTAGGCAGCTCTGGAATTCTTTCAATCTCCTTCACAACACTTACAACCTCCCTTGGCTTGCCATTGGAGATTTCAACTGCATCTTTGGTGCTCATGAAAAGAGAGGTGGCAATCTTCCTAACCCCACTTCTTGCTCAGATTTTTAAAGAATGACTGATAGTTGCAGACTAATTCACTTAGATTCCATAGGCCCCTTCTACACTTAGTCTATAAAAAGTAGTAATGCTATCTATATTAGACTTAATAGAGCCTTATGCAACAGTAGTTGGTTCTCTGCATGGAGGAATGTTAATTGCCTTACTTTACCTAAACTTCACTCTGATCACCACCCTCTCCTTCTCTCAGCCACAAATTTCTTCTTTGATGACCCTAAGCCATTCAGATTCACATATGCCTGGAACAAGCATACTCAGTTCATCGATATTATTAAGCAATCATGGAACAAGCCCTCTCATTCTATTTGCCCTATGGTTACCCTTCAAGTTAAACTCAAAACCCTTAAAAAAGACTTAATCTTTTGGAATAAAGAAGTTTTTGGTAACATTTATGACAATGTGAAAAATACCATGGCCCATACTCAATCGTTTCAAAGCTTGATTGATAACCAATGTTATGTGGGTAACCTTGCTACTGAAGAAATACTTGCACAGAAAAGGCTGTATATAGCTCTCTCATTTGAAGATAATTTTCTGAAGCAAAAATCCAGAATCAAATGGCTTGCCGAAGGGGACAGAAACACTAAATTCTTCAATAAAGTTTCCAATTACAAGAAAGCGACTAGTAGCATTTTTCACTTGTTTGATGGAGAGAGATTATTAAGTGATTCAACTGAGATTGGTGACCATGTTGTCAGCTATTATTAAAATCTTTACACCACCTCTAACAACATTCAAGCTAATAATCTAGTGGATAGAGTAGTTCAACATGCCATTTCTGATGCTGACAATACTGCCTTCACCTCTATCCCAACTGATAAGGAAATCAAAGCTGCTGTGTTCTCAGCCCACATTCTGCCCCTGGTCCTAATGGCTTTAGTGGCCTGTTCTTTCATACTTGTTGGGATATCATTGCAGAGGATTTTTGCAAAGCCATCAAAATGTTCTTTGTGAAGAATTGGCTGTTGCCTTAATTCAACTCAAATTTCATCACTCTTATTCCAAAATCCCTTAATGTTGACACTATTAGTTGTTTTAGGCCAATTGCTTTGGCCAACTTTGTTTTCAAAGTTATTCCCAAAATTCTGTCTGATAGACTTTTTACCATTGCTCCCAAAATCATCTCTCCCAATCAAACTACTTTCACTAGAAGAAGATGTATCCACCATATCATTGGCCTTGCTTTTGAATGCTTTAATTTATTGGACAGAAAAGTTCATGAGGGTAATGTGGCTCTTAAAATTGACATTGCCAAGGCCTTTGACACCCTTGATTGGAAGTTCTTCCTTGGTGTTTTAAAAGCTTTTGGTTTTAATGTTACCTTCATCACTTGGGTCTCCACCCTCTTGCACTCTGCCAGACTGTCAATTCTCATAAATGGCTCCCCCAAGGTTACTTTACCTACAATAGAGGGGTCAGGCAAGGTGATCCACCTAATCCTCTTCTCTTTTGCCTAGCTGAAAGAAGTTCTGAACAGAAGTTTGAATATAGCTGTTGCCAATGATTCAATCAAGTGCATCTCTTTTCCTAGAGGAACTTCAACTCCTTCCTACATCCTCTATGCAGATGAAGTTCTTGTCTTTTGCAATGGTTCCATCAACTCTTTAAAAAATGTTAAAAAGTTGTTCAAAGAATATTCTAAAGCTTCTGGCCAATGTATTAATCTTTCCAAAATCAAGGTCTACATTAAGAAAGGGGGCAGTGACTCGCAGGCAATCCATTTGCAATACCCTTGGCATGACACAAGAAAGAGCCCCTTTCATGTACTTAGGAGTTCCCATCTTCAAAGGCACTCCCAAAAAAGTTCATCTTCAGGTTCTTACTGACAAAGTCAAATATAAATTAGAGGGTTGACAAGGTTCCATGCTTTCCCTTGCTGGTAGGGTGGAACTGGTCAAGGATATTGTTACCCATATGCTTTCTTCATTACTTTATGATCTATAAATGGCCTGTGCTTCTTCTTAAGTAGTTGGAACAATGGATGAGAAATTTTATTTGGAGTGATGACATACAAACTAGAAAACTCACAACTGTTGCTTGAAGCAAAATATGCGTGCCTAAAGAAGCTAGTGGTCTAGATATTAAGAACCTTAGAGCTCTTAACAATGTTGCTTTACTCAAGTTCACTTGGAATATTTTGCAATCTAAAACCCTCTGGAGTAATTTTTTGAAAGCTAAATTTTGAATAAATTTCGGATACTCCACTGCCTCTTAGCAAACCTCTTCTCTCTGGTCAAGTGTTAGAACTTCCCTTACTTTCATAAAGCTGCACTCATAATGGGTTATTGGCAATGGCAGCTCTATCTAACTTTGGCAAGATGAATGATTTAAAAACCTTCCCATTCATCCAGTTCACATTCCTCCTGATCAGTGCCTCTCATTATGGATTGAAGAAGGCAGATGGAACATACCTTCTTGGTTTATTAATCTATTTCCCTCTGAAGCCCAACAAATTTCCAATATCCCTCTCCCAATTGCCACCCCAAAAGACACTATGATCTGGCCTTATTCTGCAAAAGGTCACCTGACCTTCAATGACGTTTATAACTTTTTCTATTATTTCACATGCCGTAATCAGTTTAAGCACATTTAGAACTCATTCACCCCTCTTAAAGCTTCATCCTTCTTGTGGAGAGCAGTTCACAATGTCCTCCCATCTCAAGTTTCTCTCCAATACAAAGGCATTTTTACTACCTCTAGATGTTCATTGTGTACAATCGATATTGAAACCTCCTCTCATGTCCTCATTTAATGTGATTTTTCTTTCAATGTGTAAAAATGGTACCTTTCCTCTTTCAATATTCATGACATTCCTACCTCCAGTACCTCTGATCTGTGGGCCTTCATTGCCAATAGAAAAGTTCAGTTCTCAAATATTTAATGTGTTGACTGCTGGA
Organism: Lonicera japonica; assembly: GCA_021464415.1. Lineage (NCBI taxonomy): Eukaryota > Viridiplantae > Streptophyta > Magnoliopsida > Dipsacales > Caprifoliaceae > Lonicera > Lonicera japonica. The sequence continues at coordinate 50,691,224 of CM038469.1, forward strand.
GCCACCTTAATCTTCCACAATATTTGGAAAATGTAAAAATGATGCAATCTTCAACAACATCAAACCCAATTTCTCTGCCTTCAAAAATCTTATTACTAATTACATCTCTGAGCTGAGTGATGCCATTCCTGGTACCATGTATAACACGGTTTTTGACATTCTCTTCCTCAAGCAGTTCCACATTACTGGTAGGCTTCCTAAATGTCAAAAAGTGCAGGAAGTTTTTTGGACTCCTCCTCCTCCAGGCTGGTTAAAGGTTAACACTGATGGCCATGGCTGCTGGCTGCCCTGGGCCTTCCTCTATAGGTGGTATATTTAAAAATTGTAGAGGCTTCTGCAAAGGTGCTTTCTATGGTAACATTGGTTCTCATAATGCTTTCTATGCTGAAGTTAACGCCCTCATTCAAGCCATTGAGTTTGCTTGGCTCAAAGGTTGGAAGAAAATTTGGTTTGAAATGGACTATATGTCTACATTGTATTGCCTAGGGCTGGCATTTTATACTGAAAAACCAAAAATCGAACCGAAAATTTCCGAACTGAAGAGGAAAAAAACCGAATCGAACCGAACCGAAAAAAATCGGGAACCAAAAATTGGGAACCGATACAAAATCGGTACGGTAACGGTTTTTAAACTCAGCTAGTTCGGTTTAACCGAACCGAACCGAATTTATTTTTTTTATATATTCACACTCAAAGTCCCACTTGTGTAATCAAGCAGACTTGCCCAAATATTAATTGCACTCAGTATCTCTCTCTTCCACCAATTCAACCAAAGCCTCTCTCTCTCCTTTCAAAACTCACACACCCACCTGCTCTCTCAAGTCTCGCTTCACCCACCCCCTCAAAATATAGCCCTAGTTTTGCACCAACGCCTCTTAGTCTCATGCCTCCACTATCGATCCACCACCAGCGGCTCTGCCTCTTGCTCGCGCAACACCTCTTCTCATCAAGCCCTAACATTTGATACGGCAGACATGTCCGATTGTCCTTATATATATGTATATCGAATCTATGTAAGATTTTAATATTTTGAATGTTTGATACTTTCAAAGTTCATATATATATAAATACATAATATACCATGTATATATATAGCTTGAATGTTTAATACTTTTGAGTTTGGATTTTTGGCCGTTAAACTTCGAATTTTGAAGTGTATTTTAACATTTTGGTGGTAATCAAAGCTGTATATGTGCAAGCAAGATGAATTGATGAAATGATGAACTGAATAAGTATTAATTTTTTTGGCTACAACTTTTAATTGTTAGTGCAAAGTGAAAATGTTTGTATATTTTGTTTATTTTTTAGCGATAGTTTGAACTTTGAAGCATGAACCTTTTTGTTTTTGATTTTCATGGTAATTTCGGTTTTACCGAACTAATTCATAAACCGTACCAAAAATTCGGTTCCCAAAAATTCGGTTCCCGATTTAAATTCGGTTTCGGGATCGGTTTTTATTTTCACCATACCGAAATTATCGGTTCGGTTCGGTATATATTAATTCGGTTCGGTTCCCTTACCGTTGCTAGCCCTGGTATTGCCTGCTCAACACCTGCTCCTTTGTTCCTTGGCAACTCTTTGTTAGATGGAACAATTGTAGGCAGTTTCTCTCACAAATGCATTTCTTTGCCTCCCATACCTTCAAGGAAGCCAACTCTTTGGCCTGACAAACTCTCCAAGATAGGCCTCTCTTTCCCTCATATTCAATGGTGGTCTTCTCATCCCTTTCAGATTGCTCAACTTTACACTTATGATCTCACCTGCAGGCCTAATTACAGATTTAGCTAGGCATTTGTTTAGCAATTGTTTGCTTTATTTGAGTTCTCAGTTTTCATTTCTTTTGACTGATTTTTGGCAAATGATGTATTTTTTGTCTTCGTACACTTACTGTTGCTGCTTTGTTTGGCTCTTGATCTTCATGCACATGTTAGATCAGTTCACAAATATTTTTTTGTTTAGGATATTAATTTCCTGTTGTTGGCTTACAATGTACTTGTACATCTCTTCTTTCAAGCCTAGAGGGTGGGCTTTTCGTAACCTTCTTTTACTTTTATTATTTTTTATGGCAGTACCCTAGTGCCTAAGGGCCTAGTGGATTTTCTCTAAAAAAAAATAAGAGAGATGGTATTAAGTGTGTTATTATTACAGTAATTATTATAGCAATTAATAAGAGAAATAATATTACTTCCTCTGTAATACTATAAGGCCTCGTTTGATTCGGGTATTAAAAAGTGGGATGAGATTATTAATACCACTTTTTTTATAACACTTTGTTTGGTTCGCATAAATGTGCTGGAATTATTAATACCGGGACTAACTTAATACCACTATTTGTAGTATAATTTAATACCAGGCGGGTGTGGTATTGTTTATCCGGGATTAAGAAAAATGAATCATATATTTTCAAAAATGCCATTACTACTATAATATTTTAAAAAATGCCACTACCACTACCCCCCGCATTATTATTATTATTATTATTATTATTATTATTATTATTATTATTATTATTATAACATGGTATTCCAAAATAATAATAATATTTTTTTTGTTATTTCAAAATATAATCTCGTATACGAGTTACAGAACCACATATAATATTAACATCAGTATGGAATATCCTAGTATTAATATTGCATGAATCAAACATGGTATTAGTATTAAATTAATACTAGTATTAATAGTCCAGTACTATTAATACTAGTATTATTAATCCCACTAATCCTAATACCTGAATCAAACGTAGCCTAATAGTATATAATATGTTATAATCAAGCGCAAAATTGCGTAAAGACAAGTAGTACGTTGCCATTACAAAAACAACTTAATTGAACTGCGTAAAAAGGCCAATGCCAGACGAATATATTTATTCTTACGTCTTCTTCCAAATAATGAACTTAATGATTTTAATTAATTTCCTCTTCTCAAGAACTTGTTTAGTGAGAAATATAACGATTATTATAACTTGGAGTGAATCTCACGTATTAGTGATCGAGGAAATGCAGTAGACAGTTTTTTAATCACTCTTAATTATGTCAACTCTAAGCTAGAAAAGATCAACTCCGAGCAAAGTCAAATGTTATTTCTTTTTCCCTTTATTTTTGTTTTTACCTAGCAACTTGTAATGTCTTTTTCAACACGAAAACATGGTTTCACGGTAATAAAATCCAACTGAACGAGTTTTTGATCCATCCCGCCTCGAATATAGCATTTCTTCTTTAAATACTTTTATAATATTGTATAATTACTACGGGTTATGGCGGGTCAATATGAGGCAAGTCGAATATGGGTTTATGAATACGCTATTTCGGGTCAGGTTCGAGTTTTGAACAATCAAACCTGTACCCGGTCGGGCAGGTTTGGCCAAACTCGCCCCAGACCCAACCCGTTGCCATCTGTGTACCGGAAGGGTTTATTTTTGAGCAAAATATCAAACATTTGTTAGGGGGAGATATAGATTAACCAAAACAGTGGGTTGAAGTGAGTTGAGATTGTTAAATATCATTTTTAGGTGAAAAATTCATAATGTAATTTTATTTTGTTAACTTGAACTAATACCTTCTTTGTCCGTCTTAACCCAATTACGCTTCTGGGTATGTCCGATTAGCGAATTGTATTTGGATAATGATAAATATAAGAGCGGAGCTAGGAATTAGATATGAGGAGAGGGGAGGAGTTGAAGTTAGCAATGAATATCTTTTTCCTGACAATTTAATTAAGACGTGACGATAAAAAATACCAACGAGACATAAATATGAAGTATATAAAAAATTATAGCAATCCTCTTTTAAATATTGAATAATATCTTCATTTTCAAATCAGCAAACAAAGGTGGAGAAAGGCAAACAAATTGAGTACTAAAGTGAGTAAATAGATGAATTATTTTAAGTAAAAATCAGCCAAATCTTTGATAAGAATTTAAAAAATATGCTCTGTAGTTTATTTATATATAAACTAACATTATTTTAAGTAAAGAATTGAACCTAACATTGTTTTTTAACTTTTTCTTATTATCACAAATGCTTTGTAGTTTATATATATATATATATATATTTGATATATGATAGTTGGTGAAGTTTGAAAAAAAGAAAAACAAAAAAGATACATGACTCAAACATATATTTTATAAAAAATGCTATTCAGTTTAAATTATGTTCCAAAAATGTCAAAATTTCCGTCCCAAATGTATTTGTATTTTGTACCAGCCACACATATATAATTAATATGAAGGAGAAAATTATGAGACAAAAATAGATTTAAACTTATTATTGAGCTATTTTTTTTTAGATCGAATAAAATTTCTCATTCTTCACTTTTTTTTATTGATAGTGAGTGGCTTAGAGTATTTTCAATGGAACTGTGTAAAAATAGCCAACTCAGCATTGTGTAAAATTTACACATTGTGTAATTTTTTTTATTGCTCCAATGTTTGCATAAAATCAATGCCAACTAAGCTCTTATTTTATACATCTAATTTACATAATCAAATATGATTCTCTCTCCACCCATTCATTCTCTCCCCATCAACTCATTCTCTCGCTTTATTTGTGTAGTTTTTTATTTTTTAGGTGACTGTTTTTTATTGGACCACTTTTTTTTACACATAAGTATTAATATTAATTATTGTAGAGTAAATATGTATGTATAATTTTTTTGTATAAAACCTACTTGTCATATAAAATTTACATAATAATTTTATACAATTTTATTAGAGATGCTCTTACGGCGCATGTTGCCACACTAGTGATGCATTAATGTATAACCTCCTCACTAGCTAAGCCTCTGGTTGGTATTGCACTATTTTTTTTTTTTTTTCTAAATTTTAAAAACTCAACTCAAAATCAACTCTACTTTTACACTTCCCAAAATTTATTTCACTTTACTTTCTCTCTAATTTTTTTTAAAACACCATAACTTTAAATTCAAAAATCAAAATTAAATAAAAAATATATATTTAAAACATGCTTGCCGAGATCTATAAAATAAGATTCATTGTGACTATTTTTTGAATTTTTTTTATGAGATTTTTTAGTTGATTGAAAAAAAACTCAAACAAAATTAAATTCACTTTTGAACATACTTCTAAATTCTATCAAACACTATATTTTAAAAATTTAATTTAAAAACTCAATTCAAAACATTAAATGACCGAATCTAAGTACACACTGCTATCACGGCTAATATTTACCTTTAAGATATCTCTTTTAAAACGCACGTTAATTATCGTTTAAAAAGAGTTGTACCTCAGTTGGGCCCGGACTAAAAATCTAGGCAGACAAGCGTACAACTCAATTAGCCCGAATTTGACAACTGAGGGCCTTCCAAAAAGTGGTCCAATAGTTTTCGTGTTCATCGAATTTAGAGTCCTCTCCACTTAAACTAGGATGTGGTCCTTTTTAGATTTTTTGTTTTATTTTTAAATAAAAAAATGCACCCATGTATTTAATTTAGAATAAAAAGAATACAAGGAAAAATAGTTGGTTCAACTAACTAATCGAAAGGGTGTGGGTTGGAACCGTAATACTAATATTTTTTTTGAATCATATTAACATGTGTCTTTTTAACTTGTTAAAAGCACATGTTAATACTTGTATATATATATATATATATTTTAAATAATGATAGATATGGTAAAATAAGTAAATCAAAATTTGATGACATAATTGAATGTAATAGCTTTGCATTTATATATATTGGATATACTCTATTTGTGCTACTTTTATGTACAAAATTTAATGAAAACATTCTAACAAAGTGAAAGATGGCTCAAGACAAATTTTTAAAGCTCTATTTTATAACAACATGAAATATAATACTAAAAACAACTACTTTGTTATTATTATTATTATTATTATTATTATTATTATTATTATTATCATATCAAAAAATTGATATTAGTATATTAACATTATCGTATCGAATTTGTCATTATCATTTGTACCAGATTATTCCTTCACTTCCCCCAGATTTGTCAAAACCCCTTTCTACCTAACCCCCCCTCTCTCTCTCTCTCTCTCGCCTTCACTTCATTCCCTTTGTAGCTAATTTTGAGTTCAATTTACATCAATTTGGTACTCTTTTTTTTTCCTCATATATCATCATATGTTTAATTTTATGTAAGAAATTCTTAATTTTTAACTAATTTGAACTTTACGTACTACTTATCATTTCAATTTATGTTTTCTAGGGTTTTAGGTTTATTATATTCATTGTCGTTTCTGTCATTGTTTTTTTGATGAGATTGTTTTTCAACAAATTGATATTACAATTAATTATGCTGGTTGAGGATGTTTATGCTGGTTACTGGCTCGCCACTGTAGCACTCCATTTTTTTTCCCATCAATTTAAATGACGACTAATCTAAAATAAGATTATTATGTTTCTTCACTTGTTATTTCGGCTGTACTAGAACTTTGTGACTTTCTAATTTATTTATTTTTGAAAAATAGGATTAAATTTTAGTAATGTACCGAATCGTATCGCATCGATCTGATTTTTCTATATACCAAACTTTGGTATACTCAAATTTATGTTATGATAATGGCAATAGATTTTGGCGTATTGAATTTTCGGTACAATATACGGTACAAGAGTTTTGGTGTGATAATTGTACCGAATTCACCCTTCGTTGCGGCATGTGGTGAGTTGTTGTTCTCCATCGCATGCTCATTTTTATGAGTATATACATGTCTTCCATCATTCTTTATTTTTTGTGTAATTTTTTTCACTCACCCCTCAAAAGAATTAATATCATCGCGTGCCTTAACTTATTTTTCAACTTTTCACACAAATTAATCTTCATGTTACTATGAAACGGAGTCTAAGCATAAAATATATGCTTAAGGTTAAGAATTCAATTCAAAATTTGGAACCATAAAATAGACATTTCGAAGTCTGACATAATTTTAGTGGCAGTTGAAACCTGTTTTCATTTTCATAACATATATAATATAGATACTATAACTCATGGCACACTCAATTAATTTATGTACAATATTATACCCAATAATTACTGATATTATCTAAGACTGTTAAAACACTTAAGTCATGTTAACTATTTTCTTGATACCTAACATTATGAAATCCATGTTAAAGTCACATTTTATTTTCAGAAATATAAAAGGTATTTTAATAATTTCACATACAAAACTTTTTTAAACTTTTCTCCTATTTTTTATTATAACAGTAGTCAATGCGGACGTGATATTGTGGCAAAACATTTCTGAAACTATGTAGGTTACTAAAGGACTGATATTGCAACAATATCTGGTTTAATAAAGATAATTACTTCATATATATACATATCAAATCTCTGATGCGTTTTTAATATATAAATCCAAAGACAATAATTTACCCGCCGCAACTACATATTAAAAGTATCGGATAAGACTGCAAACTAATGTAATTTTATTTTTTTTAATTAGAGGATAGAACACAGCTTAAGTGTTTAACAAATACCCACATAATTTTCTCACATACAATGAACTAATACTATTATATTCCCTCCATAATCTTTTAACTTCAAAATTCGGAAAAAATTATAGAGCTAATACCATTATATTCCCTCTTTAATCATTAACTTCCAAAGTTTAGAGAAATTTATAGAGTGCTCTTCAGTAAAATAATTTGAAGCCTTACATATGAGAATTTTCAATAATTAGCTATCCGAACTTAGTTTTGCTTTGCTTGCTTCACACTTTTTCTTTTAGCAAAAAAATATTCCTAATTTTAAATATTTTCAGAATTAAATTTAAGGTCACAATATTACTTAAAATATATAACAAATTTATTTTAAATTTTCTCCAATATCTAACTAAATTTAAAATATCCAAAATCCAATTGTTCCGAATACTTCAAAATAATGAAATTTAGTAATTGTGTAGAGAAGAGAAGCAGCTTAACTTGGTAAAGCTCCGACATGTGATGCTCATTAATCGACCGTGCAAAAATCTTCAAGCTCCTATAATTCAATCAAAATATATAATTCTATTGTAAATTTGCATGTCAAAACTAAATTTTTTCCCCTCCCCCTCCGTTTTTCCTGAGTAATAACTTCGCTTGATAGAGGGACATAGGATTGAGGGGACTCAACCCTAAACCTACCTTATAACATTTTTAACCACGTTCGAGCCCTCAAAGTCTATTACTGTACATGTTTCGAGCTAGGTAGTAAGATCGAGAACAAATAATGTGCTGCGAAAATAAAATATTTTGCTTAAATGTGTCTATTATTTATGTATAATGTATTTGATGATAGTGGGTGGTTAGGTTATTGGTGCTTAAAGTAGTTGAGGTCATTAGTTTAATGTAATTCCTATTTAAGGTACTTTTATGCAAATAAAATGGATGTTGAATTTTGCATATACAATTTGGAGAGTTCTTTGGCTTTTTAATGGAGGACCTGTTTGCCTCGAATTAAACCAATTTTGGAGGTTCCTGCCCCCCTCGAAGCGGGCTTTCTCCCTAGCTTATTCTTATTTTATTTTTCATTTTTACAACGAGATCGTAACATTTGGTATTGGAGCGGGGTTCAATGGGTCTATCCATAGATCAAAGACTATATTTTTTGGCAACCAAGTTGACATTATTGTCAACTACTCAAAGACAAATGGAGAAGATGCCGTGATCAATTCCAGGCTTGGCAAAAACACAATCGATACATTTGAGCACCCTCTAATTTCTACTGTCAGTAGTCTAGACAATGAAAAGGAAGCATTTGATGAAGAAAAACAAGACGAACAACAACAAAATGCAGCTGATATTATGGTGGGAAAAGACTGTGATGAATTAACTTATGATATTCACTTCAAAGCTGACAACAAATGTATTAGTGGTGACAAGTTTCCTTTTTCCACAAAGTCTAATTGCTTGGTACAACCTTGTCCTCATTCTGGGCATTCACAGGCTATTGTTGAACCTTACCATAAAGCTTGGAACGGTGCAAAATCACTTGTTGAACTTCCTAGTTCAAATGGAGCTCAAATACTAGACTTAGTTGTTATAAAAGAGTTGTTGTTTGATGAACTTAAGGTGGCCGAATACAAGCATGAAATCTCTAAAGTTCGCTCTCCCCGATATTCGACAATTGTAGTTTGCTATTTTGCAAAAGTGAAAAGTAATATCACATGGGACCCAGGTGGAGATAGATATTTGCAGATTAAACCTTGAGGACAAGGTTTTTCTCAAGGGTAGCCTAATTTTCATGATTTTAAGTTATTTGTTTTTATATATTTTAGGATAATAAATTTCGTGGTTGGTTTGTTTTAAGAGAGTAATTAAGGATAGTGGGCGGTTAGGTTATTAGTGCTTAAAGTAGTGGAGGTCATTAGTTTCATGTAATTCCTATTTAAGGTGCTTTTATGCAAGTAAAATAGATGTTGAATTTTGCATATATAATTTGGAGAGTTCTTTGGCTCTTTAATGGAGGACCGGTTTGCCTCGAATTAAACAAATTTTGGAGGTTTTGCCCCCTTTGAAGCGGGCTTTCTCCCCTGTTCTTATTTTATTTTATGCTACGATCTCAGTCCGATTTCGGTCGGTTCAATCGATTTGAACCTTTTTCAATGGGCCTATTTTGTTTGGACTAATTGGCAGCAAATGTTAGATAGCCTCGAAACAATTCAAAATTAATCTCTTGGATTATATATATGCTTTGTGTTATCATGTTGATTGTCCAAAAGAAGTAATGAAGAAAAGAGTCAAACCTTGTCACTCCTAATTTAATATTCTTGTGATTTATAATTACAATCATGAATTTTTAAAAATATATATATATATCCTGTCCGGTCCACTTTTTTAGGGGTAAAAAATTTTAAGGACTGGAGACCAGATATGATCATTTTATTTCACAAAAATTTACACCCGACCGGACCGTTGTATCTATAAAAACCGAAAAAAACCCCTATAATTTGGTTTGATCCGATCTGTTCGTCCGAGTTGGTTCAATTTTACACTCCCCTAAATATAATACTTTAAATTAGTACATCATTTAAAGTGTTTGGTATGAATTTATGTATATCTTTGAGTAATGGTGGTTCTTGATGAAACCTACTATTGTAGCACAGGCGGATGCACTCGGTGACCAGAGGGGGGACGTCACTCTCCCAAAGCCTACTTGCATATCTACTCCAGGTCATGGACTCAGGACATTTGTGCCCCGCTCAAACCCCCAACACCCACTCACATGAAAACTACAGTTTATGGCAATGTGTAATTTTGTCCCACATCAAGGGATTGTTTTCAATTAAATTAGAGAGAACAGTAGGTATATGTATATGAATTAATAAACCAGTTAAAGAAAATTGGATTAAAAAAAAAACCGGACCAGTTAAAGAAATATACTTCTTTTTACAAATAAAAAGTCATTTCGACTTGGGCATATATATTTTTTTCAAAAATAATAATTTTGTTTTAACTTAATTAATGACTAAGAATATAACTATTTTTTGTTGTAAGCTAGATCCCATAAATGGATTGTGTCCAACATAAGAAAAAAAACTCTTGATTAATTTAAAGTATTCAAAAAAATAGAGTAGGCTCTTAATTAAGACATAGGAACTAATTAACACCGTAAAGCATAATTAGAATTTTTAAAAAGTTACAAAAATTTACTATAAAAGGGTTGCTAAATGTGTATGAGTATATCAAAAATTTGTGCCTACGACAACTTGAATCTATCACACAATCTAGTCTCTTGCATATTAAGAAGTGCCCCACTGATAAAAATTTCTAGATTCGCTAACAAGTGCTGATACTTACATCACACAAAATATTAATAATACTTCTACTTTTCATTCAATTCTTATTAATTGGGAAATGTGCATGTTACTCGGTTTTTGAGTTCCAAGTATAAACTTGGCAATACCTTACCCAGCCTCTCTAATCACAGAGTATATAGACTTATACGCGATTATCAAGAACTAAATAATAGACACTTTATTCAATTATCAAAAATTGAATAAAAATAAGAATATTACTAAATATTATGTGAGGTGTAAATATTAGAATCCCGGAAGTGCCTTCCATTTCACGAGCACACTAAAGAGTGATTTTCTACATGGAATTTATGCTCAATCACAAAGGCCCATTTGCCTGCCATTTGCTTCGCATAACTCAATCGACCATTCAATATTTTGAGTAGACATTTTGATTTATTTCTTGCAGATATTTTAATAAGTGGAAATCTATTCAAGACGGTCCACATAGAAGTCAACTATTAATCCATTCTTGTCCTCCAATTGGACATTTTCAAAACACACTCAGTTTTTTTGCTTTTGTCAGTGAAATTGGATTCATTATCTGCTGCACAGTGGCTCTTAAAAATACCACCACATCCAAACAAACCGATTCGCATATTTCACTATTCACAATTTTTTCTATACACGAGCAGTAGATAGCTGCGAGTAATTTGAAAAGGGGGCAGAACAGCTCAAACGTGGGCGTTTTATGTAAACAGTCGCTTTCAAATACTTGGACTTAAGCTCGGATTTACTACGAGTATTCTTTTGGTTTGTAATTACATGCACTCTGTGATTGATTTTTTTTTTTTTTCGTATTACTCTTTGAATCATCGTGAAGTTAAAAGGAGCATTTATCAAATTATCTAAAAGATTTAGATTTATGAACTGGCCAGTACCATTCACAATTTATTTTAAAGTCATCTACCAATTAGACGTTGTTCCTATCCAAGTTGATGAGTACCATTCACTTTCATGTGGATGGTTGGACCTTTTTTGGGTGGGGTCATTGAACCTGCAAACTGTTAATTTTGACTTTATTAAAGTCTTTTAAGGGGCAATTCAAAAATAAAATAAAAAATAAGTCAGTCTTTTAAGGGGTATATGTTAGATAACTGACAAAGCACAAGAAGCAGAAGGAACTTTCAAAATTTCTACAATTTCAAGTAATATTATTGGAAAACAAAGTCCCAACAAACCCAAAATAAACTTTCCAACTAACAGAAACTAGACACAAACTCGGATTAATCCAAAAAAAATAATTCAACCAAAAGCAGTACTAAAGTAGCTCTTCGCAACATTGTTACTTAGTATCTCCAACACAGTCCTGTTAGTGGGTCCCACACACCTCGGCGTCTTGAACTGGCTCACGGCCGATCCCTGACCCACATAATGATCGAGAATCTTGTGAAACGTGCCCCTTTGGAGCACCCGAAGCTCAAGGGCCCCAATGGCCTTGACTTTTCGAGAGCTAACATAACCTGCATCAATAAACGAACTGTCCAAACAATTACAACATTCCTTTAAAACCTCCTCACTAGCTTCACCACTCACCTCCCAAAAGATCACGTAGTGGCCTGGCTCAGTCGATAAGTCAGCTTGGCTGGTGAAATCGACTAGTTCGAAGTTTTTCGGCGGCTAAGAGCTTGGCTGCGGCTTCTACAGCTAGCTGTAAGTCCTTCTCGGTGTTCTTGTCGATGTTGATCGTGAGCATAAGGTTTCTCCTGCATACAAATTTAAGTTCTGGGGTTGAGTTGTGAAATCCCATTACCTTAACCACGTCTCCTAGCCTATATCGGTACAAACCTGCATTTTGAATTTGAACAATGTTAATTGATGTTGCATTTTAGGAATACTAGACTTTTAATTTAGGACATACAGTATGTAATACTATCAAATGCGTGTGTCTCTTATTAGATAGACAAGTGAGCGGTGGAAAGCCTGGCAAATGAAACTGAAATTCAATCTAACAAAAAAGAAAAAAAAATAGCACTAATTATACATTAAAAAAAAGTTACATATCCCAACCCATTTCAACCAACCCCTCTGTTTAATTCCGGGCCTTCGTCTACTGCTAGTAGCTAGTATTAAAAGTTTGGCATTTTTATATGACTGTATGATTGTAAATAATTTATTGAATTCTTCAAGGTGTATAATTCAAAAGCAAGAGGGCGGTTGAGAAGAAAACATATGCTGATTCAAGATTACGTTGACTACCTAAACTAGAAGACCGTCCCAGAAAGCTACTAGCTAATTAGGTATATATATATATAATTTAATGATTAACTTGTCATGAAAAGCGGGTTTCTATAACACGGCTTAAGCACCTTCTGCATGCAAAGGCAATGTGTTACTAGTATAATATGCTAATAATGCATTCACCTAATCCTAGTTTGTCTTTAGTTAAGAAACTCCATTATGTTAACAGCTAATTTTGTTCCCACTTTTCGCTTGTTAATATAAAATGCTATCTATATAACGATGTTTTTGTGTTAATAAACAACTGGCTTAATTTCTACTATAAAAGTTTCTTCTAGAAGCATGGCTGTGTGTAATTCATTTGTGCCTCCCATCAAGCATTAAAATAAAAGAAAATAAAAAAGGAGGAAAAGTATATCAGGAATTATAGTGAAGTAGCTAGGAAAGAATCAAATGGACAATAGAAGACTGAAGCCTATCCAAATACAGAAACTTATAAACAGACAAGCATGATGTATCATGTACACACAAAATAGCAGTCACACGACTACTAAGCATATTTACATTTGAATATTGTAAGTAGCGGCCGGTATGAACATGAAGCCATTAAAGTCATAACTAGGAGCTATAATTAAGGAACCCGATTCCCGCGACATGTGCAATATGTTTATTGTATTATTTAAACCATAAACAACCTGTATTAGACCGTTACGTTTTGGAATTAGCATATACACAGAATCTTAATTCATATCACATAACTCTCCAGGGAAGCAGACTACACTTTGAAAGAAACGAGATGACATAGGGAAGTGTAAAGGCCTGGAAAAGGATAGAAATTGTTCTCGTATTACAAACACCCACATGTTGAGCAATTAAAGAATGTCACAGGTTTTGATATTCAATGTTGATAATTTAATGGTTCAATAAATTAAATTTTCTACATCATTGACCATATTTTTGATGCTTCAATCATGTAATGTGATGCAGCAGGGATCAACCATATAATGTTCTAAAATTTTGTAATACTTGTGGGAGGAGTGGGCACAGGTGTGGAATTTTAGGTGGGCTTGGATCATATTTTCAGTTTTCGGTTTTTGAAAGCGCAAAAGCAATATCAAACCAAGTGGCTTTCCGCTTCTTTTTTTTTTTTTAGCATTTTTCAGCCTTCTCAATATTTATTGATTTTAAACTTTTTTGGTACCGTTTTTGATATCTTTCAATATTAAACTACAACCTTCACCATACAGGCATATAGAAATGAATTAGAAAATTAAAGCTACTCTGTGTGAGGAAAGATTTTATTGGATAAAGACGTTAGCTTAGTTGGTAAAAGAATAACTAAGTCGGCTTAGCATTTCGCCAGGGTTCAAACCTGTGCCCTAGATAGAAAACCGTCACATGGACAACCCTAGACAAATTTGTAATAATTAATTTAGAATGATTTGCCCAATCAAAATATATATATGGTACCTGCAAAATTAGTGACGATGATCTCGTACTCTTCCCCGGCCTTGACTTCAGTCAACCCCACTGGCATGGGCTCCAAAGAGACGAATGTGGACTCTGTCTTATCTTGCTGGCATCCAACACTCTCCCTCAGAGGTATAAATTCAAAAAACCCAATATTAGGAAGCACAGCAAAAGTGGCAGACTCGGGGGGCAACTTTGGGTTCACATTTGCCCCAATCCACCCTTCAGAAGACCCATAATCTGCACTCAACAGTGGTACCTCCCTTGCATAGTGCCTCAGTTTCTTCAAATAAGGTTCCATTGATCCAGTCATAATCCCATATATGTACTTAATATTGGGGAACAGCGTTGGAATTAATCCGTACCAATTGCTCAAACTGTAGCATTTTTGATAAATGGTATCGGCCAATTCAGGGTTTGGCTTGAGGATTTTTGACATACAAGTTCGAACTGAAGGGGCACTAACTCGGCTGCTTAAGACTCCATCTCGAATGTTAGAACAAAGTTCCTCCCAAACTTGTTCAAAGGTTCGGAAAGCATTTACAAGGCTGTGAGCAAATGTGGAGGATACAACTTGAACCTCCTCTCGAAAAATAAGTCCACATAGTAAATGGCAATACAAAGATTGGTGAAAATCGGGAGCAAATATTACTTCGTCAGGACTACAACAAGAAGACTGTATTTCCTTCATCGTTTTTTTGAACTGTGTACTTCGGTACACGTTTGTAGTAGCGGTCCCCGCTGTAAGGCCTCCTTTTGTTTTGAACTGCTTGCTGCTGTAGATAAACTGTAGTGCTTTTCCATTTACAATAGGAAATTCTCTGCAGACATCGGTATATCATTAACATACGAAAAATGAGACCCACCGAAAGTTTTGAGAAAAGCATAAGTAAAGGTGGGAGAAACAGTATCCTATATCTGTCCCAAATTCCAACCACATAACTTTTATCTTATCTTAATTAATTCAATCGACACACATGATTTTAAGGCAAAATAGATAACAACCATCCGTAAGAATACTGAAAGTCTTCTAATCAAATGTAGACCACAAATAAGAATAAATAAATCATTAACACATGATTTTAAGGTAAAATAGATAAAACCATCCGTAAGAATACTGAAAGTACTCTAATCAAATGTAGACCACAAATAAAAAAAAAAATCATTAAAATTAATAATTGCCTCAGAGTGTACATGCCCAACATAAGCTTCTAAATTAGATTTACATTGATGTTATGAGTCTGAAACCAGGAGTGAAGGACATACCCAAAAAAAAAAATATGAAAAATAGGTACCTACTATTCATTTACTAAATTAAGTTTGTATCAATGTGAGAACTCCTAAACCAGGAAGAGTGAAGGAGATACCAAAAAAACAAATAAAGGGAGCAAACAATTATGATTTTCTACTGCCATAATAAGAAAGACTTTGTAGAAGAAAACTCACAATACACCAATTTGATACCTGTTTCTAAAGGCAAATGATGTCTGATATATCTGCATGGTTGATTCGGTCAGTTCATTGTTGAAAGGTACAAACTTGGGCTTACCATGAGTTGTGCCGGAACTGCAAGTAAAACAAAACATATATTACAAACAAGAAAGACTCTCTTTATATCAAACAGAATAGCAAACAAATCTCAATCTAAAAATTGAAGAAAAATTAAGCAATTGAGAAGTACCTTAATGAGATTGTTGTTATCGGTTTTCCAGTAAGGATGGGGGAAGTGTCCCCATCAACAATTCTCTGAATGTAAGGTTCCAAATCCTTGTGAGTGGCAAGAGGTACACAAGAACTGAAACTCTCTGGATCAGTCCTTCCATTGAGACCCCATTTCTGCAAGTACTCTGCTCCACCATTTTCCTCCAAAATCTTCCTTAAGGTCTCCGTTTGAACTCTCCCAGCATCCTTTGTCATAGCCTCAAATTCTTTAATGACTTCTTCAGGATCAATTTTTACCTCCATCTTCTCCAACATAGTTACACTAGTTCACCAGCTGCAATTATCAAAATTCAAACGAGTTGAGTAAGTTGCCACCGTGGTAAAATTAATACTGAAAGAAAGCCAAATATGTTAAAAAGTGCAATGGTGGACCAAAAAATAAGGGACAATATTCCAATGAAAATGTAACTGTGGGAGGGGAAAAAAAAACAATTCACCAAAATCAAAACAAATAATCATACAACAAAATCCATATATAGAAACTCACTTGGATACAAATTATGCAAGAACACGAATGGAACTATAGATTAGGCAGGGAAAACGATAGATACATGAAGAGAAAGAAATCAAATCCACTCCAAAAAGTGACACTTGTGTGGAAAGCAAATCTTCCCCTAAAAAGAGGGCTAATTCTTATGGAAAAGTATCCCCACTCAATTGTAAAGACGGAAAGCATTTCCTATATGTACAGGTCTTTCTAGACAGTCAACTAAGTCAACAGTTTAAAGTTTGCAAATAGAGAAGATCCGGATAATTAATCGATAAAACACAAGCGAATGAAAATGAAATCTCAGATTCAAGGACTAGTTGGAGATCTTTAAATTCATGAACCTTCCAATAAGAGCAATAATGATTCATGTGTAAACGAATCAAGAGCTACATAATTCATTCAAATACAATGAATTGGCCTAAATTAAATTCAAACAATCACTTTCAAAGTTTTAATTATACCCAAGATTTTTTTGCGAGAGAGCATGTGAATCGCAAACTCGATAATTTCACGATAAAATTCCAAAAAATCGCAAACAAAACTCTTTACAAATAGAGCCAGCACAAATTAGAATAATTCAATCCAAAACTCAAATTCCAAAGAGAAATTGAAAACAGAAACCTCATAGAGCTAAATTTATGACTACGAAAAGGTCATGTCAAAACAAATATTTATATAACAATTAGCAGTATGAAAACACATAAACACAGAGAGATGAAGAATTACAACTTCAAAACTCGAATTCCAAAACATAAACACACCAAAATAATATGTATATAACAATTAGCAGTAGAAAACACATAATAAAAAATAAAGAGAGAGAGAGAGAGAGAGAGAGAGAAGAATGAATTAGTTGTAACTCCAAAGAGAAATTCAAAACATAAACCGCTAGAGCTGAATTCAAAACTACAAGAAGCCATATCATCAAAACAATATCTATAAAATAAAGACATGATGACAGAGATAGATAATAAGGAATTGTAACTTGAAATTCAAAACATAAACCTGAGAGAGCTAAATTAAGCGTATTAATGGAGTTAGCAGCAGCACTCTTCTTGTTTCTATGTGAAGGTTGATCTCGAATAGAAACAATAGTCCAAATTAACAATCAGCTGAGAGCCAAAAAAGACATTGAATTCACCGATTTGGATGCTCTCTGGCTCGCAAATTCGGGCACACCACTGAAGAAAAGAGAATGAGACAACTGTTTCTCTGCTCTCTCTCAACTACCGTACACAAAACAAACGAGTCTTGATATAGACTTTTAGAGAGAGAGAGAGAGAGAGAGAGTTTAGTTTTGATTTATGACTTCTAGAGAGAGAAATGTGAGTAAGGAGGAGAGAGAGAGTTCTTTTCTTTTCTTTTATTATTATGATTATTTCCCTTCCGGCTTGGAAGATTCTTTGAGTTATTAGCATTTATTTATACACAACGAAACGGAACGCTTAATACAGCAACGGAGGTATTAATGGCACCACTACGATATTAATTTAAGGCTATTTATATATATATATATATTTTTTTTGGTTTTCCACGGGGTGTCTGGGCCAGCTTTCGCGCACCTCGACTAATCCCCGCTCGCGGTTCGTGGCTGCCGCTGGCCAAGTATTATTTTGACAACGCCGGGGTTCAACCTTGGGAGTTCCAAGTCGACCCAAGGTTGTCCCAGTGGCAGCCTTATACCACTGGGCCAAGAGGCTTGGTTAGATATTTATATTTATATTTATATATTTTTAACACTACATAATTAATATATATACCACATACTTTATATTAATTAATTGTGTAAGAAACAAAAACCCCTTATTCTCTTTAATTTGTTTTTTTCCTCTCTTTACCATTTCACTCTTACCTCTCTCTTCCTCCCTCCATTCCTTGACACCCAATAATCTCTTCTTCAATTCTCCTCTGTGAATATAGAAAACTGCAAATTGGACGGAGGTCTTTGCATGGTTAAATGTTTTTGTTTATTTATTTATTTTAAATTTGTCAATGAAAAAACATTTTTTTTCATGGATCGAATACTTTGTAACTTTGACTAATATATTGATTTGTCTATATACATTTGAACTTGAATACTGAGGCACCACATTCTTTTTCATTATTTTTTATACCCCCAGTTTATATAAGTTGTCTTCAAGTTAATTTAGCAATTACCCTTTACACCACTCGTCCAACAAATGATACATGTATTGAAAAATATTGATAAACCCTTTGTTTCATTTAAGCAGATTGACATCCACTTTATTTATTACAAACACCTTATAATAAAATGCATTGTATCATTACTCAATACCTTATTAATGTATCTCAAACACCCCCACAATTTTAATGTTAACTCACAAATTAACTAATTAAATATTATTTAATTAACATTAACTCAAAATTAATCCAAACAAATACCCTAAATCAAAAACATACAAAAACCTCCCATTTCAGACAAAAGTATTCCTCAGAATCTATATCATTTGGCCCACATGAAGTAAATATTTTACTAAAGCATTTCTTTCAAAATTTATGAATTATTTATGTGTGCTACTAAAAAATAAATAGCATTTATTTCAAACAATTAGTTGAGTATGTTGATTTTTGGTATACAATTTAATTCGACCCACATAAATTGAGTGATCATTCATAAAAGGGGATGAATATTTGCTTGCCTCACATGCACCGAGTATCATGGGTTGCACTCGGCTTACTGAAGTCAAGTATGTTGATTTTTTATATACAACTTCATTTGGTCCGCATAAACTGAGCACGACCAAATTACACTTGCTGCACTTGGAGTAGAAAAAATTAAGCTTTACTCGGTTCACATAGTTCGAGTGTCAATGCCCAAACTCAATGCATATGAACCAAGTAAAGCTTCACACGCCCCTTCTATAGATTCAACTACAAACTTAGAGATAATTTGATGTGTTGACATGGACCTAACAAACCAAGCTTCACAACCCCCCTTAAGATCGTTTGATGATGTTGTTGCCACACTTCAAAATCAAAGCTTTAATATATTTTCTCCGCACCTACCGCACTAGGAAACATTTGTAGTTGGATCTTGGGGCGATGGAGGAACAAAAGGGGAGCCAAAGAAGCGTTCGACGGTGACGTCTTTGTAGATGCGGATTGCTAGGAGGATTTCGGTTGCTATTTCTTTGGTGGGTACTGTAGACCATGGGTATGGATTGCAATGCAATGGAGAACACATAGAGATGTTCTACAGAAGAAATAGTTTGTTTTCTTTGATTTTTATTTAATTATGTATTAAGAGTATAATTAAATAAATTATTACAGGATATTAAAAAATAGGATTTGTATGAAAAAGTTTTCTGCAAAAGAATCCGGGAATAATATTTTGTAAAATTAAGAGCCTATATTTGACCAAATTCTAAAAAGATTGCAAAGTTAACTTTGCAATAAATTTTTAAATTGTATTTTTTTATGAAATCATGCAAAATAAAGTTAACAAGCACAAACATACGACCGACTTTACGGCCTATCGCAATAATTTGCTTCGTCTTTAAATCTTGTACATGACAACCAGAAGAGGAAAAGACAACAATTAAGCCAAGATCGCAAAGTTGACCAACATATATAAATTAATAGTCAACTGATGAATGTCAAAAGTAAATGAAATAGATGAATTAGCTGTTGAGACTGATCCAGTGTGGGTGACATGTAACTGGGACGACCCATGAATAATTTTAATGGGAGAAATGTGCGAAGTAGAGTGTTTAGAGAGAAATATTGTAAGATTGGGGGTCATGTGATTGCAGCAGCCATAATCAAAATATCAAGAGTTACCTGGAGTGGTACACATTGTATGAGATGGGCTAGATAAAACTTGTTTTAATAATTTTGCGAGATCAATATTAGTAACAGATGGAGTTGGATAAAGTGATGATTGGATGGCAGCGGCAGTGATAGAAATAGGTCGAGGGATTTCAGTACGATCCATGTGGTTTGGCTACGCTGAAGGTTGATTATGGAAGTAATAAGATGATTTAGGGATAATTTGGAAGTAACTGGAAGGTTTCTATGTAGATATAGAAATAACTGAAAAGTTTAGAGTGATTTTAGGGGTAATTCTGGAAAGTTTGGGTTAATACGGGAGTAAGTGAGAGGTTTAGAAACTGGTATGAAAATAACAGGAGATCTGCGGTCAATATGGAAGATTTTGGGGTCAATATATAGATATTTGAAAGTCTTGGGGTTAATATATGAATAATTGGAAGTTTTGGGGTCAATATGTAATTATAAAAAAAGTCTGGGGTTAAAAATAAAAATATTAGAAAAGTTTACCCTAGGGCTAACATGGCGGATGGTGTGGAAAGTCAACACTGATGTGGCATGCTGTCGTGGCCCTAGGGCTGATATGTTTGATGACATGGCCTAGTGATGTGGTTGGAAAACGTGGCTAGGAGGTGACGCGCGTGGGTTGCGTCGTGTGGAAGCTGGATAACACTCGTGGCGCGTGAGAGCGCGTGGGGGCTCTTTTTGGGTCAATTTTAATGGGGTTGGAATCGTCTTTTCAAGATGAAAATGATGGGTATGGTGGTTTCTGGGTATAGTATGGTTTAAGATTTTTCGTGAAGGCAACTGATTTGTTTGGTTGGTTTTGATCAATGTGGTGGGTTCTGAGTGTTGTAATGGAGATCTGGACAGTAGGGTCGGATTTGGGGAGATCTGGACAGTGGTGGGATTTGAGGATCGTTGCTTGAAGGTTTTGTTATGGTTTGGGAATGAGAAAAGCTAACGAATCAGAATCCCTCTGATACCATGTTAAAAAAATAAAATACAAGAGAGAGATGGGAGAATTTGAATATTATCTTGAATGAATGATATTAATACAATGGAGAGCCCTTCATATAGGTGTATACATGAATACAAATAAGGTAAAGAGAAAACCCTAATTCTCTATACCATAAATAAAAGATTGAGATCACCTAAATATGGATTGCTAAATATGGAAGTCAACTATAGGATATTTACAAATATTTTACAATATTCTAGCAATTTTTAGTGCTAAATCATGAAAGGTAATTTCATAATTTCAAATATATAGTAAAAATCATCTTCTCACAATGTTTATAATATATATATATATAGTATTGAGGACATGAACCATTGTTTATGCCTAACATAAAATATCCAATGTTCTAACAGGTGCAAAAAGAATTTAGGGCGGTCATAGATTGCTTAGGGCCTAGCGTCAAGTAGATTTTTTTCTTTTAATATATATATATATATAATACTTGTATAACACAAAAACAAGTGAACCATATTCATTAAGTCTATTGTCCAAAATAAAATTGAACACAGATACACATCTATGTGAAATTATCAATTTATCTCAAGCAATAACAATAACAAAAATAAACTAAAAAGAGAAGGCAATAATAAAAGAAAATAAGAAGAAGGTTCAAGATAGAATTGAGGAAGAACAGTAGAAATGCGAGTTTGTAATTAGCCAAAGTGAACTCTTCTTTTACGTCTTCTAGCGATTACGGTTGCTAACTAGGGTTTGGTTTTAATCAGAGGAATGGAAATTGAGTTTGCTTAAGATGGTCGATAGGTTATATTTGTTTTCTTAAATGATATTTTTTTTTAACAAAAAGAAAAATATGCAGCTCCTTAAAAAAAAGGGAGAAAAAAAAAATTATCCGTCTAGCTCCGGCCTAAACCCATCCGGTTCGATTAGGCACTTGCGCAAATCCACTTAATTCATCTCAATATTTAAACACCAACGTAATTAAATAATAGTCGGAACGTCCGGAGATCGCCTAATGCCTAGGCGGCCACCCATATGACTTGAAAACATATAAGAAATTCATTAAATCTAACATGCTACCCCTCCTCACATGTAAATAATATAATATAAAATACAATTAATTAATTAATATGGCAATATAACGACACATATATAGTATTATAGTTGTTATCAATTTGTCATGACTCGTATATGAGACTTGATTAGCCATGTCAATGGTTAATGGACTATGGTAACTGCCTACCTAATATTTGTAAATTTTCTTTCATATAAATATACAATAGCATTAATTCAAACGCGTGCCTAGCTAACAATCTGAATTTAACATAGGTAGAGATACTATCAACATAACTCCATTGATCTATATCTAACTAGGTTAGGGGAGGTAGAAAATAGTGGTATTACTGTTAAAATAGTTATAATTATTATTAAAATAATTTACAATATTAAAAATATACAAGATTTTTTTTTTAAAACAATACACAAGAAATAGGGTTAAAATATTAATTGCATTTATAGAAAACACTATTTATATTTATAACATGACTAGATTGATAATATTGGACAAGTAAGACAATATTCAACAATTATTCATGCTTATAACACTATGTAACCATAAAATTATCCACTTTAAAAAATAATACGTGCTTATGGCATTATTTTCGTTTAAAATAAGTTATCCATGCATATTTTTATAACAGTTAAATTGGTAAATTTTATCTAAAAATGTGAATATCTACGTATTAATTAAATTAATATCTTTAGATATATTCCATTCTCTCGTAATCTTATAGGGCTATAATTTTGTTAACATCAGGTAGAGGGGAGGCATGTCCAAAAAAAAAAGAAGGTTGAGAGGGGATAGTAGAGTAAACGAATAGAGGAAATACACATATATATATATACTCTCATAACAACTCATTAATTTAGCCGATATTTGTATTAGGTATAATGAATCTCGCAAGATTATCAATTTGCTTCGATGCTAGTGTACTCATGTAATTAGTTAAGGGTACGTTTAGCAATAAGATGAAAAATGAAAGAAAAATTAGTTGATTTGTGTGAGAAAGTGAAAAATAAGTTAAGAAATGTGACGAGATTGGCCTTTCAATATCATGCTCATTTTAGGAGTAGATATCTTCAATCATCTTTTAAATTTTGTGAAAAAATTTTCTTCACCATCACATAGTAACGGAGTCCTTCCTGATGCATTAAAATGATAATAGAATCTCCATTTCTGGCCTTCTTCATTTTCAATAAATATATTGGTAGTTACCTAATCCAAAGCAAATCCATAAAACTTTAAATTTTTCTTGATTTGTTCAAGTTTCTTGTTTGAACAATGGATTATAATAATAATAGTACAAAAGTGTCGATATGTTTATTTAGGCCTAGCTATTTGTGTATTATCATTAAGTGTGTGAGATCTACCTACCTATATTTTCATGTCGTATGATCGACTTGCCTAGACTAGTTTGTATTAACAAAATTGCTGTCCTCCAAATTATTATAAAACCTACTCTTTTGAGCCAGGGTTTCTTCTTTAAGCTACTTGTATGATTACTTACAAGTATGTAATAAACTAAAAACGAATCTCTAGAAATATTTTGGTAGTACTATAATAATAATAGTAAGAAATCCGTTAATCGAAAGTGTTAATCAGATAACTAGAACGGTCAATGCTATATATGCGCATGATAATAATTGTAATGCATTTTTTTGTATTTGTTTCTCGTACGTTCAGTTGAAAAATCAAAATCTAGATGCAACACAATATTAATTATATTATTTTAAAGCCAAAAAAACTTTACCATATTATAGAATCTTTATTTATTTTCATTAATTAGATTTCACTAATTTATTACTTTACTCAACCTAATTTCGTAGCTAGCTCCGGTGCCTTCTACCATTAATTATATATATACACACATAAATAATAAAAATTAAGAACATCAAAAGAAAAGAAAAGGTCGTTTTCACTCTTGTATGACTTATATAAATATATTTATCAAAACTAAATGCGCGCATTTTTGGAGGATTTCAGTTTTTTACGACTAAAATACTAGCAACACACCAAATGCACGACAGCTTTGAATTAAACAACTCTTTTAAAGAAATTGATCAATTCCGATCACTCTAACCATGCACTTACTCAAGAAATCAATATATATATATATATTGTCTAGACCAATTTTTTTATCCTTAAATATGGACCAACTATTTTAAAGAGGTATACGGACGATTTTTTCGATGAAACTTGGTGCAAATGACTTCTGATGGTGCAAATTATTAACCAAATTCGCCCCGCCGTCAATCACAAGCTGACACGTGACCGTTTACATTAGCAATCAGGCTTGCCCCAGTGGGAAGAGCCCTTTTGGGTCACTATAAGAAAGATAGAGCCCCTCACAAATTGGATACCAGCTCGAGGATTAATTACATACAGCGAATTAAGGAGTTCTGGAGCCCCTTCTCGCCTAAACCACTATGTCAAAGTGATTGGCAGAAGTATGGGCGACTACCACCTGCTCTGCAGAGGCGCATAACTCCTCTCACTTTCATTTAATACACACCAACTGCATTTAATGTACCGGAATTCATGGAGAAGAAAGATCAGAGTTGGTGATGATAAAAGTATGGCTCCAGACTTGCTCTAGGAGCTTTGGTCGCATGTCCCCTTTCAATCATATATAAACAAGAAGCATTTACTTCTTTCAGAGAAAAAAAAAGGACAACCTAACAACAACCAGTCAAACCTAAGAATAAGGAGAATCCAGCATTCAATAGCAAGAAGATAAGAGATAATTAGAGGCTCAGAGTATTCAATAGAGCTCCTAGAATAAGGGAGGCAGAACTCGTATAACTCAAGCATACTTTTATTGTAATATTGTGATGTAGAATAGTTAGAGGGGCTATTGTGAGTTTGTAATACTTGTTTGTTTATCACCAATACAAAGCAAACCGAGCTCCTAACTATATTCCACAGAGGATGACTAACCCGTATATTCATACAAGGCCAACCTCCTCTATGCATCTTTGACTCCTTTGGTTTGTTGTATTTATTGTATCAATCATTTGATCCGATCATTTAACTGTGTAGTTTAAAATACACTTCCAATTTTTAGCACCAACAACGTCCATGATTAATAGATCATCTGCTGAAGATCTCAGAGTTCATGATTGTCCTCTGCATTCAGTTTCCAGCTTAAACATAAAGGATATATATGATGCAATTGATGCGGAAAATTAGTAAATCCCACATTTGTTCCACTATTTTTATATAGTTGGACTAATATGAGACAAACACATGTCAATTTTACATGTAAGCTAGGGATTTTGGCACGCGGTAGAAGTTAAAGTCAGCAAGTTAAAGAAGCCTTACGACTATTCAGCTCGCAGAGTTGTTTTATCGGACATGCTAGAGGAATAACATGTGAGCCTTACCAAAGCTGTTGACCTCCAAGCTCTGGCTTGTTGACTTAAAGCTCGACACATGCAGTACCATAGCAGTTAGCAACACTTGAAAATCTTTATAAATTATAGTATTCTGTTTTTGTTTATTAATTAGATTCTATTTTATTACTTTAATCAACCTAATTTACTAGCTAGCTCCGTTGCCCTCTACCATTATATATGTATATATATACACACATATGTAAATAATAAAAATTAAGAACGCGAAAAGAAACGAAAAGGTTGATCATTTTTGTGGGTGGTGGAAATCTGACCAGCCCAATAAAAAGATAATCGGCATAGAATAATGAAGTTGGCAACTAGATGTGACAAAAGTTATGAATTGAACAGTAAAATTGTAATAGACAAAGACATGATTTGTTTGTTGGTTAAGTTCCTCCGGTGGCTGTTATTCCCAATCCGACAGTATGTCCTCCCTTGTGTGTGTATGAGTGTTCTTTATTTGGTTCCAATGGCCTTTCTAAAAATAATTACAGCAATGAGAGTTTTCTCTTAAAAAGTGAGTGTAAGGATAATGAGAATTGGAATCCCTTAGCTATGGGTTTTCCCTTCCTATTTATACGAATATGATATGGTTACATTAGGGTTTGAGATGTTAAGAAATTAATATAAAAGGTAATCTTGATCGATCACTACTCCAAGATTTCAGGTATCCTTAACACAGTTCACAATAACTAAAGTGATTATTTTTCATTGTTTATCTTCCAACTTAGCTACCTTGTCTTTGTAATCCGACCACTCATTAACGACTCACATTATTATATATGGTCCAATGAGCATAACGGAGAGTCTTGATCGGCCAAAGGATAGTTCTCAGTCTTGTGAACTTTGCTTGTAGGCTGAGAGGTGATCTAGATACCAAACATAGGCCATGACTAAAAAAGCGCATAACTAAAATTCACCTCCCACAATTTTCATTCTTGCATGTCTTATATAGAAATATTTATGAAAACAATGACATTTATTGAAGATTTCGGTTTTTCACGATAAAAAATAAAAAATAAAAAAATAGCAACACCAAATGCGTGACAACTCTGAATTAATTAAACAACTCTCCTAAAACAATGGATCAATTGCTATCACTCTAACCACTTATCCAAGAAATAAAAATTATATATATATATATATAAATATATTCTGATAATTATTTATTCTTTTTAAAAAATTGGACGAGTAAGAAAAACTAAAAGCATTTTTAATGAGGCTGCGTAAAAATAGCTAACTTAGCATTGTGTAAAATCAATGCCAACTAAGCTTTTATGTATAATGGCTGTGTATTTTGTACATCCAATTTACACAGTCAAATATAATTCTCTCTTCACCAACTCATTCTCTCTCCTCGTGTAGTTTTGTATTGTTTAGGTAGCTGTTTTTTATTGGACCACTTTTTTTTACACAAGAATATTAATATTAGTTATTGGAGAGTAAATAGGTATGTGTAAATTTTTTGTGTAAAACCCACTTGCCATATAAGATTTACATAACCCCAAGAGGTAGTGTGAACACCTCATTTTGCGACCCCCGCAAGAATGCTAATTTTCAAAGAAATAAACATGCATGCACGCACAAGCATTCCTAGATGCACATGTAGTTTGTTCATGTGATACAGGTCAAAGAAGAAAGCCGAAAGGACCCCGGATGAGAAGTTATAGAATTATCGAAAATTGCCGGAACCAAAAAACCGTCAAAACTCCGGGAAATTTGTGAAAGGAGAGTCACGTACTTTGGATCATCCTCAAACTTTGAGAGTTGTTGGAAATTATCAAAAGGAGCAACATACTCGAAAATCAGCTAAATCCGACGGTCGGATCTCCGAAAATTCAGAAAATCGCGAGTTTATTTCGGGTGATCAAATGGAGGTCTTCTCGAAGTTAAAATGGTTTAAAGTTTGGTAAGTGGATAGGCCTTATTGTGGGGAAGAGCGTATTAAAATTTCAGCTTTGTCGGACATGGGGTCCTCAAGAATCAATTTGTCTACCGTGCAATTCCAGTTAAAATGTCCTTCATAGCAAATTAAAATAAATAGTGGCCTTCCCGAAATCTGATCGACCTAAAATTTGGACACAAGTTAGAAAATATTTGGAGGGAAAACATATCAAAAAATCAGCATAATCCAACGGTTGGAAGTTCAGTTGTCGAGGTTTTTGTACGCAAGTACGTTTCCTATGCGGGAACAAACTCTTTGTACCAAGCCAAGGAGACTGAGTCCTTCCCGAACTCCGATCGTCCTCAAATTTTTACAGGGTGTAAAAGACTTATATTGGAAATACATATCCAAAATTCAGCATGATCCAACGGTTAGAACCTGACTTGTCGTGCAAACAAGGGACCTTGTCTACAACAAGTACCTTTCCTACGCGGACACAAACTCTTCATACCAATCAGAACGAAAGGGAACCTTCCCGAAATCCGATCGACCTGAAAGTTTTACACAAGCTAGAAGAGTTCTATTCCCAACACATATCCAAAAATCAGGATGATCCAACGGTGGGAAGGTTTCGCGATAATTTCCAAGAGTCCTAGTTGCAATCTCTTTTCTTGCTCTCCAAGTATTTTCTTCAACTATAAATAGACCCCCCTCCATTCATTATTTTCATCAATAATCAAGGGAATTTCGTGGTACACACTAAGAGATCCTTATTCTCTCCATCCAAGAAGGCTCGGGTATAATTTTCTCTCTCTTCTTTTATCTATTCGTCAGTTTTATAATTTATATTCTTGTCTGCATAATTTCTATCACTTGATAGCTTTTCAAAACCCTTTTTCAAATTGTTTTTTTCAAAACTAAAGGCGTATAACAAACCCTAATCCAATTCTAAAATAGTGTTATTACTTTCTTACTTTTTCAAAAGTTCGGATTAGCGTTATTGTTATACGAAGGAATCAATAATCGCTAGGACGAACTAGGAAACACATCGTTTTCATCCCAACCCCAAAATCTCGATTTCTAAGGCAAGCACGAAAAGCTGTAAAGTAATAGCAATAGCATGCAAGAATTGAATTATAATACACGCATATCCTACTCAAGAGACCGAAAGGGCGAATTGGGTGCCTAACACCTTCCCGATTCGTAACTTAATCCCCGAACCTTCGAATCAACTGGTTTCGCATATATTGTGTATAAGAGGATATTTAGTCCATAAATACGTCTCTTTTACACAAACCTTTTGTTTGTTTAGTAAAACAAACTGGCGACTCTTATTCTTTTCAAAACCGATTTTCAAATCAACAAACGAAATCGCCGCCCACAAGGACCCCGGGGCGTCGAGAACGCGGGTTCTCACAGGTAGTCTAGTGGAGGGACGGATTTGAGACCTACGACACGTCTCAGGTGACTGAATTTTCTATTTATTTTGTATTATTATAAACATGTACACGTATAATTTAAATTCCATGTCAGCTTAATTAGGTGTTTCGTATGCTATTCGATCAAATAAGTAAAAAATACGCACAAGTTATATGTCTTAATTACGTGTTTCTTTCGCATAATACTGATTAGTTATAAACATTTTACAGATGCAACGGACAAATGTATATCTTTCACTCTTTCAATATGCATGTGTACACGTATGAAACACATAGTACGTACATTAAAATGCAAATAAAAAAAAACCGTTTGGTGTACTACTTAATTTCGCTTATATATAAAATGTGTATTAATATTCCACGTTTTATTTGATTTGATTTGATTTTATTAATAATGAGGTGGGGCAAGCAAGGAAATTTAGAATTCCTTGTAGATTAATTGCACACTGAGGCACTACGCTATGTCATAGTGTGGGGCCCAATATTATTTGGTTTTTCCACTTGAAACAAAAACCTACAAAAGAGATTAATTTTTTGATAACAACTAATCAAATAAAATACAAGATTAACGTCAAACCATTTATTTCACTTGATAGCGAAATTATTAGTGTACTAAAATAACTATGTATTAAAATACATCAATTTATGTTTTAAAATAATTATGTAACCTTTGTTATAAATTCACGATGACATAATTTAAGATGGTCAAAGGGTAGATATTTCTCTAAAATGAGGTGGGGAAATTGAAATTATTACCAACTAAATATATTTATTTTTTCTAAAATTATTAATTGTCTAAGTTAAATATATTTCAAAAATAAAAAATGCACACCTAAGATGGCTCCGCCATGGTCAATAAGACATGGGAATTATACGCTTCTCCCCAACGATATTGGGCACAATAATAAGGACGAGAGATAAATATAATGGACTATGATATATATAATGCATTATTTACTCTAATATAAGTTTTAAAAAAAGACTTTTTAGCATTAATATTTTTACAATAGATAGGCTGTTTATCTTCATTTAATTAAAAAGTCGATCAATAAAAGGATGGCAGTGCGACATTTAATTTGTTTCTTTGACAGGAATTTCATTTGGGGCCTACAAGGATCTTGGCTGAAAAAATGAAGGGGAATCTGAGTGAGATTTATCCACCTCTGTAAAAAGAACAGGGAAAGAGTTTCTTCACTTTGCAAAAAGTGTTCTTCTTCTTACCTTTACAGCTTTACTTGTAGAACTATGTATATATGATGGTGGAATATATGCAATTTAGGCCTCAATGTTTTCGTAATTTTGGTAACATATATATTTTTCTCAAAATATATGGATTGAATATATTATTTTGAGCAGTACTATACTTATTATACATTACAGAAATTGTATATAAAATCAAAGTATAACTCCTATATATATATATATATATGGTGATAAAAATATTCCTTAAGAGAATTATTTTCTTATTATGTTTTACGCTCGCAGTTAATTGTTTGGAATTAAATCAAACATTTCTATTGCATTGTAGTCATGACTCGATCTAAAGTGTTAATACTTTAATATATCATCGCTCTCATAGGTACGCTAACTCTTAACGATCATTTACATTGAGGATGATAAATGTCAATTTTGTTATGTTTTGTAGCTAAACCAAAACTAGAACTATAATATGTCAATGTTGTAATTTGGAACCAGAACAAAATTAGATAAGTTAAACAAATTAAACATCGACTCTCTGTTAGTTAGAGGCCTGAATTGATGAGTTTCACAATGTACTTGAACAAAAAAGTATGTTTTACAAGTTGACAAATTCAGAGCGAAAATTCTTTACGAATGTACAAATTAAACGCAAGTCCGCTCTAAGGAATTTCAATCTGTGTATGGTCGCGTCCAAATGTCAACGCTTGCTCCTTTCTCTAGATTGAGTATGAGTTGGAATCCCACACGTCGCTTCGTTTTTCAATCAATTGTGGATGCTCTTAAATCTCCCATTATGGATACTCTTACTGCGAGAGCTTCAGACTTACTTTCATCAGAGCGTGATTTCAACAGAAGCGCATTTTGTAGCTTCTAGAGCTTGTTCAAATAGGCTACCTCCTAACTGGGCGTCTACTCCATCAGATTTAGTGGATGCTTTGTTTTGTGGCTTTAGGTCTCGGTAGTTTTAGGTGGCGTTTGATAAAAAAACTGACATTTGAAAAAATCGTTTGTTTAGTTCTGAAAATTGAATCCGAAAGAATGTTGTTTGTTTGATTATAATACATCTGAAAACTAAATTTTTTTAGTATGACAATTTTGCCCTAAATAATTAAAAGTAAAGTTAATGGTCTGCTGAATAGTATGGTAATTTATTTAAATGCAAGAAGATAAAATAAGTACTTTACATTATCTAAAATTAAGTTTTTAATTTTAAGTGGGGAATTTATTCTTCAAACTTTAGATGAAAATTATCAGTTTTAATTGGAGAAAATTAAGTTGGCACTTAATTTTTTTTTTTGTTAACCACTTAAATCTGAACTTTAAATTTAAGTAGTGTTATTTAACAACACCTTAGATTTTTTGATCTAATTTTTGTTTGGCGGCCTGCCTTTGGTGTTGCTTTATTCGACCTTCGGAAATATTTTCAGTTCCAAAAAAAAAAAAAAATTCTGCCTTCAATTCATATTTTCATCAATCCACACTTAAGTGGGTTGTCAAAAACAGAAATCAAAGTGGGTGACCGGGTGTGTTGGGGGTTCTTCGTATTCCACTAAATTTGTCACCCGCTAAAGTTAGGGTTTGATGACTTGATGTGTTGTAGCTATCAGAGTCTGTTCAACTATTGTGTAAATCTTATGTATTAATCTATTTTTACACAAAACTTGAAATATAAAAAAAATATATTTCAATGGTACATTTTTAAACTTGTGTGTAAATTTTAAATGAACCAATAAGATAATTATGCATATTATATATCATTTTGTGCAATTTTTAATTCTTTTTTCTTGAATTTTGGTATACATAATAACATTATAAGAACAATAGATCTTGATTTGTTGATCTTGATTAGTAGATTTTAAATATATATTTTTTATTAAAATATATGATTTCTATTAAAAGTTATTATATTTTAAAGTTTTATAAAATAATTGAGGAAAGAAAAAGCTTACATGGCAATGTAAACTTGGAGTGTATTTTACACATTTATTTTACAAAAAAGCTAATTTTAAATATACATTACTGTTTAAAATACTCTTAGCCATTCATTTTCAATCAAATTGTAAAATTTCAACGACTTTGTTAAACTCCGATCCTTAGAAGTCGCTACACTGTTTTAGTAGCCAATTTGTTAATTTTCTTTGCTTTTGGCTGGAAGGAAAATTGTTAAGTAGATTTTAAGCTTCCTTTGATAATTGATAACAAGTTAAAAAATGACAGTAAAAATAACTAATTTTTACG
This sequence comes from Lonicera japonica, assembly GCA_021464415.1. Taxonomy (NCBI): domain Eukaryota; kingdom Viridiplantae; phylum Streptophyta; class Magnoliopsida; order Dipsacales; family Caprifoliaceae; genus Lonicera; species Lonicera japonica. The sequence continues at coordinate 50,723,826 of CM038469.1, forward strand.
AGAAATTATAAAATAAATTGAGTGTTTGATGAGTTAGTCTTCATCTAATGCTTATTGTTATCTCAATCTTTCTTTATTTTTGTGTAATAGTTTTTGTACTCACAAAAAAAGAAATTATAAAATAATCGAAAAAGTAAGATTGAGAGCAGCTTATCACATCACTCAAGTCATTTCACACTTTTATAAAAATTATTTATTTTTATTTCCATCTTATTATACAGAGAATTAAGTGTGTATAAATTCTTTTAACCATCAACAATTTTACATTTTTAAAATACAAAGACAAAAAAAAGAAAGAAGCGAGAATTAAAGGACAAACACTTTAGGCTAGCGCTTGAGGAGGAGGACTGGAGATCTCCGCCATCTCCCAATGCAAAATGCCTGTAGGGCGCTATCTATTTATCATGCAAATGCCTGTAGCGGCGCCTATTCAAGTTAATTCAAAAGTAAAACTTGAAATTAATAGGTATCTAGCAATGCATTTTGGGGGGGTCAAGCAGTATCTTTCACAATTCTTCAATTTAACTCTTAAGTAAATAGGAAAAAAAATGTTAAAATACGTATAAACTAGTATGAACATTTTTACTGTTAAAAAAAATTTGAGAGTAAGAATCGTACCAATGCAATCCACAAGAATCCTGCCCAAATAAGTACAACAATATCTAAAAATTTAATAATTTATATTTGAGTTTATTTTATCATTTCCTCTTATTCTTATGATTATTATTATACTTACTAATAAAACACTTGTCAATTTCGTATTAGTAACCTACTTCTTATGGAAAGATGAAACGTCATGTTAGTTATTTTTAATATTTATGATATTTTACAAATAATTTCATACTCTTAATTCGGTCGAATGTAATCAAACAAACCACACTCACAAAATCTTATTCAAACAACTTGTGTTTTTGATGATCCGTTATAAAATCTAATTCAAAATTTTCTTAATAAATATTTATCCAATTTTAATTTGATCGATCAATTGACAAGTTTTTTGCATCCACACAGTAGAATTTAGAAATTACCCGATAATTAATTTAAACAAAAATAAAAACTGGGGGGTTGAATGCTTGCAAGTAATATGGCTGCACATATTACAAAAGTTAGTACGTGTTTCACAGCATATATTATTACTTTTAAAAATTATACTATATATTTTTAAAATTGTATATTACGTTATTAATAGATATAATTGATTTAACGATAACAATATCCCCAATACATACATGCTGGTGCTTATCTCGTACCTTGTATCTTCAATATAATGTAAAATTATAATGTCCCTTTCACTTTGTAGAAAGTCTCCAACATAAAGAAATTAAATAAAACAATACACACATATATATATATATATGTAGATCTGATTCGTATCCTGATAAGGCCAAACCATATGGTGCGTAATTGCTTTTCCATTTGGTGCCTAATTGCTTTTCCTCCCTTTGAAAAAGAATGGGATTTGCCTTTTACAGTAACCCAATATGGACGCTTTGATGATGCTTTGGACTAACTGTATATAGTTTTTAGTGGAATATCCACAAAATTAAGTCATCTTTAAAGCGAAGGACTTTTTCACACAATTACTATCATATTAAAATTTTGTTTTTCATTTAAAAAATAATCAATTTACTACTAAATATTACGATAATAGTATGTAAATTAGTAAAAGTTATACTAAAATCTTAATCTGAAGTGGAGAGAGAAATATACTATATTGTGTGAAAAATGTTTCAAAAGTAGTAACTCAAATAAATTGAAAATGTACCATTGTATTGAAATCTGGGGGAGGAAAAGAGAGATATGAATGAGATGATTTAAGCATTTAACATTGCTCTTTTCCAATTTTTTGAAAGACAATAATGAACTCTTAATTAATCTGTAAGAAGGAAACAATGGGTGCTAAAAAAATTGGGTCTCCCCTCAAAAAAAGTTCAAAGTAGAATCAGTTGAATGGTTAATGGAAAATTTGTAATGGAAACAAGGATTTTGGTTTTTAGGTAGGTTCTTCACTTCTTCCGTGTTCCTTTTGTGTGTGTCTGTACATAAGCTCAAAGATGATAAACCTAGAGATGAATACAAATTACCAACTTTCTCTCTCTACAGTAAATTACCTTGAATTTCGGGGCCTTTATAATGAGCTTCCTCCTTCTATTTATAGGCAGCGAATTAGGATTATAATGATCCATTTGGGTAAACAGTAAAAGACCAAAAAGGGCAAAACTTGGTCGTTACTTTAGCATTTTATAGGTGTCCTATGATAGTAGAAGTTACAGGTGTCTCATTCTTGTCCACAACCCACGTGGAGGCGACCATTTTAGCTACAATACAACCATCTCAATACTTGATGATGTCAACACGATCATTTTGGCGAATAGCCCAAGATGGGTTCTGCAGTTGGACCCTAATGATTTATAGTGCAGAACCTATCTTGGTAAAGGGTTGGATAATCAATTTGGCCCAATTTTTACTTCATGATTTTGAGGCTTCCTTAATTGCCCCCCAAGCATGTGAACTCAGTTACTGAGGCGAGTTCACAAACTTGGCTTCTCGGCGGATATAAAATTGCAAATTTCATCAAGAACTTTCTAAGTGTATACCTTTACCTTCCATGAGAAGATTGAATTCTTATGGCTATAATCATGACACGTGTCAGACTATGATTGGTCGGTGCGAAAACTTTGAAAGCGGGAAAACAGTTGTCTTATCACATTAATTACTCCTCATCATGTCGCAATGGTACCCAAGAAGAAAATGTTGTTTAGCATGAGATAGAAGATAAAGCGAGAGCATGTTTCCTCCATACCCTATATAAACCTCTTTCTCCTCCATTATTCTCTTCTTTACTTTCATGTTCTTCTTATTCTTAAAGTTCATCTTCAAGAAATTATTTTCCTTTAACTTCTTTGTAACTCAGAAGCTCAAACCCTTGTCTTGTTATTTGATGATCATTAATCATTAATCATCAATCTTCTATTCATTCCTATAATTTATCCTTTCTATGTAAGTTCCTCTTATCTTCTAGGTGTAAACTGTTTATAAAGTTCTTCGCAAGTTCTTCATTTTTCTTTCTTCAATTTTCTACCTTTGATCTATAAAATACAAACCTTAACCCCAAATTTCGTAGTGGGAAAATACTCACTTAAACTAGATGTTAGGGGTTAAGAGTTTAGTAAAAAATATCTATGTTCTAAGGGATTGACATGGAATGTGTGCGAGGAGGGTAAGAACATTTATGAAGATGATATTCTTATAACAGATAGGAACCTATCCTATCTTCGTATCCTTTTTTATGCAAGCTAGTTTAGAAATTCCTTTTGATCCCTTATTGGTGGATTTTCTAAGGAAAACTAGACTTCATCTCGGCCAGATAAACTTCAACACACTTAGAATAATCTTACTGTTGACCTAGAAGGTCTTAATCTTATTTTGGTAATAATAATAATAATTTAATTTTAAGTAATTTAACATATTTATTGAAATACTTTTATAGTTTTTTGACTTGGAAATTCAAGAAATGCATACATTTTACAAAGGAAACTCAATCTCTATAGATCACACGTGGAATATTAAAGAATCGGAAGTAAATATCTTAACCTCACTCTATGAGGATTATTCAAACCACACAAGAACTCTTCACAAGACAATCAAAGATTAAGATGAAAAGACTTTCGATCATTCAAGTGAAGAACAAATAAACAAATCAAGTATTTGAAAACTCGACAATTCGATAATTAAATGAGTGCTTAGGATTTATGTGAAGTTTCTTGATTGATCACTCTCTATAGCTCTAATATTGATCATGCATCATACATCAGTTGTACCTTGCTAAATTGCATTAAATTACTTACATAATCATTTTTACCAAATAATTCCGAGCCTTATACTTTATCAAAGCTATCCCAAAATGTTTTAATGCTTAAAATATTGTTTTAATACTCTTAAACATGTTTACGACATGTTTTATTAGCCTCGTTACATTTCTAAGCAAAAATGTTTATTTTCCCACATTCTAGATTTGTTCAGTTTTTGCGCAGTTTCGATATAGAAGCCTTTATGGACTATGATCATTATGAAATTTTGGCATTAGTTAAATAATATCTTCTAGTGCTTATACCCAAAATTTCATCATGATCCAATTGCTAGATTAAGAAATATGATTAAAACAATTTGGTAAAATTGTGTAGTCTTTTAACAACAGCTTCATTCCTGGTTAAAGGTGGTCAGTCGACTGATGGGTGTTTTGTATATATCTTACCCATAATATTCCCCATATCTAAAAAAAACGTTTATATTCACTTTGGGGCTATATATATGATGCCTTAGACATAATTTTACACATTTGAATCTATTCCAATACTTATTATTCATCGATTGCTAAGCTATTTATGTTTGAGCTATAATTCATAATAAATCTCGTTAACTTTAGTGTGAGCTTCAATTTTTATCTTCAAACAATTAAGAGTTATTGTACCTTAGTGTAATATATAAAACAATCTATATTTCTTTATGAGAGGTTTTCTTATTGTTTGGTAAAAGGGCATTTTGTGTGAGTGTAGTGAGAAGAATTACACTTAAGCGGTTTGATATATGCCCATAAAGAAAAAAAAGGATCGTCTATATTGGAAATTCTCAAGTACCGACCTTGGGCGCGAACATATGGTGGTATAGCTTTATCATATAAATAAAACATCTTAGACTTTTATGGTTTTATATTTCTAAACACAAGCTCTTTATGTATCATTATTATTTAATATTGAGTTTATATTGCTTCACATTATTCCTTGATATATAGTTAAATATTTATTATTCAAATATTTATCTAGTTAATTTTAAATTTAGCATATTTTCCATAAACCCTATTCACCTTCTTTAGGGTTAATCTCCGACCAACACTTAAGTATAGTCGAGTTGAACATATGTTATAACCTTAGTTTAGACTTTCATGACATTATATATCTCTATAGTTCAGGGCAAAACACAGGGGATAGGGTTAACTCCCCTTCCATGGTTGAAGCTCTACCAGATTCCCATGACTATATGTATGATGACATAGTAGTTATTAAGGGGAACGAGGAGCTTAACCTGGTTAACAAGCCAATGCCCTGGTAATTCTGCACACCTAGTCTATTTTTGTAATGATTTGTGAGATTTTAGAACTGTTGTTTCCCTTATTGACCAAGTTAATAATTTTTATGTTTTTTGCAGCTAATAAAGTTTTTAATAAGCCTATCGGTGCTTTTATTCACGCCGACCAGATAAACGCAATCTCTTATTACATGTGAGTTGGAAATCCTCCTCCGATCAGGCACCCAAGAGCCACCCACGTGCTACTTGGCTACATTCCAAACACCACTTCCTTTATTAAGAGAACCCTTGAATCTAGCTCACAGGGTTAGAGGAAAATATTCACATCTTAAATGAAAGGATTTTGAGAGAAAATGGCTTGAGAGCAGTTTATTGCACAAGCGGCAAGGACCAATTGAGAGTCTGAGACTGTCCTTCTAAAAAAAAGAAAGGGAAGAAGAACAAAGCCCCTCTATAGTTGTGGTTAATAAACCTTTAAATTGGCCAACGAGAATTAGGATTCAAGAGCTTTTAGCTTACCATATCACTGTTACCGGCGTGCCTGTAGCTCAGCCAATCCGTCAATTTAGAGGCGGTCAAACAGTTGAATTTTTTGACCCAGAAAGTTAGGGTCACCCACAAGTTTAAGAGGATCTAGAAGTTGAAGCTCTTTTTTGCGAAGGTTTTTTCACCCTTCCCACCCAAGAGAAGAGACATGCAATAAGGGCAAGGAGGAAACTCATCGGTGCCAAACCCTTTAGACCAGAAAAAGAGAAAGAAGAAAGCATGCCTCGCCTACTGTGGCCCAGGCTTTGGCAACAAAGAACAAAGCTCGTCACTAGTCGAGGTTGATAAAAAAACATAAGGTTACCCATACCATTGAAGGCTCCCATCCTGTTAGGGCTGATAAAAATATGGAGGCCCCAAAAAATCTAAGTATTTCAGTTATCACTTAGGGTGTGTATAAATCAAGCCAACCTGAATAGATTGAATCGAATTATAGGTTTTTTTTTGATTTTTATAAATGCAAGGGTCCTATCTGCTCTAAATTTTTGTGGACCGAAATGGTCTGGTCCGATCTCTAGTCCTGTGAATTTTTTACCTCTAAAAAACCAACCGAACCGGATATACATATATTTTTAAAAGTCCATGATTCTAATTATAAAGTACAAGGATATCAAATTTATGAGTGATAAGGTTTAACTCTTTTATTCATACTTCTTTTGGACATTCAACAAGATAACATAAATCATATATATAATCCAAGAGATTAATTTTCAATTGTTTTAAGGCTATGTAACATTTTTTTGTTATTAATTAGCCCAAATAAAATAAACCCATTAAAAACAACCTAAATCGATTAAATTTGATCGAAACCAAACCGTTTAAATTAGTCTGGTTTATGCTGGTATTTCAGTCCGATCTAGTCTGACCTTAAATATTGAAGGATTGATTCCACCGATTTGGTCTTGTCCGAAGGTCAACAGTCCGGTCGACCAGATTGTGCACACCCCTAGATATTACTCCTCTAATGGTTGTTGACATTGTGGTTGATCAGACTGGGCATCACAGTTATCCTCTATCAAGTGCTATATATGAAGTTAGAGGCTTTTTCAGGTATCCAACCCCCCCCCCCATTGTTTGCTCTTTAACCGTACATCCTTATGAAGAATATAATGGTGAAAGTTAAAGGCTTTACACTGAATGAAAGCAGAGTATCCTTTACCCTGGCCCATAGCTTGGCCCTCCCCAAAGAAAGGGGACATTTAGAAGCCATAGGCATTGCTGACTTGAGCGAGATGAGCTTCCAATGACTCATTGCAATAAGTTATTATGTATTATTATTTTTTTACATGTAATCTTCCTTTGTCCCGATGTTCCCAACTGATTAACTTCTATCTTTTTTCGACAGTCCATTCAGTATTTTACCGAGCTTCATACCGGGCAAACTAAGGACTTGAAGAATGAGATGTCCGGTCTCCACCAAGGAGCTAAAGAAGGATTTAGGAAAATATAAAAATGAGATTAAAAACCTTAAGCAAATTGTTGATACCAAGGCCAAACAAGGTGGCGAAGATAGGAACTCTTTTGAGAAATAACTCAAGTTATACAAGGATCAAAAGGCTGACTTATAGAATTCCTTGGATGCTGAAAAGGCTACCAGGGAGGAGGCTAAAAAGAATGCTGATAAGCGAGTGGATAAGCTGAGAAAAAGCATAAACATGCTCTAGTCCAAGCCAAAGATGAGGGCTATGATGAAGCTATCTCCAGCACTGCTGACAAAGTGGAAGGCATAAAAATTAAAATCTACAGAGTTGGTTATGAGCTTGGTATGGATGGTGCTGGTATCCCTAGTGACCATGAGCTCTATAACAAGACTGTACTTTGCCTTCCTGGACCTTTAAGTGCCGAGGTGATAAACCTTGGCCAAGGAAACATTGTTGATGAGGGAGAATAAGAACGTTGATGCCAACCCTCAGCAACATACTTATGCATTTTCTCTTTTTTAATTATAATCAATGGGCCTAAGAGCCCCTCATATTGTAATGGATTTTTTTCAATTAATGAAAAAGGAACTTTTGCCATGTTTGTCTCTTCCCTCTCTCCTTTTTATTGTTGTTGTAATTAATGGGCTTAATAGCTCATCCACTTGTAATGATCTTGTTTAATTAATAAAATAATGTTTTGGCCATACTTGATATTACCTTGTTCTTAACTAACTTAACAAGCCAAGTTAATAACTACATAATAACTTGTAAGATTTTGTCAAAAGCAACCTCTTAAGACATCAAATAATTATTGTCTTATCAAGCCTTCTAAAATTTTTTCAAGTTAAAAGTTAAAAACTTTGTTAGGCTACTAAGCCATTTTAATGGTTTTTAAGTACTAGCATTCATGGTAGCCTATAGGCTCATGAAATACTTTGGCTTACCAAGCTTTAATAATGTGCATACTCGGCAATAACACCTACATCGGCTTACCAAACTTATGGTGTATTTAACTTACCAAACTTTATAAACATGCCTACTAGGCGATAACATCCACATAAACTTACTAGGCTTGTGATGTTTATAACTTACCAAGCTTTTCAATAAAATTCCCTTAAGGAAATGCAACATTGATGGACTTAATTAAGTTTGACATTGAAATGTTCATTTTGGCTTACTTGGCCTTGCAAACGAGGAATTGCATTCGGCTTACCAAGTCTTATAATTTTTTTTAAATGTTATAGCCAGCTTACCAGGCTTTTAGTTATTTGGCCCTAAGGGAGGTCTTTAGTTTGCAAATGCCCCTTAAGCAAAGTCTTGGATTTAAATAATTTTTTCTTTTAAATTTATTTATTTATATCTCTTCCCTCTTGAGCTTATGTAGTGGCTCTAGCCATTACATATGGCCCTTCCCAATTTACTACAAGGTTACCATGTGTTGGATTAACCATTGAGCTTATATTATTTCTAAGAACTATATTACCAATTTGAAACTCCTTTGAGTTCAAATGCCTTGTATTTGTTTTGACAAACTTTGCTAATAATTGGCTAGCTAAATTAGGGCTATTTCCTTTTTTTTTTCATTGGCAAAGTCCAAAGCTTCCTCTAAGCCTAAATTCATTGCCTCAAGCTTTGATTTGCATTACTCTGAGAATAGGGATGCCAACTTCCAAAGGCGTCTCCCCAATTAATCAACGAATGGTGGTTCTGAATGCCCAAAACACGAAAGGAAATTCTTTGACCCATCTTCTTTCAGCGTTTTCTAATATTCTTTTCAATCCTTCTAGGATGGTCTTGTTTGAAGCTTTATCTTAATCATTCGTATAAAGGTGAGCCACACTAGAAAAACTTTGCCAAATTTTTAATTTTTTGCAAAATTCGATGATCTTTTGGCTTTTGAATTGAGTTATATTGTTTGATACCAGTATCTTCATGATTCCAAAGTGAGTCATTATATTTTCCCATAAGAAGATCTTCACATTTGAATTAGCAATATTGACCAAAGGTACTACTTCCACCAATTTGGTGAAGTAGTCAGTGGCCACCACTAAGAACTTTTTCAAACCGAAAGCCTTTGGAAAAGGCCCAAGGATGGCTAATCCCCATAGTGTGAATGGCCAAGGGTTAGTGATAAGATGCAACTTGGTTCATGGCTGATGGATGATCGGCACATATTTCTGGCATTTGCCACACTTTTTTATGTAGGCTAAATCATCTCTTTGCATGTAGAGCCACCAATAGCTTTGGCTCCTCGCCCGATGTGCTAATGATTGGCCACCGGTATGACTTTCATAGCTACCCTCATAAAGCTTAAACAAGACACCTTGCACTTTCTTATGATGCACACGTTTTAAGTATGAGCCAAAGAATGATCTTCTAAAAATGGCAAAAAAACATATAGGTACCGACCCGATGAGGCTGGTATAGAGGAGGAAAATTGGGGGCAGGTTTAGGAATTTAAAAAGTTGACGGGGTTTATGGACATAGGCTGGGGTCCTTACCCTAGACTTGTACCTAGCTTTATATATATTTATATACATATGTATAGAGTAGTGGAATGGTAAGTACTTTCTACTATAGGTTATGGTATGTACTTCTCTTAATTAACATTAGGCTTTGAGTTGGTAACTTAACATTCTAGTTATGTTTACATGATGTTTACATGATGTGTGCACGCATACCATAATAAGTTACACCACACCATTATTTACTACAAATTATCAAGAACATCAAATGTTTACCATATTAATCATCTTATATATAGTTAATATAAAAATATTTGACGGATCATCGCCCCTAAATACAACAAAAATGTACAAATTTAGAGAGGTACTCACTATAACCTTTGGTGAAAAATACCTACAAGCCGCTACTTCATATATATATATATATATACACATATAATAGTATATGAGATTATAAGTAATATATTATATATAATATACATGCAAAAGACAATGCACAACTCACGAGCTCAAATCTACATTTAAAAGTTTGAATATTTGAATAATGGGTCGTAGGTAGGCAACAACTAGCATCTAATTTTTTTAACCTTTTTCTTTTACTAGCCAGAAGCATTACTCCATTACTCCATTACCCATTACCCATTAGGGTTTTTTTTTTACTCTTCAAGTTTTCTTCTACTTTGCTATTTAAACGATAGCGCTGCTATGCGCCTCCATCTCACCATGCCGCTCTGTTTCACCATGGCCTCCTACTAAATCTCAGTTTCTCTCTCTCAGTCTCCATTCTTAATATATGTTTAATCATAATTTTTTTAAATTCAAATAGTATATATATATATATATAAACATCATTTTATTCTAAATTACAAATTCATGTTCATTCTAAATGTACGTTGTACAAATTTATATTTATTATAAATGTACAGATTCATCCATCACAAGCATAAAATTTAACAGACTTTAGACAATCAGATTAGTATTTGAGGTTTATTTTGTTCTCTAGTGTATTTGTTGTTTCAACAAACACACAAGGCTTAATGAATCAATTATTTCCAATTATAGCATGGAATTTAATAAGATGGCTATATTTGACTCGGGGCTTTGCATGGAATATCGTGACTAACACTTGTTGAAATAATATTTAAAATTAAATTCTTTAAAGTAAGCTCTTACCCATAATTCAATTTTATTTTATTTTTATTTTTTTGCTACAAAAGATTAAACTCTTGCACTTTATTTACAAAGATATCAGCCTTTGGTCTTAGTTCAAAATTGAGTTCTTTATTTATGAAGATAATAACCTTTTAATTGATTTTGATTATATTTTTCGTTATTTTTTTTTGTTTAAAATGTCTATTCCAATTGAAATTGGAGCTAGTACTATGCCAACCAATATTAATCGAAACATTATTTATCCAACTGAGGTAACTTTTAATCAACAATCTACTGATAATGTTGATGTTGATATGGCTTCAAATCCAACTCGAGCTTGAGATGACAATGGAGATGGTGATGAAATGCATACTAAAATATTGAAATCATTTATGTAGAAATATTTTACAAGATAAAAAATTAATGGGGTAATGAAGTTTACTTGTCACTATTGTAAAAAAATCTTGGGGGGCGGGAGGGTTAAGCATGGGACATCTTACTTACATAAACATTTTGAAAAAGGCCCTCTAAGAAAAACTACAGACATTAAACAATAAATTTTGAATCCTCAAAAAAGTGACGGTAAAACAACACTCGAGGCTTATACATTTGACCAACAAGCCACAAGAGATACACTTGGAAAATGATTATTTTACACGAGTATCTACTATCAATGGTTAAATATTATGGGTTTAGAGAGTATAGTAGATCTCTTCAATAATTATTTAAGGTTCTTTCTTGAAATACTGTTAAGAATGATATAATGAAGATATACAAGTTTGAGAAGTCAAAAAGAATGGAGTTATTAGGGAGAAATCGAAGTATATTTGCATTTACTACTGACGTGTGGGTGTCCTCTAATAAAAAAAGGATTTATGGCCGTAACATCACATTTCATCGATGAATCATGAACTTTACAAAGTTGAATTATGAGATATTTTTATTGTTAGTTTAATTTATGAGTGTTATTAGTAATATGTTTTAATTTCTTACTTGAATTTCTTTTTTTTTTTCAAATTAGGTTTATATACGTGCCATGTCCACACACCGTCGAGGTACTTTCTGATACTTTCATGGATTGCTTACTAGATTGGAACTTGGATTATAAAATATCAACTTTAATCATGGATAATTGTACCACCAATAATACTATAATTAATCATCTTTTAAATAAGATTACATATCATTTTTTATTTTTGGGTGAAAAAGTGTTTCATATGTGTTGCTCGGCACATATTTTGAATTTAATTGTGAAAGATGGGCTATAAGTAATTAGTGATGCCATTGAAAAAGTCCGTGATAATGTTACTTATTGGACAACCACACCTAAGAAAGACAAATTGTTTGCTTTAGTTACGAAACAATGCTCAATTTCATATACTAAGAAATTATCTTTTAATTCGCAAAACTATTTGAAACTCCACTTATTTAATTCTTAACGCCGCTTTAAGTTATAAAGTAGTGTTTGAATGATTAAAATGACGCGAGTCCCAATATAAAAGTTTGTCTTCAGAAAGTTAAAAGTTCTTGGCAAAGGTGATTTGTGAGAGGTTTGGGTTGTTTTAAGAAGTAACCAAGTTATTTCCGGGAACTAAATATCATATAGTTAACATCTTCTTCCCTAAAATTTGTGAGATTATGGGATCAATGAAAGAGTAGGCTTTATCTAGTTTTGAGAAAATTAGGTGTATAATAACTAACATGATCACAAAATTTGAAAAGCATTGGAATTCATTTCATGGGGTATTTGGCTTTAGGTACAATATATTTTGGATATGTTATTTAAGATAAAGGGAATTAAGTTTTATTTTTCTAAAATTTATGAGAATTGGGCTATAAAAGAGATTGAGAAAATTCTTAATCTTGGCTTTGATTTATTAAGTGAATAACAAATGAATGAGAAGGCAAATATAGAAGTGGGACTAAGGATGCCTAGTTGTGAAAACTCAAGTGTGACGTCTCAATCACACAGAGGTTTGGGGAAGAGTAGTAGGATTAACCAATATACCCAATTTGTTTATAGTAGCTTTTCTAATAACATTGTTAAGTCAGAATTCTATTATTATTTAAATGAACCTTCCTACCCTGGACCGATGACTTAAGTATCTTGGCTTGGTGAAAAATAAATAGCATTAAGTATCTCACGTACCTTAAGTCTTATTACTAGAGATATATTGGCTATTTTCGTATCTACGGTTGTTTCAGAGTCCGCCTTTAGAACAAGTGGTAAATTTGTGAGTCTACATTGAAGTATATTTCATCCAAAAACTTTGAGGGCTTTGATGTGTGCTTAAGATTGGTTATGGACAAAAAGTAAAGGTAATAAGATATTCATTTGCTAGATTTATATTATTTTTATTTAGTGAATGATTAATTAATTTTGTTTGAAATTTTATTTAGATGTTGATTCTTCTAAGGATGCAGAATTTGTAAGAGGTAATATGTATAAGGATAAATATGACAATAAGGTATTTTTCATTATTGATGCATGACGTATTTTTTTTTCATTTATTATGCTTTGTGTAAATTCTAATGAAGTAACTCATTTCATTGTCTTTCTTATAGGGTGCAATTGTTATGACCAAGTTATGAAGAGAATAAGAAGTTTGTTGGAGGTCAGAAAGACTTTTTTAATATTTTAATTTGATGAAAGTGTTTAACAGATGTTATTTTGTTATTTGGCTTTGTTTTGATAATATTGCTTACATTTTGAAGTATTAGACTTTTTTATATTATGTTCTTTAAGTTTGTTTTAATAATGATTTTGGACTTTAGATTAATGGGAGTAATTTATGATGTTGTAGGCTCATAGTATATTTTGGACTATAAGTTGATGAAACATTTAAGACTTTATGTTTTTGCTTAAAGTGGATTAAAAAATACATTTTTTAACATTTATTCACTAGTTAAACTAGTTTTTTATTTTTTATTTTTAAAATATTTCTTATTCCTCTTGGGTACCCGTTACCCGATGAGAGCAAGGAATACCCGAAATCTTTTAACTGGGGATGGGGATGGGGGTGGGTTTGGTAGTGGGGTGCAAGGGACCCATCCCCGAATCGACTCGTTGCTATCCCTACTTTCCAATTAGCTGGTTGGTAGTCACAGTAAATGACCAAATTTAGCACCCTAAGTAACTTGGCCTTCTTCAAATCCATAATCAAGGCTTCATATTTAAATTCATTATATGAGGCTGTAAAGTGCATCCAAATAGCATGTTCTATCACAATCCCTTCTGGAGATTTTAGCATGATGCGAACTCCCAAAGCATCCATAGTTAATAACCCATCTATGTACAATGTCCAGGTTTGGGTTGGCTAATCTTTTTCACATTGCTCAGTGGTTGGATTTTGACTTTGTTGAACCACAACATCATCTATATCCATCACACATATATATATATATGGAAGATTTCAAGTAAGGACTTTAACTTAAGGTCCTTATTTACGGATTTGCCCTTTTGGCACGCTTTCTGATGGAATGTTTTGATGAAATTTGGTGGAGATGTTCTTCATCGTGTGTAGAACATCTCCACCAAATTTCATCAAAAAATTCAACCGGGAAGTAGGTTAACTATAGGATTGAAAAATTCAGATCCAAAAATAGATATATATATATATATATATCTAATATTTTTTTAATCATGTAGTTAACCCACTTCCCGGTTGAATTTTTTGATGAAATTTGGTATAGATTTTCTACTCACGATGAAGAACATCCCTACCAAATTTCATCAAAAAAATTCATCGGAAAGCGTGCCAAAAGGGCAAGTCCGTAAATAAGGACCTTAAGTTAAGGTCATTATGGGAAATGCTCTGTGTATATATATCTTCTTGCCCTTTAGTTTAAGCAGTTAGCTAGCCGATCAATGCAACTGTGCCTTCCTGTTGCCTTCCAGTTTTACTGAGTTATCAGTAAATTCAGCGATGAAGTCGGTAAGTACTTGGATTTGATTGCAGTTCATGGTTCATATTTGATGTGGAACCGGCTGAGTTCCACTGACTATTTTTCCATCCAGCTAGATAAATTAAATCTATGCAAAAAAGGCTTTTTTAGGAGTGGAAATCAATACTTTGATTGGGTGAGCATCAAAATAATGATGTAGTCATTTGCAAGTAGTTATAAAGGCAAGTGCAAAATTTTCTATTGGCAAGTAATTCAGTTTGGCGCATACCAGACTTTTAATAAATAGGTTTTGTATTCCCTCATTTTTCTTAATCAATGCCGCAATAACTGCCTTTAATAACGAGGATAAATACATATGGTCGGCACCCTTCTTGCTTTTCACCAGCATGTCATCCACATGTACCTCCATAGATTTGCCAATCTCCTCTCTAAACATCTTGTTCACAAGGCGTTAATAAGTAGCTCCTGTATTCTTTAGGCTAAATGGTAATAGAAGCCCATTATGGTGATAAAGGTTGTACTTTCCTGATATATCATGGGCTAAATAGAGGGATTTGATAATAACAAGAGTATGCATCCATAAAACTCATTCTTTCGTATCGAGTACATGAGTCTACCAATTGATCAATTATGGAAAAGGGGAAGCTATCCTTGAGACAAGTTTTGTTCAAATCAGTGAAGTTTATGCAAACTCTCAATTTTTCATTATTCTTTCTCACAACTATTAGGTTGAAAATCCACTATGGAAATAAAGTTTCTCTATTGGCACCAACTTTCAACAGTTTCTGCACTTCTTTTTTCACAGCCATATCCTTTTTTGTTGTTGCTCTCATCACCTTTTGCTTAATTGGCTTGAATTTTTTGTTAATGTAGAGATTATGGCATATCAACTCGGCATCTAAGCCATGCATGTCATAAGGTTTCCATGTAAATACATCGACATTGGCTCTCAGAAAATTGATCATCTTTTTATTTTCTTCTCCATCTAGAGAACATCCTACTAAAAAGAATATATATTATTAGCGTTTTTTCCTTCAATTCTAGGGACTTATGTCAAATCTTCAAAGACTTTTTCTTTAAGCCGCCCATGTCCCCCACCATCAATGGGTTGGCTATTCTGTGGGTACTATTGATTATTAGCCTTCCCCTTTGACTGAGAGGATTTAAGCTTATCAGAAGTTTCTCCTTTCCTCTTAGTTGCTCATGTATGCTGGCTCACTGTTTCCTTGCCCCCAGGCTGATGACTCTCAGTCAGTTTAGTGGAATGTTTCTTGGCTAAAGCACTTTGTACAACCATGCTAAAGCAACAACGAGCATCTTTTTTTATTTTCCTCTAATCTCAACTATCTCATACTTTGACGGGAATTTCAACCTTTGATGATATGGGGAAGCAATAACTCTCATATGTCATAACCAGCCACAGTCGAGTATAGTGTTATTCAAATAATCAATGTTCATGACGATGAACTCTACAATTTTCTGCACATGGCTTATTTTTACCGCCACCTTGGTGATTGCTATTGGCTAGACAACCTCTCCACTTAAACTAAACACGGAGGAGTCGACACTTCAGACTTGAGAGGCTGAGAGTTTCAATTTCTTAAATAGGCTATGGTGCATGATTTTCTGAAGAATTTTCTCAATCTATCAACACACTTTTCACATTTAAAGTCTTGATATTAACAATTAATACTAGTGTATGATTATGGGAGTTTATCAACCTTTTTGCATGTCTTCTTTTGTGAATTTTTTCTCATAAGTCTACTATCTTTTTTTCTTTATCATCGTGATAGGCATAAATATATAGTACTTCCCAAGTAAATGCTTTGTCAAAACATTGAGCCCTTTTGATATGGACCCTACATTTTTGTGATTGTTTCTCGGTTGGTAATGGCATTAATGGCGTCAATGACACCAGTAACCAATCTGTTTGCCTGCTTCTTGCCATGCTCTTCATCGTCATTAAAATTTTTATTTACCTTTTCAGCGCCCTTGACATATTCAGCTAGGTGGCCTTTTGAAATTAACCTTTTTAGAAATTATTGAAAGGTTTTATAATTTCGATTATGTGCCCATGATCTTTGTGATATGAGCATTTCAACTTGGCGTTCCTTGCAGCTAGGTTGCCCCCATTAGCTGAGGCCATTTAAAGTAGGGTTGATTCTAAATATCAAACATAATTTTGTGAATATTGTGTTCACACCCTTGTAGTCTTCATCGGTAACTTTGTTAAAATCACATTTCCTTTTCTTTTTGGAATCATCAGATTTGCCATTGCCCTATTTTTTCTCGTCGGCTGGCCAGTCATGGCATGTTCATCATCATCAACTCGAATATATTCATTATTAACCCTTGAGTGCAACTTATTAAATGTATAGGAACTCTAGTCAATGAGTTGTAAATGCCATTTATGTCTCTTGGCAGGCTATACTTGAAGGTATCTAGAGCAAATCTACGGTCACAGTCCTCAGTTTCTTAATAAGTTTTCCATTATTTAAATGAATACTCACGTAAAGTTTTCCTTATTTTTCTTCAAATTTGTTAAGGCTTTTAGGCCTTTAATCATCTTACTATTGGTGATGAATTTAGATGTAAACTGTTCTGCAAGCTCCCTAAAATTATTTATCTGACTGGCTAGCAGCCAAGTAACCCATCTGAGTGCAGTTTTTCCCAAACTGGCAGAGAACATTTTACACATCACATTATCATCAAAGAACCAGCAGGCCATCATTTGTTGGTAATATCTTATATGGTTGGCTGGTTCTGTCCGGGCATTAAGATATTGAACTTAGGCATCAAAAACTTCTTAGGAAGAGGAGCATATGCTATCCTTGGAGTAAAAAGATATTTGTTTTGCTCACCCAATGACTTCTTGGATAAGTCCCTCAGGGTATAAGCTACGGCCCTACTTGCCACAATTGAGTTTATTAGCTTTCTTAGATCATGTTATGCCCAAGTTTTTGGTCATGCATCCTTCTTGGTTATTCCTTCAAAAATACTTTACCTCTGAGTAACAATTAGGACCTTCGGTGTTGAGATTTAAATGGCTTTAGCCCTCGTGGTTGCTTGGCCTTCAGTGTAAATTAGTACTGGGGGAGGAATTGCAAGAGCTGGTGAGGTGTTATTGTTGTTTGGGGGTTTTGGTTGCTTGGTTGAAGAGGCTTCTATCTCATCTTCTTGGATCTGTTGAATCTGTTTTTTCATGTGCTCTTTAAGCAAAAACAAAAAAGCTTGATTTTTCAACTTGACCTTCGTAAGCTCACTTTGACAGTCACCTTTCTTAGCACTATTAACATGGTTGATGTCTAGTGCCCCATTCTTCTGGGTAACAGGTGGAGCAGGATTATCCATCCTTGGTGGGATTAGCAGTTGCCATCATTTTTTGTTGTTGTGAGTGTAAAGTTTGAGGGCCATTTGCCCGGTTGCGTTTCTGAACCATTTTTTTTATTTTTCGAGGATTACATAAGATAGATATTTGATTGAAATGGGGTAAAACTAATAATGCTATCAACTTGAACAAGATTTTCCCACAGACGGCGTTAATTGTATGTGCTAAAAAATTTAGGTCTCCTCACAAAAAAGGTTCAAAGCATAATCAGTTGAATATTAAATGGAAAATCTGTAATGGAAACAAAAATTTTGGTTTTAAGGTAGGTTTCTCCGGTAAAGCTGATACTATTCCAACCATGCGTCCTCATTTTTCTCTGTGTGTATGACTATATAAAAGCTCAAATGCAATAAACTTAGAGAAAAACACAAATTACCAACTTTCTCTATATATAGTAAATTACCTAGAATTTAGGGGGCATTTGTAATGGCTTTCCTTCTTCTATTTATAAGTATAAAATTAAAGTTACAATACTCCATTAGGATAAACAGTAAAAAAACAAAAAGGACAAAATTTGGCCACGACTCTAGCACTTTACAGGTAGCCTATGATAGTGCAAGTTACAGGTATTCCATTCTTATCCACAACCCACATGGAGATGACCGTCTCAACTACATTACGACCATCTCAGCATTTGATGACGTCAACACGATCATCTCAGCCGAAGAATGACCATCTAGGAGAATAGCCCAAGGTGAATTCTGCACTTGGGCTCCAATGGTCCATAGTTCTAGGCCTATCTTGGTAAAGGGATAGACAATCAATTTAGCTCAATTCTTACTTCATGATTTTTGAGCGCTCTCATAAACTAAATTCATAATTTAAAATATATTAAAAATGAAATGGTTGAAGACGGAGAGAGTATTTCACAACCACTGGGTGATCACTAATGGTAAAACTAAACTATAAGACTAATGTCATTGTAAACTATAAGACTATAAGACTATTTACGACATTTACTTTATTAAGGTAATTATGATTTTGTCACAACTTAATGTAGCTTTTGTTTGAAAAGGACAAAAATTCCATTTCATTGCCGACTATAATTAGTACGTACCGTATAATCATGCATGGTAATAGGCCAATAATGAGGTTTATTTTTGTCAATATCATGTTTAAGAGATTCACTCAATGATTAATTAGTTTGAAAAATAATTAAGCTTTGGGACTGTAAAAGCAAATCCGATAATGAGAGATGAATCTTTTGTCAATGTCATGTTTAGTTTAAGAGACAAGGTTCTGTTTATGTGACAAGCCATTGGGCTGTCAAGCATAAGAACTAACTTTAATACTTTTTTTTTACAAACTAAGTTTAATTTAATATTCTTGAAATGACTTTTCAGTTGAAAAAATATCCCATGATTTCAACATATTGAGACTGATGGCCCCAGTTATAGTCAATCCTAAGCTGCCAATTTTTACTGCTTGCTTTGTAGATTTTGAAAAAATGTTGTATTAAAGACTATTATTCCTTTTGTTTCAATTTAAAACGTACTGTACATTTTATTTCATTTGCGTGTATATACGGTATATACCGCTTCACACTCTCTCCATGCAAGGGGAAAAAAAATATTCTCAAGAAAAAATAAATTAAACTACATTACTGTTGTACTGCATATATTGACAATCTTAAAAAAAAACCCGGATAAAGCATATATGTGAAAGAAAAAAAAAATACTTCCCCCTGCATCAAAATTGATAAGCCAACTTCTATTGTATTGTTTTTTTTTAAAAAATACTAAATTCAATGAATAACTAATCTTTTATTATTGGATAATTATAGAAGATTAGATTTGGTACATAATTGCGTGTTAAAAAAGAAATAGAAATAATAAAATCCATACGTACTTAGGAGTGCAATGGACTGGAAACAACTTATCAAATAGTAACGAGCCCAAAACAATTTATTGAAAAATGTGGAGTTCAAGTTAGGGGTTTTTTCGGGTTTGATCGGGGTGTAGCTTGGGGGGTACTCCAAACCCTACTTCAATTATTCGGTTTCGATCCGGTTCAGTCTCATTCAGTTTTAATTCTTAACAAATTTATATATTGCAAATCTTATTGTAAAATATTTAAAAAATAAAATTGATGATATATAAAATTAGATAAAAGAGTAATCAAAAAAAAAAAATGAAACATATCCAATCTCATACTTGGCGTAATGCACAGGGTATGAACCTTACAATCCAAAATCAATCAAGAGGGGAAGGGTGCCTATTTATACTATTAATATAGTGCACTGCCAGATACCATTTATTCTTCAAACATTTGGGTAACCTGAACCCAACCAGACCCGAATTAATCGTTTTTTTTTCAGTTCAAAAATTTTTTAAATCTCAACGAATTTGTTTGGTTCGTTCGTTCAATTTTTGATTTCTAACAACACCCCTAGTTCAAATTAACTTTTGAGTTCATTGAACCAATATCATTTATAATTAGATACCATACATATTAAAATGACTAATTTTCATATCAAAATTAGTATTCACAATTTAATGTAGTATTAGGTATTTTAGTCTCTTTCTTTCTTTTTCTTTTTTCACTTTTTTGAATTGAATGTGCTATTTTACAACTTAATGTAATGCTAACTGTCCTCAAATTTAATTTTTGTGATATTTTGTATTGACATTTTTTGAATTATTTCATTATTATTTTTTGTATTGACTATTTTACAACTAAGTTTAATTGAGTCTTTTCTCCCTTTTTTTTTACTTGATTATATGTAGTTTTCTTTAACTATAATGAAAGAAAGTTAAGTCTCTCTACAATTTTGTAAGCTAAATAATAACAATAGTTAATCAATCATTTAAAACTACAGCTCGTTTGGTTGCGTAAATTACCTAATTTTAGAATTAATAATTAATTTTCGATTGAAGAATTGTGAATTTGCTCATTTATGAATGATTCAATTTTAATTCAAGTAGTGTTTAGAAAACTTAAACGAGAAATTCTAATTGTTAGAATAAAAACATGTTCTCTATTATTTTATATTATTTAAAATTTTTGTCTAGATGCATCAACATCACGGGTAGAAATTAGATCTTCTCGAAAAATAGAATTGGAATAAATTATCTAATTCTAGAATTAAGCAATTTTAAGTTTTACTTGAAATGACTTAATTTGAGTTTTTGTGAATCAACTTGAATTATCATATTTACAATTGTTCAATTTACAAAACTAAACACTAATAAATGAAATTATTTAAGTATAAATTATCTAATTCACAATTTGAAGAACAACTAAACGAGAATAATTGAAGTATGTTATACCCTTAAATTTTAATAAATTAATTAATCTATTTAAAATTTAAAAACCTACAAAATATCATCACGTCGCGCATACTTGTATAAATTTTAAAACCCACCCGATTATACTACAGACACGGAAGATTTGTGGAAATTGCCCCATGAATTTCTAAATTTTGGTAAAGTGAAAAAAAGTAAAAAAGTATTAACTTGAATGAAAGGGGTGTATTCACAAATGGGTTGTTATCTGGTGGCAAATTAGGAATAATGGATTAATAGAGCTAACCGGCAAGATATAGCGCCGGAGCATGAGATGCAGTGGTACGTCGTCGCTTCGCTTCTCACCGTCCTCACCAGTTCTCAGGTCTAACCCTAACCCTAACCCTAACCCTATCCCTAACCGTAATTCCTACGTATATGTATAAATATACACACATGATAATCTTAATTGCGATCTCTTCGAGTCCATTTAGCGTGCATTATAGAACTATTTAAAAACTGCAAATTTAGTACTTTGAGTAACTTACATTAGATTCATCATTTTGAAACCTTGAAGTTTCAAGTGGTAAATATTTAATTTTTTTCATTAGAAAATGTTAGTGACCTGGTGCTTTATGCACAGTTAGTTGCCTATCAGTTAATCAACCAATTGATGGTTATTACAAAGAAAGGAATATAGAAAAATTTACTCCCTCAAAATTGATTGTTCCATTTCCTTTTTCTAACCTAATCAACTCGCCAAATTTCACAACAGAAAATAAATTGTATTCCTAACCATTGATTAGGTTGAAATTGGTGTTCAATAGTACCAAAGTCAAAGTGAGACTATCAATTTGAGATGGAAGGAGTATATATATTACATGGGTATTGTATTAACTATTAACAAATTAAAATTTTGGTGTGGAAATTTCAATGGGGTTTCTGTATGGTAGTCACTTCCATTCAAAACACACGCTCCTTATTCAGACTTCCCAAATTAAGAGTTGCATTTCTTAAATCAGTCCACGTGCAAAATCTCCCCATAGTAAAATAAGCTCCGTTCTTGACCATTGGCTGATGTGCAAAATAGTGACTTCTTAGAAAGTGTGATAGTCCAGTAAGCCATAATTTGGGAGGACGCGGGATTACTTCGCTGTTGTAGAAACCTCAGGAATTTGCTGTGGAGTGAAGATTCACTCCCTAAAAGTATGAGTTCAATTTGATTTCTATATGTTAATAATAGATATATAAATGGACGGTGAAGCTTTTAGTTTTCTCTCATAACTTCTTTCATAGGTACACATGCGTGGTGTTTTTATTAATATTTCTACTTTGTTCTGTTGTATTGTAGGGAATTTTGACAACATTGTCGCAGAGTAATGGGGGATATAAATATGACTATGCAACTGTTCCTTTCCTTGCTGAAGTTTTCAAGGTACTTCACTTCGCTGGATATTTTAAATCATATCAATAAGATGTATCTAGGAGCAGATATGTTGCAATGTTGCATTTATCAGCTTTCTTTCTTTTCATTTTTGATGAAATGATCTATTTATTCTTCGTAAGAAGTCAAAATTTCATATTTGAGTTACAACATTTCCATTAACATTTCGCATACTACCAAACCATATATACCATATATACGAATTGAGGCTTTTGTAGGGGTAAACAGATGAATTTTTAATGAAACTTGGTGAAGATGATCTCCATGTTTAGTAAATCATCTCCGCCACATTTCATCCAAAAATTCAACCCGGAAGTGGATTAACTAAAAAATTGATATATGTGAGCATTTCTGGCAGCTAAAATTTTAGATGTTTAGTTAACCCACTTCCCCGTTGAATTTTTTGATAAAACATGGTGCAGATGATCAATCATGGAAATCATCTCCACCAAATTTCATCAAAAAATTCATCCGTTTACCCCCTCAAAAGGCCCACTCCTATATATGGTATGTATGGTAAATTTTCCATATACACACATATATATATATATATATATATTAAACTTTGTATACAATTTCTGTAAAACTGCAGCTTCTTGTGTCTGGTATCCTTCTTTGGAGAGAGTGCCAAAGATCACCTCCTCCAAGGATGACTACAGAATGGAAGAGCGTCCGTGTATACCCTATACCTTCTATCATATACCTCATCCACAATAACGTTCAATTCGCTACCTTGACATATGTTGATACATCCACATACCAGATAATGGGCAATTTGAAAATAGTCACAACTGCAATATTATTCAGGTTCTATTCGATTTCTTTGTCTCTTTACTGATTCAGATCCAACATTGTTTCTGCATTGAGCTGGTTCTTTTATTTGTTTTATACTTTGGGAAATAAATGTTGATCCTTATATTTACAAATTAACAGATATATTGATCTTATGTTTTAGGCTGTTTCTGAGGAGGAAGCTTTCAAATTTGCAGTGGATGGCTATTGTCCTACTAGCTGTTGGAACAACAACGAGCCAGGTATTGCTACTTCCTACATTCTTCTTTCTGCATTGCAAATAGTTGTACCTATTTCTAGTCAATTAATTTTATTTACAAAATAGTGTAAATTTCTCTTTATATTCCTTTTGTAATGTGGGTAAATTGAGATTTCTTTTAAAGGGAGATTCGAATATAGGGTGGGGAGTTTTGAGATGGGAGAAAGGGTAGTCGGGGGATATATAATCCAATAGTCTAAAATATTTTCTCTGAGTGGAGTAATACAGCTCTTAATTTTTGTTAGAGAATTCCTATCAAATGGGACACACCTAGGTTCCATATTATGTAGACTTAAACAACTTGCTGTTTTAGACGCATAAATGATCATTTGCATTATTTCTTACCGATTTTGTGTTTTTTTGATAAAGGTTAAAGGCTGCAGAGCGGTTAAATGTGAGTCGCTGTTTTCGTCACCAATCCAGGGGTATATGCTGGGGATGTTGTCTGCTTGTCTTTCAGCACTAGCCGGGGTTTATACAGAATTCTTGATGAAGAAGAATAATGATAGCTTATACTGGCAGAATGTTCAATTATACATGTACATTTCTTGTCTTTGACTTAACGACAAATAACAACTTATTTCAATATCACCAGCATCAGTCCAAAAAATTGTTTATTTTTCAAATAAAAGTGTAATTTATTTTGTAGGTATTTAATCTCTTAGCTTATTTTGCATTTTTTATTAATTTGGCAATTAAAAGTATGCAAATTTCAATGTGACCAACATGCCCATGTACTACATTTGTTAAGATGCTGTGATAGTTATGACATAGATGATGCACATGTTAGCATATCTTTGTTTTTCTGAATAAAAAATTCTTTATATTCAGGTTTGGTGCTATCCTCAACATGGCAAGGCTAACCTTGGATGATTTTAGAGGAGGGTTTGAGAGAGGAGCATGGTGGCAATGCATTTTTAATGGCTACAGCATTACGACATGGTTGGTGGTGCTAAATCTAGGTTCTACCGGTCTTCTTGTTTCATGGTTAATGAAGTATGCTGACAACATTGTAAAGGTGCCTCCTTTTTATCTTTTGCAACTTGGGTGGTATCTGTATTTACCTCTTAATGTTGAATGGAAATCTATTCAGCATTAAGAGGAAGAAAAGAAGTTTGTTTTCTCACTTGTTAATGTTGAATTAGATTAAAATTCAGCATTAAGAGGCAAGTGCAGTGCCGAATGCTTGATTTAATTTTAATGAAATTTTATTCTTATGGTGCCCCTATTCTTTTCATCCATTAGGTATTGAATAAGGGTAAAATTGTAGAATTCCATCTCTTCAGCATTCAGAGCTGAATAAAGTCAAACACATTTTCTAGAGGTTGCGTTCATCTTTTAGAGTTTGAAAAACCAAGCAGCCCCTTAGCTTTTTCCTCCACATTTCTGTTGCACTTTGTTTACTTGGAATCATCTTGTAAATAAACCACTTTGCTTTAACAAGTCTCGCATGGAAACATCGAATTTTGGAAGAGAAGAATCTTCTTTGTACTTGTGTGATTTAATCTTTTGTTACATGTTTTGGTCCTCAAGTCTGCCCTCATAATTTTGACTGATTCTTCTAGGTATACTCGACGTCAATGGCGATGATTCTAACAATGGTCTTGTCTGTGTTCCTCTTCAATTTCAA
Source organism: Lonicera japonica (assembly GCA_021464415.1). Classification (NCBI taxonomy): domain Eukaryota; kingdom Viridiplantae; phylum Streptophyta; class Magnoliopsida; order Dipsacales; family Caprifoliaceae; genus Lonicera; species Lonicera japonica. Next base: position 50,749,138 of record CM038469.1, read on the forward strand.
GCCAACGGTTCAGGTATGCTTCCAAATATGTTCACATATTTTAGATGTTCTAAAAATCTATTTAATATCAAATTTCCGGATATAATATTTCGCATGCATCAAGCATGTTTTGAGTTCTAGTCTCAATTAACAGACTACACTTTTTTTAGTATTGATATTTCGTAACACATTTCCTTGCATCTTTGCAGCTCTTTTTAGGTATTGTTGTCTGCATGATGTCACTGCACATGTATTTTTCCCCTCCAACCGTACTTGTGGATTTGCCTTTGAATGTAAAAACAGCTCCCGAGACTGTCATTGAAGTTTCGGTTGATCGAAGAACAGATTCCTGATATATTATCTTCATCAAAGCAAACAATTCTTTGGTAAGTCTACATCTAGAACAAATATTTACGCAAATTCTTTTATTTTTTGAAATGTGTTGTACTGCACAAGTGTCATTTAGAATATCATCGTTATGACAAAAGAAAAGGATCCTAACAAGAAAAGGTATGCGATCTTGTTTGAACGTTGTTGTAGTAACTATCTACTATTGTCCATTTGTGTATATATATCTTTCAGGATTGCTAATTTTGTGCATTGAATGATTTGAAACGAAAATGTTCCCTCTTTGGAGCATGTGTATCTATATTATATAGATCACAAAGATATTCTAGACTTTTGCACATTTTTAAGACACCACCAATTTCAACATAATTGATGGCTAGAGAAACAACAACTTGTCAATTATCGTGAGATTTGGTATATTGATTATGTTTTGAAAAGGGAAGTGCACTCTTAATTTGGGACATCCCAAAGAGGAACAATCGGCTCTTAATTTGGGATGAAGGGAATAATAATTATGGTTTAGAATAGTTGAAAGGGATGGCATTAAGTTCATTACACTATATGTGGTCTAAAATCTTTTTATATCTATTGTAGCACCTTCCATCACTAGTTAATATACTGGGGGGGCTGCAGGACAGCTATCGCCAACCACTTGATAAATTTGTGGACTATAGTCGCTATTTGAAAATCTCTATTTATTGTTGCATTGAATATGCATAGCCTAGTGGTACTGAAATCACTACCATGTTTGAATCTTGTGCAAAGTATAGGTTAGCAATCCTGGTCTAGAACTTCCTGATGTTTACAATTAAATTGCATACAATATCTATCTGTCTCCAATTAAAAGTCTAATATTGTCTAATGAGACGTTCCAAATCAAGATTTCGGTTTTTGTTTCCGTGTTTTTGGTTTATTGTAGTGAACTTACTCTACTGTTCCTTTTTTATAGTGAACATTCTTGTGTTTTGGGAGATTACAATGACTTCTTGTTTGGTGCGCCGGATAAAAATACTAGATAGGATAAAAAACACCGGATTAAATAATCCTACCTTAAAACTGGGATTATTTAATCCGGTGTTTTGTGGGATGTCATTAACTCCGGATAATTTATTTGGTGCTTTATCCAATTTGGAGTTCTAACAAACATGTGATAACAATATTTAATCATATCCCGCTCCTAATCCAGTGTGCCAAACATAGCTCTAAGGTTTGAGTTTGAAAGTAGTTATATCTGTGTTTTGGTTTATTTATTTATTTATTACACCCTTACCTTAGCTAGTGAATAATTTTTTTTAGTGAATAATGTGATGATATAATGCTTCAATGTGCAACGCGTTTATATACAAAAATAAGCCCAAATTACACTCAACTATTACAAGGGATTTAATTTAGGGGCTGTATTTGAGAGTCGCGCTCTAAAGAGAACAATTTTCCTCTTTAAGAAAAAGATGGACTCTTATTTTGAAGGAGTAAACAGATAAATTTAATTTTCATGAAATTGAGTGATAATCTCTACAATAATTAAATCATCACCGCTAAATTTTATTGAGAAAGCCAATTTGGAAGTGTTGTGAAAAATTGATACATATGTTCATTTTTTACTATTGAAATTTTAGATTATTATTTCAGTGACTTACAAAATAATTTTTTTGATGAAATACGGGGAAAATGAGTTTTTTTTTAATGAATATGCATATGGAGAAGAGAATCTTGATATTTGTTGAACGATACTCCTTAGCTTCGGGTTGTTAGAGCGAGGAGCAATATAGCACTAATTTTCAAAGTCTATGAAGTAGCTAGGTGTTAAGGGACTTGGGGTTAGACCAAACATGGGATGAATTAAGCTTTAGGGTTTTATTTTTTAAACTAAGTTGTTTGATCGGCATGGTGTAATTTGAATTTACCCTTCTTTTTCTGTATCTTTTAAAAAGGGTGGTGCTATTTCCACCTCACAAACTACTTGCTTCTACTCTCACCAAAAAAAAAGTTCTAAACTCCTATTTCCACCCCACTCAATTAATCATTTTCAACCAACTAATTACCCATTAACATTAATTACTATTCATCATCATCATCTTCTTCTTCTTCTTCCTCTTCCTTTTCATCTTCTTCTTCTTCTTCTTCTTCTTCTTCTTCTCTATGATTTTTACTCAATGATTAATAATTAACAAAAATTCAGATCTAATTAACACATTCTATCTCATTCAATTCATTTCAAAAGCCAACAAAAATTCAAAAGTAACTCACAAAAACACACAAAATCTCCATTAATGTCACACAAAAAAAAACCTTAAGTTGTAGAGAATGGTAGAGAATAGCAAATCAAGGATTATCAAAGTAGAAAAACCTAATGAAAGAAAGATATGTTTGTTTTTATTATGTTTAATGTTTATTTTCTTTAGTTAATATCAAAAAAAAATTTGTACCAACAAAACGAATTAGAGCATTAGAACAGGTTACCTCGGTTACGGGAAACCGAAATTTAAGCACTTATTCGGTTTTCGGTGACCGAATGTGTAATTTGATTATATTTTAGACAACTTCGGTCCTAGGAGACCGAGCAATTTGATGAATTTCGGTCCTATGAAACCAAAATTATTCAAAATACTCGGTTGTTAAAGACCGATGTAAGGTCCCGAGAGCTAAAAATATAGTCCAGAATACTTCGGTTGTGAGGGATCGAAGAAGTGGATGAACCTCGGTCATAGAGAACCGAAATTGTTCTCAATACTCGATTTTTAGAGGGCGATGTAAGGTCCCGAGAGCTAAAATATGATACAAGGAGGCCACGGTTGTAAGGGACCAATGAGTAGATGGATGCAAAAATTTAAAAACCATTGTTGAGAAGAAGAAGAAGAAGAAGAAGAGGAAGAAGAAGAAGAAGAAGAGGAGGAGGAGGAGGAGGAGGAAGAGGACGAAGAAGAAGAAGAAGAAGAGGAAGAAGAGGAGGAAGAAGAAGAGGAGGAAGAAGAGGAAGAAGAAGAGGAGGAGGAAGAGGAAGAAGAGGAAGAAGAGGAAGAAGAAGAGGAGGAGGAGGAAGAAGAGGAAGAAGAAGAAGAAGAAGAGGACGAAGAAGAAGAGGACGAAGAAGAAGAAGAAGAAGAAGAAGAAGAAGAAGAAGAGGAGGAAGAAGAGGAGGAAGAAGAGGAAGAAGACGAAGACGAAGACGAGGAGGAAGAAGAAGAAGAAGAAGAAGAAAGAATAATAATAATTAAGAAGAATTAAGAAGAAGAAGAAGAAGAAGAATTAAGAAGAATTAAGAAGAAGAAGATGAGGAGGAGGAGGAAGAGGAAGAGGAAGAGGAAGAAGAGGAAGAAGAGGAAGAGGAAGAGGAGGAGGAGGAGGAGGAGGAGGAAGAGGAAGAAGAAGAAGAAGAATAATAATAATTAAGAAGAATTAAGAAGAAGAATAATAATAATTAAGAAGAATTAAGAAGAAGAAGAAGAAGAATTAAGAAGAATTAAGAAGAAGAAGAAGAAGAATTAATGATTAATTATAATTAGTTTGTGTTGCATTAAGGGTTAAATGAATGTAAAATTTTAGAAACCATTGTTGAGAAGAAGAAGAAGAAGAAGAAGAAGAAGAAGAAGAAGGAGGAGGAGGAGGAGGATTAATGATTAATGGTTAAATGTAATTAATCATTAATCTATGTGTATTAAAATGAGAGTGGTAAAGGAAGTAGTGGGAGTGTTAATGAGTAAAAGAGAGTTGGTAGGAGTGGTAGTGAGAGTGGGAGTGAAAGCAAGTAGTTTGTGGGGTGGAAATAGCACCACCCTTTAAAAAAAAATAAAAAATCCAAATTGGAGTGGTGTGACAGATTCAAATGAAATAAGATACAATGATACGTACCCTTCTCTCTTGCCGGCACCACTGCCACAGGCCTCAGCCGCCGCCAAGGCTCCTCTCAAATCCTCATTCAGAATCCAACATAAATAATCTTTAAAGCAACAAAACCCTAATTGATTGTGAGGGAGAGATTCGAATATAAATTAGATACAGAAGCATATGCGATGTGTGTGTAAGTCTTGTTTTTATGCAAGTACATATCTAACTACGAACATGAAAAATAAATAAAACGGGGGATAGACTTAATGCAGTTTTTTACCAACCAAATAATATTTGTGTTTGAAGAAATGTAGCCGCAACTTTCACAGGGAGAAAAGAAACAAAGGCTAAATGACCAATAAGCATAACGTACTCTACACCTTTTTTTAGTTATGCCAATGAATTTTATTTTTCATCAAAAGTACCATTAAACAAGTTCCGTTATTTCACTTAGGTCCAAATTGTAACTTCCGTCAATTATTTTTAACGGAATGCTGAGTTGGCACAAAAAATCTGACGTGTCACTTTTAAAAAAATAAATAAAAATGACATGGCATTTAATCTCTTCTTCCCAACTCATTTTCTCTCTCTTCAATTTTTCCATTCCAGCCACTTCATTGATTTCGACCTTTACCAGCATTTTCTCCGGCCACTCTAATAATCAGATATAACAGAAACATAAGTAATGAGTGCTTGAGGATATATCTATATATATATATACTGTACATCAGACCTTGAGAATCTCCGGTGTAATTGGATTTGGGCCCCTAAAAGAGAAATTTGTCATAATTGGAGCACGTGTTATGTGCAGTTCTGCCTTGGTAGCTGTAATAAATCTTAGTGGATTACTGCCAAAGGAGAAAATGAAAAAGAAACAACAATGGCTATCGTTACGAGAAAATAAAAAACTTACTTCCATTGATGGTTTAATCTGTGTACGTGTAGAGAAAGGGATAGATCGAGACACGGTAGAATTAATGTAGGCGAAGACAGAAAGAATGAAGTGGGCGGAGAAAAAATGGAGGTGGCCGGAATCAATGGAGTTGCTGCTGGGGTTGCTGCCGGAAAATCAACGTTGCTGCCAAAAAACCAACATCGAGTTGCCGACGTTGCTTCCGAAAAACAGACGTTGCTGCCGAAAAACCAACACCGAGAGAGAGAGAGACTTGCCACATCATATTACAATGCCAACTCAGCAGACACATCAGATTAAATTGCCACGTCAGCTACCACATCACACTTCCGTTAGAGGAATTTAACTGAAGTTACATTTTGGACCTAAGTAAAAAAATTGGAAAAATTCACTGGTACTTTTAATGGAAAATAGAATTCGTTGGCATAAGTGAGAAATGTGATAAAATACATTGTGCTTATTGATCATTTAGCCAAAAACAAACAAACGCAGCTCTTTTCTTATCAACCAAGTTTCAAAAAGTAATAAATACAGGCAGGTAAGTGCATACATCATTTTTATTTTCCCCTTCAAAATAAAAAATTCTACCACTAGCCCTCATTTACTACCATATTAATTTCTTACCTACCTAAACAATACTTGTTTCATAACAATTCATCACTCCCCCTCTTGCTACCCTCTATAAATACTACTATTTTCCAATAGATCATATCAAGCTTAATACATTGCAAGTTAACTACAAAACTGTGAGAGAGAGAGAGAGAATGGAGTCAGTGGTACATCAACCACCTAATATGGGTGGTGGAGCCAATGGGCAGCAAGCGAATGACAGGTGCCAGAGCTTCGAGATGCCATTACACTACCCGAGGTACACACGCGCAGAGTACGAGGTGATGCCAGAGTGGAAGCTTGACTGTTTGCTCACTGCATATGGCCTTCCAGTCACCGGAGATGTTAACCAGAAGAGGAAGTTTGCCATGGGTGCTTTTCTATGGCACCATTGAACTTGATTGTTCTTGTCAAAAAAAAAAAAAAAAAGTAGAGAAGTTGTGTTGTGTTTTTTGTTATGGTTTTGGAACTTCAAGTTCAACTAGTGGTTTTAATGTGGTAAAAAAAATGTGGGGAGAATTATGTTTGTTGTACTGCTATTAAAATGTTTTATGAAGATAATTTGAACAAAAATGTTTACTAAGGTATGGCTAATTGTGGCTTTTAGTGATAGTTTTCTTAAAATATGTTCTATCATCTATGGTTTGTAAATGTTTTATCTATTGTCGCACTTGTTTTTTTGTTTCAATTGTCTTGAAGGAGTGTTAAAATTTTGTTTTCTAATTATACTTTTGCAAATTTTTTTTCATACGAAATTTGCTTGAAGAGGGAATCAAATTTTGATCTTAAGTAATGAAGTTCACACTTAATTACTGGATTATTTATCATTATTATTATAATATTTTTTTAAAAATATAGATATGCAAGTCGTACGCACATATGTATATGCGTTCGTTATTCTTTCATAGCAAAAAGCTTTTTGAAAAAAAAAATCGTGAAAGGCTTTGTCAAGAATGAGTTCTACAACTTCTTATACAATTTGAGTACACCATCAAACTCAAATTAATATTAAAAGAAAAAGAAAAGTGGCGGTTATTATCGAGATTGCCACCTATCATCCTAGACGAGTACTATCGCATTAGGAATTTTTCTGTGTTGTTTGGTTAGATTTCTAAAAATTATTTTGGGTGTTTCTTTTTTTTAAATATAATTGTATTTGGTCATTTATTTTACAAACTTCATTTAAGTAAAAATAATATTTTATATTTATTTGAGAAAAAAATTAAGGATTAAATTAAAAAACAAAGATTATTTTTTTTGTAAAAATTTAAAAGTAATATTTCAAACAAAAATCAAATTAAGAAATAATTTTAAAAACTTTACTTAAAGATAAGTTTTAAATTAAATATTTAAAAATTCCAACTAAATAAAACTCACCGTTTCAAATTGATCATCATATGTTTTTTTAAATATAATAAATTAATAAATGTATTTTATATTTTAAGACTTTGCTAGCACTAGGACTAAATATGATTTATTTTCTTAATCATCGATGATTACATAGAATTAAAAATGTTTTTCAAAAAAGTCCAAATCAAAGTAGGTGAGACAGAGGAGAATGAAATGAAAATTATTATTTTTTAAGTTACAGAAAACTCAAGTTTTTTTAAAAATACATTATTTTTTATTTTTATTTTTTTTAATTGACCATCTGATCAATTGATCATCTACACAGACTTGAGCCATTTCAATTACAGAGCTTGTGATCCGCCATCATGATTTGATTACTCCTCCTTATTTTCTCCTTTCTGAAAAACAGCCTCCATTCTCAGACTGAGAGATAGAAAAAGAAATTCTGACCTAAAATTTTCCTTTGAGAAAGGAAGGAAGGGGAAAATGCCTCGGGAAATAATAACACTGCAAGTGGGACAATGCGGGAACCAAGTAGGGATGGAGTTCTGGAAGCAACTCTGCCTCGAGCACGGTATCAGCAAAGAAGGCATTCTCGAAGATTTCGCCACTCAGGTTGTCTTTGATTTTACCCCTTTATGTTGAATGAAACTCTATTTAGCATTGCCAGGCTCAGAATGCTTAATTTAGTTTTAATGACATTTTATTTCAATGATGCTCCTGTTTAGTCTTAAGGGCCGAACAAAATCACATACATTTTCCAAGGGTATTTACGTTTAGCATTAAACATTCAGACTTCAGCATTCAATGTTAGCAATCAGAGATTGGAAAAACAAACTGATTGCTTTATTTCGAATGATATTGATTTGAAAAATCGTTAGATCAACATTCATTGTGCTGTGCCTTGCTTGATGTTTTTTGTGGGAGTTGAGAAAGTTCTGATTTTATTGAATATTTTAATTTCTGCGTTTGGTAGTGAATTTTTATGTAGAGACTAGAGAGACCTATTTATCGAACTAACATTAACATTAAACTATATAATATTCCAATTTGGCGATTATATTATTCATTGGTTAGAATGTATTGCAATTACGATTAATTTTAAGGGTGACGTTTGTTCTTGCATATTAGAGGTTGGGTACCAATGTTTTGCATGATAGGTGTTTGGGTGTCATTTTAGACTGAATCTGTTAGTCAACGTGGTTAACCGTAACTCATTTAATTTTTACCCATTTTACCCCTCAGCAAGAGCAATATGTTTTGTCTTTTTCTAAGGGTAAAGTGGGTCAAAAATTAACTAAGCTAACGGTTGACCATGTTGACTAACGGATTCCATCCAAAATGGCACCCAAACACCTATTATGTAAAACTTTGGCACCCAACGTTTAATATAAAGGAACAAACGGCACCCATAGTCTAAATCACCCTTCATTTTATATGGCCCCACAATTTTAACCAATACATGGTGACCACGCTAGATACGGTGCGTTCTTTATGTAAGTTGGTATAACGTGATTTAATTTTAACTCGTTCATTGAGCACTTGGAACAATGGCTTCTCAGAATTTAGAAGGTTTATAACTAGCAAATGGTGGCACTCTTGATTCACATCCAATATTAAAAGAAAAATGTTCTGATAATAGTATGTGATATTTAGTTTGTGGTGGTGGTAATAGTTCTTAACTTTGATTTGAAAGGCGGTTAAGTTCAAATCTCAGACCACTCATTTTTTTAAAGTAAATTAATGAAGCGTATTGGATGTTTTAGGAGTAGACCACAAACTCTTGCTCTCCATTAACACATGGTATGTACGCGTATTCTTTTAACTGTGGGGAAAATATATATAATGCACAGAACATGTTTGCACATGTACTATATGTATGGTCCTCATTGAAAGTTTATTCTCCCCCATATTTAGTTTGATTCTGCTTCAAACTTTAAATATTCTGAACAAAGAATGGTACAGGGAGGTGACAGAAAAGATGTGTTTTTCTACCAAGCTGATGATCAACACTACGTGCCACGAGCTTTGCTAATGGATTTGGAACCCAGGGTGATTAATACTATTCAAACTGGTGAATATCGGAATCTCTTCAATCACGAGAATTTGTTTATGTCTAAAGAGGGAGGTGGTGCAGGAAACATTTGGGCTAGTGGATATCATCAGGTTAATTCTGCTCTTTCCTCTGATTATTAATTTTCTTAATTTGTGTTCTAAGCTCTTATGCTTTGGTTGCATGTATGTAATCGTATAAAGCACCAACACCGGCAACACCTATATACGTCATACAAAGACATGCCGACATGGAAAACTCAAATAATTAGGACAGGACATGTAATGACCCTAGTGTTGTTGGCGGGCTGCTAAATGTGCCTTTGCGTGGTTGCAGTTGGTGCTGGCAAGCTATACAGTATGCGTGTTCATAGCACATCGTTTAAAGTTTTTATAGAAGTTTAAAGATTTTCACTGAATATTAGTCATTATTGTTTTGACCAGGGTAAGAGTGTCGAGGAGGATTTAATGGACATGATTGATAGAGAAGCAGATGGAAGCGATAGTCTTGAGGGCTTTGTTCTATGCCACTCCATTGCTGGGGGAACAGGCTCAGGTTTTGACCTTTTTACTAGTTCAACTTTGAGATTTTCATTTCATCACCAATTAACATTTAGAGTGATCCAACTTAGAGAGTTTCCTCCAGTCACTAGTTACATACTAATTCAGGTATGGGTTCGTATTTGTTGGAAACACTGAACGATCGCTACAGCAAAAAACTTGTTCAGACATACAGTGTATTCCCCAATCAAAATGAGACAAGTGATGTGGTGGTTCAGCCTTACAATTCGCTTTTGACACTCAAGCGGCTCACACTGAATGCTGACTGTGTAGTCGTTCTTGACAATACAGCACTTAATAGAATTGCTGTGGAGCGCCTTCATATTCCAAATCCATCGGTTTCTCAAACAAATTCTTTAGTTTCTACTGTGATGTCAGCAAGTACAACCACATTGCGTTACCCAGGATATATGAATAATGACTTAGTTGGCCTTCTTGCTTCTTTGATACCAACGCCAAGATGCCACTTTCTAATGACGGGGTATACTCCACTCACAGTGGAACGCCAGGTAAGATTCCAATATCCCTACTTAGAGACTGTTTCTTTTGTCTGGATGGCTAAAATTCAGACTTTGGAGGTTAGTTATGGTGTTTGTTTTGATTAAAATTCAAAAGAAACCTCTTAATATGCCTCTGAATAAGTAAGAGGCTCTCTAGCTCTTAATATGATTAATGAAGTCTGAATGGTTGCTTAATTTTTCTCTCAAGCCAGCTCTTTTGGTTATACTTCAAAATATAAAAGAAGGGCAATACGGTCAAAGTAATATGTTTAATGTCTATCCAGCTATTGCATTCAAACAAATTCATATTCAGAATCTAGATTCGAACAAGAAAATGAGCACCCACTTACCTTTTAAGACTTCAATGCCTACATTATCTAGTTGATATTTTCTGTAGAGCAAATTATGGATCTTTAATTCTTTATAGTGTCGATGTCTAGGAGCATGCACACGGTATTATAGGACAAGCTTATCCTACAGATTTGGAATGTTGTGGATGCTCTAATTAACTAATCTTGAAATAATGGTACCTGATAAATATCTGATATAGATACATCCTCTCTGTAATTGTATCCATGCTCCTTAGCTTTTAACTGCCTCGAGAGCTCAGAGAGTGGTTCATCATTCTATGAAGTAAGATCAATGATTTGGGTGTGGCTTAGTATATGAAAGCAATCATGTTTTTTTTTAAAAGATTGACACTGCGCGGATAAATATTTTTTTTACAGGCTAATATGATTCGTAAAACTACAGTACTAGATGTGATGAGAAGACTTCTTCAGGTAAGAGAATCATTAATTGCTTACTATATGTTTTGACAAACACTTTTCTAGTATCCTAAGTTCCTCACTTTGGTCGGTTTTGTAGTCAAAGAATATCATGGTTTCCTCTCACGCTCGGACAAAAGAAGCTAGTCAGGCAAAATACATATCGATATTAAACATCATACAAGGAGAAGTTGATCCTACTCAGGTGACTTAATTAACTTTCGGAAGTTCCTATTTTTTTAATTTATTTTAGCATTAATGAAACTTGGTAATTCACATGTTCTGTTAACATGAGACACTTCCTCTGTCCCATATTAAGAGAACACTATTCCTTTTCGGGATGTCCTATATTACAAGTCCAGTTTCTTTATTGGGACATAATCAACGGATCAAATCCCCCTGTAGCAAACAACTTTTATTCTTATCCGTTGATTATGTTGAAACTACATTCGTAAAAAGATGTGAAAGTCAAATATGAACTTTTTATCCACAATATTTGTGAATTTACATATAACTTCTTAGTTGCATGGAACTGAATTCTGATGCCTGTGGTATTTTAAAAATTAGGTACACGATAGTTTGCAGAGAATACGTGAAAGAAAGCTTGTTAATTTTATTGACTGGGGCCCTGCAAGCATTCAGGTATGTCTCAAAATAACCCGTAGTTGTTACATCTTCGTTCCTTTAGTTTGAAGTTAATAGTTTTTTTTCCCTTTTGACAGGTTGCTCTATCTAGAAAGTCTCCTTATGTTCAGACTGCCCACAGGGTGAGATTTTACGTCGGTGATTTTGTTGTTTAGATTTATGCTTGACTACATTTAGTACAAAATTTGCCTAGGTAGAATTTTGCCACAAAATTCACCTTATTTACATCAAGTCAACAAATCTGTCCAAAATCTCTCAAAACCCCTAAAATATTATGGAATATGCACAAGTTCTTGACATTTTTTTTTACTTATTGTGGTCAAGTGATAAATATTTTATAGTTGAAAGGGGCTTTCTCTTAACTTTTTAGTTTAGGCCTTGGTGAGGGAACCAAAACTGGACTATAGTTTTGGTGTACTGTAATTTGCCATACTTTATTTTATTTTTAATCATTCTATATCTATACATATTATCAGAATGCTGGCATGGATTTATGTTTCTTGTATAATATAGTGATCAATTATTGGAATGAAAAATTATGAATTAGAAAACCCTCCTTGTTTTGTACATCTTTTAGGTGAGTGGTCTTATGTTAGCAAGTTACACTGGTATCCGGCACCTGTTCAGCAAGTGTTTGAGCCAGTATTCTCTCTTGAGAAAGAGGCAAGCCTTTCTTGACAGATACAGGGGTTTCCCTTTGTTTGATGTAAGTTCCCCCTTTTTTTAATTAGTTTTCCCTTTGTTTGATGTAGGTTCCCCTTCCTTTTTAATTATTTTCCCCTTTTGTTTTCCATGGAAAGCTTTTTTATGTAAAACAATTCCAAGGAACTGAATTATTTTCTGTGTGCCAATCAAACACAGCCTAGGTAAGTTAGAACTTCATACATGGATCATTTCTTGATGCACATGAAAAAATCTTACGTTTGATGAATGTCATTTACATATAAATCTGAAAATGGGCAGGACGATCTTTCGGAATTTGATGAGTCCAGAGATGTAATTGAGAGTTTGGTTGATGAATATAAGGCCTGTGAGTCCCCAGATTACATCAAATGGGGAATGGAGGTATATACCCTACTGGTCCTGTATGTCTCTACTATATTATAAAGATAGGATAAATGAAGCCCTATCAGTATATTGCGTTTTCCAAACATACACCCCCCCCGGGCAAGTTTCTTTTTCGACTGTGTCTTTTGTTATATACGTTTAACTTTTTTTTCATTTTAAATTTACCTATATGGCCCTGTTCTCATGCGCAGTGTTCTTTAGCAACAGAATTCTGTTGCTAAAAGCCCGGTCTGCATGAGAGTCGGCTTTTGTATATGGGTGTGTGCGTGTAAAGTATAATATAATTAAATTTGATGGTTCTTGTTTGGCTTTCACTGATGAGTTGTGGCGTTGTTTTAGGATCCAGGCCACATATTAACAGGAGAAGGAAATGCTACAGGGACAGTGGATCCACACTTGGCAAATTGAATCAAACCAAGTATGTTGCTATTGCCGGCCTCCTAGGATTTTTCACTTATTATGCTTTGTTCTACCTTCCTCATTTTATTAAATTTGATTTTTTAAGGACTGCAATAGGCCATAGAATTGCACATAATTGTGTCATTATATCTATATAATAACCTATATATAATATCGACTTTGTCTGAATCTCCCTCCAAAACTTATACGGACTGGGACTAAAGTCGCATCAAAATGAGACCAAATTTTGGAGCAGCTTTATGATAATGAAACCAACCAGCAAAAACACTCTTGGTACCTAGAATGACTATCAGAAAAATATATAAAAGATCATTAGGCCATGCAGGCTTTCCGTAATAATTATAACCCATACCTTTAGCCAATTTCACTCTTAATACAAGATCATTCAGGGAAGGTATTTTTGATATTGGGATTGGGGAATATCTTATCGAGGTAATCATATTTGTTTCAGTAAATGTGCTCTTCAGACACTTGAACCTAGTTGGATCGCATCAAGACAAATGGAAGCAGGTCAACGAGCAATTACACGAAATGCAGTTTCATGAGGATGATGAAGAGTATGAGATCAATTTCTAAGCACTTTATTTTAAATATAGCAGACATAATTCCATTGTCTAATTCCAGACACCTTACAGTAGATTTTGACTCTACATATCCTACGGACATATCAAGATAAATAATAGCGAACCAGCCCTTGGATTTATTTTTGACTAACTTCGGGATTGGGCACAGTATGAAAGATCTTTTAGATGTGCATCTTCCCCCCGGGGGGCGATTGGGACGTGGGCATAGGGGTCTTTATGACACAATCAATAATTCGATTCATTTTCAATTAGGCCTTGCCCTAGCTTCTTTAGGGGTTATTACTTCCTTGGTAGCTCAACACATGTACTCTTTACCTGCTTATGCATTCATAGCACAAGACTTTACTACTCAAGCTGCGTTATATACTCATCACCAATACATCGCAGGATTCATCATGACAGGAGCTTTTGCTCATGGAGCTATATTTTTCATTAGAGATTACAATCCGGAACAGAATGAGGATAATGTATTGGCAAGAATGTTAGACCATAAAGAAGCTATCATATCTCATTTAAGTTGAAGTTTTGTTAGAAATGATGGAGACATAAATTCAGGATCGTTTGATATTGCGTATAGATTGAACAAAAAAAAACTTATGCTAAAACCCTATAAGAATAAAGGGATTTCACCTTTGTGGATCATGTAGAGGATCCATATGAGGAGACTAGGGTTTGAAAGCATCAGATTGCGATTTGGTCAGAATTTTTTTTATTCTCGCTGGGCTGCGAAAATTAATTTTTTTCGCCACCGAAACGACTTCTGATCGTCCTGATTTTCCGCGCCATAATAGTAACTTTGCGTTCCGAACCACATATCCAAAAATCAGCCCGATCCAACGGTGGAATCAAAAGTTATTCCGCGCCGATTGATTTACGACTGCTGCGTTGCCGAAAAGACCTAAAGAACCTTCTATCGTATTCCTTCCGCCATCAAATCTTGCACCGAGTCACACGGTGGGCTACGGTATCACCAAAGATTAATCTCCTCTCTCCATAGAACAAATCCTAACTCATGAGATTTACGATTATTTTGTTGTTATGAGAAGAGATCTAGGTCGGCGTATATCGTTCATGAAAAATTAAGGCTACGATAGGGACCTTAAGGAAGACAAAAGTGTTTGGGCTTCTTATGGAAGAGTTGGAATCCTAATTCCACTCTGAATTAGTTCCTCCATACAATTATAATTCACACCCACTAAAGAATTATAATTGCTCACTCCCAGGGCTCCTTAACTCAAAATTAATTTCGAGCTCCTTATTATTAAATACTTATTATTCTCCACACGTTAGATTACAGAAAACCGTCATTTAAATTAAATTACTGAGCAATTATATTAAATGATTCTAGATGCCCTTGAGCCCTACCAACTTGAACTTATTTGACATGTCGGATATAATCCCACATAGATCTTCCACTGAGCTGCAGGGTAGTTGACCTTCAAAACTTATAAGCTCCATCCAAACACTCCCAAGGCCTTATCATCAATCTCCTATACCGGGACGTGGATTCGTCAATAATTTATTCATCATACCCTATAGTGTCGTCAAAATACCAATTCACGAAGATTATTGATCCTATAAACTCTGAATCTCACTCCTTAATGAGTCAAAACAACAATTACACTACATATATAGCCTCATTAATTAATTTCAGTCCAGATTAAGAGCATAAGTAATCAAATAACACATGGGATTATGGTAAATTTGTTTTATATAGTCTGTATTAAAAACAATCACAACCAAGAGGGAGCAAGCACCATGGCCTTCATTTCAATACACATCACATGTGTTAACTTTCCACCTAGCAACAAGATCGAGTTAAAACTATACCGTTTTCATGTAGTCAAATAAACTACTAAAACTTGTGCTACAATCCTATCGATACCGGGACTGGGTCCATTCCATCAAAGATTAAGATTTGCATGAACCAAAACTTATATTCCACAAGTGTCGCATCCAATGCTATGATCTTCTGTGTGTCAAGCTATACTCTGATCCAAACCAAATCTCTACTATATAGAATAAAAGACAAACATGCACAATATTTAAATAAAAATATAATGCAACATAATTGCCCTAGATTCTCATTAAAATTTCTAGCAAAACCAAGTTTATAACATATCCCAAACCAACAAGGAAAATTGTTTTAATAGCTTTCAGTAGGCCTCGTTTGATTCAAGAAAAATTGAAAACCCTATAATAACTTCACTATTCCACACAAATACTAGCACAACGTATTTTAAAGTACTACTAATTTAACTTGTTTTGCTACAATCCTATCGATGGGTGTCCAATTCCATCTAAGATTGTGAACCATTAAACTTATATTCCACAGAGAACCAATGCTATGATCCTTCTGTGTGTAGCTATACTCTACAGCATACCAAAAATCATCTACTAAAGAATAAAAGACACACATTTGCAAATATTTTTTTAAATAAATAATATTAATGCAACCATTGCCCATTCATTTTAGATTTCTCATTAAAATAGCAAAACCAATTTTTTTTAACAAATCCAAACCAAAAGAAAATATTTTTTTAGGCCTCGCAAATTTTTTTAAAATTTTTCGGGTTTAAAAATTTTTTTAAAGATTTTTTTAAAATTTTTTTTAAAATTGGGAA
This sequence comes from Lonicera japonica, assembly GCA_021464415.1. NCBI lineage: Eukaryota > Viridiplantae > Streptophyta > Magnoliopsida > Dipsacales > Caprifoliaceae > Lonicera > Lonicera japonica. Next base: position 50,765,383 of record CM038469.1, read on the forward strand.
TTTTTTTTTTTATGGGATTATTAAAATACCAATTTTTTTACAGAACTAAACAATTTTATATCCCTTAATACTGTTTGATCAAACAGGGTATTGGTATTAAATTAATACCAAAATCCATACTATTGGGATTATCCTAACCGGCAACTAACTTCAAAGAGGCCATCACCACAAGACTTTTTGTGCCTTATAGGATAAAGATTCATGTTTATATTTACCAGGGGGGAGGTGGTACTCTTGTTTATACTAAATAAGAAGAAAGGAGCTTTTTTGAAAATTTTTTATTTCACTCGTTTGGTTTAGTTCAACAAAAAAAATGCTATTACTAGTAAATGAAAAATTTTTTATTTTCAAAAATGCCACTACTCACTCGAAAACTACTATATTAAAATAAATAAGAATGGAGATAGTTCTTTTAAATTGGTTTTTAATTTAAAATTTTTTTTAAAAATTTTTTAAAATTTTTTTTAACAAAAAATTTTTTTAATAAAATTTTTTTTCGAAATTTTTTTTTTTTAAACTACCGGGTTTTTTAAGTAAACCCTTAACAGGTGCTTTGGGTCATAATCGGGTTTTTTTTAAATTTTTTTTTTAATTTTAAATTTAGAAATTTTTTTTTAAAAATTTATTTTTTTTTTATTTCCATTTGTTAGAATCCAAAAATAATCCGTATACCCAAGTTACATTGAACTAAACATGGTATTAATATCAGCATGAAATATCCCAGTATTAATACTGTATGAATCAAACAGGGTATTGGTATTAAATCTAATACCAGGATTAATAATCCAGTTATTCAATACTGGTATTATTAATCCCACTGATCCTAATCCCTGAATCAAACGAGGCCTTAGTATATCACTCTAACAAGAAAAATCTCTATTATTGTATCTTAAGAAAAAAAAAGTCTTAGGGTAAAGAGTTTCTAATGTTTATATTTACTTTCACTTCACTCTTGTCATTATAAAATGAGATTCAAGCTTTTTACTGAAAATTTAGAAGTTTATTTCACTCATATAAGTATTTGGTTTAGTTCAACAACCTAAATGATGAATCAAAAAGGAAAATGTATTATTCAATTCATCAAAGCCCTTTCCTAGAAAGAAAATGAACTAGGGTCAATTTTATATCTCAACGAGTCACATGTAGAGTTGTTGATAACACAAAGAGTTAATGGGATTTCATAATCGAAATTTCCACCAGAGATTTAATAGTTGGTATTAAGCCCGGCAATTTATAACACGATAATGGGTCGTGACACGAAATCGACACGAATTTACCGGGTTTGGGTAAATTTTTCCTTAACCAGGTGCGGGTCATTTATTAAACGGGTTGACCCGCCAAACCCGTTTATTAAACGAGTCGATTTCGTGTATATTCGCGAGACCCGAATAAAATCCGTTTAACCCGGTAAGAATATATACGAGTCGATTTCGGGTCGTGTAAACCCGTGTAACCCGAATATAATTTTTATATATATATAAATTACTTAATTAAATTATTAGCAGATCACTATATATTATTCGTATACGACCCGAATTGAACCGTTTATTTTAAACGGGTTAAACGAATCGGGTCGTGTCATTCGTTAATTAAATGGGTCGTGTATGAATTTGAATTTTTCACCCGTTTATTAAACGGGTCGTGTACGGGTGGAGGCACTTTTCACCCGACATGAAACCAACCCGTACACGACCCGTTGCCAGGCCTAGTTGGTATATTCTTAACCTTGGCAAAGTCCAACTTGTTATGATAGGAATGAACAAGAACAAATTAGTTTTAGCTAATGTAAAAAAGATACCCATTATTGTTCCAAAGACTCTACTCATACTGAGATACTTATTCCAAAAGCTCAAGGTACAATTTGAATGAAATAGATTTTTCAACTTCACATTAGTGATTGCAGTTACATAAACAAAACCGAAGTTAGAAAAATGAATTTTTGAATCTGGAAGGTATTCTACCGTGGAAATTTTGTTAATGTGAAATTCATTTTGTGTTGTACAATAAATGAATTCAATTTAGGTCTGTGTGCTCAAAACAAGTACATTTTTAAACATCACTAACAAACTCCTTATCAATCTCGATCATTTCTATATGAACAACAATTCAACATATCCTTTTAGAGATCTAAGAAATTCCAAGACATGGTTAAAAGTTTGTATTACCCTTTCAATTGACATAGACACAAGTTATCTGGTAAAAATTTTGATCAAAGGTTAAATCGATCATCAAAAGAAGAATTAGGTCAAAAATTAGGAAACATTATGGGAATTACTAAATGGGTAACTCACCAATCTCTAAAAAGAACTATATAATATTCTTTATTTGTTAGGTTACGCAGGGGGGAGGGGGCATTTTACCAAGGTTTCTAATATACTTTTTGTGTGATTCTTGTTGAGGTGCATACTTTGGGGGAAAGGGTGCAGGGAGGACAATGTAAAGCAGACTCCCCATTTATTAGATAGAGAAGATTGCCAAGATTTCACGATCCGTTGTCGAACTTATTCCAATTCCAAGAGCTCAGATCAAATCGATATTAATCCAGATTGTTTTCCTTTCAAGGATAAAACTTATTCCCCATCATTTCACTGGCCGATGTTGACCCCTTTTGTTTTGAGTCCTATTTAATATTTAGAGTTTGCCTCATTCGATTTTGGGAATTAAAAGCTGAATGTAGCATTTGGGGCTCAAAGTATAAGGCTGTGATGATAATAAAGTTACTAATAGTGATTTTATTCATTTGCCATTATATATATATAAAAGATACAACATTTGACATAATTATTCTTAAGGGTGTCCAGAATCCAATCCAATCCATTTTTCCTGGATTTTATGGATGATTGAATTGGATCGGATCGGATCGGATGCAAAATTTGAAAACCGAAAAAATTGGATCGATTCCGGTTTGATGTGCTCTAGGAACCGATCCAATCCAATCCATTATTAGAGTTGCCCCATGTCTCTCCCTTATGGATGACTTGAAGAGTTAAAGGCTTGAAACTTTGTAGATTTAAAATCTTTATCTAGTGTTATTTTATTCAATCATTTAATCTTTGTTTGTTATTTAATATTTACTTTAATCATGTATGGTTTGTCAGTTAGTTTAATTATGTATTTTTTGTTAGACAGTAGACATTTTAACTTGAAACTATTTGATTGAACACTTGAACTTTATTTGTAATAGATTCTATTTATTTTACAAATAGTTTACATCTTGTTTTACATTAGAATTGAACATTTCAAGAAATATATCTTATTTTAAATTTTTAATCGGATCGGATCGAAACCGATACAATCCAACCTTTAATTGGATTGGATTGGTAAAGTGTGTTGGATTGGATTAGATGCGCGCCAAAACCTAAAACCGACATCAGATCGGATCGGATGTGAATGGTTTAAAATGATCGGATCGGATCGGATAGATACCTCTAATTATTCTATATTATTCTATTGTCGATTGTCTAAAAATATCCATGTTCAACCAAGAATTTTGAATTTAGAGTCTCATTTAGGTTGTTATGTTGAATATGTTCACAAAAAATGTAGTTTTTAGTTTGAAATATTCAAAAAGAAAAAAACATATATGACATTACTTTTATTTTGAATGGTCAACCTGAATAAAAGACAAATTATAAACTTTATTAAAAAAAAATTGCTTTATATTTTTTGTCTCTTTTGGATGAATAATTAGTTGAGACATATATATATATATATATAATCTAAATACTTTCTAATATTACATAATATCTAAAATTCGACATCCTAATATATTAATCTCAATGCGTTACCACTAAGCCATTTGTTGGTAGTTGATTGAGACATATATGACCAAACAAATATGACTTCTATTAAATAATGCATTATATTTAAAATATAATGTGTAACAAATTAATGCAATAATTATTTTACTCCTAGTAGAAATCACTAAACTTTGACAATAGTATTTTCATATATTTATTGTTTATTGTAAAAATACGGGAATAAAAGTTGATAAAAATTATTTTATTCCTAGCAGGAATGGTTAATTATCTGTTTGCTCCCCAAGAAAATCGTTCCCTAGTATGTTATTCGTATAAAAGTTTTTTTTTTAAAAAATTCATTACACTAATAGCTCATTTAATTATGTAAATTATTTTTTTTATAATTTTTTTTATTATAAATTTTTTCATTGCAACATAAAAATTTGTGGTGTAATTTTTTTTCACATAAACTTGTATGATATTTATAAGTCATATAATTTCAGCTATGTCTTTATATTTTTTGATTTATTATCTTAGACTTTAATTTAAGTTTATAATTTTATATACTAATTCACTTTTGCAACTAAACATTCAGATTAAATAATTCACGAATTAAACAATTTTAAATTGTCCAATTAGTAAAATTGGAGGATAACCAAACGGGGTCTAACTGAATGCACCGTCAAATTTCTTTTAATAATAACTTATTTATTATCTTTTGAGCTAATTTTTCCATGTTAATTAATTTTTTTCAGCTAATTTAGTGTATCAAAGTCAAAAAATTAAATAACAATGTAACTTGACGACTCACTCTTGTAATGTAAGAGGTGCAGAGTTTAGTTCTATATATAAATAAGGTGATCAAACTTTTGATTGGTTGTGATTGTCTAAGAAATTAATTTATGTTTAACAATTCAATTTCTTTATTGAGACAATTCTGTCATAAATAAAAATGAAAATGATTTAAGTACCGCGTTAATAATAAGGGAAAATAAAGAAAGCTCCAAAATTGTTTAGGTACTTAAGGAAATTTCATTGCAATAAGCCTCATTTTGTTTGCAGCTTCAAATGTACTTGCATTACCTTGTGCAAACTTTTGTGGCAGGTCATAATCATAGATTTATCGACTGCAGTGATAAATCGCCAAATTTTTTTCTTTTTTTAAATAAAGAAATAATAATATTAAAGTAATTTTGGATTATGTTAAAGAAATACGTACGTTTAAATAGTAATGTATAATTTATCTCAATGCACCGTTCGTTCTAACAAACCCATGATTACTTTAATATCATTCCCATTGCCATAACTCATAAGCTAGACCATATGTTTGCCTCCTTTTTTTTTTTTCTTCATCCCTTCCTTAATTACTAAATTAGAATTAGGTCTATCCGATTATTATGGCTGGTTTTGAGAGTGTACAGAGCGAGCGAGGCACGTCACTTAATTGCATTAATATTTTCTAATGGCGTATGCAATGAATCAAATATATTAAATATTTCATTAGAATAGAAACTCAAAATGTTGCTGTATATAGGAAATATGTTTATCTTGGGAGAGCTCATGAATTCTACAGGACTACATATATCTCTAGTTCTGCCATGTATTAAAAATAACGATAAAATATAAAGAGAAAGTAAAATAATTAAGATGACAGATTGACTGACAGCTTCAAAGACAGCCACTTTAGTTGTATAAAAGTTTGTAGACGACAAGCAAGCAAACAAGATGATAGAGATAAGATTAGTTAAGATTTGGAATCTTGAAAAGAAGGAATAGGAGGAGCTAGGTTGGGTTATCTCAGCAAATCCCATCTGGATTCAATTCTATTACCTGTTAAGTTGGTTGTATTTGAAGATTCTGTTTGAACAGTGGTTAGGCCGAATAAGTATGGCTAAATAATATTTCATTTTAAGAAGAGTAATAATAGGTATACTAAATTATTACTCTTATGTTGCCTCGTTCGCTTTGTGAAGACCTAGAGAAGATGATGAATAGCTTATGGTGAGGTTCGAAGAGAAACGGGAGTGCTGGTATTCGGTGGTTAAGCTGAGGCAAATTGTGTTTCAAGAAAGTTCAAGGAGGGTTAGGTTTTCGGCATATTCATCATTTTAATACGGCGTTATTGGCAAAGCAAGCTTGGAGGCTTATGACTCATCCAAATTCCTTATGCAGCAAGATTTATAAAGCCATGTACTTTATTAATTCAGATTTTCTATCAGCTGGTTTGGGTAGCAATCCCAGTTATAATTGGAGAAGCTTGTTCGCTTGTAAGGGTTTAATTAATTTGGGGGCTCGTAGGCGTATTGGGAATGGTATTAATACCCATATCGTTGGAATGCCTTGGTTAATTGATGCTCATAACCCTTGTATTGAAACTGATTTGGGAGAAGAAGTGGCTAATGCTACGGTTGATGGCTTGCTCAAACCGGGTTGTCTAGAGTGGGACATGGAGTTGATTAGCGACATGTTTAATGGTAGGGATAGAGAGGCAATTTTTTCAATCCCTTTGCCTCGTGAATCCAAGCCAGATTCTTGGTATTGGGCGTGGCACTCGAAGGTTTTTTATACTGTTAAATCAGCGTATAACACTCTCTGTGCTTTGGACCAGCAGGTTATTAATCCCACGATAACTGCTTTTAATTTTATTTGGGCGTTGCAAATTCCATTGAAAATACATAATTTTATTTAGCGAACTATTAGAGGATGTCTTTCTACTAGGGAGGCATTGTTGTTGAAGCAAGTTAAGGTTGACCCAATCTGCTCGTTCTGTCAAACTCAGACGGAGACAGATTTTCATGCTTTAGTCACATGCCCGGTCGTGCAAATGGTTTGGGATAAAGCAGCAGTTGTGTCGATGCGAACCCCGGTAAATAATGTTATCGAATGGTAAAACGAAGTGAAGTGTAATGTGAATAAGTCGACGATGTCGTATATTGCTACCATTTGCTAGAGCATATGGAATAATCGGAATGCTTTTCTATAGAATAATTCTTCAAAATCTGTTGCATCAATCCTCTATGAAGCTGGAAATGCAGTTGCAGAATGGAAGTCTGCTAATTCTGATGTTTTGGTGTCATTTGCTCCAGTTTCTTCTCCGTCTGCTTTGTATTATGCTGCCCCGGTTTCGAATATTGCTCAGCATTCGTCTCCAGCTGAGCCAAATAGCGTTGCAGATCAAGGAGTAGGCCAACAGCTTCGTAAATGGCACAAACCCCATGCTGGTTTTCTTAAATGCAACATGGACTTTGCTGTTTTTTGGGAACAAAATAAGATTAGTTTTGGAGGTGTAATTCGGGACTCAAATGGTGTTTTTATAACTGTAATTCAGGGCTCTGTCCGTGGTAATTTTAGTCCTCTCATTGCCGAAGCTATTGGTTTACGTGAAGTGATTAGTTGGCTCAAAGAAAAGAAGTTGTCGCGTATCTTGGTGGAGATGGATTCATCCACTTTAGCAGCTACTATTAATAATTTTGAGGTTATTTCTGCTAATGTCGGTGTTCTTATTGATGATTGTAAGGCCTTGATTAGAGCCATCAATCAATGTCGAGTAGACTTTGTCTTTAGATCAACGAACTGTGTCCCTCATAGCATTGCTAGAGTGTCTAGTTCTACGTCTGGTTTTCGAAGGTGGGATGATGTTTGCCCGCACTTTATTATGGATGTATTAACCGATGATTTGATTTAATATATTTCCTCTTTGCTATTTCAAAAAAAAAATATATTACGGTTTTTAATTTATTATTTAGTTTAATAACTTAATCATTTAATTTGGTACGCTGATTATTACTTTTTTATAACTTGAAAGTTTTACCATCTCTATAAATATATTAAAACTTAGCCCTCCAATTTTGTATCACTGCCAAAATATCATCTATAATTATACTGGTTCTAAGCTCGTTGCGTAAATTAGGCTCGGATGAGATGAGATCAACGACAAAGAGAGCATCACTTTGAATGATAATATTGTTGAACCCCAAATTCATGGTTCAAAGTATCAGCCGATACCGATCCGATATGGCCGATACCAAGTCAAAATGGAGGTAGCCTTGACACGATATGTGTAAATACCATTATTTCATTGAATCGGTGATATTTTACTTAAACTGCACATAGTCGCCGATATTTCGCCAAGTTGACTTGGTACTATTAAAAAAAATGTTGATTTGTTCCAATGTAATTTATTAATCTTTGCTTAATTAAATTGACACCTATTGAAAAAAAAATATTAATTTGTTCTAAAGTAATTTGTTAATCTTTGCTTAATTAAATTGGCTTAATCTCTATTGGTCCAGCTAAAGAAGAGAAGATTAGAAGAAGGAAGAAAAGAAAGAGGAGGCAGAGGAAAAGAAATGGTGAAAGTCAGTATTTTTTATTTTAAGTCTCAAATTACTTTGGACAAACTAATGATGTTGATTATAATCCATATTGTTATTGTAGGCTTAATTGATTTATATTTGAGATATTTATACATCATAAAATTGTATTGTTATATATTTATTGAACTGTGATTTTAAATTGTATTACTAAGTGCGACCGATATTAGTATTTCAATTAGATAATGTAATACGTATTAGATAATGGTATTATGCTTATCTTATTGATCAATCTTATTAATATGATATTTTAGAATTTTTTTATATTTTTTTGTAATTTTTTAGGCCTTTAAAATAGCGAATCGGTACGTATCATCAAAACTAAAATTAATACCGATATTCGAGTTAAAAATTAAGTAAACGAGTTGGCTTATGAAAAAATTAAATTTGAACCATGTAGTGGTTAAAGAAAGACGCACCAAAATGGCCTCAACATCAGCCAACTCAAAAGCACCTTCACTGTAATCACACCGCCAAACCAATCCCGGAGGCAGCGAGGCATCGGTATTAACCTAACCTTCACCCAGCCCGCACAAGATTTCGACCAACCAAATAAAGAATGAGCCACATGTAACTTAGCAAAAACTTTCTCCTAGTCAAACTAGATCTTTTTAGCTTTAGAATTTTGTGAAAAGCACTACAATTTTAATCTCATCTATCAAAGATACAACTTATAATATTTTGTATACTTGGAAATGGGTAAAAACACTTAAAGAGAAATTTTTTTTTTCTTTCTTGTTTTTAGAAAAACTTAGGGAAATATATTTTTCTAAAATAAAGACCTATTTTCAAATCTTATTAGTGTACGCTCTCTGTTTAACAATTTTGTTTTAAAATGAGGTTTTGACTTAAATTGTATTTTGTGTAAACTTAACTTTGCAATTCAAAAAATTTAATGCAAATGCGTTTTTATTTTTTAACAAGTAAATTTTTATGTGCCACTAGTATAAATATAAAGTAATTTCAAATAAACCCCAATACGTAATAATAATGTATTAAGAAACAAGGTCTGCAAATTTAATTTTGCATAACCTCAAAAAATTATCATGTGTTTTTATTAGTGGTTTGAATTGCGTGCAACTAGGCGCGCTATTGCGTTTTTTGGGTGTGAAACGCCATATAGCATAGTAGTAATTGCGATTTAACCAAATTGCTCACGCAATTTGATGACATGGCATGTTATTTCACGCAATACGCACACTATTTCATACAATCTGGTAATTTCTCACGCTATTTGGACAAGCCACTTATAAAAAAATAAAAATAAAATTAAGGGTAAAATATAACAAACCCTGGCCTCGTTGAATGTTTTCCTCTTCTTTTCTTCTCCTCGTCTTCGCCTCTTCTTGCTCGACTGTTTTGGGCGAATTGACCAAATTAGGGCTTATTATTCTAGTCCGTGGTAGTGGGTGGAGATTCCCCTCTTCTTCTCCTCTCTCCCATTCAAGCCAACATCGTCTCTTCTTCTTCTTTCTCCCATTCGAGCGTCGCCTCTTTTCCTTTATCCCATTCTTCTTAGAGGACAAGAAGGTAACCTTATTTCCTTTTGAGTTTTGACTAATTTATCTTCTTTTTTTACCTGAATGTATCTCTTTTTACCATACATCTGTATATAAGCCTAAATATTATTTAATTAATTTAATTTTATCTTTTTAATTAATTTAGTTATATCTTTTTAATTAATTTAATCAAAAATCATTCTTTTAATTAATTTAGTTAATTTATTTTATATACCTTTACCATTTTATAATTAATTTAATACTTATTTAAGTTATTTATTTAGCTAATTTATTTTATACTCTATCTAAGTAAATTAAAAAAAATAGTTAATATTTAAATAAAAAAACAATGAATATTTAAATTAAAAAAAGTGAATATTTAAATAAAAAAAACAGTGAATTTGTGTTGAAATTATGTTACTTGGATTTTTTATATTTTTTTTATTTGAAGCCCTTTAATGAATTTTTGTTAATATTCTTGAGTATAATATTATTTTTAATCTTTTTTATTCCTACGCTATTCACTATCTAAATTGCTTACGCTATTACGCAATTTATGAGCGCTATACATTTCCCGAACAAAAACGCAACGCGTTACGCTACCGCAATTTAAAACATTGATTTTTATCAATAAATAGGTTTAAACTTGCAATTTGTTGAAATAACTCAAAAACATAATCAATTAAACACTTATAAATAATGGTATGATAAAAAAAACATGCAGTGTAAACTTAATTTTGAACAATATTATAAAAAATTTACAATTTAAAAATTTACTACAAAGTTAATGTTCAACTCATTTTGAAATCTGATTAAATATAGGTTCTTAATTTACAAAAATAGTATTCCCTAATTCTTTTACAGAAAATCTTCTCAAACAAAGCCTAATTTTCTAATATCTCATAAAAATTAATAAATAATGATAGTGTTCTAAAAATTTGAACTTGGCATTGAGTGGTGTTCTGCCGTTTAATTTAGCTAGGCAGTCGCCAGCAGAAATAATGAATTCTTTCGCTCTTTTTTATTTTGAAAATTATTCTTTTTCATGTGAGTTATGTAATATACATAATAAAAACTAATCACTAGCTTTAAAAAAAAAAAAAAAAAAACCTAATCACTAGTTATTTTATTCAATTGGCTTGCGCAATATCATTTTTTAAAAGTAAAGTTAAATTTTATTTATATTAAATAATTGGCGAATATAAAAAATTGTTTTTCGAAACAATCTTTGATTAACCGCTATAGGAAAAAGCCTATCGAATTTCAAAACATTGATAAAGTTTGTGGTCATTTTCGTCCATAAATATAATTTTTCGATTATTCAAAAGAAAGGCAGATGCCACATGGGTTGAAAGCTTTAACTGGACCCACAAAATATATCATTTGAGTTTTTTCGATTTATTTAATTAATTATAACCGGAGTGGCCGACCGGTTTTCTCTCTACTCTATATATGTCTCTCTCTCTCTCTCTCTCTCTCTCTCTCTCCCTCTCAAATAGTAATTTTTCAATCCAACCCTTTCCTTACCCCATAGCTCGCTCTCTCTTAAAATCATCTTCACTTCCTTTTCCTCTTTCATCAACTCTTGACTATTTTTTTTCCTCACCTAAAAGAGATTTGTAGAGAGAGAAAATGTCGATTTCTAGGGTTATTGTTAGAGTAGTTGCGATCTTCGCTATTTTGTTCTCCATTGTTTCGCCTCATGCTCGAGCGCAATCTTCTGCCCCTGCACCTGCTCCTGCTCCTACTAGTGATGGTAAATCTCCATTTTTTTTTTAATATTTCTCCAATATATCCGATAATTGTTTATTTTTTGTTATTTATCAATTTTTCTTTAGATCTGAATCATGTGATGAGCTTCATTTTGAAGCACGATCTCCTCCATTGTTGTTAACTAGATTTTCGTGAACATGTAGTTCGGTTAAATATAATTTAGAAAAATAAGAAATTAGGGACCCTTGTCGATACAATATCTGTGGATCTGCCTTACAGATATAGATACTATGGAATTGAGTTCTTTTCAGAGCTAGATGTGGTGAGACATATACCAGGTGAGAGGCAGATATTGCGAAGCACATACGCATATATTGTATCTACTAGAGACTGCTGTCCTTTAAAAACAAATCGTGGACCGCATCTTTTAGTATTTTCATATTAAAGAAGTTTGGATTTTTCCTTGGGGGGAAATTTCTGGGCAACATTTTGGAAGTTTTTGTTTCACTTTCTGGAATCAATTTTGTTTGTTGGAGAACAATGATGTTCAATTTGGAATTCATTGTTTATCTTTTTTCAAAGCCAATTGTGTTTGTTGAACAATGACTCCCTGGAGGTAAATCAAAGAGATAGTTCACGCACATGTTAGTGGTTAATCATGGCTTTTTTGGAGTTATTTTTAGGGATTCACTTGATGGAGAACATATTGATTGTCACTGAAAGTAAAATCAATACATTAACTTTTAAGCATAGTCAACTGGGTGTTCATTATTGGTCTTGAGTTGCCATTTGTTGTTGGCCCTAAAGTTGTTGATTGTTTACTATTCTTTCCATTTCATTTTGGTAAGGGGTATATTGTATGTTGATGCAAGTTTATATTTTATTTTGCAGGGACATCTATTGACCAGGGGATTGCATATGTGCTGATGGTTGCAGCCCTAGTTCTTACATACCTTATCCACCCAATGGATGCATCTTCCTACAACTTCTTTTGAAGGGTTTAGTTTTAGTTTTTAGTTAAATTAGGTCCCCAAATTGAATTAGAACTACTTAGTAGGATGGAGATGGATTTCAGTGTGGTTTTGTGTCCCATTTGATTTGAGAAGTTATTTCGATGGTATTGTTAGTGATTCCTTAATTCCTTTTAGATTATCTTCTTCTTCTTCTTCTTCTTCTTCTTCTTCTTCTTCTTTGTATTTGCTTATGGAGTTCTTTATCTTAATAATTCATGTGAAGTTCCGATTTAGTGTTTCACTATAATGTGCTTATATTTTTCACCATTAATTCCCAAACAACTTGAGGATGCATATAATTTTGTCCCACAACACAAAACTGAAACTAAAATTGATATGGGAAAGTTGTTATCTTGTCATCGATGGAACATATAATTTGTTGTTCCTAATATCTCTAAAACCATATAATTTCAATTAAATGTGAACTAACAAAAATACAAAATATTACTTTCTAAATCAAAATAACAAAATATTGTCCAATAAAAATGAAAGAGCTAAATGCATGTTGAAAAAGCTGGTGTATCTTCCTGCTAATTTCATATCTATTTGATTTCCCTAGCTAAGGAAGATTAACACTAAGGTCTCGTTTGGTTCACGAATTTTAGTACTCGGGAAAGAAAAGTCATTATTTTCCTTTATTTTGGTAAGCACAAATTCCCGAAAACACTTTCCCGAAATAGGAGAAAGTAGGGGGTAAAATCATTCCTCCCAAAACACATGGAATTGATTTTTCCATGTGATTTCTAAGCATTTATTACACATTTTAGACAATAATACTCTTACCTAAATATTTCCATGGTTTACCAAACACAAGAAAGAAAATTTAACAGGAAATTTACTTTCTCATCTCCATGGAAAAGATGAGGGAATTGATTTCCTTTCCGTAAACCAAACAAGACCTAAGGTTTGTCGGACTGATACATAAAGAAAGAAATAATTGAATTCCTTGAAATAGTTTTTACACAATAAAGAGTCATAAAATGCACGCTGAAAGCGAGATATCGCCACATAAATATTTACTCCAGTACATCTTGATATGCTTATTTTGTTCCATAAACCTTAATTCCTTAAAAATTCAATGCACTCAAACTCCGTGCTACATGGAAAATGCGAAAACTTTTAACATTTCAATCGGAAAGAAGTACAATGGAATATTCTTATGCTAAAAGAATTGTTTGCGGGATTTCCTTTGAATTATTACATGTTTCACAAAAGATGAAACACCCAAATACCCAATTTTGCTATAACTACTAAAATGTCTTAATATTCTTCACATTCCTGCAACAACCACCCCCAAAATTACTTTTGAAGTTCACTGAACATTTTTTGTCTGAAATAAGGAGCCTTTGAGATGGGAATTTACACGTCAAACATTTATTCTGCTGCCTCTGAGCACAAAAACCCTTTTAGTTATTAGTCGTTTTGGTACCAAAAAAAATCTTCACCAATGATTAGTCATTGAGCATTGATTCGGGTCTATTATGTAAAGCTCTATGTTTTAAACCGTATTTGACAACTTCATAAAAGGAGACTACAATCCCGACCGAAGGACCAGCTCGACCGACTCTGGGACTCACTCCTGTAAATAATCCCTTGATACCTCCATCTCTGTTTCATGGCCATAAGATTTATTAGAGATTTAAAAGATATCTATATACAAACGAAAACTCTGTCCTTTTTAGACAGTCTTCAAACTATAAATTTCAACTTCATTGCTAAAAACTGTACTGCCTCTGATTAAGAGTCCCACGAGTTTCGCACATTTTAAGAAAAACTCTAATTTCAACCTAATCAATGGTGAAGAACAAAACTTATTTATTATGGTGAGATATGGTGCATTGATCATGTCTTGGAAAGAAAATGGAACTCTTAATTTGGAATGTCCCGAAAGGAAGAGCGCGGTCCCACTAGTCCTCATGGCTTTGATATTCTATAAATAATGCATACTTTTTCCTAGTAGGCGTTATATTTGGTCAAAACCGATAAAGACATCACCAAGTACAGATTTAAGTGATAAAAACACCTAATGATTAGAGTGAAGAAGCACAAATATATGTAAGATATAGTTAATATCATACCTCCATATCTCTAACAATGTTTGTTTTGTCGTCATCTTCAATGCTCGGGCTGGATCATTCTGAAAAATACGGAAGGTAGTCCGCATTAACAAGAAGAAAATAGAAGTAACCAATTAAAGATTATATGCAAAGTAGGTGCTTGAGATCACATATTATCCAATCTCATCTTTATTATGACTTGATTCTTTTCTATTTCATCTCCTTTTCAAATCATCTTTCAATAAACATACTTGTTTTAGTTTGTTTTATTTTATTCCACCTCCTATGGGGAAGGGAAAATGTGATGGTGGGGGGGGGGGGTTGGACAAGAGAGAACAAGAGAGAGAACCTCTATCTGACGTCGGGTCTTTGCAACATCTAGAGGACAAGTGGCAGCAGCTGCAAGGGTTCCTGCAATAAAACCTGCAGAGAAGTTTGCACCCAAGACGGTAGCTGCATTTGCTTCATCACCCACCAGCCCTAAAATTTGCCTCCTCACCTTCACAAAAAGAGTGCAGCTGATTTTATGCTCTGGAAATAAAAATTTCTTTGCCCCGTCTCAAAGAATTATGGACTAGGGCAATGTTTAATTTTTCTAACATAATCCTTTGACTTAACGCCCTGTTTTTACATGATTCTTTGAGATTCCTCTGCATGCAGGGGACAAAGTCTAACAATCATAAAAACAGGAGGGGGGGTAAGTCCAATTTCGCATTAAATGAGGGGTAAAGTTTAAAAAAAAAAAAAAAAAAACCCAAAATATTATAATCCTGATCGTGTTCTGAGCATAAACTCTTACTGGCTCAAGGGTTGACCAGCAGATTGCAGAGAAGGGAACATCACGGGCCAGTTGTGCCCCAAGTCCAGTCCACAATACACGATAGCTTTGTAGTGCTACAAAAGAATAGGTATGCATTATTTATTTATTTATGTACAGAATAATTGAAAGGGAAGATAAACTAAGCAATCGTATGCTAAATGATGTGTTAATACTTCGGAGTTTTCGCACAAACGTTACATCTTAACCAAGCTGAAGTATATATATATATATATGTACAAGTAAATGAAGACTTGAAGGGAAAAAAATGACACAGAAAGTAATTATACATGTAATTTCATTCATATTATTGCCATGGGAAACTACTCGTGTAGCTCATGAGCACCTCCCTTTATATATTTATGTATCAATTCCACCAAAATCAATTTTTTGAATCCAAGTTAATACAATCGATGCATTAGCTTTGCATTTTAAGTTTTAACCCATCTAGTATATCTTACAGATTAAAAGGATTATCAGTATTATTCTAGCCAAGAAAAAGAATGAGAAAAAAACACCGCAGATCAACCAATTGCTCGATATTGGGAGGGTGGGGAAGTGGTAGATGCCAATGACTAAACAGTCTGAGTTACATGGACATCAATATAAATAAGCCCAAATTTTTAATTGAGTAAACTTACAATTTTGAGAGTTGTTCATGCTATTGGCAGGGGAGATTACACCAGCCAATGTCCTCCACACACCTGGAGGCTTCACGTCAGTTTGCGTCACTTTAAATGCCTAGTATATAGGAGAAGGCAGTCAAACTGATTTGTCAAACAAGATTTACTAATACACATAGTACATAAATCTGATTGCCCGGGGTGTTGGAGGGATGGTGTTGTGTGAATGTCTAATATGATAATGTGGTTACTAAATTAGCCAACAAATGATATTATTCATGTGATCACAAAGGAAAACTGGAAAAGGCATTCCCAAATGAAATATTGGTATGATGAACATAATAATACCTGCATACGAGTTCTTGCGAGTTCAACTGGGTAACAAGTGATACAAGCTAGTGAGCGTGCAAACGAGCCTGCAACTAAGGGGACATATGGAGTCAAGCTTGGAGCATTCTGCGATGTAAATTCTTCCATAAAATTGCGGAAAATGTCATAACAAGGCAAATAGATGCCCACCTGGTTACAAGTTTTTTAAGACAAATAAGAAATTAAATAAATAATCATACTCAAAAGTAGCGAATAAAATCATATCCACTTTTATGCAGAGGCTTATTAAACCACACAAAGGAACTGACAAGTTAAAAGAGAACAAGAGGCTTACAGTGGGCACAGCCAATGCTAAACTTGCATTTGTGCCTCTCCAGAGTCTTCCAAATCCTTCCTGCACATTCCACTCGAATTAAGCCAAAAAGTAATGGATTTCTTTTCCAACAAAAAACAAGAACAGACAAAAAAACATTTCAAGTAAATTTCTTTTTGAAGATGGAAAGTAAGTTATACGTGCGAATCATCATGTGGCCCTTTCAATCTTTGTTCTTAAGAGAGAAATATTTACATTTTATATTACATAAATGGAACAACCTCGCGTGTGACTTTGAAGAATACATCCAAAGTTCCTTTGTAGCGCGAGCCATCAGGAGCACATGCCGGTTCAGTACCGACTGCATGAATGCACGGAGGAGAACATCTCACATCTGGAAGCAGCTAGAAAAAAAAATCCACATCCAAGGGATCACAAGTCGAAACATTCTTGTTCAACAATGAATAAATTATTTTCATTTGACAATTGATTTTCTTTTGTGGAGGATGTGGGTGTGTGGGGGTGGGTGGTTGTGTGTGTGTGTGTGTGTGTGTGAGAGAGAGAGAGAGAGAGAGAGAGAGAGAAGACAATGTAATGCAAATTGATGGGTTATAAACACAACAATTTTCTATTATGGTCTCCCAGTCCCTAATCCTCTTCGAATAGTTAAGAGATCGATTAAATGAAAAGTATCAACAAAACATAACGGCTATATTCAAGTAAAAAAAATTAATAGATGAGTGTTGTGAACATACTGTGTTTGTTTCAAAACACGCCATACGGCATAGACGATGGTAAGGTACACCAGCAGCCTGCGCTTGCAACCTAGTCTGTATTTCAGGCAATGCAACAGACAACAACAACTAGTAAATTAAACTTGAAGGCAACTTAGTGATGCTACAGTTTTCGAATTTTCAATAATAAGAATAAGGGAACATAAAACTAAAACTGCAATGCTGTAAGCAATTCCAAATTAATTGAATTTGAATTGAAAAGGAAATTTTTGTAAAGATGTCTCTAATCTATTACTAAGATTTAAAATACAGAAAAACAAACAAAATGAGGTGTGATCATCAAAAAATGATGATCAAACAAACCAATATAATAGTGCTTGAGTCAGCTCTGATACCACATGCAACACCATAGGTCCTCCACCAAAACTGCTAATTAAAGTTATCATTTGGATCCATTGAAGATAAATATATACTCAAAGGCCTCCATTACAATACCAATATGGGATGTGGATCATCACAAAAACGTTCTACGAACGAGAATCTCTACAAACAAAGTTATAACAAGAGGCTGTTCATTGTGAACCTCTGAAGACTGAATGGAGTCCATTCAGATTTTGAAGGTGATAAATTGAATTTTGGCTAGTTTGAGTTTTCACAGGTTAAGGCCTGAATTTTAGGTCCGAACCATTCAAAGGTAAACATACCTCCGAATCACAACAGTGTTTAACAAGGTTATACAAACCATGAAAAGTGGAAGAATTCTGTAAAATGTAATTCATATTTGAATGCTTTGCACAAAAAATTACAAAAAACAGAAGGATGTGTATAGGCTAGCTTATTCAAAGTATTTCTGAGTTACTGAAATTGCATATCTTTTATTGTTAGATGAGAGAATTGAACTTCTAATCATGTTTTACCATTGTAATAGCGAATTTGTTATAATGCAAGGACAGGGGAGACTGAAAGCACAACAAAAATTATCAATTTTTCAATGGTATCCTAAAACAACAACTCGTGCAAATAAAATTTCATTGTCTAAAATTGCATACAACAAATAAAAATAATTTAAATTTTTGCCTAATTCCATATATTCAATCGCTAACAATCATTGAAATTGAATAAATGCCACAAAATTGCATTTAGGGAAAAAAAAAAGTAACAATGGGGGGAGCGGGGAATTAAAAATTAACAATAACAAGACCTTGGCAACGTCAAGAGGGTTAACGAGGACTGCAGAGAGAACGGCGGCACCGGCGGCAGAGAAAGCCCTCTCGGTGAAGCCCAATTTTACATCAGAAATGGATGATTTTGAAAGCTGAGACTGAGATTGAGGTTGAGAAGAAGCAGGGGCAGAATCGTCTTTCAACATTGCATCAGAAATGTTACCATCAAATTCAACTCTAGTTGAAGGAGAAGCTGCAGCAGCACTAGTCATCCATGAAGATAATAAACCCGGCCTTGTTGATGATGAGCTCACCATGATTCTTTACTACTACTACTACTTTCTCTCTATATATATATAATTTAATTTGTTTGATGTGATGAGATGAATTTTTCCATTTCGTGTTAATTGGGAATCTTTGGATTGGCAATTAAAATTAAATGATGGAAATTGAAGAATATTGATTGTAAATTATGCCGACTCAACAATGGCGGTGAGGAGAAGTTTGGCCCTTTTTCTAGGGATTTTTTGGGCTTGATTTGATTTTCCATTTGCATGGGCAAAGGAAAGAGGATTCCCAGTCTGATTTGTGGCGTGGAATTAAGGCCGCCAAACATTACAACTATTGTATAATTCAATTAACCATGTTAAAGGCGGTTTTATTATAAAAAAATGTTTTCATAATAAATTTGGGATAGTTATATTGTCAAATAATATTATTTTAATTAAAATGTAATGTTATTTTAAAAAATTATATTGTATATTTTTAAAATTATACACTATTTTAATAATAAATAAATAATTTAATAATAATATTAATATTTTAAATTGAATTACTAATTGTGCAATCTACACAATATTTTAAAAAATCCTATCCTTTCTTTACTCATTTTGAGTAATAAATGCATTAATAAAATTTCGTAAAACGATTCATGCGATTACTCTTTAAATTTAAAGAAACCGAATTACTTTTTTTAGGAACAGTGCTCATATATATTTCTCCTTTGTATCACGATTATATTCAACGCTGAAATTAATATAAAGACATCACTAACTATTTTCTAGTTCCTGATTGTTAGGATTTATATATATATATATATATATGATATTAACGACAATGTTACATCACTATAATTATAATATATTATAAACATTAATTGTTACATGTATTTTTTTCCTAAGAACTCACAAGTTCATCATAAAGGTCAAGATACAAATAAAAGAACCCTTAGGGGGGGAGCATTTTTAGGTCGCAAAAAATTCAAATTTTTCTGTCTTTTGATTCCATCAGTGCATGCGTAATTTTTAAAAAAATTTAAAAACATTAACTTTAAATACAAAACTAAAATTATTAAAATATTTATATTTAAAATTTAGTTAATCCGCGGTGACATAAAATAAAATCCATACTTTGAAAAAATTAAAAAAAAGCTTATTTAAAATTTGCATTTCATATTTAAAATTTTCTATATTGTAACCCATTTTCCATATTTGACTAATTCTTCCTTTATTTAAAAAAGTTTGTTTTTATTTAATCTTTTCTTAAATAGTTTATTTTATTTTATTTAAAAAAAAACATATTACTAAACCATGGTTTTAATGCGACTATTTATAATTAAAATTTTATAAATTTTAATAACAATAATGGGATATTAATTTTTGTATATGTGGTGAATGATTATTAAATCCCGACCTAAAACGGGTATTCATAAACGGAGGCACTTCGAGTATTATAATTAGATCTGGTCTCATATCCTCCCCCCACCCCCGCGCTTGATAGTTATATAGATTGTGTATATAGTTTTCTTAAATGTGTTTTGGATTGCAAAATATTATTTTTTGCCTATTATAATTGCCACCCCGTTTAACACGGAAAATTGTTTTTATTTTCTTATATTTTAGCGCTAAATTGGGATTTAAAATTAAATATAGTATGATAGGTAAGTCTTGTGTCAAATAATTGATTTAATTTTAAATGAAACTTTATTTTAGTTTTCATATTCTTTAGGGCAATGTTATATGCACCCCTATTTTGTAGCCAAGACACCACAAATGACACTCAAAATTTAAACACGCAGTCGGTGGCTCATTGTCGAAATTGAACATTTGATTCGGTAACGTTTCACTGACTCGACCTAAACGGCAACTTTTGGCCGAATTTTTATTACTAACTCGGTAAACTGTCACCGAATGTGAACCTTTAAGTCGGCAACTTGCCACCGAATCAAATGTCTTCTAATTATGTAGCCACAACACTTTCAACACCCTAATTATGTGGTGTCTTAGCTACAAAATAAAAGTGCATATAACATCACCCATTCTTTAAGTAGGTATTAATGCATTATACAATAAGTTCATGTGCGCACTGCACTAGCCAGAAAGTTTAATTTTGCTTGAAAGATATTACACTGTATTGTCAAAAAGTGTAATAATATAGGTTAAAAGGTAAGCTCAAACTAAATTTAGCATAAAACAAACTATTTAACCACACAAGACAATAAGTATCATTTGACATATGTCAGACGATATTCATTATATTATCTTAAGAAAATTTTGTGTCAGGAATTAGGATGATAGACCATTTATCGTCTAAAGTTTATTTATACAATAATATACTCTTCACCTTTTGAGGTTTTATTTTTTTTAATTATTTATTTTGGGTGAGGATTTAGAAAATAGACTGTCTTTTAAACTGGGAAGGTATATAGAATGTTATCTATGACCACATTTTAACTTTTGCATAGTGTAATTTTCTACGTATTGATAGTGTAAATTTAGTATTTTAACCTACACTTTTACACTAAGTATCGGAGATACCATAATAAAAGTAAAACCGTAAAATATAACATATCCAAAATTTAGAGACAAATTGAAAAACAATTTTCAGAGATTCTAGATCAATATTAAGCATTCAAGGCAAAGTATTTGGTGTTTGACATTCACAAGTAATAAAAAGTGAGCAGAGTCAAATTAAATCATTTTAATTTCAATAAATTACAATGCCAAAAATATAAAAGTTTTACTTTTCACTAATTAAGTTATTTTTCATATACTAAAAAGTATTTCACTATGAACCAAATTGGCAATGACGGACATAATATACACTACTATCTTCATTCTAAATTAAGAATCTACTTTCTTTTGTAAATAAAAATCGAACTCCAAAGCCTTCCAAAAATCATCCCATTCCGCATGAAACATCTAAAGGATAATCTTGATTTGCTGTCTTTGTTGACCAAGAAAAACCTAGCCTGGTAAGGGGAAATTGAATTCTTGCCTATGCCGGTTGCAATTATATATAGAGGAAATGCTGGTTATTACCACAATTAACTTTAAGCCAATTCTTGAACTCTTGTTCCAATTCCATGGATTGAATAAACATATAATCTTGCTAATACAAAACCAATGGATTTTTTTTCTCCACATTGAGCTGAATCGTTTTCTCTTCTTCATCTTTCAATTTCCACCTAGAAGAAATTTTCTCCCCATTAAAACATTCATTCAACTCTTCAATTACCTCGAGTTTCCTCCCCTTTTCGCTGGTATTGATTTGCTTTTTGCATCAAATGTATTCGACTTTCTTCCAATCGCGCGAGTGCTACATTTAGGTTTCTCTCATGGCTTGAACCTAATCTCTGCATGACAATAGAAAATATTCAATATCGCACGATTATATCTAAGATTGACTCTCATGTGTGCATGTGTTGTGAAGTTTCGCTCTTATGATATGATGAGAGAAGCTAAATTGTATGCATATCAATAAATCCGATATAATGTAGAACATTTCATTCACGCCAGGGACACATCTACTCACCTCATATATGAGCAAAGTTTAAATTGTAAGAATTAACAAGAATTTTATATTCTTCCTTTTGTTTCAGATTTATAATTTATCAATGGAACCTTTGAATTGAATAATCATCACATTTGTATATATATATAGTCCAAGATTCAAGAGTGTTTCACCAGATCATGCTCTAAAACAAAAATCGCATTTTTTTTTTAAAAAAAAAATATACAAAGCAAAGCAAATTTAACAGGCAGAAAATAAAAAATGGAGAGGGGTAACAAACCTGTAAAAACACAAGCATGTTCTCTACTTCTTTCAATATGTCTCTGATTGCAATCAATCTCTCTCTCTCCTCCAATGGCTTCTCTGCAATTTCACAGTACAAACCCTTCTCTGAACAGAGCCTGCAGATTTTGAAATTATCTTTTTCTATTTCATCATCGATCTTGTCATGTAAAGCCCATGCTCTCTCACTCAGAATCTGAAGGTTTTTGCTCATAATCTCCATCAAAAGGAAAAACGAAACAATACCCTTCAACCAATACAAATATTACTATATATACTACTTTTTCTCATTTTTCTTTTCGAAACTTAATTTCTCTTTTTTGTTATAGATATAATCAACATACCAAACTTCAAAAAAAAAAACACATAAGCAAGTTGAAATTTGTGTGTTTTTTTTTTTAAAAAATAATGTCAAAATGAGCATTATTAATTAGAAATGTATTATGGTGGTGTTTGGTTGGTGTTTTAAAATTAAGTTTTTAAAATTTCTACTAAGAAGTCAACTTTGCTTCCCAATTTCCAAAGTTTACTTCACTTTTCTTTCTCTCTTGTAAAATTGTCTCTCTGGTAAAAATTTTAAAATACTATAACTTTAAATTCAAAAATTGAAATTAGATAAAAAAAAAATATATATTTGAAACCTACTAATTGAGATGTATAAAATAAGATTCATTAAGACTATTTTTTTCATGAGTTTTTTTGAATTAGTTAAAAAAACTTCAACAAAAATTAAATTCACTTTTCAACCAATTTTCACACTTCTCAAAATCTTATTTAAAAAACATGTTTTAAAATCGTAACCAAACAAGTACTTGGTGTAAATTAAATAGATATACGTGTGTCTTTGCTCTGTTTTTGTCACTTGTACTCTACAATTTACTCCTTTTTCAGATTTTGTCGGGTTTTCCTTTTCTTTTGGTTGTGAGACCACTGTGAAATCAAACATGTTCACTTTAGGGTTTTCCTTTTCTTTTGGTTGTGAGACCATTGTGAAATCAACCATGTTCACTTTAGTTCTCTTTAATGTGGCTTTGCTTTAAAAACTGGTAGAGGAATATTTACATTCATTCATCACATTTGCTTGTATACCGCTGGAAGTAGTTGAGAGTAATGATAATGCTTGTATAAAAAAATTAAATACATAAAATGTTAAAGCTTAGATTTGTCAAAAATATGCTAGAGTTTGGATTTATGAAAATGCTTCTCTTATTTCATTCTCATCAATCACATAAAATGTAGCACAATAATGTTTTGTTTATTTTGTTTCTATTTTTTATTATTTATACAAGCACTATCACCGATTAAACAAAATTGTGAAACTCGCACAAGTTTAGTGTTTGTCTTGTATATCCCACCAGAAAAAAAAAATTGTGTTGAATAAAAAGTGTATACTGGGATGAGGTATGTTTATCATTAAGCGTTGCATAAATTTTGTTCCCCTCAATTACATATTGGATAAGTGGAAAATTATATGATTTGTTTATAGGTATAATGCTTATGAGAGACTATTAGAATTTATAAATAATTATTCGTACAACATACGTCAACTAAAATAGCACGATTTCCTGTTATGTTTACCATCTGCGGATTTCTTTTTTATTTTAGTATCATGTCAAGTAAAACCACAACAAAATGACCTAAATAAGTTTCTTAGGGCGATGATTAGCTAAAGTATAAACTTGATCATAACAAACAGTTTAATTTTTCGTCTTAACAACTTACAATGGTTCATATTTACTTTAAATAAATTACATCAAACACTAGGTGTATCTGTGAAGACCGTGACCACTAGGATTCAAAAAATAAACTACATTAAATTCAAATTTGAGTAGAAACCCTAAAGCATGAGCTCCATTCTTACCTAAACCCGTACTAAAGATAAGTTTAATCAACCTTCATGCATCTCTCGTCTCAACTCTATATAAATGCATCTTTCATCATTGTTTTAAAATAGTGGTACCGAGTGTAAAAAATACTTGTCACATTCTGATTAATTCATACAACCATATGTATTGGATATCGGCAACATACGTAATGACATCAGAGATGCCAAAAACCTATCATATGATTCGTGTTAGTATTAGCCGTTTGATAAAACCCTCTTCTCATCTAAACATCGTAATCTTTTATGCCTTATTATATAGATGGGCTCGTCGCGATTCAAAATTCACTCTCTCATATTATATAGATATAGAAGAAAGAACAGTGATTAGATGCACTTACGTAGATGGCACTTAAACCCTTGAAAATGAACTGCAGGTTGATTTTGGAAGAAAAACATTTCTTCCAAACACAAGAAAAGAAGCAGCAGCACAAACACAGCGACAAATGAGAAGTAGAAAATATACAACAGCAAAGAGCAACCAGTTGCATTTAGATAAAACTCAATTGTCACAGAAAATACCACGTTCATTCATAATCAAAAGGGAACCTAGTTACAGCCAGAGGCTGAAAAACACCCCAGTTCATCTACTGATAAGACCAGAAAACCATGATCAAACATACAAGTTATATAACATATCTAAACATGGCCATCCCACAGGGATTCAGATCGAACCTTGGCCGATCTCAGGAGGCGCTCCACATCGTTTGGAGGATTCATACCAAGAGAACTAGCACGCTCCCAACGAGCCAATCTACTCATCCCAATACAAGGTCCGTATGCCATGTTCATGTCGAATTGCCTCAACACCTCCTCATTTGCATCATAATCATCTACAACACCGCAATCAATTTCACCAATCCAACCCCTAAGATCACTATATATATAATATATTTATATAGATGTATGACTAAAATATAACCCTAACCTTCTTAAATCAAGGGGAAAAGACGTAGAACAATATTAAACTGAAATGGAGGGATCCAGTTTCTCTAAAGTTGGGACAATATCTGTAGACGTAAAGTTGATATCTAGAACACTGATTTAAAATTGAACAGTTCATATTTTAAGCCCTCGATAGAGTAAGTGGCTCTCTCTGGCAAGTACTCTATTAAATAGAAGCTACTTTGAAACATTAATTTAAAATCAATGTTCCAGATTTCACAACTTCACCTTCACCATCATTGTGCCAACTTCAGAAGAGCAGGATCTTTCACCAATCCAATCCCTAAGTTCGCTATATATATATGCAATAATGCTATAAGAAAACCCTACCATTCTGAAACTAGGAGGAAAAAACGTAGAACGGTTTATTGAATTGAAATGAAATGGAGGGATCCAGTTTCTCTAAAGTTGGCACACACTGTAGAGATGAAGTTAATATATGGAACATTAATTTTAAATTGAACGATTTAGATTTTGTGTTTTCGTCAGATTAAATTTATGTGGCTCTGTCCTAATAATCACTAGGACTAGTGACTAGTCTAGCAGCCAGAACTCACTCCCGACTTGGATGTACTCAAAAAAACAAAAAAGCTATGTGGCCATGGCAGCAGGACTCTATTAGATAGTGGCCAGATTTCCGAGATTTCACAACTTTACCGTTACGATCATTGTGCCAACTTTAGGGGAGTCTTAAGATAATCAATTTCACCAATCCAAACCCTAGTATCGCTATACGAAAATAAAACCCTAACATTTTGAATTGAGGGGGAAAAAACCTAGAACAGTGCTTTGAATTGAAATTGAGGAAGGGATGATAACAATAATAATACGAAGAAGAAGAAGAAGAATAGAATACCTTTGAGATCGAGAAAGCCATGGGAGATGAGAGCGGAAGGTTGGGGGATAGCGGTGCCTAAAGTTGCTGATGATGATTTTTTCGAGGATGAAGAAGATTTAGACTTAGAGGAGGGCTTGGTAATGGCCCCACTTTTCTTCTTCTGCTTATAGAAACCCTTCATGTCCCCTCGTGCCGCCATTGTTGATTGTTCCTCGAGTTACTACACTTCTTCTTCTTCTTGATTTGGGTTATTAGGTTTTTTCAAATTTTGAAATTTGAATTCGTTGTTTTCAGATACAGATGTTCGTACGACTTTATTTGTTGGGCCGCGGGTACTGCTTAACAAAAAGAGTACACCCATCTGACCATATGGCCCATTAAGACAATAATTTAGTTTTAATTTAATCACTTTATTAAAATTTTCAGTTAAAACATAATGATTTTAAGGGCATTTTTGTTTAAACAATTAAAAAAGGGAATTCTTGTTTACACCCATTAAATTTGGAAACTCACCCCACCAAAATTCTAAAAATTAATTCTAAAGATACATATTTTGTTACCAAACAAACCCTTAAATCTATTCACTTTCATCGACCCAAATCACCCATCACACCTTCCAATCAACATGAGATTTTAGTGGGTGTACAATTATTATTAAGATGGCCAATTTAAAGTATCGGCAGAAAGATGGGAGAGATCGCCGGAAAAATGGAGGAAACAACGTGAATTTGGATTAACTAATCGATTAAACCTAGTTCTAAAACTATGACTTCATATGCACATCGGAACTGATGATTAAGCTTAACAAAAAATGATTTGGTTTTAAATATCTTTTAGAATTTTTAAATTAAGACTGTTTTTATTTTTAACTTTGGCTCATTTGTAAATTTGGCTTATTTTTTTCATAAGAAGAAGAAGAAGAAGAAGAAGGAGCAAATTAAAAATGACTTGGCATGGTGGGTCAAACATGGCTGATTGCATCAAATTGCAACGTGGGTCAAACAAAACTAACCAAAACAATAATTTAGAGCAAAATATTTTCGCAAAAAAGAAAAAAGAAAAAAAAAAAGAGAAACCAATTGCCGAGGAACCCAACCTAATCACAAGAGAAGAATTTTATTTAATTAATGTTGTTGTAAGTGATCAAGAAATCAGATTTACATTATTTCTTCTTAAATTTTTGCATCAAATTTGTCTATGTGCCGGGTGAGGGAGAGGGAGAGATTTTAAGGTGTGTTTGGCTTTTGAAAAATAGGTGGGGTGAGTTGAAAGAAATTAATAAATTATATGGGGTAAGTTTCAAGTTTCCTAAAATTGGGGTGAGAAGAATGCTATTGTGGGTGTATTTAAAAACTCTCTTAAAAAAATACCCATGTCCTCAATTTTCTTCATTTCCGGTCATTAGCGATTGTCGGTGATTCTTTCTTTTCTCTTTTTTCTCTTTGTCTTTTCTTTCTCTCCACTTTTACCTTTTAACAGAAATTGGAGAGACAAAGAATGATGAAATCATTTGGGGGCGTAAATTATTGCCCCATCTTCCACTATATTTAGTTATTCACACCTTATCACGATCACAAATTTCACATGAATTCTTGTATATGTTTTTTCATGTTCGAATCAATTAAATGATTTCAATCTCTTCAGTGGAATCCAAATGTCTAAGAGGCTGTGATTTAGCTCTCAGTTCGTACTACATTTGGCCAAAATCGAATTTCACTTTCGTCTTTAAAATCACGAGTGCTTCAATTAACGATATTCACAATTACAATCAACATACCTTTCACTTATGACTACATCAATCGCGAATTTTTAAGGCACGTGTTTACCTACAATGTTTGCTCTAGTGACACATACGATAGAATCGCAAACTTGTACTACACGAATTTGACGGTGCCATGGCGGGAGAGGTTTAATTTTTACGCCCCAAATCAAATACCGAATACGAATGCCAGGCTGAAAGTGACTGTGAATTGTTCCTGTGGTGATAGTCGGGTTTCTAAAAGTGAAAGAATATGAGAGAGGGAGAGAAAAAATCACTGAAGAGTCACCGGCCGAATATAAAGAAGACTACCCGAGATGAAGAAGATTAAGGAGGATATTTTTTAATTATTTGGACGAAAATGCCCCTAAAGTCGTTATGTTTTAACTGTAGGTTTTAACATAATGGCCAAATTGGAACTAAATTATTGTATTAATGGGCAAGATGGAACCATCTTTAATTGGATGACCATTTTTAAAGTTTGTAATAGTTTAGTGATAAAATATGATATTTACTCTAAAAATACAAAAAACTTTTAAGGCGTCTTTGGCATATGAAATTTTATAAGAGCATTCATTTATTCAAGTCAATCGCATCTTCTTATTCAATACTAATTTATTTTAACAATGATGACAATTTCAATCGTTATCCACTGAAAGGATATAACCCTTTTTCGAATGCTTAATTATACTCTTATCATAATCTTTTATTTCTTTATTACCATTAATGGTTGCTCTCACTAACCACCTCTGCCACCATTGTTGTCCAGAGCTTCAACGACCATTGTTGAAGCTTTGATTAGGTCCCTAAAGGTCCGGAGGGAATTTCTATACGATATAAGTATGAATTGGCACTTATATTTATATCTTTAATAATTTGTTACAGATTTAGTTTAAAAATATATTTATTCTAATTAAAATTTGATGGTGCAAAATAGTAACCTAATTTACTCTGCCAACCACGAGCAAACACGTGGCCATCCACATCAGCAACCTGATCTGTCATAATGAGAGGAGGCCGAATAAACTCTGCTCGAGTATCACAGAGTGGCCAAAGCCCTTTAGGGTTTGGGTATCTAGTCTAAGGATTGTTTTTGCATAACAAATAACGGAACTCGAATACCAAAACTCTTCCAACGAGTTCTGGAACTCTCTCAATGAGTTCTGAAACTCTTTCACCAACAACTGTGTCAGAATATGTATAGTTGACATGGGCAACTGCTACCAACTCCGCCAAATATCACAGAGGCTCCCTCAACTTCATTAAATGCCTACCAATTGCATTTAATGCACTGGAATTCAAGAAAAAGCAAAGTCAAGGTTGGCGGTGTTCAGAGGATGGCCTTAGACCTGCTCTGGGAACTCTCTAACACATTTCCTCTCTGTCATATATATATGGGAATCATTTACTTTTCTCAACAACCAAGTAATCCAACATTCAAGCAATAAACAAAGTGAAACCAAAATAGAATAGAGCAACCAAACTTCCACCACAAGAGACATAGAAAGATAGAGCTAGAGAGCACACAGCAAAGCTCCTAGTATGGAGAGTCTATAATTCATGTTGCTCAAAAACACTTTTATCGTAACTCTGTGAGATAGACTAGTTAGAGAGACTTTGTAAAATTTGTAATATTCACTCAGTTATTATAATACAAGGCAACTCGAGTTCCTAGCTCTCTTCCACAGAGGAGAACTAATTCATATCTTCATATGAGGCGAATCTCCTCTATATATCTTTGACTCTTTCAACTCATTCATTCATTTTATTACTTCAGTCACTTAAACTAATCATTTGACTGTTTGTTCAAAACTAACCTTGTCTAGTTTTTCACACCAACAAAATTTATATCTTAAGTTGTCTATGGATTTAGTATAAGAATTGCACTAAAATATATATTATTAATTGCTTGCAAATTTAGTACAAAAACAAATTTGCACTAAAATATGCATTATCGATTACTTGCGGATTTAGCTCAAAAATATATTAACAATACCTATGTTGGAGTTCCGATGAGGTCTTGGCGCTCCAATAGTAGTCATCAGAGCTCTAGTGAGGATTACGACAATTGTTGCCAGAGCTTCGGATAATAGGGATAGTGGTGGCAGTTAGCGATGATTAAATTATTATTTTTAGAAAGAAAAAAAAAAAGAATTAGAAGAAAGTTATTTTAAGTAAAGAAAAATGAGTATATTTATTTAAAAAAAAAAGTAAGGCGTCGATCATTCTTTTGAATAATTTGAATGGGTCACTTATAACCCTTTTTATATATATAGTCTTATTTTGAATTTAATATTTTTGAATAAAATGTTAATGTTACATTTCATTAACCGCAATGACATAACTTATCTTTGATAATGAGGTAGATTAACTATGTTCAGTACAAAAATAAGACTATCATGCGATGACAACTCTCGCCCTCGTCCTCCTTTAATACATTACATCAAAATTATCTTACTTTCACCATCTTTCTCAAATGGCCTCCTGTGTAAAATAAAAGATCTTGTATATGTTTTTATACATAGCGATACATACGTAAATACATTTAGGCTTTATTTGATAATAACATAGAAAATAATTAGAAAAATACTTGATTTGTTTAAGAAGTTAAAATACATATGCTCTCCATCTGATGCTTATTTTTATGAGTAAATGTCATCCATCTTTTATTATTTTTTGTGAAATTTTTTTTTTCTTTCTCAACCACCAAAGAAAAATTTTCTATGGAAAAAGGCACAAAGTAAGAAAACATCTCACAACATGTCTCAACTTATTTTCCGACTTTTCACAAAAATCCATTGTTTTTATTTTCACTTACCATGTTATTATTAAACGGATCCTGAAGATTCACTTTAAAAGATACAAAAGTGATGGAAAAATTGAATCATAGAGGACATAAACTATGAACCATGTGTGTAATTAATTTAACTCTTAAATCTTATTTGACACAAAAGAAGAATCATTCTTTAAGAAAAAACCACTCTGTTGACAACCGAAAAGGATGTGCCTTCTCACTTTAGGCACCACAAAGATGTTCATGTTCCAACATGACACTCTATTATTATAACTCAACAATGAAAGAAAAAAACATATAGATTTCATTCCTTCAAAAGTCATAGATAAATTACCCCGATTCTTTGACAACGCATAGGGAATTTAACCAATAACAGATACATACAAGTACATGGACATCTATGGACTCTTAGTTTTCTTTCTCTTGGCCCTTCCCTTCCCTTGTCGCCCCCGCCCTCTTTAAAATAAATTCGTGATAATTTAAATTATTTTCAGTGACCACAAAGTTTATATACCCCTTAATTTTGCCTCCATCGAACAAGACAACATATGTTTGTTTGTAAATTAGTATTTATCGGTATCATACCCCCCTTCAGTATACATCGATCCTGCAAAAAAGGGAATTAATGCAATTAATTAGAATGGATTAAATATAATAAACATTAGGAGATATTTTGAAGTACTCCATTAATTATATATTAACAGCTCAAACTTTTTTTCATTTCCTTCACTGGTCTCTTTTCACGACTTCTCAAAAACATTAATTATTGTTTCAAACATAATTAAGGTACTTACAATTCAAGTAGCTTAATGGTGCAAGTAGGCATATCTCCACTTTCGATTTGTTTCAATGTAGCCCCACAAATTGCCCTGACACCCACCGTGGTCGTGCTCCACCCTCCCCCCTTCAATCCTACTGCCGTCCGGATCTCCACCGTCAATGGCAAACTCTTACTCTTAAACCCATCATGCAGCTTCTTTCCCACTCCACTGTCAATCAACTCATTCGTCACCATCGTCGTTAACTTCAACGTTGTCGTATTCTTCTTCCCTTGCGTAAACCCTGGCAAACTTGATGATCCCAAATCCAAATGATCCTCACTGTTGAGGTACACGTGAGTCCTATCGTAAATCATACTTAAGTGCGAATTTGGATTTTTTATCTGTCCGAAAGAAAACTAAAGACATGATTTTCATAGAAATGAGGATGATATGTAAGTTTAGTAATCTAAAAATAATTCAAAACATTGGATAGTATATTTTAGTCTTTTGGCGAAATTTTTAGCAGTTAGTTTTAATCTCATTAATATAAATATTTTTAACCCGAACAAAGTAATCAAGAAGCCAAGATTCAAAACGAGAAATAGATCGCTAGCTATCTATATAAACTCCGAAACGGCTAAGAGCCTAAATTTAACCATATTTGGGCATATTAACACATTGGGGGACACAATGAACTTGTTCATATTTACTAGTCAAACCCATTAAAACTTGTTAGACCCGATAAGATCCATTAGACAGCTTTGGACCTATTAAAAACCTATTTGAAGCATATTTATGTTGTTCTTAGGTTAATCATGTCTAGTTGTCGGATTTACCCAAACCAACCTGTTAGCTTAATGGGGTTGTGTTATCCAATAAAGTAATGAAATTTATTTGTATATAATTTTTTCTCCTATTATGCTAACCGGACGTATACATATATGTTTAGTACTCTCTTACATGAACCGTTGTCAAGTTAGTGATAATCTCAAAAAATACTAATTTTAACTTAATTAATTACTCAATTATCAAACTGATTTTTATTGTGAGATTATATTAATTATGTTGGAGAAAACATTTGATCATAACCTTTCAAACAAATAAAAAAAAATAGCAATATCTTTCGATAGGGCAGTTACAACTCATCACATATATAATTAGATTGCAAAAATCAATAACTCATGTGATTGAGTAGAGTGAAATACACACTTTTTTCATTAATTTCTTGCAATTTAATTACATATGTGATATATATGGTAACTGTCATATATAAATATTTTTTCCAATTTGAGATGTGTGTAGTAATAAAAAATTCAACATTACCTCAACGCTGATTACGGTTTGGGCATCCAACGCTGTAACGTCATTACCGGCCGTAATATTGAACCGAGGGATCTGTACGTTTTTTAGGTGAAGAACTGGAACTCGCGGTTCGAACCAAACGTAGAAAACACCACCAGCAGTAACAAAGAAGAGTAAACCGAGGATGATCAATAGGCAGAATAGACAACAGCACGTGCGGCAGCAACTCCTTCGGCTCTTCTTTTCGTAAAACGAAGGCGGTAACTTAGGCTTTCTTGGTGGTGGCCTTTGAACCGGTTGGGCCGGGTCTTTGTAACCCGGCGGTTTTTGCAGAACCGGTTTTTCTGCCATTTCTAAAATCTGATTTTCTTAAACAAAACAAAAATAAAAAAAAAATTAGTCGAAATATTTTCCTTTTTACAATTTTATTACAATTTACCTATAACCAAGATGGGAGGGATAAGCAGTCTAAATTCTGAATCCTGAATTTGATTGACCTCCTCTTTTATTTTGGTTTAAGAAACAAGAAAGTTTAATGAGCGATGAATTGAATGAATAATAGGAATGACGATTTTTTTGGTATA